>OX465298.1:182241618-183639118 GCA_949987735.1 Leucophora obtusa | reverse complement strand
GCAAAGACTTTGCAGAAAAATTAGAAATTTTGGTAAACAATATTAAGTTTTTGAGTAATTCATGCAAAAAATCAAGTTTGTTTCTTATTTTATCGATTTATTCTTCCAAGCGAAATTCGATTTCTGAAACCTAATTTTGGCTGGGACTGTAAGTTTGAATTCTTCCATGAAAACATTTGATAAAGATAACCAAATAACTTTGTTGCTGTAATTACACTATTTAGTGGGTAAGGTTATCGCAACGAATCTGTTTTAAAATCTGCTTACAAAATACTGGGCGCCAATGTACTTAATGACAGGTTTCATATATTATCCCAGCCAGAAAAATACAAACGGGAAAGCGATGGCAAGGTATTTTAACAGGTGGTACAGGTACTGACAAAAATTTCTTTCCCATTTCCAATATGATAACGTCAATAGACAAGAGGACCGGCGTTCAAAAAGCGCCGGAAAAGTACTGGAGAAACAAAATTTTTAACTTTGGAAAAACGCTGCCAAAACCAATAAATAGGTGGTTTGGAATTATATTTTTCAAAATAAAATTTAAAAAAAGTCCATATGTATCTTTTTTTGGCCCTGCCGTGATGTTTTGTAAAACAAATACTGGCAAAACGTTTTTTGCAAACGCTGGCAAAGCGTCCCTAATGAGTTTTCTGCCAGTCATTTATTTTTAACATCGCGGATACCCAGTGGTATGCAGGTACTTGATTTTTTGTACCACTGTCAATTTCTGACTGAGATGTTTCAATATTCATAAAATGTACAGTATTAATTAACAACTATTAAATAATCATAAAACGCTTTATTCTCCAAAAAAATAGTTACATAACATACAAATTTTTACAAACAAAGGAAAATTTAAATCCCGAAATCCCGAAATCCCGTAAAATCCCGGGATCCCGAAAAATCTTATAGTCCCGAAAATCTCGGGATCCCGGGATTTCATACGATCTCGGGATCCCGGGATTTTCAAATATCAATCCCGATTGGCATCCCTAGTGCCTATGCATAATAATTTGAGAACCTTATAACACATTTATAAAATGAATTTTGTATGGAAAATTTATTTTATAAGTCACTTATAAATATTAAAAGTGATTATGCATATAAGCCTTAGTGTTTAGCTTCATTGGTTATTAAAATATAAGCTATTAAAGTTGAAAAATCTTATGAGTTACTGGTTACGGAGTTTACATTTGGGCTATAAAATTGGTCAAAAATTTTATGTATTACCCAAAAATTGGTCAGATTGTTATAAATTTTGTAAAACAGGTGACAATGCGTTGATATGTATCGAAATACTTATATAACTCAAATGTAATCCATGCATTAGAAATTAGCTGGTTACATGATTTTTATCACATTTTTTGATATCACCCATAATTATTGGAAATAATTGTGATTTAAATTATCTGAAAAATTTGTAATACATATTAAGAAACATAAATTACTAAAAATTAGCATGTAAAGTTAGTTCAAATACGGATGAAAATAATTGTTATGGCAATTACAAAAAATATTAGTTCAATCCTAAATTTCAAGACAAAATAACAGGAAAATTAGTTCAATTGAATCAGAACGCAATAGGTTTGAGGTTAAGAAGTAGAATAAAAATATTTTTTCAAAAGTTATAAACACATTAAATTTGCAAATCAGACTAGATCCAGTTTCTGTCTTTTTCTATGGACAGGCTTCATCAGTGATTTTCCATTAAATTGTATTATTGGGTGAGTTCGGTAGATGCACTTTAATAAATAACAGTTCTCCAGCAGTTGTACAACTATCTGCTGAACGACCTGATCACTAACCGCTCAGTCTGAGTGCTCAGGTAGCGCTGTCATATTTTGATAGCGTAAAAAATGTTTGCTACTTTTGATCAATTAGTGATACATTTGTTGTTGTTCATTTACAATAAAAATTGTTTTGTAAGAATGACAAATAAAAACATGCAAATATAATTCGAAAACAAAAATTTTAAAAAATAAAAGGATACTATAGAATAATTGTATTTAAAAATAAAACAAAGAAAACATCGTTCAGCAGAGTAAGTAATCACAAAGCAGTACAAGTCACCGGTATCAGTTTAAGGTTTCTCTGCCGAATGCTACCATTGTATTATATTTTTATTGTCAGATTGTCTCTATGTGATAATTTTTTCAACAATCCGTCGGCTGTAGGAATCGATCACTCCTACATTACAAACGTAACTATACTAGAGTTCGACAGCTTATCCATCTAACCCACGTACGGCCTTGCATATAGTGCAGCTAATTCATAGTTTCTTTTCCTATTCAGCTTTCTGTTATTGTTTTTTTACTTTCAGAAGTAGGGATACCGATCCCGAAATCCCGATTTAGAAATCCCGAAATCCCGGGATTGGTCTTGAAAAAATCCCGGGATTTCCGATTTGATTATTTGGAATATTTTATCTCTCTTTGTATTTCCTTTTATTGTTATATTCGATCTAAATCACATAAATCTAATATCTTATTAAATGTTATTAAAGAACTAATTTTTCCCATTCAGAAATAATAGATTAAAATAGATTACAGATTAAATAAATCTGTATAAAACCTTAATAATTTAAAAACTTTTATTCAGCTGTGAAACTTTTGAAAATCGTAATTTGCTTTATTTAATCTTTTAACGGACATGATGATTTGCTAAAATCATAACTTCATGCAAAATAATTTTGCCGACTAAAAACAGAATTTTTTTGTTAAATTACAAAAATCTAACAGTCTGCCTTTCTGAAATCAGCTGAGGTATGTGCTTAAAATTTTATGTTAATTGATTTAAAAAAAACTAATAGTCACTAAATATTTCTGATGATTTCAGCAGAGTAGTTTGTATTTACATTCAATTGATTTTAGAAAAATATAGCTTTGTTTTAGCTAGTTTTGGTTAAAAAGTTTCTTCAGAGGTAAATTGCTTTGCTTAAATTTATCTCATAATTATATTTCTTATATTTCGAAAATATAACAATTATTTCGCAAACAAGTTCAGCTGATTTCAGTAGTTTTAATCGCGGAACTTTTTTGTTAATTTTTAGTAGCTTTTTCTGCTATTCTTACATACTTATTTCTATGAGTGTAGTTTCTGTTTGAAGCCAGATTCACAATGCTGTAGTACTTCACTCTGAGTGGATTTTGTTCCTTTCTTTTTTGCACTTACATATTTTTTGTATCATGATATCTTTATTTTACACACTCCACTCTGCAGCGTGGAGTACTCCAGCATTGTGGATCCGGCTTTATTTGTTTATTTCTTGATACTATAAGAAATAATAAGTAGATTTACAATAAATTATTTTAATTTGTAGGGTTTATTTCAGCTATTTATTTTTTAAATTAAAAATATGATGAAACAAAAAAATCCCGAAAAATCCCGGGATCCCGATAAATCCCGGGATCCCGAAAAATCCCGAAATCCCGGGATTTAAATTTTCAAAATCCCGAATCCCGGGATTTGTAAAAACCAGTCCCGTTCGGCATCCCTATTCAGAAGTGATCAAACAGACATATACAAACATTCTACTTTAGATTTTTGTTTTTATCTTCTTAGTTCCTCCGTGTCACCTTTTCGCAAATGTTGCCGCACTGACGTATGGTTTTTTGTGTATATTGGAGACGGACTGCCAACAGGGAATATTTATTTTTTCCAATATTGACCAACTGCGATTAATATTGTAATTAATATGCATTTTTATTAATTCCAATTTAGTAGGTTTGAGGTTAAGAAGAAGAATAAACAATATTTTTCAAAAGTTATAAACACATTAAATTTGCGAATCAGACTAGATCCAGTTTCTGCCTTTTTCTATTGACAGGCTTCATCAGTGATTTTCCACTAAATTGTATTATTGTTTAATTGCATTTAACAGACTTTTGTACTAACTTTTTTTTTTTGCTGTTTCAGCAAGGTTATTTTTAACTACTTTTTATTAGCTTTTTCTACAATGTTTACAGGGGTATTTCTATGAGTGTAGGCGTAAACTTAAGACCATCGATATATTAAAGAAAAAAGCATAACTCTTTTACTGCATAATACAACTAAAATTTAACAATTTAATTTAAATCCCTGTAAAATATAACGATAAAGTAAAAGTACCGTTTGAGTGATTAATACCATTAACAAAATTATCAAGGATTATAAGGATTTTGCAAAAATATTTCCAGGCATACAATTACCAGTGAAAAATACACAAATAGAAATGGTAACAATATGAGAAAACGTTATCCTGACAAAACAGACGCACGCTTCCGCCAAAAAAATTAATAAAAGACAATAGTGATGAGGAGAAGAAGTGAGGGAAACATTGAATGTTTGGGATGGAAATAAAAAAAGACAATGCAATTTAGTATAATTCTTTTGGCTTCAATTAATGGAGTGTTGTCAACAGTGTAACACATACAGGAGTTGAAATAAATTTTAAACGGGGAATGAACGCTAACTGGGGAATTTTAAATATGTTGTAAATAATATGATATGATTGATAGAAAAATATGATCGTTTTATACATTTCTTTTTTTGTAACAGTAATAACTGCCATAAATTTAAAATTATTTTGCACAATTTCAAAATTTTTGGGATGTGATTTTTATCTTTGAGTAAAAACAACTGACAGATAATTGAAATATGTCTCTTTTTTTAATTTTATTTTTATTGGGATATACATTAATTGCATTAAAGGAATTAAATATGCTAAAATCCCAAACATATTTAACAAATTGTGAAAAATAATCCGTTGTAGGCATGTCCCTATGCGGATTTCATTTTTTCCTAAGGAAATCGTTATGGAACGACATTTTTAGAATTTCTAGAAATATTTAAGTTAAATTACAAACTCAATGAGAATTTCTTGTTCTCATCTAGGAGCGTTATTAATTTCTTTTCTATCAAGAATTTATCAAGATTAAGCCCTAGGAACCACATACAGAAAACAGGTTCTTAGTCCCAATCAAAATTTTCACCAACCGAAGTTATTTAGTTCCAGGTACAATCTCTTTTATTCATTTTTAATGCTGTTGTAGTTACCGAAATTTATTTACAAATTTTAAATATTTGATGCATTAATTGATAGCTTTAATATTTATGGATTATATATTCTATAAACAGAATAATATGTTACACATAATTTATTTAAAACTTAAATGTTTTATGTTGCGAACTGGGGTTTTCAGCCCATTATTTTCCTCTAGGCTAAACTAAATTTAAATTTTTTAATCAAATTTCAAATTTAAATTTTTTATTTTGAAAACTTGAATATTTGTTTTTATTAATAAAATTAAATATAACAACAAGAGAAAATCAATTGCGTCTTTTGTTTTGAATCAATAAGAAAAATTGTTTAAAAAAAATATAATTTCTTGGCTGAGGTTTGAACTCAGATTGATCCACGGACATTTGCATTTAGATGTTGTCTAACTTTGAATTTGAATATGCATACACTTATAGAAATAAATCTGCAAAATAGCAGAAAACTCTACTAAAAATTAGTTAAAAATGGCCTTTCAGAAAAAAATGTTAAATTAGCAGATTTTTTTTTTCTTTTTTTTTTTGCTAAATACTAGTAAACTAAGAACAGCAAAACTAAAACTGTTAAATTTACAGAATTTAAGTTACATTTAACTTAACTTTTAGTTAATTGAAAATTATAAAGCTAAACTTAGTTCAATGCAAATATCAGTCTATCCTATTAACTTAACAGAAATATTTGCTAAAAAAAAATTGTAAAATGCTGTTTCCAAAAGGCTCAAGTTCTTTTTGCATTTAAAAAAAATCCCGAAAAAAGACTTTCGAAAATTTTTAGTTTTTCGTGATTTTTTAGGCTACTAATTATTTAGCAAATTTTTTACTGATTTAACAGGTTAATTTGCTATTTTCTGTTAACAAAAATTTAACTCAAATATAACTAAAATTCTGTATATTTAACGGTTTTATTTTTGCTGTTCTTATCTTACTAATATATAGCAAAAATAATCTGCTAATTAAGCAGTTTTTACTGCAGTATCATTTTAACAAATTTTTAGTAGTTTTAACTAAATTTTTTACATACTTTTTCCTACTTGTGTATCTATGACAAGCAATAATACAATATAATAAATTCAAAAATTTTGTTATAATAATTAAAATTTCTGTTCCTAATCTCAATATCTTATTATAACCCAGCAAAAAAAAAAATTGGAAGTCGTGCTTTACAAACCACTTCTTTCATTGCTTCAAAAATATCCGTACCTAAGTGTATATTTACTACTGTAATTCTGAACAAATTCAAAAAAATCTCAATTTTCATTGCTTCCCAAGTATCCCTTGGTATATTTTTACAGCGTTTTTGGAGGTAATTTTGATCAAATTTATTACCAAACAGATGATCGCGGGTTCGATTCCTGGCGGGAAGAAATATTTTTTAGTTTTTCTTTTTAATTTTTTTAATTTTTAAATTTTAAAAATTTTAAAAAACTCTTAAAAATAATTCAAATAAAAATTATGAAAAATCGCTTTCTATGCACCTGTGAAAAATAATGAATTTCAGTGCGACTTTTGCATTTTTTTAATAAGTGCTTTTATTGAAGACAATAGGACACAATATCTTGCAATGACAAAGTGGAGTTTTTATGCCAGTCAACTTCCATATCAAAGAATAGCTCAGCGGTAGACAGCTAGACTGGTCATCTTGAGGTAGCAAGTTTGATACCCGGTGGCTACAATAAAAGAAATATAAAAATTATAATATAAATATAATTTTTTTTGCGAAATTTTTCTTTAAACTTTCAATTGATAGAGAAAAGTTTCTTTTGCACTAGATCAAATGTTGAAGTGGAAGTATTTTACTCCTACGACAACTCAATGTTAAAATCATTAGCAGTGTTGCCAACTCCTGAAGGCAGCAAAGCACCTTGAGCATTATGAAAACGGGTAAAAAGGGTAAAAATTTACCAAAAATGGGGTAAAAAAGCACGATATTAATTTTTTGAAAAATTTAAATCAAGAATTTAAAAACACATTTTTACTTTGAAAAATCGTGTAAAAAAGGTTTAGAAAATTACCTTAAAGGGGTAAAAAAGCACCGAACTAATATTTCAATATTTTTAAGTTTATATGTAACGAAGTTGCTATTTAAAATTGTACTACAAATATTGTGCGAAAATGTAGTTCTTGTATAGTTCGTATTATTTTTTAAATTTTGACAGAAAATTCAAGAAAAATGTAAAAAAACGAGAACAAATACCAAAAATAGAAACTGTAAAAAAGCACTAAAAGCACTGCCAGAAATCTGAAAAAGCACCGTAAATACCCGCTTTTTTTAAAAGGGTATTTGTAAAAAATCACCGGGTACGGGAAGGAAAAAAGCACCAAAAAATACCCGAAAAGCACTGAAATGGCAACACTGATCATTAGTGTTTCTGTTAAAAAAGAAGTACATCTAGATCATTAATTATAGTGATGCCTATTGCTAGGGCATCTCTTCTTTTGTTGGGAATAAAAATAATGGGAATTAATGGTTAATTGCACTGAAGTTGACAAAAAAAATTTAAATTAATTAGAAAAACTAATGTTTGGATAGTAATAGATTTTATTGAAATATAACTGGCACCAGAGTATTCAATAAATTGGTTGTTGCTGGTATTGAAGGCAATATCGAAGTTAGTGTTTTTAACCACGGAATGTTTGATGAAGTTCTTCTTTTATTGTAAAATTAATTATTATTTTCTATTAAAGATATAAGATAAATCGTTTTATTGTAGTGGTTAGCGCCTTGGACTGTTACACAGAAGATTGTTGGTTCGAGCCCCAACATTACAACATTTATTCATGAAAATAACATGTATGAGTTTGCTTTACTTCATATATATCTCAACGGCCTCCTTTGGCGTTCTCACAGCACTTAACCCTACAGAAGTAAAATATATAATAGGGCTATGCACTAAGCAGCTTCGATAAGTTCGCCTATTCTTCACAGATTTCGCGCAATAACCGTTCTTAAATTAAACAACTTTCACCACCTTTCAGCTCTCCTATACCGCCTTTCCAAAGAAAGCAACTCATTAACTAATAGCAAGTATTTCCGGAAAATTAATTCAAACTGAACATTGTATTTCATTAGACAATTTTGATTTAAAAATAGAAAATTTTAAATCTGAATTGACTTGACTTGAAATTTAACAAAACAATTGAGTAATTAATTTCAAGAATTTCAAATCGTAAATATATAACTTTTTTAATGCCATAAAACTTTTCTTATAAATTTTCTTCAATGCGAGTGTATGTGATTTGGGTAACTTTCCCTGTTATTATACAAATATTTTGCATTGTGGGTGTTCAAGTGTAAGTGTCGGCTCAGAATTAAAACGTGGCGTTTAGCGATTGTCGCAGTGAGAGAAAATACGCTCCACAAAACAACATACGACGGTAATATCAAGAACTGTCTTTGTTTACAAAAATTATTAAAGTGCGACCCCACTGCTGAGAGAATGATAAATGAAAATGAGAGAATAAGAAAACAAGTCGTAAAAAAATATATTTATGGTGCCTATTCGCACTTGTGACTGGTTGTAACCACCATAAGACTGTTTTTAAGAATGAGAATCACAACTTTTCGTACAAAACAACAATAAAATTCAAAAAATTTAATTTTATTTGTCAATGTTATGATGGTGTCGATACCAGGTCTTAATTTTATTTTTTTTGAAGTTTTCATACAAAAATTTTAACAAATATAATATATTGTGACTTTGCAACAACAACTACGTGGGAAATACAGTCACAACTAAGAATCACAGACTTTTAGTAGGAATAAGCACGTATATCTCACAACTGCTCAACATATTTTATATGTCAATTTGTGTGAAAAAATACGTCACGTTTTTATTCTGTTTCTATACTAAGGATTAACATACATTCAACCCTTTTACCATTTCTTCTTCACGGCGGTTTTATGGTATGAGCACATTGTCAAATCCATTAGCAAGATGTTTAAAGTAAATGAGAAGATTAAAAGGATTGACAGTTATTGTTTAAAGAAAGATTTCATTTAAATTAATAGAGATTTTCGAAGAATTAAACTCAAAATAAACTTTTAATAAGTTACACAAGTAAAACTTTAATATTTTACGGTAATTGTGTAATTTTGACGACATTTAGTCTGCTTATAACTTTTTCAAGTTTCATGAATATTTCCATTTTATTATATTACTTTCATTGATTTTTGGGTTTTTTCCATAAACTTCTCTTTATTTGTTTTGTCCTTTTGTTATCTACGATTCAATCTCTGCTTAAATTGTTTTTCATTTGGCCACTTTTCACCTCGAAAATTCTAAACATTTGTTTAACTAAATTTCCAAAACATTTGATTCATTAAGTCTAGATGCAAATTAAGATAACAAAAAGATAAATTTTCATAACAACAGCATTTAGTTACTACTCATCTCCCTGTTACTTCCTCATCTTATACATGAGGGTTGCAAATGTTTTGAAAACCCTAAGCAACCATTTAACAAGTATTATCAATAATCGCGCATATATTACTGTTAACCCCTCAATACTACAGCTAGACAAAAGTGGACCTGTAATTAAAAAAAGGTTTTATTTTTCTTATATTCTGCGAAAAACTCCACCTTTTTATAGTGAACATTTTAGAATATTTTCTTATTTTCAAAAATTTTATTGCCAAAATTTCTGTATCACTACAGGGTTAATGCCTTATATTTAAGCAGCCAAACAACTGAACTGACTTACTAGCTGCTTTTACCTTGGTTTTATACTGCCTATCAATGGTTTTAATGAAAAAAAGAATTTCCACTCTATAACTTTCAATGACATCAAACATTTTGAAATTCTTGTTAATATGTGTTTTATATAACAAAAAATACCAACAAGTTAATTTACCATGATAAAGTTGTGCAATATTAACTTTTATTTGCTTCTCTCTCCTCCTTGTCGTCTGCTTCTTCTTTTCCTTCTTCTGGTTAAGATTTCTATATTGTCCTTGATGCCTTGGTTACTCATGTGTTGTTTGTTACTAAGGTTATTATAAATTTTTTTGGCATTTGTCTACGTTAATACATAAAAAATGTTTTAGTGACCATCATACTAGGGTGTCCCTTAAAAATCGATTTGTCATTGCACCCCCAGTGCTATTGCAAATGGTTCCAAATGAAAGAAATCGATTTTTTTTGGAAGACGTTAACCCGTTACGAAAGTTTGCCGAAAATGGCACATTTCGGAAAAACGTGTACTAATATTAAAAATTCCCAAAATTTTAAAAATGTTATATTTTATTCCATTTATTTATTTAATATACTGAAAATTATTCAGATTTGGAATTCTGACTTCATGGGATATCATTATTCCACTTTAGCCTGGAATTCAAAATGACCCACGAATTTGATGAAAATACAAAAACGTATTTTTTTAAAATTAATTTCAAAAATTTATTAAAATGCCTAATTTGGCTATGTCGACTGTTATTTTTATAATAAAACATTTGTAATTAAAAAAAAATATATACTGGAAAATGATAATTCGAGTTTGTGTTTGGAGCGACTCCTTTCCAAGACATTTTAGGAAAATTCCTTATTTTGTCAAAAATTTAATAAAATTTAAAAATTTTCATCAAAGTAAGCATAATTTACACTTAAATTTGATTAGAATATAATTGTCTTTACTTTTATTTAAAAAATATTTAACCTTTATCAGCCTGGGGTCAGACAGGGCCCATGAAACTTAATTTTAATTATGACTTCAAAATAGAAAAGCCTTTAAATTGATGAAAAAAAATCTTCACTTGATAAAAATTATTGTTTTGTGTAACTTGATCCATATCGGGTTAATGTTTCCATTTTTCACCAAAAGGGACCCACTAGAAAATTTTCAGAATATCATCTTTCAAATTGAATTCGGATATGTGAAAGAGGGTACGCTCATATAAAATAAGTCTGTAAAAATAGCAGAAAAAGTTACTAAAAGTTAATTAAAAATGATGCTGCAGAAAAAACTGATAAAATTAGCAGATTTTTTGCTAAATACTAGTAAAATAAGAACAGCAAAATTAAAACTGTTAAATTTACAGAATTTTAGTTATAGTTAAGCTAACTTTTAGTTAATTGAAAATAAGAAATTGTTGTGTAAAATCTGCAAAAAAATTTTGCTAAATATTAGTAGACTAAAAATAGCAAAAATAAACTGTAATATCTACAAACATTTTGCTATTTTTAAGCTACATTTAGTTGAATGCAAATAGCAGTCTGTTCTGCTAAAACCAGTGGAAATATTTGCTAAAACATTGTAAACTGCTGTTTTCAAAAGGCTCGATTTTTATTTGCATTTTTTGATATTTTAGACTACAAATTATTTTGCAAAACTTTTTCCTAGTTTTAGCAAGTTAATTTACTATTTTCCATTAACAAAAATTGAACTCAAATATAACTAAAATTCTACATATTTAACAGTTTACTTTTGCTGATCCTATATTCTGCAGCATAATTTTTAACTAAGTTTTAGTAGTTTCACTAAATTTTTAACACATATTTTTCTATTAGTGTAGGAAATAAAATAAAACGTTATCAGCAGGGCGCCGACTTTCATGCAAATGCATGTTTGCAGTCATTAATCCGAAAATGATTTTGGCCAAATACTTTTCCGAATCAAAGAATTTTAAGCAAAATGGCATCGATTTGTTGTTGCATATTTTTGCATATTTTTCATTAAATTGCATATTTTTTTAAAAACTAAAAATAAGATTTAATGAAAAATGAAGAAAAGGAAGAATTTGCAAACCTTAACGTAGTACTTAACTAGAAGAAAATCATCAAGTTGTCATCTACTTAGACATTTATATTGGTTTTAATTTTTGACCAAACGCTCCCGAGTAATAAATATGATTTTTAAAAATCGATAAATTTAAAGTGCATGTTTGGATCTTTAATTCATATTTTTTTATCTTTAGTGCATATTTTTTGGTTTTTAGTACATATTTCCATTTAAGTGCATTTTTTAAGTGCATATTTTAAGCGTATATTTTCAGTTTTTAAGTGCATGAAAGTCGCTGCCCTGGTTATCAGTAATGACTTTAAACTCATTACAAATAAGAACAATATAACGCAATATCAGTAATGCATTATTTAAAAAGCGATATAGGGATATATGAATTAAGTACACCCAGAAAATGGATTCAGTTCTGATAACCCCATTTGTACTCAATCGCATGTTTCGGTTGTGGCAGCCGAATTTTTCAGTTATGGCAACAGAAAACCAATTGAGACAAGAGTAATTTGACTGTGACAACGGAATTTCAGTTGTATGAAGAATAATTCGGTGGCCGCAAACGAAAAATTCATTTGATGCCACTGAACCATTCGATTGACAACAAATGGGGTTGTCAGCACCGAATCTGTTTTCTGGGTGTAGTGATATATCCCTATATCGATAACTCATTATTTCATACCTCCCACATAAGTACACATGTATCACATTACGAGCAACGTAGCCTAAAGTATACAAAGTACAACAAAGGCTAATGCCAGGCAATGAGTGAAAAAGGTCGAACCCATTACCAAGGTTTTGCTGGGATACTCCAAAGTTGCAAACGTTTTATTCGTTTTGCTCTATAGTTAGTGGTTGTCGAAATTTTCGTATATTTCGTTCTATCTCTCTTGGTTTCCGCGTTATAGGCCATTTTATAATATCGGAAGGGGAAGATATGACTTCATCTTTAAAACTTTGGCTACAATGACGCCATCTACCGCGTTATATCCTTTAAAAATTAAGTTAAATCTTTGCTGAAATTTTATTTAGAAATTTAGTTAAATATTTGCTGAAATTTTCAGAAACAATTAATACAATTTAATGGAAAATCGCTGATGAAGCCTGTCCATAGGCAGAAACTAGATCTAGTCTGATTTGAAAATTAATTACATACCTTAAATTTACACAGATTTCTGCAAGTTGTGTCGTCTATCGGACCCTAACTCTGTAGCGTATACGTTATTTTAATTTCAAGTGTATAACACTCATACGTTGATCTATTAAACCTAAAAATGAATGCAAAATCTTTCATTACCAAATAAATAAGTGCACTCAGAAAAGTTCTGCAGTTACTACATGACTATACTATTACTATTTACTATTACTGTAGTAATGCGGTTGTAGTTATTTTAACTACAATTGCAGTTAATTTACTTAGAGCAAAATTTTTTAATGTTTTTGACAGTTATTCTTCGAAACAAACTTCAAAAACTACTACATTGTAGTAACATTTATTTTATGCAGTTATTTTGAATTTTGTTACAAATACTTAAATTTTCAAGTGTGTATGTGTACGAAGTAAAGAAGAATGTGTGTGCGAAGCATTTGTTTAGAAATTTCTAGTAAAAGAATGAACATGTTTTCTCTTGTCTTAGTCATAAAACAACGCTAAAGAGTGAAGACGCGTAATAAGGAAAAGGTTATATATTTTATTAACTACCTAATTTCGTAAAACACTTGGGTGAAGTGAAGGGAACTTTTAATGTAAATTGTTTTTGTAACAAAAACAATTTCTATAGAAATAACGCAACACTTCACCGAAGTGTTTTAGAAAATTACCCCCTAAATTATTAAAATAATAGGTAAGTTTTATAATGTAAAATATAAATTTATTTACGGAAATATTAAAATATATTATATTTAATTTCTTTCAGTTGTTTTATATGTTCATCCCTTTCTACCTGCAGAAAAAAAGGGAAGCCAAATAATATTTGATCCCTAGAACAATATAGTGAACAATAAAAGCGATATTAAATGTAAATTTTTAATTCTGAATTCTAAATTTATTATGGAATAAAATTAAGTTAAGAGTATTTACATAAAATTGTTTTTATTAAATTAATAATTTTTAAAATAATTTTTATTTATGTTATTTTAACTACATTTGCAGTTATTTGCACAGTTTTACAATAATTTGCATGTATGTTGTTTTAATTGCATTTGTAGTTATTTTTACTACAATTGTCAGTTGATTTTTAACAGTTAAAAATAACTTCACATTGCAGTTGATTTAAATGCAAATGTAGTCTACACCTTTTTAAATGCAAATGCAGTTATTTTAACTGTCATTTGCAGTTGATTTTACCTACATAATTCCCTGAGTGTGTTTATATAATGAAACTAAATTTTTTTACTGCTTATAATTCGGCGTCAGTACTAGTTATTTTTGTTAGAGGAAGACGTGTTTATAAACAGTCTAGCTTACGCGAAACTACTTATTTAATTACAAAAATATGTAAACCGATATTGGTAACTACTTATTTTTTAACCACTAATAAGTATATGAGTAAGCCTTATTTTTTAACAATTTGTAACCACTTATTTTTTAACTACTTATTAGCACTCGAATAACTAATTATTTTGGTAACTACTTATTTTATATATTTTTATAATGCAGCGGGTAAGCGGGTGCACAAATTTTGTGTGTTTTTTCCTACAGCGAATATGGACAAATACTTACAAAAACGACCTTGTCGAACAAAAATAATGAGTTTTGACACCGAATTATATGTAGTAGACCCTAATTCTGCTGCTTATTATTTGGATATTAGTAATGAGCACCCATTACCATGATTTTGCTGGGTATATATAGGGAAAAGTGACTCGGAATCTATGTACAATAGGCCGTACCACTTTACAGGCAAACAAAAAAAAAACAGTTCGCCATAATACACCGTCCAATCTAAGTTATTTTTGCAAGGAGGTTTCAAAAAAAATTTTTTTTGCCGAACGTAGGGGTCGCCTTTTTAAATTTTTTCTTATAGCTTCAGCATTTGAAGTCGGATTTTAAAGTGTGATATGTCGGTTTTTTTACCTCGAAGAGACCAGTGTTTTCTATAAAAGAAAAATCCAATGAAAAAAAATTTAAAATGCGACCCCAACGTTCGGAAATCAAAAAAAAATTTTTTTTGCTGGGTTTATCGAAAATCTTCCTAAATAGCAAAAGTTTAATGATTTTATGCGAACTTTAATTTTCTGACATTAGGGCGGTATATTAGAGTGGTAGCAACTGAGACATGTTGGGTAAATACTAGAACGGGATACTTAAGGTCAAGATTGGTCCCCTCGAGAGAAAAACATCGATGTATCATACTTTAAGATCCGACTTTAAATGCCAAAGATATAACGAAAAATGTAAAATGGCGACCCCCACGTTCGGCAAAAAAAAAAATTTTTTTTTGAAACCTCCTTGCAAAAATAATTTAGATTGGACGGTATAAGTCAAACTTTTTTTTTGAGGTACGGTCTAATATACAATAATATTTTAATAAATGAAAGAAAAGTGTTTTAGATCATTGAAATATTTTATTTTATAGAAACTTGAGAATTTGTGTAAGTATGCTCATAGTTTGAGATTTCTGTAATTCATAAACACTGATATGTTGCAAAACCTTCCTGATCTATTGCAGATTTCAGATAATTATATGTGGCTTTCCACACGAACTGACACGCTACTGTAAAAATTATATCGTATTCATACTTGGGACTAGTTAAAGATTGGAGCAGTTAATTGACGATTTCTTTGGCATTATTTGATAATAACGGTAATGAAATTTTTTGGCATTATAGTGGCCACCAATTATAATTGACGAATAAAGCATTTGTTTTCAAAAATATTTTGTTTCGAAGAAAGAAATAATGAAAATTTTAAATATAAAATATACATTAGTAGAGGTTCATCCATGTAGACTAACCAGTGTTCAAAGAGGACTGAAAAGTAGAGCGCTCCAACCTTGTATGAAGAAAAAAATATTGTGAGTTATTGACCGACTCACATCCTAGAAATATTTATTTGGGTGTAAACATACTTCTGTATGACCCTATGATGAAAATGTTAGCCTAACTATAGACGAGCCTATAAATCAGCTGATATGTGAGGTTCTAAATAATTCAGACATATAATAGACCTTGTAACTAAAAGGAAAATCTAAAACACATAATTTTTCACAAAAAAAAATAATTTCTGTAACGTAGATCTAATTTAAATCGCAATTTTTGTAATTTTTGTAATTACTAGTGTTTCATAACCATAGACGCTTTTTCATAAAAATTTATTTCAAAGTTAAAAACATTTGCGTAAAATATTAAATAAACCAATTTAATGTTAGGTAAAGTCTATGCGATTTCGAATAATACCAAATATCCCATTTGGCATCCACCATTGTCCACTGTTCACCAATTTTGTTCATTCAATGGCCTTCAAACACGAACTTCTGCTCTTTTGAGATCAAAAACTGTTTGATACTATGGATTTTCTGGAAAAAGATTACATAATAAAATTCCGTTGATATTCTAGACGGGGCTCTTGTCCCGAACACATATGGGTCATTCCATAGCTTTAGAATTTTCAGTTTGAAAGCACCCCTGAGTAAGTTGATTTTTAAGACCTGATGCGTTGCCAGGTTAAAAAATATATTTTTATTACCGTTTTTTTTTTTTTTTTGCTAAATGCATAAGTTTCTCTTCCAGGATTTTAGTATACTCCAACTTTAAGAGAGAATGTGGGAAAACGATTAACTTTATAAATATGAAACATACTATATTATGTCGTTCCTTAATTTAATATTCAAGTTTATTGCAGTAAACTTATTTAAATTTATTCGAACTTTATATTAATTTACAAAGGAAAAAAATTATTTTTATCTATACGAGTACGAAGTGAACAATAACAGATTAAGCAAACATTCCATTTATAGTTAGAATACTAAAGCAATGAAGACTCCTCCTACATGCAAATGAAACCTACACAGAATTGCATACACAAGTACATTTTCTGGTAAATGAAATTGTACATAACAACCATTTTATAAAAGTTAGGTATATAAAACATGTTATAACCGCATACATATACAACTCTATATATATATATGTATATGTAGCCTTCCACATACATACACATTAATAATATGGCAACATTTGTAACCAACCTAAATGTCTGATAATAAAAGTATGAGTGATTTTGTTGTATTCCACCTGGCATGCAATGTGCTAACCATGCTATACACATTTAACAAAACCCGAAAAAAGCTTTTGCGCATAACTCCACAAAGCTTTGAAACCCCCACATACCCACAGAACTTAGCAATCTTTAAAAGTTGTCATAGAGTATAAAAAGCCTTACAACAATTTGGTGAATTTTATTTCTACTTACCAAACTCCAATAGTAAACATCATTTTTATTGAGAGCTGCTGCTACCAACAATATTTGGGATTTATTTACATCAACAAACTACAAAAGCCGTCGGAATTTTGCTGTTATTTTCAAAATGGATTTACAACCAAAATATCGTAACTTTGTTAAAACAATGTCCAAGGAATTATGGTTTTATTTACAAAAACATAAGAAATATCGCAGAATAACATAAGTTTGGAATATGATCGAGAGCGGATGATAATAGAGATCATCAGTGCCAACAAAAATCAATATCAAATAAAAATCAACCAAGAAAAAATATCAGCTAAAAAACCATATCAACTCATATCTTTTCGACTTGTTATAATTATGTTTAACCTTAAGAATCAAAATTATATTTATAATAAAATGAATTTATTAAAATTACAAATAAATTAATCAAATTGAGTTTCATTTAGAGATCCAAACATTTAAGATCAATATATAGAGAAAAATATAAAATATGTTTTAGAAATTCATTTTGAATAAATCATATTTATATCTAAAAATATCTGATATTTGCATATGGAAAGAAAATTTTGGTTCCAACCGAATTGTGCGCCAATCGAATAGTTTGGATACTGCAGTCGAAAGTTTGGTTGTCACAAGCCTATTTCTGTTGTCCCAACTGATGATAGAACGTATTTATTATTTTATATTTTAAAGTGATGCAGATAATGACATATCATTATTGTCAGTTCAAATAATAATGATACCCCATTGCTGTTTCTACACTGCACAATGGCTCAACCATTACCAGAGCCAATATATAATCCATTAATCACGCAAAATAATGGGTTACCGGTATTTAAAAATAATGGGTCAAAAAATTAGATATTTTTTTAGTGTTTTTCCTCTGTTTGGAGGCTTTAGCTTTTTCAAAACTTCGGGTTCTGATGAGATGTTTTGCCGGATCGAAATACGTGTATTAACTTAGCTACAATAATAAATTTTCTTTATTTTTGTAAATATACGAAAGTCGAAAGCTCGATGTAAATAAAGAAAAATTAAATATGGTCTCGCTAGAAACCGAACCTGCGACTCTAATTTACCGGTCGATAAATCGACCAACTGTGCTATCCCGAGATGTTATGTTTGATAGATAAAAATATAATGACTTGCTGCACACAAGCGCATTCAGTGAACTTATACATTCAATACGTGTAGTTGTTAGTTATGGAATGAAATGGGGAATAAGTGAAATTGGAACAATATTATCACATAAATTGAAAAAAATGGGTCACCCAGTAGCTGTTTCATAAAAATTTACTTCTGGAGATCTCTCTCGAGACATCCTCTATCTCGCTTAGTTTTCGAGTCCATTTTGTAAAATGGAGATTTCTTAAAATGGTCAATAGCGCAAAACGGATAAAATTTTTGTTCCTTTTGAGTATAACACAACCCAATAATATAGATAGGCCAGGTAGAGCTTCCGATGGATTCATTTACATAAAACAGTGACTTGGTGACATTTTTAATTTTTAGTTTTTTAACAACTAACTTGATAATAGACCTTTTTTTAATCACTAGATTTATTTTTGGATTTATTTTATTTTGTTACAAAATCCACATTTTGTTTTTTAATTTTCAAAATTTATAATTTTTATCAAAATCTATTACTTATTCGCCAATATAATGTGCAAGAAAATCATTAAATTTTGTAAAAATGCGAACACAGGAATTGAAATAAGCTAAATCAAAAATGGATTTAAAAAATAATTAAATCCGTTTTGAATTTAGCTTAATTTTATTCCAGAAATTGCATTTTCGCAAAATTTAAACTTTTTCTTTCACATTATATTAGGGAATAAGCATTAGATTTGGATAAAAATATAAAAATTTTAAAATTAAAAATAAAATTGTGGATTTTTTAACAAAATAAAATAAATCCAAAAATAAATCCAGTGATTAAAAAAAAGGCCTAAATATAAATTAACACACTCCGACAATAAATTGGAAAATCTATGCAAATCGGAACGTTATGGAATGGAACAGGGGAGGAAGGAAATTGGAACATGTGCCGCAGGGAACGAAATGAAATGAAACGGGAAACGAAATTATTTTATCTTAGTGTATTAATTTCTATTATTCTATAAATTAAAAGAAAGAAAAAAATGGGTCACCCTGTGGCTGTTTTATAAAAATTGATTCCTGGGGATCGTTTTCGGACCTACCACATGTGAATAATAGAAGCGTGAGCACTACATTGAAGCTTGCAAAAATTCTGTCCGTTTTGCTCTAACTCACTTAGTTTTCGAGATAAGTCCATTTTGTAAAATTCCCGTTTTAAGAAATAAAATTGACGAAAATCGCTAAAACTTAAAAATAGACGCTAAAATTAAAAACTCCAAACATTAAAAAAATCTCAAATGTAGAAAATGCCAAAATTATGAAATAGCCGAAATTTAAAAAAAAAATCGCTAAAATTGAAAAAATCTTTATAATTGCAAAAAATTTCCAAAATTGAATAAAATCACTAAAACTGGAAAAAAAAAACCCAAATTAATTATAATCACTAAAATTGAAAACAAATCGATAAAATTTAAAAAAAAAAAATGTACTTAAATTTACAAAAATCATCAAATTTGAAAAAAAAAAAATCTTATAAAGTTGACAAAAAATTTGCTGAAATTATAAAAGGAAAAATTTTAAAAATTATTAATGTTGTAAAGAAATCGCTTAAATTTAAAAATTGGGGCGCAAAATAGAAAACAAATAATCGTCCTTTAAGTGACTTGCTTTCGTTCCAGTCACTATAAATAAAATTGAAAGCTTGAATGTTAAAAACACAACATAGATTGCTTTGCTATTGAAGGAGCTTAAACTATAGCAACAACTATAACATAGAGAAAAATAATTTCTTTGTTAAAAACATGTGATTTTCGTTGTAATATGAAATAAATAAGTAAATATTTTTTAGTTTACTTCTCTAAATGATTTTCGCTTTAAAGTTAACATATATACAAAAACTAAAATCTACATTATAAATCACAATCTGATGATAGTGATTGGTAACACTTGAAAATGCATTATTTGTTTCTAGGAAAGTTTTTTCATACGTTTTTTCTCTATTTGTTGTAAAATAAATTGTGAATTCTATTTGAAATTTATCATATTTGTTCTTAAAAACGTTATATTGTAAAAATTCTAATATTGAAAAAAAATCAACAAAATTCAAAAATCGACAAAATTGAAAAAAGTCTACAAAATTGTAAAATTGCCAAAATTGAATAAAATCACTCAAATTAAAAAAAATCGCTGAAAATTTCGTTGGAAAAAAAAAGAGACAGTAGGTATTGGAAAAAATCGACATATTGACAAAATTAAAAAATCAAAAATTGAAAAAATACACTAAAATTAAAAAACTGCAAGATTTTAAACAGCCTCTAGTTCGATGTTTTTTATTTATATTTTTTTTTTTAATAAAAATAATGCGTATTAGTTTTATTGTGATAAAGTTCGAAGAAAAAAGTTTTTTAATGTGTTTATAACTTTTAGAAAAAAGTTTTATTCTTCTTCTTAACCTCAAACCTACTAAATTAAAATTAATAAAAATGCATATTAATTACAATATAAATTGCAGCTGGTCTATATGACGCTTTTGAAAAACAACACTGTAGTAAAAGAAAATGTTTTGTTTTCTTTGAAAACAAAATAATCGGGGTTTTAATATAAACTCGTATTCTACTCATAAATGGCGTATGAGTTTAATGTCAAAATCCATACATAAAAAATATGTTTTGTATTTATACAAGGTTTACAAGGAATTTACGAGTTTATATGAAAACCCTTAATAAATTTAAAAATTGCTATATTTACAAAACGCTAAAATTTAAAAAATCGCCAAATCGCTTAGATTCAAAAATCGCTAAATTTGAAAAATCGTTAGAATTAAAAACAAAGATTAAAGTCGCTAAATTTGAAAAAAATCGACAAAATTTAAAAAATCCACAGAAAATTTTAGCCCAGGAAAATTTTTACAATCGATTGCCAACCACACCAATTTTGCAATTCTAGAACTAGTTCCAGAACTGATTCTAGGATAACCGGTTCCACTTTGGAGCTATAGAAGTAGTTACTTTTGGGACAATTTCAAACAAAAACCATCGGTGATAGAATTAAGATGGATGGAGAATTCTGTGGAGCAGAAAATTTTCTTGGGCCCAAGTCATTTTAAATTTCTTACTTTTAAAATGACTTTTAAATTAACATGACTTATTATTACTTCCTTAGGCCAAAACCCTTATCTTATTCAATATTTCAGTACTTCGAGAAAAAAGCGATCTAACCATGTTATCAGTATTTAGGGTTGGTGTTGACCTCTGGTGCAAACATTTTTCCTTTACCTAGTGTCTTCAAATGCAATGAAATGTGCAAAGAAATTTGAAAATAACACACAAAACAACAACAACGAAAATAATTTTGTTGTTGCTTTGTGTGTTATTTTCAAATTTCTTTGCACATTTCATTGCATTTGTATATATAATATAAAAAATCGTCACAACTTATCGCTAAATTTGTAAAAAATCGCCTCAATCGCAAAAAAATCGATAAAAATTAATAAATTTCTAAAATTCAACAACAACGAAAATAATTTTGTTGTTGCTTTGTGTGTTATTTTCAAATTTCTTTGCACATTTCATTGCATTTGAAGACACTAGGTTAGTTCTTTTAGTTCATGAGATATGAACGTTTCGAATTTTCTTTAAGCGATTTTTGTATTTATTTTTTCACATATTGCTCATTAAGGCTTTCTTGGGCCAAAACCGTTGTCCATTTCATTTAGATTTTCAGATACGATACTGTTTGCATTAGAATTTTAGAAATTTATTAATTTTTGTCGATTTTTTTGCGATTGAGGCGAGTTTTTACAAATTTAGCGATAAGTTGTGACGATTTTTTATATTTTGGAGATGTTTGTCAATCGCGGCCTTCATAGATTATACACAGATATGAATAAACTGATTTGGGCAATATGGCCGACAGAAAATGAGCAAAATGAAATGCACAATAATCTAAAAAGAGACAGATATATACAAAAAATTCGCAATTCAAAATGTTTGGAGATTTTATATTGTTATCTCCCTCTTGACTTGACTTCCATGTAAACAAAACCATACGGTTCGAGAATACTATCTTGACACCTGTCATCGGTTTCACATCTAGTATTAATCTGTGATGGCCATTTTGCATCACTCTAGAGATTTTTTAAATTTTGGCGATTTTTTTTTACTTTTGGAGTTTTTTATTTAATTTTAGCAATTTTTTTTAGTGAGAGCGGTTTTCTTATTGTAGTTTAAAAGATTTTTTTAGCTTAAGCGATTTTTAAAATTTTACCAATTTTTTTTAATTTCAACAACTTTTTTCAGTTCTGGAGGTTTTTTTTAATTTTAGTGATGTTTTTCAATTCTAGCGTTTTTGTTTCTTTCTTAATTTTAGTGGTATTTTTCTTTTGTTTTTCAGATTTTTTTAATTTTTACCATTTTTTCCCCATTTGAGGGTTATGCAGTTTTTGTTTGAATATGACTAATTTTTAGCTATTTTATCATATTATTTTTATTTTTTTATTTTGAATTCGATAGTGATTGCATTTCCTAATCTTACATGCTTCTTGCTACTACTACTGCTTTACACTAGCTAGCACTACTACTACTAATATTCTCAGCTGCACTTAGGGGTATATGAATAAGAGCATTACGTAAATCGGGGTCAGTTGCCAGTAGCCGTAGACTCTTTCTAGATGGTGCAAAGGAAGTGTGCAGTTTCTGCATCCTGAGGACTTATGCGGACAAGGACATGTTTTGTACAACAAGATATCCTTAGAGGTTTTGCGAATATCCTTGAAGGTCTTATAAATATTCTGGAGTGTCATGGGAATATCCTTGATAGACTTGTGAATATCCTTAAAGCACTGGGAGAGCCCTAAAACGTGGTTCTGACAGGGAAGTGCGCCGTATCAGATCACATCCTTTTGGCAATCCTGAACAGTGTTGACAACTCTTGAAGGCAGGAAAGCACCGTGAGCATTTTGAAAACGGGTAAAAAGGGTAAAAATTTAACAAAAATGGGGTAAAAAAGCACGATAATAAATTTTTGAAAAATTTAAGTCAAGATTTTAAAAACACATTTTAGCTTTGTAAAATCATGTAAAAAAGGTTCAAAAAAGTACCAAAAAGGGGTAAAAAAGCACCAAACTAATATTTCAAAATTTTGAAGTTTAAATATAACGAAGTTGCTATTTAAAATTGTACTACAAATATTGTGAAAAAATGTATTTTTTGTATATTTCGTATTATTTTTTCAAATTTGACAGAAAATTCAAGAAAAATGGAAAAAAGGAGAACAAATACCAAAAATATAAACTGTACAAAAAGCACTAAAAGCACTGCCAGAAATCTGAAAAAGCACTGTAAATACCCGCTTTTTATAAACGGGTATTTGTAAAAAATCACCGTGTACGGGAAGGAAAAAGCACCAAAAAATACCCGAAAAGCACTGAAATGGCAACACTTATCCTGAACATAATTGATTTAAAAGACATTTTTTTATTTTTTTTTTCTTTTGGTCTAGCTATATTTCATACAAAATTTCATTAACCCTAAGGGTGTTTCGCCTTTTCTGATATTAGGGCTATATTCGGAATAATCATGATAATTAGAAATTTATTAATTCAGTTCGAGGCCAATTTCCTTATTATGAATTAACATAATAAGTACTTTTTTCAAAAACTGCTATTTTTTTTCATCAGGATATTCTCCTAACAAATACTTCACAGAGTTTTTGCTTTCACAAACCTCTAACACTTTCACGAATGAAAAGACGATCGTTTCGGGGATTTTCCAAGTCGCCTTCTTCAGTTTTCTTTAGAAAGTGGTGGCAATAGTGCAATGCAAATTGAAACATCAAAATTTCATATTAAACGTAGTCTACTACATCAACGAAATGAGAATGGAGTAAACAATAAAATATGTTTTCGAAGTCTCTGCAAAGACATAACCAACAATAGAAATATTAAGAAAGTTTTTGTTTTTGTATTTCGTACCATCGGTACAAATAAAATACAAATTTTATTTTTACCACTTTTTTGTCAATTACAAGGAAGGGGCAAAAAACATTTCTCCGTACTGCGAGTGTTGTCAAAATGTTGGGTTTTAATTTTTATTCAAAAAAATAAAAATTGTTTTTTCGACCTTTTTATTAATTAATTAGAAATTTATTAATTCAGTTCGAGGCCAATTTCCAATCATGATAATCTTTAAACAAAGCTCAGGTTATTCAAAATCAGTAATTTTCTATCACTTTGAGATCAATGAAAGTACTCGTACTTATGTAACTACTTTATTTTTTTATATAATATATATAAAATGAAAAAATTCTTTCCCATAAAAGCTCTTTGTTCTTCTATTTAACCAAATACCACCAATATGTAATTAAATTACTTTAACGTTAAAAACTTTTCAGTTATCTGACTAACACAATTAATTTCTATAAACAAAGACCTCAACCAGTAAAGCTAAATAACCTAACTTGTTTATAAAAATCAGACGAATTTGAAGCCTTAAATTCAATTAATGTCAAGTGCTTCTAGCTGCTGATGCTGCTGCTGTTCGATGTTAACATAGACATTCTACTAATACATGGAGAAAAACAATACATAATGGCACCATACAAAAAACATCACAGTTTTTATGGTCTATTCACACCTCATCAGTATCAAAATGTACTAAAAACCAAAAATAATGAATCCATATGTGGTGGTTGGTATACCGCTGATGGAAAGGGAATATGGCAAGTAAAAACCATACATAAAAAGAGACCATTATTAGTGAATGTAAAGATATTTGTCTTATTTTAGGTCTGTATGGTTTAACCCAACATTAACCCCCTTTAATGTATGAGGAATAAGGATATAATGAAAAAAAAAACAATGTCTTAGCGTAAAAACACGTAAATCATTGTTTTGGTTTATAGTTGATTTTTTTTTTTATCTAAAGGAAGAAGATTTCCAAAGAACATTATTAACCTGTCATTACAGTTGATTAAGTATGAGTTTGAACTTTGCCCTAAGGGTTGTCATCTAAACAAAACATTCATTTAGTGGGAATTAGAGGCAGCAGTAGTTATATTATTATCTTTTTCTATATTCATCAACATTTCTGTTTTGTTTTTAATATCTTTTGATATCTATTTGTATTTATGTTTTGTTACTTACTTGTTTTAATAACTTCCAGGCATATAATTTTTCGATCAAGAGATCAACAAACAATTATTTTGGTATTACACGTGCTATATTTGCATATTTCAAAACTTCGAAACCATCCTTACAAAGGAGAGGGAGAGTTTATAAACATTTCAATTTAGTATCCCTCAATAAGGGTTGCTTTCAAAGTGTGTGTGTTTTGTTGAAATTTATTGAATATTTTGTTTACTTTATGTTTTCATTAACTTCTTTTTTGAAAATACCATCATCTGTCTGTTATGCTGTAATGTTTACTATAATGTATCTATTAAGTATCCATTTAAGTATTTTTTTGAAAAATCAGGCGTTTTATTTACTCTGCAAGTGTTTCGTTTTTCCATAAACTTTTTTTGTTTCTCTGTATTTTTACTGTGGTTTAGTCTGTTATTTGTAATTAACATTTCAATTTTGTTTTTTAGAATTTTATTGTTTACTTATGTTGGTAAATAAATCTTACGCCCCCCATTGTTGACATATGTAAATTTTGAAAAGTTTTACATGTTTCGAAATGGAAGTTTTGTAATTATCATAGACATTAAATGAAATGTTTACGTGAATAAGGCCCTGAAAGCCGCATTTTGGGAATCACGTTTTTTAATATAATAATGTAGTCCTAGTGCAACTGCATATACTTCTGTAAAAATTTTCCTATTTTTTAAATTTTTATATAAAAAGAATTAAGCCCAAACCACATAGTGAAAGTGCCAGTGGACAGTGGCAATGCTGTCAAACTTTGTTCTTGAATTTCGCGAAAACGATTTAATATTTTTAAAAATTTCCTTTTGTGTTTTGTTTAAAAACAGCTCTTGTTTATTTAGAAACTTTTCTAATTTCTCGGCAGTGACAAATAGAGAAAATATAAAAACTGCTTTATCGACAAAACGTCGCACTGCTGTCGACACTGCGTTTATGTGGTTTAGGTTTTACTTTAAAATACAATTTTTACTATTCCCTACTAAAAAAAAATTATACAACTTTTGATATTATATATAATTATATCCGAAAAATGAGAACATCTAATTGTATCAAATTAGATCGTATTATGGTCATATTAGATCTAATTTGACACAATTAGATCTAATTTGATGGAATAAGATATGGTTTGATACAATTTTATCCGGATTTTCTCCTCATCCAAGTGTATCAAATATAATATAATCATATCCAACTAGATATAATGGTATATAATTCGATACAATTTTACATAATTATATGCGGCATATGTAACTATATATAGGTCTATATATAATTGGATATTGTAATATGTTGAACTATATATTGTGCAATATATAACAAGATATAGTTATATATTTAGGATATAATTTGGTAAAATTTTATATAATTATATCTTGGTATATATGTTGCAATATATAATTATACAAAATTTTATATGATAATATATGACTATATCAAAACTTTTTTACTTGGGTTATTTTAATTTTTTTATATATTTTTATAAAATTAACTGGGTGGAATTTTTCCTTTTCAGTATATTTGGTAAAATTCCATTATAAAACATTATTTTTTATTGACTAACTGCGAGAGAGCATTCTGAAGTTTTATACATATGTATATAGCGGGCAAAGCCCGCTACGTTGTTAGCATGCCTTAGGACTAGTTTTTGAGATATATTTACATTATTGCAAATTCTTGTCGTTTATTTAACCTTCTTTTTATATTTTTAATTTCACAATTTTCTTGAGCGTAAGGTTTGTTTTTTATATATATAAAAAGTTTTTTATTTTCGATATTTCGCTACTCCATTGTGTAGCATCTTCAGGAAATACGAAATTAACAAATTATGAACAATTTGAAAGTTTGAAAAAGTTTGAAAAATAATTTGACATTTTGACAAATATTTTTCACAGGGGTATGGCATCACCAAAAAATAAGTTATAAAAACATCGTTATCACTAGATGGCACTTTGTTAAAAAAATTGACAATTTTCTTTTTTTATTTAAATTTAAATAATAACAAACAACAAAAGCAAAAAAATGAACGGATATATCAAATTTTATTATTTGAATATATTTCGCGCTTGTGTTTTCCTTATTTTGAGCAGTTTTCAGCAGTTTTTAAGTTTTTAAATATAGTCCCAGCTGATACTAAACTGATACTAAATAGTTGCTCAGGTAATACTAAATTTCAGCGCCCTCTACCAGTGAGTAGTGTAAGTTTTGATTTCCTATCCCTATGATTAATAGTCTCTGATTTTTCAACCTTTTTCAAACTTTCAAGTTGTTCATAAATTGTTAATTTCTTATTTCCTGAAGATGCTACACAATGGAGTAGCGAAATATCGAAAATAAAAAACTTTTTTTATATATAAAAAACAAACCTTACGCTCAAGAAAATTGTGAAATTTACATTATTGCTCATAATTTTTTTTATTAATTATTTTAATGGAATGATATAAAGCCTATGTCCATCCTTAAGGACCATTCTAAATACTGGAACAAATACTTCAAACAAACAAACAAACATACACACATTACCTATTTATTATATGTATGTTTTAATATGCGATTATTCAAAAAGTGAAAAAAGTAAAAAGGCCCTATATCCAATATGAAAAAACACTTAGAGGGTAACTTTTAACTGCTAACTTTTGAAGTATAAAAATAAATACAGTAGCCCTTGCTTAAAAAATTAAAAAAATTTCGCCATTTGATTGCGAAAAATCTAAATATAAACTGTATATTTTCAGATGTCGCGTACAAATCCTATCGTTTGTTTTACAAAACATATTTTAATTATTCTATCGGTCAAGAGATTTCAACTTCCCAATAAACCAAACGATATCGTCACGATATCACCTAGGTGATATTGATTATCATATATGATAATCACTTGTGATACGAAAACGATAGGTTTGTTGTTCTAAAATGTACCTCTCGTTACGATATCATATTTCCAAGGAGTTATGATATCGTTTTCGCTATCGAAATTCTCTGGTATAACGATAGTAAAATCGCCAAAATCTGGTCCAGCATCGAAAGACTATCGTTATTCCAGGCGATTTCGATATCGAAAATGATATCATATATGATAGCAAAACCGGGATTCTTTCGAAATGAGCTGAAATGAAGTCATAATGAAAAATTGATAATGAAATCGTCATATTCAGAAGAAAAGTCAAACTCACCTAGATTTTGCAACTATAATTGTGCAATAAAAAGCAATATAAATAGCCAAACGAAGTAAAAATTGCAAGTTTTTATAAATTTTATTGGTTTCTGCAAACTGTTTGAGTTTTTGTAAATAATGAATATTTTAAAGTATACGTTATCACTAAAACTTATCGAAAACGATATTATAATCTTACTGGAATATGATATCGTTTTCGGATAGGTGATAGTGATGTCGCTATCGTATCGTTCTTTGGTTTATTGGGTTGTGACCATCGATATACATCAGTAAAGTAGGACATACACGTTCAATTATATTGATAAATTTTTCAAAAATCAACCAATCAGAAATTTTTATTTTTAAATACTTTGTTCTGATTGGTTGATTTTAAAAACATTGATCAATAATATTGAACGTGTATGTTTGCCTTAAGAGTTTGGTATTTGCTTAAGCGATATTGTATGACCTCTTGACATATTTTTTTAAAATCGTAATATTATGAGATAATCGTGCCTATTCCTACGAAAAGTCTGTGACTCTTAGTTGTGACTGTATTTCCCATGTATTTGTTGTTGCAAAGTCACAACAAATTATATTTATTAAAATTTTTGTTTAAAAACTTCAAAAAAATTAAGACCTGGTATCGACACAATCATAGCACTGACAAATAAAATTTTAATTTTTTGAATTTTATTATTGTTTTGTATGGAAAGTTATGACTCTCAGTCTTAAAAATAGTCTTATGACGGTCACAATGAGTCCCAACTAGGAATAGGCACCATTGGTGCATATCTAATCTTTTGATATTTACCTCTTATCCTTCATTTCTCAAAAAATAGATTTTTGATGTCCCTAAACTATTTCCATTTATGTTGCCGAAGTTTCATCGAAATCGGATAAGTAACTGCTTATTAGGTACATAAAAAATTCCTGACATGCTTCAAAAAACATAGAGGTTTGTAGGCCCTTTTCCCATTTCATCTTAAATTAAATTCACATGAAATTTTTTGCAACTTATACATCATTTTATTTCAACAAACTTTGCATAGTTATTTTATTGTAGTTCTATAGGAGCGTGGTAAAAAATGTGTAAAAATATTAATTTTTAAAATTTTGTATATTATTCTTATCTCCTGTAAAACTTGTATTATGGTTTGTAGGCTCTTATTCGCGCCAGCCTTTCGAATGTTAAAATATACGTAAATTAATTTTGGGCTAAAACTTTTCTAATATTTCACAATTTACATGATGTGAAAAGTTTTATTCTTTATGTATTGATAACACTCTGCAACACTACTTTGGAAATAAAATCCCTAAATCATTTAGAGGTGTTAGGTAAAGCTTTTTTGTTGTCATTGACGGAAATTTGTAATAAAAATACTTGAGTGTCCATCCCAGGAATGTGATGGGTTTCTATTGGAAAGCATCATCAGAATCGGATGGTTTTTAGAGGAAAAATCTATCTATGGAACGAAATTCTCAGAATCCGATAGTTTTATGTAGGAAAATGTTCAGAGGGGTTTCCACTTAGAAAAAGTCTTTACAACCTAAGAGTTTTTCTAGAGGAAGAAGTCCTCAGAATCATAGGGTTTTTTTTTAAGTAAAAAGTCATCACAATGTTAGCTGTTTTCTTTGGGAAAAGTTCTCAGAATCGAATAGTTTTTCCATTGAAAAAACTCTACAATTTTCTGGTAATTTTTTTCTTAAGTCCATAGATAATTTCACAGTTTCTGAGCACTTTTTCTTATTGAAAAAGCGTTAGATTTTCAGCTCTTTTTTATAAAAAAAAGCCTCTGATTCTGAGCACATGTTCCTTTAGACATAGTTTCAAATCCTATAACTTTTAATAGAAGAATGTTTTCAGAACCAGAGGCCTTTTTTATAGGAAAAATACAGTAGGAAAAACTACAGATATTAAGCACTTTATGTCATTGAAAACCCTTAGAAAAAGGCATGTACATTAGGGTGGATCGATTTTTCGATAGCTTTTGGCATGAGGAAAAAAAAATTTCCTCATTGTAAAAAATTGAAATTTGGAAGCCTCGAAAATGATTTTTTTGATATGTCGTAGTGGAATTTTTTATTGATATTTTCTGAGCACATATTGAAGAGTATGCTCTATCTAAATAAAATATTAAAAAATTCGAAAACAAAATTTTTCCTAGAGTCGATACCCCCCTTAAAAATTATTAAACAAAAGTCAGAAAGGGTCATATTTTATGAAAAATTGCCAAGATAACTTTATCCTTCCTGCAATGGTGTTCTAATTAATTTTGAATTATAGCTTTAAGAAAGGCAATTAAATTTGTACATTAAAATATTTTTTTAGTGCAGACTAGCTCAAAAAAATTCAAAACTATAATATTTTGTGTTTTTCGCGAAATCATAAAAACGTGAAAATGATTAATAATTTAATAGATTTTATTTCATATTCCTAAAGTATATATTAAAATTATGGAGAAAAAATTTATGGAGAAATCTTGTAGGACTTATTTTTAAGTGATAACAAAATGGACTTAAATTTATTTTTATGGACCTCTAAACGTGATCCAATTTCTCTAAAATGTGATACAGATGTTGCTGTAGGCAGAAGCAGAAATCTAATATACAGAGTAGATTAGAGGTGTTCAGCGATGAATGGAGAATTTTAGAAATGAATTTTAAGAGTTCCAACTTTCCATATAAAATTAGCTGACATGAATTTGGTGGCAATCGGATAGGGCAAAGTCGGGCCGAAAATCGATTGAAAATTTAATTGTGTTTACAACATGAAAATGTGGCGTTTTAAAAATTTTGTTATAGAATATATTTTTCTACATCAAATAATACAGAGATGGAATTCTTACTAAATTGTACGATGATATACAATACCTCAGCTGTGACATTCCAGGTGAAGAGGAGACGGTGAATCATCTGCTCTGTGATTGCTTGGCGCTACAGGGCATCCGACATAGGACTTTAGGCCATCATATATTAGACGACCTGTCGGTGATATCGGGGGTAAGATTAGGTATCTTAATCTTATGGGTTGGGTCTAGTTCTCCGGTTATTAGTTCCATACGGGTAGTGCGGCCTTTTCAAAACGGAGTCGCTCTTGACTCTACTTAATGCTCACGAGGGCGTGAGCTGCCACTTAAACCAACCAACCAACCAACCAACCATAAAGCTCAAAACTTTGATTCTGGATAGAGAAGTTTTAGCTCAATTTATGGAGCAATATAATCTAGTTTTAAAGAAAATGTTTTAAACTTTTGGATACTTTTTTTATCTTTAATCTAACATTGAGTTTATCACAACTTTAATAACAAGACAATTATACCACAATATACTACTACCCATGACATCATATTAAAATTCCCACACACTTAGTATAACAGCCGCATTATTGATAACCTCATCATTTCGAATGTAGAATCAGAAATCATGTACTTGTAATATCTATAAGGAACATGTTGTATCACAAGAAGGTGTAAATTACCACTTAATAAATTTTATATGACCTATGGGAATTCCATTTCTATTTTTCTTGGGGTATTTGTATATTTTACACATAATATTTACAAAATGAGCTTGGTCGTTGGGTATGTATGGTATGTAATGATATGACATGATATAAAAATAAAAATTGTTTACGTTTTTCTACCTTTGCCCCGTGTATAAAGAGCCTGTTGCTACAAATACACGTAATATTTTGGCTTCCAAAAATTTAACATGAACACAAGAGAAAAAGTCCTAAAGTGGTTATTCACTAACCACCCTCTTTTGCAAGAAATATCTAACCAAACAAAAGTATACAATTTTATGTTAAGGTTTTGAAAATATTCATGGGGTGAAATGATGTTGGAAATAAGTGTAAGTATGAAAACTAAACTAAAAGAAGATTGTCAACAGGTAATTGCAGGTTTTAGTGATTTTTATATGCTTTTTAAGCTTGTTATAAGTTAATAATTGAATTATTCATGAAATTCTTCTTTTTTGTCGTTTTGATGACGACAGGGTCGAGAAAAATGTTGGTAGAAAAAATTAAAGTAATTCTTTTTCTTTAAATTAACTTAATTTTTCTATTTTATTCTTTTGAAGTATTTGTTTTCTTAATAAATTCATGTTATTTTTCAATAATTTTTCATTTGTTTGTAAAGTTTTTTTCCTCCCTTTTTTTGTTTGCAATTTCTATTGTAATTTAATCAGGGCAATCAATAAAAAATAAGAGCAAAGACAGTAGAAAAATCCTTGTATTCTTTTTCTTTCTTCATAGTTGCAGCACGCATTTTTTTAAAGTCGTAATTTGAATACGAGAAAAATATCTTCCATGACACGCGTTTTTGTATTATTTATTTGAAGAAGTATTTTTTGCTTTTTTTTCTTTGAAAATTGAGAGAAAAATAAAACATTTTTTTCATAAGCCTAGTGAATTAAAGAAAATTCAATTAAATGTAATTGAATATTTTAAGCACGAATTATTTTAATTTTATTTATTGGGTGTATTTTTTTTACACAAATATATAATTGAAAATTTTTGTTCATCAAGTATAGATTAGGTTATAAGTGGCAGCCGTGTGACGATATTTGCCCCAGTTGATTTAAAAACGTATTCTCGTATTCTCATTATAATGTCAACATTTCACTCAGATACTGAAGCTAAATATTGAAGGATGGTTCTAGACTCTAAACTTCTGTGGAAAAATCATATTATTCGAAAGAGGAATTAACCAAAAAAAAAACAACCATGGAAATTTTTCTGCTATAAATACTTGTAATCGGTTGTAAAATAAATACTTTTCCTTTGTAACCCCTTCTACTGTCAATTCTAATACCGATAACTTTTGTTTGAAATTGTCCCAAGAGCAACCGCTTCAATAGCTCCAAAGTGGAACCGGTTGCTCTAGAATCAGTTCTGGAACTAGTTCTGATTCTCCATCAGTTATACCTTACATATAAATCCGTTCCACTGAATCGGAACCAGTTCCATTGAATCGGTTCTAGTGAAACCAGTTGGAAAACTGATGTGGTTGGCAACCGATTGTAAAAATTTTTATGGGAAATTCAAGCAATTATACTGGTTTTTAGGACAAAATATTTATAATTTTTTTAAATCAACAATTATTTTAATTTTTGTATAAAAAATACAAAAATTATTTTCTCTGACTTTCTATAGGTACTTGACAACTTTGAATTTAATTTGTGAACGCACTATTTCACTTATCATCTAGCTGTTACTTTCCTTTTTTTCAGTAAACTCAACATTTGCATCATGGTAAAGTACACGAACGAACAACGTATGCAAAAATGTATTACCGAAATTCGGAGTCGGTGACCGCAACTTTAAGAGCGTCAACTCCAATTTTCGGTCGTTATTCTCGCCCTAGTAGACAAGCAATAACAAGTTTAGTGCAAAAATTTGAGTCTACGTATTCATTGTGTGTTGCTGCCGTGCCAGTGAGACAACGGGGTGGTCGAAGTGACGAAAATATCGTTGCCGTTCAGGCGTCCGTAGCAAACGATCCAAATCAGTCGATTCTGCGGCGTTCTCAAGAACTGGGCATCGCCAAGACAACTTTATGGCGAATTTTGCGTAAAGATCTTGGTTTACACCCATACAAGATCAAGCTCACTCAAGGATTGAAGCCGATGGACCATTTGACGCGACATACGTTATTTAAAAAAAAAAGTATTTGGTTAGAAATTGTTCTACCTCAAGTCCAAATTCTAATATGATATTGTCATATTAGATTTCATTTGTTTTTTCAAAAAGGTTGACTATTTTCATGATAGAAAATAAAATTGACTTATAAGCATCACCAGTTGTCCGCAATAAGAAAATGATGATTGGAACACACAAACCGAGATATTACATAATGTACAAAAATTCAACGGGACGAGAATTTTGTATTTTTGTATATAAACTGTCTGATTTGGTAAAACCAGTCATAAATCAACACTCAAAATAAAAAGTCTGTGAGCTGAATAGAAAAATTTGTTACCTGAACAAAATTTATTCCTGTTTTTGGCTTAAAATAAAATTTTTAATTTTAAAACATTTTTTGTTAAATTTAACAAATCTAAATTTAAGTACAAAATTAGTAAAACTACAGTTTTATTTGTTATTATACTGAGTCGTAAAATTTGTTCAAATTTGGGATATTGGGACCCTCCCCGGACCTACTCGATATCATCAAAGGGCATGTAAGGGCACTCCAGTGGAGCAAATATTATGTCCGTTTTGCTCTATCTTGCTTAGTTTTCGGGATATGTACCATTTTATACAGTAGAAAATTTTTATTAAAAATTTCCGAGGGTTCACGGCCACACCAAGGTTCATTTTTGGATAGATATAACCTTTTCACGGGGGTGTACTAGGATTAGGGGTAGTATAAATTTTGGTAAATTTTGCTTTATCTCTCTTAGTTTTCGAAATATAGGATTTTTCTACTGACGTATTATTTTATTATTACCTAACGAAATACTTTTGAAATACCTACTTTATGAATCGGCTGCCAACCCTGGTCCACAAATGTGAACGAACGTCTTTGAAATCGATTTGAAATTTGTTAAAACACTGATTACATCAAACAATTTAGTTGCCTTTATTTAATATAATACTACACTAATTGAAAAAAGTCTGTGAAAAGTTTGGTTGAAACTAACAAAAATTTGTTAAAAATGGCCTTGCAAAAAAACTGCTGAAATTAGTAGTTAATTTAGGCCTTTTAAAATTAGCAGTTTACTATTCTTTATTGTTTCTGTTGATTTTATCAGAATAGACTGCTATTTGCATTCAACCAAATTTAACTTAAAAACGAGTAAAAAGGTTAAAGTCGGGCATGCCGACTATACAATACCCTACACCAGTTTGGTGTATTGTTTGGATCCGAAATTCGAATGGGTTAAAATGGGGCTTATGTCAAAATTTTCTATAATGTGAGTCAGCGCACCAAATTTCATTAAAATATCTTAATATTTGCGACCTGCAGTTTGTAACCAAGCCAATTTTGGGGGGACCCTTATATGGGCACTAGTTCTAAACATGGACCGATGTTCACCAAAATCAATAGGCTTCGTCCTTGGGCCAACATAGGTCTATGTACCAAATTTCATCAAAATAGCTTAATATTTGCGACCTGCAGCGTATAAACAATATAATTTTGGGGGGACCCTTATATGGGCACTAGTTCTAAACATAGACCGATGTTCACCAAAATCAATAGGCTGCGTTATTGGACCAATATAGGTCTGTGTACCAAATTTCATCAAAATATCTTAATATTTACGACCTGCAGCATATAAACAGTATAATTTTGGTAGGACCCTTATATGGGCACTAGGTCTAAACATGGACCGATGTTCACCAAAATCAATAGGCTGCATTATTGGGCCAATATATGTCTGTGTACCAAATTTCATCAAAATATCTTAATATTTACGACCTGCAGCATATAAACAGTATAATTTTGGTAGGACCCTTATATGGGCACTAGGTCTAAACATGGACCGATGTTCACCAAAATCAATAGGCTGCGTTATTGGGCCAATATAGGTCTGTGTACCAAATTTCGTCAAAATATCTTAATATTTGCGACCTGCAGCGTATAAACAGTATAATTTTGGTAGGACCCTTATATGGGCACTAGGTCTAAACATCGACCGATGTTCACCAAAATCAATAGGCTGCATTATTGGGCCAATATATGTCTGTGTACCAAATTTCATCAAAATATCTTAATATTTACGACCTGCAGCATATAAACAGTATAATTTTGGTAGGACCCTTATATGGGCACTAGGTCTAAACATGGACCGATGTTCAAAAAAATCAAACTTGTTCGTCCTTGGACCAACATAGGTCTGCGTACCAAATTTCATCAAAATATCTTAATAGGTGCGACCTGTAGAGTGCGCACAAGATTGCATGGACAGACAGACAGACGGACGGACGGACGGACAGACGGACGGCGTTAAATCGAAATAAAAAAAAATTCTGAACCGATCGGTATACTATAAGGTGGGTCTACGACCAATATTTTTTGGTGTTACAAACATCAGCACAAACTTATAATACCCTGACCACATAGTGGTGTAGGGTATAATAACAAAAAAAAATTTTAGATATAACAGTTTGTTTTTACTATTTTCAGTCTACTAATATTTAGCAAAATTTTCTTACAGTATAATTTGTTATTTTCAATTAGTTAAAGTTAACTCAAATATAAGAAAAATTTCGTAAGTTTTATTTTTGCTGTTCTTACACTGCTGTTCTTATACTACTAATATTTCGGAAAAAAATATGCTAATTTCAGTGGTTTTTTCTGAAAGGTAATTTTTAGCTAATTTTTAACAGATTTTTCTGCTATTTGTATAGATTTATTTCTATGGGTGTATACTCGAAATAATACAATTGTAATTTAACATAACTATTTATTATTTAAACTAACAAAGTTTTTTGTTAAAAATTAGCAGAACTAATAAGATATTAACACAAGTTTGTTAACTGAATAGGAATTATTGCCAGATTTATGAATTTAAAAAAAAAAAAAAAATGTTGTTTATTTCAACAAATTTTATTTTAAGTCAAAAATTTTAAAAATCTCTGTTGAATTACAGACGAGTTATTTTGAGTGTGATATATATATTTACAATATCATGTCCGCATATTAAGAAAATTAGATAATTTTCTTAAAAGCCTTCATTGTCAAGTTTGAAATCAAATCTTTGAAAATGTCTACATACAAGTGTGTACAATACCATAAGTGGTTACCACTTGAATGGTACTTTTACAACAATAATATCACACATTTACAATCTTTTTATTATTTTTTTAGAACTTGCAATTCAACAACAATGAGGATATTAAAAAAAAATTAAATACAAATGTCAACATAAAATTTTAAAATCCTAGAAATTCCTACTTTTTTGCGAAATGAAAACAATGACCCCAAAAAGATAAAAAATAAGACCACTATACCAACGCAGCTGTGGACAACAATCGCTGACACTACTATATTTAATACAAAAAAGGAGACCGACGACCATAAGAATCTATTAAACAAATGGCTTACAAATGCATTAAACTAATTGAAATTGCGAAAACTAAGCCAAATAATAGAATAGCAAAATAAAAATATCATAACAATCGCTTGCATAGACATGCCTTATTTAAAAATACAAAGTAGACTTGTGATTTTCAGAAGTATAACAAGGAAGAGATTAATTGCAATTAGGACGATAGTCCACACAAAGAAAACAAAATAATTGTGCCGATTGAAGTTGATAAAATTCAAAAGCGAGGAATACACTAAGGACCATTCGTGAAAAAATGGCCATTTTTTTACGAATGTTAATGTTCGTGTTGACATTCCTGCAATTCGTGTTTACAAAAATTTTTGAATAGATAAATTGAAGTAGTTGATTTTTTAGTGTTAACTACTGAAATTCATCAAATATTTTAATATTTTCCATTCGTTCGGCTTTGTAGCCCAACGCCCCAAATGTAATTTATCCCAAAAACTGTAATTTTTACACTTCTTACTCTTTTCATATTGTCACCACTATTCTCGAGGGTATTATTTATTTTACTTTTGTAGCATTTATTTGTATTTTTTTTTGCCATAAGTGTGAAAACGTGTGATGAAAGTGTAAAAAGAGTGTGTTTATGTGTCTCTTTGCATTTGGAAATCTCGTTCACCAATATTTCGTTTTGTGTGACTATAAAAACATCAAATACCACACAATTTCAATAAAAGAATTGTATAGAATTTCACTTTCGTATCGAAAGAAAGAAATGTAAATAAATACAAATTGTGTAATGTAATGATATCAATACTCTAAGCTATTTCTTGGGTGTTTTTCCAACAAAAATTTGTGGCAATTTTCTTTTTGCCTGTTAAAATAAAACGGAAAAAATCCTTAATATTGTAAAGAAATCACGTTTTTTTTAAAGGGCGGTATTAGCTGGATTTCTTGTAATCGTGTAAACAATAAATACACATTGCTTTAAAGTTTTGCGTAATGTTAACGGCTTTAAGAAAGAATTCCCACCTGTGGAGTAAAATTACCAAGGAAGTGTTAAGTGTCAGGTTAACAAAATTGAGATTTATGATATTTTCAGGAAAATTAAAAAAAAAATTTAGAAAACTTGGCACTAACCAAATTATTATAAAAAATTTAAATCCAAGACATTTTTCTTTATAACATTTTTCTTTATAACTAAAGGAGTTAGGATGGAAATAACCAAAATATAGGGTCACTTATAAATTTTATGAATACATGCAAAACATCTGGTCAGTTAAACACTTAAAACCTGTTTTTGTGTGAGAGTATATTTGAATTTTGTCGAAATTTTAATTATTTAATAGTGCTTAACCATACCCAGTGTAGAAACGGTAATGACATATCATTATTTTTTGGACTACCAGTAATGACACCCAATTACCTTCTGTATTATTTTAAAACATATAATAATGAGTTACTGATAATTACTTATTTTTATCATTATTTCAAATAGAGAATAATTTTTTAGATTTTTTTGAAAATTTTTTGAAATCTATTTTTAGACTCAATATTTTTTAAACACTGGTAAGGATATATGTAACCACATATTTTTTGATTTTTTGTATGTTGGCGAGTAAGCTTACTTGTGTGCAGCAGGTCAATTATGTTTTTATCTTTTAAATATTACATGTCGATATAGCTCAGATGGTAGAGCTGTTGACTGGCAATCTGTAGACCCAGGTTCGATTCCCGCACCAGCAAATTTTATTTAAAAAAAAAAAATTCAATAAAAAAAAATTTTTTTTTATATAATTTAGTTTTTGGAAAATCTATTTTAGACTCATTATTTTTGTCAGTACTGGTAAGCATATATGTAACGATATATTTTTTGATTTTTCGTATGCTGGTGTGTAACGACAACTCATTATTTTTCGCGACATCGCCATATAAAGGTAATAAGAAATGTAATAACAAAAGTAACTAGTTACCATTACCAAGTATGTAGTTACATAACCACATATCTGGTAATGATTTTCTACACTGGGTAGTTATAAATGTCAATTTTATATGGAAATATCTGTGGTTAACGTTAAACCATAGTTATCTTGGCAATAAGTTACTCGCCCTTAATAAAATTGTTGGCATTCCCATCACTGAATTAAATAAACATCCCAGCAAAACATTGGTAATATTTTGGACCATTAAAAAAAGTTTGTCGGTAGAATGTACTGAAAATGACAGTTAAAACAAAGGTACATACATATATGCAGTTAAAAAGATGACAAAGGTATTTACCTTTAAAATAACTAAAACGTTGTTACTTTTAACTGTTAAAAAATAACTAACAAGCATGGATTGTAACTGGGGTTTATGTCCGTGTTTCCCGCCCTTTTTTCAATCCCGGGAATTTTGTGCGGGATTTCCCGGGTTTTTTTTATTCTTTTACCGCATTTTTAACTAGTAAAGGGTGTTCCAACCAAAACGCACGATGTTAATTGTAATAAAACAAAAAGTTTTCAGAGAAGGTAGAAGGATGTATGACAATTACGTGTGAAATAAAATATCGGCCAAATGCTCGCCACGGCTTCGGTGGCATAACCTATCTGATGGTCCATATTTTCAATGACTCTGATATATAATTGAGGTTCAATGTCGTTAATGTGCCGAATTATCTCATCCTTTAGCTCTCGAATTGTTCTTGGCTTTGACATACACTTTTTCTTTTAAATATCCCCAAAGAAAAAAATCCAACGGTGTCAAAACACATGATCGTGGTGGCCAATTAACATCGCCACGACATGAGATAACACGGCCATTGAATCTCTCGCGCAAAAGAGCCATTGTTCCGTTGGCTGTGTGGCAAGTGACACCATCCTGTTAGAAGCACATATCGTGAAGGTCCATATCCTCAATTTCTGGCCACAAGAAGTCCGTTATCATCTCTCGGTAGCGAACACCATTCACGGTAACTGCTTGGCCGAACTAATTTTCGAAGAAGTACGGTCCGATGACGCCGCCAGCCCATAAACCGCACCAAACAGTCACTCTTTGTGGATGCATCGACTTTTCAACAATCACTCGTGGATTCTCATTTGTCCAAATGCGGCAATTCTGCTTGTTAACCAATCCACTGAGGTGAAAGTGTGCCTCGTCGCTGAAGATGATTTTCTTTGTAAAGTCACCATTCACTTCTGTTTGTTCAATCAACCATTCGGCGTATTGAAATGAAAAAAGTTTTATTAAAACTAGATTCATAAAATATATGAAGCTTTTTCACTAAATTTAAGAAATTTTTTATTTATTTTGTGAAGAAATCTTCATTAGCTTACTGAAAAATTTCATTAAAACTCGTCCAGTAAAATTCTCTTTGTGTTTAATAAAATGTACAAAAAGGTGCGCGGATATTGCACCCATGGACATTAACTACATTTCGAGTTTGGCGATTATGTACGAAATGTGTTCGATCTTGACCCCGAATAATTGAAATGCAGATTGTGGGCAAATATTTTCCGAAATAATTTGCGTCAACCAAAAATCTTTTAACAACAATTCTTATTTTCGTTGTTTTTCTTTTTTACAAAGTAGTCGCCCGGACGCGCAATATTTATCATTTTGAAAACAGTTATGCAAATTTTTTGCTACACTGACAGTTTCGTAACAGAAATACAAAACAAAAAACTCCCATTGAAAACATTTAGAATACTTATGGTTTGACAAAAACAAAAGTTAAAAAAGCGCAATCGTTAACATAAAATTACAAATCGTTCTCCTGGGGGAGGCTGGCTTGACTGCTTTAGACGACTGTCAACCAAACAGTGGGTGGCATAAATTAAAAAAAAAGCACGAGACCTCAGAAGTATTTATTCCAATACAAAAAAAGCAAATCGATAGTAACACTTTTAAACTGCAGTAGCAGCATCCTCATCATCAAAAGTCTCAATTATACTTAAGCCATAAAATGTTGTATGTGTATGAGTGTTGAAGATAAACTGCAATGAATACTAAAGTGAAATTGAAACTCAAGTGGATAGGATATAAATTATAAAGAGGAAAATAACTGAACAACAGAAAAAAACATAATCAATGAAATGTTAGAGAAAGCTCATTTGAAATACATATACACCCACTTTTCCACCACCCACAACACAAGCACAGCGGGGTAAGGACAAGGAAAGGATATTTTTTGCATACCAAAGCATGTTTATAAATATATTTGAAAATTTTGCATATTCCTCATTTGGAAAACTTTTGTTTTCCACAACCATAACAGGATGCAATACATATAAAAACCTGTCCTTACTTTCCTCAAGTGTGTGTTTAACTACTATCCAACTCTTGTAGACAACCAGTCGACTCCAATGCATTGTTTTATAAGATTTCTTCCTTATGCCTTCGTTCATCTCGCTATTGTTTTGTGACTTAATCTACTTAAATGTCTTTGAATTTAACGAAAATTTGTTTGCTCAACAAACGTTTTATGGGAAGCAAAAAAAAAAGGAAAAGGGCGTTCATATTAAGAACATCATCATTCTCTTAAAAGGATATTAACAAGGATTTATAGGGTATCATCGGAGTTTTTAGTGGCATTTTAAGCACAGAACAAATGCTTTAACATGTTTTCTACTTTGCTACTGAAAATGTTTTACAATAACGATGTCATGTCTTACATTTTGTATTTTTGAGATTATTTGATTAAATTCATTTAAATAAAATTTTATATATAAACTTTATTTTAAGATACGTACTCGTATTTTATTATTTTCCTTAAACATTTTTTTACCTTAAACTTTTCTCTTGTGCCAGTATTTTAAAAAGGTAACAAACCATAAAAATAAATTGATTTTTTTATAATATTTATTTGACAACAGTACTCTTCTTCTTCTACTGTATTCAAGGTAATTTCAATTAAAAATTTCTTTGATGATTTAATGCAACCTTAGAAATAATATTCCTTTATGTCTGTCAACCTTCTATGGGCGACATCCAATAAGTTTGTCAAATGTGTAATGTATAGCAGTAATATTGAATGAAATTGTATTTAAAGCATTTCTTAACATTTTATAAAAAAATAATTTATTTGAATGTTTATGGTAAGGCATATAGCAAACGGTGCTTAATTTACATATCGTCGACCGGCCTGCAAAATGTCACATGTGTGTTTTAATAGATTTTCAGGAGAGCGAAAAAACTGTTACAAAATCTACTTTTAAGATATTTTATTGGCATCATATGCCTTAATAATTCACGACCTCATTTAGTAAAATCATCGTTAAGGCATATGATGCCAATAAAATATCTTCAAAGTAGATTTTGTAACAGTTTTTCTTCTCTCCTGAAAATCTATTAAAAAATACATGTGACATTTTGCAGGCCGGTCGACGATATGTAAATGGGTATACATTCGTTCATTGCTGGACTTTTTGGGTTCCTAAAGAATTAAATTACCCAGGAATTTTTTTTACAAACGGTTAACAACCACACCAATTTTGTAACTGCTACTAGAACCAATTACATGGAACTTGTGCCGGAACCCGTTACATAGAACTTAAATATAAGGTATAATACGGTGTGCTTGAGTTCAAGTTAAATAAATGGCCGATGAGTATGGGCTTTTTCGCCAGAAAAATATTAGTTTAGCCTTATAAAAATACCCCATGCGAATATTTTAAGTTGTATTTCAGTTTTAAAATCAGTTTTTTCTAATGTTTTGTCAGTTAAATATTGAAGATTGTTTCAACAGACTTTCGATTGTTTTCATTTCTTTAATAGATTATTAAAACACTGTTTAAAAATTAATAGTAAAAATGGTTGAATACAATGAAAAATCAGAGGTGCTCTTTTTAACTGTGTCCTCAATTAATTTAATACGCACTTTATGTTGTTTTAACGAAATAATATTTTGAGTGAGTAGTGCTGACCAAAAAAAGTGTGATGGGCACCAAATATCCGGATAGTTGGTCAATTTTTGGGTACTCGATTCCAAAAAGTAACTACTAGATATTATCAGAGTTGTATTTCGGACAGATAAAACAAAAATTTAAATAAGAAAGATTAAAATAATTCAATAAACATGAACAATTTTGATCGCAAATTCAAAGAAAACAAACAAATAAAAATTTCACGGTTTTCAATTCAAAAAAAAAATCCATTAAAGTATTTAGTAGTATTGAGTATTCAAATTAAAAATATAGACTAGCGTCGAGTAGGTACGGAAAAGTAACTGAACTTACTTGTAATACTTCTGTACTATGATTTTTATACCTGTACCCAGGTAAGCGAATGCAATCAAAAAATAGTTTATTTCCAGATAAACCGCATGGTTCACGAAATCAATAATATTGTTACGAAATTGGATTAGCCCATTAAGGAAGGTTCTGGAATTTTGGAAAAAAAGAGGAGGGATTTACTAAACCGCTCAAACTGGCAGCACTGCATTTAAACATAATCAGTATAATGTTAAGTAGCTGGGCACTCTGTTATGAATAACATAAGTGTTACAATTTTAGAAGCACTGTAATTTTCTACTATATTCTACATTCACGACCGCTAAACTACATAAGAATGAACGTTATGAAGGAAGGGGAAGTCGGGCATTGCCATCTGTGAAGTTAAGTTGCGGTAAGTTAGTTGTATACTAGAGTTTGTTAATTGCCTATTAGCATTATATAGTGAGTTGCGCAATAGATTTTGTATAGTTATGTATGCTATACTGCTGTATGTAAAGTAGTAAAGTGTTAAATTTAAACAAATGAGTGCATAAGCCCAAACTCAAACTAAGGAGAGTGTATTATTTTAATTGTAAAGAGCACCAACCCGGTTTATCTTAAGCAGATAAACGTACGTTTTTTGAGGATAAAACGTAAAAATATTAATAACCAACGGCTGATATATCTAAAAATTATACTTATACTTACGTTTTACTGCCCACCCCTGCTTGGGTAAACTTTAACGTTGCATTACATAATGATAAGTTAACCCTGTGTTAGCTATTAAACAACACAAGGAAATCTCATCCCTTTCTTTTCAATATTTATATTAACAACTTGTTCTAAATCTAATTGTATAAAAAAAGTTTTTTAATTAAATCTTCATCAATGAGATTTCGAAAAATCGGTCCAGTAATTAAATTTGAATGCAACATGATAACCACATTAATCTTTAAAATATTTTCACAAAATTAAAATCTAAAACTTTGACAAAAAAAAATAATCCCACAGAGACAATAGCGTACAATATACCGCAAAAACATCAAAAAGTTAGAAAATCCGTAAAAAAATTACTACTTCCTGTTATCACAAAGTAATTAGAGAGCTTTGGCAAAACAAAAAGTAAAATTATAAAAGATACCAAACAAATTATGATTACATTTTGAAGTTTACTAAGGTTTCATGCTGCGTTGACAGTAAGAGTTTTATAGCTCGCACTAATTACTGTTAGAGCACTTTAAGAAGAGTTTTGAAAAGATACAGTATATGGAGGAAATAGATATTTAATGGTGGGAGGCTGTCAAACTTCATTTGAGACATTTTCTTGTTTTATAATTTATGACATTTAGTATTTCAACTGAATCAAGAAAACCAGAAAAATACGTTACGAGAATTTATCACTATACTGAAATTCGATTATTCTTCATTTATGTCAATCAAGAAATTTTTGTTAGGCTGAGATAAAAATTAGAAGAAATACTGGAATTATTTTTATCATCATCAACTAAAATCTGCAATTTTTTCTAGTTTCTCCTGACTAATATTAATCCTTGGTTATTAGTTGAGAGAAAAACTGTAGGGCATAAAATGTGTTTGTTGGCAGATATTTAAAAGTATGGATTATTTTAGTAGATTTTCGTTTCCAATTTTTTTTTTCATTCTGGAAATTTTTCGTATTAATTAACATGCTTTCTTTGGATAGGGGATAGATAAGACATGAAAGGTGGTGAAAGAAGAAGGCGCTCAAATATGGCAACATTGTAATTGCGCGAGCTGTTGAATCTTAGAACAGTTAATTTTCAAATATTCCCAGAAACCAGAATTTTCACAAATAAAATTCATAAATTTATATAATTTTATATGTATGTATATTTTACTCACATAAATTTTGGATTTGCAATAACTTTGACTTACTATTTTTATCAGTTATTGTTCGGATTCAGAGCTTCGAAAAACTTAATTCAATTTAAGCTTAATTCACTAAAAATTAAATTCAGATTTTAAAAAGATTCATGTACCATTCCCTTAAACCATTCGTAAAGAATTCATTCATAAGCTTCATTCCCAAAGCTTTAATATGAATTGAATGAATTCCTAACTTGAATCATTCAAATCGCATCTTCATTCACCATTTTACTAATTGAATGAAGAAATTTTATTATCATTCACTTAGTGCAGTGTAGTATGAAACTAACATATAATCAAAACCAAAGCATACAAGCTGTAACAAAGCATACGATACTGTTTATTTCTGTTAGATGAATTTTAAACGTTTTTCATTGTATTATGCTAATATTTCAACAATTACATACAAATTAAAATTTTTCATTTGATTAAGTGAATGAAAACAAATAATTTTTCATTCACTTTTTTATTAAATGAATTCAGGTAAATTGGGTTTCATTCAGTTAGAATTCAATCAAAATAGAATGAATTCATATAATTTTAAGCTATAGGGAATTAAGCTATCGAATTAATTCCATAAGAATGCTATTAGGGAATGAAATTTAACCCAAATTTCATTAATTTTTAAAAAGTGAATGAAAGAATTAAGCCTTTTAAACCTTTGTTCGGATTATTGAAACACATGGTCTAGGGCAGGGCCTGCAAAACTATGGCACGCGGGCCTGTAATGTCATGCGAGCGGATTTTATGTGGCACGTGATGATTTGTTCAGTATTTTCAATAACTTTCAATTTTATTAGAAGACCAAAAAAAATTATGTTAAATGTCAAATTTTACAACAAAACTATGTAATTTAACTCGATAATAGTAAAATTTTCCATAGAGATTCCAAATCTCCCTTTGAAGTAATTAAATAATTGTATTAAAACTATTTTTTCTTTACAGAAATATTGTCAATAACTGACAATTTCGTTCTTCAGAAAACAACACACTCAGGGAATTATGTAGGTAAAATCAACTGCAAATGACAGTTAAAATAACTGCATTTGCAATTAAAAATCTGTACCTATACCAGATTTGCATTTAAATCAACTGCAATTTGAACTGTTAAAAAGCTACTAGCAATTGTAGTAAAAATAACTACAAATGAAGTTAAAACAACAGTCATGAAAAATATTGTAAAAATGTACAAACAACTACAAATGCAGTTAAAACAACAAACATAAAAACTAATATAAAACTCTAAAAATTACTGTTTTTTTTAGTTTAACTTACTACCACAAATTATTAATTTAATAAAAACAAATTTTTATAAATACTCTTCACTTCATTTTATTCTTAAATAAATTTTACAATTTATAAATTTTTTTTCATTTCTCGCTTTTAATACATACAAAATTTATTTGGCTTCCTTTTTTCTGCAGGTAGAAGAAAAATATTAAAAAGCTGAAAAAAGGCGTTTTCATATAAAATCGTATTCTACTCGCAAACGGTGTAAACCTGGTATGTTTATGAGTTTAATGTCAAATTCCATACATAAAAAATATGGTTTATATTTATACAAGGTTTACAAGGAATTTACGAGTTTATATGAAAACACCTAATATTTTATAATATTTACATAAATAAATATAATTTTCTTATTATATACATAACTCACCTTATATTCTTTATTTAATAAAATTTCTTACTGCGTAATTTTCTATTTGCTTTCTTTAGCGTCCTTTCTTTGACTAAAGACACAAGAAAAAAATATTCTTTTCATATTCTTTCACCATAAATTTTTAAACGCCATATTTATTGTGTGTGTGCGCAACATATCGTCGATCGGCCTGCAAAATGTCACATGTGTTTTTTAATAGATTTTCAGGACAGCGAAAAAACTTACAAAATCCACTTTTAAGATACTTTATTGGCATCATATGCCTTAATGATTCACGACCTCATTTAGTAAAATCATCATTAAGGCAATAAAATATCTTAAAAGTAGATTATGTAACAGTTTTTTCGCTCTCCTGAAAATCTGTTAAAAAACACATGTGACATTTTGCAGGCCAGTCGACGATATTTTATATGTGTGGAATATTTGAACGAGAGACAAACACGCACACAATTAAAAATAAATGTGGTAAAAAATCAAAAAAAAAACTGCATAAAGTAACTGTAACGAAAATCTAGTAGTTTTTGTGGGTTGTTTAAAAAAATAACTGTCACAAGGAGTGAAAATTTCCTCCCCAAGTAACATAATTGCAATTGCAGTTGAAATAACTACATCCGCATTACTAAACAAATAACTGTCATGTAGTAACTGCAGATCTTTTCTGAGTGTATGGTAATCCCTTTGTTTTTTGTTGCAATTTGTCGACTTGCTGTCTGGCAAAAGTGAAGCCAACATTCACATTTCGCTGTTAAAATGCTAAAGTGCAAGTGTTTATACGAGTATATTGATTTTTATTCGATGTTTTTTGGTTTTTAGTAAATATTTTCTATTTCTAACTGCATGAAAGTCACTGCCAGGATTTAAAAATTTTCAGAGAAAACTGGACTTTAAAAGAACCAAAAAAGCTTAAGGTAGCACGCGAAAAACTTTTACAAACATATTTGCCCATTTGTGGCACTCAACGAGAAACTTCTTGACACCCCTGGTCTAATGAATATTGAAAATTCATCCTGCTGAAAGAAATAGAAAAAAAAATAAAAAGCTGAAAAAGATGAAAAAGAGAGATAAAGGCGAGAAAAAAAAGAGAATGGAGGAAAAAAAGAATAAAGTGAAAGAAAAAAATTGGATGAAATTAGTAATTTAATATTCTATTTTGAATATATATTTACATATATGTATTTATAATTTTGAATTTTTCTAATTTAAACTGAAAAATTACCATTTCATTTTAAAATTTCAAATAAAAATTCCAATTTCAATTGGAAATTTTTTAAATAAAAATCTTAATTTGTTTTGGAATTTTCGTAATTGAAAATGGCAGACCTGAATTTCTTATAGAATTTTCTAAATTTGAAATGAAAATCTTTCAAAATTTTTTGAAAAAATTTTTTTTAAAAATTTTAAAATTTTTTCATTTTATAAAAAACCATTAATTTTATTTTGAATTCTCCAAATTGCAAACGGAAAGCTTTGGTGTGGACCTTTATAAGTTTTCTCCAAAGAATCGTATTAAATATAATCCTGTCCTCAGCCTATAAAGGGTTCTTCAATAAGAGCGCTACAAATTTTTTTTTTAAATAAAACAAAAACGGTTTTGGATATCAATGAAATTCTTTATTCCTGTGAAAGTACGTTCGATGCCATTATGTATGGAAATCGATCTCTTTTGCATGGCCACCACGGGCACGCTTGCAGAAGTCCAGACGCTGAACCCAATTTTCGACGGTTTTCAAGCATAAATCGGCCGATATTCGTACGAAGTTTATCAATCGTCGCTGGCTTGTTGGCATAGACCATAGATTTGACGTAGCCCCACAGGAAATAGTCCAACGGCGTGTAATCGCACGACCGAGGTCGGCAATCGACTGGACCATTTCGTGAGATAACACGTTCTCCAAACTTGGTTTGCAATAAATTGATTGTGACATTCGCTGTGTGGCTTGTGACACCATCCTGTTGGAACCACACGTCCTCCAAGTCCATATCATCCAATTGGGGCCAAAAATATTCGGTTATCATTGAACGGTAGCAATACCCATTCACAGTAACGTGCCGGTCTTGATCATCACGGAAGAATTACGGCCCAATGACGCCGCCGGCCCATAAACCGCACCAAACCGTAATTTTTTCGGGATGCAATGATGACTCATGGAGTACGTGTGGATTGCTGTCTGACCAATAACGCATATTTTGTTTATTGACGAAGCCATTCATTATGACGACCATAAATTGGACGTAGCGCTCTTAACGTTGAGGCCACTGATTCCGAATTTCGGTAGTAAATTTTAATAAACTCGACTCGTTGTTGGCTCGTAACCAGTTTTCTATAATTTTTTAAATTTATTTTTAACTAATTGAAAAAAAAACAATTCTTTAAGAATGAATCAATTTCAAAAAAGGTTTCATTCTTTAAAGCCCTGACAATATGTTTGTGTTAAAAGTGTTTTTTTTCGCATTTAGCAGGGTAATGCACCCTTAATCGTTGTGTTTAAATAATAAAACTTTTTTTCTATGTTTACAAAAGTTTCTTGCCACCCGTTGTAGCGTGCTACACAACAAAATTGTTGAAATTTAATATCTTTTAAATCGGTAGAGATTTTTGGTTGCTGTTAGTTGCTTAAGGGCTTTGTAAGCAACTAACAACTTTGTTTATTTATTTGTGTTGTTACTTTCACATTCTATCTGTCCGTCCGTCTGTTTTTCAGTCAGTTTGCTTCATTTCCCATCAAAGAGTATAAACATGAGTGTCTGATTTGTCTAATATTTAATATTTGTTGAGTGTGTTAGTTCTTTATTTCAATTTGGTATCTTTCAGGACTTTAACGATGAATGAAGGTATATGATTATAAATATATTTGCAATTTTATTTTGTTTGTCCTTATTTTCTTTTATTTACTTCCGTTTTCAGTTTTATTACTTTTTGCCGATATGTATTTTTAAGAATGCTCACAGCATACAAGGGGCTATAATATGTAACATATAAGACACTCTTGGAACTACTGCAGTATCATTTGAAGATAGACCTATATCTGAAAGTTAGACCCACATTTGAAAAGATTTATAAAACTCAAATTAAAAATATTTACCAAATAAGCAAGAGCCTACACTGAAATTAATATGTCTGTTGCCTGAACAGAAAATTTTGTTACTTTAACAAAATTTATTCCTGTTTTTTTTTTCCTTAAAATAAAATTTGTTGATTTTAAAACATTTATTGTTAAATTTAACAAATCTGAATTTAAGTAAGAAATTAGTAAAACTACAGTTTTATTTGTAATTATACTGAGTCGTAAAATTTGTTCAAATTTAGGGTCTCGGAGCCCTACTCGGGCCTACTCTATATCATCTAAGGGCATATAAGGGCACTCCAAAAGGAGGAAAAATTTTGTCCGTTTTGCTCTATCGCTTAGTTTTCGAGATATGGACCATTTTATGAAGTCGAAATTTTTTATTAAAAATTCTTGAGGATCCAAGACTCTACCATGGTCCATTTTTGGATAGAGATAACCTTTCACGGGGATATTACATGGCTAGGGTAGTCAAAACTTTCGTCAATTTTGCTTTATCTCTCTTAGTTTTTGAGATGAGCCATTTTCAAAAATCGGGAGGGAAAGAAATAGCGCCATCTTTAAAACTTCGGATACATTGGTGGCGCTATCTACCGGGTAATACCAGAAACATGAAAACTAGTGCGGCGGAAGCTATGGTCGACTAGAGCGACCCGTCGTACTTGGCATTACAATTAACTCATACAGTTATCAGGCTAACGCTATCTACAAGTAGTATACGAGATTATATGAGAACTAATATAACTAAAACCTATGCTTTATCATATATCTTAAATCTTTAAAAGTCGTTATTTTTAATAAATGACCAAAATTGTTTATCATTAAGATTCTTAATAAGTAGTTAGTTGTATTTAACAATAAACACCTAACAAAAGCTTTTTTTTTGTATTATAAGAAGATAGACATCTTTTGTCTGGTCTACCTTTTTTCCGTCTGATACTCAGCTGATATCCTATGATACGCTTTTGAACAACCCTCATATATTTCATGTTTCCATGTAAAAAAAAAGAAGATTTAATTTCTCATCTTTGAAAGTTTGGGTCGGGGTGGCGGTGGTAAAAATCATAAAGTTATTATCTTCATTATGATGACGTAAACAAATTTTTGTAAAATTACATCGTCACGGCTGTCAGTCAGTTTGTTAGTAGTCAAATGTGTGAATAGACAGACATACCAACAAATATACAAGGAATAAATACTACACTGAGAGAATTATCTGCATGATATTTTTTTCACTGACAACTTTCTTTAAATTAATGGAGTTCTTTATAAAACCTTTTGAGAAATTGCATTGTTTTATTAAAAGTTACATACACTCAATGAAAAGGTTTCATTAAAACTAGATATTTCATCAAATTTAATAAATTTCTCATTTACTTTATGAAGAAAACTTTATTAGTTTAATGAAAAATTTCATTAAAACTCGTCCAGCAAAATTCTCTTTGTGTAGTCTGTGACTAACATTCATTTAAGCTTTATTACAACACATAACAAAATACTACCATACATAGAGTATAAAATGAGTGGACAAAGAGGATGAGTATCATCATAAGTGGGTGGTATGGGTGATATTAAGATTGACTAACTAAATGAATGATTATAAATGGTTGAAACATAATTGATGCACTCAAGCGTAAGTGATTAGATTCATTATGGCAGGAAAGAGAACAATAAAAAACAATCTTAAAATGAATCAATACACTTTGTATGAGATTTCTAAAATGTTGGTTTTGCAAAAATTATAGGACCAACAAGTTATTAAACATTCAACATTTTTCCGCTTAAGCATAGTGAGTTGGATTTACAATTTTACTCGAAATTTAAAAGCCTCAAATCTAAATTAAGGTACTCCACAAGGTTTTTGCACCAAAAGAGACTATTTTCGAGATCAGGGTCCTTAAAACACCATTCAACATTTCCCTACATGATTATACTCAAATGAAAGATAATTTTCTGTAGAACTCAAATCTCCAAAAATATAAAGGATTTTTAAGTACATCTCAGTGATCTTAACCCATAAAATATTTTCCTGAGTCAAAGTTGAAAAAAAAGTTCCTATATACTATATACTTATATATACAAAATATGTATGCATAGCGCATGCTAAGGGGACATTTTTTCGATCTATAGTTTAGTATGGAGACATTTGGTTAGTTTGGGGACGGTCCTCAAACTCGTCCTAGGTCTAGCGCATAGTATCAAGACATTTTTGGCTCATATACAACATAGTTTGGGCACATTTTTGGCTATGTCTCCGAACTATGCGCATGCTACGGTGACAGTTTTTCGATCAAGTGTTTAGTATGGAGACATTTGGTTAGTTCGGGGACTGTCCTCAAACTCTTCCTAGGTCTAGCGCATAGTATCAAGACATTTTTGACATTTGGGCACATTTTTGGCTATTTCCCGAACTATGCGCACCACATACATATATACATTAGAGATGAGCGATCCGGTGATTTTTGAATAACGCTGCTACCAGTGATCGTGATTTTCAAATCACCGTTCTTTTAAACAGTGACCGTGATCACGGGTTTGTATAGAGATGGGCGATTCAGCGATTTTTCAGTAACATTGTTCTCAGTGAATGTGATTTGCAAATCTATGTTCTTTTAAACTGTGATCGTGATCACGGTTTTTCTATGGAAAAGACTTCGATTTTCTGATAAATAAACGAAATAATATTTATGGCGAGTTTTTAAGATGTTGGTTTAGTTAAACCGAAAACGAATTTTGTCAGCCATTTCAAAGTTTATTAACAAAAATTTGCCGGAAAAACTTTTTCTCGAGTATAATTTATTTCTTTATTGAAATAAAACAAAATAAATCAAATTTTAAAAGCAGTATTCCAGTTACAAACTGCGTTAAACTAAGTTTAAAGATAATCCACTTCCTAAAAACTGGGCCTTAAAAGAAGAATAGTTGCGACCGGTAACAAAGACATGATAGAAGGAAACATTTTATTCAGAAGAGTGTGAAAGCAATTCACTGTTATTGAAAAAAAAAACATGTATTACTGTGCACAATGAAGTTTGCAAGAAAGAATAGTACAAAAATTTTAAAAGAACGACATTATAAATAACTTCGACTTGAAATATTTGATCACTGCCGTTACCAGTGATTTATCAATAACTGTGATTAAATCACCGTTATGAAAATATCGCTCATCTCTAATATACTTATATATACATTATATATTATATAATATATAGACTAAGAATAAGACTTTTTTCTATTAGTGTAGAACGAGCGAAATTAGAGAAAAAATTTTGGGGATTGAAATGGAAATTGTGTTATTTGTATTATCATATAAGTTAGTAAAAATATGAGTCACCCTGTAGCTGAGTCACAAAATGGATCCCTCGGGATTAGGGTGATCGACCCGGTTTATAAAAACTGGTTGAGACAGGCTTTTGGATTTTGTCGGCTTCGGGTTTGTTATCAAATACCCGTTTTTTCATTCATTTTAATTTTTTATCTTCATTTTATTAAAAACTAAAAATTTACAAAATCCATTGTATGTTATTTGAAATATTTTAAATATTTAAAATATTTAAAATATTTTAAATATTTGAAATATTTTAAAATTTTGAAATATTTGAAATTTTTGAAATATTTAAAATTTTTAATTATTTGAAATACACTGAACATTCTATAAATGCCACCTACAGGAATCAATTAAAAAAACACATATAAAATATATGGGCACTTCTAAAATTTCCGAATAGAAGTGCCCATATATTTGATATGTGATTTCTTTTTTTAAAAAAATTAATTGCTGTAGGTGGCATTTACAGAATGTACAGTGTATTTCAAATGTTTCACATATTTAAAAAATTTAAAATATTTAAAAATTTTAATATTTAAAATATTTGAAATATTTCAAAAATGTAGCTAAGAATTTTACTAAACTACATATTTTATTTATTTCAAAATATTTATATTTCAGCTTTGAAATATTGCGGACAACTTATTTCTTATTGCGGACAACTGATGAGTTAGCGTGATGGCTACGAAACAATTGTATTGTCTATCAGGAAAATGATCAACCTTTTTTGAAACAACAAATAAAATTTAATATGACAATATCATATCAGAATTTGGACTTGTGGTAGAAGAATATTCTAACTAAATATATGAAAATATATAAAGTCCGAAAAAACAATTTTTTGCATTTTTAATGCAAAAATTAAAATAATTGTTGATTTTTGAAAATATTTATATTTCAGCTTTGAAATATTAATATTTATTTACTTACTCCAAATTATTTGAAATAAATAAAAAAATACTAATATTTCAAAACTCAAATATAAATATTTGTTTACTTAAAAACTTTTTAAGTAAGTAATAAAATACTTATACTTAAACTTTCAAATAAAATTACGAAAAATATTTCAAATTGTTAATTTAAGTAAATATTTTTTAGTAACTATACAATTATGCATTTATAATACCAAAATAATTTATTTTGTCGTAGATTTTAGTTGATCTGAAGATTGTTACAATGAATGTTATTTTTGTTCGGTTTTAAGATCAAATATGACTAATTCCAAATAGAATTTACAATCTATTTTACAACAAATAGAGAAAAAACTTATTAAAACAACTTTCATTAGATTGTCTTTATGGCGTTATCTCGAGGTTATAATGTAGATTTTAGTTTTTAACTGTAAAGGAACAATAGTAAAGAACAATGGGTAAAATTTTATCAGTTGTTTTAAAATTTTTGTAGTGAAATATTTTTTGGTTGTTATTTTTAATGCTTTCGTCAGTTATTTTTCAACAGTTAGTAATAAAAAAGCTTTTAGTTATTTTAAAGGTTAATACCCTTGTCGTCTTTTTAACTGCATATACATTTGTTTTAACTGTCATTTTCAGTAAATTCTACCGACAAACGTTTTGAGTGTGTTTAATTTTTTTTTACCTTATCAGCGCAAAAAGATTTTTCAAATTGATTGATAATTTTTCAAACTCGTAAATTGTATATGTATACACAAGAAATGAACCACCGTTATTGGAAAAGTGAAAAAATATTTATATTCTTTGACGCTTTTTCGAGTCAAAGAAGATCATCTTTGCTAGTTAGGTCATTTTAGTCTTATTTTGTAATTTTACATAACTAAAAATTTTACTGCCGATTGACCCGTTTTTGAAATTTACAGAACCGAAATCGGTTTTTATATATTCTAACTTCTCGGAAAAGCTGAACTGAAAACTGAAAACCAACGTCTGAATCCCTCCCGGACAAATTAAAATTTCAGTAGCATTAAATGGTAATGAAAGTTTTTTTGGCATTAGCATTAGTTATCTACACTCAAAAAAATAAGTTAGTAGAAAAATTAGTAAAACGTCTTGTATATCAAGTGTACTAGTTTCCAGCAATTTATTTGCTTAAATTCCGTTTTCAGCAAAAATTTTAGTTATTTTTCTTTAGCACTAAACTAATTTTGAACTAATGTTTTATTAATTTATTTTGCTACAAAAATTGTGCTGATAGCAGCATTCATAGCTGATAACAGCATTCATAGATGTCGCAGGTTGTCTGGAAACGGAAATGACAAAAAAAGGAAAACAACTCTACACATATTCTATATTTAAATTTTCAGCAAATAAATTAATTAAAGTAAAATTTCGCTACAAGTTTTTTGAGTTTTTTTCAGTCTACTAATATTCAGCAAAAAGTTTAGTGATATTAGCAAGGATTTTTTTCATTTGCAGTCGACTAAGTGTTAGCAAAACTTTTGCTGAAGATTACTATTTTTTTGGTAAAAATCAGCCTGCTGATTTTCAGCAAACCTTTTGCTGAAATTACCAACTTTTTTTACAAGCACGCTCCTGACTAAAAATTTGCTGACACAGCAACATTTTTTGCTGCCTTTACTGACTTTTTTTTTTGAGTGTAATGCTAATGAAATTTCATTGTAAATGAAAAATTCTTAGTATGTCCTCACCTAATATCGGGTATTTTATAAATTTTTTTTTTATATCAAGGATGTTGAGTATAAAAAAGTTGGAAACATTTCGTTGTTGAACTCTATATGTCTGCTATTCAATCCTTTTTTTTCTTCTTTATGACGTGACAATTTTTGTTAGAAAAGCTAATTTAATTGGAATGCAAATTACATTTTTTTAAATTAATTAGATTTTTGTCTAAAATGTAATTAAATGAACAATTATAATTTCCAAAGTAATAATTGATCCCACTTATGTATGATTTTTGTATTAATTTTAAATTGTTTTGACTACATTTTTTGTTGTTTTTTTGAAAAACCTAATTTCACGCGTTTTTATTTCTAAACAGCACTAATGTTAATATAGTTTTTATATTTGTTCATATTTGCCATTTTTTAATGTTTAATGACGTGTGGACAATATTTCCCAAAAATCATTTTTTAGAATAATAATCACCATATACAATTTAGCCATGCTACCCACCATCATTATCATGAACAACAACAATAATAATCATCAACATCGTCACTACTATTTATTACAGGCACAACGACAAGGGACATTTTTATGCATTAGGAATACAACACAAAAAGTGTCGTTTCCGCTTGTGACGCGTCGTCGTTCCCCATTTATGATGGTGCTGTGTAGCTTAAAGAGCTTTGACAAAAGTGTGCCGAGTGCACTCTACCTTGAAATAAAATATTATTCCGGTAAGTTGTCCCTTCTTTTTCATTTTTTAGAATTTGTTTTTTAAGTTAAAAGCATATGCAGTTCTTTACTTCGTGCTAGTGGGTTTTGGGTTGGCATTTTGGCTTTTGTGTCATTTTTCATAATGCGTAAAAACATAAAATCCATTTTAACAATTGGTTGGTAAAATGTTAAATTTTACGGCAAAGAAAAAACCAAAACAAGGTGTGAGAAATTTTTATTGTTAAACATTAATCGAAAATGAAATGAAACTGTTAAAAAATAAAGTGAATGGAGAATAAAATTTTATATGGGAGTTTGTACAGTAGTATTAATTGTAGAGGAAGAATTAGACCTTTAATAAAGTATTGTACTAAAAGAAATTTAGAAAAATTAGCGCCAGTATTATGTCAGCAGTAATCATGAAAGTCTGTTTATGGGTTCTTGCAGTTTTCGGTAAAATTTGGATACGTAATAGAGGCGTTAAAATTTATATTTAGGGGTAAAAATGAGTTGCTAACTTTTTTATTTGAAGACTTTTTAAGATTGTTAATACACCATTGATTTAATATATCTTCAGAGATACCCAATTTGTATAAATTTCCTTGAAACGAAGTAGAAAAAAATCCAAAAAACCAAAATCGGAGTCAATTTTGACTTTTTGATGAAAATAGATTAATATTTCTCAGTGTCTCAGCACTTAAGGATTAATTTTCCAAAATTAACTATATTCAGAATATCATTTTTAGACCAAGAAAACTAATATCAAGAAGTTTGATAAATAACTCCTCAGTAGTGGGATTCTCAAACTTTTTAACGACAAAATTCGGTAGTAAAGTTGTCAGTTTACTATGAAAACTTGTCAATTAAACTACCGAATTTTGTCGTTAAAAAGTTACAGAATTTCCCCTCAGGAATACCTGTTATATTAATATCCCTACGGGAAATTTTAACAAACTGTCACCGAACTGGCCCCTTTATATGAAATAGACTGGTCACTTTTACATGGCGTTGTCATAGGAGGGGGAAATTGACCCCTTGTGACATGTCACAAGACAAATCCCAGGACAGGTCCCTGAACTTTGTTTTTTATGAGAGTTCAGTAACCTGTCCTAGGATTTGTCTTGTGACATGTCACAAGGGGTCAATTTCCCCCTCCTATGACAACGCCATGTAAAAGTGACCAGTCTATTTCATATAAAGGGGCCAGTTCGGTGACAGTTTGTCAAGATTTCCCATAGGGGAAATTGACCCCTTGTGACATGTCACAAGACAAATCCCAGGACAGGTCCCTGAACTTTGTTTTTTATGAGAGTTCAGTAACCTGTCCTAGGATTTGTCTTGTGACATGTCACAAGGGGTCAATTTTCCCCTCCTATGACAACGCCATGTCAAAGTGACCAGTCTATTTCATATAAAGGGGCCAGTTCGGTGACAGTTTGTCAAAATTTCCCGTAGGGATGTTTAACCCTTAAATGCATGGTGTAGCTATTTGGCAACATACCAGTTTTTTAATAAAAAAAAAACCCACTTGATGCACAAAACTGCATTTTTGGGCATTATGGGCCCTTCTGTACATAGTGATCCTATAGCTTAGCACAGTTAGAGTAAAAATCTTGGTTTTGTTCTGTATGTTTGTGAAAAATCTAAAACACGCGTTTTTTTACAAAAAGTGTAATATTCGAAAATATTTGTTTAAATATTTAAAGTGTTATTCTCGCAATAAAATTCATTTTGGCGACAATAAATGTATAAATTATAGTTTATAATTTTTTTTTTTTTTTTTTTTTATACACGTTAAAATAATCACAATTTAGCTATTTGGCAAAAAATCATATTTTTCAATAAAAATCACTTTTTTAAAAATACATTTTTTTTGGTCTTTTTCTTGAAATGCACACGCCTTTAGAAATCATATATAAAAAATGGTTAAGGGTTAAAAAAAATTAAAATATCCTAAAATTTTACCTTTGAGCTTAAACAGTTGGATCTCCATTTTGTCCTAATTCATGAGATTGAAGTATTTGTTCTTATGCTATAATATTCCAATCAAAATTAAAAAAAAGGAAAAACTTGCCTAAAAGCTAAATAAATGTTAAACTCCTTGTTTTCTCGAAATCCGCTGAAATAAAATCTCTGCCCTAGCCAAATTAAAAAAGGAATTCTTAAAATTTGTGTAGTTTTTAATCTCAATATTTTTGATATAAGCTGCCATTTATGTATAGTTAAAAAAGAGAAGATCGCCGATCAATCACAAAATTATTTAATTTACCAACAAAAAGCGTTTTAAATGTAATTTTTTTTCAGTGAAATTGAATACCATTACCGTTATCGATACCTCTAAAAAAATTTCTAAATACCGTTATCGTTACCGATACCGTTATTTTTATGGGTAGTTACCGGTATTTTACCGGTATTTATTATTTTATATAAAAATTACAATTTTTTTATTTTTTATTTTATAATCTTGAGTGTTTTTTTTACAAAAAATTTATAGATAATAATTTTACTTATTAAAACTACCAGTATTGAATTTATAGCTTAAAATCTGTATTTTCAGTACTTAAAATTAAAAATATGCCATGTTTTTACTTGTTTTTATATGTTTTTAACATAATTTTTAATACCGGTAGGTACCGGTATTGCTGTTTCGATAACGGTATACCGTTACCGAAACAGTCTTAAATACCGTTACCGTTACCTAAACAAACGAAATCTGATACCGTTACCGTTACCCTTACCGTTATTCGTTTCGGTAACCAACCTTGATAAGAAGCAATATTAAAAAGCTTTTTTTGAGTTTAAGTTGCTCTAAATATGAATTCCACTTTGGTATTTGAAAGTGGAATGAAAACGATTTTTTTTTTCATTTTACCTTTTCTGGAGAAGCTTTTAATGTTTTAAGTGTCACCACGTAACGTTTTATTTTCAATACAAAATTATCCGTAGCACCCTAAACTGCAAATTCAGAAGGAAAAAAATTGTTTTGGATCATTTTAGAAAAAAAAAATGCGAAAGTGAAATTGCGAAATCATATCAATTCCGAAAAAAAACCTGTGATATGCCTGTATTTATACAAAATTTCAAACACGCAATGAAAAACATTCATTAAAAATAGATTCTTTTATATTATGAAGTTTTTTTCTAAAATTTAAAATGTAAGTTGTTTGAGTTTCATGTGAAAACATCGTTATACTCCATATCAAAAATATAATTTTTCACGACAATGAGTTTCACGTGAAAATTGTGTAGACTTTGTTTTCACGCAAATTTAATATACAAGACTATTATTTTTCTTGTAAAAATGTTACAATTTGTGTTTATTGTGATTGTGGCTTTCTAAATACATAAAAAAGATTTTCATTTTCAGAATTTAAATTGCTATTAAAAGCACCGTAAGTTGTTTTTCACGTGAAAAAATTTCACTCGAACTTAAAAGGCCCCAAAAGTTAATTTAAATTCTAAAAATGAACAATTTTTTTGATTTGTTAGAAAAACACAACTACAGTAAACATATAATGTCACTTTCTCCCAAGAAAAATAATAGTCTTGTACATTAAATTTGCGTGAAAACAAACTCTACACAATTTTCACGTAAAACTCATTATCGTGAAAAAATACTTTTTTTTATATGGAGTATAACAGTTTGTTCACGTGAAAAATGAACAACTTACGGTGCTTAAGGCCTTTAAAGTTTGAGTGAAATATTTCCACATGAAAAACAACTTACGGTGCTTAATGCCAAAAAGCCGAATATCGACCGAATACTCGTATATTTTCGCACAATATCCATATTAAATATCAAATCAAATATTTTCCGCAATAGAACAATTTTGCCCAACAAATATACACTGAGGGAATTAGTGATAGAGCAAATAACACCTCTTTATTAAAAGTTTCCCACATACAATGAAAAGAACGAATTTCATACAAATGATGTTGATTTTCATAATTTTAAAAAATTTTCGATTTACTTTGTGAAGAAATTTCTCATTAGTTTCATGATAAATTTCATTATCTTTCATCCAAAATTCTTCAAAATTATCTCTGTGTATGAAAAACTTTAGTAAATAAGCTTAAGGTCAAACGTGCGTTGTTATAATAAGGAAATGACACATATGAAATAAATAAACATTCAACAAACATAATAATGCTTTATACATATATAAAAAGCTTTGCTGATTTTAACAGATTCAAACTGTCAATCTATCAAAGCACACACTTAATCATTGGTAGCATTCGGCAGAGAAACCTTAAACTGATACCGGTGACTTGTAGCGCTTTGTGATTGGTAACTCTGCTGAACGATGTTTTCTTTGTTTTGTTTTTAAATAAAATTTTTCTAAAATTTCCTGTAGTTTCTTTAAATTTTTGCTTTTGAATTATATTTGTATGTTTTTATTTGTCATTCTTACAAAAAAAAATATTATTAAAATCAACAACAACAAATGTATCACTAACTGATCAAAAGTAGCAAAAATTTTTACGCTACCAAAATTTGACAGCGCTACTTCACCGCTCAGACTGAGCGGTTAGTAATCAGGTCGTTCAGCAGATAGTTGTGCAACTGTTGTAGATCTGTTGACTAATAAAGTGTATCTGCCGAACGCACCCATTTTGTTGCTTAAAAACTGTTAGAATATTAGTGTTTACAATTATTCGACACTGACGATTAAGCGGGTTATACAGAATTCAAAAACATGAAAAATGTATACAAGATTTTAAAGGTACATTGAAAGTACAAAAAAAAAATCTTTAAATAGCTTAAATAAATTCACAATAAATTCTAATCTCAGATTCTAATAAGGAAAATATTCCATGGCAAACTCTGCGATTCATGCAGGAAAACTTGAAATTCTAGTTTCCGTACAAAACCCGTTTTTGATTGTTTTTTTCATATGCGTTTTGACAAGTAAAAACTAGGTAGTTTTTGCTCAAATCTATAAATGTAGTATTAGATGAAAACACAACTTCCTAAAACCACTTTCTTTTACCACTGTGAATATATGTAAATGAATGATTGGTAATGGAAAAATGTCAACAACACAAATTAAATTATTTTAAATTTTCAAGAATTTTTTTAACAATACCCAATCAGAAATCGCCAGTGGTACAAAAAATCAAGCACTGGCATACCACTGGGTAACCATGGTGTTGAAATTAAATGACTGGGAGACCACTCATTTGGGACGCTTTGCCAGCGCTTGCGAAAAGCGTTTTTCCAGCATTTTTTTACAAAAATTTCGGTGGTTTATAAAAAAAACCACTGACAAAGAATGGTCTAAGAGTGATATGCCAAGGTTTGCAACCAGTGGTTATCCAGTGCTACCTAGCCAATGCTACCAGTGGTACAAAAACGAATTCACTGGTAGAGCAATGATTTTATAAAAATGCTGACGCTTCGTTAAAAAAGGTTTGTAGTCAGGAGGTTCCGAGTTCAAATCCGGTTGCAAGCAAACATTTTTTTTAGTTTAAAATTTTTTTTGTTCTATAAAATCAATTTTTATGTTTGTGAAAAAGCTCCTTTAAGACCAACTTTTTTTTTTGCTCTCCCAACGCTGGCATATTAGTTCCAAAAAACTATTTGCCAGTGCTAGCTTTTTCGCACAGCCAGTAGTTGTCCAGCGATTATCACTTATTTATGTGTTTAGTATCAAATATTATAAGTCTCGTTAGCTCAGTGGGTAGAGCAATCGTCTGCTAATCTAAAGGCCTGGGTTCAAATCACGACAGGACCAAAAAAAATACATATGAACTTTTTTTAAATTTTATTTTGGAAAATATATTTCCAGACCACCTATTTATTGGTTTTGCCAGCGTTTTGCCAACGTTCAAAAATTTTGTTTCTCCAATGCTTTTCCGTCGCTTTTTGAACAGCCGGTCCTTTTGTCTAATGATATTATCATTTTGGGAATGGGAAAGCACTTTTTGCCAGTACTTGTACCACCTGTTAAAGTGCTTTGCCATCGCTTTCCCGTTTGTATTTTTCTGATTGGGTAAATACTGCGCTTCAATAAAAAAATTTTAAATAAAAAATTAACAATTAATTTCCCATTCGAAAAAACTTTAAATTTCAGATTTATTTGTGGTGACCTAAACTATATAAACTATCGTATAATGGGAACACGTTCCGAATCGGCCCTGAAATTTGAAATATGATTTACAAAGGGAAAAAAATACTTTTCGGCTTTTTTGAAAATACTGGCTCTTAAATAAATGTGTTTCCGGAAATTGTCAATAGAATCGTAGTCTGGACTGAATTACTTTCTAACAAAGTATAAAAATCCACCCTTTTTCAAATTTAAATCGGCTTGGGAAACCATGTGAATCTTCCATTTAGGTATAGGATGTGTTCAGTGAACTTTTGCAAAACAATATGGGGAACATTTTAACCCTCTAACTCTTTAATTAAAGGTACTTTTTTTGGTCTCTTTTTAAAAAAGGACAAAAAAGACCCGTAAGTTTTGACAAGTTAGATGTAGTATTAGAGGGTTAAAATGTTGCACAAAAATATTTATTTTACATAAGTTCGCGGAACACATCCTATGCCTAAAATGGAAGATTAACATGGTTTCCTCCTAAAATCTAAGATTTTTGGACATTTGAGCGCCAATTCTGAATAAGTACTAGATTAACCCTTAAATTCATTTTAAGTTCTGGTATTGAAGTTAAATTTTCAACTATGATGTCTTCAGAGACTTATAGTAGAATTTCATAACAAATATTTGTAACCCTCTTAAGATGCGTTTACAGTGATGGAGTACTCCAATCTGTAGCAAATTTAGTTCTTTTCTTTTTCTTACTAAAACATTTTTTTATTTTGCTATCTTTTTTTATTCCACTCCAGAGGCAAAGTTATTTGACTCTGGAGTACGGATTTGTTGCACTCTAGAGTTAACATTGCTCTGTTAACTATTTAACATGACAAATATGCCTTAAAAAGCACATCACTAATTTGTTCACATCTCTAATTGTAAACAAATTAAAAAAAAAAAATATTGAAAATCATAAAACCAACACAAAATAATTGTGTTGGGCATTTTATAATTAAATAAAAAAATATTTTAAAATAAAGGAAATGGATATAAAGCCTAGACATTCGCGAAAGGAAATGTAAGTATTGAAGTGTCAAATATTTTTTGAAGTAACTCTACTCTGCATTTTGAACAGTTAACATTTCAATCTGTGCTGCAGAGTAGATTCACTCTATCATTGTGAAAGCACATTTACACTCTAGAGTTAACATTGATCTGTTAACTATGTAACATGACAAATATACCTTAAAAAACGCATCACTAATAAACTCACATCTCTAATTGTCAACAAATTAAAAACAAAAATATTGAAAAACGTAAAACCAACACAAAATAATTGTGTTTGGGATTTAATAAATAAATAAAAAATTATTTTAAAATTTAGGCAGTGGAAATAAAGTCTAAAAATTCGCGAAACAAAATGAAGGTATTAAAGTGTCAAATGTTTTTTGAAGTAACTCGACTCTGCATTGTGAACAGTTAACATTTTAATCTGTGCTGCAGAGTAGAGTCACTCTAACTAAATTGTTAGTTGAAAAAAGTGTCAACATGTGTAACTGAGAAATCAGTTACTTGGAACGATTTCTTAATTAAAATTAAGACCAATTTTTTTAAAAACTGTGACAATAAACAAGAGCTTCACATACATATTTTTATCTTTTTATTAATATCTTCACAAGAATAAAATTAAATGCCATTTAATACACTTCATAAATTATTTTCTTTTAAATTATGTTTTTAAATTTCCACTCATGGTTTCATACGGCAACACGTGTTTTTGAAGAATTATTTCTTAAATGTCCTTTTATATATTTCTGCTCGTCATCTATAGAAAAAATATAAATTTTTACTAAAAGATCTAATCCATCTATATTAATTAAAAATACCCGTTTTCCCATGGTGTTTTAATTAACGTTGTGGACCAAATACGCCAAAATATGCTTTTACATGAGCGAAATAAAGAAAAATAAATTGAAATTAAATTGTTCTTGTTGATTGTCTTTGAAAAATATTTGACAATTTCAAAACTATATATTTTTGTGTATACATAAGTTGATTTCAATTATTTCAGTTATTTTGAATTTTTTTAGTCTTAACTGAGGAATTATTTAATTGAGCAACTGAAAATTTTTTTCGGTGTACCATTGTGAAAGCATCTTTAGAGTGTTAAAATGTTCTGCAAAAATATTTGTCATGAAATTCTACTATAAGTATCTGATGACATCAAAGTTGAAAATTTAACTTCAATGCCAGAAATAAGTCAAAACTTAAAATGTTTTTAAGGGTTAATCTCTTACTTTTTCAGGAAGAAAAACAGGGAGCTGTACGAGTAATTATGAGAAATTTACTAAACTAGTACTGGAGTGACTCTTTGGCACCAGTACTGTACTAGTTGATTTACACCTCAATTCAATTCACAATTAAAAATGTAAGTATTAATTTAGAAACTCTAATTTTGTTATTAAGTGTATGCTAACAAAATGTTGATTTCAAATTTTAATTTAGGTAATTTTTTTAAACTGTCTCTACACAGATCGAATTTAACTAGTACACAACTGGTTACAAATGATTGTTTGCGAACTAGTTTTTTAATTAATATTCAAAACGCTAGTACTTTTTTGAACTAGTTCGTATTTTTAAGTAACTATACTCCTCTGACTCCTGCACAATGGGATGTAGAAAAGTAAAAACATATATAACTCTTTTTTTTCTTACAAAACCATATAAATCCTCCGAGAATTGTAAAAATTACTAAATATTGCAATTCTTATCATGTAAAATATATTATCATACATGTATCAGTCTTACAAACATTTATTTACAATAAAAAGATATTAAAAAAAAGAAATTCCCTTAAAAGGTTTCAATATCACCGTCAAGAGAACAAAAAAGTACCTTTTCACACATGAATGCATTTGCATTAATAGACATGAGGGAGAAACAGAGACTAAATCAAAACCTTAAACAGTTTGTGGTAACGGTTACGATTTACTTGTTGTTATTGTTCATTATTGTGGGTGGTAGACCGCACCAAAAGAATGCCTTACTATAAGGATATATGTAGCATCGCCTAAATCAACCATCCCCCTTAAACAAAAACATAATAAAAACTCATTTCATTTTACGGTATGTCGATTTAAAAAAATACATTTGCCGCCATCATCAGTTTTTTTTTTTATTCTTCTTCAGATATGGAAACGTTTCATTGAACATCCGTTCAATATTGCAAATAACAAACAATCAACTTTATGACTTTTATTTTTTAAGAAGAAAAATAAAGAAATCTTAGAAACGAATAAGATAAATGTGAAATTATTTTGTTTGCTATATTGTTGCTACACTCAAAAAATTACATAGTTACTCGTCACTATTTCATTAACTATGTCATAGGAAATAACCCTCACTATGGCATAGTGGATATGAAGTAGTGAACGGCAACTATGTTTATAAGAAATTTTAAAATCAACTATTGGAAAAGCTGTAATCAACGATTGCGAAGTTAAAACGAAAAAATATTGAAGATAGCGAATACCCACCACGTATAATTTCATAATAGTTAGTAGAAACTACAAATGTGAATTCGATTTCATTCTTAACAAAAATTATATGTTTATTTAAAAAGCATATTCGCACATTTTATTACATCACAAAATAAATATTCTTTACCATTTGAAATAAGATTAAAAATTCCGCCAACAGGAACATTAAATATACTATTTTTTAACTCCTGGCCTCTATATCGTACACCTTACTGAAATTATCTTCCATCTGCTCCTCTAAATTAGTTTATTGCTTTTGTAAGCATTTTTCTTGATTTTGATGGTAAAACTGGATCTATATAAGTCCTGAAAAAATAAATACTTTATTGGTTTTTCGTATAAATTAAAAGATTAAATATTTTAAAATTACTTCGCAAATTAAAGCTACAGCGCTTCGATCCATTTTTATGTGTTTTAAAAATTTGTATTTTCTTTTCCAATTTCGAACAGTTCTGTTATATTAACAATTTAAAATATAGTTGTCAATTTGAAATAAATAAAAATAGTTTTTACAGGGTAGCTTACAAATAATTTTATTGACTATACCCATAGTTGTTAACAATTACAAATAGTGATTTTCAAAATATTTCCATTCAACTACGGATTTTGTTAACTATGCGACTATGGAATTTTAAGGGTGTAGTAATTTTGAACTGATGCAACATAAATATACTGTAGTAATGGTTAGCGCGTTGGACTGTTACACGTGAGGTTGCGGTTTCGAGCCCCAACCAAGGCAACAACAATTTATGAAAAATAGTAATATGTATGAGTTTTTTCTATCCCTCATACATATCGCAGCGTCCGCCTTCGGTGTTCCCATAGCAGTTAACCCCACCGAAGTAAAATAATATAACAGAGCTATGAACTAAAAAAAGCTTCAACAAAGTTCGCCAACTCACCATCAGATGGCGCGCAACAACTGTTCTAAAATTCAACATCTCGCGCAATTACAGTGTTGCCATATTTGAAGCCCTTCATCTTTCACCACCTTTCACTTCTTCGCTATCCCCTTTCCAAAGGAAGCAACACGTTAATTAATATGTAGCATGCAACATAGGTTGTAACAATGGTAGATGTTGGTCAGGGCAATCATGAAGCGGGTGCACGTATTTATTCCAGCCTTATTGCTCGTCGTTTGGGGGGGGGGGGGGGGGGGGTTCAAGGCTTCGTCGTACCCAATACCACCATGCTATATATAAATTATTTTAATATACGTGCAACACAAATATTTAATAAAAGAAAGAATGTAGAAATCGAGGAAGAATTGAAAGAAATTTTAAACAAAAGAATTGGTACCAATGTGGGAAAATGTAAATTGTAGAAGCGTGGTTGACGGTACAGGATGTTGATGTACCAGTCTTCCTGCCCTCCCATCCTTGATCATAAATAAAGTAAATCTTTAAAAGTTAAAATTTATGACCCCGAATACCACTACAACTAGCGTATCACCTTAGTGTGAAATCAAACAGATTATTTTAAATTCAGAAATAACCCATTATAATTTTTATTGATAATTCAAAATCCGTTTAATCCTAGGTTTAATAATAACATTGCGATTAGCGAACTTATGGGTCTAAACCCAAGTAAATATATCAAGAAATACATTTAAAAAGTGCAATCAAAAGGCTATTTGAATAGACAGTAATATTGTGATAAATTAATATCAATTTTACGAGCAAAAAAAAAAAAAGAAAGGGGAAAAAAACTTAAGGAAAAGTAGTAGAGGTAACAGGAAAAAACTAACATACGTATAAACTTACACCTAAATCTATATATATATGTATATTGAATTCCGTGTTTCAAAGTTCGTTCATATATCTAAATGCTTTCAATTTCATTCAGATTAAGTTTTATTGCGACCAGCAAAAGGAAAAAGAAACAATTTATTAGTTATTAAATACTTTTTGATGGCTAAAATTATCTTCTAGCATGAAAATCCTTTGAATTTAAGTAGTTATATTAAGGTTTATTCATTTATTTAATCACCCCTTTTAAACCCATTAAAAATGTAAACATTATCCAAAGGATACTTTAAAACAAATAAAAAATTTCGGTTGGTCACCCTAAACAAAAAGTATCCAAAGGGTGATTGAATCTTTTGTAAAAAAAAGATAGTTTGGTAGAAATTAAAAATAAAAACAAAGGAAAAAAAAATATGAAGAAGAAGAAGAAAATATAAAAAATGAGCTTTTTCTTTTTAAAGAAACACTTACATTGCTGAATAGTAAAGCCGCTCCCTCGTCGAAAGTACTCTCGATGCAGGTTGTAAGCTGTAAGTAAATGTTGTTGTTGGTTTCACTATTGTAATTATTTTGCTCTGGTTTCTTTTTCCATAATTAAGAGAGTTTGATTAGCAAAAAAAATTGATTTCTCTTTGTAAAACTTTTGAAACACCGATTTTAATATTTTAAATGGCTAAATTAAATTAAAAATTTTTTTTTTTTTAATAATAACTATTAATTAAGTTAAAACTTTTGCAAATTCATGACCATTGGTAATTAACCAATTCAAAGCTCATACAGACTCACTGTTATGACACTACAGAAAAAAACTTGCAGGCATTTAGCAATGTTACTAACAGAAATAACCATTTACTGGTACGTATGTTAAATATACAACATATATGTAACAATGTGTGTTGTATGAACTTTGCTTTGGCTAGAATTATAAAGACAATATAAAAAAACGAAAACCCAAAATACGGTAAATTTGAGTTTTTAGCAAATTTAAGCAAAAATATTTTTACACTGGAGCACAGAAACAAAAAAAAATATTAGACACTGGTAAAATTATTTTTAAAAGTTTTTAAATAATTCACTGCACTAAGAATTTTTTTTTTTTTTTTAGTTTTGAAAGTTATTTTAGGGCGTATAATAAATTATAAAATTTTGGCTGTTTGTTTTTCCAATTTGCACGGTTTTTGGTATGAAAGTATATAAAATTTTTCTTTGTTCAAATTATTTTAGTTTGTTGCAATTTTTGCAATGATATTTGTTGTTCGTCGATTCAGGGATTTCGAATTAGGATTTCGAATATCACTAGAATGATTCTTTCCTTAGCATTTTTTTTCCCCAAATTTTAACATAACCTTTTACACACCACAAGGAAATTCTGTTTATAAATGTAATAAATTGCTACCTGTTTTAAGGCACTATTAAGATTATTTTGTTTTCAAAAAAAAAATTGTTTCTAAATAAAATTAGATTTCCACAACCACTTTAGGGATATTTAATAATATTTTGGCAATATCATTTTACCGACGGCAATTGACAAGACGATTTTATAGGATTTCATGCTGACCGACACGCACTTTAACACTTGCTTATGAACTGATGTAATTATCCCCAAATCAGCAAGTGAGAGAGAGAGTAATTGGAAATGCAAGCTATTCTTCTTCTGCATCAAATTAGGATTGTTGTTAGTGTAAATACCAGCTAATGATTTTATACCACACAAAAAGTGCCAATCTGTATAAACCAAAAGTTTGATCAGAATTTGATATCAAAAACAAATAGAAATCAACTAAAATTAAATTACCATTTAGAGTTGGCACCAAAGGGAAAAAAAACCCAAAATATGTCCCGAATCTTATGTGATACGTTATGGAAAACCAAAAGCAAATAACCAATTAAGCCTTCCTTTACCAGCTCCAACAGACCAATTTTGTACCAATTTGTGCCAAAAAAAATTCGATCCACTCAACTGCATTTACCAATTAATTCAGGCTCAGCCTTTTATTATAGCAGTAGCCAAAGAGGCCAAAAACGTACCTTGGCAAAAAAATAGGTACCTCCCAGCAGTCCAAACCAAAAAAAAAATGCCCAAAAGCTGTGAGAGATTGAAAAGAAACGATATTCCTTTGTGATAAAAAAAAATAAAACTCGTTTGCTTTACATGAAGGGAAAAAAAATCATGCAAAACGACAGGAAAATACTCACATAAAAAGCTTTTATCTTCACTTAAAATGAAATATATATATATATAAACAGTCTCCAATTCTTTTAGAGAAAAAAAATAATTTTCCTTCAAGGAAATTTTCAAAAAAAAAACACTGACTTGAATTTTCCTTTTACAGCACTCAGGTTTTAAATGATCTTTCACAGTCGGCAGTTTGGAATTAAAATGGCAGAATAATTGGTATTTTGGTACAAAGAAAGCTCGGTTTATTAAAAATGGATTCGCGCTTTTGAGTAACTAACGTATTTCTTCCAATTTTCTAGCAAGCTCTCAAAACAGAAATAGGATGTAAAGTGCAAATACGGTGAGACAGATAAAAGTATCCACTAGCCCAAGTTAATCAACAGATGTCGTTGCATACAAAAAAATATAGAAAATCATAGCATCTTATTTTAAAAATACGAGCCGTTGAAAGATGTAGAAACGTTCATGCAAGCGCCCCACTACATTCCCCCCCGCAAAAATCAGACTTTGGGGGTTAGTATCAACAACAAAGCTGATCACGCTTGCTAAAATAAAACCAAAAGAAACAGAATCACTGGCGAATATCCTTTGCGTGGTAAGTTCCTAATAATGTGCCTCGTAAATCCTCCAATTCGTAATAACTATTACCCAACTTGCGACGTATGCGTGCTTTGACAAAAGTAGGGGCTAATTTCGCATTGTATCCTTGCTCAAAATTACTCTGCTTAAAGTTTCGGCGGAAAACCTCTTGACCTACATCATAGGACACCTCTCTGGATCTAAGATTATAGGTCTTCTCGTTTCTTATAAATTGTTTTTGTACCAGTTCCGCGGCCCTCCTACCCATTATTTCAAGAGAATCGTTTTTATCAAATCTAACGGCGCGATCGTCTAGCATATCCAGTTGACGTAAAAGAGCATAAGTCGAACCGTTTGTAACCATATGTTGGCCGAAAGCCAGATAGTACGGCGAGGTACCAACAGCCGAATGTACAGCTGATCGCAATGCACAACAAATACTACTTAATAGCTCATCCCAGTTCTTTTGGTCAGGCTTCACATAAGATTTTATCGCAGATATCACAGACCGGTTAACTCTCTCAGATGCGTTTGCTTGCGGAGCATGCACCGCCGTGTATACGTGATTTACGCCATAACGCGAAAGGAGTTGATTAAACTGATGTGACCGAAATTGAGATCCGTTATCGGAAACCATTATCTCTGGTACCCCAAATGTATGAAATAATTCAGTTTCAAGATATTCTACAATAGGATCAGCCGTAAATTTCTTTACTGGTTTCAAAAAAGGAAATTTGTAAAAGTGATCCAATACAATGAATATACCTATATGCCCGGAGCGAGAGCGCGGATACGGACCGAGAAAATCAACATACAACTTCTGGAAAAATCGACTAGATTCCGAGGTTTTCCCCATTGGAGGCCGGAGAATTTGATTCGGGTGTTTCGATGATTTACAAACCTCGCAATTATTTATATACGCCTTCACGTCAACCGCTAAATTCGGCCAAAAATAATACCGGCGTATTCTCTCTAACGTTTTATTAATACCGCTGTGCGACGATAGCGGATTATCATGCGCGCGACGTAAAATTTCCGGAACCATTGCTCGAGGAATCCACAACTTCCAGGCCATATCGTCCTGTAACTTTTCCCCTGTAGCGTGCTCTGTCCGTCTATACAAGTAACCGTCCACAATTCTTAAGTCCGGCATCTTGTCCAAGTTTTTCCCGATTCTGCCCAATAACTCACGGTGTTCGTCTGATTGAAAATGTGTGGAGTTCAAATCCACGAAAACCCCTGATTCATCACCAAAGTCTGTCAAACTCTCAATCTCTAATGCGGACAAGTCCCCGGTATTGGCCAGTAGTTGTAATCTGCGGGTTCCAGCTCAATTTTTGGGAGCAAACAGTGTTGCCAGACTTATATAGAAAATAGTGCTGCCAATTTGTGAATATAATTATTATTCCTAAAGATATGCTACACTATAATTAAAAAATAGTGTTGTATATATTTAGACTTAATAATATTGTTTATAATAAATTTGTTTATAAATATATGAAAGTCGTTACCATATCTTTGATAAATATTTTTCGTTTTGTACACTATAATTAAAAAATAGTTTTGTATATATTTGGACATAATAATATTGTTTATAATAAATTTGTTTATAAATATATGAAAGTCGTTACCATATCTTTGATAAATATTTTTCGTTTTGTACACTATAATTAAAAAATAGTGTTGTGTATATTTGGAATTAATAATATTGTTTATAATAAATTTGTTTATAAATATATGAAAGTCTTTACCATATTTTTGATAAATATTTTTCGTTTTGTACACTATAATTAAAAAATAGTGTTGTATATATTTAGACTTAATAATATTGTTTATAATAAATTTGTTTATAAATATATGAAAGTCGTTACCATATCTTTGATAAATATTTTTCGTTTTGTGTTATGACTTTTCGTTAGACTAAAAGAGTGCTGTCAAATTATTATTATTCCTAAATATATGCTACACTATAATTTAAAAATAAATAGTGTTGTATATATTTCGACTTAATAATATTGTTTATAATAAATTTGTTTATAAATATATGAAAGTCGTTACCATATCTTTGATAAGCATTTTTTGTTTTGTGTTGTTTTTTTTTTTTTTTTTTTTTGTTAGACTAATGACAATTTTAGCGATATCACTAATTTAAATATACAATGCAGTATATATAAATCATATTATTTTATATGTAGAACATTAATTTATTTAATAAATTTCATATATTAAAATTAGCACGTTTCTTTGTTCGAGAAAATAATACTATAAAATGCAAATAATAAAATTAAAAAAAGAATGCAAAAATACAAATTTAACCTTGAATTAAATTTCAATAATATTATTAAGAAATATTTAAACATCATCTTATTTAATTATGTTTTGTATATATTGTGTTATAAACTTAAATTAAATGACTTGATTTCATGGTGCAACCTAACACCATAAATAATTGAACATGTTTTTAATTCTATTGTTATTATAAAAAAATGAGTAAACATAAAACGCAAATAATAAAATCAAAAAAAAGAATGCAAAAATACAAATTTAACCTTGAATTAACTTTCAATAATATTATTAAGAAATATTTAAACATCATCTTATTTAATTATGTTTTGTATATATTGTGTTATAAACTTAAATTAAATGACTTGATTTCATAGTGCAACCTAACACCATAAATAATTTAACATGTTTTTAATTCTATTGTTATTGTAAAAAAAAAATATTATAGAAAAATTTGCGAATGAATTTCATATAAAATACTTGATAATATTTAGTTTCTACATCATTTCTACATCAAACACACAAAAACAAAAATGTCTTACAACAATACTACTACCAAGAGGAAGGCAGCAGCTACCAGCGCTATTACCAACTTTAATGAAGTGAGCAGTAAGCCAACAATTCCGCTAAAGGATTTAGAGGTGGGCAAAGCCTTGCCCATATTAAATATAGCCAAATATAAGGGGTTATATGGGAACTGCGTTGCAGTCGAACTTTTGGAAGGTATGGTATACCTTCCAAAATCGTTTTACAACGCGCTGAAGGATGACACTATAGAAACAATCAATCAAGGTAAATTCCTTATAACAAAGATTGAGGATGCTGTAACAAAGCGGTACTCATTTGAGTTGCAGGAAGAATTGGATGATGAAGATGATGAGGACTGGGATTCGAGCCTTACATACATGAACTCACAACCTCTCTATAATAAAAACAAAATGTTAAAAAAGAAATAAAAAAAAATAAAAAATAAAAAAATTTTTTAATAAAAAAAAAATAAAAACTTGTTTTTGAATTTAATTTTTTCTATTAGAATTCTACTGAATTACCAATAAAATCATAAGAAACAGTTAGATTTTGTATAAAAGGATGGATAATATTAGATTTCTTAAGCATTTTTAAAAAAGAAGTCTAACATCATGGAAAGAATTTCTTCCAAAAATAAAGCTCTTGAGTCAACAATCAATGCGATTGTTAATTTCAACGAGATTAATATAAAAAAAGCAATACGTTTGCAGGATATTGAAGTATCAAAACCTTTTAAAATTTTCAATATCTTTAGACATGATAACATACACGAGGACTGCGTTATAGCAGAATTAGAAGACGGTATGTTGTACCTTCCTAAAAGATATAACGATTTGAAGGATGAAGACATCGAGACTATTAACAAAGGAAAGTTTATTCTTACAAAGAAAATAATCGATGAGACTAATCGGTATACACTTGAACTGGATGAGGATTTATCCTATAGATTTGATGAATGATAAAGAAAAAACAAAAAAATTAAATAAAAAAGGAAAAAATTTGTTTTTTATATGTATAAGGGTTTTTTCTAATTGCGAAATTCTGCTGATATTATTATAAATATCTAGAACTAATAAAAACTAAATTATATTAAAACTGATAACAGAGACGGTAACATGTTGCGGTCTGATATTTTACAATTTTTAAAACAATTCGAGGGATGTATTTTCAAAGAACATCGAGAAGCAATTCTAGAGTTCATAATTTTAATGGATGAAAGGAAGTGTAATGGTGATAAAGGTACATATTCTCAATATGGATTTCATTTTGAGAGCTGTCCGTGGTCGAAAGATGATACAACAGAAGGTCCCGATACTTGCAAATGTATAAACTTTGATTATATAAAATGTTATATTGAAGACGTAATAGATAAATATTACTTATTATCAAAACGATGTTTATATATCAAACAATGTTAACTGAAATTAATAATAAAAATAAAAAACATTTTATAAAACAAAAAAAAATATATTTTATTTGTGATTTATTTCAAATAAAAATTTTAGACATAAATGACCACAATTATATGAATTATATTTTTGTTGTTCTTGATAGTTATATAAAATATTACTTCCTAGGTATTTAATAATTTCTTTGGGTGGATGTAAATTTCCGAAACTATCAAAATATTCTTTATATACACCATTTTTGTAGTACGCTACCCAATGAGTACCAACACCTCTGGATGAATCTAAATTAACTATACCACACTCATGCTTCTTTGGGTATTTTGGTAACATATCTTTCATAAAGACTCCTCTAAAATTTGTTAAATAATTTTTAGCAAACTTCATTATATCTACATTTGTTAGCGCTCTATTAGGTAGCTGTTTCATCAGTTTTTTGAACATTTGCAAATCAATCCATAACCTTTCTTATATGGTTTAAGAAACAATCCTTTACCCATAGTAATAGACTCCATTGATTTATTATGTCTTTTAGCTTCATCTAACTGTTGTTTAGCATTTTTAGCAGCATTAACAGCTTTCACAATTGCTGCTCCGCCAGAAGTAAGACCTCCTAAAGCACCAAGTGCTGAAAATATTGGTATAAGAGGAAGAAAACCACCACTTTTTGGAATACTGATGATACGTGGAACAATTACTTCAGCTTTTTTTCCTTTAAATGATTTTTGAATTTCTTTACGCGCAATTTTTAATGCATGATTTACATCTTTAGGTTTTTCTTTCTTAAGAATATTAGTAACAGTTTTAACTGTTTTCATAAAAAGTTTCTTGTTGCAACACTTCTTCTGTTTAAGCCCCATACCAAATTTAGTTTTAGCCTTCATTGCGTTGGTTACAAAATATGCACTCGTTTTTTCACCAATATTACTATCTTTTGATAAAACTCTTTCCCAAGCTCTTTCAGTTAATTCTTTATCAGCTTGGTAACGTTCTGATGAATCTTTACTTTGTGAGTATACTATATCATGTTCTCGACATGCAACGTCTAATGGATTTATTCCTCTATCACCTCTTTCCAAACGTTTTTGTAATTTGGTACCTGGACCACAAAATTGATAACCTGGTAAATGTAGTTCGACTGGTAGAGAATCAATAAGCTTATTTAATATACCTTGTCCTCGAATAACTTTTTTCTGATTAAATGAGTTTTTAAATTGTAACATCTTTTATAATAACTAAAATAATGACAGAATTTTGATTAGTTATAAAAATGCGTTCTGTTAAGCAACACAATGATATTATTGTAAGAAATGTAGATAACTCAACTAATACTTACACGAAATTAAAACACAGCACTTTATTACCAAACACAATTAGAGCTTTAATTGTAGGACCATCCAATTGTGGAAAGACTAATGTTATGATTAGTCTAATTGAAAGTCCGAATGGATTAAAGTTTGAAAATATCTATTTATATTCAAAATCGCTTTATCAACCAAAATATCAATACTTAGAAAAACTTGTTAGACCTATCAGAGGTATGGGATATTTTACATTTAGTAATAATGATAGTGTTATACCACTAGAGAACGTTAAAAATAATTCAATAATTATATTTGATGATGTTTCATGTGAGAAGCAAAATAATATTCGCAAATACTTTTGCATGGGGCGACATAAAAATGTTGATTCATTTTATTTATGTCAGACATATACACGCATACCAAAACATTTGATACGTGATAATACTAATATGATTATAATGTTTAAACAAGATGAATTAAATATGAAACATATATATAACGACCATGTTGGTGCGGATATGACTTTTAATAAATTTTCCGATATGTGTAGGGATTGTTGGAAAGATAAATTTGATTTCTTAGTTATCAGTAAGGATGATAACTTAAATGATGGAAGATATAGAAAGCTCTTTAATAACTTTATTCAAATATAACACTTATATAATTATGTAATGTATTAGTTACTTATAAACCTCTCAGCTGTAAAAACTAATATTTTTTGTAAAGCTGTTGTTCAACTGTTGATAATCTGTTGTAAAAAAAAAGAGCTGTTGATAATCTGATATAAAAAAGAGCTGTTGATAATCTGATATAAAAAACAGAACAGCTGTTGTTCAACTGTTATAGATCTATTATGAACCTGTTAAATACCTGTTGATAATCTGTTGCAAAAAAAAAGAGCTGTTGATAATCTGATATAAAAAACAGAACAGCTGTTGTTCAACTGTTATAGATCTATTATTAACCTGTTGATAATCTGTTGTAAAAAAAAGAGCTGTTGATAATCTGATATAAAAAAGAGCTGTTGATAATCTGATATAAAAACAGAACAGCTGTTGTTTAACTGTTATAGATCTATTATTAACCTGTTAAATACCTGTCGATAATCTGTTGTAAAAAAAGAGCTGTTGATAATCTGATATAAAAAAGAGCTGTTGATAATCTGATATAAAAACAGAACAGCTGTTGTTAAACTGTTATAGATCTATTATTAACCTGTTAAATACCTGTTGATAATCTGTTGTAAAAAAAAAGAGCTGTTGATAATCTGATATAAAAAAACCGAACAGACTTGTTGTGTATCTGTTATAGATCTGTTTACTCATAAATTAAAGATGAATGAAAAAGTACTCAAAGAATTAATAAAGACGAGAAACATATTAAAAAAAAAATTTAGAAGTATAAAAGTTGGTGAAGCTGATGTTACTGAAAGGTTGAAGGATACATTTAAACCTATAACAGACCCACTAAAAGAGATTATTAACACTAATAAAGTTTTATATACTACTCCTAAAACAGAAAAAAACAATTCTAAAAATAAATTAAATTTTGTTTTTGATGAAACACCACTTAAAATAGAAACAAGTACTCCAAAAAAAGAATTATATAAAGAGTATGAAGATGACAACAATGATAATAAAAGTAATACGAATACCAACAGCGAAGTTTCAAGTTTCAACTCAGCTAATAATTCATCAAGTATAATTGACTTATCAATTTTACAAAAAAATAATAAGCTTGATACAACCTATGGGCCACATAAGAACTCAAAAGGCGAGTGGAAATTTGGTGATAGTAATATGATAATAAATCCGGACAAAATTATTATAGGAAATCAAACTTGGGCACTTTCACCTGGTTTAATTGAGTTATTATTTTATAAAGAACCAAAAGATTATGAAGATTTTGAGTTGAGTATTTACAAAAATATTTTAATTAACACCAATGCACACAGAAGACATTATGATTCCAAACAACAAATCAAGGGTACAAAAAGTCAAAAATACCTTACAATCATACAGAAACTATTTAAAAATTATAACTCATCACCAAAACCACCACCTATGACATCATCAAAAACATATAAAGGAACAGGAATGATGATGAAATTTAACAATAAAAAACCTAACTATATATTGGGATGATCCTAATGAATTAGTAAATCGTCTCAAACTTTTGATTGCTTCAGAAGGTGCAGGTCATAACAATCATCAGAACGAAATCAACTCAATAATAGAGGAATTGCGAGAATCTAATATAATTGTATAAAAATTAATAATAACTTTAAAATTTTATGGTTTAGAATAAAGGGTATGTCTGTTGATAAGTTTGGTCATTTCTCGAAACACTCTGATGATTTTATAAATCATGAAAAAACTAAAAGAAAATTGCAAAAAGTTTTTGGGTTTGTATTGGACAGGGATAATAACCTTGATATTCAAAATAAAAGACTTAAAAATATTTCATATCCAACACAACAGAAAGACGCTGTAAATAAACATTATTTACAAAAAGAAATCATACAATTGCAGCAAGATTTAATCACGTTAAATAGAGAAGAAACTAATAACTTAAATGAAAAAATTAACAACATGGATAAAATGCTTCAAAATATGATAACTAAAAGAGAAATATCCTTAAAATTATATATTGATGAACAATTAGAAATCTGTCGTGAAAAGATATACAGATTAGAAAGTTTCGCATTTGCATCAGTAGGTTTAAATAAAGGAAAACCATCAGACGTTATTTCTAAAAAAAACCCTATTATTAAATACTAATTAAAATAGTAGAGATGAAACGTCAATTAGTTAAAGAGCTGCATACACAAGCTAGAAAAAATTTTAAACGTAGACGTGTAATTGTGAAGGGAATAGATGACTTATGGCAAGCAGATTTAGTTGAAATGGGTAGTTATTATAGTTATAATAAAGGATTCAGATTTTTATTAACCGTTATTGATACTTTTTCAAAATATGCTTGGGTTAGACCACTAAAAACAAAGAACTCCATAGATGTTGCTAATGCTATGGAAAATATTTTTAGTTTAGGTCGTATACCAAAAAATCTCCAAACGGATGATGGCAAGGAGTTTTTCAACGTGGTTTTTAATAAATTGATAATGAAGCACAATATTAATCACTACTCAACATATAGCGTAATGAAAGCATCAATTGTTGAACGATTTAATAGAACTTTAAAAGGTATGATGTGGAAAGAATTTAGCTATAATGGTAATTATAAATGGTTTGACTTATATAAAAAACTAGTCAAAAAATACAACAGGAGTTTTCATCGAACCATAAAAATGTCTCCCATAAATGTTAAATCTTCAAATCAGAAAATGCTTTTAAATACTGTATACAACAATATTAAAATATTTAAGAAAAATAAATTTAATATTGGAAATCATGTTCGTATTAGCAAGTATAAGCATATTTTTGAAAAGGGATATACACCAAATTGGACTACTGAAATATTCAGAATTAAAGAAATTAAGATTACATTCCCAACAACATATATTTTAGAAGACTATCAGGGGAATCCGATTAAAGGAGGTTTCTATGAAGAAGAACTTCTTTCAACTAGGTATCCAGACACATATCTTGTTGAAAAAGTTATAAGAACTAGAGGTGATCAAACATTAGTTAAATGGTTAGGGTTTTCAAGTGAACATAATTCTTGGATTAATAAAACTGATATATTATAACATAATTTATTAATAAATATTATTTAAAACTAAAAGACGTGTTTTATTTGTATCACTTAGCTTTCAACATTCATAATGTCTATAACTTTAACTTTGAGTGGAAATTCATCTATTTTAACTACCAATTATTTTCCACCCATAGAGCTGAATAAGGATTACGAGTGTGCACTAATAGATTTCCACACATATAATAGCATACCAAATGTAGATAAAGATAATAATTTATTTCATATTGGAAACTACATTATCGAAATTCCAGTAGGTTCATATGAATTAGAGGATATTGCTGATTTTTTAGAGCAGGAATATATTCGTTTAACTAGTGGTAATAAATCAATAAAAATTAATGCTAATAATAATACGATGCAAGTAGAAATATTCACTTCCGATGATTCTATTAATTTTAATGATGATAAAACGATTGGAAAGTTGATGGGTTTTAAAAAAACTTTATTAATAGGTGGTTCTAATCATGTCTCAGAACTACCAGTTAACATATTAAAAGTAAACGCAATAAGAGTTGAATGTAATATAGCAGTCGGATCATACTTAAATAATGCTAGCGCGCACACAATTCATGAGTTTGGAATTAATGTTTCACCTGGCTATAAATTAGATGAAATACCAAAAAATCTTATTTATTTACCATTAAACACTAGAGAGATAAGTTCTTTAACAATTAAAATTGTTGACCAAAACGGTGATTTAATTAATTTTCGATCCGAAAATATTACTTTGCGTATTCATTTAAGGGCTAAACAATAATGATTATTTATAATAAAAATATTGTGGGAAGAGTATCTCCATACATTAGAAAGTTAAACGTTAAAGTAACAACACCAACTTCAAGACTATCTGAATCTAATAAACTCTTCCTGGAATCATTAAATTTTACAACAAAAAACAATGAGTGATATTATCAGTGTATTAGAACAACCAATACTTGATGAAAGTATAATAAAAAAAGATTATCATACTTATACACCATATATACAATCTTTTAACAATAATGATGAAATTCGAATAACTATTCAAAATCAAGATTTGTATGTTTTACCAAGTGAAAGCTTTTTATATATTGATGGATTTGTATTGGATGCAACGAATGGGATAAAATCAAAACATTTTAGATTGAAAAATAATTTTGTTCCAAACTTATTCGAAGAAATTCGTTACGAATTGAATGGTGTTGAAATTGATCGTACCAGACATTTAGGTATTTCGAGTACATTAAAAAATTATCTCTCTCTGAATGAGCGTGAAAGTGTTATGATGGGTAATGCAAGCTGGACAAATGGTGAAGATGTCGAAATTCCTGAAGGATTTTTTAACTTTTGCGTACCACTTAAATCATTGTTAGGATTTGCAGAAGATTATAATAAAATTTTATTGAATTGTAAACATGAATTAATATTATTGCGTACAAAGGATGATGATAATATTATATTTTCCAATCAAGCAAATGAAAAAGCCAAAATTACTATACAAAATATTAGTTGGAGAATACCTCATGTACATTTATCTGATTATGCAAAATTAAATACCATAAAAACTATTAATAGTGGAAAGGTTTTAACCATTGCCTTCCGCAGTTGGGATTGTCATTATCATCCTCAATTAGCAACATCACAATCTCATATTTGGAATGTTAAGCTAGCTTCAAATAGAGAACGACCACGGTTTGCTTTAATAGTTTTTCAAAATGATAATAAACTCACACATTCTAATTTGAACAACTTGAAAGTACATTTAAATTCAGAGTCATACCCATATGATGATTTAAATCTTAAATTTGATAATCAACGTTTTGCTATTCTATATGATATGTATGTTAAATTTCAACAAAATTATTATATGAAAGAACCACAACCACTTCTCTCAGCTAAAGATTTTAAGGATAAAGCACCCATTATAGCTATTGATTTAAGTCATCAAAATGAATCTGTTACAACTGGTCCAATAGATATTAAAATTGAATTTTCTACAGATAAAGCAGTTGAAAAAAATACTTCAGCTTACTGTTTACTTATACATGATCGTTTAATGGAGTACTCACCATTGACATCTTCAATAAAAAAATTAGTTTAAGAAAATATTTTATTTTTATTTCTTATTTGGAAGCAAATTATATATAAAATATAAACGAATAATCCTGTTGTTTTATTTATTTACAAATAATACTTAAAATAAAATGATTATACCAATAATTGTAAATAAATGTTAAAGTTGTTTAGAAACTAAACAACTATAACATATATCATCTTTACATATTTTACAATTATTATCTATTTTGAAATGACCCCAAGCATAAGTATTAATTTTATCTTCTTGAATAAACCTCTTATCATCTAAGTAGCTTAAAGAAATCTTGTTGAGATGAGTGGTATATATTGTATGATAATTTGTTCTAAAAACATACATTTGTCTATAATAAATCTTATCATCATATAAACAAGTTTTGAAATCCAATGAACTTAACTGATCACAAACACTTCTTTTAACTCCTTTGGCCTTTTTAATTTCTATTTCATCATCTAACAATATTGAATACATTTTAGACCTTAAACCAATGAATTCCCTTATTGGTACACCATTGTTTTCATCTTTCATCATACCCAAAACTTTCTTATTTTTTTGTGGAATGTTAAAACAGTTATTTTCAGTGTATTCAGATGTGTCGAACCGTTTATCTATATCAACAATTATATCTTCATAAAAGTCTTTAGTTTCAATTGTGTAAACAAAGGAATCTGTATCCATATAGTTTAAAGTAATTTTTTTATCATATTTAGGTAATATATAATCATAATGGAATTCGTACATTTTCCACTTTGATAACTCTAAAATTGTAAACCCTAGGTAAATAGGTTTGTTATATAAAACTCTCGTTTTATTCAATTGGATTGCAGTCATATTTTCCTTAAAAACCTTAACTGAATGAAAATTTGGTTTAGCAATTAACGCACGCGCCCCTAAGTTTTTACCGTCGTTTTCCCATTTACTAACGATTTTAACTTCTTTCCGTTTATCCACATTTTCCATGGTTTTACCATAGACAGCATTATTTAATAACTTAAAAAAATTTTTTTCAAATGTACTTTTAGCTTTTGTTCGGTGATAATTATTTATGGAAATATAGTTTTCTAACCATTTAGATTGTTTAAATTTTAAAATTCTATGAACTTTCTTAAGTTTCAAACCATGTTTTAAACATTGTTGTAAGTTTTTATAATGAATAACATAATGAGTTTTATCATTTAAATCTACTATTAATTTTACTTGCTTACTATGTGGAGTTTTTTTATTCGCACAACAAAAGGGAAAATCATTATGTTTATTATGAATATTAGTTGGATATTCTAAATCAACTTCTAATATATAACCAAATTTTGATTCAGAATTTATCGTATTTAACTCGAATTTTTCAATATCTTTCAACCATTCAAATTCACCTTCCGGTAGTGGTTGAGACATTGCCCATCCATAAAGATTATTAGCATCTAAATACATAATATACTTAGATGGAAGTTGCGGGTTGAAACTAGTCATATACTTATGATTTGCTATTGAATGTCTTTGGGAACATTGAACAATTCCTCCACGTATACCACTTTTTAAAAATAAAATCATATCAATGTCAGTCATCAATTCTAAATTAATTTTAGTTATTTTTAACATCGCATCCCACGATAACCCCGGAGCGGTATAATAATGACATGGATCTAATTTGTAAATATTTTTACATACTTTTCTAAAATTTTCAAACACATCTGTCAAAAGCATTACATCTGTTTTTAAGTACAACATTAAATAATCTTTAATTGTTTTACAATTGAATGTCTTCCATACGTTTTTCGCATGCGTATAATCGTCAACTGAACATTCTTTATCAGTTAATTTATTAAAAAAATGTTCTTTATTTGGTAGTGCTCTCTCCTCAAGTTTGGTAACTGAACTTATGTATTCATAAGGAAATACTCCTTTCCTTAATAATAAATTAAATTCATTATCGTTGGGAAAATGTGAATTTACAACATTAAAATCCTCTTTTGATAAATTTTTTACTAATGAGTCTAAACTTGAAGCCATAAACCTGAACGAATCTATAAATCTTATTTGAAATTTATGAATACCATTAATACGTATATTTTTAGAGAGGGATATATAAAGTTCTTTATTTAGAGGAATAACATTTATTGCCTCATCTCCATTATCAATATTATTTAATTCTTTAACAAATAAATGACAATCATATTTAGAAAAATTGTGGAAAATTACAGGAATGAAGTTTGGAATTGTATACTCGATATTGCAAGGATCATTATGAGCTGGTCCTCTATAATTTCCTGTTAAATGGCAATGATCTCTTACCTTTTTTTCATTTTTATTAATAACTCCTTCACAAATGTGACAAATATTATTGAGATTGAAATCAAATTTTTCTTCTGGTGTTAAGGGATTCATTGGTTTGTTTACATTTAAATAATTATTAAATAAATTTTCTACATCTCTTACTAAATATTCAACAAATTTTTGAGGACAATCTAAACCCTTATAACAAATCATCATGTCAAGACTACTATCAAAACTGCATTTAATAAAATAGGTGAAAGCAATTGGAATATGTACTTGAACATTTGTAGTTGAAGGAAAATCATTCTTATTTGGTATAGATGAATCAATATTTTGTAATATACACTCAAAATCAGCGTATATTACAAATGGTACATCCATTGATCTTTTGTAGTTTTCAAATTTTAAAAAGTTTTTATCTTTTTTGGGTAGGTGTGAAACAATTCTATTGCATTCATTATGATGATTTTCAAGCCGTTCTTCTTTATAAAAGTGATGAAGACAGTAGTTACAATGATAAATTTTTCTCTTAGAAAGACTCGTTTGTTTTCCAACTAATCTACGAATATAGTAAAATATATACATATAATCAAAACTAGTTCTAACTTTTTTTTTCAAATACTTACCTTGATAGGTTTTTAATCCAAGTGTAATGTGCATTTCCTGTAAAATCGTTCTGTATATATAAAAGATTGATGTGGTTCTTTTTAATGTTTTTTGATTTATAGTAAGGTCCAATTACTTTTTTTAATTTATTATCATAACCAAAAACATTAACACTTATTTCTGGATTTAATAGTTCAAATTTATTAATGTCATCAGTTTTTAATGGGAATTCCAAACCACTAAATCTTAATGTCCATCCGTTTATAATTATAACTGGTAATTCTACATCAGTTTTATAACTTGTTGTACGATCACTATTAGTTTTAATTGTTGATAAGGCTGATATTATTGACCACTTAAAACAATAAATATCATTATTTTTTACATTTATGCATGCTCCTTTATTCTGTAATTCAATTGGAAGGGGCATATATGTTGAACCTCTGAGCGGTGCATAACGATTAATATTAATTTCTAAACATTTTAATGATACTAAGGCCCAATTGCTGTCTCTTTCTTGAAATTCCTCCATCTTTTTTAAAATATCATAAATTTTTATTTTATATCTTTCATTAAATTCATTTATATTATATATTGGAATCATTTTTGTTTGAAAAGATTTCAGATCAATATTTGGTCTATTCATATCTTTTTGTTTCTTTTGGATATAAAACGCAAAAAGTTCAATATTAAATTTAATTGCGTTATGTAAACTTAAATATTTTTCAATGTTTTGTGATAAAGGATTAATCACTTCTTTTAAGAAATGTTCAGCTATCAGATTATCAATGTTTCGGTTTTCGTAAACTAGTGTTTGAATTCTGTATCTATACCCTTGGTTTATTACTTTAAAGGTATTATCTTTTACAAAAGTAATTTTTTCTTTATGTGAATTGGTTCTTATATGTATATGCCAATTTTTTATGGCAATGGTCTTATCACAAACATCACATTTTTTGTTCACACTGGAAGAAGAAGCAGCGTCAACAGTGTCATCGCACGCATCTAAACACTGTTTTTTTGTTTGCTTATGGTGATGAGTAATATGTCTTTTTAAGTTATATTTAGTTGAAAAAGAAGTATTACACTTTTCGCATTGCATTTTTATAAATTTATATTTACAATTAGTATAGCAATAACAGATAATAATTTTTAAATTTAAATATGTTTCAGCGCGTGAACGATATTACTGTTACCACTTAGTATTTAACATAACTATATATATCAAGTTGGGTAAGGTTTTATATATAAGCTGTTTTTTTCAACTACTACATATATCGTATAAATCAATTTAAACAATAAATTTTTTTGAAAAAACCTAATAGTATTTGTATATATAAGTGTAACATATATAGCTCTAACTAGTAAATAAAAATGTTTACTATTCAAAACATTAATGCTGGAGATAAATACTGCATTTGTCAAGATAAATGGAAGAAATTTAAAATTATTAATCTTGAACCAGAAAGAGATTATTATCAAATTCGAACATGTACACCTGAAGGAATAACAAAAAAAATTATTGCTGCATTTAAACGTTGTTCTCACTCAGTAGAGTTTTTGAGTGAATTAAATTTTGAATTTGGAGTTACTGATCATGTTAAACTTGAATGTGATGGTGTAGATATTACTTTACTTGGGGTAGCATATGAAGCAGCAAAGCCCTCATTTTTCATAAACCGATTTGAGCTTACATGTCCTTTTTCAGACTTTGATGAAAAATTTATTGGATATCAATATCAAACGAAAGCAATTAACCACAAAAAAACAAACATATATAATTAACCTCCAACCTATATAAAATAGAGATTTTAAAGAATTATATATTTAGTTGATATATATCTTTGAATATACATTATTATCATTAAAACAAAATTACAATAAAAATAAAAAAATGTTTTCAATTCAATGTATCACGAGTGGTCAGAGTTATTGTATTTGTCAGGACTCGTGGAATCGTTTTAAAATTATTGATATAACAAATAATGGTTCAAACAAAAAAACTAAAATTGATTTGCAAACCTTTGGAGGGTTAAAAAAGAATTTGTTGGAGATTGATAGAAATCAACCTCTGCCTAAATTTCTACAATCAACTAATTTTGAATTCTCAGCAAAAGAACATATAACAATTGACGTCAATGGTGGGAGCATTACCTTGCTTGGTATAACTCATAATGGTGCAAGAACAAAGAATATTAAAAATAAATTTTTATTATCATGTCCGTTTGCAAATTTTGATAATGTGGTTGTTGGATTTGGAATGCAATCTTAATTAGTCTTAAACAGTTAGCGAAACGCAAAATACGTGGAATAGAAAATACAAAAAAAAATACAAAAAATTTAATTGTAAAATAAAAATCTTTACAAAATATTAAAAACTTTTTATAAATATATCAGTAATACAATTAAAATTAAAACAATAAAGAAACATTATGATTATTAGTTTAACATTTGTTTTAATAATTATTTGCTTAGTAGGAGTCTACCCCTATCCTAAAAGGGTAAACTCCTCACAAGATGATGTAGAAGTCTTCGGCAGCAGAACTATCAAATTTGAAGAATTTAATCCCGGAAAAAACAGTAACTTCAAAGACACATTATCACCTGATAAAACTATAAATATGTATGATTCCAACGGTAGAGAAATAAGGCAGAATAAAAAATTTTCTGTATTGTTGGCAAACAATACAGAATTAGTAGTAAATATTAATTTTGAATTACTACACCCTCCCACACTTGAGAAGGATGAAATTGTTCCTAACGAAATAAGCTCAACATTGGATGATGATGTAGAATACATCACAAATTCTTACCCAACAACAACATCAACACCAATACAAGAAAAAAATGTATTTTCAATTTCTGAGGCAATCGAAAAATTCCGTCAGGATTTGATTAAGAAAGAGCTTAAAATTGGAGGTGTTCTTGAAAGTCAACAACCTTTCTTTAAACACTTTAAGGTTACGTATAAGAATTTTCAAATCACTATAAGATGTACATACAAAGCATTTTTTCATGTTCAGGAATTTAAAGTGACTTGTTTCGAATATAGAGAACGCGAAGCAGAGAGGATTTTAGCCAACGGAGATGTGGAGGTGGTAAGAATTGGTAACGAAATTGCAGATCCTAGAAACGATATTGAAATTGAAGATATATTTAATTATACACAAGAATATCACATGAAACATGTAGATTAATCTATGTGTTTTACAATAATTCAAAAACAAGAATTAATATTTCAAATTTTTCTAATCAACTAATTAACTAATCGAATTTATCACATAATATAAATAAAATTTTTTACTGAATTCGTTACTCAACTAACAAAAAGTTATCTATATTTTTAATTACAAATGATTATAAAAACGAAGGAAATGGGTTAACTGAATGTGAAATAATATAATATAAAAACAATGTTAAAAATAAATATTAATTTAAATAAAAAAATGTTTTTTGTTTTTTATTATATCTACTTAGGAATTTTATTTTCAGATATACAAACAATTAATAAATAAATGAACAACATGATAAATAAACATGTATAAATAAAAAGAAATTTATTATACTATATAGATTTTAATTTCATTTTCATCATCAACAAACGTGCTAATTTTAATATATAAAATTTTTTAAATAAATAATATGATTAATATACTGTATTGGTTATTTAACTTCGTGATATCGCTAAAATTGTTATTAGTCTAACAAAAAAACAACACAAAACAAAAAATGCTTATCAAAGATATGGTAACGACTTTCATATATTTATAAACAAATTTATTATAAACAATATTATTAAGTCTAAAAATATACAACACTATTTTTTAATTATAGTGTACAAAACGAAAAATATTTATCAAAAATATGGTAAAGACTTTCATATATTTATAAACAAATTTATTATAAACAATATTATTAATTCCAAATATACACAACACTATTTTTTAATTATAGTGTACAAAACGAAAAATATTTATCAAAGATATGGTAACGACTTTCATATATTTATAAACAAATTTATTATAAACAATATTATTAAGTCCAAATATATACAACACTATTTTTTAATTATAGTGTACAAAACGAAAAATATTTATCAAAGATATGGTAACGACTTTCATATATTTATAAACAAATTTATTATAAACAATATTATTAAGTCTAAATATATACAACACTATTTTTTAATTATAGTGTAGCATATCTTTAGGAATAATAATTATATTCACAAATTGGCAGCACTATTTTCTATATAAGTCTGGCAACACTGTTTGCTCCCAAAAATTGAGCTGGAACCCGCAGATTACAACTACTTTGGCCCTAGACAAAGTATCAGGAACTATATTCAAACTACCACGCCTGTGCTGAATGTGAAATTTGTATCCCTGCAACTTTAAAGCCCACCGAGCTAACCGCGTACTCAGATCCGTCTGAGACATAAGCCACTTCAATGACGCATGGTCAGTGATGACGGTGAACTCATGTCCTTCGACATAGGCTCTGAATTTTTTTATGCTTAACAGAGCTGCTAAACATTCTTGTTCGGTTACCGAATAGTTACGTTGGGCTTGGTTGAGTTTCTTGGACATAAATGCCACAGGAACCTCCTCGCCCTCCGCATTTTTCTGAACCAACACGCTTCCTATGCCTGTTTTACTAGCATCGCAATGTATGAAAAACGGCTGCGCAAAATCGGGGCTGTGCAAAACAGGTGCGGTACTCAAATGAGTCTTCAAAATCTCGAAAGCTTTTTGGGCTTCTTCGGTCCATACAAATTTTCTTTTACCCTTCAACAAATCAGTCAAAGGTGTGGTAATAGAAGCGTAATTCTTGATAAATTTCCGGTACCAACCCGTCATCCCTAAAAATCTGCGAATTTGCTTTATAGATCGCGGAACTGGAAAGTCAGTTATGGCGGACACTTTTTCCGGATCCGTCTGAATGACCCCATTACCTACCAAATGGCCTAAATACTTCACTTCTGGGACACAAAAATGACTCTTTTCTACGTTTATCGTCAGTCCTGATTCACGAATTTTCACTGCAACAATCCTTAGAACTTCTAGATGCCTCTCAAAAGAATCCGAAATGATCAGCAGATCGTCGAGATAAACAAACACCTCCGTCCTGAGAGCCGGAGGAATGACCTTATCCATGAGGCGGGACATTGTTTGTGGAGCATTACAAAGCCCGAAAGGCATTACTTTATAGTGGTAAAGCGGCCTCCCAGGAACGGTAAATGCTGTTTTCTCTCGAGATCCCAATTCCAATGGAATCTGCCAAAAAGCATCCTTCAGATCTAAGCTTGTTATATATTCGGCTTTGGGAAGTCTACTCAGAATGCCATCAATTTGCGGTAATGGGTAGGCATCACCAACTGTGACCGAATTTAATTTCCTACTGTCTAAACAAAGCCTATTCTTTCCGGGTTTTCTGTGCAACACTACAGGAGAAGACCACGCGCTATTTGACTCTTCGATGACCCCAAGAGAAATCATACGGTCTAACTCATCGTATATAAGTTTTTCAACAGCAGGCGAAACCGGGAAATGCCGCTGTTTTATGGGCTTCGCATCACCGGTATCAATAACATGAGAAAGCACGTTTGTTTTTCCCAGGCCCTCATTAGCGAAAGATGGAAACATAGAAATTACTTGACCCAGACGTTGTTTTTGAATGGCAGATAACGGTATCTGGTTTCCTAACTCATTGATCTCCGAGACCATATTAAACGAATTTATATAAGTTAAACCCGGCGGAAGTAATTCGAAAAGCTCCCAAAAATCAACTCCCAGAAACAAATCCTTTTCCAAACCAGGCACAATAAAAATCTCAATTGGTTTTTCAACCCCATTGAAGGAAATACAGGTTTCGATATAACCGACTATCTTTTGGCTACCGCCGTCCGCCGTTTTTACAGAAGTCCTCAGTTTTCGATAGAAAGAACCGGAAGCTAGATAGTTTTTAGCCGTTTGTGAACCCAAACAGCTGATAGACGCGCCAGTATCCATCAGACCCAACATCTTTTCCCCAAAGAGGATAACCTCAGCATATGGTCTTACGTCACACGGTTTATTCAAAACTGAGCAGACTATTCTTTTTCTAAGATTCCTAACTTTTTGCCAGAATGAACGCATACGCTTCGCAGAACGAGTTGGTTTCGGTTCATTGCCAAAAATTCGAATACGGGCCTCATTGTATTCCCTCAAACGCACATGAAAAGGTTTGAATAATCTCGAACTGATTTCCAAAGGTTTAAAATTATCATTTCCGGTGCTAATCAAGTCATGTCCGGTAATCACGTCGTCACATCCGGTGGTAAAATCGTTATTTACAGGCTTTCGCAAAATAGTCACTCCATTGCCTGTTCCAGTGACTCCTGTGGCTTCTGTGCACCCCGCAGTGCACTCGCTCTCAAGTTTTTTGGACTGCATTTTCTACAGCATGGTTTATACGTATCGGGAGCGCCGCATCCGTAACAAAAGACGGTTCTTTCAGCCAAGCAATCATGGTACCTGTGTCCAGTTTTCTTACAATTCCAGCAAGTCAAACTCAAAGCTGAAATCTCCAAGTTTGTTTCCTCTTCTTTGCATTGGAGAAGGTCGAGTGAGCTGTATTCCTTGTCTCCGACGAATGTCCTGCATGAAAAACTCACGACGTCTGCATATATCTCGCAAATCCTCTACGGAGTGAATACTCAAATTCAGGATTTCATGCTGAATATCCGGGAGCAGGTTTCGCCGCAAAATTTCTACTAACGTTCTATCCGAAAGTTTTTCAGTAAGTCGATCGGTCAATTCCACTATAGATTCGTAGAAGCTATCAAAAGTCTCGTTAGCCTTTTGTTTCCGGTCTCTAATCAGCTCACGTAGGTCGACGTCTGTTCTAGAGTCCTTGTACTGTTTTCTCAAGGCTTTGCATAATTCGGGCCACTCCATAATCGACACGGACTGGTGATATCGCCAAAACCAATCGTTGGCTTTTCCGTCAAAAAGTAGGCCAGCGTTGTGACAAAGGAGATTGTAGTCCCCTCGCAATGTCTGGACTGTCAAAGCCTCTACCCTGTAGATAAAATTTTCCACGGACAGACTATTCGGACCACCACTGAATTTTAGTTTCCAGTTCGAGATAATTTGCAAAACCTTATCAGGGCGACCTCGCAAATCTGACGATGAAGGAGCATGAAAAACTGAAGTATTCAGAGCAGAATTAAAGGGACCGGGTCTATAAGGATTATTTAAATTATTACCGGTGCCGCTCGAGTCGAGACCTAAAAACTCTCTAAACGTACGCTGCTCCACTGCAGACACATCCGGCATATGATAAGGCGGCGTGCGTTCAACCTGCGGTGAAGTTTGAGTTTGATTCTGCTGTTGGCTTTTCGGTTGAACAAGAGGTGGAATTGGTTGCTGGATTTCCTGAACAGGTGGCAAAACCGATTGTTCAAACCGGCGTGAACCCGGTGCCTGCTCCACCTGGGGAATTGTCTGAACAGCAGAAGAAGCAGGGAGATTCAGGCCAGCAAGACTGGACCGCACATTCTGATCCACAAGTGTGGAAATATGGTTATTCAAAGTAGCTAATAACTGGGCGTTCTGAGCAGAAACTATCGCAGAAATCATTTCTTTAAGTGAATCTACGGACACAACAGGGGGGTTAGTTGGTACTGTAGAGGAAGGATCCCTAACCGAATCATCAGGTGCTACAGTCCCAGAAATCGGACAAATACCCGCCTGTTCATTCACCAGCGGTTTGTTCTGAGCACGTGTGGACTTCTGAGGACCTTCACTCACTATTCTGGTGTTGCAAACGGGACAGTAAGGACGCAACTTTATTATCTTTTGCAAACACTCCTTATGGAAATTATGACCACAAACAGGGGTAATTAGAAAACTTTTAGACACTATTGGAGTGTCGCATGCATCACAATTTGGATGCTTATCAGCACCACCAGAAGCAGTGCCACCTTGAGCACCTTCACCCAGGCCCATTTCAGACAAATCAGAACTAACTTACAGAAAATATATAGTGGTATACACCCAGCAAAAATTTTTGCGTTCTGCAAAAAAAAAAAAAAATAAAAATAAAAATTCCTTTCGAAGGAGTATGAAACGAAAAAAATATCGAAAACCAATAAATGATTTAAGATGAAATCCTGAACAACAAAAAAAAAAATACACAAAAATCCCCAAAATATTTTCGATAACCCAAAAATCTTACTCAAAATAAAATAAAAAGTATCAGATGTAAAAACAGCAATGCTAAAGGGAAGGTTAAATCAGCGTTACCGAATATTTTGGGAAATGAATGATAAATCACTAATTAAAAGTGAGTTGGTTTTCAGTTAGAAACCGTTTTTATAAACCAAGTGAAAAAGTGGTTACCCAAAAAAACCAAAAATGTGATCTTCTATATACACTTTAACTTTTCACTTACCCGAGCTAAAATAAATGGATGTGCATAACCAAGTCAAACTAAAAATGCTAGTAAATAATCATGCAAAAAAAAAATTAACAAATAAAAAAAAATATTCAATCTTTAATCTCCAAATCTGTACTTCAGGTTTTCCAGACGATTAAAAGATTTAAACGAATAAAAATAAAAAAAAATTTAAGGTTTTCTTTTTAATTAAAAATTGCGGTACGACACGTTCGCAAAAAAAATAAAAATAAATATATTTATGGTCTGTTTGATTTCATGTCACCAAGGTAACAGCATGTTGTAGATTAATGCTCAAACGAATTTACAAAACCAGTGTTGGCGGAAAATATAGATAAGGAAAGAGGAAAATTAAAAGAAAAGCGACTTCACTGCAACGGATAAAACTAACTAAAAGCTCTATAATTCCCTTTGCAGTAATGTAGGGTAAACTTATTCGATAATTTTAAACTGAGGTCAGTTCTAGCTTTTACATCCAAATACTGAATTCCTAACAGTTCAAACAGTAAATCTTATGAGTTCACAAATAAATGAAGGCTAGATAACAATAAATTCAGGGTTAAATGTGAATATTTTGTTCAAACTGAATCACAATTAAATCCAAGCTAAATTTTAATGGTACCCAGAGGAAAAAAAATAAGGAAAAAAAAAATCAGATAAGTTCCGAAACTAAAATGAAAGATAATTTAATCGGAGCCGAACAAAATATGACACACCATAGAAAATGCAAAAATAAGATGGAATTATAAAAACATTTTGACTTGCTCGGGCCCCACGTTGGGCGCCAAATTTATAATGTAGCATGCAACATAGGTTGTAACAATGGTAGATGTTGGTCAGGGCAATCATGAAGCGGGTGCACGTATTTATTCCAGCCTTATTGCTCGTCGTTTGGGGGGGGGGGGGGGTTCAAGGCTTCGTCGTACCCAATACCACCATGCTATATATAAATTATTTTAATATACGTGCAACACAAATATTTAATAAAAGAAAGAATGTAGAAATCGAGGAAGAATTGAAAGAAATTTTAAACAAAAGAATTGGTACCAATGTGGGAAAATGTAAATTGTAGAAGCGTGGTTGACGGTACAGGATGTTGATGTACCAGTCTTCCTGCCCTCCCATCCTTGATCATAAATAAAGTAAATCTTTAAAAGTTAAAATTTATGACCCCGAATACCACTACAACTAGCGTATCACCTTAGTGTGAAATCAAACAGATTATTTTAAATTCAGAAATAACCCATTATAATTTTTATTGATAATTCAAAATCCGTTTAATCCTAGGTTTAATAATAACATTGCGATTAGCGAACTTATGGGTCTAAACCCAAGTAAATATATCAAGAAATACATTTAAAAAGTGCAATCAAAAGGCTATTTGAATAGACAGTAATATTGTGATAAATTAATATCAATTTTACGAGCAAAAAAAAAAAAAGAAAGGGGAAAAAAACTTAAGGAAAAGTAGTAGAGGTAACAGGAAAAAACTAACATACGTATAAACTTACACCTAAATCTATATATATATGTATATTGAATTCCGTGTTTCAAAGTTCGTTCATATATCTAAATGCTTTCAATTTCATTCAGATTAAGTTTTATTGCGACCAGCAAAAGGAAAAAGAAACAATTTATTAGTTATTAAATACTTTTTGATGGCTAAAATTATCTTCTAGCATGAAAATCCTTTGAATTTAAGTAGTTATATTAAGGTTTATTCATTTATTTAATCACCCCTTTTAAACCCATTAAAAATGTAAACATTATCCAAAGGATACTTTAAAACAAATAAAAAATTTCGGTTGGTCACCCTAAACAAAAAGTATCCAAAGGGTGATTGAATCTTTTGTAAAAAAAAGATAGTTTGGTAGAAATTAAAAATAAAAACAAAGGAAAAAAAATATGAAGAAGAAGAAGAAAATATAAAAAATGAGCTTTTTCTTTTTAAAGAAACACTTACATTGCTGAATAGTAAAGCCGCTCCCTCGTCGAAAGTACTCTCGATGCAGGTTGTAAGCTGTAAGTAAATGTTGTTGTTGGTTTCACTATTGTAATTATTTTGCTCTGGTTTCTTTTTCCATAATTAAGAGAGTTTGATTAGCAAAAAAAATTGATTTCTCTTTGTAAAACTTTTGAAACACCGATTTTAATATTTTAAATGGCTAAATTAAATTAAAAATTTTTTTTTTTTTAATAATAACTATTAATTAAGTTAAAACTTTTGCAAATTCATGACCATTGGTAATTAACCAATTCAAAGCTCATACAGACTCACTGTTATGACACTACAGAAAAAAACTTGCAGGCATTTAGCAATGTTACTAACAGAAATAACCATTTACTGGTACGTATGTTAAATATTCAACATATATGTAACAATGTGTGTTGTATGAACTTTGCTTTGGCTAGAATTATAAAGACAATATAAAAAAACGAAAACCCAAAATACGGTAAATTTGAGTTTTTAGCAAATTTAAGCAAAAATATTTTTACACTGGAGCACAGAAACAAAAAAAAATATTAGACACTGGTAAAATTATTTTTAAAAGTTTTTAAATAATTCACTGCACTAAGAATTTTTTTTTTTTTTTTAGTTTTGAAAGTTATTTTAGGGCGTATAATAAATTATAAAATTTTGGCTGTTTGTTTTTCCAATTTGCACGGTTTTTGGTATGAAAGTATATAAAATTTTTCTTTGTTCAAATTATTTTAGTTTGTTGCAATTTTTGCAATGATATTTGTTGTTCGTCGATTCAGGGATTTCGAATTAGGATTTCGAATATCACTAGAATGATTCTTTCCTTAGCATTTTTTTTCCCCAAATTTTAACATAACCTTTTACACACCACAAGGAAATTCTGTTTATAAATGTAATAAATTGCTACCTGTTTTAAGGCACTATTAAGATTATTTTGTTTTCAAAAAAAAAATTGTTTCTAAATAAAATTAGATTTCCACAACCACTTTAGGGATATTTAATAATATTTTGGCAATATCATTTTACCGACGGCAATTGACAAGACGATTTTATAGGATTTCATGCTGACCGACACGCACTTTAACACTTGCTTATGAACTGATGTAATTATCCCCAAATCAGCAAGTGAGAGAGAGAGTAATTGGAAATGCAAGCTATTCTTCTTCTGCATCAAATTAGGATTGTTGTTAGTGTAAATACCAGCTAATGATTTTATACCACACAAAAAGTGCCAATCTGTATAAACCAAAAGTTTGATCAGAATTTGATATCAAAAACAAATAGAAATCAACTAAAATTAAATTACCATTTAGAGTTGGCACCAAAGGGAAAAAAAACCCAAAATATGTCCCGAATCTTATGTGATACGTTATGGAAAACCAAAAGCAAATAACCAATTAAGCCTTCCTTTACCAGCTCCAACAGACCAATTTTGTACCAATTTGTGCCAAAAAAAATTCGATCCACTCAACTGCATTTACCAATTAATTCAGGCTCAGCCTTTTATTATAGCAGTAGCCAAAGAGGCCAAAAACGTACCTTGGCAAAAAAATAGGTACCTCCCAGCAGTCCAAACCAAAAAAAAAATGCCCAAAAGCTGTGAGAGATTGAAAAGAAACGATATTCCTTTGTGATAAAAAAAAATAAAACTCGTTTGCTTTACATGAAGGGAAAAAAAATCATGCAAAACGACAGGAAAATACTCACATAAAAAGCTTTTATCTTCACTTAAAATGAAATATATATATATATAAACAGTCTCCAATTCTTTTAGAGAAAAAAAATAATTTTCCTTCAAGGAAATTTTCAAAAAAAAAACACTGACTTGAATTTTCCTTTTACAGCACTCAGGTTTTAAATGATCTTTCACAGTCGGCAGTTTGGAATTAAAATGGCAGAATAATTGGTATTTTGGTACAAAGAAAGCTCGGTTTATTAAAAATGGATTCGCGCTTTTGAGTAACTAACGTATTTCTTCCAATTTTCTAGCAAGCTCTCAAAACAGAAATAGGATGTAAAGTGCAAATACGGTGAGACAGATAAAAGTATCCACTAGCCCAAGTTAATCAACAGATGTCGTTGCATACAAAAAAATATAGAAAATCATAGCATCTTATTTTAAAAATACGAGCCGTTGAAAGATGTAGAAACGTTCATGCAAGCGCCCCACTACATTTATAATGTAGCATGCAACATAGGTTGTAACAATGGTAGATGTTGGTCAGGGCAATCATGAAGCGGGTGCACGTATTTATTCCAGCCTTATTGCTCGTCGTTTGGGGGGGGGGGGGTTCAAGGCTTCGTCGTACCCAATACCACCATGCTATATATAAATTATTTTAATATACGTGCAACACAAATATTTAATAAAAGAAAGAATGTAGAAATCGAGGAAGAATTGAAAGAAATTTTAAACAAAAGAATTGGTACCAATGTGGGAAAATGTAAATTGTAGAAGCGTGGTTGACGGTACAGGATGTTGATGTACCAGTCTTCCTGCCCTCCCATCCTTGATTATAAATAAAGTAAATCTTTAAAAGTTAAAATTTATGACCCCGAATACCACTACAACTAGCGTATCACCTTAGTGTGAAATCAAACAGATTATTTTAAATTCAGAAATAACCCATTATAATTTTTATTGATAATTCAAAATCCGTTTAATCCTAGGTTTAATAATAACATTGCGATTAGCGAACTTATGGGTCTAAACCCAAGTAAATATATCAAGAAATACATTTAAAAAGTGCAATCAAAAGGCTATTTGAATAGACAGTAATATTGTGATAAATTAATATCAATTTTACGAGCAAAAAAAAAAAAAGAAAGGGGAAAAAAAACTTAAGGAAAAGTAGTAGAGGTAACAGGAAAAAACTAACATACGTATAAACTTACACCTAAATCTATATATATATGTATATTGAATTCCGTGTTTCAAAGTTCGTTCATATATCTAAATGCTTTCAATTTCATTCAGATTAAGTTTTATTGCGACCAGCAAAAGGAAAAAGAAACAATTTATTAGTTATTAAATACTTTTTGATGGCTAAAATTATCTTCTAGCATGAAAATCCTTTGAATTTAAGTAGTTATATTAAGGTTTATTCATTTATTTAATCACCCCTTTTAAACCCATTAAAAATGTAAACATTATCCAAAGGATACTTTAAAACAAATAAAAAATTTCGGTTGGTCACCCTAAACAAAAAGTATCCAAAGGGTGATTGAATCTTTTGTAAAAAAAAAGATAGTTTGGTAGAAATTAAAAATAAAAACAAAGGAAAAAAAATATGAAGAAGAAGAAGAAAATATAAAAAATGAGCTTTTTCTTTTTAAAGAAACACTTACATTGCTGAATAGTAAAGCCGCTCCCTCGTCGAAAGTACTCTCGATGCAGGTTGTAAGCTGTAAGTAAATGTTGTTGTTGGTTTCACTATTGTAATTATTTTGCTCTGGTTTCTTTTTCCATAATTAAGAGAGTTTGATTAGCAAAAAAAATTGATTTCTCTTTGTAAAACTTTTGAAACACCGATTTTAATATTTTAAATGGCTAAATTAAATTAAAAATTTTTTTTTTTTTAATAATAACTATTAATTAAGTTAAAACTTTTGCAAATTCATGACCATTGGTAATTAACCAATTCAAAGCTCATACAGACTCACTGTTATGACACTACAGAAAAAAACTTGCAGGCATTTAGCAATGTTACTAACAGAAATAACCATTTACTGGTACGTATGTTAAATATTCAACATATATGTAACAATGTGTGTTGTATGAACTTTGCTTTGGCTAGAATTATAAAGACAATATAAAAAAACGAAAACCCAAAATACGGTAAATTTGAGTTTTTAGCAAATTTAAGCAAAAATATTTTTACACTGGAGCACAGAAACAAAAAAAAATATTAGACACTGGTAAAATTATTTTTAAAAGTTTTTAAATAATTCACTGCACTAAGAATTTTTTTTTTTTTTTTAGTTTTGAAAGTTATTTTAGGGCGTATAATAAATTATAAAATTTTGGCTGTTTGTTTTTCCAATTTGCACGGTTTTTGGTATGAAAGTATATAAAATTTTTCTTTGTTCAAATTATTTTAGTTTGTTGCAATTTTTGCAATGATATTTGTTGTTCGTCGATTCAGGGATTTCGAATTAGGATTTCGAATATCACTAGAATGATTCTTTCCTTAGCATTTTTTTTCCCCAAATTTTAACATAACCTTTTACACACCACAAGGAAATTCTGTTTATAAATGTAATAAATTGCTACCTGTTTTAAGGCACTATTAAGATTATTTTGTTTTCAAAAAAAAAATTGTTTCTAAATAAAATTAGATTTCCACAACCACTTTAGGGATATTTAATAATATTTTGGCAATATCATTTTACCGACGGCAATTGACAAGACGATTTTATAGGATTTCATGCTGACCGACACGCACTTTAACACTTGCTTATGAACTGATGTAATTATCCCCAAATCAGCAAGTGAGAGAGAGAGTAATTGGAAATGCAAGCTATTCTTCTTCTGCATCAAATTAGGATTGTTGTTAGTGTAAATACCAGCTAATGATTTTATACCACACAAAAAGTGCCAATCTGTATAAACCAAAAGTTTGATCAGAATTTGATATCAAAAACAAATAGAAATCAACTAAAATTAAATTACCATTTAGAGTTGGCACCAAAGGGAAAAAAAACCCAAAATATGTCCCGAATCTTATGTGATACGTTATGGAAAACCAAAAGCAAATAACCAATTAAGCCTTCCTTTACCAGCTCCAACAGACCAATTTTGTACCAATTTGTGCCAAAAAAAATTCGATCCACTCAACTGCATTTACCAATTAATTCAGGCTCAGCCTTTTATTATAGCAGTAGCCAAAGAGGCCAAAAACGTACCTTGGCAAAAAAATAGGTACCTCCCAGCAGTCCAAACCAAAAAAAAAATGCCCAAAAGCTGTGAGAGATTGAAAAGAAACGATATTCCTTTGTGATAAAAAAAAATAAAACTCGTTTGCTTTACATGAAGGGAAAAAAAATCATGCAAAACGACAGGAAAATACTCACATAAAAAGCTTTTATCTTCACTTAAAATGAAATATATATATATATAAACAGTCTCCAATTCTTTTAGAGAAAAAAAATAATTTTCCTTCAAGGAAATTTTCAAAAAAAAAACACTGACTTGAATTTTCCTTTTACAGCACTCAGGTTTTAAATGATCTTTCACAGTCGGCAGTTTGGAATTAAAATGGCAGAATAATTGGTATTTTGGTACAAAGAAAGCTCGGTTTATTAAAAATGGATTCGCGCTTTTGAGTAACTAACGTATTTCTTCCAATTTTCTAGCAAGCTCTCAAAACAGAAATAGGATGTAAAGTGCAAATACGGTGAGACAGATAAAAGTATCCACTAGCCCAAGTTAATCAACAGATGTCGTTGCATACAAAAAAATATAGAAAATCATAGCATCTTATTTTAAAAATACGAGCCGTTGAAAGATGTAGAAACGTTCATGCAAGCGCCCCACTACATTCCCCCCCGCAAAAATCAGACTTTGGGGGTTAGTATCAACAACAAAGCTGATCACGCTTGCTAAAATAAAACCAAAAGAAACAGAATCACTGGCGAATATCCTTTGCGTGGTAAGTTCCTAATAATGTGCCTCGTAAATCCTCCAATTCGTAATAACTATTACCCAACTTGCGACGTATGCGTGCTTTGACAAAAGTAGGGGCTAATTTCGCATTGTATCCTTGCTCAAAATTACTCTGCTTAAAGTTTCGGCGGAAAACCTCTTGACCTACATCATAGGACACCTCTCTGGATCTAAGATTATAGGTCTTCTCGTTTCTTATAAATTGTTTTTGTACCAGTTCCGCGGCCCTCCTACCCATTATTTCAAGAGAATCGTTTTTATCAAATCTAACGGCGCGATCGTCTAGCATATCCAGTTGACGTAAAAGAGCATAAGTCGAACCGTTTGTAACCATATGTTGGCCGAAAGCCAGATAGTACGGCGAGGTACCAACAGCCGAATGTACAGCTGATCGCAATGCACAACAAATACTACTTAATAGCTCATCCCAGTTCTTTTGGTCAGGCTTCACATAAGATTTTATCGCAGATATCACAGACCGGTTAACTCTCTCAGATGCGTTTGCTTGCGGAGCATGCACCGCCGTGTATACGTGATTTACGCCATAACGCGAAAGGAGTTGATTAAACTGATGTGACCGAAATTGAGATCCGTTATCGGAAACCATTATCTCTGGTACCCCAAATGTATGAAATAATTCAGTTTCAAGATATTCTACAATAGGATCAGCCGTAAATTTCTTTACTGGTTTCAAAAAAGGAAATTTGGAAAAGTGATCCAATACAATGAATATACCTATATGCCCGGAGCGAGAGCGCGGATACGGACCGAGAAAATCAACATACAACTTCTGGAAAAATCGACTAGATTCCGAGGTTTTCCCCATTGGAGGCCGGAGAATTTGATTCGGGTGTTTCGATGATTTACAAACCTCGCAATTATTTATATACGCCTTCACGTCAACCGCTAAATTCGGCCAAAAATAATACCGGCGTATTCTCTCTAACGTTCTATTAATACCGCTGTGCGACGATAGCGGATTATCATGCGCGCGACGTAAAATTTCCGGAACCATTGCTCGAGGAATCCACAACTTCCAGGCCATATCGTCCTGTAACTTTTCCCCTGTAGCGTGCTCTGTCCGTCTATACAAGTAACCGTCCACAATTCTTAAGTCCGGCATCTTGTCCAAGTTTTTCCCGATTCTGCCCAATAACTCACGGTGTTCGTCTGATTGAAAATGTGTGGAGTTCAAATCCACGAAAACCCCTGATTCATCACCAAAGTCTGTCAAACTCTCAATCTCTAATGCGGACAAGTCCCCGGTATTGGCCCTAGACAAAGTATCAGGAACTATATTCAAACTACCACGCCTGTGCTGAATGTGAAATTTGTATCCCTGCAACTTTAAAGCCCACCGAGCTAACCGCGTACTCAGATCCGTCTGAGACATAAGCCACTTCAATGACGCATGGTCAGTGATGACGGTGAACTCATGTCCTTCGACATAGGCTCTGAATTTTTTTATGCTTAACAGAGCTGCTAAACATTCTTGTTCGGTTACCGAATAGTTACGTTGGGCTTGGTTGAGTTTCTTGGACATAAATGCCACAGGAACCTCCTCGCCCTCCGCATTTTTCTGAACCAACACGCTTCCTATGCCTGTTTTACTAGCATCGCAATGTATGAAAAACGGCTGCGCAAAATCGGGGCTGTGCAAAACAGGTGCGGTACTCAAATGAGTCTTCAAAATCTCGAAAGCTTTTTGGGCTTCTTCGGTCCATACAAATTTTCTTTTACCCTTCAACAAATCAGTCAAAGGTGTGGTAATAGAAGCGTAATTCTTGATAAATTTCCGGTACCAACCCGTCATCCCTAAAAATCTGCGAATTTGCTTTATAGATCGCGGAACTGGAAAGTCAGTTATGGCGGACACTTTTTCCGGATCCGTCTGAATGACCCCATTACCTACCAAATGGCCTAAATACTTCACTTCTGGGACACAAAAATGACTCTTTTCTACGTTTATCGTCAGTCCTGATTCACGAATTTTCACTGCAACAATCCTTAGAACTTCTAGATGCCTCTCAAAAGAATCCGAAATGATCAGCAGATCGTCGAGATAAACAAACACCTCCGTCCTGAGAGCCGGAGGAATGACCTTATCCATGAGGCGGGACATTGTTTGTGGAGCATTACAAAGCCCGAAAGGCATTACTTTATAGTGGTAAAGCGGCCTCCCAGGAACGGTAAATGCTGTTTTCTCTCGAGATCCCAATTCCAATGGAATCTGCCAAAAAGCATCCTTCAGATCTAAGCTTGTTATATATTCGGCTTTGGGAAGTCTACTCAGAATGCCATCAATTTGCGGTAATGGGTAGGCATCACCAACTGTGACCGAATTTAATTTCCTACTGTCTAAACAAAGCCTATTCTTTCCGGGTTTTCTGTGCAACACTACAGGAGAAGACCACGCGCTATTTGACTCTTCGATGACCCCAAGAGAAATCATACGGTCTAACTCATCGTATATAAGTTTTTCAACAGCAGGCGAAACCGGGAAATGCCGCTGTTTTATGGGCTTCGCATCACCGGTATCAATAACATGAGAAAGCACGTTTGTTTTTCCCAGGCCCTCATTAGCGAAAGATGGAAACATAGAAATTACTTGACCCAGACGTTGTTTTTGAATGGCAGATAACGGTATCTGGTTTCCTAACTCATTGATCTCCGAGACCATATTAAACGAATTTATATAAGTTAAACCCGGCGGAAGTAATTCGAAAAGCTCCCAAAAATCAACTCCCAGAAACAAATCCTTTTCCAAACCAGGCACAATAAAAATCTCAATTGGTTTTTCAACCCCATTGAAGGAAATACAGGTTTCGATATAACCGACTATCTTTTGGCTACCGCCGTCCGCCGTTTTTACAGAAGTCCTCAGTTTTCGATAGAAAGAACCGGAAGCTAGATAGTTTTTAGCCGTTTGTGAACCCAAACAGCTGATAGACGCGCCAGTATCCATCAGACCCAACATCTTTTCCCCAAAGAGGATAACCTCAGCATATGGTCTTACGTCACACGGTTTATTCAAAACTGAGCAGACTATTCTTTTTCTAAGATTCCTAACTTTTTGCCAGAATGAACGCATACGCTTCGCAGAACGAGTTGGTTTCGGTTCATTGCCAAAAATTCGAATACGGGCCTCATTGTATTCCCTCAAACGCACATGAAAAGGTTTGAATAATCTCGAACTGATTTCCAAAGGTTTAAAATTATCATTTCCGGTGCTAATCAAGTCATGTCCGGTAATCACGTAGTCACATCCGGTGGTAAAATCGTTATTTACAGGCTTTCGCAAAATAGTCACTCCATTGCCTGTTCCAGTGACTCCTGTGGCTTCTGTGCACCCCGCAGTGCACTCGCTCTCAAGTTTTTTGGACTGCATTTTCTACAGCATGGTTTATACGTATCGGGAGCGCCGCATCCGTAACAAAAGACGGTTCTTTCAGCCAAGCAATCATGGTACCTGTGTCCAGTTTTCTTACAATTCCAGCAAGTCAAACTCAAAGCTGAAATCTCCAAGTTTGTTTCCTCTGGCAGCCCCGAAGTATTTTCCTCGAAATCCTGCTCGACTTCGGCAATTCTTCTTTGCATTGGAGAAGGTCGAGTGAGCTGTATTCCTTGTCTCCGACGAATGTCCTGCATGAAAAACTCACGACGTCTGCATATATCTCGCAAATCCTCTACGGAGTGAATACTCAAATTCAGGATTTCATGCTGAATATCCGGGAGCAGGTTTCGCCGCAAAATTTCTACTAACGTTCTATCCGAAAGTTTTTCAGTAAGTCGATCGGTCAATTCCACTATAGATTCGTAGAAGCTATCAAAAGTCTCGTTAGCCTTTTGTTTCCGGTCTCTAATCAGCTCACGTAGGTCGACGTCTGTTCTAGAGTCCTTGTACTGTTTTCTCAAGGCTTTGCATAATTCGGGCCACTCCATAATCGACACGGACTGGTGATATCGCCAAAACCAATCGTTGGCTTTTCCGTCAAAAAGTAGGCCAGCGTTGTGACAAAGGAGATTGTAGTCCCCTCGCAATGTCTGGACTGTCAAAGCCTCTACCCTGTAGATAAAATTTTCCACGGACAGACTATTCGGACCACCACTGAATTTTAGTTTCCAGTTCGAGATAATTTGCAAAACCTTATCAGGGCGACCTCGCAAATCTGACGATGAAGGAGCATGAAAAACTGAAGTATTCAGAGCAGAATTAAAGGGACCGGGTCTATAAGGATTATTTAAATTATTACCGGTGCCGCTCGAGTCGAGACCTAAAAACTCTCTAAACGTACGCTGCTCCACTGCAGACACATCCGGCATATGATAAGGCGGCGTGCGTTCAACCTGCGGTGAAGTTTGAGTTTGATTCTGCTGTTGGCTTTTCGGTTGAACAAGAGGTGGAATTGGTTGCTGGATTTCCTGAACAGGTGGCAAAACCGATTGTTCAAACCGGCGTGAACCCGGTGCCTGCTCCACCTGGGGAATTGTCTGAACAGCAGAAGAAGCAGGGAGATTCAGGCCAGCAAGACTGGACCGCACATTCTGATCCACAAGTGTGGAAATATGGTTATTCAAAGTAGCTAATAACTGGGCGTTCTGAGCAGAAACTATCGCAGAAATCATTTCTTTAAGTGAATCTACGGACACAACAGGGGGGTTAGTTGGTACTGTAGAGGAAGGATCCCTAACCGAATCATCAGGTGCTACAGTCCCAGAAATCGGACAAATACCCGCCTGTTCATTCACCAGCGGTTTGTTCTGAGCACGTGTGGACTTCTGAGGACCTTCACTCACTATTCTGGTGTTGCAAACGGGACAGTAAGGACGCAACTTTATTATCTTTTGCAAACACTCCTTATGGAAATTATGACCACAAACAGGGGTAATTAGAAAACTTTTAGACACTATTGGAGTGTCGCATGCATCACAATTTGGATGCTTATCAGCACCACCAGAAGCAGTGCCACCTTGAGCACCTTCACCCAGGCCCATTTCAGACAAATCAGAACTAACTTACAGAAAATATATAGTGGTATACACCCAGCAAAAATTTTTGCGTTCTGCAAAAAAAAAAAAAAATAAAAATAAAAATTCCTTTCGAAGGAGTATGAAACGAAAAAAATATCGAAAACCAATAAATGATTTAAGATGAAATCCTGAACAACAAAAAAAAAAATACACAAAAATCCCCAAAATATTTTCGATAACCCAAAAATCTTACTCAAAATAAAATAAAAAGTATCAGATGTAAAAACAGCAATGCTAAAGGGAAGGTTAAATCAGCGTTACCGAATATTTTGGGAAATGAATGATAAATCACTAATTAAAAGTGAGTTGGTTTTCAGTTAGAAACCGTTTTTATAAACCAAGTGAAAAAGTGGTTACCCAAAAAAACCAAAAATGTGATCTTCTATATACACTTTAACTTTTCACTTACCCGAGCTAAAATAAATGGATGTGCATAACCAAGTCAAACTAAAAATGCTAGTAAATAATCATGCAAAAAAAAAATTAACAAATAAAAAAAAATATTCAATCTTTAATCTCCAAATCTGTACTTCAGGTTTTCCAGACGATTAAAAGATTTAAACGAATAAAAATAAAAAAAAATTTAAGGTTTTCTTTTTAATTAAAAATTGCGGTACGACACGTTCGCAAAAAAAATAAAAATAAATATATTTATGGTCTGTTTGATTTCATGTCACCAAGGTAACAGCATGTTGTAGATTAATGCTCAAACGAATTTACAAAACCAGTGTTGGCGGAAAATATAGATAAGGAAAGAGGAAAATTAAAAGAAAAGCGACTTCACTGCAACGGATAAAACTAACTAAAAGCTCTATAATTCCCTTTGCAGTAATGTAGGGTAAACTTATTCGATAATTTTAAACTGAGGTCAGTTCTAGCTTTTACATCCAAATACTGAATTCCTAACAGTTCAAACAGTAAATCTTATGAGTTCACAAATAAATGAAGGCTAGATAACAATAAATTCAGGGTTAAATGTGAATATTTTGTTCAAACTGAATCACAATTAAATCCAAGCTAAATTTTAATGGTACCCAGAGGAAAAAAAATAAGGAAAAAAAAAATCAGATAAGTTCCGAAACTAAAATGAAAGATAATTTAATCGGAGCCGAACAAAATATGACACACCATAGAAAATGCAAAAATAAGATGGAATTATAAAAACATTTTGACTTGCTCGGGCCCCACGTTGGGCGCCAAATTTATAATGTAGCATGCAACATAGGTTGTAACAATGGTAGATGTTGGTCAGGGCAATCATGAAGCGGGTGCACGTATTTATTCCAGCCTTATTGCTCGTCGTTTGGGGGGGGGGGGGGGTTCAAGGCTTCGTCGTACCCAATACCACCATGCTATATATAAATTATTTTAATATACGTGCAACACAAATATTTAATAAAAGAAAGAATGTAGAAATCGAGGAAGAATTGAAAGAAATTTTAAACAAAAGAATTGGTACCAATGTGGGAAAATGTAAATTGTAGAAGCGTGGTTGACGGTACAGGATGTTGATGTACCAGTCTTCCTGCCCTCCCATCCTTGATCATAAATAAAGTAAATCTTTAAAAGTTAAAATTTATGACCCCGAATACCACTACAACTAGCGTATCACCTTAGTGTGAAATCAAACAGATTATTTTAAATTCAGAAATAACCCATTATAATTTTTATTGATAATTCAAAATCCGTTTAATCCTAGGTTTAATAATAACATTGCGATTAGCGAACTTATGGGTCTAAACCCAAGTAAATATATCAAGAAATACATTTAAAAAGTGCAATCAAAAGGCTATTTGAATAGACAGTAATATTGTGATAAATTAATATCAATTTTACGAGCAAAAAAAAAAAAAGAAAGGGGAAAAAAACTTAAGGAAAAGTAGTAGAGGTAACAGGAAAAAACTAACATACGTATAAACTTACACCTAAATCTATATATATATGTATATTGAATTCCGTGTTTCAAAGTTCGTTCATATATCTAAATGCTTTCAATTTCATTCAGATTAAGTTTTATTGCGACCAGCAAAAGGAAAAAGAAACAATTTATTAGTTATTAAATACTTTTTGATGGCTAAAATTATCTTCTAGCATGAAAATCCTTTGAATTTAAGTAGTTATATTAAGGTTTATTCATTTATTTAATCACCCCTTTTAAACCCATTAAAAATGTAAACATTATCCAAAGGATACTTTAAAACAAATAAAAAATTTCGGTTGGTCACCCTAAACAAAAAGTATCCAAAGGGTGATTGAATCTTTTGTAAAAAAAAGATAGTTTGGTAGAAATTAAAAATAAAAACAAAGGAAAAAAAATATGAAGAAGAAGAAGAAAATATAAAAAATGAGCTTTTTCTTTTTAAAGAAACACTTACATTGCTGAATAGTAAAGCCGCTCCCTCGTCGAAAGTACTCTCGATGCAGGTTGTAAGCTGTAAGTAAATGTTGTTGTTGGTTTCACTATTGTAATTATTTTGCTCTGGTTTCTTTTTCCATAATTAAGAGAGTTTGATTAGCAAAAAAAATTGATTTCTCTTTGTAAAACTTTTGAAACACCGATTTTAATATTTTAAATGGCTAAATTAAATTAAAAATTTTTTTTTTTTTAATAATAACTATTAATTAAGTTAAAACTTTTGCAAATTCATGACCATTGGTAATTAACCAATTCAAAGCTCATACAGACTCACTGTTATGACACTACAGAAAAAAACTTGCAGGCATTTAGCAATGTTACTAACAGAAATAACCATTTACTGGTACGTATGTTAAATATTCAACATATATGTAACAATGTGTGTTGTATGAACTTTGCTTTGGCTAGAATTATAAAGACAATATAAAAAAACGAAAACCCAAAATACGGTAAATTTGAGTTTTTAGCAAATTTAAGCAAAAATATTTTTACACTGGAGCACAGAAACAAAAAAAAATATTAGACACTGGTAAAATTATTTTTAAAAGTTTTTAAATAATTCACTGCACTAAGAATTTTTTTTTTTTTTTTAGTTTTGAAAGTTATTTTAGGGCGTATAATAAATTATAAAATTTTGGCTGTTTGTTTTTCCAATTTGCACGGTTTTTGGTATGAAAGTATATAAAATTTTTCTTTGTTCAAATTATTTTAGTTTGTTGCAATTTTTGCAATGATATTTGTTGTTCGTCGATTCAGGGATTTCGAATTAGGATTTCGAATATCACTAGAATGATTCTTTCCTTAGCATTTTTTTTCCCCAAATTTTAACATAACCTTTTACACACCACAAGGAAATTCTGTTTATAAATGTAATAAATTGCTACCTGTTTTAAGGCACTATTAAGATTATTTTGTTTTCAAAAAAAAAATTGTTTCTAAATAAAATTAGATTTCCACAACCACTTTAGGGATATTTAATAATATTTTGGCAATATCATTTTACCGACGGCAATTGACAAGACGATTTTATAGGATTTCATGCTGACCGACACGCACTTTAACACTTGCTTATGAACTGATGTAATTATCCCCAAATCAGCAAGTGAGAGAGAGAGTAATTGGAAATGCAAGCTATTCTTCTTCTGCATCAAATTAGGATTGTTGTTAGTGTAAATACCAGCTAATGATTTTATACCACACAAAAAGTGCCAATCTGTATAAACCAAAAGTTTGATCAGAATTTGATATCAAAAACAAATAGAAATCAACTAAAATTAAATTACCATTTAGAGTTGGCACCAAAGGGAAAAAAAACCCAAAATATGTCCCGAATCTTATGTGATACGTTATGGAAAACCAAAAGCAAATAACCAATTAAGCCTTCCTTTACCAGCTCCAACAGACCAATTTTGTACCAATTTGTGCCAAAAAAAATTCGATCCACTCAACTGCATTTACCAATTAATTCAGGCTCAGCCTTTTATTATAGCAGTAGCCAAAGAGGCCAAAAACGACGTACCTTGGCAAAAAAATAGGTACCTCCCAGCAGTCCAAACCAAAAAAAAAATGCCCAAAAGCTGTGAGAGATTGAAAAGAAACGATATTCCTTTGTGATAAAAAAAAATAAAACTCGTTTGCTTTACATGAAGGAAAAAAAAATCATGCAAAACGACAGGAAAATACTCACATAAAAAGCTTTTATCTTCACTTAAAATGAAATATATATATATATAAACAGTCTCCAATTCTTTTAGAGAAAAAAAATAATTTTCCTTCAAGGAAATTTTCAAAAAAAAAACACTGACTTGAATTTTCCTTTTACAGCACTCAGGTTTTAAATGATCTTTCACAGTCGGCAGTTTGGAATTAAAATGGCAGAATAATTGGTATTTTGGTACAAAGAAAGCTCGGTTTATTAAAAATGGATTCGCGCTTTTGAGTAACTAACGTATTTCTTCCAATTTTCTAGCAAGCTCTCAAAACAGAAATAGGATGTAAAGTGCAAATACGGTGAGACAGATAAAAGTATCCACTAGCCCAAGTTAATCAACAGATGTCGTTGCATACAAAAAAATATAGAAAATCATAGCATCTTATTTTAAAAATACGAGCCGTTGAAAGATGTAGAAACGTTCATGCAAGCGCCCCACTACAAATAGGAAGAATTTCCTGTGTTGCTTCTATTTAAAAAAAAAAAAAAAAAAAAAAAAAGGATTCCCACTTATATTTTCAAGTGTATATACTACGTACACAATTTTGACGTCGGTTTAAAAGTCATACAATGAATTTAAAATTAATAGTTGTTTCTCTATAAAAAAAACGCTAAACAAATTTTATGACGGTTATTTAAGAAAACAACTAACGAAAAGTACTGTAATTTCGTAACAGTTGTTTAAACCGGTTATTTTTAATATCATAATAAACAACTACCAAAACCGTAATTTTACAGTAAACAATTGTTTTTATTAGTTATTTAAAAAATAAAAAATTTCATTCAATTTCTTTGAATTTTAAAAATTCTTGTTTAGTTTATATTTGTTATTATATATATTATTATATATATATGATATATGTATTCCTTGTTTGCAAATAACAATCAGAAACTTGCATTGCATATCCAATGCATAAAAGCATAATAACTAGAGAACCGTTTGGAATTTTTACTTCAAATTTTAAAAAGGCTGAAATAATTATTAATTAATTGTCTAATTGAAAGAAAAAAATGTTTTTTTTTTTATTAAAATATACTTTTATAAACAAAAATAATTGACTGTAAAAAACAGTAATTTTTACCGATTTTGTCATTTTGTTTTGAAATTTTTGTAGTAAAAATTTATCAGTTAATTTTACGACATTGGTAGTTATTTTTACTGCGTTTGTTAGATATTTTTCAACAGTTAATAATAACAAAACTTTTACCCCTAAATTCATAAACACTTATAGGAGGTTTAAAGAACAAATTTTGTATGAAAATGACGTTTTGTAAACCTGCTATAACTTTACAAAGCATTTATGAATTGAGAGGTCAGTTATTTTCGCCTTTTTAACTGCATATATCTTTGTTTTAACTGTCATTTTCAGTCGATTCTACCGACAAACTTTTGTAAGTGTGATTAATTTAAAAAATAAGTAAGCCAAAACAATTCATAAGCTTCATTCCCAAAGCTTTAATAAGAATCGAATTAATTCCCAACTTGAATCATTCAATGAAGAAATTTTATTTTCATTCACTTAGTACAGTGTAGTTTGAAACTAACACATAATCATACTCAAAGCACACAAGCTGTAACAAAGCAAACAATACTACTTACCTATGTTAGATGAATTACAAAGGTTTTTCATTTGTATTATTCTTATATTTCAGTAACTAGCGGGCGCAGCCCGCTACGTTGTTAGCGTGCCTTAAAGGTTAAGGGGGGGGGGGGGGGGCTGCGCCCCCCACAATTTTTATTAAATTCGTTTTTTTATTTAAAGCCTTCACCCAGCCACCACAAATAAATAATTCTGCACAACAATGGGTTTAAAATAAATAAATATTTGATCACTTTTGCTCATGAGAGTGGATTGTTAGTAATGAATCCATAATAATTTGCAATATACGTGTGTATGTCAAGATAATTTGGTAAAGTGCGAACTTAGGTAGATAGACCCGTAAGTAGTTTTGTTCATTTGTGTTTTGAATGAAAATAAATAACGTAAAGCAGGGTTGAAAAGCATTTTATAATATTAAAAATAGCGGGCAAAGCTACGTTGTTAGCGTGTCTTAAAGTTTTTTTTTTAATTCCAGTTTATGTAAAGGTAGACCTGGCAATTCAAGTAAATTCACAAATTCAGTTGGAAAATTTACTGCGTCGGTTTCTTCCACCGGTGCTTCGTTACATGAAGTTTAAATATCGGAATATATAAGTTCCATTCCTTTTCTAAGGTTTTTTCTCTTTCAGAAAATTTGTTTAACTTTTTGGAGAGTATGTTTCAATGCTACATAAGTTTCATATTCCGTTGATAGTGTTTGAACAGGTAATTCCCTCTTCCAATCCATTTGCAATGTCTATAATTTCAATTCCACTCGTTCAACGTTTATATCCATTTCATTCCACTTGTGTAGTGTTTCAATCCCACTCGTTTCCTATTTAGTTTCTTAATTTTAGTGTTTCATATACACTTGTTCTTTAAGTTTTAGGTTTCTAGCTAAAGACGCAGACGTTAAGGGTTTTCCCTTTTTACCCCTCCCGGTATGAATTTCCAAAAATACCATCTTAGGGGACGTCAACGTTGGAGAAGGAACCCAAATACCGAATTTAAGCTCCATTGTTCCAGCAGTTTGGCCAGGCCGTTAAGGGGGAGACTTTTCCTGTTTTTGACCCTACCTGTAGAAATTTCCAAAAATCTCATCTTAGCGGATGTCTACAATAGAGGAGGAACTTTAATACCAAATTTCAACTTCCTACCACCAGCGGTTTGGGCAGGCCTTTAAGCGGCACTTTTCGCTTCATTAATCCCCATTTTTGCAATGTCCCTGTCCAAAAAGCACCTTCTCGGTAAGTGAGCACATACTCCAAGTAACATATGTTTTACATTTCAGGTTTCTAGCCAACTTTTACTATTTGTGCCCCTCTCGGTAGGAATTTCCGAAAATCCATCGACAGGGAATTCCAGCTTCCTAGTTCCAGCAATTTGAGCAGGCTGAGAGGAACTTAAGTACCGAATTTCGGCTTCCTAGTTCCAGCAGTTTGGACAGGTCGTTAAGGGGCAACTTTCCCTTTTTGAGCCCCCATTTTATAACGACCCTGTCCAAAATTCAAAAAAGTATCTTTCTAATAAGTTAGCCCTCACTCCAGGGACCCACATTTTAAGCTTCAGGTTTCTAGCCGAAGGGGTTTTTACCGGCCCCCAAGGTGAGGCTTTTCTTCTTTTTGCCCCTCCCTTAAGGAATTTACAAAAATTCCATCTTCGCGGCTATCTGCGATGGATGAGGAACATTCATACCAAATTTCAACTGCATTGCCTAAGCGGTTTGGGCAGGCCGTTAGAGGGGACATTTTTCCCTTTCAACCACCATTTTTACTATGTTCCTGTTCCAAAATAGAAAAATTACGTTGCCGGTGAGTTAGTCCTACTCCAAGGAATACATATTTAAAATTTTAGGTTGGCCAAAAGGGATTGGGCAAGCCGTGAGGAGGAGACTTTTACCTTATTTCCCCTCCCGATAGGAATTTCAAAAATTCCGTCTAAGCGGACGCCTACACAGAAGGAGGAACTCACATACCGAGTTTCCTTTTGGGATATCCTGTAGGGAATTCCAAAAATACAAACTTAGTCGATGTCTACTACAGTGGAGGAACCTTTATACCAAATTTCAACTTCTTACCTCCAGTGGTTTGGGCAGGCACTTTTCCAATTTGTGAGACTGTTTATGGGGAGACTTTTCCCCTTTTTGCCCGTTCCGGTTGGAATTTCCAAAAATCCCGTCTTAGCGCACGTCTATGCCGAATATCAAGAAACCTTGTTTTAGTGGAGATATCCGTGGGGGGAGGAAAAAAAGTAGTTTTTTTGAAATTATATACTATTTTAAATGGTACTTTTTGGAAAAACGAAATTTTTTGGAAAAAGATACTTTGTTTTTACAAAGTACTTTATTTGTACTTTTTTTGGAAAAGGTATTTTTTTTTAAAAAGGTGTTTTTTTTGGAAAAATGTATGTTTTTTGGAAAAAGGTACTTTTTTGGAAAAGGTACTTCTTTTGGTACTTTTTTTTGGTGAAAAGGTACTTTTTTTTAGAAAAGGTACTTTTTTTGAAAAAGGTATTTTTTTGAAAAAATGTATGTTTTTTGGGAAAAGGAACATTTTTTTAGAAAAAGGTACTTTTTTTGGGAAAAGGTACTTTTTTTGGAAAAGGTACTTTTTTTGAAAAAGTTATTTTTTTGGAAAAATGTATGTTTTTTGGGAAACGGTAGTTTTTTTTAAAAAGGTACATTTTTTTAGAAAAAGGTACATTTTTTGGAAAAAGGTACTTTTTTTGGAAAAAGATACTTTTTTTGGAAAAAGGTACTTTTTTTGGAAAAAGCTACTTTTTTTGGAAAAAGGTACTTTTTTCGGAAAAAGGTACTTTTTTTTGGAAAAAGGTATTTTTTTTGGAAAAAGGTACTTTTTTGGAAAAAACGTACTTTTTTTGAAAAAGGTACTTTTTTTGGAAAAAGGTACTTTTTTTTTGGAAAAGGGTACTTTTTTTTGGAAAAAGGTACTTTTTTTGGAAAAAGGTACTTTTTTTGGAAAAAGGTACTTTTTTTGGAAAAAGGTACTTTTTTTGGAAAAAGGTACTTTTTTTGGAAAAAGGTACTTTTTTTGGAAAAAGGTACTTTTTTTGGAATAAGGTACTTTTTTTGGAAAAAGGTACTTTTTTTTGGAAAAAGGTACTTTTTTCGGAAAAAGGTACTTTTTTTGGAAAAAGGTACTTTTTTTGGAAAAAGGAATTTTTTTTGGAAAAAGGTACTTTTTTTGGAAAAAGGTACTTTTTTTGGAAAAAGGTACTTTTTTTGGAAAGAGGTACTTTTTTTGGAATAAGGTACTTTTTTTGGAAAAAGGTACTTTTTTTTTGGAAAAAGGTACTTTTTTCGGAAAAAGGTACTTTTTTTGGAAAAAGGTACTTTTTTTGGAAAAAGGTACTTTTTTTGGAAAAAGGTACTTTTTTTTGAAAAAAGGTACTTTTTTTTGGAAAAAGGTACTTTTTTTTGAAAAAAGTACTTTTTTTGGAAAAAGGTACTTTTTTGGGAAAATGGTACTTTTTTTGGGAAAAGGTACTTTTTTTGGGAAAAGGTACTTTTTTGGAAAAAGGTACTTTTTTTGTCCCCTTTTTGCCCCTCCCGATAAGAATTTCCAAAAATGCCGTCGCAACGGACGTCTACACCGGTCGAGGAATCTACATACCAAATTTCAACTTCATAGCTCCAGCAGTTTGAGCAGGCCCTCAAGGGGGAGACTTTTTCCCCTTTTTGCCCGTCCCTGTAAAAATTTCCAAAACTCCCGTCTTGGCGGATGTCTACGATAGTGGAGGAACCTTTATACCAAATTTCAACTTCCTACCTCCAGCGGTTTGGGCAGGCCGTCAAGGGGGGCCTTTTTCCCCCCATTTTTACAACGTCCCTGTCCAAAATTCTAGAAAGTACTTTCCAGAAAAGTTAGCCCCTACTCCAAGGAACACATATCTTAAATTTCAGCTTTCTAGCCAAAGGGGTTTTGGCAGGCCGTCAAGGGGGACACTTTCCCCCTTTTTGCCCGTTCCGGTAGGAATTTCCAAAAATCCCGTCTTAGTGGACGTCTACCCCGAAAGAGGAACCTACATACCAAATTTCAACTTCCTAGCTTCAGCGGTTTGGGCTGGGCGAGTCAGTCAGTCAGTCAGTCACGTTATTCTTTTATATTTCAGTAATTACATCCTTTGACTAAATGAATGAAAAAAATAATTTTTCATTTCCCTTTTTACTAAATGAATTCAGGTAAATTTTATTTCATTCACATAGAATTCAATAAAAATAGAATTAATTCATATAATTTAAAGCTATTGGAAATTAAGCTATCGAATTAATTCCATAAGAATACTATTACGGAGTGAAATTTAACCCAAATTACATTTATTTGTAAAAAGTGAATGAAATAATTAAGCTCCCAATGTAGAAACGGTAATGACATATCATTATTTTTTGGACTACCGGTAATGACACCCACTTACCTTCTGCATTATTTTAAAACATACTATAATGAGTTACTGATAATGACTTATTTTTATCATTATTTCAAATAGAAAATAATTTTCTAGATTTTTTTGAAATCTATTTTTAGACTCAATATTTTTTAAACACTGGTAAGGATATATATATGTAACCACATATTTTTTGATTTTTTGTATGTTGGCGAGTAAGCTTACTTGTGAGCAGCAGGTCAATTGTTTTTATCTTTTAAATCCCAGCAAAATCTTTGATTACCAAATAAGTGGTTATATAATAGAAATTCATAGCTCCGCACAACTTATTTTTTGGCGTCTAAACTCATTATTTTTGTTTGGCGTGGTCGTTTTTATAAGTAGTCACGCTTACCCGCTCGCTTACAAAAAAATGAGAAATAAGTAGTTATGAGATTTTGAATAATAAGTGGTTACACATGCTTACAAAAAGTTGAATTATAAGTGGTTATCCGATTGCTTACTTCATTCTTAAAAATAAGGAGTTAAGCAAATACTATTAGCTTAAGGAAATACATTCAGAAAAATTGAAGTTTTCTTTAGTGTGTAATTTAAACATAAAACATATTTACATATAATAAATAAAAATGTATAAAATTTAACTGTGTAAAAAGAACTTATTTAAACTATTACGAGTAAGTCATTATTTTATATTTAGAAACAATGAATACAATAGGTCGTTATTAGGAAGTCATTATTTTATATTATAAAATAATGCAAAAGGTAATGATATATCATTTTTGGTAATGCAGATAGTAATGAGGTGTCATTACCAATATTTTGCTAGGATATTACATGTCGATATAGCTCAGATGGTAGAGCTATTGACTGGCAATCTGTAGACCCAGGTTCGATTCCCGCACCAGCAAATTTTATTTTTAAAAAAAAATATTTTTTTTTATATAATTTATTTTTTTGAAAATCTATTTTTAGACTCATTATATTTGTCAGTACTGGTAAGCACATGGGTAACGATATATTTTTTGATTTTTCGTATGCTGGTGTGTAACGACAACTCATTATTTTTCGCGACATCGCCATATGAAGGTAATAAGAAATGTAATAACAAAAGTAACTAGTTACCATTACCAAGTATGTAGTTACATAACCACATATCTGGTAATGATTTTCTACACTGGGATGTAAATATGTATATAAATAATTGGGGAAAGCCTATATATTCCTCTTTCCCAATCCGTTTAAAAATTAAAAATCCATTAAAAAGTGATTTACTTATATTTTTTTCTTCAGCGAACTCTTGAAAAAGTGATTTTAGTTTTTTTGCAATAACTTCAGATTTCAGAGAGTGTATTGAATCCCTGAAAAAGTTAATATGATCTACTCAGCCAGGCCTACAACCTACACTAACTAGGTCATTTGAAAAGTGTATTGAATTATTTTGTGACACTGTGTAATATATTCCATAGCCTAAATATATTTTTGACAATTTTTAAATATTTTCGCTGTTATTGAAAAAAAAACTTCTTAATTTAGCTTTAAAACATGAATTTGCTAAAGCATTCATTATCTCTATTAAACCTTTTTTAAAAAATTGTATTCAAAAACACACAATAAAAGTTTATTAATTTTGTTTTTAATTCTGGCAACACTTTGTATATTCTCTCTTTTTATTGTTAGTGATTCATGAATTAATGAACGATTGACTCGGTAATTGTAGGTAAATATATTGTTTTGTAAATTAAAATGTTTTATTACAAATGAAAACATATTAAAAAACGATTTTTAAACATTACTGAGAAGTAATAACCCAGTGTAGAAAATCATTACCAGATATGTGGTTATGTAACTACATACTTGGTAATGGTAACTACTTACTTTTGTTATTACATTTCTTATTAGCTTTATATGGCGATGTCGCGAAAACTAATGAGTTGTCGTTACACACCAGCATACCAAAAATCAAAAAATATATCGTTACCTATGTGCTTACCAGTACTGACAAAAATAAAGAGTCTAAACTTAGATTTTCAAAAAAATTAATTATATAAAAAAATATTTTTTATTGTAATTTTTTTTTTTAAATAAAATTTGCTGGTGCGGGAATCGAACCTGGGTCTACAGATTGCCAGTCAACAGCTCTACCATCTGAGCTATATCGACATGTAATATTTAATAGATAAAACCATAATTGACCTGCTGCACACAAGCACGCTTACTCGCCAACATACAAAAAATGCAAAAATATGTGGTTACATATATCATTACGAGTGATTAAAAAATATTGAGCCTAAAAATAGATTTCAAAAAATTTTCAAAAAAATTTTGAAAATTATTTTCTATTTGAAATAATGATAAAAAATAAGTCATTATCAGTAACTCATTATTATATGTTTTAAAATAATGCAGAAGGTAAGTGGGTGTCATTACTGGTACTCCAAAAAATAATGATATGTCATTACCGTTTCTACACTGGGAATGGGAACAAACTGTGTTAAAGAATTTTTTATATTACGAATACTGAAATTATTCGAATATCGAGTATGTTTTTATTATAAATGCATCACTTTATTGAATTTATTTTTATTTTATTTTCATGCAAATTTGGGAAAATTTTCGAAAAAATAGTTTAGTCTTGGAATTTTTGAAGTTTTTTTTTATTTCGGTGGGATACAAAATGTTGTATTTCATCTATTCTTGGGTGGATAACTCTTAAAAAATTCATTTAATCATTGTAAATTCACGTTTTTTAGTTTTTTAGAGTGGTTTTCTTTTTCCAAACTTTATCAAACAGATATTTTAGGCTATACCCAGCTTTAAGCGTTTAATAAATTTTTCTTTATTAATCATTTGTGAATATTCTTTTTGCCAAATTAGCTTAAAATTAGCTATTTTAAAAGTTTTTGAATAACACAGTTTCTTTTTTTCTGTTTTTCAAAATTTATAAAGGGATTCAATTAAAGTATTTACGCCTCGTATACTGTGTATATGTTGTAAGTTTACTCGATTAAAACTAGTTAACGAGCCCTGGTAAATATACGCTTACATTTTTGTGCCCGATTACTGAATGCCCAGTTAGAGATTAATCAGAACTGGGTCGACAACGACAATTGCTTTTTCATGTATATTGTATGGGAAGCAAAATGTCGCCATGTCGTCCGGCGATTTTTCGTGGTAATAGAATCTATTTTATTTTCATGACGAAACACTAACACACTCAAAATATTTGTTCAATTGTTGCCATATTTTTAACTAATTAATGGATGCCATTGGATTTAAATTTCGGCTAAATTTTAACTGGACATTCAGTAATCGGGCTTTAATTTTACTTAACATCCTTCTCGCTTCAAATCTGGTCCTTCCATACATAACAAAATTTGAAGGCAAAAATGTAGTGAATTATGTTTTCTATCGATATAATACAATTTCTTTTATAAAAATTGTTATTTAGCCAAAAACTAAGTTCTGATTACCACTTTTTGGCGGCCTTGGAGGGCTAAATAAGTGAAAGAAAACTGTTTCTAATACAAGTACCTAAAATCTTTCCTTAAGCATCATTTATCAATAAATCTTAAAATATATAAATAAAGACAAAATCTCTATAAAAAAAGCAAACAATCTTATCATGATTATGGAATAAAATTAAATTTCCTGCATAATTTTTCTTACATCCTTTATTTAACCCTTTTCTTAATGTTATTTTCCCTTATGCAATATACATACATTTATCCTTGCCAACAAAGTGACGATTTATATTGAGTTAATAGTTAAAGTCACAGGATATGTAATCATATTCATTAACTTTACTTGTATATAACTATTATTTCTATCCCCCCCTGCAGAAAATACACATTTATAAAATACGCCCACCTGTTTCCAGGTTGAAAAGTGAAAAACAGGGGTTGTAAGAAGTATTTAATGTAACAAAAAAAGAAGTAGTTGGATGTCTGATCATTATACTGATTTTATGAAGTTACTATATGAGCAATAAGTGATAGCTGGCCTGTTGGTTGATGGTTTTTACTTTGATGACAGATTATATTCATTACCACGGTATGTGTTCGTGTTGATGTCCATGTGTCTGTCTACTTGTAATGTCTGTCCGTTTCATTATCTATGGATTTTTGTTTTTTTTTTCTTTTTTGTTTTTGACTAAATTATCAACCGAACGTTTGTAATATTTTGTTGATGAATGATAAAAATTTGTTAAAGGGGGGACAAAAAACCGCTGCACAGTGCAACGGGGTATGAAATATTATTAAATTTTTTTTTACAATTGGAGAAATTGGTTTAATTTTTTATTGAAAATTTCCAGCTGTAATAAAAATAGTTAATTATAGTATGTAAATAATTAATGCAATAAATATTTATTCCGATAACAATAAATTCTAAATAACCAGTATGTGTTTGTGCAGATTTAGATATAACTGACACATAGAAAAATATGATTTTCAATAATTGGTTGTAAGTAAATTGATTTAATAAATAAATTGTGTTAATTTTTATTGTTGGTTTTCTTTTTAGGGCAAGAATGATATTTAGAGAAAACAAGTATTTTTCACAATTTGTTAAACAAGTTTTGTTATTTTGGCACATTTAATTATTTTAATGAACATGTCATATGATCCTGAAAGATTTTGGTTTTTCTGAATCCAAAATCTAGCTTTTAATTCACCAAAAACTTAATGTAAATGATTTCATCTGCTTAATTATTTCGTAATAATTTACAAACTGTCCCACTGTGCAATAATATTCTCACAATATCCTAAAAACAGCACAAAGAATTGTTTTTCAAAACATTTTGTATGTTATTTGTTAATTATGATATTTCTACGGCTGGTTCTTGGCTATTATGTAAAACATTATAATAAACATTTTAAAAATATGCTTCCTTATTAACCACATAAAAACATAAGGGGGAGTTACTTATAATTTCCACATACCATAGAATTATAAAACAAAATTAATCAATGGAAAAATGTTTCATGTTTTTGTGATTGATATCATAAAAAAAATCAAAAACAATTAGTAACTGTTTATACGTAAAAAAAAAAACAATTTATATGCCAAAGAAAGTGATTTTCTTTACGATTTTTTTATAATTCCAATATAATACTACTCGTAATTTCTTAAATCCGATTTTCATCATTAAAGTATGTTTTATTTCATAAAAAAAAGACTCCTTTTTGTATTTGTATTCACATTATTATGTATGTTTGGTGGTAGAGATACAAATCATTTCATATGATACTTTTTTCACTCACTTTTCCTTTTTTGCTGAAGGAGTTTATTTGTATGATATGATGGATGTCATAATATACTACAATATACTACACATGTGTATATTATGAGTATTACTGAATATTATTGTATTTTTGTTGTTTGTTGTTATTATAAATCCAGAGTGGGAGTAGTTTCAAGAGGCTTAGTTCGTCTCGAGGGAAATTTATTTAAGCCGTTCATAATAACAATTTTTACCACATGTTAAATACGAGTTTTTTTTTTTATTCTGCATTGAAATTATTTTTAAATATAAGCAAATTTAAAAGAGCATTCTTTTTTCTAAAGGCTTTAAACTTAAATCAAAAAATTCATTTAACTAAAAACTTGTTCTCAATTTTCCGTTAAAATTTAACGAAAGGTAAAATTTAAACTTTATATTAGAAGTAAAAAAAAAAGTTTACGATTTTGAGAAAATTTCTTCATGTTACACCGTTCAACTTTGGCTGCACCCATGAAAATATCCAGTATATCCTAAAAGAAGGTACAAAAATAAAGTAACCAGATCTCCTAAATTCTTTGAACGACTTACCCAGGGTTTTCCAATAGGGACGTGTAGAAAATTTAACAATTTGCATTAGATATCAAAAATTTTTTATAAATTTATATGTGAATTCGCTGGGTAACGCGCATCCGAGAGGCCCAATTTTCGATGACTCTGTCGCATAGATCAGGCTGAATTGGAGCAATGGTATGTGTAATATTGACTTTGACGGCACCGGTAGTTTGCTGCTTTTTACATGGAACTGCGGCTTAAGGAAACCCCGAAGAAAAAGTCTGACAGGGTCAAATCGAACGTAAATCATAAAATGGGCGCAACGCGTGTTTCGTTGCCACAAAAGAATGCCAATTTTAATGATAAAGTTTTATCATTTGCACATTATGCTCAACACTGTAAATTGCCATGGTGATTTGTCGTTATTGTCTGAAAAATAAATAACAGGAAAATTAAGAAAAGCTAAAACAACATAATCCCCATTAATTGTCTCCTACACGGGCCTATTGGAGAACCATATAGTATTAAAAGCAAAAAAGATGTATCTGAAAACTTTCTAGGGTTTCAAAAATTTTGAGGAGCACCAAACATGACTGCAAGATTAGGCCATAAGTGAAAATGGAATAAAATTTCTACATTTGACAATAAAAAAAGATCCCCACATATTGCGGAATTCAACATCAAATAATTGTGTAGTATTCACACGAGCAAAACCGAATGGGTAAACGATTGAATCGTTCGCTTATGCAGAGGGCGTGATATCTGTTAATTAATCTATTTTCGGTCGGATATAGACGGTATATTTAGTGAGGGGATTGGATGGAGTCAATTTTGTAATTTGTCCAACGTACATCACTTTGAACTCTCGTGCCCAGAACCTATGCCCAGAACATCAAGGGTATCCGAATCCTCAGTAATAGCACCAATTAAAATTTTTTCTAATTTTAACCCCGTTGCTTTTATTTTTAAAGATCAAAATAATGATTAAATTGTCCCCGAAGTACTGGAAGATGGTCCAGAAAATTGTAGAAAATTTTAGTGTAGCGTTTGTTTTTTAACTTTGCTATCCGTTCTAAGTAGGCGTGGCTTTTAATGAAAAATCATCGATATCGACCTTTCCTCAAATTATATAGTAAAATTCAGCGAGTACTGATCGGATCGGCATAAACTGAATATTGTTGAAAATTCCATAAAATTTCCTTAAATCTTGCAATATTGTTATTCACAAATGGCGGCCAGATTTAAAATGACAACGGTTAAAATATGAATATGACGCTACACGATCTGTCAACACATTCGTATAGTAACAGGTGTTCAAAAAAGGAGCTTTAGTGATTTAAAATTCGAGGTGTTATTAAATATTTAAATATGAAAGGTTTACCGGGACAAGAAATTCATAATACATATGGTGAATGTGTCATATGCAACAGTAAAAATTGGGTTTCTAAATTTAAACGTGGTCGTACAAGCATTGAAGATGAACCACGAAGTGGTTGTCCAAAAACTGCAACAAAGCCAGAAATCATAGCTAAAGTAGACGATCGACGTATTAGACGGTATTAGACGAACGACGAGTGAAAGTGCGTGAAATAGGGAATGCCATAGGCATCTCAAATGATCGAGTAGGTACATTTTATTTTGTATCAAGAATTACAGATGAAAAAGCTTTCTGCAAGATGGGTGCCGCATTTGTTAACAGTTGACCAAAAACGCATTCGAATGAAAATTTCTCATTCCTCATCATTTCTCTGATTTAGCTCCCTCTGACTTCTACCTGTTCCCAAATCTTAGAAAATTCCTTGCTGGCAAACGTTTTACCTCGAATGAAGATGTAATGGCAGCTTTAAACGATTATTTTGAGGAGCTTTAGGAAAATTATTTTAATCAAGGGATAGAATTCCTAGAAAAACGTTGGACTAAGTGTATTGAAGTTTCAGGAGTTTATATTCGCTGTGTTTGTGTGACTCTCTATCAGTGTTATCAAGAACGATTTTGACAGTTTTTCAACGTATTCCGGCTTTCTACTGTCAAAATTGTTCGAGATATCATTGATAGGAATGCCGCACAAACACAGCTATTGAAAAATAAAATAATTATAAAATTCTAGATATTGTTTTTCATTGTTATATTTTTTTAGACTGGGCAAAATCTAGTAGTTTTTGGCCATTTTTAGGTTTTTATTTTTTTATTTATGTTTCAAAATTAAAAAATATTTAATATAAATATTAAAAAAAATTTAAAAAAAAAATATAAACAAATATTGGTCTCGCCAGGATCCGAACCCGCAATTATCTGTTTAAAAACAAACTGTATCCAAATCAATTCTTAGGATCACTTTTAGAGGAATAATACTTTAGAAGCAATAATTGATTTGTTTATGTTGTTCAGAATTACTTCTAAAAAAGCTGTAAAAATATACTAGCAAATACTTTGAGAACAATTAGAATTACCTCTAAAAAAGCAGTGAAAGAAGCAATTAGCTTAGATACAAGTGTGCCGTGTTTCACACACTCGAAAGCCTTCGAAATATCTAGAGTAATCACTTTGCTCTCAGCAAGCTTGTGGCTTAATATTCCAAAAGGAACGCCAACAGGTCTCTTTTAGAACGAGTTCTACGAAAGCCATACTCTTGGTTACTAATAAGTGAGTTGGTCTCAAGATAATTAACAAGATTGTAGTTAACGATGCTCTCCATAACCTTCAAGAGCGCAGAGCATATTGGTATAGGGCGGCCATTTTCATGATTGTAGTCTCACCCTTTTTGAGCATTAGCTGAACATTGGCTACCTTTTTGCACGTAGGAAGGTCTAATCTCCTAAGGTGTCATCTGCACTATTCAAGAAGTACATTCTGCCTCTCAATCGAGTTGGTAGATCGAACTCGCTCAGATTAAGGGGAATTGGTTGACATGAGGGTAGCGATAGGGTTGACTATCTAGCGAATTGCTGGTCGTGCCGACCCATCATCGGCCCTCAACCATTCCAAAGTATATTATGAAAATCTGCGAAAATTCTCTTCACCAACAATATGCTAAGAAAGTTTTTCTCTGTCTAGTAGAAAGTTGAGCTGAATCTTTTCCCTTGATTGTGATTGAAGCTGCATTTTCGCTTCTACCCTTTAATGTAAAGTATTGGATTTAACGCTAATATATGCTCCTATAGATCAGCTCTAGAAAAAATTCTTTAGTAATTAATTTAGTAATTAATTAATAGAAAATAATAAATTTGAAGAAATTTGCACAGTAGCAACACAACCTCTCCAATCAACATTCGGTATCCAACTTTTGAATGTGAATATCATTCATCATCATAATGTGATAATTACTTGTGAAAAAGGAGAAAAAACAATAGGATTAAGAGAGGAAACATTCTAATTGAAAAATAAAATGTATTAAAGTATTAGTTAATTCTGGCTCTTGTGATTACAAAACATATATTGTATATGCTGTGATTAAAAAAACTTCAATTAGCCAGACTCGCCGCTGTGCCGACCGTGGTGCATCTTGTTAAGAGGTGATACTACCAGTCATAGCCTGAGCAGAGGGATGCCGGTTCAATCCCCGAACATTGCAATACACAAAAAGTTTTTCATATAAAGACAAATTAACAATTAAAAATTACTTTGTTCAGTTGACACATAAACTAACCACTGACGAGTCTTTAGGGGAGACGAAAATGCGGCATTCTGGTGTGATTCCCTTGTGTCTGTTAAATTTTTCAATAAAAATGTTTTTTCTTCTTCCTATAAATCAACATAAATAATTTTTTGAAGCAGTTACCCTTCAACTCAAAATGAAAAAGCAGATGCTAACTAACAAGCTGCTAGCTTTAACTTATGGGAATGTTTGTGTAAAAAGCAGCAAGTTAGTTAGCATACACTTTGTCATTTTGAATACGGGAATTAATCATTATAATAGTTGCGGCATAATCGAACTAAATGTTGAGTTTTAAACGTTGAGAATTATACACGTTGAAAGTTAACTTGTATATTAGAATTTTTTGCCGAACGTAGGGGCCTTTTTAAATTTTTCGTTATATCTCTGGCATTTACAGTCGGATCTTAAAGTATGATACTCGATGTTTTTGTATCGAGGGGACCAATGTTTTGCTCTAAGGGCCCTTGACCTCTAGTATCCCGTTCTAGTATTTACCTACCAGATCTCGAAAAAAATCATTAAACTTTTGCTACGGAAGTTCCAGCAGAAATTTTTTTTTTATTTTTTGTTGCCGAACGTAGGGGTCGCCTTTTTAAATTTTTTTCGTTGGATTTTTCCTTTATAGCAAAACATTGATCTCCTCGAGGCAGAAAAGTCGCTATATCATACTTTAAGATCCGACTGTAAATGCCGAAGTTATAACGAAAAATTAAAGGCGACCTCTACTTTCGGCAAAAAAGCGAAATTGTCTTTTTTCCCTGTAAGTTGGTACGATCTATTGTATAAGAAAGGTAGTCGGGTAGTTTTCAACTTAAACGCGTTTTGATGTACGAGTACTTTGATTTTTTTAAGAGTCACGGATATAGTTAAGGCGAAAACACAGCTTGAGTGAAATACATTACTGTATACTGTGATCTCAGGTACCAGCGGCACAAATGGGGTCAAGCGAACAGTAATGTTTATACGTTTTGTAAGTTAGGATCTGAGATGTCGGAATATGTATACTTCGAAAGTCCTGGGCTTTCCGTTATGAGATTCTGTTGGTTTTTGGGTAGCAGTATCACATTCCGACATTTGGAATAGTTTAGCTTCTAAAAATAAAGATTACGAAAAAAAAAATTTTTTAAACGAAATGATCATTTAAAACATTAGTTTAGAAAGAAAATTCACAACTTGTTCAAATAAGTTGACGGTGCAATAATAAATAATTTAAACTTTATTGCTTTAGATCCTTAATTATATAACTGAAATATGCAACCTTCTACAATTTTGTACTTTGTTTGTGTTTATCTAAACCACCGCCTTGACCAGACAGGGCCATATTAAAAGCATCGACATAATCACATTCTCGAAATGGTATTTGTTGGACAACATGGCCTTTACTATCTGAAATATATAATGTATGTTGAACATCAGAATCACTTATATCAATGCGAGGTATAGAACTATTTGAAGCAGTAGATCGAGAGGAAAATATGCCACTAAATTTTTTATAACCATTAGTAGTTTCTGTATTAAACCTTGAGGATGCTAATATAAACTTCGGCTTTTGTGGTCTGTAATATGGCTTATTTTCATATTTACTTGCAGGTTCGGAATTAAATCGTAAATTTGATTTTTTTCGTACAATAGCTGAGGGATCTTGAGGCTTATTCGATATTGTATAGTTTGTATCATTTGAAGCAGTCACTGATTGCGAGTGAGGAGGATGATAATTTTCTTGGAAGTATTTTTGCCTTATTGATGGTAGTCTTTTAGTTTTATTTGATATTAAATCGCTTGCTGTATTAGCGGTATCAGTAACTTTCTTCGGGACAGTAGTTTTTAATAGTTTTTTGGTGTATTGCTGCTTTCTCGATTCGATTTGTCGTCGTAAATGTTCTACTGTTTCTAATTTTACAACACGCCCCAAACGATGTTGTGTTGCAACACGATAGAGAAGCAATACAACATATAGAGTTAAAGCAATAATTGTGGTCCAAAACAGATGCGCTAAATTTTGAAAATTTAAGACCATTTTTTTAGATTTTTTTTTTATCCAAAATAGATTTTTTTTTAACGAATTTTTTTATTTTCTCATTTGTAGTTTGATAAAAAGATGTCAAAATGAAAATATACACAGAAAAAACAGTAGGCACCAACAATGGGAATTTGTAGAAGCAATCACATTTTCTTTTAAATTGAAATTTTATTTCCAACAATTTTTTTTTTTGGAAATATTTGGAAATTAGGGAATACACGTTCAATATTATTGATCAATTTTTCAAATTCAACCAATCAGAACATTTTATTTTTAAATAATTTGTTCTGATTCGTTTATTTTAAAAACATTGATCAATAATATTGAACGTGTACGTTTACCTTAAAGTAGGGCATACACGTTCAATATTATTGATCAATTTAAAAAAAAAAAAAAGAATTTTTTTTTTGATTTACAAATTCCTTTGTTGGTGCCTTTTTAAAGTTTTTTTTTTGTATTTACAAATTTGGTATGAGAAAGGTATTAGAATTTTGTAAATTCTTTCTGTGTATTTAAAAACGTAACCGAAAACACAAAACATTTAGGTACAAACCGATCGTTAACGCCCACTGTCCAGCATTGTTCTTAAATCGGGGTTGCTTTTCTGATATTTTAGAATATGGCTGACTCAGTATCAACAGTGGCGGAATGCCATGTATGTGACATCCCACCGTATGTTGTCACTAATACATAGAAATAGCAAGGCAACTCTGTTGCCAGACTAATGGTGGTCTGTATATGATGTATTTTTGCAAGGCAATTTGAAAAAAAAAATTTTTTTTTGGCCGAACCTACATATGTAAGTGTCGCCTTTTTCAATTTTTCGTTATAGCTTCGGCATTTAAAATCGGATTTTAAAGTGTGATATATTGATTTTTTTGTCTCGAGGAGACCAGTGTTTTACTATAAAAGAAAAATCCAATGAAAAATAATTTAAAAAGGCGACCCCTATGTTCGGCAACCAATATACAAAAAAAATTCTACTGGGTTTATCGAAAAACTTCCTTAGCAAAAGTTTAAAGATTTTTTCCGAGCTTTAATTTTCTGACATTAGGGTGGTAGCAACTGAGATCTTGTGGGTAACTACTAGAACGGGATACTTTAGGTAAATGTACCTTAGAGCAAAACACTGGTCTCCTCGAGAGAAAAACATCGATGTATCATACTTTAAGATCCGACAGTAAATGCCAAAGATATAACGAAAAATGTAAAATGGCGACCCCTACGTTCGGCAAAAAAAATTTTTTTTGAAACCTCCTTGCAAAAATATTTCATATTGGAGATGTAAGGCGCACTTTTTTTTTGACTGTAAGGTGGTACACTCTACACCTTTTGCAATTGCAATTCAGAAAATATCAATTGAAATTCAGAAAATATCAATTGAAATTCAGAATTTCCATTTGTAATTCAGAAAATGTCAATTGAAATTTAGAATTTCCATTTGAAATTCAGAAAACATCAATTTAAATTCAGATTTTCCATTTGAAATTCAGAAAATATCATTTGAAATTCAGAAAATATCAATTGAAATTCAGAAAATATCAATTAAAATTCAGAAAATATCATTTGAAATTCAGAAAATATCAATTATTATTCAGAAAAAAACAATTGAAATTCAGAAAATATCAATTGAAATTCAGAAAATATCAATTGAAATACAGAAATCGTCATTTGAAATTCAGAAAATATCAATTGAAATTCAGAAACCGTCATTTGAAATTCAGAAATTATCAATTGAAATTCAGAAAATATCATTTGAAATTCAGAAAATGTCAATTGAAATTCAGAAAATATCATTTTAAATTCAGAAAATATCATTTGAAATTCAGAAAATATCAATTGATGTTCAGAAAACATCAATTGAAATTCAGAAAATATCAATTGAAATTCTGAATTTCAAATGATATTTTTCTGAATTTCAAATGATATTTTCTGAATTTCAATTGATATTTTCTTAATTTCAAATGATATTTTATGAAATTTCAAATGATATTTTCTGAATTTCAATTGATATTTTCTAAATTTCAAATGATATTTTATGAATTTCAATTGATATTTTCTGAATTTCAAATGACGATTTCTGAAATTCAATTGACATTTTCTGAATTTCAAATGACGATTTCTGAATTTCAATTGATATTTTCTGAATTTCAATTGATATTTTCTGAATTTCAAATGATATTTTCTGAATTTCAATTGGAAATTCTGAATTTCAATTGATCTTTTCTGAATTTCAAATGGAAATTCTGAATTTCAATTGATTTTTTCTGAATTTCAAATGGAAATTCTGAATTTCAATTGATATTTTCTGAATTACAGTTGCAAAAGGTGTAGTGGACTGTGTTAAAGACAGTATAGACATACAGATATACTTTTAACCCACCGCAAACGCGGATTTAGACCAATCGATCAAATTAGACTCTCATTAGACTAATCAATCACAATCAATAGAAATTTCAGAAATCGGTAAAAATTTATAAATATCAAAAAAGTACAAATAACAATACAACCCCAGAAATATTTTTGCAGACTGTCCGGCCAGTACTGAATAATAAATCCGACTTTTACGGAACGTTAATTATTATTATTTGTAATTCAATCGAATCATAATTGAATCAATTGAAATTTGTATAAATCACATCCTCACTTTATGCAATATCAAATCATTGATTTAAAGTGATAATGAATTATTCACTGATTCATAAAATGAATCAAGTTTTATGCGAGTTTATTCAAAAAAGAATTATCTTTTTCGAGCTCTGATTCTTAGTCGAGTTCACTGAGAAAAGTAAATAGTTGTTAAGATATAGTAAGGTTCAGCTTTTATGAAATATTAGCGCAGATGCGGAATTTGAGTTGGTACTATAACGGCAATAAGAAAAATATGAATGATTTATTGTTTCAAGTGTATTTTAAATAAAGAATGTCAACCATATACTGAATATAACAAAACAAAATTATTCGGCGAACAAAAAACTTTAAAAACAGAAAATAAAAAGTATAAAAAAAGGCCATAGAAAATCTAAGATTTGCTGCATGTCCAATGTTTCTTCAAAAAAAAGTACTTTCCGAAGCAAGCTCAAGAACACAAAATCTTATACCAAAATGTTCCCTTAAAACAAAAACGATAAAGAAAACACAAATGGCAGCATGTCATACATTTGGACCATTTCCCGATGAACCAATTATGTCAAGTATAGATCGTGTGTTGTTTTTATTTGGAGCAAAAAAAGTACCATGTCCAACATTAGAGAGTGAAAAAAGTGATTGCTCCTTTACAATAAAACAAATAGAATGTCCCAAAGAACATGAACCATATCGCACTTGTAGTACTTATATAGAAGAATGCCAGAAGACACAACCTCCAACATATAGCGTGATTAAAAAATCAACATGTTCTATATGCGAAGGTTGTTCGCTGAGGACTACAACATTTCGGAATGTATCAAAAACAAATATTTCAACATCGCCTAGAATAAGTATTAAAGAACCTAATGAAAAACGCGAAAGTAGTGAAAAGGGAATTTCTATACAATCATTAAAAAGATCATTTTCATTATGTTCTTTGGCTTGCCGTAAACTTAAAAATAAATTAGGATTTTCGCCAACACCAACTCCAAGTAACCCCAGCTGGCTGTGGACTAAATTACAAAGTCAAGCCAATGGTTGTCAAGTTTATGAAGTTTTTAAAAATTCGTCAGTTTCTACGCATCCTACGAAATTTGATACGAATAATGCGCCAAAAATTATATTTGTTATATTACCCAACGGCATAATAATGCCCTTTGAAACATTACCCTGTCATTGAGTATTTAAAAAAAAACAGAAAAGACATTTTAAAAAATCTCCACAAATTAAAATAAAGATAAAAATCCTAAAAATATGAATAAAAAAATTTTTAATGAAGAAATTGTAAAAATTTTATGTGCCAAATATATAAGCAAATCTCAAAAACTAGATTACAAAAATAATGAAATTGCCGATTTAAGTTTGCCACCAACGGAAGCTTTTTTCGATAAAACTGCTCAACCTTTTAAAAAATTAAAATCAAAAGTTTTAAATAAAGCACGTGGTGAAAGTTTTATTATATTTTTGACCAAAGAACAACGCATGGAATTACAGAAACAAATTCATTCCTATATACAAAATAAATCTTCAAAAGATTTTAGCAAATTTTCAATAAATTCAAAAAAATCGAATAATCAACCAAAAGATATACAACATTGGTTTAAACATTTAAAGAAGCATGATAATAATGTTCAGTACTGTTCGTCCGATCCTTTCAAAGTTGATTCTAAACCATCTTCCTATTTGAAGAATTCATCTTTAAATTCGAGAAACTCAAAAGATAGCACTTTGAATTCCATTAAAAAATATAATAAAAATATGAAGACTTTGAATACTCCAGTCGTCTTGGGTCCATTTGCTGATGAACCGATTTCTGTATGTATAGATCGTTTTGTTTATTGTCTAAATTATGTATTATGTCGCGATTTGGCATGTTCTTAAGATGAATTGTAATATAGCATTTGCATACTGTTTCGAAATCCAATAAATACAAATAAACTTGATTTTTAATAAAAAAAAAAATTACTCATTCTTAAAATGATACGAGCAATGAAAAAAACCCGGTTTAGTATTAAAAACTCAGCAAAATTGCAAGAGTGGGTGCTCATTAGAAATCTCTAAATAATAAGCATGGAGAGTCTACTGGACTCATACCACTTTCAATATAAACGGTAAATATGTTTGTACTACACCATCATACGTTTTATTATCAGATGTTAAAGAGATTATCATTAAGCTTCTTTTTTTATATTGTGATTTCTTTTGCATGATTTTGAAGAAAAGATAAAAATTCTATTAAGGAAATGACAAAAATTACTATTGTCTATTGTCCTGTAGCTAAGTACAGAACTAAAGCAAAGGTTAACATATTTAGGACAGGAAAGGAAGACAAAAGGCAAAATATAGAGGATATTAAATTTACTTTCCAAAAAAACAAAAAACGGAGAGAAAAAGTTCAGATAAACTTTGGTTTAGAAAAGGTGCGAAAAAATAATAATAAATTGGCACTAAAGAGAAGTTAAGTACAAATACAAAAACCTGAACATTAAGTACTGATTAATGATTATATATTTATTCTTTTTGTGTTTTTCCTTAAGGATTTCAAAATGTAATTACCGTGGAAATACAATAGAATTTTTTCTTTATTTTAGACTTGTTAGCAAACAAAAGGATATTTAATTAGAAAAATTGTTTTAAAAAAACTGAAAGAGAGAGCACTTAATAAATATTTTAGAATTTCATTTTTTATACCTTCAAAAATGTTTTTTATATTTCTTTACTACTTTTAAAATTTATTGCTTAATTTGTTTGATTTTATTTATTGATGCTTTTAAACTTAAGTTTATTTCTTTCTAAACCTCACCACCTTTTTTTCCTTAAAGGATAAATTTTTTATGTTTGCCGATACATTGACACAATGAGGCATAAAGACATGTGAGAACATTATTTAGTGGTTGTTTAAAAAAAAAATCTGATTTATTTTTTTAAATGGGTGGGGGATTTGTTTCTTAAAAAAATACAAGAACTTTTGATTTTTACTCTTTAAAAAAATTCTTAAAATAACAACACACGAATTAATCTTCTTAATGTACTATTGAGGTCATATTATTTTAAAAGGGGACATATGAATGTGATCCCATTACGATTTTCAATCATTTTTAAATATTCGATTGTGGTAAAACTTTAGACAATAAATCACTAAAAACAAGAGTAATAATTTCGGCTGTATTGGATTTTTTATACCCTCCATAAAGATTTTTGTATTGTAAAATATAAATTTTCCGGAAAACATTGCCAAAAAAATCGTAAAAAGAGTTTTTAATTTTATTTCCAGCACAAACACACTAACGGTGGGTCTCATACTGTCGGTTTAACTTTAGCTTAACTATTGAAATGTCAAAAAATTGTATACAAAACAACAACAAATTTTTGGGTTAACTATTAGTTAGCTCTAAAACCTTCAGTGTGAGACCTACCGTAAGAATATTATGTATGTAAGGAACACTAAAAATGTACTTAAATATAATTTAAATTTCTAGAGCTGATTTATAGGAAGAAGAAGAAAAAGACAACATTTTTTATTTAAAAATTTAACAGACACAAGGGAATTTCATTTGAAAATATGACCACAAACATTTCATTAAATTCAAATTGCAATTTCATTTGTTTTTGAATCCCAGCAAAGCCACACATTACCAAATAATAATTAAGTAATGTGTTGCCATAGGGGACGATGCATTACTTTACACCTTACTTCACTGATGAATTGTACAGGCTGATGAGCCCCAAGGTAATGTATGGGGAGAAAGTGATAAAGTAATTGGTTACTTATGTGGTTACGAGGATGGGAAAAGTAATGGGTATAAAAATAGATTTTCGTAAAAAAATTTAATTTTAAAAAAATTTATTACAAATATTTTTTTATTAAATATATAAACGTGGTCGGGTTGGGATTTGAAACTGGGATCCCTGCTTGTTAGCCGAGAACTCTACCTGAGCTATCGACACATACACATAACATTTGATTGCTTAAAAAGTAAATGAATTGTTGTGCTTCGTATTTTCATTCGTAATGTCGGAAAATATACACCTTACACCCATGCTTACAAAAAAAACAAAGTAATGTGTCTAAAAATAAATTTTCAAAAATGTTTTAATCATTACTTTCCGTTTATAAATCGTGCAAAACGTAATCAGTGATTGGTAAGTCATTACTTTTTGTTTTGAAATAATGCAGAAGGTAAGGAGGTATCATGACAAGGTAATGCGTGAGTATATCGCACTCATTACCAAAGTTTTGCTGGGATGCTAATAGAATAAACTACAAATTAGCCAAAACAACTAACAAAAATAATTTTCATTTATTTTGTTCATTATTTTTATTAATAACAAAATGACTACATGAAATGAGTTTTACTGTAAATTTATGTAGTTTGATATATTTTTTTTAATGACCTACAAATCTACACCTTTTGCAATTGTAATTCAGAAAATATCAATTGAAATTCAGAAAAAATCAATTGAAATTCAGAATTTCCATTTGAAATTCAGAAAATATAAATTGAAATTCAGAATTTCCATTTAAAATACAGAAAATATCAATTAAAATTTAGATTTTCCATTTGAAATTCAGAAAATATCAATTGAAATTCAGAAAATATCATTTGAAATTCAGAAAATATCAATTGAAATTCAGAAAATATCATTTGAAATTGAGAAAGAAAATATCATTTGAAATTCAGAAAATATTTATTAATATTCAGAAAAACATCAATTGATGTTCAGAAAATATCAATTGAAATTCAGAAAATATCAATTGAAATGCGGAAATCGTCATTTGAAATTCAGAAAATATCAATTGAAATTCAGAAAATATCATTTGAATTTCAAATGACGATTTCTGAATTTCAATTAATATTTTCTGAATTTCAATAGATATTTTCTGAATTTCAATTGATATTTTCTGAATTTCAATTGATTTTTTATGAATTTCAATTGATGTTTTTCTGAATATCAATTGATATTTTCTGAATTTCAAATGGTATTTTCTGAATTTCATATGATATTTTCTGAATTTCAAATGACGATTTCTGAATTTCAATTGATATTTTCTGAATTTTAATTGATATTTTCTGAATTTCAAATGATATTTTGTGAATTTCAAATGATATTTTCTGAATTTCAATTGATATTTTCTGAATTTCAATTGATATTTTTCTGAATATCAATTGATATTTTCTGAATTTCGAATAATATTTTCTGAATTTCAAATGATATTTTCTGAATTTTAATTGATATTTTCTGAATTTCAAATGATGTTTTCTGAACTTCAAATGATATTTTCTGAATTTCAAATGATATTTTCTGAATTTCAAATGGAAATTCTGAATTTCAATTGATTTTTTCTGAATTTCAAATGGAAATTCTTTTTTTTTTTTATTGGATTTTACCTTTATAGCAAAACACTGGTCTCCTCGAGGCAGAAAAATTTAAAGTCTGACTTTAAATGCCGAAGCTATAGCGAAAAATTAAAAAAGGCGACCCCTACTTTCGGCAAAATAAATTTTTTTTTTTAAATTGCCTTGCAAAAATACTTCATATTGGAGGGTGTATGGCGAACTTTTTTTTACGGTACGGTCTAGTGTACACTCAACCAAAGAAAAAGGTGTAATTGCTACTGAAAATGTTCTTGTTATTACGGGAAATTTAACTGTTCTGAGCCCAGCTGTATTTTTTGCTAATTTTAGCAACACATCCCAGTGTAGAAACGGTAATGATATATCATTATTTTTTGGACTACCAGTAGTGACACCCACTTACCTTCTGTATTGAAATTTGAAAGGCGAAAATTGAACGTGTATTAAAACCAGTTGGCATATAAAATTTCCGAGCGAGTTTTTTGACGTGTTAGAGGATTGGTATGTCTTTAGAATATATGGTCGTTGGTGTGATTAACTTAGATTAAAGGAATTAAATGTGCTAAAATCCAAAACGTATGTATTTTACAAATTATGAAAAATTATCTGTTGCAGGCATTTCCCTATCCGGATTTCATTCTTGCCTAAGGAAATCGTGTTTTTAGAATTTCTGGAAATATTTGTTAAGTTGCATTACAAACTCAATGAGAATTTCTTGTTCTCGTCTAGGAGCATTATTAAACATTCAAAATATCAAAGAAAAAACAAAAACAACAACAAAGAATTTACCACAATTTGCTTTGTCATCTTCCAATATACTACTCTATTGTTTTGACAGATTTAGCAATGTTGTGACATCCATTCATGTATAAACACCAATAGAAAACAATGTTTTCTAAAGTGTCAGTAACATTTAAATTTGCACAAGCACATAGCGGCCCTATGCTCCTTGCAGGAGTAAAAGGAACAAATATATATACTTGAATATTAGTTTGGATAAAATTTGGACAAATGACAGAGAAGACAGAAAAAATCAGCAGGTACACTTTTATTGCGGCGCAATCTCTTGTTTGAGGGTTAAAAATTGGGTCAAAAATGAGACAGTATAATGTTTTTAATTTTTTTACTTAATACGATAAATCTGTATTTCAAATTCTGCATTGGTGTTATGAAATAAAATACGTCCAATAAAACATTGTCTTTGATTCGCCAAACCGGCAAAACGACAACTGGATAACTCAAGAAATTTAAATGCAAAAAATTATGTGTAAAAAAATTTTTGAGAGTTGAGTTAAAATTTTTTGAAAGCATTAGAAAAGTTTAAAATAAATCCACGCTAGATTTTAGCTCGCACAAAAATTGGTTAAAAATTTACGAAAGTTAGCACAAAACAATTCATCCTTTATTTATTTTAGCAAACAATTGAAAAATTCTTTATCTCATAATTTCTATGGATTCTAGATGTTTGATTTCGTATTTTTGTTTGTCTTCGAATACGTTTATTCTTCTATGGGAATATAAATTCATACACATATAATCATATCACCTTCCAGTCGATTACACCAAGGCATCCCTATAATCAGTTGTTTCCCTTATTTTTTCCATAATAAGTATGTACTTTTTATCACTTTAAATGGTTTCAGCAGTTTGAATTTTACTTTTTTCCTGTCTATTTATACATACTATCCCAGCAAAACCCTGATAATATTTGTATTTATTTATTTGTTTCCAAAACAACAAGATATTAAATCTTGTAATTATAGTAAAGGATTAAGGATTAACATTGTAAAAGTTAATTATTGATAAAGTTTAATATGTAGGGCACAATTATTAGAATCCCAGCAAACAAAGATGATCATTAATGACTCAAAAATGAGCTCCAAAAACATAAACATTTTTCCACTTTTTCCTATGAAAGTAGTCCGTCCAAAAGAGCCCCCTCTGTACTCAGAAATGACTCAGAAAAAAGAACGTATAAAATCGAAATTTTCTTCATAAATTTAAATAATTTTGGAATCTTCTTTGAGTCCTAAAAATGAACCCTCGTTTTGAGACAGCTTTTTAGATTGTAGAGACAACTTTTTGGAATGTTTTCTGAGGGTTCAAATTTTCTACCAAAAAAAGAGTGTTTTCAAAAATACAATAATCATTTCTATGAGCGATTTAAAAATCTCATTTATGAGCGCTCCGAAATTGCTGGCTGGGATATAATCAGAAATAAGATCTTAAATAGGTCAAGCAAAATAAAAATAAAAAAAATTAATATAAAAAATTAATAAAAATGAATAATAAAAAAAAATTAATATATTATTTTAAAGACAAACTCAATTTAACATATACAGGTTAAAAATTTCTTTCTTAAACTGCTGAGCGTTGCTTATAGATTTAATAGTTGATGGTAGGGAGTTCCAAAGACGAATTGAATTAACATAAAATTGAAATTTTGATACAGAGTTTTCATACATTATAGGTCTTATGTCATTAGTCCTTTCCGATAGTGTTTGTATGAGTCTCTCAAAAAGATACATTGGTTGTCGAGTGTTTATGATTTTGTGTAATAGTATTAATGTTCTTATATTTAATAGATTAGAAATAGTAACTCCATAAAGCTTTTTTGAATACTGAGAAATACGATCATACTTTCCCAAGTTAAAAACATATCTTAATATAGTGTTGTACGTAGATATGAGTTTCCTACTACTCGTGTAATCACATTTTGCATATATTTCGCATCCATATAATAATGTTGGCATAAGATACGTTTTTGCAAGCAAAATACGTATTGTTTGTGGTGTAAAATTTTGAGTATTCCATAGGGTTCGTATCATCGAGTACGTTTTACCACAAGCAATATTTATATGGTTAGACCAAGACAGTGAGCCATTAAAAGTAATACCAAGATTTCTTGCAGTTGATACTATTTGGATTCTCTGATCATTTAATAATATTATTGGTTCCTGGTTAAAGTTCATAGTTCTTTTGGTCAATATCAAACACTTTGACTTAACGGGATTAAGACATAGACCATTTGTAGTAGCCCATTCATGAACTCGTTTGAGATCCATATTTAATTTCTCAATGCAGACATGCATGTTATTTGGGTCGCTACTAATATAGAGTTGGACATCGTCAGCATACATGTGTACATTGCAATACTGTAGCTGTCGTGCTAGATCATTAACATATTTAGTAAAAAGTAGAGGTCCAAGTATAGATCCCTGCGGCACACCCTTTAAAACTGGCAGAGCATCAGAAATTTTGTTTTTTACAGAGACAGATTGACGACGACCTGATAAATACGATGATATTAATCGAGTAGATAATGTAGAAAAATTAAACATTTTATGTAACTTGAGGCAGAGAACTTCATGGTCTACCGTATCAAACGCTTTTGAGTGATCCAGAAGTACAAGAAATGAAATATCACCAACATCAATTCGTTGACGTATTTCTTCAGAAACATCAATTATTTAATATGTGGGTTAAGGTGGTCCAAAAAATAAAAAGATGGAATTATCGCGCTGCACAACCCTACAAATATGCCATTATGAAAACAAATCTCCAAAAAGTTTTTTTTAGAGGTAGCGGATCGCAACTAAAGTTTCAAGGTTGTACTTGTTCTATTATTTTTAATTATTTAAAGATAATGGAAAAAACGAGGAAAATTAAATATAATTACAATATTATGATCGCGACAAATCAAATCTAATAGGGGTTTTCATATAAACTCGCAAATTCCTTGTAAACCTTGTATAAATAAATATAACAATATTTTTATATGTGGAGTTTGACATTAAACTCATAAACATACCAGGTTTACACTGTTTACGAGCAGAATACGAGTTTATATGAAAACCCCTAATATATTTTTAAATTTACTTTACGAATATAAAATCAAAATTGAAATCCCAGTCGCGGATTTCGGGAAATTTGAAAGTTTCATACAAAAAATATTTAACTTTGATTAGGACGTTTTCTTATATTTAGCGCTATCAAAATTTATTTTTTGCATTAATATAATATCTATGGAATATTCTTTTACGTGAGATAGGATTTTTATTAACAATAAAACTATAGAAAGCTAAATAACAGCAAAATACTATAAAAAGTCAAATTTTAAGTTAATTTGCAAGGATTCTTAAAATTAAAATCAGTGTCGTACATAATACAAGTCCTTGGTAAGTAAATCGCAAAAATACAAAAAATTGGATTTTTCGATGACAGCGTTAACAGGTAGTTGGGAAAATACCTCAAGAACCTTGAGTGTTTTTTCACTGAGAGAATTATCTACATGATATTAATGAATTTTTGCATAAAACCAATAAAGTTTCGCTTGAATTCGTCAATTGAAACTTTTCATTAAATTAATGCAGTTTTCCATACAATTTTTTTTATGAAAAATTTCATATTATTTTTTAAAAATTTCATACAACCTATGAAAAAGTTTCATTGCAAACAGTTTCTTAAAATTATTAATTTTTAAATATTTATTTCTATGAGTGTAGGTAAGGAGTTAAATCGGTTGACATGCCCTTGTTAAAATAATATGTCTTGTAACAGAAAAATAACTATTTACCCCATTATTACAAAAAGTTTTTTTATAACCTAAACTTATAAAAAATTTAAAAATATTTAAATTTTAATTAAACACTGAATATAAAAACAATTTTAGCAACACTCATTACTTTAAGGTTACTTTTAGCCTAGAAGTAAGATAACATGTCAGTTAATAATTTGCAACACGTTACTAGGTAAGGGGACACCTCGATAGGCATGCCCTTGTTAAAATTATAGGTTTTGAAATTGAAAAATATAAGATAGAAGGTTTTGCTGGGATACTCTGTATAAATTGTTAAGTTACATAATGATTATTATCAGAAACATGTCTACACCTTTTGCAACTGTAATTCAGAAAATATCAATTGTAATTCAGAATTTCCATTTGAAATTCAGAAAATATCAATTGAAATTCAGAATTTCCATTTGAAATTCAGAAAACATCAATTGAAATTCAGAATTTCCATTTGAAATTCAGAAAACATCAATTGAAATTCAGATTTTCCATTTGTAATTCAGAAAATATCAATTGAAATTCAGAAAATATCATTTGAAATTCAGAAAATATCAATTGAAATTCAGAAAATATCATTTGAAATTCAGAAAATATCATTTGAAATTCAGAAAATATCAATTATTATTCAGAAAACAGCAATTGAAATTCAGAAAATATCAATTGAAATTCAGAAATCGTCATTTGAAATTCGGAAAATATCAATTGAAATTCAGAAACCGTCATTTGAAATTCAGAAAATATCAATTGAAATTCAGAAAACAACAACTGAAATTCAGAAAATATCAATTGAAATTCTATTGATATTTTCTGAATTTCAAATGACGATTTCTGAATTTCAATTGATATTTTCTGAATAACGAGATAATGCTATTTAAAGTTCACTACATTTAGCTTTTTTTATTTTAGATTACAAACGCTAATGAAATATGTGCAAAATTAAAAAAAATCAGAGGAGATAGGGGAAATCAGTTGGTTGGTTTTATATATGTGACAGCGCATAGAGAAAGGGACCTAAGGGTAAAAAAATCAATTTGTTTTTTTTTGTGGACAACATCTGAGCATCGAATGAGACCGACCCCATGCTCTCCTGACCTTAGGTCCCTTTCTATCTTTAGGTCCCTTTCTATTTTGCGCGTCACATATGTATTTTGACTCAAGTGTCTCTTATTGTTTTCTTCTCTATCACATATCCGAATTTCCTTGTTAGTGGTGTAGAAGCGTGAGGATCATGCAGAAATAGGCGTAGATATAGTTTTAGTGACTTCAAAAAATCTTGTAGAAATTGTTTAAGGCGACTTAATTGTTTTTGTCAAAAGTCCACAGATATATGTTAATATGTATTAAATAAAATAATTAAATAGTTATCTCTAATCACGAAACTATTGACCACTTAAGATAAGATTTGGTAATGATTAAAAAACTAAAATAAAATTGTTAGTTTTATTATGATACGAATTCGTAATAAAATATAGAATCCACAGCAAAAAATTGTTTAAGAAATATGATTGGTATAAAGCATCCAAGGGAAAATTCTGAATTTTGTTTAAAAATCCATAAATATTTGAAATTTTATTTTCGTTTAAAATAAAAATCTCAAAAATGTGTGAATTTTAACTTTGAAAAATAAAAATCTCAAAATTTTGAGAATTTTATTTTTAACAAGTGTTTGAATAATTCTTTGAATAGTTATTTTAACAATTCAAAATGGAAAAATAAAAACCTAAATACCTACAATAAACAATATTAAATACTAGGGATGTGCGATTAATCGATTATTCAAACGGTATGATTAATCAGAAATATGATTAATCAGTTAATTGATTAATTGAAAATTTGATTAATCAAAACTGGAACAATTTTAATTAATATTTAAAAATAAAAAAATTACGGCAGTTTTATCTTTCTTTTGTGGCAAATATAGAAAATCAGACAGATTGTTTGCTCACTGGTCAGACTTGACCAATGTCCATTCTCAAGTTTCATGATTCTATATTGAACTGGCGTCAAAAGGCGTCTTTAACGGAGAAAAATAAAATATTATTCATAAGTTTGATTAATCAAACTCATGATTAATCAATTAATCATTATTTTGAATAATCGAAATACCTGATTAATCGATTAATCATAATTTTGATTAATCAAAATTGGTGAATAATCGATTGATTAATCAAAATTTTGATTAATGAGGAAGTTTGATTAATCGATTAATCGCACATCCCAATTCAAAATACTATTCATTGTAATTTTTTCAATAGAGTTTAATCTTTAGAGCTCTTTAGTGAATTCAAAAAAATATCAAAAAGAGAGAGAGAGAAAGAGTGCAAGAAGAACAAGAATATTACTCTCTCATGACAGCTCTGATTTACCCAATTGTGTAATAAGAAAACGCTTTTTGGTAAAATTGGGATCCCGCGGGATCCCAATGTTGAGTACCCGAACACAGCTATTAACAAAAGATAAGCGCAAATAAAAAACCATTAGAAGAAATAAAAGCATACTTATATGATTTAGCGTAGCTTTGCATTTTTTATGCTCGCAACTGTATAATTTCTTTAAAATCTCTCTTTAAAATTTCTTTTAAATCTTTAAGAAACCTTAAACTGATACCGGTGACTTGTAGCGCTTACTTACTCGGCTGAACGATGTTTTCTTTGTTTTGTTTTTAAATACACTTTTTTTATACCCGATTAAAAAAACATTATATCTAGCATATGTAGTCATATCTCATTTGATATAGATCGACATATGATTTATCCAAGTTCATCTCAAAATTGGGGTATCCAGTAATATCCAATCAGATCCCTCAAATATATTACAGGATTAAATAAGATCCAAATAGATCTCAAAATTGGGAGATCCAATGATATCCATTAATATCAAATTAAGATCCTGATAGATCCCAAAATATCCCATGGGATTAATTTACATCCAATTAGATGCAAACGGATAAGCTAATTTTGGCTAATTGGATAATTTGAGATCAAAATTTATCCTATGATATATTTGGAATTATTTAAATTTTAAAAAAATTTTAAAAATTACACAAAAAATTAAAAAAAAACATTTATTATTTAAAAAATATTTATTTCATTAAAAAAAAAATCAAAATCGGCAGGATTTGAACCCAGGTTGCTGGCGTTGTAGTCGGCCACTTAACTCACTCAGCCAAACACTGCTATACAACATGACTGACTATATGAGACAACATTGTTCGTGTTACTGATAATTATATAATTTTATATATGTATATAGATGACTTAGAAAAAATAAATTAATAACATTCTTTCAAAAAAACAAAAATTAAAAATCTTAAATGTTTTCCACTGACGGAAATTTTTTGGTGAATAAAATAAAAAAAATGTTTGTTGAAGGGTCAAGGCACATGACATATATATGACATATATAAGCTTAGCGATCCTTTGGAAAAAATACTCTTATCCAACACTTTTTCACAAATTGTTTTGTATGTACAAATATTACAAAAAAAATTATTTTGCTCTGGAAGAACTCAAATTCAGAACTTTAACGAATTTAATATATATTTCGATATCTAATTATATATTTAAACTATTATTAATTGAAAACATAATTTGCAGATGCTGTTGACACAAAATGGTTTAACCTTTTTAAGATCTGTAAAAAAATATTTATAAGTAAATCAAGTTGAGTTAAAAAAAGTAAAAAAAAAATGTTTTTTTGTGCCCGAGCTGGGATTCGATAATAGTACCTCAGTCACATATATAATTATGTGTGGGGTTATATATGACAATATATAATAATATATTAAAATATTATTAATCCCAAGTTGCAGTAAACATAACTTTCAGGTGCTGCTGGCAGTAAATGGGTTAATTTTTTTAAGATCTGTAAAAAGAATATTTACAAGTAAATTAAAATGAGTTAAAAAAGTAAAAAAAAAAAAAAATTTTGGTTTTTGTGCCCGATCTGGGATTCGATAGTAGGGTCTCTCAGGTAATATGTATGTAACTATATATAATTATATATTAAACACATAGAAAATATTACTGACGTGGGACCATATATAATCATATCTAAAATTATATTGTTAATCTTGCACCATATATGGAGTAATATATAATCATATCTTATATCATTTAATGTAATATATAATCATATATAAAAATATCTTACATCATACAACCAAGAAATTTTTATAACAGGGCATATATTACTATATCTCAAAATATATGGCTTATATGCCACCATATGTGATCATATATTATGTTATATATGATCATTTATAATTATATATGACAACAGATCTGTCATATCTCATTATGTATAGCATATATGGTTGATATCTAATTTTATAAAAGACAATATATAAAAATATATGGTTATATAAGGTACCACATAAGAAACATATAATTATATATGGCTATTCATGACAACATATATACTCACATATTATAAGATAAAACAAGATATTACTATATACGACTATATATAAATTTTTTTGATCGGGTAGTTTACTTTTATTTTTTAAAATTTTTGTTTTCGAATTATATTTGTATGTTTTTATTTGTCATTCTTACAAAACAATTTTTATCCCAGCAAAAACAGACAGTACCGAGTAATTAAGCGAGTAAGTAGCACACAAAGGGTTTCACTACTTACCGGGCTATTTACTCGCAACATTACTTTTGTTCGCGATGTGCAAAAATTCATGGGTGATCATTACCCTCTCGCTTACAAAAAAAGTGCGAATAACGAGTTACCCATAGCGAAAAAATAAGTAGTTACTCATAAAGATAGAATAAGTGGTTACTCAGCAGTTTGGAAATAAGTGGTTACCATACATTGTGAAATAGTTGGTAATATTGGAAAAAAAACCTTTTTACCTCGGAAAATTTTCTATTCAGTTGGAAAAATGTTCGAAACAATTTAATAAATAAAATATTAATATAAAAAAGACCAAACCAGTACTTATTTAATCCATTATCAGTAAGTGATTACTTTGCATGAATATATAAGTACTTCTATAACTTAATATCAGTAAGTCATTATTTTGTATTTTGAAGTATGTAATGGAAAAGGTAATGACCTGTCATTACTTGGTAATCCATATGGTAATGGCCTGTCATTATCATGTTTTTGCTGGGATTATAAATGAACAACAACAAATGTATCACTTATTGATCAAAAGTAGCAAACATTTTTTACGCTACCAAAATATGACAGCGCTACCTGAGCGCTCAGACTGAGCGTTTAGTGATCAGTTCTACAATAGATAGTTGTACATCTATTGTAGAACTGTTGACTATAAAATTGTATCTGCCCAACGCACCCAAATACAAACCCTTTTAAATTCTTGAATAAAATAGTTTCTTATTAAAAATGTATCTTATCTATAAGTACGTACAAAAATCTATTTAAATCTTACAAAAATACAAATAAATATTTGGCAATAAATTTCTTTGAAAGAGAAAATAATAAATTGATAATGCTTTATAAATTAACCCCTAAATTCATAAACGCTTTGTAAAATTATAGGAGGTTTATTGAACAAATTTTATATCGAAATGACGTTTTGTAAACCTGCTATAACTTTACAAAGCATTTATGAATTGAGGGGTAAATTCATAAGGCTTACAAATCAAATTTTTCATACAAAATTTGTTTCAAAACTAAAACTGTTAAATTTACAGAATTTTAGTTATATTTAAGTTGATTTTTAGTTAATTGAAAATGACGAATTGTACTGTAAAATCTGCAGAAAATTTAGCTAAATAGCAAAAACAAACCTTTATATCTACAAAAAAAAATTTTTTTATTTTTAAGCTAAATTTAAATTAACAGAAATATTTGCTAAAAAAAAATTGTAAACTGCTGTTTTCAAGAGGCTCGATTTTTATTTGCATTTAAAAAAATCGAAAAAAAACTTCGAAATTTTTAAATTTTTTCGTGATTTTTTAGGCTACTACTTATTTAGCAAAATCTTTTGCTGCTTTTAGCAGGTTATTTTCTATTAACAAAAATTTAACTAAAATTCTGCATATTTAACAGTTTTTTTGCGGTTCCTATCTTACTAATATATAGCAAAAATAGTCAGCTAATTTAGCAGTTTTTTTCTGCAGCATCATTTTTAACTAATTTTTAGTAGTTTTAACTAAATTTGTTAAAGACATTTTCTCTAGTATGTAGTAAGAAAAATCATTGTTAATTTTTCTAAATACATTTTTAGGCAATTCTTATTTTAAAATGATATAATAAAAATACGACAGTTGTTGTTATTAACATATAATTAAATAATATAAAAACACTTTGTATATCTGATTTTTCATCAGTTTCTAAAAATATATTTGTGGCACCCGTTAAAACATTCGCCAGTAGAAAATATGTTAAGCCATTGTAATTGACAGCTTCTATTAGTAATGGTATCTTTGTATTAACACTATCAGAATTTTTTGTAGCAACACCCATTTCTGTCGAACTTATTTTAACAAAATTGTTTGTATTGACTGGGTTTAAAGTGTCTAACACAATATCAAAGACAAATAAATATAGAGTACACATTGTTACCGCTATGGCTAAAATCCAAGTGACATAACCAAAATTACAAGTAACTCTAGCTATACCTGTTAAATAAATACTTAATATTACTATCAGCCAAAGACTGGACGATGTCAGTAAGAGAGTTTTGAATTTTTGTTTTATTTCTTCAAAATTTAAAACATCCTTAGCCTGCAACCATTGGCCAATATATTGTGATATTATAAATAGTGCTATAAATCCTGGTAGAGAGCATAAACCTTCACGATTGGCTGTGATTAAATCTATACGTTCTAAATCGGGATGCATAACATATTTCCAAACTCCCAGTTGTAAGATTATTTCATGTATGACTAAGACAACTGTAAATAAATGGACAAATAAAAATAATTAATTAATAACATCCCATTTGTAGAAATAAACAATTTTTCTGTTAAAAATTATTCATTTTTCTTATAAAACTCTTGTTGTAATTCACAGTTCATAACACTGTGAGACAAATGGTAGGGGTCAGTGATCGGGAAGGGTTCAAACTACCGGGGAAAAATATATCGGTAAAAAAGAAGTTATACGTGTCCCGGCGTTTCGCTGGGTCACGTCTAGGAATCGAGATATATCGATTTGACCTTTGGTGGTCTTTTTTTTTACATAACTCGAGAACCACTAGTCCGATTTTGCTCAAACAATAAATAAATAAAAAAATGTATGAAAAAAAAAATATTTTTTGCCAAAAATATTAAAAAAAAGTAATAAACAAAAGGTTATTTGATTTTTATGGTAGCGGTAACAAACATTTATTTTTACCGGCAAAACTGTTGAGTATATAGAAAAACGTTATATGAACAGATTAAAGGAATTGTAATTTTTAATCTTTTTAAAATTGTTTGAGCAAAATCGGACTAGTGGTTCTCGAGTTATGTAAAAAAAATATATATATCTCGATTCCTAGAGAAACGCCGGGACACGTATAACTTGTTTTTGACCGATATAACATTTCCCGTTGGTTTCATCCCATCCCGATTTTGACTGTCGCATAGTGTAATAGGTCTGTTCGATGTTGTTACCGCAGGTGCACGCGGGAACCCAATTTACCTGAAACAACAACAATTTACACACAATTTTGACAGAAAGCATTTCTACTTTCTGGTAAAGTTGGGTACCCGCGGTAAAGTACAATGAACAGAGCTAATTTTACAACTTTCTGTGGATTAAACTACAAAAATCATGCTACGAGTATTTTACAACGTGCTAACGTTAGCACTATTAACTCCACTTTCAAAATTTTAAAAACTTTAATTTCAAAACACTTTATTGACTCCGAACTGTATAATATTCAAAACAAATTTCAAAGAGGCTAAATTTTTACTACTAAAGCACCGTAAGATTTTTGAGTTTCACGTGAAAAAACTGTTATACTCCATATAAAAAAATGAATTGTTCAAAATCAACATGTTTCGAACAATTCATGCAACTGCGAAAATTATAATTAGTTTTGGAAGCTGTAGTTTATTTTTTCACAATTTGTATATAGTTTTAACGGTTTGAATGTAGTTGTACTATATGTTTATAAAAAGAAGATTCTATATAATATTAGAAATTCTAATTGCATAAAAGCATTCATTAAATATACTTAAGTACATATGTACCTTTGCTGCTCCTAAGAAAATAGCTAAGTGATTTTAAAAATTACTTTTGGAATACCTAAATTATGTCTTTATTTTGTGTATTGGCTATGATTTTGGAAGTGTTTCCTTTATAAGTATAAAGTTGGGAGTTTTGTCTATAGACGTGTAAAAAAATAATTTCTAAAAAGCGTCACGAAGCCGAAAAGTTGTTTTGTAGGTCTTTTTCCAAAAATGTTTTTCTATACATACATAGCAATTTTCTTAGGCGCAGCGACGATAAATATCACCTTATGTATTTATGGTGGGGCGATTTGAACATCTTAATGGGCGCTTCGCGTTTCTGATTCTTGGGATTGTACTGAGCAAAAAATTCCACTACGACATATAAAAAAAATCATTTTCGAGGCTCCCGAATTTCAATTTTTTGCAATTTTTAAATAAATGCTAGATTAGCGCCATCTTGCGTTGGCTTTTTGAAACAACTAATGAAATTATAAACAATTAGCGTGTTTTTTAATCACCTGGATTTAGAATTTTTCATACAAAAAATGGATTTATTAAATCCAAAAAAAAGCTGGATTTAATAAATCCACAATAAAAGCACGAATATATGAAACAGCCTATTAATTTAATGCCCAGTGTAGAAAATCATTACCAGATATGTAGTTATGTAACTACGTACTAGTGGTAACTAGTTACTTTTGTTATTACATTTCTTATTACCTTTATATGGCGATGTCGCCATATGTCCTTACCAGTACTGACAAAAATAATGAGTCTAAAAATAGATTTTCTAAAAAATAAATTATATAAAAAAATATTTTTTATTGTATTTTTTTTTTTTATAAAATTTTCTGGTGCGGGAATCGAACCTGGGTCTACAGATTGCCAGTCAACAGCTCTACCATCTGAGCTATATCGACATGTAATATTTAATAGATAAAAACACAATTGACCTGCTGCACACAAGTAGCTTACTTGCCAACATACAAAAAATCAAAAAATATGTGGTTACATATATCCTTACCAGTGTTTAAAAAATATTGAGTCTAAAAATAGATTTCAAAAAATTTTCAAAATTATTTTCTATTTGAAATAATGATAAAAATAAGTCATTATCAGTAACTCATTATTATATGTTTTAAAATAATACAGAAGGTAAGTGGGTGTCATTACTGGTAGTCCAAAAAATAATGATATGTCATTACCGTTTCTACACTGGGTGTCAGAAAAAAATACGAATGAAAATTAAAAGAAAAACAAAAAAATTGAAAAACTAACAAATAAAAGGTTTTTCTTAAATTTTTTTATGAAATATGTTTAGAAAAAAAAAACTACACCTCACCAAATACATAGTTTTCATCTTGGACATGGAGAAATAGTTCAAATAGAAATGGGAATTTTTCACTCTACAGTAAGTAATTTAATTAAATCCAATTAGTGAATATTAAATATTGCAATGGAATTTTTCAATTGTGTAAAAATATAAATTGAAGTGATAAAACTGAAAAGGCAGATTTTTTTTTCGCTGTTTTATGTAAAATATAATTATGAATTAAAAGTTAAAGTAGAATCCTTCATCATCGAATTCGGTATTAAAAATTAGGGTGAAAGAAGTGTCAGACAGAAAATTTTTTTAAAATAGGAAAAATCTAACCCCATCTGTTGAGCACTTTTAGAAATACTTTTTGGATTTATTAAATCCAAGTGATTAGAAAAAGCGGCTAATATAACATTACAACCTTTCCAGAAAGGTATTACTTATGAAAATCGGATAAAAAATGTGGTAACTAGAGGTAAAAGTATATAAGTAAAATTATTTTCTGCTTGATGATGAAATGATGATAATGATGATGAAATGATGATAATGATGATGAAATGATGATGATGTTGATGAAAACAAGCAGAAAATAATTTTACTTATATACTTTTACCTCTAGTTGCCACATTTTTTATCCGATTTTCATAAGTAATACCTTTCTGGCAAGGTTGTAATGTTATATTGTTTACAACTTCATTAGTTGTTTCAAAAAGCCACCGTAAGATAGCGCTAATCTAGTATTTATTAGAAAATTGCAAAAATTGAAATTTAGGTGCCTCGAAAATGATTTTTTTGATATGTCGTAGTGGAATTTTTTTTCCTCATGCCAAAAGCTATCGAAAAATCGATGGCACAATATCAAAAAATTGTTGTCCATACATATCGCCCCACTCTAAGTGTATACGCAACACTTTAGAGTAATAAATTAAAACAACTTCAAAAAGTCATTCGGTTCAATACAATAGTATACACAGAGAGAATTTTGCTGGTCGATTTTTAATTAAACATTTCAGTAAACTAATGAAGTGTATGAAAAAAGCATGGATGGTAACCGAAACGATGCGGTTATTGGCAAGGGTAACGCTATTTTAGATTATTTCGGTAACGGTATTTTAAGGATAACGGTAGTCAGTTTTTTCGACGCATCCCTCTAATTTTTTTAACGAAAAAGAAACGAGATTAAAAACAGAACCAATTTACCAACTAAATGTATGAAAAATACTCAATAATCCAGTGCAATTGCCAAAAACAGAAAATTAAAAATAACTGTAAAAAAAGAAGATACGTTTCAAATACTACTTTGATTGTATTTAAAACGAAAAATAAATGATATTGCCGCAATATCTTCTGGGTGATATATCTTCCAAATGCTTATTGGGGTATTTTGAATACTAATAAATACAGACACATATAATATAGAGATGCAACATCGATAAATTTTTAAACAAACTGTAGATGTCGCTAGCATGTGGGAAATTTTGTCAAGGGAGGATCTTTTTATGTCAAATGAGATTTTACAGAGTTGTTAGGTAAGGGGATTTGTGCCCAAATTAGGGATTTCGACATCGTTTTGGGGACAGATTAAAAAATTTGTAAGGGGGTAATTTTCTAAAACACTTCGGTGAAGTGTTGCGTTATTTTCATAGTAATTGTTTTTGTTACAAAAACAATTTACATTGAAAGTTCCCTTCACTTCACCCAAGTGTTTTACGAAATTAGGTAGTAAATTTTAAAAGATTTAATTTTAGGACCAAAATAAGAATTTTGGTATAAATTATATGCGTATTATTTCAAATTAAAGTCGATCAAATTAGGTCTGTTAATGAATTTCAAAATTTCTACAAAATATTTGAATTATTGAAGAATTCTTCTCCAAATATTTATAAATCTTGAAATAACGAAAAGCAACCAAGCTTAATAATTAATCAAAAAAATTTTCTATTTTCCAAATACTGAAATTGTTACATGCAAAGGACTCAGAAAAAACAAATTTTGTGTAGGCTCAAAAAGTACCAGGGGTTTTCATATAACCTCTTATGTACGTTCTGAATCGTGTAACCTCGACTTATGCAAACTTAATGTTCAAAAGAGTTTACGAGGCCTTGAACTTGAACCTACTAGATTTACACTTAACCGAAAACTATTAGTTTTTGAAAACTACTCGTCTTTACTTGTCAAATTCCATACAAATTTTAGAAGAAAAAAAAGATTTTTCACCATAATGAACTTCGTGTGAAAATTGTGTAAAATTTTTTCTCTCGAAAATTTAATATACGATTTTATTTTAAAACGGTTACATTTCAGCTTAATTGTGATTTGTCTTTCGTATAATAAAATTCTTTTAATTTCACAATTTTAACAAAGATTTGAGGCCTTTAAAGTTCGAGTGAAAACGTAAATATTTCTTCGTAAAATATTCAATTTTATTTAATTTGCTTACTCATTTTTTAATAATTTTCTGAATTTAAGAGCGATGCTAACTTAGCTTTTTTTTTCTTTTGAGTTTTTGTTTAAATTAAAATGAATTGGGGATTTAAACATTTAAAATTGGAATAAGCTAAAACTTTTCGGGCAACACTGCTGCCCAATAAAATGAAACAGTAGGTGCGTTCCTGTAAGTTACCGCGGGTACCCGCGGGAACCCAAAACAGCCCAAACAACAACAATTTACACGCAATTTTGAGTACTGGAACGCCTTTGGGCTAGTGTGTGTAACTTCGGTAAAGTACGGGAACAGACATAGTATTGCCAGAAAAAACAAAACAGCAGTCAGCGCCATCTGTTGCATTAAAAACCGGTATTGCCATTCATCAGGACAATGGGAGACCCCTGAATAAATATATATAAAAAAAAAATAAAAAGCCCCTAAAATTAAAAAATAAAAAATGTATTTGAAAATTGAAGAGCTAGTTTTATAGACAGAAATAAGATAGATTTTTTCCTAAATGTTTCTTACCCGGTGTCTTCAAATGCAATAAATTTGGAGAAAAAGTCGAGAATCTTATATTATTTTTGATAATAAAAATTTTTAATTTTTGAGGCTTGTATTCACAAACATTTTTTGAATTTAATTACGGTGGGTCTCACACTGCAGGTTTAAGCATTAACTAATAGTTAACCCAAAAATTCATCGTTGTTTTGAATACAATTTTTTGACATTTTCTTTTGTTTAATAGTTAAGTTAAAGGTAAACATACAGTATTATACCACCATTACAATTTAATTAAACAAATTAACATATAAAACAACAACAAAAAATCCATCAATTAACCTTTAATCACACAAAAAAATTTTTTGTGAATAAGCATGTACAGAAAAAAATTTATAAAACAAAAATTAACAAATTATATAGCTTAGATATTATGCTAACTTTTAATGTTAAGCTTAAGGTTGTTCATTGGCTAGTTATGCCAATAATTTTATACTGCTTAGAAGTTTATTCTGGGGTTTTAGGTTATGTTATGAAGAAGATAAGATTAGCTTTCAATCGAGTTATGAGATATTTATACTCTCTTAGAATACGTCATCACATTTCGTCTTGTTTTAAAATTTTTAGGATGTTCGTTTGATAAATTTGTTAATATTAGAAGTATTTTGCTTTTTTTATAAAGTGTATAAATTAAAAACACCTCAGCTCTTATTTGATATTTTTAAGTTTGGCAGATCTATTAGAAATAGACAATTAGTTATTCCGAAACTGACTCCGCTTTTGGGGCGATCTTTTCTTGTAAGGGTTGCTCATAAATAAAACAAATTACCATCTACTTTAAAGACATTTGATTTTTCTATAAAAGCATACAAAGAAAAACTTTTTCAAATATTTTCAAATACTTAATTTATTATTAATTTTGGCCATTAATTTTATTTTCTTTTTTTTTCATTTTTTCTCTCAAATTTTTTCAAAGACCCGGGAATTGAATAGAAATATGTTATCACTCCTATTTATTATTTATATTGTTTTTTTTTTATTTTTAAGATTATTATATTTAAATTAAATTTTATTTAACACTTTATTTTATTTGTATTAAATTTTATCGTTTGCTTTGCAAACTTTTAGTAGTATTTGTAACCGATTATGGCCTTTCGGCTAGGTTATTGTAATAAATAAAGAAATTGAAATTGAAAATTGAAAAAAATTAAAAAGTAATTTTTTTTAAGTTTTTCTTAAAAATTTTTAATTTTGACTTACCTAAACCCAATGGCAATAAATATTTATCTGATGTTACTGTAAAACCCAATAACGTAGCAAACAGTTTTGTAAATCCCAATGTAAAGAAAGCATTTAAATGTACACCATATTCATGTTCATCCTGATGATAATCAATCGCTGTTATAACTACAGTACGCGCCAGTCCTAATATTAACATAGAACCTACGGTAAAGATGGGTTTACGTAAATCGTAAAAACGACGAGGTCTGGATGATACTAAACCCATAGAGAAAACGAATAGACCAATACCAACATCCATTAAACCGGCACCATATCGTCTAGATTTACGAAAAGTTTTTGGAAAACTTTTAAAATCTATAGCCAATATACAAAGCGCTGTTAGGTAGTTAATAGTAGAACGTAAAAGTGTAAAAAGACAAGGTCTGCGACCAAATTGGAATTCTCTTGATGCAGCTTTAAGCCAACACTTTGTACGCCACATTAATATGATGAGTGCAGCAGATGAACTAAACACTATTAATTCTACATAAGAATTTAAAATATTAACACTAACAATGACGGGGAAAGATACCACAAAGAATTCAATTAAATAACGAAACCATATTTGTCTTTTAAAACCATTTCCCGCGGAGGATTGATAAACCACTACCCGCGCTAATGCAATGGTAATTAACGTTACCGCTATTGTACACTGTATATGCCATACTTGCATTAAGGTTTCCTGTGAATGTTTATCATATGGTTTCATTACGTCCAGCGGTAAACACTGTGGCAATTGTTTGAATTCCAACTGCCGATTGTCGTCGTCCGTATGAGAACAGCCCAATAGTTGTGCGGCCAACGATAGACTTTGGTATTTTAATTTAGTATTAATACAATAATACACATTGTGTATTCCATCGTTCGTATTGTTACTGTCGTCATTGTAGTATTCCTTAGTATACGTTGATAGAATAATATTATTAGCAGTCATGTTGATAAGATTTTATAAAATATTTTCCTGCTGATTTTTGTTGAATGCAAACACCAGTTCGATGTTTCGATTATCTATCAAAATTGTAGGTGCTTTGATAAATATTAACTACGTAGTTTAATCGGTAGCTCTTAGTTTATTTATTGAAGATAAGTAGTTATCAATCGTTAAACAATTTTATTTCCACGTTACGAACAATTAAAAAACAAAAACTCAAGTTCATTTTATAGAAAAATATAAACAAAGACAGCTGATTTTGATAGCGATGTGTTCAGTATCCAGCGGTTTGTTTTTGGGCAGAGTACTAAGAAGTACCGGCTCTACTGTTGGCTAGCTGCTAAACCGATTTCCTTTAACGAATCGCTCCGCCACTGAAACTGTCGCCTGATCCGCTGCTAAACTTATAGCCGATTTTACCGATTCAGGCCCGATTACTGTCGGTGGGTCTCATAGTGAAGATTTCTAAGTTAATCAAAAAATTTATTATTGTTTTGTAAATTATATTTTAAAATTTTCTGAAAAAATAATTTTTTTTAATCAATTCGCATAAAATTTTATCCATTTTATGAATCAGTGTATAATTTACAATAACTTCAATGATTTGGCATATTTATATTGATTTAATTTTGATTCGATTGAATAATTTGTTTTAAGAGATAATTCCTGAAATCAAATCAAACAATTGAACAGTTGTTTCAAAAATAATTATTGTCAAATATGATTAAAACACGGATTTATAAATTGAATGAAAAAAATATTATGATAATTTACACGAATTGATTTTAAATCATGAAAAAAAATTTAGCAAAAAATTTGTAATTCGCACGAATCAAACTATTTGTTCACCGTTGACAAATTTTAATTAATATTTTCTTCTGAGTTGGCAATTTTATTGTTAATGCAAAATAAATAAAATCTAAAATATTTAAGCACTTTTTATTTATATTTGCCAACTTTATAATTTTAATAATTAAAAATATTTTGCTATTCGGCTTAAATCGCCACGTTTCCATTTTTATTCACTCGAAAAATAAAAATTTTAAAATGCAAATAATTTGTTAATGTATGCATATGGAAAGCTGCAATCATAGCCAATCCAAATATACCTTTTCGCTACATTTTGAAATGGTGAAAAATCATTTTTTTTTTATAAGGAATTTGAGAGATTTTTTGGAAAAAGTACGAAAAAATACCTACTGGGTTTAAGTCGGATAATCATTCAGCCGCCGGCGATGTTGCTATTTCCGACGCTATGAGATGAAATGGGCTAGCGTACAATTCTCTATATCAAATACTTTTTCAACTGAGTACTCGGTTATACTGAGTACTCTGTTGTACTTTCTGAAACTGCCTACACACGAGGAACATTCGTCACAGAACAATTGTTTCTATTTTTTTCATTTTTTACACAGACATGCCACACAACAACAAAATCTCATACGAAAGATCACTTCTGTTTGTTTGTCGAACTGATCAAATGAAATATGCGCGGAAGAAAATTAATTAATTTGTTAATTTTTCATATTCTGCTGTTTTTTTAGTCTTATTTTGTTAGTTATGACATTATATGTCCCATAATTCTAAATATATTTAGGTTGTTCATAAGGGGTGTGCTATCTGTTGTATCGTTGTATCGTCCTAACAAAAAACAGAGTTGTTAAAATTTTTATTTGTGTTTAACAACGATTTTCTATTCAATTTTCTATCTGTTAGCACACTCAAACATAGGACACTAAACATACGTAAAAATGTTGTATCGTGCTATTCTCAAAAGTTGTATTTTTTCAATTTAATTTTTAACAACTCTGTTTTTTGTTAGGACGATACAATGATACAACAAATAGTACACCCCTTGTGAAAACCCTTATTGATTTATAAAATTAATCCAGTTTTCATTATTTATAATTGTCGTCATAGTGGCACAAGTTTATGCTAAAAACCATCAGTATAATTCGGTGGGGAGCTAAAAGTAGCAATTTTGAATTCTCGGCGGCATATAAGGCTAAAAACACTAGAAAAGTTAAAAACACTAAGGCTAAAAACACTAGAAAAATGCGCAATCGCATTTATAAAACAATAAATAAAAATGCTCTATGTATAAATTGAAAAAAATTAGGTATGTTGTTTTATTGGATTTATATGCACTTACCTTATCATTTTGACGGATTTCAGAATGCACATTATTAATATTTTAATTTTAAATTGAACTAAAGGTAAACAAATGTATTCAAATAATTTATATATAAACAAGTTTTTTAGGTAACGGTACTATTCAATAATTTTTAAACGGGTTCCGATATTTACTACAAGTTACTATTTTTACTACAGCTGGAAAAATTCAATACAAAAAGTGAACAAAACTTTCCAATTGTAAAAGTAGTAAGAAATTTGAGTAAATTTTGCATTTTTACAGGAACAGAACAAAATGTAAGTGACCTTATCTTTTTGACGAGCACCTTATTTGGAAAAATATATCCGAAAGTATTGGGTAGTTAGTATTTACATTGAGTATTTGAGAAATAAGCGTTGATTACTTCGTACCCAAATACTCTAGACTTTTGCAACTCTAGTACTTGGGCGTCCTTTCCCAAAAAAAAATTTAATCCATTGGTCGACCGCCATCTATATAAAATTTATATTCAATCACGTTAAATATACGTAAATATTAAAACAAGTAAGTACAATTATTATCAACTAATTTCAACTACAATTCATCTTTCGTCGTAAGTGTAGCCTCTTTATATATCTGAAAATGCTCATGTTCACGCACATGTTTTGCGGCTTTTTCCACCAGTCTAACAAATTCCTTTACATCAAATTTATAATTTGTAAATTTTGCATGTGCTCCACCTTCCGGGTGATGACCTTCATCTTCCGGATCAACCAAATCACGTTTTTCCCATGTAACATAATTGACACCACGTAATCTGGCCAAGTCTTTATAACAATTGGGATCCTCACAATTGTACAATTCAAATATAGTTGCCCAATCGGGTAGGAAAAGAAGATGTGTTAAGCCGGCACCATGCATGCCTATCAAAATATCAGAGTTGCGTGTAACTTCCAATTGTTGAAGAAATGATAAATCTCTAAAAATATAAAAAGGAATAGTTTTTTATATGGGTATTTTCAACAGGTTTTAAAGGGATTCATTGGACCAAGATTTGGCCAACTAAATAGTTTACGGCCATAACCTAGATTTGTTTCAAATTTTCACGATCGATAAATCTTGATGCTGAGTTCAACGATACATATATACCATTAAGACCCAGTTTTCAGAATGTAGATTATCTTGACCGCTTTATTCGGTTTATTTTGTTTTATTTCTATAAAGACCAAAATTCTAATCGAGAAAAGGTTCCGGTAAATTTTTGTTAGACTTGGAAATGGCTGATATAGTTCTTTTTCGGTTTAACTGAACTAAGTTTAACTGACATCCTCGGCCTAAAAAGCTTATTGAATTACTTTGAGGTTATGGCGTCATGGTAATATTGCGTTTTCTAACCGTACTTTTTAAGCAGAATACAAGAATGAACATTCGTGAAAAAATATTCATTTTTTACGTGCAATTCGTGTTATCAAAATTATATTTTGTTCCCTACTTAATGTTCCTTGATATATTCTCCGCTTAAAGGTCAAAAAATTTCTATTTAATTGTAGGTGAGGCTTTGAGCCTTAATTAAAGTATAATTTATACATTCACGTATGATCAAAATAATAAGTAGGTACACCCTAAAAACCCTATTGTTTCAACTCTCCGCAAAGATTTTTGAGCGGGTACAAGTGCTATGATTAACTTGGCCAGTCAAGCAGGATCACATGATGTTTTGGAACCAATCCTTTAACAACTTGGAAATTATCCTGCTGAAATATCCATTTGAGTGGTATACTTTCCTCAGCATGGGTCAACAACAAATTTTCCAAGATTATATTTGTTCGGAATCTGTTCATAATGTCGGTAATCCGACACCATACCACGAGAAACAACAACAGAAAAACAATATGACCACCCCCGTGCTTTACTGTCTGTTTTTGTAAAGCTAACATCTAAGTCCTTATCCTTAGGTGGAGTCGCTACGGACCAATTGGAATGACTTATTGCTTACCTAGCCTTTAAATTTGTCCGTCTGAACAAAGGAACTCATCTGGTTATCCGCTCGGCTAAATTGGCTTCTTTTTGTATTGTAGTATACGACGAATGGTGCTCGAAGAGATTACATTTTCAATATCAGCTGAAATGGCTCTTGAAGATAGAAAAAGGTTCCTTTTTCGGAAAAATAACGATACGGATATATGTTGTTGTTTGAGTTTCAATTGGCTTTTTAGAACAAAAATAGCGACCAATGCATAGTTTTAGCAATAGAACAAAGACTGGCCATTTTCTCTTAGTCTCGAAGCAATTTGTCTCCTCCAAAAAACAATTACTTTCGGCCCATCAATGATTTCTTTTTTTTTCTATTTCGTTATGAATAAAAATCAGCTAGTTATGGCCGATTGTCGGCGTGCTCGCTTTGCTCTAAAGATTGTTGGTTTCAATTTTTAAAAAATAAAAAATCAATCAGCCATGTGAGCGAAGAAACTAAAATGCCTTTCACATAGAGGAAAAGCCCTGGCGAAGGCCGCTTACACAGAAAAACTTTTGTAGAAAAGCCACTTAAGTGGCTATCACATAGAAGAAAAACCCCCAAGCCTGGCTGCAGGACGGTTACAAGGAAAAGTTTTTACTCAGCGAAACTAAACTGTCTATTACATAACAGAAAATCCCTAAGCTCATCTCGAAAGTAGTGTGAAATATACATATTTTAGAAATCAGCTCAAATAACACTGTGGAACAAATTCAGGTTAGCAAAAGTTAGGTCGATTCTGAGAGTGTGGCTAAATTAGAAGACCCGTATCGCGGCGTTTGCTTATGTTAGTTCGAATTTTTTATATGGTTCTAGAGACCTGAACAACAATTAAAATTTTTAAATTGTTGTTCAGGTCTCTAGCTATAATTAGCCAAAAAAAAACCATATAAACAATGTGAAAAAATACGAACTAACATAGCAAACGCCGCGATACGGGTCTTCTAATTGAGCCTCTATTTTCACCCCTCACTCAGAATCGACCTAACTTTTGCTAACCTGAATTTGTTCCACAGTGTAATTCTACATTGCTCCAATTACAAAACAGAAATATTTAATATCAAATTTATCCCTTAATAATCTGCAGTCTTAGCAGGGTTAAAGGCACAGCTTTTTTTTTAATTAAATTTCAAAAACGAAACAATTTTTTTATGCTAGATTAAAGATGCTTACATGATGATACACACTTCATTCCGTTCCGATAACAAAAAAAATTAAAAATATGTAAATTAAATGATATATCCAAACTTAAGAGGCCTATAACTCGGAAAATATGGGCCGCCGGCACGAAATTTTTTTTCTGAACTCACCTATTGACTAAAATGCCCATTTTGAGTAGAATTTTGCAAACAATTTTTTACGGCCCGCTAACATATCAGTTAACCCATTAATTGATATAAACAAAAAAAAAGTATTCACATACACAAAAAAATATCTTAAATCATCTAATTAAAGATTTGTTTAAAATAAAATTGTTTTTAAATAAATATTTAATTGAATCAATTAAATCTTTGAATTCTTTAATTGATTCAATTAAATCTTTGATTTCTTTAATTGATTCAATTAATCCTACACAATTTTTAGTAATTAATAGTATCATTTGCGTGGTAGGTGCAAAAACAGAAAATAGTAATTGTGTGGAACAATTTGATAATTAAACCTAGTTTTTACTTTTTTTGTGTGCATGAAATCATGCTATTTGAAAAAACAATACGTAATTTTATTGAAAATTAACGATTTTATGTAGATACGTTTTTCAGAAAACACCGATAGTTCTAAAAAACATCCAAAATTAAACATAATGAATAGGTTTCAGAACTTGATGCATTTATAATGTTCTTTTATGCGCATACAATATGCATTTAAAAATCAAAATATTAGGGGTTTTCATAAAAACTCGTATCTTACACGTAAACCTAGAATATTTATAAGTTTAATGTCAAACTTCATACATATAAAATATGGTTTGTATTTATACAAGGTTTACAAGGCATTTACGAGATTATATGATTAATGTAATTTTATTAAATTTGTAGCCGCTCATCATCGTCAGAATGTTAGTAATTGAATTCAGAGGTTTGAAGATTTAATTCCCTAATTCCCTTTTATGAACTGAATTTATATTTTGGGAATGAATTCCCTGGCCAAACTTAAGGAATTGCATGAATCCCTTTTTTCATTCGTTTTATCTTAAGCCTTAAATGCATGATCTCTTCAATTTTAACCATTTTTTTATAAATGATTTCTAAAGGCGTGTACATTTCAAGAAAAATATCAAAAAAAAATTTATTTAAAAAAGGTGATTTTTATTACAGTGCGGAAACAGCCAACAAAGGCGAGCATTTTTAGTTCTTTCCTTGACGACGGCATCTTGAAAGCAAAATTGACTATCAAGTTGCATGCAGCCTACGTCACAGCTTCAAGTTCAACTGAATTTGACAAGCAGTATATGTTATCAACTTGAAAGCAAAATCTTGATCATGTAACCTCACTTTTAGGTGCAAAAAGCAGTATACACGCTTGAGTATGTGAACACTTTTGGGTTACCGAAGTAAAGTACAGGAAAAAAATACATATTTTAAACAATAATTTATCCTGGTAACTCAAAACAGCCTAAAAGCGTTTCCGTTCTGAAAATTGTGTGAAAATTATTGTTGTTTGGGCTGTTTCGGATGGTTTTAGGTAATAATCGGTCAAATTATAGCCGATTATTGGCCGACTGTCAATTTTTGGCAGATGCCGAAGTCCTTTTAAATGCTTTTCAAATATATATTTAAGAAGTGATATTTATGACTTTTGAATGCATTCCCAAGAAGTTACTTTTCATCTCTCCTTAGTAAAAAAAATGAATTACTTTCCTATATAGAAAAGAACATCCAAGCACTCATTTTGACGTGCAAAGCAGACTTAAAGTAGCATAAACACCTTCTCTCCTATGACAAGCCAATGTTAAAAAAATGCCTTTTTCACCTCAATTTGAACGCATTCGTGCCGAACAATATAGGTGATTTTACGGATCTTGGTCAGGTATTTTTTTGCTGGGTATACCGACTAAAAAAGTTTTTATATAATCTTATATGATTTGATATAACTTTAAATGTTTATATGCGTGGCTTTATATAACCATATATATTTATATTAACACTTTGGTTTTATAAATATGTTTTATATAACGTTATATAATCATATGCGATTTGGTCTCCAGCAATATATTAAGAGATCTGCAAATATAGTTCATACATAATTATATATAATGGCATATAAGCTTTTATAAACCATATTATATCAAAATATATAACAAAGTTAATAGAAAATTGTATTAATTTTATATATAATTATATCTGACATGATATCTAATTATACAAAATTTTATAAAGTTTAATTGCAATTTTTAAATTTAAAAATAAAAATTAGAAAAACATATGTTGAAATAAATATGGTTTAAGTTCAGTTATTTTTTCCGTGAAAAAAAATTAATTCTGAAAGTTATTTTTTTTTATTTTATAAGACAGTTGTTCCGACAAATTTTTGTAATGTTTTATTTTGTCAGCTATTTCCAAGTTTATTAACAAAAATTTTTCTAAACATTAAGCATTAGTATTTAATATGAATGAAAATAAGTGATCTCAACAATATTTACTAAAATTTTATTTGAAAATCTTCATCAAATTATATGTATTAATATATAATTTGATGAAGTTAGATAGACCCATTTTTCGGATCAAATTGTATCAGGTTATATATTCCAATATTCGGATCAAATTAGATATGGACGTATATATGGTGATATATGATTATATAATATCTTTTTTAGTCGGGAAGTTAGTTATTTTGCAAACAGACACAGAACTCGAAGATTTTTCCATAGGTCGTAATGTTTTTAAGAATATTTATTTTGATTGAATCAAAATATAAAAATTTAAATTTTTTTATAATTGTTTACAAAATATAAAAATTTAAATTTTTTTATAATTGTTTACAAAATATAAAATGCCCCTAAAAATTAAAAATATGCACAAATATGCATTAAAAAGCACAAAATATGCATTAAAAAGGCACCAAATATGCATTTAAAGAAATTAAATTAAAGTTAAAATATGCAAAAACATGCATTTATGACAAAATATGCAAAAATTTGCAACTACAAATCGATGCCATTTTGTTCTAAATTTGATGATTCGGATAAATTTTAGTCCATATTAGTTTTGGGCTATCGACAAAAAACGTGCAATTGCATGGAATTCCTTGCCCTAGTAATCACCCTTTAAATTAATCCTTTAGGGAATGGTGGTCTTTAATAATTGCAATCTCTTTTTTTCTCTGCGCAATAAAATTATTAAATAAAAATTTAATCAAGGAGGCTATTTCTTATTCACTCTTTTTATAACTCATTTATTTTTAAATTTTCGTTTGTCAGATTCCGGAAATCAAAGAAGCAAAATTTAAAAAATATTCCCAAAATTAAAAAGTTACTCAATTCGAAACGAAAAATATGATACCCTCCGCCTTTGGTATGGTAAATCTATAAATTTGGTGGAATGTTTGGATTCGAAATTTGACTGGGTTGAAAGGGACTTGTGTCAAAATTTGTTTATAAAATGATAAAAAAAAAAAGAAATAGGAGAACGATAAGAAATTTTGGTTTTACCTAATTTTAGGTATATTTAAGAGAAAATCGGAAATATAGTCCCTATGGGCGATTGGTTCAAAAATGGACCGATCTCATCTAGAATCACTAGGCTTTGTGCTTGATCACATGTCAGTCAGCTTATAAAATTTCATCAAAATATCTTCCTATTTGTGAGCTGCAGCGTGGGGAGACCCAATTCTGGGGGACTTTTATAGGGGGCACTACTCGTATGTCCAACCATGGACCGATTCAAACGTTCATGGGCCATTATATGTAGGTCTAACAAATTTCAATAAGATATCTTAATATTTGCGACCTGTATTGTGCGCACAAGAATACATGGGCACACAGACAATTGAAACAAAAAGTGAGTCGATCGGTATACTAAAAGATGAATCTAGGTCCAATATTTTTGGTGTTACAAACATCACCACAAACTTATACCCTCTCCCTACGGCGCGGCTATAATAATAAGTTGTGGTGTAGGGTTGAAGTTGCAAAAAGTTGAAGTTACAATCGGTTCTTGTGGAACCAGTTTTGGAACAGATGGAGTTGAGCACCGAATTTTTCTTAAAAAACTAAAGCAGTAGTTCCGTTTAGTTTATTAGTTTTACTTTTTTTAAATGTAAAGTGCGGCCCTTTATAATTTGTGAAAAACTATAATTTCGCCCTCGGTGACAAATCCGTGCCCACCCTTGAGATATTATATGAATTATTTTTGGAGCAGACAACACTAACAGACGTTTTTTTCTTTTAATTCAAATAGTTAGGTTGTTCACAAGTGTTCTATCTTATGTATCGGTTTATAGTTGTATCATCATAAAAATCAATTTTTCTGCTAATTATTTTAAAACTTACCTTTCATACGAAATCTTTTTAACAATAAAATTTTTATTTTTTCCTATTTCTTCCAGCAATTCATCTTCATTTAAAACTCGCCTATACTTTGTACGCCTCGACAGGAATGTTATTCTTATCTTCTCTTGGGGAGCTTCAAATGGTATTCGAAGCCGATGTAATATAAACTCTGAAAATGCTCGGAATAAACCACTATTCTGGCAGCCTTGTATCTATAATATTAAAGTAAATTGATATAAAAAGAAAAAATCTGTTCTTTAACTTCTAAATAAAATGAATTTAAAAAAAAAACTTACAATTGGAGTATTATAATATAAACCAAATATCATACGAGGTAGTAACGGCATGACGACATTTCTAAAACATATACGTTTTCCTTTAACTTGATCTAAAGTCCATACGGGATTATGAGAAAAGGTCTTAAATGTATCAGCAAATGGTGAATCATATGGGTAAGTTTCCCAGACAATTATTTGTGTATTTGTATCAAAAGCCGTTGTATGAGTTTGATTTACAAACAATGTGGCATAGAGATTGAAAAAATCACAAAAATGATGATACATATTGTAGGTGGCATCAATTTTCATTAAAAATGTGGGTGTATTTATAAACATATCACATTCATTATTATCATCTGTTATTGAGCTGGACGATTCTATAAAATTTCTTAATTCAGGAGACCACGATTGCAGGGCGCCCATATGATCCATTTCCAATTTTAGTCTTGTATCATTTAGCTTACAATAACCTTTTATTTGACCTCGACTTAAGACATCCATATGATAACGTATACGTTCACTTCTTTGAGCCAAATCCCTAAAATCTATTAATAAATAACGACCTCTACAATATCTTAAGTATTTTGTACATTCCAGTGATGAATCCGTTATAAGTTTGGGTTCACACATTAACATTAATTCATCGATTTGATGTTGTATATAACCGAAATCAGCTTGTTGATAAAATGTATTTACTTGAGCCTCTTTGCTACGAACCCAACCACTATGAGTTCCCGGACAGGAGGGTGTTTGGAAACAATTTTTTCTTTCACAATCCGGTTCATAACCCCAACAAACTTCACTATCTTCGTCAGAGATCTTACTTAACAATTTACTACATTCTGTTGACTCTTTACATTGGCGTTTTACTTTGCCAAATGTATTTAAATAACGTTTTAAGTGTTCTAATGGTAAATCAGGTAATGTTATGCTTTGTTTGGTTTCACATCCGCAATAATGAGAACATAGTAAAATCCACCATATAGGTAAGATAAGTATTAAAGATTTCTCCATTGTTGTCTTATTGTTTTCTATAAACTAGATCAAAATGTCTTTTTGTTTTCTCCCCCATATAAGGTCAGAATTAAATTTTGTTTTTTTTTTTGTATGTAGAAATTTCTTAGATATATACTAGTCTATTCGTTTTGTTTAAATCCCTGTCTTGAAGTATGGCCTTGAAGATCGTGTGTTGCAAGTTTATAACACGTTTCGAGTTGTAGTGTCACACCAGCTGTGCACTATGGTATTTATATGATGACCTCACTCTTGAATTTTGTGTTTTTTTTTATTTAACAACAAACTATTTGTTTACTACCTCTACATACAGGGATTTATGTTTTATTTATGTACCGGCTTTTTTCATAATTATATTTAACATATCAATCAAAATATCTTCTAGCTGTTTATTTGGCCACGTTCGTTATGATGCGATTAACTTTATCAACTGAGTGTTTGAATAATGTGTACCTTTGTTAGGTATTCAACAAATCTGGTTTGCCATTCTCATGGATGTAGTGGTAAAGGCTTTACAGAGTCTTAAGATAATTCAGTATTCTTTTCGTTTTTTTTTTTATTATTCTATTTTGAAAGATGTTCTTACCCAGCAAGCAAATTTTAATTTACATTTTTAAGGTGAAGTTGGTGATTTGTTATTAAAAATTGGGAAATCAGACATCTTACATTTTTATTAATTTTTGTTATATATATATATATATATATATATATATATATACCTCCATATTTGCAGAAATTTATTGTTTCCTAGATTTTTCGGAAAAAAGCAAAAACTTGTTATTTTGTTTTATTGAGAAATTTTTAAATCAATTTTACGGTTGATCGATACCAGAGCTTTGAAGAATTAATTCTTTTTTGAATGAATTCACTACCAATCGAATTAAATTTTCTCTAGAATTGAATGAATTCCTTTTCTTAAGTAATTCACTGAATTCGTTCAACTGAACGCGTTCATCAAACAATAAATTCAAAGAATTAATTCCATTGCAATAGTTCTCTTTATTAAATCAAATGAATTAATTCACTGGTGAACGCATTCAATTTTATAAATCGAATGGAAAAAAGTGAATTAATTCCTTACTGAATTAATTCACCACAGAATTCGTTCAATTTCATTTTCGTTCAGTGAATTAAAAAAAATAAAATTACGTTCAGTGAATTAAAAAAAATTAAATTACGTTCAGTGAATTAAAAAAAATTAATTTACATTCAGTGAATTAAAAAAGAAAAAAAAATACGTTCACTGAATTAAAAAAAAAAATTTACGATCACTTAATCGAAGAACAAAAATTACGTTCGCTGAATTCAAAGCCTGTTTTCTGCCTTTCGGTAGAAGAAAACATTGTATTGTAAAAACGTATAAATGAAATACGTCATAGTCAAGCATCTATATTTTACTTTACTGGGAAGCATAAGTTTGAAAAATTAATAGTTATATTTTTTCCAAATTCATCTATATCTGTAAAGTTTTTATTTTTAATTGTAAAAGGCTTTATTTTTTAATCGGTAGGTTGATTAAAGTGCATCGGGTTTCTCTAACACTTAATATATATATATATATATATATATATGTAATTTGTTTATTTTTACTAGCAAACGCTGTAAAATTGCTTAGTTGCAAATTTTATTTGTAAATAAATGTTTTCTTCTACTGAACGGCAGAAAATAGGCTTTGAATTCAATGAACGTATTTTTTATTTTTTTTAATTCAGTGAACGTATTTTTTTTTTAATTCACTGAACGTAATTTTATTTTTGTCAAATTCACTGAACGAAAATGAAATTGAACGAATTCAGTGGTGAATTAATTCAATTAGGAATTAATTCACTTTTTTCCGTTCGATTTATAAAATTTAACGTGTTTACAAGTGAATTAATTCATTTGATTTAATAAAAAGCACTATAGCAATTGCATTAATTCGTAACAAAATAAATCAAACGAAAACAAATATGAATTAATTCCATTCAATATATGGTACTTTGTGAATTAATTCATCGAATTTTTAATTCAGAATTAAATTAAGGAATTAATTCTTCAAAGCTCTGATCCATACTTGTACTTCCATATCTTCTATTTCCCAGGATTGGTAATATAAAATGTCAAATTTTTATAAATTTTCTATTAAAAATTACATTTTGTATCCCCAGTACATCCCCAGTACTGGATAATTGTGGATATGGATGGACAGAGATGGTTAGCGAGTGAATAAATAAGAAAATGGGTTAGTCAATATAATGTAAATTATTTTTTGTACTTCGTTGTTTATATGTATAATAAGGAAATTGCAATTACATGAAATTATAAAATTTCATTTCAAAAATGCTGTTGACTTGTGTGTTATTACAGTGCGGTCATAACCTGGGTAAAGTAAGCCAGGCTATATGTAGGTCTTGAAAGTGCTCTGGGATACTTGTGTGTACTTACTAGAATAACCTACTTTCAAAGCTACATACATCCTGGCTTACTTTAACCCAGGGTATGGCTTATGATTTAAGGCTCAATTAGACTTGCCATAACCATAACCATATAAAACAGCTGTTCAAACCAATCTTATAGGCTACATTGTATTCGATTATAGGTGACATGCCATAACGCCATAACCGTAACCGTAGATACTAATTGAATTTTGGTTGTCTGCTATGGCGTTATGGTTACGGCTATGGCGTTATGGCACGTCTAATTGAATCTTTAGGTCCGACATTTTGAAAATTTATTAGGATTTTTTTTTATTTTTAATACGTGTTGTAATCAAGGTTGCCAATTTAGCCATTTTCCGGCTAGATCTAGCCATTTTAATTTCATCTAGCCATAAAAAATGGCTAGATTGGATTTAGCCATTTTATTTTGCCCTAGCCCCAGGTTCACAGCACAAGTAATTTTTACATTCCATTTAAAATCATGTTTTTTTTGTAAAATTTTAATGAAAATATTTTAGAAATTCGGAAAACATCAAAATTTAAAGGTAATTTTCATGAAATTCGTATTAGAACTCTTTATTATAACTGATTTATATTAAAATTATTGAGTTTTAGCATTATTTCCAATTTTAGTCATTTTTTCTCCATAATCTAGCCATTTTGTAATGATGGTAGATTTGTCTCTTGTTAGCGTTTGTTAATAAATAAAAATAAACTCCAGTTTAATCTTTAGTTTCTACATATGTGCTGTTAGCCCTTAATCCAGTAAGTTCCTATTAAATGCATAAACGACTCTTATATGTACATTCAATCGTAATCCAAATAGTGTACATTGTATATTCCACAATAAAACCAACTAGAGGTCCAAATTTTGGATCAGCCACACAAATTACTATTTCCAGTGTAGCTCAGTAAATCGATATAATTTACCTCACTTTATAAAGAACTTATTCTTTGAGAATCTGCTGTTTAATATACATACTTTATTTTATCATATAATTCTGTCTACTGCTGCTTTTGCTGTACATAAGTAACATTTGTTTAGTTTAATGGTTGCTTATGCTTCTGATAACTAAATATATGTGTCTGTAAGTGAATGTATCATTCACTTTTTTGTTTATAAATGAGAGCCACCGTTTTACAAAGGTACTCTCTATGGTACTCTCATTGGTTTTCCTATACAAATGCTAAAATCATATGTTACTTTTCACAAGAATAAAATGTTTGTTACTCTTTATTGGTCATATGGAAACGTAATATTTTGAAGAGAGTGTGTCAGATATGCTTTAAAATTTAATTATTTTTTTTAAATAAAATTTAAATAATTTTTATATAAAACATGTACCTTTTGTTAATTTTTATTTTGAAAATTAAAATTTTTATAATGGAGTTTTTACTAAATACGCCTTACGCTACTAGATTTTATACTGACGGTTTATGTGTTAACACTGATCCAAAAATTTATTGTTTTGCAACTTATTTTTTGACATTTTCTTTAATAGTTAAATTAAAGTTAACCCTGTAGTATGAGACTCACCGTTACATAATCAGGGGAATTGACTAAATTTTGATTCGACAGAAATATTAGTTTTATGGTTTAATGTCCGTTTACAATGATGGTGTATTCCAATCTGTAGCAAATTTAGTTCTTTTCTCTTACTAATAAATACATTTTTGTATTTTGCTATCTGTTTTTATTTCTGGAGTACCGATTTGTTGCACTTTAGAGTTAACACTGCTCTGTTACCTATTTAACATGACAAATATACCTTAAAAACACATCACTAATTTGCTCACATCTCAAATTGTCAACAAATTAAAAAAATATTAAAAAACGTAAAACCAACACAAAATATTTGTGTTTGGAATTTTATAATAAAACAAAAAAATTATTTTAAAATTTAGGCAGTGGAAATAAAGCCTAAAAATTCGCGGAAACAAAATGTAAATATTTAAGTGTCAAATATTTTTCAAAGTAAAGCACCGTAAGTTGTTTTTCACGTGGAAAAATTTCACTCAAACTTTAAATGCCTCAAATAGCAATTTAATTTAAACAAATAAATTTTTTTTTAATTTTATAACAAAGACACAATAAAAATAAATACCATTTGCTTTAGTTCTATATTCGTTGTAACAGAAAACAAAAATTATAAAATGTTTTTGTGAATAATTTTTCTGTTACAAGCCTTATTTCAATATTTTACCCCATTAAAAGCTGTTTTTAAATGAAATTTTTGTACTTACTTTTTAATGTGAAAATTCCGTTGGAAAGCATTTCCGTTTCGAGTCGAATTACATATTAACCCCCCTGTTCTAAGCTCCGAATCGATAATAAATTCTAAAGTGAAACATTAAGAATATTTTTTGCTGTTTCTAAATCCGAATACTTTTTTATTTCATGCGGAAAAGGCATGGTGGTTGAAATCTGTATTCTTTTAAATAAATAAGTATGTATAACATTTGTTTAAACTTTTAGTTTAGAGTTTTTTTTTGTGGGAACAACATTTTTTCGTTTATAATTTTCATCGTTTTTGAAATAAAACAAAAACATATTTCAAAAAGCTGTATTCCAGTTACAATCTGCATTATAATAAGTTTGAAGATGGTATAAAAGTTAGACAACTTAAGTAAAATTTTTAACAATTTTTTACAGTTATATGTACAACTGTAAATTTACATGAAATTCGATTATTATAAACGCCCTGTTAACGTAAAAGTTTTTCCACGACATACCGTTATTTTCATGTAGTTGCTATCAGCTGATTGTCAAATAAATGTCATATTTGACTTTTACAACGACTGACCAAGGGTATTTTTATTATTACAAAAAAAAAAAAAACTAATTGAAAAATCTTATAGTTGCACAAAAAACTAAAAAAAATTTAAAATAATACTAACAAATTTTGTAACAAAATGAGAGATCCACCCAAAGGGTAAGTTATATTAAATTTATGTACAAATATTTATAAATAAACTAAAAATTGTTGTATAGTTTGGGTATAACTATTACTACCCCAGGTAGTGGTGTTACTTCGGCAGGTCCTTCTAGCTCTGGAAGACAGAATAGTTTGGAAGACATCAATTTAGACCAGTTTTTGAAAACTTCCAATTACGAGGATACTGTTAAACAATTGGATATCTATTATGGAATCGGTAAGTGCAATACGATATTTTTTCTATTAATGTTTCTATTAATTAATGTCTTTTAATAAACAAATTATATAACCTCATTTTATATACTAACACATATGCTCGAATACTGGCTATAGTCTAAATGCAAGCAAGCAGTGCTTTGTTGACATTTTTTAATTGGCATAAATTAATTCGACCTATTTTCAAACAGAAAATGTATTCTCTCTTGATTTTTGTGCGGTATGTTTTTTCTCCCAAGACGGTTAGTTTTTGTTTATTATATGCTTGATTTAAAAAATAAATATAAACAAATATCAGTGTAGTTGACATTAAGTGCGTTCCTATACTTTTTGGGTAAAGTTCGGCAAAATGAGAGTAAGCAAAAAATTCTCTCACAAAATGACAAAATTACCCAAAAGTAAAGGAACGCACAAAACCACTTTTCCAGCCCAAAAATGCATTTCAAAAATGTGAAAATGCGTATAACTTTAGTTTGAAAAATTGAATAAACAAACATATTTATTTGCATTTAAAAGTTCTTATTAATTTTGTTCAATTATTATAAATAACTATGGATGGTAACCGAAACGATATTTTATGTTATTTCGGTAACGGTATTTTAAGGGTAACGATATTTCATTTATTTCGGTATCGGTATTTTAATGATAACGGTATTTGAGTTATTTCGGTAACGGTATTTTAAAGATAACGATATTTGGGTTATTTCGGTAACGGTATTTTAAGGTTAACGGTATTTCAGTTATATCGGTAACGGTATTTTAAGGGTAACGGTAGTCAGTTATTTCGATGCATCCTGCAATTTTTTTTTACAAAAGACAAACGAGATTAAAAACATAACCAATTTATCAACTTAATATATAAAAAATTAGAGTTTGCTAAAAACCGAAAAATTTGGAAACCGCGGTTTCGGGTTTTCAAAATTATAAAAACCGCGGTTTCGGTTATTTTTCGGTTTTCTGTGATATTAATAGAATTGTTTTAAAATAATTAAATATAACAATATTCTAACTAAATATATGATAATTAAATATGCATAAAAATTAAATAGTTTAATAAGTCGAAGACATCTTTAAAATTCGATTGAATTTCTCACTCGAATATTTAAAGGCAATAACGCCATTTCGAAACTTTTCCGGGATAAGGAATAAATGGGGAAACCCGTTATAAATTAAATTTTTTTTTCTTTTTTCGTCAACTAAAGCTGCATTTTGAAGAGTTTAAATTTAAATTTTAGCAATTTGTTTAAAAAATATAAAGTTAAAATTTTATAAATTTCACGAAATACGAAATAAGGCTTTTTGAAAAATACGCGGTGAAAATCGTAACTGAATATGTGAAACTCAATATCTCTTAAACCACTTGACTTTTTGGTGCAATTTCTTTACTAAAATTATAAGCCTCAGTTTAGTTATCCGTAATAACAAAAACAAAAAATTCTTTAAAGTAGTTTTTAATCGAGAAAATGCTCATTACAATTAAAAACAAAATTTTGCAAAATAGGAGCTGGCCTTTTCGAAATTGAAGATTTAATAATATGCAATTTAATTAATTATTTTAATTGGTTAAAGTATTTGTTAAAAACCGACTTATTTTTGTCGGTTTTCGGTTTCGGTTTTGAGGCTTGGAAAACCGCGGTTTCGGTTTCGATTAAAACCGAACAGCAAACTCTATAAAAAATACTCAATAACCACGTGAAATTACCAAAAGCAGAAAATTAAAAATAACGGTAACGGTATTTTAAGGATAATGCTATTTTATTTATTTCGGTAACGGTATTTTAACGGTATCCATATATCATTTATTTCGGTATCGGTATTTTAAGGATAACGGTATTTCAGTAGTTCGGTAACGGTATTTTAAGGATAACGATATTTCGGTTATTTCGGTAACGGTATTTTAGGGGTAACGGTAGTTAGTTGAAAGGGGTTTGAATCGATAACGGTATTTTAGCGGTATTGCCTGCCAACCCTGTAAATAACACATTTCTTTTGCATATTGGCTTGTTTAATTTAATTCTTCAATTTTTACAATTGTTGTGTTGCTTATCATTGCATCAGTTGTTAGTTTTACAATTTACCAAAGTTACCCGAAGAAAAAGTATGGGTAACTTTGGTAAAAAGAGAAACACAAATTCACTCTCTTGAACGCTTTTTGGGTAAGATTTGGATCCCGCGGTAACGTAAAGGAACAGACCTATTATTTGTTTATAATAGAGATTGTTATTGTTCCAATTTTTTTTTTTTGTTATTTAAAAAAATTTAGTTCAAAGTTACAGACCAATTTTCTTAAATTAAAATTTTCTTTAGAAAACATGTTGAATAACATAATTTTCTATACACGTGAAAAAAAAAGTATTCGTTAGCATATCTTTTTATACCCTACACCACTATGTGGTCAGGGTATTATAAGTTTGTGCTGATGTTTGTAACACCAAAAAATATTGGTCCTAGATCCACCATATAGTATACCGATCGGCTTCGAATTTTTTTTATTTCGATTTAACGATGTCCGCCTGTCCGTCCGTCCGTCTGTCTGTCTGTCCATGCATTCTTGTGCGCACTCTACAGGTCGCAAATATTAAGATATTTTGATGAAACTTGGTACACCGACTTATGTCGGCCCAAGGACGAAGCCTATTGATTTTGGTGAACATCGGTCCATGTTTAGACCTAGTGCCCATATAAGGGTCCTACTAAAATTATATGCTTTATACGCTGCAGGTCGCAAATATTAAGATATTTTGATGAAATACGGTACACCGACTTATGTCGGCCCAAGGACGAAGCCTATTGATTTTGGTGAACATCGGTCCATGTTTAGACCTAGTGCCCATATAAGGGTCCTACTAAAATTATATGGTTTATACGCTGCAGGTCGCAAATATTAAGATATTTGGATGAAATTTGGTACACAGACCTATATTGACCCAGTAACGCAGCCTATTGATTTTGGTGAATATCGGTCCATGTTTAGACCTAGTGCCCATATAAGGGTCCTACCAAAATTATACTCTTTATACGCTGCAGGTCGCAAATATTAAGATATATTGATGAAATTTGGTACACAGACCTATGTTGGCCCAATAACGCAGCCTATTGATTTTGGTGAACATCGGTCCATGTTTAGACCCATATAAGGGTCCTACCAAAATTATACTGTTTATACGCTGCAGGTCGCAAATATTATGATATTTTGATGAAATATGGTACACCGACCTATGTCAGCCCAAGGATGAAGCCTATTGATTTTGGTTAACACCGGTCCATGTTTAGACCTAGTGCCCATATAAGGGTCCCCCCAAAATTATATTGTTTATACGCTGCAGGTCGCGAATATTAAGATATTTTGATGAAATTTGGTACACAGACCTATGTTGGCCCAAGGACGAAGCCTATGATTTTGGTGAACATCGGTCCATGTTTAGACCTAGTGCCCATATAAGGGTCCCCCCAAAATTGGTTTGGTTACAAACTGCAGGTCGCAAATATTAAGATATTTTAATGAAATTTGGTGCGCTGACTCACATTATAGAAAATTTTGACACAAGCCCCATTTTAACCCATTCGAATTTCGGATCCAAACATTAGTTGGCTTTTAACCAGACTGGTGTAGGGTATTGTATAGTCGGCATGCCCGACTTTAACCTTTTTACTCGTTTTATTTGGCATCATACTAAATTATATAAAATTTCATCCGGAATATGGATTAATCAAATTGTATATAAACGAATAAAAAAGATATTTGAATTGATATAATTTTATCCAATTTTATCGGAGTTTTGGTCTTATTCAACTGCATTAAATTTTGTTTCTTTTATATGAATATGTGCGTTCCCGTATGTTACCGCGGGTACCCGCGGTAACCCAAAACAGCCCAAACAACAACAATTTACACGCAATTTTGAGTACGGAAACGCCTTTGGGCTAGTTTGTGTAACTTCGGTAAAGTACGGGAACAGACATAATATGTAGTGTAGGAAAACAACCAATTAACTGAGAGAATTATCTGAATGATATTAATAAATTTTTGTATAAAACCGATGAATTTTTACTGGGCCTCGGCCACTGCAACTTTTTATTGATTTAATGGAATTTTTCATAAAATGTGAAAATATTCATTTTAAATATTAAAAGTTTCATAAACTTACTGAAAAAGTTCCATTAAAACTGGATTCATAAATTATATGAAGCTTTTTCATCTAGTTTAAGAAAATTTTTCATTTACCTTGTGAAGAAAACTTTATTATTTATTATTTTACGCAAAAGTATAGCTGTGTTTGTGTGGCATGCCTATCAATGCTATCTCGAACAATGTTGATAGTAGAAAGCAGAAATAAGTGAAAAAAAACTGTCAAAATCGTTCTAGATAACACTGATATGCAGTCACACAAACACAGCTTATATAATTGGATATAAATCAACATACATTTTGTTCGATTCGAGATAGTAAATAATTTTATCCAAAACATTTTTGGTCTTGGGTCACATATAAAATGTTGTTCGAAGCAATATACAAATTTATCTTCAACAAGATATAATTTGATCAAGTATATGTATTTGTATATGGCATGTAAAATGATATAAGAGAAAAGATATTTTCGGATATGAAGGCAACGAATAAGAAAATTTTGAAAATCGGAATCGCAGATAAACTCAAATCTAATTTTATACGTTGTTATTCACTCTCTAATATGAATATATACAATTGGATCAAACCTAACTTCATTGAATCTAATCGTTTTTTCACACGTAAAGAAGAATTTTAAAAAATCAGTGAAATTTTAATTTTTTAAATTACTACAATAACAAAAATAACTGTTTACTGTAAAAATACTGTTTTTGTAGCTGTTTATTATGATATGAAAAAATAAATGCTTTTAACAAAAATACGAAATTATAGTACTTTTCGTTAGTTGCTTTCTTGAATAACTGCCATAACAGTCATTTTGTATTTTCCATAAAAAATAACTGTATTACTAAACAAACAACTGTCATGTAGTAACTGTCAAACTTTTTTGAATGTGCTACACGCTAGAAGTATGCTCTCTGTATTACAAAAAGTCAAAAATTTATACTAAAAGTAAACAAAAAGAATTTCAAATAAAAAACAAACTACCTACTTTTCCTGTTATTATAGGTGTGTTTGGGTACTTTTCGAGTAAAGTCCAGTAAAAATTACTCAGTAACAAATTTACAGAGAGTAAGGCAAAATTTACTCTCAAAAAGAAAAATATCTAAAAATGTACGCAAACAGAAAAATTGTAAGAATTAGTAAAATACTGCTGCCAACTTCTTCCCTAAAAATATCGCTAAATCAAACTAAAAAATCACTAGAAAATATCTAAATTATAAAAAAAATTAAATAGCGATAAATTCCTAAATTGCACGAACTTTTTAAGTTCTGTTGAAAAATTTCACAAAAATAGCTATATTTTTCAAACTTCTTAATACTTTCTTAAAAAATTATTGATACATCGCAAAATTTTTCGAACTTTTTTGTTTTCCATAAAAATTTACCGATAAATCGCTGAATAATAATGATTCAAAAATTCTGTCAAGGAAATAAATGTAAAAAAATGCTAAGAAAATGTGAAGACTGTCTTAAAAAGAAAAATCGCTAGTTTTCCCGCTAATAGCTAAATTATATTTTATCCCGCTAAACGAGTTGAAGTATCGCTAGATTTGCCTAGAAAATAGCTAAATTGGCAACAGTTATTAAAATAGCTGATTGCGAAATAAACCTATTCAAATTATTGTATTAATAAATAAAACCTAATAAAATGATCACTTACTTACTCCTTCCATCGTAAATAAGCTTATATTTAAATATTTTTTATTTTTACAAAAAATTATTTCGAAATTATTTAGACAAATCTTTTGTTTCTTCAATCATATGTTTTAAATCATATGTTTTTTTTTCTTACAAATTCTTACTAGCAAAAATTCATCCAGTAAAAACTTGTAAGTTCTCTGGTATTGAACTGTCACTTTACCCTCTATTTTTCCTCTCTCCTTACTGAGTAATTGTGTAAACAAACACCTTCCAGTAAAAACTTGTACAAATTTGTACGAATTTGTACAAACACACTTTATATCATGATAGAAAATATGTCGATAAACATTTCTTCATAGAAAATATTTCAGATATCTAATATTAAGCATTTTGGCTCAAAGTTGATCAAATATTAGGTTTGTTCCACGTAATTCTGGGTAAAGCCTGGTAAAATGAGAGTAAGCAAATAATTATCTCAAAAAATGGTAAAATTGCTCACAATACCTGGAACGCCCAAAACCACATTTCAAGCCCAAAAATTAACGTCAAAGTTATTCATATAAACAAAAGATATTTTTAAGAATAAAGAAAAAATGTTATAAAGTGGTATTTGTTAACGATATTAATTATTGTTTACAAGTTTTGTTAATATTTATTTACAAATTTAAAACAGCAGATTTATAAACAACTAGTTTGACAGTTTTACCATTTTACCCGCAAAAAAATTACGGGTAACTTCTGGTAAAAAGGGAAACAAATTATTCTCTCATCAACGCTCTCATTTACCCAATTTTTAACAATAGGTCCATTCGATTACTGGATAATTTGTACAAATTTGTACAAATTTTTACTGGATGGCGTTCGTTAACACAAATACTCAGTAAACAGAAAGAAAAAAGAGAGAATAAAGTGACAGTTCTATGATGAGAGTTTCTAAGTCTTCTTGTTTTTCTTGCAAATTTTTACTGGATAAATTTTTGCCAGTAAGAATTTGCAAGCCGAAAAAAACATATGTTTCGAAAACATATGTTTGTTTATTGTAAATAAAAAAAAATATTTTCCAATTATATTATTTTTTGGAAATGCAAAGCAGTAAAACTTTCAAAATAAATTATGGAAAAGATAAGAAAACCTTCTAAAAATTGTCTGCTTAAGATTTAACATCAAAAATTCTATTTTTCCATAGCGCCCAGTTAAAATTTATTTGTATATTTGGTGTTGTAATCAGCTGTGTCTACAAACTTGCAAATTTTCTGTTCGCGTACATGTTTGGGAAAATTTTATTTCGAGAGTAAATCTTATCTTATTCTCTGTAAGATTGTACTGAGTAATTCTTACTGGACTTGACTGAGAAAAGTAATCGAATGGACCTAATAGAAACGCTTTTTGATAAGATTGGGTTCCAGCAGGTACCCACGGTAACGTACGTGGAACAGAGATATTAATGACGAATATTCTATTGAGAAAATATGTCAGCTGTATGAGATAAGAATTTCTTTAGAAAATATTTAAGATATAATAGTGCACGAATTAGGGCCATTAACAATAAATAAATTAACCTAAATTTTGAGCGAACTGAGAGTTACAGATGTCAAATTCCATACAAATCTGAATTTTTTAACTTTCAGTTTGTGTTAACTTTAGGTTATTTGTTTATTGTTATTGGGGGTTAATCGGAATAACTTTTGAACTAAACGTCTTAAAACGTGCTTTGCCAGTACTGTTTTCTGAAAATTAACGAGCTTTTTATAATTTAATAAAATTAACAATTTTATAAATTTCACGTATTTTTACATCTATTACACAATTATTTATGTAAGAGAGACATCGCCATTCTTTTCTTGTGAAGTTTCGAAAAAATACATTTGAAGAAATTCCATTAAGTCTCAAGACAATGCCAAAAAAAAAAATATAAAAAATCTGTGATGTACACTAAGAGGACAGTAAAGTTCTAGCAAACTAATAAATGTGTTATTAAATGTACTGGGAAAATACCAAAAAAAATAAAATCCCAAGCCTGCGCCAACGTTGGGAAATAACTACGGCTTATTGGTGTTATGATTTCGACAACATGGGAGTACAGTGAAAGTTAAAAATCCGACGCATTGCCAGTACATGTACTACCGCCTCCAATACCGGGCCAACATTGTGCCGTTTGTATTTTTCTACCTGGGCTGTTTTTTGTAAAGTGGTTTTCAATGTAAATATTCTATTCGAAAGAATTTCCGTTTGGAATCGAATTACATAATAACCCCCCCGGCGTTTGCTATATTTCAGAACATCGAATAATACGCTTTGTCCTTAAATTTTGTTGTTTCATCTGAAATCCCTACCTGTTGCCTTCAAAATTCAAGTTTATCCTTTCCAATGTGTTATTGTTTATCCGAGGAATCGGTGTTAAAATTCATTGATATAGTATTTTCGCTATAAATACAAAAACTTGATTTTGAATTGACTTTTTGGTATTTATAGCACCACAAATATGTTTAAATGTGAAATAAACAATACACTCCTCTCGATTTTTTTTAAGTTGTAAAAAATAAATTTTAACGGACGATATCTCAGAGAATAAAAAATGTACAAGTTCAGTTTCTATACCCGTGAAAAAATGGTTGTTCAATTTAATTCGTAAAATGAGTATCTATCTATATAAATAAAAACTAAATGTCGTTCGTTGGTAATTGCATCAGTTGAGAACGGCTGGACCGATTTGGACAATTTTTTTTAAATGTTCTTCATAGTCCAACTTAGGTTTTTAAATTGACCACGCCCACTTTTTTCGATTTATCTAAAAACAGAAAACGGCCGCACTGATATGGCTATTTTATTTTATTTTTTTTTTAAATGTTCGTAATAGTCCATAAAAGTTTTTTACAGAAAGAAAAATTTTCCACGCCCACTAATACGCCCACTTTTATTAAATCGTCGGGTAATTTTATGTACAAGTTTAACTGTATACGGTCACGAATAAGGTTTTTAGGGAAAGAAAAATAGTTATGGTATTGATGAAGTTTTTATTTTCAACAGTTTGCAAAAATATTAATTTTTGTATGCACTATCCATGATAACTGACAATCACATCAATTTTTCCATCTGGTTGGAAAACTGGTAGAATAGTGCCTATTAACAAAATCACAAATCGAACACAAACATTTTTTCTAAGTTGGACAGGACAACGTCTGTCGGGTCAGCTAGTAATTTAATAAAACAAAGTATAATTATATCAATTAATATATTTTTAAGTATAATTTGATACAATTGTATCGAGATTTTGGTCTTGTTGATATTTTCATACATTTATATAAGTTAATTCATTTAAATATGATCATATACATTGATATGTCGCAACGTATAATCAACATCTGAATATATAAAGAAACGAATAAAACATTAGGGGTTTTCATATTAACTCGTAAATTCCTTGTAAACCTTGTATAAATACAAACCATATTTTTTATGTATGGAGTTTGACATTAAAGCATTGTAAGTTATTTCGATTTCACGTAAAAAAACTGTTATACTCCACCTAAAAAAATATTTTTTCACGACAATGAGTTTCACGTGAAAATTCTGTAGACTTTGTTTTCACGCAAATTTAATTTACAAGACTATTATATTTCTGGTGAAAAGTGACATTTTGTTTTTATTGTGATTGTAGCTTTGTTACAAAATTAAAAAACTTGTTAATTTTTATAACTTAAATTGCAATTTAAAGTATTTAAATTTCGAGTGAAATTTCACGTGAAAAACAATTTACGGAGCTTAAACTCATAAACATACCAGGTTTACGAGTAGAATACGGGTTTATATGAAAAACTCTATTATAAAACTTATATTAATCTAATTGAATACATTTAATTTTTAAATACGCAAATTTTTTGTTTAACCATATTCATTCTTGTTTTGATTAACAATTAGGAAATTTCGGAAAATCATAAAATTTTAGACCTAATTTTTGTAAAAAAAAAAAAAATTATGGAGTTAACTTGAACTAGCCTTTTAAAATCTGATATTTTACTCAAATCTTTCACCAGATTTATTTATGTTTAATTTATAAAAACAAATTTAATATAAGTTTACCTCTTTCAGTCAAACGCCAATTGTTACGTTTTCAAAGTCCCATTACTGGATTATTTCCAGTCATGAGTACCGATCAAGAAGTCGGCTCGGTGCGTGATAGTGTTTATTGTGCTGCTGCTGTATGGAGTTTGTATCAAGCATATCGTCGTATTGATGATGATCGTGGTAAATCTTATGAATTGGGGCAATCTACTGTTAAATGTATGCGCGGCATTTTGGAATGTTGGATAAAACAAGCTTCCCGTGTAGAATTATTCAAACAGCGTCAATCAAATCAACATGCATTGCATAGTAAATTTCACTTACATACGGGAGAAGAAATTTATTCAGATGATTTTTATAATCATTTACAAATTGATTGTGTATCACTGTATATCATATTTTTGGTGCAAATGATTACATCAGGTTTACAAATTATTTACACACAGGTAATAAAGGAAGTTTGGTAAACTAATGGGACCAATCTCTTAAGTTTTTACTTTTTTTTTAGGATGAAGTTGCTTTTATCCAAAATTTAGTTTATTATGTTGAACGTTCTTATCGTACACCGGATTTTGGTATGTGGGAACGTGGTGCTAAATATAATAATGGTACTCCAGAAATACATGCTTCTTCAATTGGTAATGTTTACTTTTTTAATTTTCAAGACAATGTTTTATAATTTATTTTCTGTTTAGGTATGGCCAAATCCGCTTTGGAAGCTATTAATGGCTGTAATTTATTTGGTGAAAAGGGTGCTTCTTGGAGTGTTGTCTATGTAGATATTGACGCTCATAATCGTAATCGTAGTATATTTGAAACTATGCTTCCAAGAGAATCCAGTTCAAAGGTAAATTATTCAGTAATACGGGTATCTGGGATTTAAATTGTATTTTAAAAATGTATAACTTTTCGGGAATCGCAATAATTTTATAATAGTAACAGAACGTATATTCGATAACAATGGTTTTACATATACTTTTAAAATACACCTATATGATATAAAAATACAATTTTTTCCTACCCTTGAAAAAATGTTTATTCATATTCAGTGTGTTCTCTTACTCAAATTTCTTAATACTTTTTACTACAATTGGAAAGTTCTGTTTACTTTTTGTATTGAATTTTTCCAGGTGTAGTAAAAGTAGTAACTTCCCAGCAAAAATATGTGTAAGTCATTCAAAAAAAAAACTTTTAAATTGGTTACAATGGAGCGATAAGTGCTCTATTTCTGTTTCGAATGTATGTGCTTTAAAACAACTTTCAAAAATGTATATATAATGTTGTTTTTTTTTTCTTTGTAAATCCATTTGTTTGTAAATTACGAATTTATTAGATTCCATTTTTTATCTCTAAAAAAAAACAAAATAGTTAATTTTATGTACGTACTTTACTAATTTACGATTATTTACATATTTTTTAATTATTCGTACATATTTTAAAAAATACTTCAATTACAGTTCCCATTAGGGATGCCAATCGGGATTGATATTTAAAAATCCCGGGATTCGGGATTTTCGATACTACGGGATCCCGGGATTTTACGGGATTTTTCGGGATTTCGGGATTTAAATTTTCCTTTATTTGTAAAAAGTTTTATGTTATGTAACTAATTTTTTTATAGAATAAAGCGTTTTATAATTATTTAATAGTTGTTAATTAATAATGTGGTACATTTTATGAATATTGAAACATCTCAGTCAGAAATTGACAGTGGTACAAAAAATCAAGTACTTGCATACCACTGGGTAACCGCGATGTTAAAAATAAATAACTGGCAGAACACTCATTTGGGACGCTTTGCCAGCGTTTGCAAAAATCGTTTTGCCAGTATTTGTTTTACAAAACATCACGGCAGGGCAAAAAAAAGATACATATAAACTTTTTTTAAATTTTATTTTGGAAAATATAATTCAAAACCACCTATTTATTGGTTTTGGCAGCGTTTTGCCAAAGTTAAAAATTTTGTTTCTCCAGTACTTTTCCGGTGCTTTTTGAACTGTCGGTCCTTTTGTCTATTGGCGTTATCATATTGGAAATGGGAAAGCAATTTTTGTCAGTACTTGTACCACCTATTAAAATACCTTGCCATCGCTTTCCCGTTTGTATTTTTCTGGCTGGGATAATATATGAAGGCCTGTCATTAAGTACACTTACGCCCAGTATTTTGTAAGCAGATTTTAAAACAGATTCGTTGCGATAACCTTGCCCACTAAATCGTGTAATTACAGCAACAAAGTTATTTGGTTATCGTTATCAAATGTTTTCATGAAAGAATTCAAACTTACAGTCCCAGCCAAAACTTACAGTCCCAGTTTCAGAAATCGAATTTCGCTTGGAAGAATAAATCGGTAAAATAACAAACAAACTTGATTTTTCGCATGTATTACTCAAAAACTTAATATTGTTTACCAAAATTTCAAATTTTTCTGCAAAGTCTTTGCATAGTTTACTCGAATAATCTACTTAATTTATAATTTTACCAATACATTCGAATCAATTTCTTGTCAATATGAGAAAATTCAAGAAAAAACGTAGGTAATCTAAAATTGCTCACTTTGTTTATTTGCGTTTTTATTAATATTAAAAAATAACAAAATCCCGGGATTTTTGAGAAATAATCCCGGGATTCGGGATTTTGCCAATCCCGAAAATCCCGGGATTTCGGGATTCGGGATTTCCCGTTTGGCATCCCTAGTTCCCATTGAAAAAGGGAAGGAAATAAAGAATTGTATCCCATTGAATCTCCTGGACTATGACCCAAATATGAATTCTTCTTTTCACTAAATGCAAATATATAAAATTTAACAATTAAAATGTATTGTTAAGACTCGATGAAGTCGCTCGCGTGCTTTTGCACCGTGCACTAAAGAAATATGTTAATAAAATTTGTTGCAATATTAACATATTTTATCGTTTAAAAGAGACCAATCAAGAGGTTCGTTAACAGAGGTTGGTCCCTTACCTTTGCTTATACATTAAAAGTTCTATAAATGTCACCTGCTTTAAATGTCGATATGCTTTAATTGCTATTACACCTTAAAAGACGTAAAATCAAACTAAATAAATAATTCTATAGTGACAAAAAATATATTATTTCTTAAACTCAAAAATAGATTTAAAAAAATAACTGCCGTCAAGTTTAAAATGTCCATTAAAGTTCCAAATTTTAATTAAAGTTAAAATTTTGCTAAATGAACTTCTTCAACATAAGAATTTAACTAATCACGATTGCAAATTATAGCATTGGAACTTAATGCATCGTTTATTGAAAACGTTGATTTTAAGCTAACGATGGTTGACTTGCAAAATTCAAATGACGACATGGTATTCGCCTTCGAAATGTGTCTGGCGAAAAACTGTCCTCCAACGGTTCTCGGACTCTTTAATGAATTTAAAGGTAAAATTTCAATCGTAGATCTGCGGCTTAAGCAAATTTATAATGATGGCCTTATTACTATAGGATTGTAAAATGTCGGTGATCTTCTTTCCTTTATTTGTTAAAATTAAAAAAAAAAAAAATATATAAAAAATATTATATAACATCATGTACCTAATCACTTTTAAATTACTAACAAAATGCTTAACATGGGACATCACGTGTAAAATAAATCAGTGTTAAAGCTAAATTGTAACTACTTCACAATCAGTTGACGCTATTCGGAGTGCTTTTAAAATAACTTTTTTGTAATGGATTTTTTTGCTGGGTTGTAGGAAGTAAACGAACAAGCTTATTAATTTGTGGATTGGATTAATATAATTTAATAAAACAAAGTTTAATTATATCAATTGATATATTTTTGAGTATAATTGGATATAAAAGTTCAGGATTTGATTTCGTATAGGGCTAAAATGATTTTTTGTAATATATATAAAGTTGTGATACTATTCTTATTTTTCTCCTACTTTTTATACCAATCAACACTTAAACACATTTTAGGTTTTGACTTATTTCTGGCATTGAAGTTAAATTTTCAACTTTGATGTCTTCAGAGACATCATATTGTAGTTTTTATTAAATAATATAACCTACAATATAAAACTATATATGATACATATATAATTATATACAATTTGTAAGTTTGTAGACACAGCTGATTACAACACCAAATATACAAATAAATTTTAACTGGTCGCTATGGAAGAAGAGAATCTTAAGCAGAAAATTTTTAGAAGGTTTTCTTATCTTTTCCATAATTTATTTTGAAAGTTTTACTGCTTTGCATTTCCATAAAATAGCATAATTGGAAAATTATTTTTTTATTTACAATAAACAAAAATATGTTTTCGAAACATATATTTTTTTCTACTTGCAATTTCTTACTGGCAAAAATTTGTCCAGTAAAAATTTACAAGAAAAAGAAGAAGACTTGGAAACCCTCATCATGGAACTGTAATTTTATTCTCTCTTCTTTCTTTTGTTTACTGAGTATTTGTGTTAACGAACGCCAACCAGTAAAAATTTGTACAAACTTGTACAAATTATCCAGTAATCGAATGGACCTATTATATAATTTTATTTATAATCGGGTATATAAAATATCTTCAGTGTAAGAGATCCAAATCCTATATATGTCCTGTGTCGGAGATAAAATTATTCTAAAGAATATATTTCGTTATAAAAGAATGAAATTTTCTTTAAAAATTATTACAATTAAATTTTTTTTTTTTTTTGTTAGAAATTTCTTTAGATATTTGCAAGAGCAAAAAGTTAAAAAAAACTCAAATATTAATTACTTTAACGAATTTACTCATTTACATTTTTGCAGGGTGTTGATGCTTCTCTATTACTTACCTTATCCTTTCCAGCGTTTGCTTCACATGAAGAGAGTTTAGTAGAACAAACTAAACAAAATGTTATTAATCGTTTGCGTAGCAAAAAAGGTTTTAAACGTTTTAGTCGTGATGGATTTCTAAGTAAAGTAGAAGATAAAAGCAGAAGGTAAATCCTGAAATTATTAAATTGAAATTATTTTTATATAATGCCTCTCAATTTTGTATTTTCAGATATTATCATATTGGTGAATTAAAGGAATTTGAGGGTTATGAATGTGAATGGCCATTATTTTTTATAGAAATGATAATTGATGGAGTTTTTAAAAATAATAATGAACAGATCGAGGAATATCAAAATGATTTAAGACGTTGTCTCTATACAGATGCATGTGGTGATCCTGTTGTAACAATGTATTATGCTCCCGATGGTGAAGGTTCATATTTAAAAGCACCCTCTCAATCGTTATTTCTCTGGGGTCAATCAATGTTCATAATTGCTCAACTTTTAACTGGAGGTTTATTGCACATAAATGAATTAGATCCGATACGTAGATATTTACCAAGTTACAATAGACCTAGACGAGCTGGTCGCTATTCTGCTTTTCAGGTAAGTTGTCTATAAAATTTGATTAAGATTTGAACAAAACAATTGGTTAAGATTTGAATAAAACAATTAGTTTTATTTTTATAAAGTAGGTTATCATAATATTTTTATATTTTCCTTATTTGGTTTTTGTTTTGCCTTTTTAATTGGTTTTATCTTATTGAATAATTGGCTTAACTTTGAATACCTTTATTGATAAATCAAACCCTTATATCGTCAAGTGAAATGCAAAACAACGTAACTAACGAAATAAAAAAAAATTAGTTTTTTAAATGAATCTAGAATTGAACAAAAAATTTTCATTTACCAAAATAAAAGATCAACTATACATACCCTCATTCAATTTAATTTTTTTTTTAATTTTTTACATAAACAAACTATATGAACAATATTTGAATATAATTTGATTTCAATTTTCCGCGTTTTTTTTTTTGTTGTCCTTTAAAAATATAAAATTGATTGAAGGGAATGCATTAGGGTATTCAATCGATTAATCGTTATTCGATTAATCGAACAATTTTTCTCAAAAATTGTTCGAATAATTTATAATGTCCAAATTTCGAATAACGAATAATTCGAATAATTTAATACGATTAATCGATTAATCGAAATTGGTAGAAAATTACAAAAATTATTAAAAAATATAAATTTTTTATTTAAGTAAATGTGCTAAAATCTCAAAACTTTTTTTAAAAAGTTGTGATAAATAATTTGCTGTAGGTTTGTAACTATCCGGATTTCATTCTGGCCTAAGAAAATAATTAAGGGACGACCTTTTAGAATTTCTAGAAATATTTGTTAGCTTCAGCTCAATAAGAATTTCATGTTTTCAAGTGGGAGCGTTAATAAACATCTTAAATCCCAAAGAAAAAAAAACAACATAAAATTATCACAGTTTGCTTTGTCATCTTCCAAATTACTACTCTGTTGTTGTGACTTATCTAGTAAAATAGTGGTATCTATTTACGTATAATAAATTTTTAATTATTTTTTACGACTTTTTAAACGTTGATATTAAGCGAAAGCATTAATAATTATTGTAATTAATGATTATTATAATTATTAATTATAATTAATGCTCAATGTAATAAAGCTTGTTTAGTGAGCACTCTGAATTAACAAAATAAAGTAAAGGGATGGAGTTACGGAAACTTAGAGGAAAAATCAATTCTCAATAGAATTCCTCTCTACATTTACGTTTTTTATGTATTCGATGCATACGAAAGAGATACAAATTAATGTACGGGGTCTTTTATTCTTCTTTAACTCATTGCAGTGTGGTTCTCCCCGATTTGGATAAAATTTTAATATGTGAAAGAGGGGACAGAAAAAATAAAAATAATGACAAAAACTGATCTCAATTATTAAATTTTGTAATTTTTTCTGAATTTCAGAAGAGTTACTGAATTTATTTTTGTTCCTTTTTTAAATAAAATTATTAAAAACACAGTAAGTGTATGTATATTATTTAACATAAAATTTTTTCGATTAATCGATTAATTTTAAAATTTTGTTCGATTAACCGGTTAAGAAAAAAACCCGAATAATTATTTGCACTATTAATCGATTAAAATAAAAAGCCGATTAATTGAATACCCTAGAATGCATTGAACTATATTTTTCCACTAAATTTTCTTTAGCGTTCTATAATCAAAACTACCAATTTATAAACAAATCTGTTAAAATACTTATTTACTTTTTTTCCTTCTCCTGTAAAGAAAAATAATAACACTATTAAAAAAAAAAGAAATAAAAATTTTGGTTTTAGTTATTTTGCATTTTACCTGACGAAATTATGATTTGTCCAATTTTTTCTCTGTATACTTTCTTTTCCCATTTGCTCCTCTAAACATGTCTACTGCCCTTATGCACATAAAATAATTTTATTTATTTTTAACCAATAAAACACAAAACAATATCTATGAAAAATAAAATTGGCTTTACAAAAAAAATTGTGCACACAATCAATTAATACCAAAATTATCCAGGGAAAAGCCTTCGATGAAAAACATAACGTAAGTGTTTTTTTATTATTAATATATGTTTTATTTAAATTGTATTAAAACCAAAATTTACTACACACGTACTGTACATAAAATCAAAATTATTCATATTAGTTGAACATACATTTTTGCCTGAACACTTAAGAGAGCACCAAAGTACTAAAACTTTTCGATTAAGAATTAAATTATATGTTTTATTTTTAATTCTGCATCCTACTTTTAAATGAAATGACAAAAATCGGATAAATCTACGAAGACGTAATGACATAATAAATAGCAATTTATTAAAATTTTTTATGTTTGCCTAATATTCCTTCTCGACAAAATTTGTAACAAAATTTTTTTTCTTTTTTAATTTCTCTAAAATTTTTATTTTTTAAAACGTTTTCTTTAATTTTTTGTATACTTTTTTTATTAATAGGCTAAACCTGGCACTGTAAGTAATATTTTGGGTTTCTAAATTTGTTTTTGCTATATGTTGCACCACGCAATTGGTGTGTTCCCGTAAATTATCGCAGAAATCCAACACATTCCAAACAACAATAATTTGCACAGAATTTTAAACGCTTATGCTATGTTGGTTACCACGAGAATGTACGGGAACAGACATAATATAAGGGGACTCAGCCTTGCTAGCGTTTTAACAATATATAGTAGCGAAAAGTCTATTTAAAATAAATTCAAATTTAAGAAAATTAATGAAATAATGTGACCGAAATTTAAGTTAAACCCAAAACGAATTTGGTTAGCCATTTACAAGTTTTTAATCAAATATTTTAGAATTTTCGTGTTAAGGGGTTTACTCTCTTTAGAAATAAATAGCCTGATTGCGATTGGCGTTGTCTATATAAACAGTTAAATTCTAGAGGAATTCATTCCGTAGTTTTTGTGATATTTTTCAATTTAATTTTTAGTAATATTCGTTAATTTTATTCAAAAAAACAAAAACTTAAGTTGGAATTTTGTAAAAATTACAATTTCTTCTAAAAATTAGTAAACAAATTTGCAAAATTAAATTTCTTAACTAAATATTTTTCTGAGTGTACTAAGAAAATTTTGCTATTAGTATTAGTGAGTAAATTTTGACTCACGAAAAAGTATCGCGAATCGCATTGTTAAATTTTTTTTATACATATTGACTAAGATAATTATGTCGTTAAAATTAACTGCGATTGCACTTAAAAACGGGTGCACTGTAAATGCATTTAAAATTGACTGATAATGCAGTTATTTTAACTATGATTGCAGTTAATTAAAACTGCAATTGTAATTAATTGAAATGCAGTTGCAGTGTAAACTTTTTGAACTGCAAATGCATTTAATTTTACCGGCGAATTTTCAATATATCTGTATCGTTTTCACATAATTACTTAAGTTTAAATTCGTAGTTTGGAGATATTAAGGAATTTGCATAAAATTGGTATCCCGACTAAAAAAGATATTATATAATCATATATCACCATATATAAACCCATATATACGTCCATATCTAATTTGATCCGAATATTGGAATATATAATTATATCAAGCGAGATAAGCATGTTATCTAACCTGATACAATTTGATCCGAAAAATGGGTCTATCTAACTTCATCAAATTATATATTAATACATATAATTTGATGAAGATTTTCAAATAAAATTTTAGTAAATATTGTTGAGATCACTTATTTTCATTCATAGTAAATACTAATGCTTAATTTAATGTTTAGAAAAATGTTTGTTAATAAACTTGGAAATAGCTGACAAAATAAAACATTACAAAAATTTGTCGGAACAACTGTCTTATAAAATAAAAAAATAACTTTCAGAATTAATTTTTTTTCACGGAAAAAATAACTGAACTTAAACCATATTTATTTCAACATATGTTTTTCTAATTTTTATTTTTAAATTTAAAAATTGCAATTAAACTTTAAAAAATTTTGTATAATTAGATATCATGTCAGATATAATTATATATAAAATTAATACAATTTTCTATTAACTTTGTTATATATTTTGATATAATATGGTTTATAAAAGCTTATATGCCATTATATATAATTATGTATGAACTATATTTGCAGATCTCTTAATATATGGCTGGAGACCAAATCGCATATGATTATATATAACGTTATATCAAACATTTTTATAAAACCAAAGTGTTAATATAAATGTATATGGTTATATAAAGCCACGCATATAAACATTTAAAGTTATATCAAATCATATAAGATTATATAAAAACTTTTTTAGTAGGGATAGTAAAAAATTGTTATACCTTTTTGAACTAATTTATATTTTGACTACCAAGCGCGTCTTAATAGAACAATAATTGCTAGAAACATTTTTCACACTTATATCGATATTTCCAGATAGAAAAATTTCTGTCGAAAATAGCCGTTTTAAAATATTTTTATAATTTTTGAACTAAATGGAATTTAGACTCATGAATTTTTTTCTCAGTGTACTAAGAACTCATGTAGAAAAATGTTTGAACTATTGAAATATGAAAGAAAGAATCCACTAAAATAAAAAAAATCTAAAGAGAGTAAACCCCATAATTGTGAAATACAGCAAAATAAACCCCGCCTTGAAAGCAGTATTCCAGTTTCAAACTGCATTAAAGTAAGTTTAAATATAATCTATATCCTAAAAACTCGACCTTAAAAAATAATAAAAAATGGGAGTTATTTTGATTCAAAGGCAGAAATCACAGATTACACACAGATGTGAAACAAGTGACATGTGAAAAATTTTACATATGATTATAAGAAGTAAAGTAGAGACAAAGATAGAAACTAACCCCTCAATTCATAAATGCTTTGTAAAGTTATAGCAGGTTTACAAAATGTCATTTTCATACAAAATTTGTTCAATAAACCTCCTATAATTTTACAAAGTGTTTATGAATTTAGGGGTAAAATTTCCATATAATATGTATTAATATATCTTTAGGGCAAGCAATTTCATGCACTTAAAAGTCAAAAATATGAGCCTAAAAATGCAGATAAAAAATTATGCATTAGAAACATAAAAATATACAGCAAAACTCGTTTAATACGACCTCGGATAAGACGAATTATCGGTTAATATGAACTAATTTGAAAGTCCCGACTTTTTGGCTACAATTTCAATATAAAAAAAAACATCCGTTGATACGAACCCTCGGTTACAACGAACTATTTATGATGGTCACACAAACAAATTTTCATAATATTTTCCATTTTTAATACGAACTTTCCAAAATTTGGCAATTTTTTTATATATATATTTTTTTTTTGTATTTTGACCAATTTTTAACCGAACACGCAAACATTTTTCTAAATATATTGCAAACAAGTTATTTCAGAAATCAAATTAAAAAATTTTATAATACTTGAAATTTTTTTAGGAATATTAACCACTAAATTCATAAACGCTTTGTAAAATAATAGGAGGTTTATTGAACAAATTTTGTATGAAAGTGACGTTTTGTAAACCTGCTATAGCTTTACAAAACATTTATGAATTGAGGGGTAAATATTTTGTGGATAATTAAAAAAATTTTAAAAAAATTTTGCCTCGGTTATTACGAACCTCGCTAACAACGAACTAATTTGCTTGGTCCCCCGGAGTTCGTCTTAAGCGAGTTTTACTGTATGTAAGTTAGTTATTTTGCAAATAGACATAGAACTCGAAACTTTTCCATAGGTAAATAAGGGTTATAAGAATGTTTATTTTTAAAAATAAAATAAATATTTTAATAAAAATTAAAATAAGCATTAAAAAGTACAAAATATGCATTAAAAATGTACCAAATATGCATTTAAAGTCAGAATATGCAAAACATACATTTTTGTCAAAATATGTAACTACAATCAATGCCATTTTGTTCTAAATTTTATGATTCTGATAAATATTTAGTTCATATTAGTTTTGGACTATCGAGAAAAAACATGCATATGCATGGAATTCCTTGCCCTATATATGTTTCTCTCTTTAGACGTTTGTACTTTCTACTTATTTATAGGTCCATTCGATTACTTTTCTCAGTCAAGTCCAGTAAGAATTACTCAGTACAAACTTACAGAGAGTAAGACAAGATTTACTCTCAAAATAAAATTTTCACAAACATGTACTCGAACTTGCAACAATTTGCTAGTTTGTAGACACAGCTGACAACACCAAATATACAAATCAATTTTAACTGGTCGCTATGGAAGAAGAGAATTTCTGATGTTAAATCTTAAGCAGACAATTTTTAGAAGGTTTTCTTATCTTTTCCAAAATTTATTTTGAAAGATTTACTGCTTTGCATTTCCATAAAATAACACAATTGGATTTTCTTTTTATTTACAATAAACAAACATATGTTTTCGAAACATATGTTTTTTTCTGCTTACAAATTCTTACTGGCAAAAATTTGTCCACTAAAAATTTGCAAGAAAAAGAAGAAGACTTAGAAACTCTCATCATAGAACTGTCACTTTATTCTTTCTTTTTTTTCTGTTTATTGAGAATTTGTGTTAACGAACGCCATCCAGTAAAAATTTGTACAAATTTGTGCAAATTATCCAGTAATCGAATGGACCTTATATCTGTGTGTAATCTGTGGCAAAATTATCAAATTTTAAAATTTGTGTTAAAATAAAGCAAATAAAGAAATATATCTGTTCTTAGGCCCGATTACTGAATCTCCAGTTAGCTACTAACTGGGCCTTTAACTGGCACATTTGTTCTTGTGTTCAAATATAAAATTTGAATTTAACTGTCTGCTAAATTTTAACTGGACATTCACGGTTGGTCTCATACTGTAAGATTAGCTATTAAATAAAATAAAATGTCAAACTGGCATGAATAAATTTTTTTGTTCCTGTCGAATATTGCCAGAGGTTGGCAAGAACCACTTCCAAAACCGACGAGCTCTAGCCGAGCTAAAACGCGGGCATGCCAGCACCGCCAACAATCTGGTCACACTTAATTAATCTCCCTGCTGACAGGACAGAACAACAACAAATTTTTGAGTTTACTCGTAAACCTTGAGAGTGAGACCCATCGTTAATAATCGGGCCTTAAAAGTCCAACCCTTTACTTTATACATTTACCAGACCATTGCTTATAAGCTTCAGCATTTTTGACCCAAAAATAAATTTTTTTATTTATTTTTAATTTTAAAAATTGTGTTGAAATCGTTTCTTTTCGAATTGAATTACATAATTATCCTCTAGCTGTACTACTTTTACAATAATACTAAAGCGGATTCACTCTAGGTTTAAGTATCAACAAATTCGTATTGTATTACAATCCTTTACATTTAATTGTTTTGGTATATCGAACTTTAGCGTTCTTACAAGGTTTCCTAGATTTACAAGGGCGAGAATATTTTCTACGAAGGCTGAGTAACCTTATAGTTTTTTTCTTTCATTTTTTGTGTTTTGGCTTGTTTAACTAAATTAATAATAGAGAAAAATTGTGTGGCTTAATATGTGTATTTCTTTTTAAGTTTTAAGTATTTGTTTTAAATGTTAAAATTTTTAACTATTTACAGATTCTAAGGAGTTTTTTTTTATTTTTTTATAGACGAAAGTTTTTAATCTGAAAAAAAATTTCGTATTTGAAAACACTTTCAGTAAAGAAAAATTCTCGTATAAAAATTAGAAATATGAAAATTTTCAGTTTAAGAAATTGACATTCCAATAATATGTTTGCTAAAAAAAACTCGATATTCTTAGTTAGAAACTGTTCTACCTCAAGTTCAAATTTTAGTATGATATTGTCATATTAGATTTTATTTGTTGTTTCGAAATGGTTGACTATTTATATGATAGATAATACAATTGTTTCGTGGGCATTACCCCAACTCCATAACTCCGTAATAAGAAAAAGATGACTTGAACATACAAACCGAGACATTACATAAGGTACAAAAATTCAACTGGACGAGAATTTTGTACTTTTGAATATGAACTGTCTGATTTGGTAAAATCACTTTTTGAAAGCAACAATTACATAAAAGTGCCCTTTGGGTGCTATTTTTATGTTTGATATTCTTTAAGATATTTTGTCTTCGAAATATTTTGAGTTTCTGAAACTTTTTTTCTGCCGATTATATCTCGGATTCTGAGTTATATTCTAATGTCTGAATTCATAAATGTTTTATAAATTTACAGGAGGTTTATGGAATGAATTTTGTATGAAAAATTTCTTTTGTAAACCTACTTTAACTTTATGAAACATTTATGAATTTAGGCATAAATATTTAATAAATTTAGGAATTCTTTAATGAAAGAATTTCACGGAATCTGGGAATTTATTTATAAAACAAATTCAGAAATTAAGACTACCAACTACTTACACTCTGTAATTTGATCCTATTTTTATGATAGTTTCTTAAAAGTGTTGCTATAAAAAAATAGGCTTACTGATTTTATACATCCTGTCCCCAGCGTGAAAAAAATTTTGAGGAGGACAAATCCTAATAAGAAATTATAATTAAAAACACCAATTTGTATGCGAAGTTTAACGGTTTTTCCGCATTTTCATTCAGATTCGCTGTTTAGATTCGTCTATCACATAGCCAAATTTCAGTAAAGTCCGTATTTTTTTGGATACTCGTTGTGAAATATTTTCCGTAAGCAAAATTTCCAGATTCAAGAAGAATTTTACCAAAAAAAAAATCGCATAAATTTCCGACATTTTGTTAGAAAATTTAAGATTTCAGAATATGAAAATTTGGTTATTTTCATTAAAACATTGTCTGTGGGTCTTTAAGGAAATGTGGTCAGATCTCATAAATTAAATTTTTATGTTTGTCGTTGAAAAAAAAACCAAGAAAATCGTATAGAGGTTTAATTTTGAGAAAATATATACTATTTGTGTCATTTTCGCATAATCACTTAAGTCGCGAACCGAATTAATCCTGGTCTTTATAAAATCCCACCTTATTTGGATTGGAAACGGAATTGGATTTTGTAAACAGGTTTATAAAAATTAACGGAAATGGTGTTACAAAGGCGTCATAAAACTTTTAATATCCCAGCCAACATTTTTCTGAGTGCTCATAAATTCAGACTTTTAACTGAATCCAAAATACGACTCATTTCTGAACACTCATAATTTTGAGTCTTAAATGATCCATATTTGATTATTTTTTATGAGCCTGTCAAAATGTATACTCGTAAAATACACATTTTTTTGACTCTTTTTGAAATATTAGCTGTGTTCGGGTACTCAACATTGGGATCCCGCGGGATCCCAATTTTACCAAAAAGCGTTTTCTTACTACACAATTGGGTAAATGAGAGCTGTCATGAGAGAGTAATATTCTTGTTCCTCTTGCACGAAAAAGCCCAGAATTTTTTTTCGTGTAAATTTGGGTAAATTGTTTTTATCAGCTGTTATATCATCAGTTGGGTGCAACTAGTTCAATTGAACTCTTCACTAATTTGAACCAAAGACCTAGTTCACAACTAATAGCTCTTTTAGTTCAATCGATCATTTCAATCATTCAGAAAATATGTTTATCATTTACAAAAATCGGTATAATAGTTGCAAAAGCCTATCACTGATTTTACAACTCCATAAATACAGACAATTTTTTGAAGACGCTTGTTTAAATGTGTTAAAGATATAGATATGTAAATAAATCGAAGCTTTTGTTTAATATTAAAATCTTTTCCAAATTTAATAATCTATGTAATCCTTTTTGTAAATAGAAATGCCTAAAAAGGAAATTTTTATTAAATTTTTGATTTAAAAAGGGGTTTAACTAGAAAAGCTATCTAGATTTTTACAACAAATTGAACAAGAACTAGAAAGAGCGCTTACCAAAACGAACTATAATGCACAAATCTATTGACGTTTGTTTTTCGGGCTTCAAATATGGGTTTTCGCGTTCGTTTACTTTTGTGCATTTTTGTTATTTCGTGAGAGTATTTCTTGTTAACTCTCATTTTACCGAACTTTACCCAAAAAGTGAGGAAACAGACCTATTCATAAAAGGTTCAATAATGAATCCAAAATAAGAAGGAAATTTTTTTGATTATTTTCTGAAAGGTTCAAAAATTTTATTCAGAAAAGACTCGTAATTTAATATAAAAAAGTAAGATGGGGTTTCTAGAAGACGTTCGTTGTCACACGAATGAGTGACTACATGTATTTTGTTTTTGTATTGCATGTATTTTGTTATTGTATTTTCGTTCATGTGAAGCAAAACGTCATCTAGAAACACCACCTAATTTTTAGGAACACTGACTATACATTTCCCCCTAAATTCATAAACGCTTTGTAAAATTGTAGGAGGTTTATTGAAAAAATTTTGTATGAAAATGACGTTTTGTAAACCTGCTATAACTTTACAAAGCATTTATGAATTGAGGGGTTCAAATTTTTGTTTTTGTTGTCAGAAAATCTATCATATTGTTTTTAAAAAATTATAAAAATATAAGAAAACAAATTTCGAAGAAAAATACGCTGTTTATAAGGACAACATTGTTTTTAATACAAAATTGGATCTTTGTCAACAAATTCTTTGGTTAGATATTATATTGCAAGTTATCCTCAATATATATATCGTTGGCTTAGTCGGCAAACCTGTCAAGTCCAATTTTTATGCAAATTGAGTTTTTGTTGTAGTATGCTAGTGTAACTCAAAACACATCATTTACAAAAAACAAAATGCCGTTATGTTGTTTTTTCTTGTTGTTATGCAGTGGTAAGCAATTCTGCCAAGTCCAAAAAAAAAAACAACAAAACATCGAAAACCACAAGCTAAGTCCAACTGAAAACGACACACATTTTCAACAAATTTCTTCAATAGAATTAAATACGACTTTTGATTATTTAAAAAGACAAAACATTATTAAAGATTAACTAAATAATTATTTAGTTATTTTAACTTTTAAAGTACCCAGTAGGGATGCCGAACGGGACTGGTTTTTACAAATCCCGGGATTCGGGATTTTGAAAATTTAAATCCCGGGATCCCGGGATTTTTCGGGATCCCGGGATTTATCGGGATCCCGGGATTTTTCGGGATTTCGGGATTTTTCGGGGTTTCGGGATTTTTTTGTTTCGTCATATTTTTAATTTTAAAAGTAAATAGCTGAAATAAACCCTAAAAATTTAAATAATTCATTATAAATCTACTTATTATTTCTTGTAGTATGAAGAAATAAACAAATTAAGCCGGATTCACAATGCTGGAGTACTCCACGCTGCAGATTTGAGGGTGTAAAATAGAGATATCATGATACAAAAAATATATAAGTGCAAAAAAGAAAGGAACAAAATCCACTCAGAGTGGAGTACTACAGCATTGTGAATCTGACTTTAAACAGAAACTACACTTATAGAAATAAGTATGTAAAAATAGCAGAAAATGCTACCAAAAATTAGCAAAAAAGGTTCCGCGATTAAAACTACTGAAATCAACGGAACTTGTTTACTAAATAATTGTTAAATTTCCGAAATATAAGAAATATACTAATGACCTAAATTTAAGCAAATTGCAGTTTACCTCTGAAGAAACTTTTTAACCAAAAGTAGCTAAAACACTGCTATATCTACAAATTTTTAGTTATATTTGGCTAAAATTAATTGAATGCAAATACAAACTACTCTGCTGTAATCATCAGAAATATTTAGTGACTATTAGTTTTTTTAAATCAACTAACAAAAAATATTAAGCACATACCTCTGATGATTTCCGAAAGGCAGATTGTTAGATTTTTTAATTTAACAAAAATTTGCTGTTTTTAGTCGATAAAATTATTTTGCATGAAGTTATGATTTTAGCAAATCATCAATAAAATAAATAAAAACATGTCCGTTAAAGCTAAATTACGATTTTCAAAAGTTTCACAACTGAATAGAAGTTTTTAAATTATTATAAGGTTTTTATTCAGATTTATTTAATCTCTAATCTATTTTAATCTATTATTTATGAATGGAAAAAATTAGTTCTTTAATAACATTTAATAAGATATTAGATTTATGTGATTTAGGTCGAATATAACAATGAAAACAAATAAAAAAAGCGATAAAATATGACAAATAATAAAATCGGAAATCCCGGGATTTTTTCAAGACCAATCCCGGGATTTCGGGATTTCTAAATCCCGAAAATCCCGGGATTTTCGGGATCGGGATTTCGGGATCGGTATCCCTAGTACCCAGTGCTAAGGTGACCATACGTCATCTTTTTTTGGAGGAAAATCATCTATTTTCACTCGCTGTCATCTATAAAATTTGTGTCCTCTTTCTGTCATCTTTTTCATAATCGGTCATCTTTTGTCATATTTATTTTTAAAAGCATGATTAATATTTTTTATTATTGATCTTATAGTATGAACAGTAGGTACAAGCACGACACGAGGGACGGTTTCCTTTAAAAATTACATCAAATTTTATTTCACGCCGGTGCAATCACCAGTTTTTTCTGTCAATTCGTATGAAAAATGTCGTGCCGTGCTTGTTCTGTTCATACTCTTACTTTACTTTCGCTTTTGAAAATAAATTTTAGCACTTATGTTCTTTTCGTAAGAGTGGGGGGGGGGGGTGGCGGGGGCATACACGGTACTGCATGCTGTACAGTTTGTTGGATGAAAATGAGATTTTGATCTTGTATGGGCTTGTTTGACGACCATTACAAAAACAAAATGCACATGACCATCCAGAAAGTTGGACGACATACAGTATCGTGTATGGGTTCCTGTAAGCTTTATAAGTACAGGGTTGATACATTGCAAATATTTAGTTCTATTATCCTATTTTTTAAGTTTCGTTATTTTGTTTTAACTAACTTTATATATTTATAAGTAAATGTTATTTTTTTTTTAAACTAATTTTACATATTTACATATGTGAATGTAAATTTTTCTGCAAAAAATTTTGAATTCAAATAAATTTTTTACTTTTTTTCTTAATGTCATCTTTTTTCTTTTTCAAAATCTGGTCGCCTTACCAGTGTGCAATTGGAGTCCGAAAAGACTTCTGAAATCATAGATATATGAGGGTGTTTTTCTTCACCGATGAAGCCTCTTTTGAGCGCACTTTTACTTTATGAGTCATTTATGACTAATTTTTGAGTCATTTATGAGTATTGAAAAATTTTTTAAAAAATTTTGAATACACTCATAAATAAGAGTCTATTATGTTTAATTTATGACTCTTAAGATTTGAGCACTCTGAATCTTTTATGAGTCATAATTTCTGAGCGCTCAGAAAAATGTTGGCTGAGTAACTATTACTTATAAATTTTTTCAAGAAAAACATTGTTAACTTATAAATTTTATTAGGCGATTGTCATGGATTCTGCTGACATAAATAAAAATAAAACAAAAAAAAAGAAAATCTACTAAGTCCACATTTAAAATAGAAAATAATAAAGAGCAAATGTGCTAAGTCCAAAAAGAGCCTATAAGTCTGCAAACTTTTATTTTAGAATTCTATGATTTTTTGTGAATAAACAAGATGAACTAAAGAAGAAAACATCGTTTACAGATTTAAAAAAAGTTAACCCAAAAAAAGTTAGAGTTTTTGTCTCTCCTGAAAAATTAAAAAAACGGACTTAACATATTTGCCGACTAATCCAACGATATGTATATAAGAGGTGTTCTGATGTCAAATACAATTAAAGATTCTGAACTATGGAAAAGCGAATTCCTCATAAAATCCATAGAGAGGATTTATAGAATCTAATATCGGAAATCTGCGTTTAAAAATGTCCGTGCAAAAAAGAAAGAATGAGGAAGTTTTCTAGATTTTTCGTACGAAAATTTCCGATTGGTTGGTTTCTATTAATCTACTCTACAGATTTGATGAGGAAATTTCCGATTAAACTAAATTTTTTATTCTTAAAGTAAATTTTGACAGCCAATTTTTAGAGATATTTTCGTTAATTTTTATAAACACGTTTACAGTATCCAATTCCGTTTCCAATCAAATTCCAGTACGCATATATCATAAATACCACGATAAGCTATTTTTGTTGAAATTCAGTTTTTAAATAATTTGAAAAAAGTATCAAAAAGTTTCACTTAAGACAAAAAAAAATTGTATACTCAGTACCAAAATTGCTTTTCACAAAATTAAATAAGGGGCTATGAGATTTTTCTTATTGTCATATGAAGATCTTGATCGAAATCTCGTAATGCAAACGCAAGAAATTTCTAATACTTTTTATAAATATAATTTTTATATATTTAGTTAGGATATTGTTTTACCTCAAATGCAAAAAATTAAAATAATATAATATAATTTTGTATGTTCTATTGACTTAATAAATGAAATGGAAAAGCTAGTAGACATTTCTATGAGGTTGCGTTATCATCTGCATCCAAATCCCTAAGTTTTGATATTCTCCACTGTTGAAAACAACGAAGAAAAGCTTATAGACGTTGAATTTGGAGAGATTATATTTATTTTATTTAAAATTAAACTTCCATAAGCTTTTTTCATAGTCATTTATACACTCAAAAAAAAAAAAAATTAAAAATACACTCAATTTAAAAAATTAAAAAAAAAAAATTTAAAAAAGTACTGTAATTTCGTAACAGTACTTTTATAATAATCAACTAACTGCATTAAACAATTTTTTTTTGTTATTTAAAAAATACAAAATTTTGTTGATTTTTTTTTAATATAGAAAAGTTTGCAAATGAAAGTCAGAAAGTTGTATTTTATCTCCAATGTATAAAAATGTAATAACTGGAGAAAGATTTGCAATTTTGACGTTTTGCTAATTACACATTTTTTTATAATCGAAAGAAAAAAATCTGTTTTTTTTAAATATAAGAAGTGCGTCATTAAAAAGTGTAACATACAGCTTTAATGAAAATAATTTTTTCCAGCTTTAATGAAAATAATTTGTCTTGATCAACATATATTTGTGAAATATGTGAGATTTTAGATAATGATTTATTAGTTTACAATGGATAATCAAATACAAGTGCACAAAAAACTTATAGAAAATTCGAAACAGAACTACGCGTGACCAGGCAATGAGTTTCCAGATTGGTCAGAAAGATCAACAAGGACGTAATAATTGAAAGAACGCCTAGAAAGGGTTAAAGCAAAAGGACCCAGGAACTAAATTAAAGCAAAAAGGTTGAGATACTATTGAGAGCGATTCTGAATATGTCTGGCCGCGAAGGGGCACGGCGCGTGCAATGTTCGGAAACTTCTGTGCGCAGAGTTAAAGCTACAGTTGGGCTTAAAACATTTAAAGACAGAAATCGCAAAAGGAACGATGATGCCAAAAAACGAGTAAAACTTCTCTGTGTTACTCAGTAAAGTGTTTGTAACCGTCGCATAGGACAATCGCAATTAACTTTAAAATTAATTACGGTTAAAGTTGAATTTAGGGACACAGCTCCGAGGGGGTCTAAATTTTTACCACAGGTAAAAAATTGTATTGGTATCCTAGAAAAACTTTTTTTATATCTACGGCAATAATAATCGGGTTTGAACAATATATACAGCATTGCAGAAAAACTTTACTTAGTGAAGCCACTAAACTGCCTATCACATAGGAGAAAATTCCTTAGCCCGGCCGAAGACCGGTAACGCAAACTAAGCGTTAGTACACAAAATGCTTTTTCTTATTTTGTATGCAAGTTTTGAAGTTAATTTTTAGGAAATGTGCTGTATACCACATGATAGATATTGCAATTACCTTTCCAGTGGTACATGGTGCAAAAAATAAAAAAAATCGGCGCTGTGCCCCTAAACTCGTTCCTTAATTACTGCAGACATCCAAGGTTCATTCGCAAGAAGGAGAAGAAAACATATTTATTAAAAAAATTTAGCAACAGTAGTTTTTAACCATTTTAGAAGTTCTTTTAAATTTTTCTGATAACAATTTGTCAGTTATTTTCAAGGTTGATTACCGAAACGAATAACGGTAAGGATAAGGGTAACGGTATCGAATTTCGTTTGTTTTGGTAACGGTAAAGATAACGGTATTTACGACTGATTCGGTAACGATATACCGTTATCGAAATAGCAATACCGGTACGTACCGGTATTAAAAATTACGTTAAAAATATATAAAAACAAGTAAAAACATTGCATATTCTTATTTTGAAGTCCTAAAAATACAGATTATAACCTACAAATTCAATGCTGGTAGTTCTAATACTTAAAATCATTGTCTATAATTTTTTTTGTAAAAATAACTCAAGATTATAAAATAAAAAAGTTACAAAATTGGCATTTTTATATAAATTAATAAATACCGGTAAAATACCGGTAACTACCCATAAAAATAACGGTATCGGTAACGATAACGGTATTGGGAAATTTTTTTAGAGGTATTGGTAACGGTAACGGTATTCAATTTGATACGGTATTTTAGCGATAACGGTATTATAACGATAACGGTAACCAACCTTGGTTATTTTTAATACACTTGTTGGTTATTTTTCAACAGTTATAAAAAACTACATTTTTTCTTGTTTTAAAGGTAAATATCTTCGTCGCCTTTTTACCTGCATATACCTTTGTTTTAACTGTCATTTTCAGTAGATTTAACCGACAAAGTTTTTTGAATGTATCAAAATCTCGGGATTTAAATGCAGATGTAAACGCAATCTTTTGTTGGAATGGAAAATCAAAAAAAATTTAAACAATAGTTTTATACCTTTTAGTTACGGGTATATTTGAAAATGTTTTTCTTTAAGCTTATTTTACATTTTAAAGCTAGCAAAAGTTTTCATTTAAATTTCGAAAACATTCAGTAGTAGCGTTTTGCACAAAATGCAAAATTTAAGGAGGATATAATCAAAGAATATTGTTAGTGTTGTTTTTATCATTAACAAAAATAACTGCTTTGTAGTAAAAATAACTAGTAAAACATTAAAAATAAAAAAAAAAACTACTACATAAATTAATAGTAGGTTAAAATAACTACAATTACAGTTTTCAAAGACTACTAGTGTTAACTACGGAATAATTCACAAAATTCTCTGAACAAAATTTATGCTTAATTATATTATTGAATCATAAAAAAAAACTATTTCTATGAATTTCATCAACTTTAGCAACTCTAATGTGCTTTACAAATTTCCTATTTTCTTTTTTGTTTAATCGAAACTAAAAATAAATTATTTTTAAAATCAAATTTTTGTAGATATTTACGGTGGAGCTCATATTGTAGGTTTAACTTTAACTTGACTATTAAACAAAAGAAAATGTCAAAAAATTATATTCAAAACAACAACACATTTTCGGGTTAACTATTAGTTAACTCTAAAATCTTCAGTAGGAGACCCACCGTTATTTTTAATATATACATAATTTTTTAATAAAAATTATATTTTTAAAGTATATTTTCCATTTATTTAAACACAACAAAAACTGAAATGTTAGAAATGTAGAGTACCTTTCATACAGGATAAAAAAGAGGTAATTGTTTAAGAACAAAGAACCCTATTAAACAACATGATATTGGCCCCTTTTGTGTAAATGTTTATGAAATTGGTAAAGATTTTATGTTGAACATTTAAATGCTAATAACAAATAATTCATATGAAAAGTTTTGTAATGAATTGCATGCTTTGTTACGAATTGATACTACTAATACTAAAAATGTATAAATATACTAAATTTTTATTATTTTTATGTTTTTTTAACCTTTTCCAACAAAAGCATTTTGTTTTTAATTTTATATTATACATTGAATTAATATGATTTTTTTAATACATTTTCCTAGGGCACTGCTACTGATTTAGTAGTACAAATTGTTTTAATTGCCGAATCGATGCGCCTTCAGGCCATGATGGCTACTTATGGCATACAAACTCAAACACCACATGAGGTAAGTTCTATAGAATAAAACAAAATTCGTTTACTTCTTTTTAACAGAAAGTTTTTATTTAAACTGTTTATTGAAAAAAAAAACTCGAGCGAATGCATCTCAAGATTTTATAATTTTCTATTAATTAGGAGATTTTCTATATAAAATGAGAATATTTTTATACTACCAATGGGAGTCGCGAAAAGACTCAAAAGAGATTTTAAACCTTCTAAAATCATAAATATAACACATCGGCTGAAAAGTCCTTAGGATGACACATAGGTGGCGCCACTAATTGAAAAATCCATATATTTTTTGGAAGTACCAACCTTCAGATGATACCTGTCAAAATTTAATGACAATTCGTTCATTATTGAACAAGTTACAGCTGTTTACTGTTGGATTTTTCATTAGTGGCGCTACCTATGTGTCATCCTACGGACTTTTCAACCGATGTGTAATAATGGTGTTTTTCTTTAGCGATGAAGCCTCTTTCTGAGTGCACTTTATCGACTCATAAAAGCCTCCTTTTTCTGAGCACTATTGGAAAACTTTGAATTTTCTAAACAATTTATGAGTCATTTGTGACATTTATGAGTACTGATAAAATTTTCAAAATTTTTCAAGTAGGCTCATAAATAAAAGTCTATTGTTTCAGGCTCATAAATAAAAGTCTATTATGTTTCATTAATACACTCAAAAAAAAAGTCAGTAAAGTCAGCAAAAAATGTTGCTGTGTCAGCAAATTTTTAGTCAGGAGCGTGCTTGCAAAAAAAGTTGGTAATTTCAGCAAAAGGTTTGCTGAAAATCAGCGAGCTGATTTTTACCAAAAAAATAGTAATCCTCAGCAAAAGTTTTGCTAACACATAGTCGACTGCAAATGAAAAAAATCCTTACTAAAATCACTAAACTTTTTGCTGAATATTAGTAGACTGAAAAAAACTCAAAAAACTTGTAGCGAAATTTTACTTTAGTTAATTTATTTGCTGAAAATTTAAATATAGAATATGTGTAGAGTTGTTTTTCTTTATTTGTCATTTCCGTTTCCAGACAAGCTGCGACATCTACATCTTGTCTATCTGGTTGTCATCCACGCTATGAATGCGGTTATCAGCACAATTTTTGCAGCAAAATAAATTAGTAAAACATTAGTTCAAAATTAGTTTAGTGCTAAAAAAAGATAACTAAAATTTTTGCTGAAAACGGAATTTCAGCAAAAAAATTGCTGAAAACTAGTACACTTGATATACAAGACGTTTTACTAATTTTTCTACTAACTTATTTTTTTTAATGTATATATATATGTATATATTCCCATCGTTCCTATAAGGAGCATAGGGCCTCAATGTTTCATTAATGACTCAAAAATTTATTTGGTCACTCTGAAAGTGATCATACTTTAAGCCTTCATTAGTCTAATTGTAAAGTAAAAAACTTATCTGTAATCAGTTCAATATGTTAAAATAATATAGAAAATATCTGTGTCTTTTTTCTATGCACTGAAACTGTTGTTGAGTAAAATCGTAAAAAAGTTCTATTGAAAATAGAAATTTTCTATTTTATTACTTGACATTTAATTCTATGCACAAGAAAAAGATAAAAAGAACAATATTTTTATTTTTTATACTCTTTTTTATTCATTATAGGAAAGCTACGTTAATTTTTTTACGATACTTCCAAACTAATTTGGGCTTTAGTGTCTTTTATGAGTCAGAATTTCTGAGCGCTCATAAATATATTGGCTGGGTATAAATACCCTACGGAAAATTTTAACAAACTGTCACCGAACTGGTCCCTTTATATGAAATAGAGTGGTCACTTTTACATGGCGTTGTCATAGGAGGTGGAAATTGGCCCCTTGTGACATGTCACAAGACAAATCCCAGGACAGGTCCCTGAACTTTGTTTTTTATGAGAGTTCAGTAACCTGTCCTAGGATTTGTCTTGTGACATGTCACAAGGGGTCAATTTCCACCTCCTATGACAACGCCATGTAAAAGTGACCACTCTATTTCATATAAAGGGACCAGTTCGGTGACAGTTTGTTAAAATTTCCCGTAGGGTAGTTTTTCTGATTCTAAAGAAATATTCTAGAGAATATTATATTAGATTTTAAGAAATTGTCGATATAAAATATACCTCCTCTGCAGAGGAATTTTCTATATTTAGTAGGTAAATGAGTCTCAGATTCTGAGAAATTTTTTATAGAAAATTTATCTCAGATTCTGAACAATTTATGTCTCAGGTTATGAGAAATTTTCGTAGAAATTTTTTTCTCAGATTCTAAGATATTTTATATATTGTAGAAAATATTTTTCAGATCCTGGGAAATTTTCTACAGAAAATGTTTCTCGCAGATTCTAAGAATCCGTTAATTTTTCTTTACCTAAATTAAATTATTATTTATGTGTATTTTAGGTTGAACCTGTACAAATTTGGTCTTCTACTGAATTGATTAAAGTCTATCAACATTTGGGTGTCAATAATAAAGTAGGCTTATCCGGTCGTCCTCCTAGACCTGTGGGTTCACTGGGTACAAGTAAAGTGTATCGTATATGTGGCATGACTGTTCTCTGTTATCCTTTGATCTTTGAAGTATCGGATTTTTATCTTTATCGTGATATGGCTTTATTAATTGATGATATCAAAACAGAGCTACAATTTGTGGGTAAATATTGGCGTTTGTCTGGTAGACCTACAGTGTGTTTATTAATTCGTGAGGAACATATGCGTGATCCACAATTTAAAGAAATGTTGGATCTATTAGCCATGCTTAAGAAGGGTTACTGTGATGGTATGAAAGTACGTATTGGTAGATTGCAAAATCTTATTAGTAGTTCTTGTATAGGTAAGAAAAGAATAACTAAACCCGTTAATAACACTTTTCTAATTGTTGTCTTTCTTTTTCGCAGAACATTTGGATTTTATGAATCAAAACGATTTGTCGGAAAACGAAAATGCTTTTGCACAAATAAACCATGAGTATATAGGTTACCAATCTTTAACAGATGTTCCAAAAGCTCTTACATATACAGAAGAAAAAATATCGGTAGAGGTAAGATAACTTTTTTTAATGTAAAACGATAAATACGATAAATTTTCAAAACTATATTCAAGCACTACTCGCAAAAACCTATCCACGAAATAATCGATGCTCTACGAAATTCTGAATCCATTTTTTGTCTTTGCCAATTATGGGGCATTCTTCTGAATCGTGAAGGTTCTAATTTTGAAGTAAATGGTTTATCTGTACATCAGGCCTTAACTCAACTATATCATCGTGCTGGTTCTTTACGTTATTGGCGTGCTGTTCGTTATTGTTCTTCTCTACTCCATCATATTGTCGATTCTATAAGTCCTTTTATTACTACTGTTCTCGTTAATGGCAAAGAACTTACTGTTGGTGTTATTGGCCAAAGAGAAACGGTATTTGATAAACCTATGACACCGGCTGAAATTCAAGATGTCATGTATAATAGTGTCCAAAACTATAATGTAATCCAAGCTGTATTACAGCAGGAGGTGGTATTATATTGTGGTCGTTTAATTGCCACAAATCCCTCAATGTTTAGAGGGATATTAAAGGTGAGTTTTAAAAAGTGTTTTTTTAATCTTAAAGCCATTAACAATAAACAAATTAACCTAAAGTTTAAGCTAACTTAGAGTTACAGATGTCAAATTCCATACAAATTTCAATTTTTTAACTTTCAGTTTATGTTAACTTTAGGTTATTTGTTTATTGTTAATCGGGGTTAGAGGTTTGTAGAAACATTCTGACATTTTCAGAAGATTTTTTTTTGAAGAGACTGAGATGAGATTTGGATACGATTTTCCATTAAAAAATGTTCTGATTTTCTAATGTAAAAAAGTTCTTTATCTGTTTTTCTATAAAAAAATCATAAATCTTGATATTTTAAATAAAATTTCAGAATTTTCTGAGGTCGATTTTTTAAATTTACAAAAATAAAATTTAAACTCTATTTTATTTTTTGTCTAGTATTTCTGCCGTTCAATAAAAAATTCTCACATTTTCACACGATTCTTCTGAAGAAAACTGAGATTGAGATGAAATAAGAAATTGACTTTCCATTCAAAAATTGTCCGATTTTATGATATCAAAAACCCTTGTATCTGTTTTTCTACAGAATAATTTAAAATTTTTAACAATTCTTTTTTAATAGAACATTTTGCGACGATTTTATTGATTTAAGAACATGAGATTCAAAATTAAGAAACAAAAATCCTTGAAAATAACTTCTAATGTTCATTTAAATGGTTTCTTTTTTAACTACTTTATCTTTTAGATTCGTATTGGTTGGGTTTTGGAAGCTATGCGGATTTATTTACAAATCTCCGGTCAAGAATCTATAGATGTGGATAATTTATCACCTTTCCAAGTGCGCATATTATTACAGAAAGTTTTAACTGTTAGTGAATGGGCAACAGAAGAAAGGTATTTGTTGTACACTAAAGAAATTTTTAAACAAATAATCTAATTATTTAAATATCTCATCTAGACTAACAACATTACAAAAGCGTCAATTGGAGGGTTGTCTGTGTAGAGTACCCAAACATTTTTATAATAAAATATGGGAAATATTACTTAGAACTCCGTTGGGTATAATCACACAAGGACATTTGTTGCCAGCAACTCCCACCCTTATCAATATGAGTAGAGGTGAATTGAATTTTTCGCTATTGGTAGAGGAAACCTTAATTTGTATAGTGAAACCGGAAAGAAGACAAATAACGGTGGAGTTATTATGTATTATAGCTACAATATTAAGCAGGTAGATATGAATCACTTTTATCTATTTTAGTTTATTGATATTTTAACATATTCGTTTTAGAAATCCTGAATTACATTTTAAACAAGCTTTGGATTTAGATGAAATTCTATTGGAAGCCTTTTTAATGTATTGCAAGGTTGGTATTTAAATTGAAATATTTATCTGTAAACAAAAATCTAACATTAAAACTTAAATTTGTTCTTTTGTTTAGGATAACAATATACAAGATCACCACAACGATATGACCCCATTTTATTCATTGGTTTATAATGAAACCACTGGCTATTTGGCTAGAGCTGCGGTAAATAAAGTTCTACAAGGCGGTGCCTTTTCAACGCATGGTGACGAATTTACTGATGAAAATTTACATGATGAAACATGCAAAGTTTCCTAGTTTATTTATATAGTTTATATATTTTGTATTATACGTATTTTAAATTGTTCAACCCACCACTTTATAACCTTTTTTACATAACCTCCCACTACCCTACCCCCACCACATTTTAACCTTTATTTCACTTAACCTCCCACTACCCCCTTCTTCGTATACCATGACTAACATGCTCTTCTACATATTTTGGTATTTACAATTAACTTATTTTGTTTAAAATTCTTTTAGATGTTATAGTTCCTTAAAGGATAGTATATTATTCCTTGCAAAAATAACAATTTTTTTAAATGCACTTTCAACTCGAACTCAAAATATTGTATATAAATTATACATTTTATGAAATAAAGTTTTTAATAAACCTACATTGTGTTTAAATATTTTTGTTTTTATATCCTTCACCACTACGTGGTCAAAGTATAATTAGTTTGTGCTGATGTTTGTAAAAACAAAAACATCGGACATAAATAGACCGACTTAATGAAATACTTGAAATAGCATTAACCTTAAAAACCCCTAACTAAAAGACCCCAATGAAATAATTTAAATTTTAAATAAAGTTTTTGAACATATTTAGTGTGTTCGTTTACTCGAATTTCTTACTAGTTTTACTACAATTGGAAAGTTTTGTTTACTTTTTGTATTGAATTTTTACAGCTGTAGTAAAAGTAGTAACTTGTAGTAAGTAAACGAACACGCCTATTGTTTATGATAAGCTTTCAAACCTTGTTTTTAAATTTCGCAAAACCGATTTTCTATTTTTAAAATTTTTTTATTGTGTTTTGTTTACAAACAGATCTTGTTTATTTAGAAAATTTACCAATTAATCCCAAACCACATAGTGAAAGTGCCAGTGGCAGTGCTGTCAAACTTTGTTCTTGAATTTCACGAAAACAATTTAATATTTTTAAAAATTTATTATTGTATTTTGTTTAGAAACAGCTCTTGTTTATTTAGAAACTTTTCTAATTTCTGGGCAGTGACAAATAGAGAAGATACAAAAAACTGCTTTATCGACAAAACGTCGCTCTGCGGTCGACACTGCGTTTATCTGGTTTCATCTTATCTGTTTTAGGCTGTTTAGGTGTTTATTGTGATTGTACCTTTGTTATAAAATTAAAAAATTGTTATTTTTATAAATTAAATAGCAATTTGAGGCCTTTAAAGTTCGAGTGAAATTTTTCCACGTGAAAAACAACTTACGGTGCTTTAGGCTTGGAAAATAAGCTTATAAACAATATGTTCAAAAACTTAAGTAATATTAGATAATTTAGAAATTGGTCTGTGATTAGAAACATCATTCTTATTGCCTGATTTTAGAATGGGAAAATTGTTGTATTTTTTCATGTTTGAATAAAAAACGCAACTCTTAATGAGTGATTAAAAATCATTCTTAGCGGCAAAACTACTGAACAGGCACATTGCTTCAAAAGATAGGCTGAAATACCATCAGCATCACATTTAAACGAATTTGAAAGCTTGGCAATACCCTTAGTAACGTCATCATCTGAAATTTGCAGCGAACCCAAATCAAAAAATTAAGTAACTGCACGTAAATCAAAACCGTTATGAATCATCATCATTATTAAAATTACCTTTAAAATACAGAGCAAACGGATTCAAAGAATTCTTTAACGACCTAGAAATAGTCCCCTGATAAGACATTTGAGCAGGAATAGTAGATGTTCCTCTTTTGGAATTTATGAAGCTCCAAAACCGTTTAGGATTATTTGAAATGGAATCATTAATACTAATAATACATATATTGGTTATATAAAAGTTTGTTAAGAAAATTAAATTCTCTCTCATAATGAAGAAAATTATATTTATCAGTGGCATTGTTTGAAGCTTTAAATTTTTAATGAAATTTGTTCCGAAGGTTTTTTTAACTTTTTCAATTCTTTGGTGTACAAAAATAGTAAAGTGCGATTGAAAACTGTTTACAAATTTTTTTTACTAACCATTTTATCTGAGTGTAGACTTTGGTCTCCTGATTCCAATTCTATTACAAATTTTCCAGAACGTACATAGAAATAAATCTGTAAAAATAGCAGAAAAAGTAACTAAAAATAAGTTAAAAATTATGCTGCAGAAAACACTGGTACAATTAGCTGATTTTTTTTGCTAACTACTAGTAAAATAAGAACAGCAAAATTAAAACTGTTAAATTTACAGAATTTTAGTTTTATTTAAGCTAACTTTTAGCTAATTGAAAATAACAAATTGTACTGTAAAATCTGCAGAAAATTTTGCTAAATCTACAAAATTTTTGCTATTTTGAAGCTAAATTTAGTTGAATGCAATAGCAGTCTATACTGCTAAAATCAGCAGAAATATTTGCTAAAAAATTATAGACTGCTGTTTTCAAAAGTTTCGATTTTTATTTGCATTTAAAAAAAATTGAAAAAAAACTTCGAAAATTTTAAACTTTTTTGTGATTTATTAGGCTACTAATTATTTAGCAAAATTTTTTGCTGATTTTAGCAGTTTAATTTGCTATTTTCCATTTACAAAAATTTAACTCAAATATAACTAAAATTCTGTACATTTAACAGTTTTATGTTTGCTGTTCCTATATTACTAATATATAGCAAATATAATCTGCTAATTTAGCAGTTTTTTTCTGTAGCATCATTTTTAACTCATTTTTAGTAGTTTTACCTAAATTTTTTACGGACTTTTTTCTATTAGTGTACCATTTTCGCAAAATTTAGCGAAGTCGGTACTTTATCCAAGCCAAAAAAGCCACAAAATCAATCATTTCTTTACAAATTTACAATAAAATTAACAAAAAAATATTGTACTTGTTTAGGTGGGTACGAGTACAATATATTTTTTAAAGTTTTCGGTTTGAAAGTGGTACAAGTTAATTCAATACTTGAGAAAGCATTTTCCCAATAAATATTTACTTTTTTGTAAACGTAAGTAAATAAACCACCCTGATGCGAACTATAAAAAAAAAATTACACAAAAGTTGCCTTTTGCAGTTTTAAAAATACTGAAATGCCCAGTTTAAAGAAATAGGAAATTATACCACTTTCAAAATAAACCCTTCAATTATAAACCATTTTAGTTAAAGAAAAATTATCCAAAATGCTTCAAAATACCGAATACTCGTACCGACGAATTACCACCTTTTGGTTGAATAGTTTGGTCCGACAATAAACTTTAGAATCATCATACGCACCATTATGAAGCATTGCGTATACTTAATATTTTGTTTATAATCTTCATACGCACTGTGTTATGGAAGGGAAACATTGTGTAAGAGATTAAAAAAAGCTAAGAATTTAAATTTTGGAGACTTTTTCTAAATTCTAAATACTTAGTATTTCATAAACATTAAATTTTTTGTGTTAATTCAGGCACTTTACATAAATTCAAATCTAACATCTTGATTGCGTGTCTGCTAATGCAATAGAAACCTTAAATATGTTAAGTAATATCCTTCAACCTCTTTGCTTCAACCATTCATAAAATGTTGTTACATTTCAATATAATATGAACTTGTCTAATGAAATGTAAACAAATCTAGAGAAGAGATAACCGCAAACATTACATTAAATAATATATACGAGTATTAAAACAAATCGATAATAGACAGACGGACGGACATACACTGAATTAACTAACAAACACGCTTTTGGGCAAGGGCTTACATGTTTTTAAATTTTATGTAAATACAATTGCGAGACAAAAACAAAATTTGCAAAAAAAAAAGAAAGAAAACAAAAACATAACGGAAAAAATACTATAAAATTACCAGACTAGCAATGGAATAAATTTAGTATATTTTAAACCATCAAGGCGAGCTAACGCTAAACCTCCTACAAAAACCAGAAATAAATCATATTATGGGTACCTCTTCTGTACAAAAATGGATGTCACATGAAATTGAACGTTTATCCTCGAAATGGGAACGATATAAACCAACTGGTTCTGGTTACAATCGTATACATTCGATACGTCTTTCAAAAAGTGTTACCCATATGCTGAATAATCCTTTACCAGCAGAAGATCGTTTGGGGAAACCAACACATCGGAAATTATCTCAAGGCACTAAAAGTGTTCTAGGTTGTTCCCAACTGGAGTGTGAAGAAGTTTGTCCCACCGTTAATGTTAGTCACCAACGAATCCAGCAGGACGATAGTGCTAATGGTAACCATACAACACAACAACAATTTGCGTATTATCGCAATTGTTCAACTAGAGTTACCTAAAACTAAATTAACTTAAAAGTGAAAATTGTGTATTTTTGTATCGATTTCTGAAAAAGCAAATGTCCAATGCCTTTTTATGGCATTGAATTTCAAATTGTTTAGTAGTATGTATTGTATTTGTAACACGTGTAGTTATATGGATTTTTTGTAATTCACTTTAAGTATAAGATTTTTTTTTAACGATAGATTAGAAATCTATATGTATATGTAGCACTTTTTTGTAAAATCGTAATTTTTGTATTGAAAAAAATTATTAGACTATTATAATTTGTCTAAAAGTGTTCTCACTTGCAGAGAACTTTTTTTTTTAATTAGACAAACTGTTCGATTATAAAATATTGATGAGTTTTTATTATATAAAAATTCTTATCAATTCCGAGCACCTTAATTTCAATTGTTAAAAAAAGCTAATAAATGTTGCAAAAAAATATTGAAAAAATTGGCCTTAACTAAGCAAAAATATAAACTGTTGAGTTTTAATGGTTAGGTTTAGCAGAGAAACACACTACACTAGAATTGTAGAGCTCTATGATTTACTTATTCGGGTGAACGATACTACTTTTGATTTTGTTTTTATATTGGTCAAAGGACGTATAAAAAAACACCAAAAATTTTCTCTTATGCTTTTAAGTGGAATCGGCCCACATGGGGACTATATTCCAATTTTCTCTTAAATACACCTTATACACCTATGAAGCTGCTAATAAGTTAATTTCCCGTTAGAGGGGGAATTTAGTTTAAAACTTTTTTTAGTCTGTATCAGGGATGAAAAACTCAGTACTTTAGTACTTTTTCACTTTTAAAAGTTGCGCAGTACACCCGATTTAGTACTTTTTTTAATGATAAAAAAACAAATTAGAAATTTGAGAACATTTCTTTAATTATTTTCAAAGGAAAAATTAAGAGTACCTACTAGGGATGCCAAACGGGAAATCCCGAATCCCGGGATTTTCGGGATTGGCAAAATCCCGAATCCCGGGATTATTTCACAAAAATCCCGGGATTTTCTTATTTTTTAATATAAATATAAACGCAAATAAACAAAGTGAGCAATTTTAGATTACCTACGTTTTTTCTTGAATTTTCTCATATTGACAAGAAATTGATGCCAAGATATTGGTAAAATTATAAATGAAGTAGATTATTCGAGTAAACTATGCAAAGACTTTGCAGAAAAATTTGAAATTTTGGTAAATAATAGCTGTGTTTTCGACTTAACTATATACGTTAACTCATAAAAAAACTCAAAGTGCATAAAAATGCGTTTAAAACGAAAACTAAGATATTACTTTTCGTATGCGCGTTAACTTCCAACACGGATAATTATCAACGTTGAAAACTCAAAGTTTAGACATTATCCCATCGAACGTAACTTATTCCCGTTATTTCCTAAAAACTTTTGCTGACTTACGTTCGATTATAAAGAAATAATTATAAACATTATTTGTTTAAAATTTTTTTGTACTACAATCGGTTTAATGTAGATTTGTTTTAAATACTTAACGTTGATGGGCATGAGACAAAATACAGCTAATATTAAGTTTTTGTGTAAAACATGCGAAAAATCAAGTTTGTTTGTTATTTTACCGATTTATACTTCCAAGCGAAATTGGATTTCTGAAACAGAGACTGTAAGTTTTGGTTTGGACTTGAAGTTTGAATTCTTCCATGAAAACATTTGATAACGATAACCAAATAACTTTGTTGCTGTAATTACACGATTTAGTGGCCAAGGTTATCGCAACGAATCTGCTTTAAAATCTGCTTACAAAATACTGGGCGCAAGTGTACTTAATGACAGGCCTTCATATGTTATCCCAGCCAGAAAAATACAAACGGGAAAGCGATGGCAAGGTATTTTAACAGGTGGTACAAGTACTGACAAAAATTGCTTTCCCATTTCCAATATGATAACGTCAATAGACAAAAGGAACGGCAGTTCAAAAAGCGCCGGAAAAGTACTGGAGAAACAAAATTTTAACTTTTGCAAAATGCTGCCAAAACCAATAAATAGGTGGTTTGGAATTATATTTTCCAAAATAAAATTTAAAAAAAGTTCATATGTATCTTTTTTTTGCCCTGCCGTGATGTTTTGTAAAACAAATACTGGCAAAACGATTTTTGCAAACGCTGGCAAAGCGTCCCAAATGAGTGTTCTGTCAGTCATTTATTTTTAACATCGCGGTTACCCAGTGGTATGCAAGTACTTGATTTTTTGTACCACTGTCAATTTCTGACTGAGATGTTTCAATATTCATAAAATGGACCAGATTATTAATTAACAACTATTAAATAATTATAAAACGCTTTATTCTATAAAAAAAATTAGTTCCATAACATAAAAATTTTTACAAATAAAGGAAAATTTAAATCCCGAAATCCCGTAAAATTCCGGGATCCCGAAAAATCCGGTAGTCCCGAAAATACCGGAATCCCGAGATCGGGATCCCGGGATTTCATACAAAATCCCGAATCCCGGGATTTTCAAATTTCAATCCCGATTGGCATCCCTAGTACCTACATTAATCGAAAAATCGTAGGAATATAAATTCACGGGAAAAATCCACTACAATATGTATTTTCAATAAACAATTATAAAGGGGAGCTTGAGGTCAGTTGGGAACAGTTTTGGTCAGGCTCAAAAAACGTATCTATGAATATTGGTTCTAATTTTTTTAAATAAGTAATATATTCTAGAATTGTTCGTGGTCTAACTTTCTACCGAAATTGGATGGATTTTTAAGTCGTTTTTCGGAGCAAATTACTTAAACTGAAAGTAGTTTGCGGTTTTACCCCAATTTCGTTGGCACCATTGATCAGAAATTTGATAAATTCTTTGACATACTAATCCTTTATAGAAAAATTACCCAAACACCAGTGTGTTAAAGAATAACTTTATGTATTTTTTACCTACACTAATAGAAAAAAAAGTCTTTAAGAAATTTAGTAAAACTACTAAAAATAAGTTAAAAATGCCCTACGGGAAATTTTAACAAACTGCCACCGAACTGGCCCCTTTATATGAAATTGACTGGTCACTTTTATATGGCGTTGTCATATGAGGGGGAAATTGACCCCTTGTGACATGTTACAAGACAAATCCTAGGACAGATTACTGAACTCTCATAAAAAACAAAGTTCAGGGACCTGTCCTGGAAAAAACTATATAGAAACAGCAAAAATAAAACTGTTAAATATACAGAATTTTAGTTATATTTGAGCTAAATTTTTGTTAATGGAAAATAGCAAATTAAATTGCTAAAATCAGCAAAAAAAATTTGCTAAATAATTAGTAGCCTAAAAAATCACAAAAAAATTTTAAAAAAATCGATTTTTTTTAAATGCAAATAAAAATCGAGCCTTTTGAAAACAACAGTTTACAATTTTTTCAGCAAATATTTCTGGTGATTTTAGCAGGATAGACTGCATTTTGCATTCAACTAAATTTAGCTTAAAAATAGCAAAAATTTTCAAGATATAAATTTTATTTTTGCTATTTTTAGTCTACTAATATTTAGCAAAATTTTCTGCAGATTTTACAGTACAATTTGTTGTTTTCAATTAACTAAAAGTTAACTTATATATAACTAAAATTCTGTATATTTAACAGTTTTAATTTTGCTCGTCTTATTTTACTAGTATTTAGCAAAAAAATCTGCTAATTTTAGCAGTTTTTTGTGCAGCATCATTTTTAACTAATTTTAAGTAACTTTTTCTGCTATTTTTACAGATTTATTTCTACGAGTGTAGTTCTTAAATTGCAACGGTTAATGAACAATGTTGTGCTAATTAAGCTATCCCTAGCAGTTATTAAATTTTCTAAGCATGCAAAAATTGTGATTTTCTACAGTCAGAGTTTAAAGAAATAATTAAAATTTCTTTTTGCAAAGCCTTTAGTTTTTGAGTTTTCGGTAGTTTTTTATTAATACCACCTTAAAAGAGAAAAAATAAAAAGTTTGAGAATAAAAACGCATCGTCGGAAAAAATACGATGCGTATACTTTATATAATCTTTATAAAGATAATCATCATACGCACTGTTGTACTCCAAAAAGTTTTAGAAAATTAACCACCCGACTAAAAAAATGAATATATACAGTAGATTAGAGTGTCCAAAATAACGGCATTTCGGAAAACCGGTATTCGGATTGGTTGAAAATTACTATTTTTAAACCGATTTGGTTTTTTTTGTCATGAGAGTAAATCTATACAAAAAGCAGAAGATAATCAAATTTAGTTAAAAGCGACCTGCAGATTTAACATCTGATAAATAAAACAAAAAATCCTATGAGGTAATGTAATTGTCAAAAAAAATCTTTTCGCAAAACTACACTCAGATAAAAAAAATTGTAAAAAATTGTAAACAGTTTTAAATCGCACTTATTACTATTTTTGTACTGAATTTTAGTATATTTTTTTTAGTAATAATTTTTGCTATTCTCTTATAAATTACGGATTTTTCACTAATTTTTGTTGCTAATTTCAGCAAAACATTTTACTAATTTTTCAAAACCGAGTGATAAACTTAGCAAATAATATACTAATTTAACAACAAGGTAATATGTACTTTAAGGAAATTTGGCAAAATTGCAGTTTATGGGGTTTCGGCAAAAAAAAATATATATACATATGACCCCCTCTGGAATTAAAAAATAAAAAAACCGAAATTATTTTTGGGAGGGGCTCGGACCCCGGAGACCGATGGGGGGCAAAAAATGGGGGAACATAGTAACATGTAAGTTAAAGGAAATTGTGTCACGATTCCAAAAATGTAATTTTTTTATATCTACACCGAAAAAATTTCTCAGTTACTAGCTACTAAATTTTCAACTGAGTCTCAGGTGAAATACCCCTTACTGAGTTTCAGTTGATTAATTTGATTGAATTTAACTAATATATTTTATTTTTTTTTTAACGGAACTTTCAGTTAAACTAAACAAGACTTTATATTAGTAGCTGCTAACCGATTCAATCGCTTAAAATAATTTCATATATTTTGATTTGGTTGCAAATAAATAAAACACATTGCATTTTCTTAATAAATTTCACACTTTATTTGTTACAAAATTATTATTTTATTAAAAAGAAAACACAATTAAAACATACGATTTTTCCTTATTCCAAATTGTCACTGTGTATATCAAATATCCACATTTTATATTCGTATCAACCATCAAACGCATTTCTATTTTGTGTTAACTGTTTGCTTCTTTTATTTATAATTTTTTGGTATTTTTATATTTTTTAATATTTTGCAATTGAATTTGTTTATTTTGTTTTAAAAATTTTTTCGTAACATATTTTTAGTTATTAAGAAATCAACTAACAACTAATTTTTCTTTTTAACTGAAGCAAAAGTTGATAATAATTATTTCAGTTACTTTAAAATATTTTCATTTCAACTGAAGTTTTCTCTAACTAAGCTACTGAGGAATTTTTTCGGTGTTTAAAACGTAGCCCTAACTAGAGCCATTTTAGTCCCTTAAGAGGGGGGGCCTGAAAATGATGAAATTTTCTTGTAGGGTAAAATGGTACTCAAATGATAGAAAATGTTCCCACGACTTCAAAAAAAATTTTTTTGCAATAATCTATAAACGCATTAAAAATTTAGACATTTTAAAAAAATAATAAAACTACTCACTTCTGAAATTGCATTTTTCATAAAAAATTTTAATTTTTATCTCATCCAAAAAGTTTGGGTATAGCTAACATTAAAAAAAAAACAAAATAAAATCGAACGATTTTTACAAAAAAAAAAAATCCCCTGCGGCGTAGTTAAGCTATGTATATTATTATTATTTTTTATTATTATTTAAATTCTTTTCGTTTATTTAACCTTCTTTTTCAATTTTTAACTCTACTATTTTCTTGAGCTTAAGGTTTGGTTTTTATTTATAAAAAGTTTTTTATTTTCGATATTTCGCTATCATCTAGCATCTTCAGGAAATAACAGTATTTCCTGAAGATGCTACACATTGAAGTAGCGAAATATCGAAAATAAAAAAATTTTTATAAATAAAAACCAAACCTTAAGCTCAAGAAAATAGTAGAGTTATTATTATTTATTTATATTAGTTCTGAAATTACATTTTTCATCAATTAAAAAATGATTCCTTTTGTGATTTCCACTTTCAACTGCTTTCTATGTTCCAAAATTTCAAAATCAACAACAAAAAATGGACATTTACAGGGTTTTACCAAAACTAAAATAACATGATTTTAGACTTTTTTGATTTTTCGAAGATCTGAAATTTAACAAAATGCCTCTAATTTGATTCACGCCCAATGGACTGGTTAAAAAAAACCTAATTTTTGTAATCGTGAGAAAATTTCCTTTCATTTGCGTACCATTTTCGTTTATATTAATTTTTTTGGTTTTTTCCAACCCCCTATTGGTCGAAAAATGGCTCTAGTTAAGGCTAGGTTTTATGGATATATAAAATTAACATTTTTGAAATCGTGAAACAATTTCCTTTAATTTGAGTACCAACACAAACATGTTACTGTTTTCCCGTTTTTTGTCCCCCACGGGCCCCCCTCCGGTCCGAGCCCCTTCCAAAATTAATTTCGGTTTTTTCTTTTTTAATTCCAGAGGGGGTCATATTTTTTTCTTATTTTTTGACGAAACTCCATAAACTGCAGTTTTGCCTTATTTATACCCTCCATCCCACTGTGCAGGAGGGTATATATCATTTTGTCATTCCGTTTGTAACTCATCGAAAAAAAAATCTGGGACATAAAAAAAATATATATTCCTGATCGTTATCAATAGCGAAACCGATATAGCCGTGTCCGTCTGTCTGTCTGTCTGTTGAAATCACGATCACGCTCAAAATAGTTGTGCTAGGATGTTAATTTTTAGTCAAAATTTTGGTCCAATTTCTTAAGCAGTTTGCTATTGGAAATGGGCATATTTAGTCCAGACGTTTAAAAGTTATGAAAGAAAATGTAGAAGCACCTCTAGAATTTTCCATATTAACATGAACAAGCGGGCTAAAGCCCGCTCGATGGTTTGTATAAGTCCCCAGGTGACTGGGAACTTATACAAACCAAAGATTAAATTCGGCTGTGCCGAGTCTTTAGATACCCTCCATCCTGGTGTTTTTATTCGGGGATTCTACTAAGTACAAACAAGTATGAATTATTGCCATTTTGTATTCGGTCAATCCACTGTGCAACAAATGTGTATGATTTTTTCCACCACTACAAGTAAATATTTCAGTTTAATCTTGTTTAATCTCAGTGCTGCCACAAGCAAGATTCAAAATTCCCAAAAGTGTAGATAAAATTACCCAAAAAATATGAAATTATAAATGACTTCAATTAACATATTACAATTTGAACTCCGAAAAAAGGTAATAACCTCATCAGTAAACTTAAAAAAAAAGTGATTTGGCCATTTCAATTGTCCCATGGTTCTGGGCGTTATATTATTACAAAGAAAAGTTCCTTAAATATGCAGCATTTATGATGAACTTTTGAGTCTTATATGAATCTTCATAAAATTTAGAGAAAAAATTAACTTTAGAACAAAACACTTAAAAAGCTTGTAAATAAGAGTCAGTTATGATCACATGTAAACGATTTAAAAATAATCTTATTTTAGAGTCTTTCAAAAATCAAGTTTTATTTGCGTTTTTAAATACACACAAAAAAATCTTTGGCAAGCAATTGGGAGCACTTCAACTAAAATAATGTTTTTGTGGCATACACAATATAATAAATTATTCGATAAAACTTTGTTAGTTGAAATTTGCTTAATTACTTGGTAACGATTTTTTTATGTACGTTAATAGCTTATTTGTATAACGAAAGAATTTCAAAGCATGTATAGATTAATACACTTTCCTGATGTATCGGTTTAATTCGTGGATGATCAGTCGCTGTGAATCAATTCATTAACTCGTATGAATAAAAAATAGATATTGGAATTTTTATGCAAACTTAACAATTAGATGTTAAATCATTCATAAGCCAAAAGTAATTACATACATTGAGGCAGGGTTGGTAGGCTCTATCGCTAAAATACTGTTATGGATTCAAATATCGATACATTTAAAATACCAGTACCGAAATTAATCAAATACCATTATCCCATTATCCTTACAACACCATTATTTTTTAGTTTAAAATTTTTGTAATTCCACGTCGTAATCGTGAATTTTACATACACTTTGTTAATAAATTTATTTTACTTTACTTTGTTTTTTCATAAAAAAAATTTGCGGAATGCACCGAAATAACTGAATACCGCTTATCTTAAAATACCATTATCGAAATAATTGCAATACAGTTAACCTTAAAATACCGTTATCGAAATACAATTATCCTTAACATACTGTAACCGAAATAATCTATGATAGCGTTACTTACCCTCACCGATAATCGCACCGTTTCTGCTACCAACAATGCTTTGAAGTAATTGCTAAGTTGTATTCATAGACCCACTATCTATTGGCTAGTTTATGATTTAAATTCTTTTTTTATGTATAATATATTTTTTTATTTACAAATTTGATAACTTTCTCAATTCATTCATTTGAATTGAAATTTAAGTGAAAAACTAAACAATTTAATAATTGCTGTCATCCATGCCCTACCCATAAAGTGGCAACACTGCTTATGTTATTCATATATATGTGTGCAGACCTTTAAAAGTATAATTCCTTAATTCGTATTTTAAATCTCAATTTTGCAATAAGTTGATCCCAGTGAATTTTTTTTATCCCGATGTAGTACTTTTCAAGCTGTTAAAAAAAATCCGCGGAAAGACCTCTGTAGGGAGTTTATTTCTGTGAAAAGTTTGGAAATGGACTTAGCTACATATATCTAAGTCATTTATAGTCAGATTGGAACAATATATATATATCATTGAAAGATAGTAAAAATATCTTATGGACGACATTTTTTTTTTGTTTGTTTACCCATTACCGGCGAATGAGATTTATTTTTAAGATTTTTTAAAATAAACCGTTTTTATAAAAACCACCGTATACTACCACATAATTTTTTACTTATTAATATATTCTCAAGATTAAAAACTTTTAAGATGTAGTTAAAATTTTATCACTTCAAACACCGAAGATTTTAGAAGTCAAGCCTATCTATATATCAAATAAAAGCTTTTCGTCTTGATAACATTCTAATAAGCACAATTTTTGTTCTTATATAGGATTTTTATGGAATAAAAACATTAAAAAAACAAAAAAATTAAAATTCCTACGCCGAATCATAATGGGTCAACAAAAAAATGCTATCCTAAAGATATTTTTATTACCTTTCCAATGGTGTACATATTGTTCCAACCCTATCATAAATGAAGAAAATATAGTTAAGTTAATTTTTAAACTTTAAACCGAAGTAACTCCCCATACAGGCTTTTCGGTAAAAAAAAAATTTCTTCGGGCCCCCAAAAGAGAGTTATATCAGTAGTAAAAATTTAGAATCAATCGGTGAGATGCTTCTAAAGCCAACATACGTCCAAATTATTCAATCGAATCAAAATTGAATCAACACAAATAGGTACAAATCTTAAGCTGCCTACACACTAGGGAACATGGTTGAGGGAACAAAAAATATCAAAAAATTTTGTAAACACGAAATGCACGCTCTCAACACGCACACACACACAAACGCACTCACACATTCACAAAAAATGCTCTCTTTTTTTAAGTATGTTCCCTAGTGTGTAGGCAGCTTTATCTCACTTTATTCAATGTCCAATCATTGATTTAAAGGCATTATGAATTATTCAGTAATTTATAAAATGAATCCACTTTTATGCATATAAATTCAAAAAAAGAATTATCTCTTTCAAGGTCTGGGTGTGTATGTATGTATTTTTTTCTTATTCAGTAAAAACAACAACACACAGTTAATATATTTTTCATGTTAATATGGAAAATTCTAGAGGTGCTTCTACATTTTCTTTCATAACTTTTAAACGTCTGGACCAAATATGCCCATTTCCAATAGCAAACTGCTTAAGAAATTGGACCAAAATTTTGACTAAAAACTAACATCCTAGCACAACTATTTTGAGCGTGATCGTGATTTCAACAGACAGACAGACGGACACGGCTATTATATTTTCTTATATAGGTTAAAAAAAAAAACAAAAAAATTAAAATTCCTACGCCGAATCATAATGGGTCAACAAAAAATGCTATCCTAAAGATATTTTTATTACCTTTCCAATGGTGTACATATTGTTCCAACCCTATCATAAATGAAGAAAATATAGTTAAGTTCATTTTTAAACTTTAAACCGAAGTAACTCCCCATACAGGCTTTTCGCTGATAAAAAAATTTATTCGGGCCCCCAAAAGAGAGTTATATCCGTAGTAAAAATTTAGAATCAATCGGTGAGGTGCCTCTAAAGCCAACATACGTCCAAATTATTCAATAGAATCGAAATTGAATCAACACAAATAGGAACAAATCTTATCTCACTTTATTCAATGTCCAATCATTGATTTAAAGGCATTATGAATTATTCAGTAATTTATAAAATGAATCCAATTTTATGCATATAAATTCAAAAAAAGAATTAACTCTTTTAAGGTCTGGGTGTGTATGTTTGCATTTTTTTCTTATTCAGTAACAACAACAACACACAGTTAATATATTTTTCATGTTAATATGGAAAATTCTAGAGGTGCTTCTACATTTTCTTTCATAACTTTTAAACGTCTGGACCAAATATGCCCATTTCCAATAGCGAACTGCTTAAGAAATTGGACCAAAATTTTGACTAAAAATTAACATCCTAGCACAACTATTTTGAGCGTGATCGTGATTTCAACAGACAGACAGACAGACAGACAGACGGACACGGCTATATCGGTTTCGCTATTGATAACGATCAGGAATATATATTTTTTTTATGTCCCAGATTTTTTTTTCGATGAGTTACAAACGGAATGACAAAATGATATATACCCTCCTGCACAGTGGGATGGAGGGTATAAAAATATATTATCTGGGTGTTGTTGTTGTTACTGAATAAGAAAAAAATACAAACATACACACCCATACCTTGAAAGAGTTAATTCTTTTTTTGAATTTATATGCATAAAATTGGATTCATTTTATAAATTACTGAATAATTCATAATGCCTTTAAATCAATGATTGGACATTGAATAAAGTGAGATAAGATTTGTTCCTATTTGTGTTGATTCAATTTCGATTCTATTGAATAATTTGGACGTATGTTGGCTTTAGAGGCACCTCACCGATTGATTCTAAATTTTTACTACTGATATAACTCTCTTTTGGGGGCCCGAACAAATTTTTTTTTCAGCGAAAAGCCTGTATGGGGAGTTACTTCGGTTTAAAGTTTAAAAATGAACTTAACTATACTTTCTTCATTTATGATAGGGTTGGAACAATATGTACACCATTGAAAAGGTAATAAAAATATCTTTAGGATACCATTTTTTTGTTGACCCATTATGATTCGGCGTAGGAATTTTAATTTTTTTGTTTTTTTTTTTAAACCTATATAAGAAAATATAATAGCCGTGTCCGTCTGTCTGTCTGTTGAAATCACGATCACGCTCAAAATAGTTGTGCTATGATGTTAATTTTTAGTCAAAATTTTTGTCCAATTTCTTAAGCAGTTTGGTATTGGAAATGGGCATATTTGGTCCAGACGTTTAAAAGTTATGAATGAAAATGTAAAAACACCTCTAGAATTTTCCATATTAACATGAAAAAATATATTAACTGTGTGTTGTTGTTTTTACTGAATAAGAAAAAAATACATACATACACACCCAGACCTTGAAAGATATAATTCTTTTTTTGAATTTATATGCATAAAATTGGATTCATTTTATAAATTACTGAATAATTCATAATGCCTTCAAATCAATGATTGGACATTGAATAAAGTTACATAAGATTTGTTCCTATTTGTGTTGATTCAATTTTGATTCGGTTGAATAATTTGGACGTATGTTGGCTTTAGAGGCACCTCACCGATTGATTCTAAATTTTTACTACTGATATAACTCTCTTTTGGGGGCCCGAAGAAATTTTTTTTCACCAAAAAGCCTGTATGGGGAGTTACTTCGGTTTAAAGTTTAAAAACGAACTTAACTATATTTTCTTCATTTATGATAGGGTTGGAACAATATGTACACCATTGGAAAGGTAATAAAAATATCTTTAGGATACCATTTTTTTTGTTGACCCATTATGATTCGGCGTAGGAATTTTAATTTTTTTGTTTTTTTAATGTTTTTATTCCATAAAAATCCTATAAAAGAACAAAAATTGTGCTTATTAGAATGTTATCAAGACGAAAAGCTTTTATTTGATATATAGATTAAATTTTGATCACTTCAAACACCGAAGATATTAGAGGTCAAAATCGTGAGATTTTTTTTCTTTCAAAGTATTGCTAACTTTTGACAAATGAAAAATCTCAATACCGACAATAGGTTTAAAATGTGTTTACTCCCAAAATATGTTCGATTCCCGATGAGTTAATTCAGTATAATTGTTGGTTAGAGTCAAAGTTGTATCTTTTGTACCATCTGCAAAAAAATTAGGCTTGACTTCTAACATCTTCGGTGTTTGAACTGATAAAATTTGAACTACATCTTAAAAGTTTTTAATCTTGAGAATATATTAATAAGTAAAAAATTATGTGGTAGTATACGGTGGTTTTTATAAAAACGGTTTATTTTAAAAAATCTTAAAAATAAATCTCTTTCGCCTGTAATGGGTAAACAAACAAAAAAAAAATGTCGTCCATAAGATATTTTTACTATCTTTCAATGATATATATATATATTGTTCCAATCTGACTATAAATGACTTAGATATATGTAGCTAAGTCCATTTCCAAACTTTTCACAGAAATAAACTCCCTACAGAGGTCTTTCCGCGGATTTTTTTTAACAGCTTGAAAAGTACTACATCGGGGTAAAAAAAAATTCAGTGAGATCAACTTATTGCAAAATTGAGATTTAAAATACGAATTAAGGAATTATATTTTTAAAGGTCTGCACACATCTATATGAATAACATAAGCAGTGTTGCCACTTTATGGGTAGGGCATGGATGACAGCAATTATTAAATTGTTTAGTTTTTCACTTAAATTTCAATTCAAATGAATGAATTGAGAAAGTTATCAAATTTGTAAATAAAAAAATATATTATACATAAAAAAAAAGAATTTAATTCATAAACTAGCCAATAGATAGTGGGTCTATGAATACAACTTAGCAATTACTTCAAAGCATTGTTGGTAGCAGAAACGGTGCGATTATCGGTGAGGGTAAGTAACGCTATCATAGATTATTTCGGTTACAGTATTTTAAGGATAATTGTATTTCGATAACGGTATTTTAAGTTTAACTGTTTTGCAATTATTTCGATAATGGTATTTTAAGATAAGCGGTATTCAGTTATTTCGGTGCATTCCGCAAATTTTTTTTTATGAAAAAACAAAGTAAAGTAAAATAAATTTATTAACTAAGTGTATGTAAAATTCACAATTACGACGTGGAATTACAAAAAGTTTAGACTAAAAAATAATGGTGTTGTAAGGATAATGGGATAATGGTATTTGATTAATTTCGGTACTGGTATTTTAAATGTATCGATATTTGAATCTATAACAGTATTTTAGCGATAGAGCCTACCAACCCTGCCTCAATGTATGTAATTACTTTTGGCTTATGAATGACTTAACATCTAATTGTGAAGTTGTCATAAAAATTTCAATATCTATTTTTTATTCATACGAGTTAATGAATTGATTCACAGCGACTGATCATCCACGAATTAAACCGACTCATCAGGAAAGTGTATTAATCTATACATGCTTTGAAATTCTTTCGTTATACAAATAAGCTATTAACGTACACAAAAAAATCGTTACCAAGTAATTAAGCAAATTTCAACTAATAAAGTTTTATCGAATAATTTATTATATTGTGTATGTCACAAAAACATTATTTTAGTTGAAGTGCTCCCAATTGCTTGCCAAAGATTTTTTTGTGTGTATTTAAAAACGCAAATAAAACTTGATTTTTGAAAGACTCTAAAATAAGATTATTTTTAAATCGTTCACATGTGATCATAACTGACTCTTATTTACAAGCTTTTTAAGAGTTTTGTTCTAAAATTAATTTTTTCTCTAAATTTTATGAAGATTCATATAAGACTCAAAAGTTCATCATAAATGCTGCATATTTAAGGAAATTTTCTTTGTAATAATATAACGCCCAGAACGATGGGACAATTGAAATGGCCAAATCATTTTTTTAAGTTTACTGATGAGGTTATTACCTTTTTTCGGAGTTCAAATTGTAATAATATGTTAATTGAATTCATTTATAATTTCATATTTTTTGGATAATTTTGTCTACACTTTTGGGAATTTTGAATCTTGCTTGTGGCAGCACTGAGATTAAACAAGATTAAACTGAAATATTTACTTGTAGTGGTGAAAAAATCATACACATTTGTTGCACAGTGGATTGACCGAATACAAAATGGGTAATAATTCATACTTGTTCGTACTTAGTAGAATCCCCGAATAAAAACACCAGGATGGAGGGTATCTAAAGACTCGGCACAGCCGAATTTAATCTTTGGTTTGTATAAGTTCCCAGTAACCTCCTTGTATAAAGGAGAAAAAAAACTGCAGTTTGATTAAAATAATATAATAATATTAAAATAAATTAATATTTTAAAATTAAATTCCAGTCGAAATATAGAATTTTCGAACGATTAGCTTAAAAATAGTTTATTCGGTTTCGGGTTTGGACACTCTTCGTACAAGTCTATTGACGTTTGTTTTTTGGGCTTGAAATATAGTTTTTTACGTTTGCATACCTTTGTATTTAATTTTGACTTATTTCAATCATCTCTTATTCAGCAGTTTATATGTTACTCTTTTTAATGGTGCAGTCGTTATTTATTCGGAACTTTATGCGGACCTCCTAGGATGCAAGTAAAAACAACCATGAACCTCGAACCGCCTTATCCAGATATCTATTAGAAGTCAATATTTATAAAACAGTTTTCGTTAAAGACAGTCTTTGTAAATAAGAATCTTTTTTTAAGTTTTTTCTTTAATTTAATAATTTATTGAAAAAATACAAACATTTTATTTCTTATCAATGTTTACATAATTAAATAAAATTCTAAAGTTTGCTTTGATTTTAAATTTTTCTAATATTAAACATTAAAATAGGTACCATTTTTTTTTTTTTTGTTATTAATTTAATAGTTAATGAAGGTAAAAAAAACATTTGATTTATTATTAATATATTATTTTACTTTATAAACAATTATCATTTGTTATATATTTAATACATATAATATAAAAAAATCGATTTTATATAAAAATTCCTAAAAACTAAACAAAAATTATTAATTTTAGGATATATATTCAAGCACTATTTAGAAAACAACTTGATGTTTTTCCAAATAAGCGCGTTATTTGTTGTTCGTTACTTTTAGCTTAATATGTACGATGGTGTTTCTTTTCGAAAAAAAATATCAATTCCAATTATAACAATATGTATGAGCTGTGTTAATAATTGTATGATATGAATAAAATTTGTTTTCTAGTAAGCAATTTAATTATGCTAATTGATTTTTATTTTTTTAGAATAGAAAAATTGTTTATGTATTACCAATTTTAGTTAAGCATATAACTATTAACGTATGATATGATTTTCTGTTTGTTTAGAATATATTGTTTAGACATTTATTGTATGTATTGATTGATGTGTGAGTGTATGTAGTAAAGGCCTGCATGAATGCATTTAAAACAGGCTGTGAAACATTCACTACACTTTTTGCAATTCAGAAATCATCAATTGAAATTCAGAAAAGATAATATCTATATTAATTCATGATTTCTATATTTCAATTGATAGTCTCTGAATTTGAATTTAAAATTTCTGAATTGCAAAAAGTGTAGTGAATGTTTCACAGAATATTTTTAATTCATTCATGCTGGCCTTTAATATGTAGTAATATGTTTTGTATGTATGCAAGCATTTTCAAATTATTGTTTTTTAATAAAAATATATATATTTTTTAATTATAAATTACAACACTTAAGGCATTTTTATTAAATATTTTGGCTTTTTTCTATAAACAACTTTTAAATTATTTTTAAATAAACGCTTCGTAATATTGACCTACACTGGATATTTCTGAACAGAGTGGTATCCCAAAACCCTTATATTCAGATGAAGGTTTCAGAATCTCTTTCAGTTCTTTTTTCTTTAATTTGTGGCAACCTAGTACATATTCTTCTTTCACAATTTTCGACCAAAAATTATTAGAATTATTTTACTTTATAACGATTTTTACATTTATTGATGGTTACGTTTTTTCCAGTGTAATTTTATATATATAGTTTTTTCATTTTAAATAAAGTTAAAAAGAAATTAATATACGTAAGCAGTTTAACAATATTGCAATTAGTAAAAAAAAAGTCTTTCAAAATTAATATAAAAAATACAAATTAAAAAAGTATATGTTTATCACTTAGTTTAGAATAACTAGTTTTTATGTTATTAAACATATAATTTGTTTATCTAAATTTTGTTTAAATTATTTTATATTATTTTTTTGTTATTAATGTTTTTGTATCAAAAAAATGCTTAAAATCCCTGAATATGAGTTCACATCTTATTATATTTATAAACTATAGTATATATAAATAGTTTTAGATCTAAAAAAACAATAAATTTTAAACCAATTAACTTTTATAGATAATATTCCCAGCGAAAAAATACCTTACCGCCTCTAAATGGATACATTATTAAGTTTCAGATAAACACATAACTTTTAAAAGAATGAATTATAGTAGCACAATATAAATGGATTCTTGCATACAACAACTTACAAACAACTTATCAGAAGTTAAATTGCAGCTATCAACAGTTTACGTTTGTCGTCACGCCTCGTAAAATTTATTGGTGATTATGCACAAAACGAACAACTTTCATCAGGTGTTAGTAAGATGTTGAAAATTTATGAAGTTGTTCGTTTTTAGCATAATCACCAATGACTTTTACAAGGCATGAAGCACAAAATTAGTTGTTGATAGAATCCATTAAATATTGTACTACTACAATTCATTCTTTTAAAAGTCATATGTTTGTGTATCACATAATAAGTAGTGTCCGACCGAACTCACTTTTTTAAGGCCGAACCGAAGCCGAACTTCGGCCAAAATTACTAAGTTCGGCCGAAGCCGAATACTTTTGTGTTTGAATAAAAACACAATTTTATGCAACTTTTTTCAAATTCAAAAACGCGGAAACCAATTTCTAAATATTTCTAAATGGCAAAAACATAAAAAAGTTGTATTTTTCGCTCTTTAAGTAAAAATTAAGTTAAAAATGTGCATATTTATAAGTTAATATACAAAATTAAAGAGCTAAATGTAGCAAAATATTGATTTATAGAAAAGTTCGGTATTCGGCCAAAAGTTTTCGGAACACCGAAGTTGGCCGAACTTCACTTTTTGGCCGAACTCCGAAACCGAAGCCGAATACTCGGTCGGACACTAATAATAAGGTATCCATTTAGAAGTCTTTACCTTATTTTATGCTGGGTATAAATTGGTTGAAATTTCATTGTGATTAAAGAATGTAAGTATTTTTCGATTCTGTTTTTTTTTTATTTGTTACTATTTAAGTTCTATATAAAGATAACATTGATTAAATGTATTTAGGTAGATCCATAATTGACTTCAGAGAACTAATAATTCAAATGAAATATATGGCAAAATTTAATATTTTTGTTATAATAAATAGTAACAAGAACTATCTTTGAACGTCAATAATCCTTCTCGTATCATTTGTGAAAGAAGATCGAAAAATAAACTTCTTGTTTAAATTTTTTTTTTAATAAAAATTATTTAATAAAATTCGAATCCTTTAAAATTTTTAACACCAATTCTTGTTATATTTTATTTAAATGTTAAGTTCCCTCGAGTCAATATATATATCAGCTTGAGAATTTGAAAACTATTTTTTAAACTCAATAATATTATGCATTATTTCTTTGTATAAATATCAACAATTTTTTGCTTAAATTTCTACAAAAAATTATTAACATTAATCCGATTCTTTATCATCACCATTATTATTACAATATTACAATAATATTAATAAATATTTATAAAATATCAACAATATTCACTAAAAATCAAATTAAACGATAATTAATAATTCGTCGGCAGTTCATAAGTTTTGATTGTGTACAAATAAAACACAAAAATAAGGTAAAAAATGGTAAAAATTTTAAAGATTTCTTTGTTTAAGAAAAATATTTTAATATTGAATTTGTGTTTTTGATTTTTCTCTTATTTTACGACACAGTCAATGTTGGTTATTGCAGGTGTGCTGGTGGTTGTGGTGGCTGATCGTTACGTCTGCCACTTATACGGCTACGCACTGAATCGCTGTCAGTTTCATCATCGGCAATTTCTTCACGTGGCCGTGTCCATTTAATCATTGTTTCCGGTGATCGATACAAGAAGATTAATTTGGCAAAGAGATCTTCTTCTAGCATGAATTCTAAAGCTTCTCTTACCTGGAGGAGAAAAAAACAGAATGAAGAAAAAAATTTTAATTTAATAATTTGATTGCAATATTTTTTAAATCAAATTTAATTTCAGTTTAGGTACCTATTCCTATCTGTAACGAGTTGTTACTGTCATAAGACAATTTTTAAGACTGAAAGTCACAACCACAGACTACACAGACAGGTTACCAATGACATATGCGAAAAAATGTTTGTTTTTTTTTTATTACATTGCAGTGATTTGCAGAGCGAGATAGAAAAAAAACCCATATAAATTGTATGGCACATTTTTTGTATATGTTATATCTATCCTTTTCTGTATATCACCACCTTTTTGAAAATCCATTTTACTCATTTTCTTACCGTCATATTGATCAAATCAGCAAAACAAGAGAGAAATTCAAAAAACTTAATTTTATTTGCCAACCCAGCAAAAAAAAAACCGAATGCATTTTACAAGAATGCCTTTTTCACTGCATATAAAGTAGCTATATATGCAGATGTCTTACTTACAATAAACGTATTTTAAATGACTTCCAAAATGCCATTAATTAAAAACTTTACTTTACTTCCCAGCAAAAAAATACCTGACTAAGATCCGTAAACGCACATACACTGTTCGCCACGAATGCGTTCAAATTGAGGTGAAAAACGCATTTTTTTAACATTGGCTTGTCATAGGAGAGAAGGTGTTTATGCTACTTTAAGTCTGCTTTGCACGTCATAAAAATGAGTGCTTGGATGTTCTTTTTGATATAGGAAAATAATTGATTTTTTTACTGTTTAAGGAGAGATGAAAAGTAGTTTCTTGTGAATGCAAATATATATCTAAGAAGTGATATTTATGACATACTTTAAAACCGATTGAAAAATTGTTTTTTTATAAAGAAAATAATTCATTTTTCCTGTGTTACTTTTTCTCTCTCCTGTTATTAAGTTACTTTTCCTCTCTCCTTAAACACACAGGAAAAGTACAAAATTCTCGTCCCGTTGATTTTTTGTACCTTATGTAATGTCTCGGTTTGTGTAATAAAGCTATCATTTTCTTATTGCAGACAACTGAAGAGTGATGTGATCGGTACGAAACAATTGTATTGTCTATTATAAACATGATCAACCCCTTTTTGAAACAACAAATAAAATCTAATATGACAATATCATATTAGAATTTGGACTTGAGGTAAAACAATATTCTAACTAAATATATGAAAATATAGAAAGTCCGAAAAAGCAATTTTTGTATTTTTAAATGCAAAAATTAAAATAATTGTTGGTTAATGAAAAATATGCAATAAAAATTATAAAATATGCAAAAAATATGCACTTAAAGAAAAATATGCAAAAATATGCAACAACGAATCGATGCCATTCTGTTGCAAATTGTTTGATTCGGAAATGTATTTGGTCCAAATCATTGTTGGATTAATGCATTTGCATGAAAGTCGCTGCCCTGGTTATCACAAACTAATAAATTATAGCCAATTCACAAAATAAAAATGGAAAACCGCTGAATATTTAAAAGAAAGCTTATTCATTTTTTATTTGAGTATTGGAATTGAACATTTTGTTGAAAAACATGCTTTTCCAACAAAAGTTTCAGGAGTTATTAAAAAAATTTTAATGCCGGTTTGTTCCCCAAATGTCTTCTACCTAAGTTCTACCGGTATAAACTAACTTTTCATAAACTTTCTTGTTTTGGACCTATAACTGAAAAAGTACCTTCATATCTCGCTGTTTTCCATCATTCCAGACTTTTATTAAAAACTAAAAACATGGGACTAAAAATTATCATAAATGAAGGTTCTGGTAGCTCATAATTACAAAAATGAAATCGGAATTAAAATATTTTAAATGGCGGTTCCAAAATGTCTAGCATAAGTTTTTATTTTTAAACCCTTTGACGTCCGATTTTTAATATCTATGAATTTTGTGACCAAGCTTCGTGGAAACGTATATCGATAAAAAAAATTTTTGTTTTATTAATTTTATGGCTTAGCAGTACCCTCTTGCGGAGACATTTGGAACTAAAGTTCAAACTTTTAATGCTGCCTTTCTTTGGTTAAACTCTACATAAAACTTTAATGGTGGGTCTCATAATTTTGTTTATCACCCAGTCAGACCAAAATATTTACGTACGATCGTTCCCCTTTGTTTATAATCTCTTTAACATCGGTGGGTCTCATATTGTAGGGTTAACTTTAAATTAACTATGAAACAAAATGACATAAAAATTGTATATAAAACAAAAAATTTTTGGGTTCACTATTAGTTAACTCTTAAACCCTCAGTATATTCTCAAATTAAAAACCACTAAAAAATAAAAAAAAAAAAATATATAAAAATAATAATGGAATCTTTAAAACATGTAATCTCATTGCGGTACGTCCTGGAAACAACGAACTAAAAAGTTTTGTTGGGTAATAACTCCTTATCAAAATGTTTAGTACCTATTTAAATCGGATACAATTAAAATTAAAACTGGATCCACCAATTAAAATATTAAATTTTTGATTTAGGATTAATATCCGCCATTTTGAATTCAAAAGACCTGCATAAGCATTAATTTATTTTCCAATAGATTACAATTTGAAATTTATGGCCACCATACTGGATCCGCCATGTTGATTTTATAAAATTTAATTTAAATTTTAAGTAAATCAGACGACATAAGAAATGTAATGAAATAACTGTTTGTCGCCATATTGGATCCGCCATTTTGAATTTAAAAATTTTAATTTCAGATTTGTAATAGACCTACATATATAATTGATTATTTTATGTCCAATATATTAAAAACTAAAAATTCACGGCTGGCATCTTTGATTCGCCATTTTGACTTTAAAATTTTGTATTTCTGATTCGTAATCAGCAACTTCCAAACCCTATTTGTGATACTTTTTAGTCTCATATAATCAATATTCAAGTTTTGGCCAAAATTCGTTGATGCTGGCCCACAGTGGGTTGCTCTAAAACTTCAAAATATTTCTTCTTTCAATAACAAAATGCTGGGGTAAAACAATGAAATTATAGTTTTAAATCAAGGATTTAGGATTTTGCGTCCCAAAAACATTTAATTACTGTACTTCCGCCTGCCGATTTCTTATTTTTATTTTCACTAAAAGACTTGACGGATTGTCCTTTTATATTGTAGGTTAGAATTTTCGAAACTCTAATGTGATGGAACAATTCTAAAGCCAGATTTGGATTCAAAGCCCTTAGGAAAGTGGTTCTGGTTCCAGGGTCTGCAAAATATTATTATTATAAATTAATATTTATTAAACTTACCAAATATATATCAAGGCACAATTGTAAAACTCTATCAACATTTGGTAAATCTTCATGCATAATTCTTCTCGTTTGGCCACCCAAGAAATTCTTCAGAAATCTCGAAGCCAATAAAACAAATGTAGTATACAAACCGATGATACTTTACAAAACAAAGAAAATGTTTAATTAGTAATCCAATTAAAAACCTAACATATTAATAAACAAACTTACCCTCCACCTGTTAAAAATGTCCATGTCGAGGGGAATTTTTTATCATTGAACGTATAAAACACTATGCCCGATAAACAATCGTATAAAGGTAATTTTTTGAAAAATCCAGCAATTTTATCCGTATCATCTTTGCCACAATAATCCGTAACCTCCCACCACTGACTGGCATTACTAGCTGAATTCATAGATATACTCATATTTTGGAAATCTACGTATGGGGGAAAAAGAGGCAGACAATTAAGAATTTAACGCTTTCTAAATTATGTCAATGTGAACAAACCTTTGGTTAATAGTGTACCATTGGCATTTTTAGGCAAAAGTGCTGTTACATATGTTGGATTACCAGAATTTAAAACTTTTATAAACTTTGGTACTATATTAGGTATGGTAACATCTGTATCATTTTCATTGCCTGATTCGATCATATTTTTCAATTCTATTCGTTCATCATAATCCCCAGTCATTTCCCATGTTATTTCTGAACCAACGGTGCCAACTTGATTTTTAACCGGTGGTATACGGGTTAATTCATATGATAAACGTACAACTAACGTAACATCTGAAATTTTTTGAAATAAGTTATAAGATCAGATGGTGGCCAGATATCGTCCAAAATACTTACTCGTTTCCAATTCTTTTAATAATCTTGCCTTATCCGGTGGTGCAATATTCCACAATGAGGGAGAATTTCGACTTAATTTGATTGCAGCTACATCTGACGCATCATAATTAAGTAAAAATGCATAAGCTTCTTTATCCGTACTGTAGACTTGTTTCATTGCTGAAAACATATTCTCATCAAAAGCAAAACTACTCTCACGCGTGCTAGTGATATAAATGGGATCATATGAGCCAATACGTATATTAACTTTAACTTCTGTTGGTACATTCGATTGACCCACAGCACCAGAAAGAGCGAAAAGTGTCAACGGTCCCCATAAAGCAAAAACTATAATAAGAATAGCTGAACCACCCATTAATAATTTCATAAATGTTGCCTTTTTCTGGGCTCTAGCAGCTGGGAAATCAGTTTCCATTTGTCGTAGACATTTTATAGAATAGATATTGGCAAAAATATCTTCCATTTTTAACCAATCGAATAAAGTCATAGTGGTATCCGTACATAACCAATCTAAAATAGTGCGTAATTCATACAGGAAGGGTATAAGCATGTATCTGGAAATTAAAGCAACATTTTAAATTTACAACCTCAGTTATTTAAATATCGATCTACTTACAATTTGAATGATATCATATTTATCATCGAGAAACTCTTGGTTAGGAAATTACCCAATATACGATTAGGATAACCACATTTAATTTGATAGCTAGATAACAATAAATAGAAACATTTAATTATATAGAAAATGATTGGTGGTGCGGTAGCATAGAAACTTCTTTCTGTCACTGCGGGTACGATAAAGAACATCCAGATGTGTATACCCACTACCGATATGAAGTGAAATATTATTTTGTAGACTAATGCCTTTCGTAAGTATAAAGCACGATCTATTACAATGAGAGCAAATTGTACCAGCAACATAATAAGGAATGGTATGGGTACTTTATTTTCAGCCAAATATGTTTTAACGCCACCATCAGCTTGTTTAGACTGAAAAGAAAAGAGAAATATTTTTTATTGAAATACTAAATAACGCGATGAAATTCTAAATGATTTATTAAAAGCTTTCTCCTAAATTCATAAACGCTTTGTAAAATTATAAGAGGTTTAATGAACAAATTTTGTATGAAAATGACGTTTTGTAAACCTGCTATAACTTTACAAAGCATTTATGAATTGAAGGGATTATCTTTAAAGATATTTTTCACAAGTCTGTGTATTCCATCAGATTTCGATAAAATTTGTATATGTGATAAAGTGGACAACATTAAAACAATTTCGGTCATACATATATCGGCCCAAGTTGATATTTGTCGAGTAAACATACACATATGGTCAAAATAATAAGTACAGCCTGAAATATTTTTTTAAAGGCTCGTAGCCGAAAATTTTTTTAAATTAAAAGAAAAAACAAATACTATTTTGTTTTGTTATAACATTAGAAATAAAATAAATACTAACTGTGGGTCTCATACTGTAGATTTAACTTTAACTTAACTATAAACAAAAGAAAATGTCAAAAAAATGTACACAAAACAATAACAAATTTTTGGGTTAACTATTAACTAAAGTTTAAACCGACAGTATGAGACTCACCGTAAAACGATAAAAAAAAACCAAAATTAAATTCAGTCTTGTTCAAAAAGTAAGTTATTATTCAAAAAACATTGGACAAAATAATAAGTATATTTAGTTAAAATAAGCAAAACAGTAAAAACTTCAAGTTTTTCTGCTAAATTGAGTGATTTTAGCTGAGTTTCGTTAAAAGCCGGTATATCCACCATTATTTTGAATTATTTTGTTGACTCTTTTTGGCATGCTGGCAATAAGCTTCCTGCAGGTCTCTACTGGTATTTCTTGCCAAGTTTTTTGAACAAAATTCCATAACTGATCCTTACTTTTAAAAACCTCCTTTCCAATTCTTTGTTTTAACTCTCCGCAAAGATTTTCGATTGGGTTTAAGTCCGGAGATTGACTTTGCCAGTCAAGAAGGGCCACATGATTGTCTTGGAAGCAATCCTTTACCAACTTAGAAGTAAGCTTTGGATCGCTATCCTGCTGGAATGTCCATCTAAGAGGCATACTTTCCTCAGCATAGGTCAACATCGTATTTTCCAAGATATCTTTCTAGTGGAATCTGGTAATGTCGGTAATTCGATGTATCGGACCGACACCATACCACGAAAAACAACCCCAGACCATAATATTGCCGCCCCCGTACTTGACCGTCTTCTTTGTAAAGCGAACATGGAATTTCTTACCCTTAGGGCGTCAAACGTTCTGGGCACAGTCGTTTCCAAATAAATTAATTTTTGTTTCATCGCTCCACAAAATGTTTTGCCATTTTTTTCACCGTCTGTTCCGGACCAATTGGAATGACTTCTTGAATACGCCAACATAGCCTTTAAATTTTTTTTGTCTAAGCAAAGGGACTCTACTGAAATCGCTCTTGAAGACACAAATGGGTCCTTCTTCGCAAGAGTTACAATACGGATATCTGTTGTTTTTGAAGTTTTTTTTGGGTCTTCCGCGAGTTTCGACGAGATTTTTAGGCTTTAAAGCTATAGAACGAAGACTTTGGCCACTTTCTCTTAGTCTTGAAACAATTTTTTTCTTCTCCGGAGAACAATGACTTTTTCGACCCATCGCTGATTTTTTTAACTATATATTTCGTTATGAATAAAGATACACAACAGTAAAATAACTAGCCTTTCCAAAAAACTAGAGCAGATTGCGAAAATATTAAAGAATTCAGCAATGGATTAATTATTTTGACCAAATACTGAAATCACACCTGTACAAAACTAACACACAATAGGTCTGTTTCTTTACTTTTTGGGTAAAGTTCGGTAAAATGAGAGTTTACAAGAAATACTCTCACGAAATGACAAAAATGCACAAAAGTAGACGAACGCGAAAAACCATATTTGAAGCCCGAAAAACAAACGTTAATAGATTTTTGCATTATAGTTCGTTTTGGTGAGCGCTCTTTCTAGTTCTTGTTCAATTTGTTGTAAAATTCTAGATAGCTTTTCTAGTTAAACCCCTTTTTAAATCAAAAATTAAATAAAAATTTCCTTTTTAGGCATTTCTATTTACAAAAAGGAATACATAGTATATTAAATTTGGAAAAGATTTTAATATTAAACAAAAGCTTCGATTTATTTACTTATTTATCTCTTTAACACATTTAAACAAGCGTCTTCAAAAACTTGTCAGTAATTTTATGGAGTTTTAAAATCACCGATATGCTTTTGCAACTATTATACTAATTTTTGTAAATGATAAACATATTCTCAGAATGAATGAAATGAGCGATTGAACTAAAAGAGCTATTAGTTGTGAACTAGGTCTTTGGTCCCTTTTATTTCAGAACTGGTTCCGGAACCAGTTACACAGATCTTATATGGAAGGAGTGGCTGACGTAGAATCAGTTTTAGAACTAATTCCAGATGCGGTTCGAATTTAGAGCTATAGAAGCGGTTGCTTTTGGGACAATTTAAAAAAAAATCATCGGTGTTAGAATTGACAGTAGAAGGGGTTGTATCGTAAAGGAAAAGTAGCTATTCTAAAACCGCTTCTTGGGAACAGAAAATTTTCCTGGGTAGCTTATTATTGGTTTGACCCACTGAACATTTTTGATTAAAATTAGTTAGGAATGGATCATATATATTGTAAATATCCTCTTTTGCATATATTTAGTTAGACTACGTATTGTTTTATCTCAAGTCCAAATTCTAATATGATATATATATATATTTATTCCTGTCGTTCCAAGTTGGAGCATAGGGCCATAAATATCATAATATGATATGATATTGTCATATTAGATTTTATTTGTTGTTTCCAATATCTTTAGTTTTTCGATACCTTATTTCATATCTGAGATATCCAGGATCGACTTTGCTCTATATTCGCATTGTGAATGGTACAAAAAAATACTTCGCATGTAGATTTATGTAAACCTTCTATATTGTTTTTCTTGATAGCTACTTTTTGGCACATACATTGCTCAATAATTAGCTGACAAAATAATAAATCTGAAAAACAACGAAAAACAAGCGAAAATGGTGTAATATAAAAAAAAATTTAGACCTCACTCTTTCACCCTTAATCATGAGATTGAGCCGTTAAAAAGGTACACACTCTTAATTATCTGTTCCTTCTCACACATATACAAATTTTTATCGGAACTAACCATACAATAGAATATTAACCCCTAAATGCTCAAGAACACCGACTTGGATAAAAATTTTCAACATTTTTAAATTATTTTTACTTTTGATATCATAAAAAATCCGATTTTTGAATTTTAAGGCCTGTTTATCTATTACGAAAATAGTCTAAACGAAAGAAATTGGAAATCAAAAATACATGGGAAACAAAAACTAATGTTCGTTACTTTGCTTTCGTTTAGTGTATTTTCGTAATACATAAACAAGGGCTTAATTTCCAATCACTAAGTTATTTTTTAAACTTTCATAATCAATTAAACACACTATTAAAAAATATTTTTATAAAAAATTACTACAACATAGCGCTTGATGCATTCTTAATTCATTCGTTTGGTTTTTATTTTAACTCAAAATAAAGTCGTATAATTTTTTCTATAGTTGTATCTTTAAAGATACAGTGAGCATTTAAGGGTTAAGCAATATTTCTATGAATATTAAAAATGTTTCCTATGAATTTTCTTTCAGATTTTTACAAGGGACTTACACTAAACGCAGTAAAACCAAATAGCAGCACAAAGAAATTAATAAAATCACACAGAAACATAAGCGCATAAACGTCTGTGGGTAATCTGGCTTTGTGAACAAGATTGTGGAAAAACTTCGTTAAGCCAGAAAGATATTTATTGCGCCTAGAATAATAATAATAATAATAAATTATTAAAAATGTAGACAATTTAAAAAAAATTTGAAATATACTTACTGTAAATTACTGACACGATTAACTAACTCAGTTGTGGATATTGTTAAACGATCAGCACTATTACGACGATCTTCTGAGCCAGCCGATTGACGACGTTCTGAATTGCCATTATTATCAGGATTTGATTCATTGCTAAAGGAGTGAAACAAAATTATTATAGGACGAATAAAACAATTATAATTTAAAAATATTAAAACTTATTAGATTTATTTCGTTAAACATCGAGGAATACCTTCTATTTAATTTTCTATCTTGATCTTGATTTTTATTTATATTTGAATCGGAATTTGAAATTTTATCTTTTGGTAATTGAAATTTTAATTTTTTAAACCAATTTTTAAAATTATTTCGTGCAGAAGATATTGTTGGGGAATCGTTTTTATTTGTGTTAAAAGAATCTGTAACATTATATATATTCCTTTTCAATTTCTTAATTTTATAAGAATTTTTTTCAAAAATTTCCTGATTTATATTGCTATCGGAATTCAAACATATTGATCCGGAACTTGAGCTTTCATAGGGATCGGTATTTGTAGCTCTATCTACTTTCGATGATTTTATTTTTCGAAGAACTACTTTAAGTTTGCTTTTAACATTTTTAAGACGATCTTGTTGAAAAAAGTATACGATTTGGGATAATTGAAAATTTATGAATTTAATTCTTGAAAAACCTACCTGCACTTAAAACAATAATTAGGATTAAAATATTTAATTTGTATTAATCTTTTAAATACTTACAGTGTAGACTTGGAATCATATTCATCGCCATTGTAAATACTGATGTGTTCAAACATATCAATTTTCCATAAACCATGAGATTTTAAAATAAATCTGCAAAAATAAAAGGCAATTAATTAAAAATTAGATTTTAAGCCACGTGATTTTGTCATGGTATTCAATGAAAGTCGAAGAGCTTTTTCTAAAGTCAACTATAAATGTGGTAAAAACTTTTTGACAAAGCTTGTTATTGTTATACATATATCTGTGCCATTTTAGCATAATCGCTTAAATCGACGTAAGCGTAAGCCGAGTTTATCAGTGATGTCCTCATTAGGACGTACATATACGTAGAAAAAAGTATTAACCTTAAATATCTAATTAAAAATCCATATATTTAACAGTTTTATTTTTGCTGTTCCTATCTTACTCTCGACTTCGACTTATTATAATTCGTTTATGCTAAAATAACCAGATTCTTGTTTATGAAAATCTAGTTTAAAGTTTTGTAGTAAATTTTTGTAATAAAAAAACTGTCATTGGTCCATTTTTTTGTTTGTCAAAAAGCTTTAACCCTTAAATGCATGATCTCTTCAATTTTAACCATTTTTTATATATGATTTCTAAAGGCGTGTACAGTTCCTGAAAAATACAAAAAAAAATTTATTTAAAAAAAAAGGTGATTTTGATTGAAAAATATGGTTTTTTGCCAAATAGCTAAATCGTGATTATTTTAACGTGTATGGAAAAAAAATCTATAAACTATAATTTATACATTTATTGTCGCCAAAATGAATTTTATTGCGAGAATACCACTTTAAATATTTAAACAAATATTTTTGAATATTACACTTTTTGAGTGGGGGAAATGTTTTAGTTGATCTGTTATTTATGTAAAAGAATGTTATTTTAGTTTGACTCTAGATCATAAATTAATATCACTTTCTGTTAAAATGATTTTCAAATCAAAGAACAATGTTTACAAGTAAATTACAAAGAATAAAAATGTTTTGAAAAAATTCGATAAGACCAGCAAGGAAGAATGCGCATTTTCGCTGTAAAAAAAACGCGTGTTTTAGATTTTTCACAAATATACAGAGCAAAACCAAAATTTTTACTCTAACTGTTCAAAAATTCTGCGCTAAACTATAGGAACACTATGCACAGAAGGGGCCCCTAATGCCCAAAAATGCAGTTTTGTGCATCAAGTGGGTTTTTTTTTATTAAAAAACCGGTATGTTGCCAAATGACTACACCATGCATTTAAGGGTTAAGATAAAGCTTTTGTAATAAAAAGTTGTCATTATATATAATATTTTCATTTGTCGTGTTTATGAGGTTGCCTAATATTAGTTTAAGCTTGTTTTTTGTTATTTCACCACTTCAAATTACCTGTGGAAGAATAATACCAGCAACAATAATAAATCATATGTGGCATAATCCGATGACATGGCAATGCCAAATAGCTTTTCAATTCCCAATGGATTATTGGGTAAGTTATATTGATAATTGGCCCATATTAATTTAAATTGGAAGATACATTTTATAAGCACTATGGCCTGCGTATATGCAATTAATGTAACCCAAAATGTTTTTGTGGGTCTTGGCAATGATAGAGTACCCCAGAGGAAGACCATCAAGGGAAGAGGTAATGATATTAAACTAGCATTTACCACCTTAAAAAAAATTAAATACAAATTATTTTACAAATATATTATTTTATAAAGATCGAAAAAACTTACTTGATTTATAAATACCACTATGTAACAAATCAAATCCGTATTCGATAATATCGCATACCAGGCTGAGATTAAAACTTCTACAATAATATTGTGATCCCGAGCTGTAAAGTCTTCATCATCAAATGCAATCTCACTGCTGAAAATTTGAAATTTAAAATAAGACAAAAAATATGTTAAATTTTTTATAACAATTCAACATTCAGTTCTGTTCTGGATTCCTACTAACTAAATTTTGTTCTAAATATATTTTAATATGAATTGTGTTTGATTTAAAGCATTGATTTCTTCAAAAACTACCAAGACAGAAAGAGTCATATAAATTTTGTTAAACAGATTTTTTTCGTATTTTTAGATTTTACAGATCTAATCTACTGAGAATACCAACATGATTTCGGATGTTAACAAAAATCCGGAGAATCTAATCAGAAAAACCCATTTTCATAACCAGATTTTTGAAAAATCCAGTTTCACAACTAGAATTAAATCCATTTATAGCAACGGTTCTTACCAAATATCGCAGACGTCATGAGACATTCCTACTAACACGATGGCTACCATGTATTTCATAGCATAAGAAAAAGGTTATACAGTAAAACTCTCTTAAGACGAACTCCGGGGGACAAAATTAATTAGTTCGTTGTAAGCGAGGTTCGTATTAACCGGGGTAAAATTTATTTAAAATAATTATTAACAAAATATTTAAATTTCCTTGAAACAACTTTTACAATATTTTCATTTCGTTTCCTAAATATATTGTTTGCAATATATTTAAGAAAAAATGTCTGTGTGTTCGGTTTAAAATTTGCAAGAAAACAAAAAAAATATAGAAAAAATTGTCGAATTTTGTAAAGTTTGTATTGAATGTGGAAAATTGTATAGAACTTTGTTTGTGGGACCATCACAAATAGGTCGTTTTAACCGAGTGTTCGCCTTAAACGAGTTCGTATTAACCGATGTTTTTATATTGAAATTGTTGCCAAAACTTCGGGACTTCTAAATTAGTTCGTATTAACCGATAATTCGTCTTATCCGAGTTCGTATTAAGCGAGTTATACTGTATCATGCTTCCAATCACCCATCCCTAAATAAAACCCACCTTTTCTTAACAAAATTAACATGGTTTCTTTCAAAAATTTATATCCGTTAGGACTTTTTAGAAATATATTAAATTTAAGGTTATCTTTTATTTTGTCTTGTTTAAAAAATGAGTGTATTTCTAACCAAGTCTGCCGTCCAAAAGTTGGTTTATCAGTTCTACTTTTAAATTGGTACGATTTATTGAACAATTTTATACCGAAGAATGAAAAAAAAAAACACGAAATAGCAATTCAAATTTCCCAATTTCTCTCATCTTTGCGTCCTTTAAAACGCTATTAAAAAACCAGGAGACCAATAGACCAATTACCAAGGACTGTTATTTGTGACGTTATTCAGAAAAATAATGTTTCAAAGTTCAGAAACATAGCCTTTGTCGAATAAAAAATTTCGGGTAAAAAAATTTCGTAAAAAAGTTAAATTCGGGCATGCCGTCTATATAATACCCTACACCAGTCTGGTTAAAAGCCAACTAATGTTTGGATCCGAAATTAGAATGGGTTAAAATGGGATTTGTGTCAAAATTTTCTATAAAATTATAAAGAGAAAATCGGAAATATAGCCCATAATGGCAATAGGTCCAAATATGGACCGATCCCATCTAGAATCAATAGGCTTGGTCCTTGGGACTGTGTGAGTCAGCGAACCAAATTTCATTGAAATATCTTCGTATTTGCGACCTGCAGCGTGTAACCAAGCCAATGGGGGGAGGGGGGCCCTTATATGGGCACGAGGTCTAAAAATGGACCGATTTTAACCAAAACCAATAGGCTTCGTCCTTGGGCCGATATACCAAATTTCATCAAAATATCTTAATATTTGCGACCTTAAGCGTGTAACCAAGCCAATTTGGGAGAGTGTAGGGTATAATTACCTACAGCTTCCTTAATATTGTACATATTTAATAAAATTTGATAAATTTATATTTAAAAATGATCCCAGAAGTATAAAAATATTTGGTACCTTAGCGTAAAAATTTTTAATCGCGAATACGAGCGCTAACTTTGAAAACGGCTATCACCATTGAATTCAGCGTACTCGAATTAGCTTTACCAGTAGGGTGCATAGTGTAATTGGATATTGGTCTATAAATTTAATTACAATAAAAGTTCTTGCAACAACAAAGCAAATTAATTAAATTTCTGACATTTAAGTTAAAAATGGGCCATTTATGCCGAATTCGTGAATTCGTAAATATTATTGTTTTTAATTTTTTTAAAATGGTCTAGAACAATTGAAAAAAAAAATGTTTATATAGTAAACCTTGGTTAGATTTCAAAAATTACATTTTTCCCTAATTTTTATTTATTTTCAGGTTCGGCTAGATCGAATAAGAATCAAAAAATGACTTCCCATAAATAAGAAATTTTAAAGATGATTATTGACATGTGATCTATGGCGATTGAGAATATCATGTGAAAATCATATCAAATTTAAAACACATCACTTTATATCACTTTGGAATTTTAAACAGAACTGAATTTTAATATTTTTCTATAAACTAATTATAATTTTAGGTAGTAGTAAATATAGTTAACAAAAATTATGAACATACATATAAATATTTTTTTTTTAATATACACAAGTAGAAAAACACTTAGTATCAATATACATAAATTAAAAAAATATTCTGTTATAAATTTACATTTTTTGATTTTATTATGAAAGAATTTTAATAAAATAAAAATATCAAACATTTACTTCTATTTGGAATTATAACTTAAAATGAGATCCTAAAACTTCTTTTGACCTAAATAAAATAATTGGCGTGTTCCATTTGTAACCACCATCCAAAAATATTAACATATTGCACCTCACCCCTTCCGATTTTTTTTTTAATTTGACACACATATTGTCTTTGATGCAACTAAGGTTGGTACAAAATTTTAGTTCGCGAAATATGGCGTCTTGAAAATTGAAAAAGTCGTAAAAAATTTACTAAAACTACTTAACAAAATTAAACTTATGTTAAAAAGTATTAGTATTTACGCTACGTGATTTGTTGAGGTCTCAAATTAAAGTCGGTAAAATTACCTTTAAAATGACATACACCTGCGGTCACGCACATCTTACCACTGAATTTTGTTTGACAAACGCTTGTTTAAATACAAATTATAACGGTATTTTTTTCTGTACCGCAATTATATCAATTTATCTGTGCAAGAAACTTCAAATTAAAAATAAATACGAAATATTGTGAAAAAAATCCTTTATAAATCAGTAGTCAGAGCTTTGAAGAATTAATTCTTTTTTGAATGAATTCACTACCAATCGAATTCAATTTTCTTTAGAATTGAATGAATTCCTTTTCTTAAGTAATTCACTGAATTCGTTCAACTGAACGCGTTCATCAAACAATAAATCCAAAGAATTAATTCCATTGCAATATTTCTATTTATTAAATCAAATGAATTAATTCACTGGTGAACGCGTTCAATTTTATAAATCGAACGAAAAAAAAGTGAATTAATTCCTTACTGAATTAATTCACCACTAAATTCATTTAATTTCATTTTCATTCAGTGAATTAAAAAAAAAATAAAATTACATTCAGTGAATTAAAAAAAAAAAAATTACATTCAGTGAATTAAAAAAAATTAAATTACGTTCAGTGAATTAAAAAAGAAAAAAATACGTTCACTGAATTGAAAATAAAAATACGTTCACTTAATTGAAAAACAAAAATTACGTATGCTGAATTAAAAGCCTGTTTTCTGCCATTCAATAGAAGAAAACATTGTATGTATTGTAAACACGTATAAATGAAATACGTAATAGTGAAGCATCTACATTTTACTGGGAAGCATAAGTTTTTAAAATTAATAGTTATATTTTTTACAAATTCATCTATATCTGTAAAGTTTTTATTTTTAATAGTAAAAGGCTTTATTTTTTAATCATGTAGGTTGATAAAGTGCATCGCATTTCTCTAACACTTAATATATATGTAATTTGTTTATTTTCATTTCATTTCGTTTATTAAGTCAATGGAACATACAAAATTCCTTACAGACTAGATTAAATAAAAATTAAAATTAATGTATACATACATATGTATTTATAAAAAGTATTAAAATTTATAAATTAAAAATTTCGAAAAGAAACAATTTAAAAGTTTCTTTCGAAGTGCAAAATTCAATTACGTGCTTTGGATCACTAGCAAACGCTGTAAAATTGCTTAGTTGCAAATTTTATTTGTAAAAAAATGTTTTCTTCTACTGAACGGCAGAAAACAGGCTTTGAGTTCAATGAACGTATATTTTTAATTCACTGAAAGTAATTTTATTTTTTTTAATTCACTGAACGTAATTTTATTTTTTTTTAATTCACTGAATGTAATTCTATTTTTTTTTAATTCACTGAATGAAAATGAAATTGAATGAATTCACTTTTTTGCTGTTCGATTTATAATATTGAACGCGTTCACCAGTGAATTAATTCATTTGATTTAATAAAAAGAACTATAGCAATTGAATTAATTCGTAACAAAATAAATCGAACGAAAACAAATATGAATTAATTCCATTCAATATATGGTGCTTTGTGAATTAATTCATCGAATTTTTAATTCAGAATTGAAAAATTGAATTAAGGAATTAATTCTTCAAAGCTCTGTCAGTAGTGGCATATTAAACAGATAGACCTCAAAAATGAGTCCAAAATATAAGCGGCTGACTCCAGACCAAGAGTTTATTATTTTTACATTAGAGAAAGACTGAGTACCTTTCCGCGAAATTGCAAGACGGATAGGCAGTAGTCTTCCAATCGTGATAAATTTGCTGAAAAAAAAGAACCAGGACGACCGTTTAGAGAGCAGCAGCAGGAAAAGAACTAAGAGAAAGACATCTGACCTAACAGATACCGTTATACACCGAATGAGCCTAAGAATCGTTTTAAAAGTGCTGTCGAAATAAGAAGAGATTAGTGTGGAAACAGTTCGCAGACGACTCCGGGAATTCAGACTTTGTGGCAGTAGACCATCAAAAAGGCCCCTCCTGACACTAAAAATGAGAGGTAAACGGTTAGAGTGGGCCAAAGTGCACCGCAATTGGACTCTCGACCAATGGCGAAACGTTATATGGTCTGATGAGAGCAAGTTTAACTTGCACTGTGCCGACAATCTTCCGTACGTGCGACGTTTTTTAAGGACACGTGTGTAATTAAAACGGTCAAGCATCCTCGGAGTCAAATGATCTGGGATGGTTTTCTTATTATGTACGGAGTTCTTTGTTGTTTGTGGATGGAATTATGAACGAAAAAAAATATGGCGAAGTCATAACGGGATTTGTCGTGCCTATTGTGGAGGAGTAATACAGGCATTCTAGTGAGACTATCTTTCAGGATGACTCCGCACCATGTTACCGTGGAAAATCGGTAAGTTTTGATTATAAATATGTGGTATCATTATATTCGCATGTTTGTAGCTAAAAATTATGAAATAATCTTTTAAATCTTTTTTCAGGTGCAAAAAACATTCAAGGACCTCGGTATTAGTACATGGGTTGGCCTGGAAACTCCCCGGATTTAAATCCTATCGAAAATGTATGGCATGTGATGATACGTACAGTGGCTCAGCATAAGCCACAGAGTAAACTGGAGCTAAAAAGAATTTTGAAAAATGTCTGGGAATATGAGATTTCAAACAGTGAATTGCAAAAACTTGTTGAGTCAATGCCCTCCCGAATCGAAGCTGTTATAGCCTCCAGAGGGGGGTCGACATCTTATTAGACTTAAGATTATAATAATATTTTATCTAATATTCAAGTAAACAACTAGCAATTTTTTTTTATATTGTTTAATATTAAAAATATTTTGAAAACCGGGATAAATATATGAAAATCAAAATTATCCTTTTATGCATTTCATATGGAAAAAAAGAAAAATACACTTTCGAAATCAATGAGATTTTGTTAAAAGCCGAATTTTTATTTATAAAATCCATGTTTAAAAAATTTTGCAGATGACCAAAAAACTTAAGCTGAGAAATTTAAAAAATACTGCGAAAAAAGAAGCGGTAAGATGTGCGTGACAGCAGATATATAACATGATTTTTTCGCCAAGATTTAAAGGTAAACTTTTCCTGACTTAAATTGTGCGGTGAATATTTCAAAATTATGTTTTTAAAATTTTCAAAAAACTATATGTTGGTGAACCTTTTATATTACAAAAGGAAAATGTAAAATTTCTTTAATTTAAACATTTTTATACATAGAAAGTCAATAAAAAAATTCACCAACATTTTCAAGTCATTTTTGGAAAACGAAGTTCACCAAAAATATCAGCGTGGCTGAGGTATACTACCTTCAAAAAAAAGTCAGTAAAGTCAGCAAGAAATGTTGCTTTGTCAGCAAATTTTTAGTCAGGAGCGTGCTTTCAAAAAAGTTGGTAATTTCAGCAAAAGGTTTGCTGAAAATCAGCGAGCTGAATTTTACCAAAAAAATAGTAATATTCAGCAAAAGTTTTGCTAACACCCTACGGGAAACTTTAACAAACTGTCACCGAACTGGCCCCTTTATATAAAATAGACTGGTCACTTTTACATGGCGTTGTCATAGGAGGTGGAAATTGACCCCTTGTGACATGTCACAAGACAAATCCCAGGACAGGTCCCTGAAATTGAGAGTTCAGTAACCTGTCCTAGGATTTGTCTTGTGACATGTCACAAGGGGTCAATTTGCACCTCCTATGACAACGCCATGTAAAAGTGACCAGTCTATTTCATATAAAGGGGCCAGTTCGGTGACAGTTTGTTAAAATTTCCCGTAGGGCACTTAGTCGATTGCAAATGAAAAAAATCCTTGCTAAAATCACTAAACTTTTTGCTGAATATTAGTAGACTGAAAAAAAAGCAAAAAACTTGTTGGGAATTTTACTTTAGTTAATTTATTTGCTGAAAATTTAAATATAGAAATTGTGTAGAGTTGTTTGTCTTTTTTTATCATTTCCGTATACTACATCCAGACAAGATAATGCGGTTATCAGCACAATTTTTGTAGCAAAATAAACTAGTAAAACATTAGTTAAAAATTGGTTTAGTGCTAAAAAATATAACTAAAACTTTTGATGAAAATGGAAATTCAGCAAAAAAAATTGCTGAAAACTAGTACACTTGATATACATACAAGACGTTTTACTAATTTTTCTACTAAATTATTTTTTTGAGAGTTTTATGTCATGCTGTTTAATTTTAATAGCACAATAAAATTCATATGCGAAATTTTTTTTACTTCGCGTGACATTTTTATCAATAACTCGGAGACCAATACGTTCTCCACCATGCATTTTTCTGACATTATAGGGAAAGGATTCATCAACGACATATATTTTTTGGAAATTTTGTAAAAATACAATTTTTTTGAAATATTTGCCCGCGAAGTTTACCTAATGAAAAGTTAACATTTAAGCTTTGGCGAAAAAATTCATATTACATGTCATTTTAAAGGTTTTTTATTACCTTCATTTTAAGACCTCGGCGAATCGCGTAGCATAAATACTTTTGAAAATAAATTTAATTTTATTAAGTAATTTTTTTACATTTTTTACCAATTTTTATTTTAGCAAGACGCTATATTTCTAGAACCAAGGGGCCTAGTGGGCCAAATATCTACCTTAGCTGCACCATAGACAAAATATGTGCAAAATTTAAACAAATTCGCAAGGGGTGAGGGGAATTACTTGGTTGGTTTTATATATTTTGACCCATTTCCTTAATAATAAAAAAAATAAATATCACAATTATACAATTTTACAAATACTGGATGTGCAGACTATTGTTTAATTGAAACATAAACAAGATTCGTTTTATAATATTAAATTAGTCATGCCAGATATTGAAAAAAGTGATTTTATAAAAATTGTAACAATAAATTGTGCAATAATATTTTAAACTTAAAAGAAAATCGTATATCAAGCAGTAAAAGCACAAGGACAATTATTACAGAACATAATGCTCTATAACATAGACATGACCTTTAAGGAGGAAATTGTATTAAAAAGTCTTAAAAAATGAAAATGAAAGTTTTTTTTAATTGTAGCGATATTTTGAAAAAAATTCAAGCAAATATTGTAGAAATGAGACAAAAACAACAAACGCTACTTCGAAATGATAATATATTTTTAATAAACGATGATTTTGATTTAAATTGTTTTGAATTGATTGTTGAAATGTAAATGCTAAAGCTACCTGTTAACTTTATCTTGAGACCATTGTTTACTTATAACGGAACCACGATGACCGCGATCAAACGAAGGAGCCTTTATTCGTATTTCAGGTAAAGGCTCAGATTTACGTCTATTTTTTGTTTAAATTGCGATTAAAAACAAAAGCCAAAAGCAAACACCAATTATTGAAATTTATTTATAAAAATAAATATATTAAATAAGAAACAATTATGAGGCATTTTATACATGATTAGTATATGAAGGCAATATAATTTAAATATTTTTTTTTAGATGAAACATAAAATAATATTAAGCGTTAATATATTTTGTAGAGTTGGAAAAGTTGAAGGTATTTTCTGCAAGAAAAGTTGTTAAATTTAAAATGGTATCGGATCTTTCCTATGGCACGTAATGTTAAATTCTACACATGGTATTATGTTGATAAAATCAATTGCAAATGGCAGTTGAAATAACTACATTTTCTACTTTAAAGGTGTACACTTTATTTTCATTTCAAATAAATGCTATATGTGGTTAATTTTAACTGTTATAAATAAACTGACAACTGTAGTAAAAACAAATACATATGGCTTTTAAAACCTTAGACATAAATATGATTGTAAAATTGTAAAAAAAAAACTACAAATGCAGTTAAAGTAAACAATATTAGCTGCGTTTTAACACTTTTTTTATATGATTTATTAAAAGTAAGTTCAGAAGAAATGCTTGAAATATATTTTGAATATAACTTATTTTTTTTACCAGTAAAAATTCAAATAACTTCAGTAGAATTATATTTTTCAATTAAATTTAGTGTAGAATATTAACTTAATATTTTTACATTGTTTTCAAAAAATTTTTAAAAAAGTAAAACAACTATATCGGAAAATTTTGTTTTTGAGTTTTTTGGTAAAAATTCTAAAATTAAAATGCAGTAGTTTTTGTAGGTTGTTTAGAAAAAAAATTGTATTCAAATTTTTTTCAAGAGTAAAACAACTGCATTTGCATTTAAAATTACAAAACCGCTTTACTATACAAATAATTGTTGGTAGCAGCTCAAAATTGGCATAGTACACTCAAAATAATAAGTCTGTTGACTGAACAGAAAAATTTGTTACTTTAACAAATTTTATTCTCGTTTTCTGGCTTAAAAAAAATTTGTTGATATTAAAACAGGGTTGGCAGGCAACACCGCTAAAGTACCGTTATGAATTCAAAGTCATTTCAACTGACTACCGTTACCCCTAAAATATTGTTACCGAAATACCGATATCCCTAAAATATCGTTATCGAAATAACTGAAATACCGTTATCCTTAAAATGCCGATACCGAAATAAATGAAATATCGATACCATTAAAATACCGTTACCGAAATAATTGAAATACCGTTATCCCTAAAACACCGTTACCGCTATATTTAGTTTTCTGCTTTTGTAATCGCAAGTGGTTATTGACTATTTTCTTACATTAAGTTGATAAATTGGTTTTGTTTTTATTCTCGATTCTTTTTTGTAAAAAAATTGTGGTATACACCGAAATAACTGACTATCCTTAACCTCAAAATACCGTAACCGAAATAACTTAAAAACCATTAACTTTAAAATACCGTTATCTAAATAGCGTTACCCTTAAAATACCGTTACCGAAATAATCTAAACTAGCAGTACCCTTACCGATAACTGCATCGTTTCGGTTACAATTCATGTTTTAAAACAATTTTTGCTCTATCTCGCCTAGTTTTCGAGATATGGCCATTTTATGAAGTGGAAATTTTTTTTTTAATTTCGGAGCGTCCAAGGCCCCACCATGGTCCATTTTTAGGCGGATAACGTTTTCACGGGGGTATCGAAATTTTCGTCAGTTTTGCTCTATCTCTCTTAGTTTTGGAGATACGAGCTATTTAAAAAACTCGGGAGGGAAAGAAATAGCGCCATCTTTAAAATTTCGGATATATTAGTGGGCCATCTACCGGGTAATACAAGTAACATGAAAATATTATATTTTAACAATAAATTGCGTAAAATTTAACGAATGGGTTCTTAAAAATTAGTTATAATTTTGAAAAGTAACACTCAAAATTAGTTAAATTACGGTAGGTGTCATACTGTAGGTTTAACTTTAACTTAACTATAAACAAAAGAAAATGTCAAAAAAATGTACACAAAACAACAACAAATTTTTGGGTTAAATATTAACTAAAGTTTAAACCTGCAGTATGAGACCCACCGTTAATGAGGATTTTTAGTAAGTATTGTGTTAAATGAAGATAACTAAAATCTTTGTTTAAATCAGTGTTTCAACTCAAAATTCATTAAAAATTAGTCAAATCTATTTGAAACCCGTTTGACAGATTTTTCTATTGGCGTATTATTTTAAGTGTAGGAAAGTTCCGATATCTTTGTTAATTAAACAACTTTTCAGCAGCAAACTAAGTCTGTGTGTCAAATAGCTATATGTTGTTGTAGTTGTATTATATTAGTTTTGTATTATCTTATTTTGAATTTGGAGAACAAAGACATGCTTTCAAAAGTGGATGTACCTTTTTTTGTAGGGTATATTTTCCAAAATGTCTATAGAAAAATTGGGTATCAAATAAAATGCATCTGAAATATACCCAGTGTCGAAAATCATTACCAGATATGTGCTTATGTAACTACATACTTGGTAATGGTAACTAGTTACTTTTGTTATTACATTTCTTATTACCTTTATATGGCGATGTCGCGAAAAATAATGAGTTGTCGTTACACACCAGCATACGAAAAATCAAAAAATATATCGTTACCTATGTGCTTACCAGTACTGACAAAAAAAATGAGTCTAAAAATAGATTTTCTAAAAAATAAATTATATAAAAAAAAATATTTTTATTGTATTTTTTTAAATAAAATTTGCTGGTGCGGGAATCGAACCTGGGTCTACAGGTTGCCAGTCAATAACTCTACCATCTGAGCTATATCGACATGTAATATTTAATAGATAAAAACATAATTGACCTGCTGCACACAAGTAAGCTTACTCGCCAACATAAAAAAAAAAAATAAAAAAATATGTGGTTACATATATCCTTACCAGTGTTTAAAAAATATTGAGTCTAAAAATAGATAAAAAAAATCTAGAAAATTATTATCTAATTGAAATATTGATAAAAATAAGTCATTATCAGTAACTCATTATTACATGTTTTAAAATAATGCAGAAGGTAAGTGGGTGTCATTACTGGTAGTCCAAAAAATAATGATATGTCGTTACCGTTTCTACACTGGGTACGTATATTCAAACGCTTGTAGGTATATATTAAGCGTGTTCGTTTACCTACTACAAGTTACTACTTTTACTACAGCTGGAAAAATTCAATACAAAAAGTAAACAAAACTTTCCAATTGTAGTAAAAGTAGTAAGAATTTCGAGTAAACGAACACACTGATTATGATTAAAAAAGTTTATATGTTATATTCACTCCAAAATTTATGTATTATATTTACTGGACGGAAAATCAAAATTTTGACAAGTCCACTTCAGCCTATTCAAATTTCTGATCCAAACATTCGTTGAATTTCAACCAGACTGGTGTGGGGTGTCATATAGTTGGCATGACTAATTTTGAAAATTTATGATGCGCTATCTCTAAAGCTGTAACTACAATTGGCTATCATTATGTTAATTTTCCGCTAAAAGTCAACAAAATTTGATCTAGGTTTACCCCAAATTAAAAGGAACCCATATTTGACCTAAATTAATTATCTGAATATCGCACATTTCCACAGTTTCTGCGATTTTTTAATATCTTAATATATTTTGGTTTTATTTTTATCTTTCCTGTTTTTTTATTTCAATATACTTTTTGAAATGTTTTTAATTTGATTAAGTTGGAATAAGTTTCGTTTGAAAACTAACTAAATTAATAGAGATTTAACTTTTCAAGAGTTGACTTAAGCTAAATATGGGTACTTCATTTGTTTGGGATCGCTCTTTCTCCCTAATTCAACTTCGCATAATATAGTTGGGCCTTAAGTTTTCTTGCGCACTGAAAATGTATATAAATACCGAACATTCTGTATTGAAGAATGGTCAATATACTAATTTCTTAAAACCGATTCAGTATTGGAAACCCACGTTTGAAATAAAAACCAAAATTAGCCAATTAACAAAGAGTTCATTTAGTTAGGTTAAGAGAGTAAACGTTCCTGTTTTAGAATGAATTCAGAGGTAACTGGTTCTAAAAACGATGCTGGGTAGTTTATATTGCAACTGATAATGCTGTATAAAACATTTGATATCAGCTTTTCCAACTCAACAAAATATAAGTTTTGTAATCCTAATTAAGTAAAAAACAAATTAAAATTTTGTTAAGCAAAACGAATGAAACAGAAATATATTTATTTATACAGATTATTAAATTTGCTTTTAATTATTTTTTTAACTGTTTAATAACACAAAAATATATTTTGTTATAAATTCAAAAATATCAATAATTATTAGAAAAAAACAACAACGAAAAAATTGTTAAAATAAATTAAACTAAACTTACCCTCTTTGTGCATTTTTATTACTTTTTTCCACAATACTTTCTTTGCTTCTATAATAAAAAAAATTTAACATGAAAAGAAAAATGGCATAAAAAATTGGGATATTTCAATATAGGAAATTTTGAATTTCAATTAGAGTTTTTTGAAAAAAAAAATATAATGATCTTAAAACAGAAAATCAATGATATTAAAAATTATAATAAAATTAAAAAATGTATTTTGGTTTTTTTACCTAGCATCAACGACATCTAATGAATCTATGGCTTCATCATTATACGGTTGTATTTCAGATGATTGTATGGTATTGGTAGCGTTGGTGGTAAGTGGAGGTTGTGATGTTGGCAAAGGTGGTGGTAGTTGTGAATTGGTTGTTGGTTGTGATTGCATTGGATCATAAGTATTATTGTGATTTGTTTGTGGTTGTGGTGGTAGTGAATTTTGTTCTTGTATGTTTGTAATATTATTTGTAAGTGCATTATTAGAATTCCGTTTAGATGATGTTGAAGGATTTGCAGCAGCGTCTTCATTATTATCATCACTACTCATCATCAAATGAAAACAAATTTAAAATCAAAATAAATCAAAATCATACAAGAAACCAATAGAATACGTCAAAGAAAAAAAAAACGAAACGTAACAGAAGAAACGTAAGTATGATACGATGATTTTTTTAAATGTTGCATGTGTTGGTGGTGAAGATACAAATTGTTTTGAAGTTCGGAAGGTGGAGGGAAGAGCAAACGATAAATGTAGCAGAAATCAAAGATAAAATATGCAAGAAAAAAGAAAATAAATTTATTAAAGAAATTATAAAATTATAAGAAATTACAAAAAATAAGACAAAACTTTAATACCCGATTACTGAATTCACGTTTTACCTACTTACATTTAAATTTGATATGTGACACAACAAATGAGGTAGTAAAAGTCGAAATTATTAGCGAACGGAACATTGTGATATGAGGCTAAATATTAAAATTTTTAAAACTGCTTCACTCAATGAAAAGCTTTGTCAATTTTTGTTTTATGAAGCGTATCATAAGGTTTACAAAAATGTTCATCATATTTGTAAAAACCTTCATCGTATTTATGATGTTTCATTATATTTTGGAAAAGCTTTATCATATTTATGAAAAATATTATTGAAGTAAATCACAGTTTAAGTGCCAAGTGTCATCGTTGTAAAATAGCATGATTTTTTGACAATTTTGTATGGTTTAATGTTCAGAACTTAAACTGTGAATTACTTTTTTTATAATATTTACGCAAAATTTCACCAATTACTAAATTTAGAAAAAGCTTCAATACATTAATTAAACCTTTCATCATATCTATAAAAAGGTTTATCATGTTTTTTAAAGTTTCATTATATTTATAAGAAACTTTATTAAAATTATGAAATATTTCATTATAAATGAATAATTTTCGGTCGATTTCAAAACATATACATATATTATTAAATTTTCTTTGAATTATTTTTCAAATGAAAGAAAAATGATAATTGTTATAAATCGTTGATGTTAAGTATCCCAGTTACAAAATGTGTTAAAATAAGTTTAAACATAATCTACATCTTAAAAACTTGGCCTTAGTCTATTTCAGTTGCTTTGAATTTGTAAATTTTTTCGCATTCAATATAAATAGATCATAATTTATTATTAACCCATAAAGGTATGGATACTAATGATGATATATATACCCAAAATACGTATTCTATCCATATCGAATTTTTAAAGTTTTTTCTCTGCAATTCTATCATCTATCATCTTTCTTTCATTTGAAAAATAATTTAAAGGAAATTGAACGAAAATCATTCATTTACAAATTAAAAGATTAACTATATATAAATGTCATACATATTTCATTACATTAATGAAAACTTTCAATATATTAAGGACAGGTTTTATCATTAGAAAAAAAACTTTATCATATCTATGAAAAATGTAATAATATTAATGAATACTTGCATTAAATCTATTAAAAGTATCATCATATTTATGAAAAGCTTCATCATACATATGAAAAGTTTCATAATATTTATAAAAATATATGATAAAATAGTTCCATCAAACGAAAATTTCTATAGCTTTTTTTTTACTAATTTTGATCAAAAATTTAGTTAAAAATAGTATCTTTAAATTTTATAAAAAAATATTTCAATAAATTAGCAAAACATTTAATTATATTCGTTAATTTAAAGTTTTGTCATTTTAAAACTCAAAATAATTTAAAATTCTTTAAAATCAATTAAAAATAACAACTAAAAATATGCTTTAAAATTAAAACTGCTTCAACAAATAAAAGTAGGCATTAAAAATTTACTAACTTTCTAATATAAACAAAAATCAAAAAGAGTTATTATGTAAATATACTTTTTGAAATCTTTGAATTATTTTGATTTTCAAATCATTGAAAAATTTATAAAGTGGACTTATTTGTAAATACCTGGCTATATTACGTTTCATTATACTAAATAATGTAGCAGCATTTTTAGTACTAAAACGTCCTTTAAACATATACAAGTTATTCGATTCCTTAAGTGCCTTTTTTTCTTCGGCTAATATTTTATTAACATAACGATAATTGCGAGAGAAGCGATTTAGACGTATGGTTAAAGAAACTAAAAATGCTTCCATTAAACGTATAATAGGATTAGCTTCGAAATCTGTATGGGAATATACAAATTATTTAAAAATTGCTTAAATGGTAACACCTTTTAACTCACCTTCATCTGAATCTTTTTCGGTAAAATCACCACTATCAACTTCAGTTTTGTGTTTCAATTCGGAAATGTGTTGTTTTGCTAGTGGTTCACCGCCAGCTTTACTCGTTGAAGGACCCATATCTGTTTGTGTTTCTTTAACCAATTTCGGCTTCTGACTCTCCTTTGAAAGAAAAAAAAATAATAAAAAAATAATAATTTAATACAATGAATAAATGAATTCTTTTTTATTTGAGGAATTTTAGTCATTTATATTTGTTAAATATTAAAAACTTAATATTATGTTTAAGCTAAAACATCAATAAAAAAGTCTGCAAGAGCAAAGTTATCTATTTATGTCAATTAATTACGTTATGACTAGGATTTGGGATTCTGAAATTACTGAGATTTCCCGGGGAAAATGTGACGGGAATTCCTGGGAAATAAACCTTTTAAACAAAACATTGAGTGATATTCCAAAACATATTAAGTGATATTCCTTGCTTTTTCTATTCATGGAAAATTTGGTGACAGATCAAATGACCAAATTTTTTCAGACATAATCTCCCAGCTGGACGTGGCACACAAAGCCTCAATTTATGTCCTTTAAGAAAAGTCTCAAATCCAATGGAAAATATGGCAATTTTGGCTGAAGTTTCTTTTTTCGGGCACCCCTAAATAAATAAAGTATGTGACGCCCTCTACAATTAAAAAAGAAAGTTTTTTCTATTATCGGTATACTTAATAATATATAAGTATATTGGTACTTAAATGAAAGGAAGTTTTCTTATGATTTTAATAATGCATTTAATTTTATAAGCCATAAGGTGTTTGCAATTATGACATCAAAAAAAATTTACTTCCAAATAACTTTTTTAATCGCAAAATTTTGAGTATTCAAAAATCGCTCAATTTAGCTCTATCCTCATTTTTGTATAAAAATATACTTAAAATGGGTCTAGAGTGCGCCATATACCATAAATTCTAAAACAAAATGCATTTTTGAAATCCTGAAAAGTGTTCTTTAATTTAAGTACCTACTTATTGTTACTAGGCGTACTGGCTCATGACCTCCCTTAACCCCAAATAGAAAACACTTTTAATTTTTCATTCCCCGTTTTTTTATTTTTTATCTAAAATATACTTAAAATGGGTGTAGAGGGCGCCACATATCATAAATTATAAAAAATGTAGAAACATATTTTGAAAAACTTATAAACAAATTGTGTCTAAATATACGTTTTGAAATTCTTACAACATTTATTCCAACATACTACTTTAGCCAGAATGTGTGTAAATTTAAACGCCTGCGTGCTTTAATATACATTAGAAATTAGTGAAACTACTTTAGATAACTAACAAAATCAGAAGATAACGGCGGGTAACATATTTGATTAAAATTTAATTTAATGCAATTATTTATTTCCAAAAAAATATATTAGAAAGAAAACTCGTATAATACAAAAAATAACCCAAATATTGCATCCGTTCTTGAATTCCCAACTTTGACTTAGTTTCGGTCAAAGTTAAGGTCGACTCTACAATATTTATAGTAGTATTTTTAAATGTTCTTTTTAGAGTGTACTCTAGAAATGGATATATTTTTATTATAAAAGAATTTTTGAAAAAAATCTCAAAAATCTCGGCCTTACAGGTTTTAGTGAAAATAAAAAAAAATATAGATTAATTGTAAAATGTACATTGAGAGAATTAACTGCATGGTATCATTGAATTTTTGCAATAAAAACCACTAAAGTTTCACCGGAACTCATCCACTGAACCTTTTTTTTTATAAAATATGTGGAGCTTTATCATTTTAATATTTGTGAAAACTTCATTAGTTTACTGAAAAATTTCATTAAAACTCGTTCAGGAAAATTCAATCTGTGTATCGGAGATTCTTAATCCTGAAAAATAACTTAAATAACACATAATAACATATTTACACTTTACGTAGTATGAAAATGAAAAGAACATTTGTCAAATTCCGCAAAGGTTGCTCAAAGTCTCCAAAGGTTTGGAGCAACATATTACTAGATCTACAGAATTCTCCATATGAGTTTTAGCAACATTTTAGCGCTTCGTAGTTATAAGTTCTGAGAACTTTTTTGATCCAGAATGTTGCTTGTCAATATATGGTAATTTTGCAATAAACCCCCATTTTCATACTACTTTTGCTAAATCAATTTAGAAAGTGATTTTCAGTAGATCCACCACCTTTGATAATAAAAGGATTTTTGTACATTTTTGCTAAAATTTGCCAGTGGCGCCAACAATCGTTAAAAAAGTAAAAATAAATGACCAAAAATATTAAAAATTGCAACAAAAAAATTGTCATCAGTAAAATATCATAAAAACATGTTTTTTATATTTTTCCACTAAAAATTTATTCATAAACAATTCATTTTAACTGCTTGTTTAAGCTCTTACAGACTTTAATATGAGCCACTTAAAATTCTTTTCAGTTCTGTTTTATATTCTTAATTATAATAATTTTTAAAGGTTTTAAGTAACATATTACTAGATCTACAGAATTCTCCATATGAGTTTTAGCAACATTTTAGCGCTTCGCAGTTATAAGTTTTGAGAACTTTTTTAATCCAGAATGTTGCTCGTCAACACATTGGGATTTTGAAACAAACCCCCATTTTCATACTACTTTTGCTAAATCAATTTAGAAAGTGATTTTCAGTAGAATCACCTTTGATAAAAAAAAAAGTATTTTTGTACATCTTTCGCTAAAACTTGCCAGTAGTGTCAGACTTTTTTGGCCAACAATTGTTAAAAATGTAAAAATAAATTATCAAAAACGAAAAATTGCACAAAAAAAATTTCATCAGTAAAACATCATAAAAACACTAGTTTTTTATATTTTTTCACTCAAAATTGATTCATAAACAATTAATTTTAACTGCTTGTTTACGCTCTTACAGACTTTAATATGAGCCACTTAAAAATTCATTTCAGTTCTGTTTGATTTTTAAATTATAAACATTTTTAAATTAATACAATAATATAAGAAATTTAAATAATTTTGGTGTACTTTAAAAGTGTTTTTAAATACTGATATTATATCGTGTGTATATTTAAGTGTAAAACGTTACATCGATTATAAGAAAAAAATTATGAAATTTTTCGATGAAAGTAGAAATTAACTCACAAAATATTCACTCGTTGAACGTTTGGCATAACATAAAGGTTCAGATACAGTAGATATACGATTACCTACTTCCAAATCATCTGTTTGATAATGTTCAATAAACATTAAATCAATTTGTGAAGGAGGTGCTGAGGCATAAGAACGTTGTCTTAAATATAACTGTCGACGATATTGAACACTACTAATATCCTTCCAAACCTTAGGTTTTAAGATTTTTTTTTTTATTTAATGTGTATAATTTTTTTTTGTTTTAACAATATAAATAATATCCAATGCATGCAAAAAATTTTGAAAAATTTTAATATCGAAATCAAAAAGGTTTTTCTATATTTTTTGAATTAAAATTTTGAGATTGTTTTTTGGAAATGTTTTAAATATTTGTTAAAATATTTCGAAAAAAAAAATTTTACTTACATCATATAAAGTTTTACGCCGACTCATTTTAATTTCACTATCTGTTATATTTTCATTGTCTGTATCGAATAGACCCTCGGAATCAGTAATAACCTCCAACTCGAATTTATCATCAACATCTTCGAACATATAATAATCACCAGCTCTTACGGCTACATAAAAAACAATATATTAATTGAAATATTAAAAAATCTAATTAATTACTACATTAATATTATTTAAAAAATATAAATTACAAAATTTTAAACTATATGCAAACATTTCTAAACTAAATTTTAAAATGTTAAGAAATAAAAGAAGTAGTAAGTTTTATAAAAATTATAATTATATATATAATTATTATTTACACACGTTTTTTGTAATGGGTAGTATTTTTAAAATTATTAGGCATACTAAAATGTTTGATTATATAAATTTAATTTTGAAGCCACATTTAAAATTTTGACTTGCAGATATTTTAAGTACATACTTGCATGTTTATACAAGACAAAAAATAAATGTTCTAGGTAATCATGGGTAAAATCGGTATTGAAATCTAGAAAAATTAATATTTGTACAATAATTAAATTTACAATTTTACAAAAATGAATTTTTTTTTAAGAAAAACTATACAATACTTATTTAGAAAAATATTCCGATAATCTAGCAATGACTAAAGAAATGATTATATTAAGCAACGAAAATTCGAAAACTATTCGTTTTGATTCAAATAAACCGGTCTGAAATAATTAATTTTAAATTCAAAATTTATATTTGTAAATTATTTTGAATCGAAAATAATGTGGTAGTTATCAGCGCAAAATTCTAGCACCGTAAAAATAAAATAATTTGTTTCTAATTTTATTTCCAAAATTATCTTATTAACATTTTGGTTGAATAAAACAATCTGTTAGTTATTTCTGTATTTAATTTGATAAACAAATTTATCATTAAGTTACTAATAATGCAATTAATTACATAACTAATAACATTAATGTAAGTGTAATATTTAAATGCTGATGTATTGATCACTTTTTCATTAAATCGATTAAAAAAGTAATTGACTGTAAGATTTTTGTTCTAAACAAATTTATTAATTCAAGAATTATTTTTAATTTTTGCATTAAAAAATACAAAAATTGTTTTTTCGGACTTTCTATATTTTAACATATTTGGTTAGAATATTGTTCTACCTCAAGTCCAAATTCTAATATGATATAGTAATATTAGATTTATTTGTTGTTTAAAAAATTGATTAATAATAGGATTTCAATATTATTCCTGTATACAGCAGGTTTGAATTTTACAATTCTGTTAAAATTATTCAAACGATAATTTTTTAACAAATATGTATATTGTTTTTATGCTCAGAAAAACAAAAGTAGGTACCAACAATGGTATTTGTAAATACAAAAGCCTTTTGTAAATTGATATAAGCTCGTAGTTTAAACTAAATTAGCTATCTTTAAAATTTTTGAAACTAATTTTTATTGCAAAAGTACAATCTCTACTTGCCAAGAATTAGTCTTTATAATTTTTTTTTTTTAATTCAAACAATTTACCAAGCCATTTTAATTTTTTTTACGAATTAGAGAAATTGTGTATGATAGAAACTGTCAGTTATGTAGAGATTACATTTTGTAGATTGCATTATCGTAACTACTCACGAGTTTTCTCTCGCACGTAAATGTGCCTTTAGAAAGTTCTAAAAATATTTTGTATATAAAAATTTCCGAATTTTTAATTTATTATTCCGAAATCATTTCGTATATCTAAAATTTAAAATTTGAACCTTTAAAAATGATTTTGTGATTTTGCAATAATTCTGTAAAAAAAGTTGCTTTAAGGCACTTTTTTAACCATTTTGAAAGGAGATTCATAATCTTAATGAATACATGGGTTAGTAAAACTTGTATGAAAAAATCTCATTAAAACATAAAATATAACTTTTTATTCTAATTTTAAGTATTTTCTCTTTACAAATTTTTCATTAACCCTTAAATGCATGGTGTAGCCATTTGGCAACATACTGGTTTTTTAATAAAAAAAAATCCACTTGATGCACAAAACTGCATTTTCGGGCATTAGGGACCCTTTCTGTACATAGTGTTCCTATAGTTTAGAGCAGAATTTTTAAACAGTTAGAGTAAAAATCTTGGTTTTGCTCTGTATATTTGTGAAAAATCTAAAACACGCGTTTTTTTCAAAAAGTGTAATATCCAAAAATATTTGTTTAAATATTTAAAGTGGTATTATCGCAATAAAATTCATTTTGGCGACAATAAATGTATAAATTATAGTTTATAGATTTTTTTTTTCATACACGTTAAAATAATCACAATTTAGCTATTTGGCAAAAAGCATATTTTTCAATCAAAATCACCTTTTTTTTAAATAATTTTTTTTTGGTATTTTTCTTGAAATGTACACGCCTTTAGAAATCATATATAAAAAAATGGTTAAAATCGAAGAGATCATGCATTTAAGGGTTAATCGAATAATACATCGAACAAAGCTATCATATGCAATTTGGCATAATAGCAAATTCCGAATAGTGGCTGAATATTCGTGACATCGCCTTGATGTAAAATGCCAAAATAATTAGAACATTAATTTTAAAAAATAAGAAAATTTTATACTTGATTTTTAGTTTTCACAGAAATGTGAAATTAGTATTTTTGATATGCCCGAAAATAGAAAAAAATGCTCTTTTTCCCCTAAACGCGAAATTTTGTGAAAAATCCCTACAAATGGTATCGCTGATCATTATAGAATCCTGTGTTACCTCGGATCAAAGTTAGGCTTTATTAAAAAAGTTGAAGCTTTAAATTCTTGCTTTGATTTCATTATAAACAATTTTTAATCAACTTAAATATCTTTTATATATTTATGAAAATTGTATTCGATTCAAAATAACTATGTTTAGAAATTTTACGGATTTTTAATTTCGATACTTTTTTGTTTCCAAACCGTGAACGGCAGACGAAATTTTTTTTCACAAAACATTTAATAAATTTTTTTTCTATAAGGAGGATAGCTTTATTTATAATTATAAAATGCGCGTTTGTCGCATTTTTGGTCGATTTCATAAAGACCGCATGGAGGCAACCTTAGCCTTTAGAGGCTTGAGAAGAATTTTTAAAATTTTGAGAGCACATTTTGCGATTTTTTAGAGCACAGTTTAGGCGCTTAAAACAGATTTTAAGCTTATTTCTAGTTGCCTTAATTATCAGTACCATATACCCTCCGTCAAATATGACTTATTAGCAGTAAAGAATACCCATATACCCATTCGCTTATATTACCTATAACCGATTAATAACGGCCATGTGAACCGATTACTTCCAATGACACCCTGCATTAAATTAAGGTGTTATTTGACCAAAGTGTAAGTTCTTACTTACGTAAGTAATTACAATGTAAGGCAATGTAAGACAGAGGATACAAGGTACCACATGAATCGTATTACTGATAATACGTGAACTGGTAATACCAAGAAGCATATATAACTAGAAGAAGCAATCGCTATTGCATCGCACATCGGACCGGACATCGTACAGAAAATTATGACCTTGTCGGAAAACGCCATAATGTTCTCTCCCAACTCTGACACCGCCATAATTTTCTGGCCGATGTCCAGTCCGATGTGCGATCCGATAGCGATTGTATCTCCTAGTTATATATGCTTCTTGGTAGTACCCATTTACCAAGGTTTTTCTGGCTATAAGTAATGAAGAAGAAGAAAATAAGAAGAGTTCATAAAAAAGGCAAGATACTTAAAACAAGTAAATCAAAAAACATAATTTATAGCATGCTAGAAAAAGTCTAAAAAATTTGCTAAATATCTTTTAAGCTACAAAAAAAAACAAAAATAAATAATTATAAATTAAAATAAAAAAATAAAATAACAAAATAATAAATTACCCTGAGGATGCAATTTGATTTCTTTCCTTTTATGAGGTCTTGAGCCATAAACGGGATTTCCATGTTCTATAATAAAATATTTAAAACAAATTTGAACAAAAAAATAAATTAAAATTAAGGCAAAATAAAAATTTGTTAATATTATAAAGCGGAGTAAATAAGTTAAAATGCTGGATTAGTTTTAAGTTCCAGTTATGATATAGGGCCTGTATTATAGTCAGTAATAAATAGGATTTATGACTTAAATATTACTACTTATTAATATTAAGTCAAATTTTTTTTAATTCCTACAAAGTGCTTACTATAATATTATCCTATAATATTCTTTTTAAAAGAGTTGTAAACTTAAGATTTTGTTAAAAAAAATTTATTTGTAAAAAATCTAACACAGAGAAGAAACAAATTTGTTAAAAAAATATGTATTTGTATGGGTATTCAAAATTTGTTTAAATTTGTACACAGGTTTTGCTACAGCAATTTATAAAGTTAATTCAGGTATCTTAAAATTTACACTGTATATTTTAATTTTAAAAATTTTCATATTTAATTTAAAATTTTCTATTTCAATTTAAAAATTTTACACCTTTATTTAAAAATGTTGATTTGTGTTTAATTATTGAATTTAATTTCAAAATCGTTTAATTTTATTTCGATAAATGAAAGGGAGAATCATAGTATTTATACTAGTAGTATTGAATGGACTTATACCAATTTCAAAATAAAAACTTTTTAAAAAATATTGTACTTTAACAAGTTAAGTCCAATACTTTCTTTGTTAGTTTTATTGAATTTCTTTTAAGAAATTAGTAAATAGAAAAATTAGCATTATATTTCTAAGTAGTGCTAAATGATCAGTAAATACCTAGTATTTATTTTTTTTATTGAGTACTCCATACTTAAAGGTAAGTACTCGTTTTTTCAGAGTTGCGTTTTGTACAGAAAAAGACACAAAAATTCCCCTTCGCTAAACAATTTAGTTTAGGGTATACCATTGTTAGTACTTAACAATAGTTATTCAAATTTGTATAGTGTTAACAATGTCTGGTTACCCACCTTTAGTGTTTTTTATCCGATATTGAATTTGCGGACCAAACTGCATTTAAAATAAGGTAAGGCGTATTTCCCATATATATTTTTGCTAATGTCTTTTTTATAAAGGAAACAGATGGATTTTTAATTCCAAATTTGTCGAAGAGCTTTTCTGGATTAATGGATCCAAAAGCAATATTCACAGCAATTGAAACGATATGGTTATACCGTTAGATTTATTTCTATTTTATATATCCAAAATCATAGAGTTTAGATTGGAATACGTTCCTTAAAAATACATACAAATTGTTGCATTTTCAACCATAACTTTTAATACATCGGAACGTTGTTTGGAGCGTAATATCCACTGAAAAGAAGGACATAGCTAAATCGTCTTATATCTTTACCTATACGGTCTTGGACCATAATTCGATATGTAACAAACGAAATGACAAACTTTACGTCAATATGGTGAGATTTAAAAAAATATAATTTTGAATTATAATTAAACAATTTTGAATTATAACCGAACACTTTAGAACAAATTTTCAATAAAAATTGGTTAACTTTCAAATAAAACTACAAAATTTTTACATTAGTTTAAAAATTCTAAAACAATATGGTGCAGCTTTAAAATTAAAAGGAAAAAATTTAAAGTTTCCATGCATTTTTCTGAAATAAACTTAATAAAGGTGTAGATTAAGAAAACTCGGTGTGAGAGAACTTATTTTTAAATTTTTTCAATTAAAGTGTTATTTACAATAAAAATAAAAATGAAATAGTTTTATGCTGTTAAAAATTTTATTTCAATTTATTTATACATGGTTTTTATTAGAAAAATTTTCAAAAATATTATTAAAAAGACAAGATATCCAAAAGATCAAAATGAAAAAAATGAGAATAAAATACATTGTCCATGCAAACGTAGACCACAGCAGGCATTCTGGTACTGCATAGAGGAGTCCATAGAATAAATATCCGTACCCACAGGACCCCAACTATTGGGTCTTTCAGCATTATGTCTAACAGCCTCTTCTTGAGCCCACCATAAATTACTTGAACGCCTATGAGAAGAATCTTGTGACTTTTGCGCTAAAGAATCTTCCAGAGAATATTTAGCATTTCCCACACTTTGATGACGACGATGTAATAATTTTTTACGCATTGTAACATGATGTTCTTCGGGTTTCTGTATAGGTTTGTTGGTTAGGGGCGGAGAACATTTAATTGATACAGTATCATTCCATGAAACAGCATTAAACGAAGATTGTCTACGATGTCGAGCTTTGGTTAACGAAGATCTACGATCACAGGTTATATTGGAGGATATAAAAGAACCATTGTTACTGTGAGCAATATCAGCCTGCAAGTTCTTAGCCGACAGTAGAAGAGGTGGAGGTTTAACTTGATTATTCTAGAAAAATTTAAATTTCAGCACATTAAGGCTTTAAAACGACAAATCATTAATACCGCTTGAAAAACTTCATTAGATCCTTCGGAAACATCATATTTTGGTTGAGAGAGATCGGAGTGTGCAGTTCGAGAATATACTGATAATCTAGGAGCTTCTAAAAATCCTTCTAAAGGTATTGTCAAAGCTTCCGAGGTAGGAGTAAATGGCTTTATAGTATATACAAAAAATTATCACAAATTAAATCGATATTAAATATTTCTAGAGAAAGTGGGAGCATTCCACTCCACCCATTCTCTTAAATTTCAAGCGCAAAAATACCTGTGTATGTGACTCAATTTCAATTTCTGGCAAATTTTTAGAATTCTTAATATTTTTATTTATATTTTCACCATAATCACTAATAGATTTTATATCAGCATATGGATGATTTTGAAACATTATATTTAGGTCTCCAATTGATCCATTATTGCTACTACAAGTCGATGTGCAGGTCGAAGTCATTAGATTTTGATCCTCCTCTTCTGGTGTTTGATAACCAGAACCTTGACAGGATAGGAATGAATTGCAGTGTGCCAAGGGAGCATTTTTCACGGTAGTTTCTTTGTTGACTATTAGTTATAAATTATTTTTCATAAAAATTGCACTTATTTCTCAAATTAAAAAATAATTTTCCACTCAAAAATTTTATGGGAAAATTAAAGACGAAAAATGCGCGAATTGAAAATTTAAAAATATTAATTTATAAAACAAAAAATATAATTTAACTACCCAGGCAGATAGAGTTTAGGGTTTTAATAAAGAGGTAGCCCGTGATAGCATAGGGCAACAACATTTAACAAAACTTTCTATCGTGATATTAAAATAAAATTTTATGTTTACTTCTTTTGAAAAGCCCAATATACTAGCAAATAAACTAAATCGTATGCTGTGTTTCATATTTCTAAGAACACTTTTATTTTATTAATGGTCCTTTGGTTACTGCATCAATTGCTTTGGTGTCTTCGGAAGATTTAATCACCATTGCATTATCTGTTATTTTTGGAGGTTTACTATTTTTCAGTGTTAGAAAGTTATAAGCAAAATTTAACAAAATGCTAATATTATTTCAAACTTATCTACTGATCGAAAAGAAAACTCATCATTATCAACACTAGTACTATTTGCAGTTTGGTTTGAAAAAAAAATACATTGTTTAAATCATCAGGATCAACTACTTCAAAACTATCCGTATTCTTATTCAAAATTGACTAAATCTCTTTATTAGACTTATCCTGAAAAATTAATTATGAGCCACCCTCTTCTTTTCTCTAATCACATTATTTGCATGATTTCTGCTCCGACAGAAAACTCTCCAGTTGTTATTGGTTCTATTATTCAAATAAGTAACATATGCAAGATCCCTAAGTGACTGGTAGTATTGTAACTCAGGAGCTTTGAACCAATTCTCAGGAGCTTTGAACTAATTGTCATCATGATTTCGAATCATTCGCCTCTTAAGGGGAACAAAAGTGTGGAACCATTGCAGATTATTATTTAAAATCAGCAATTGTTCATCTGCATTATTAGTCAAAAACATATCACCCAAATTACACTCCATTATCGCAGCTTCGAAAGATGTTAACCGCATTATAATCATAGTACTCATAAAATATTCTAACAACCGGTAGCAAAATCATAAGCGATATAAAAATAACAGAATAACAAGTAATGCCAGGGCACTGAAATTGATTAGAACACTTAATTAATTCAGGGGAGGATATACAAAAATAATCCAGCAAGGAATTGGAATTACAAGCAATATGTGTGGGCATAGAATTGTGAACAAGGGATAGCTTAAGTCTACTACAAATGTTTCAGACTCTTTGAAGACTTCGATGGATCAAATAGACTATTGTTAAAGTCACCCATAATTACAATATTTGAATATTGAACAAGCTAATCAGAGATCTCCCTTTGAAAACATTCAAAATCACAATGGGTTTATCATTAAAAGTTAATTCTACAAACAAGCATTCAGCTACTCTATATTTTACAATTTGTCAGCGATTGTAATAAACGACTGAGAATTTCACGTATAAATTGCATTTTTCTGCCTGGATAGGTTTTAAAATTATACGCAATAAAGGTTTAAATGTAACATTCTCTTTGCGAAAATAATAACATTTTCTATAAAAGAAAATATTTATAAAATCAGAACAAGAGAGAACTTAAAAAAGTGATTCAATTCAAATGTCAATCATAAATTTGAACGAAAATTACAATTGGTTTGTTAAAAAAATCAAACAAATCCTCTGATTCTTAAACATTTTAGCTTACCATCAAAATGAGTTGGTTTCTCTAAAGGTCTCAGCATTTTCTGTTGGGTAGCTCTGATCTTTTCCATTTTACGTTTGATCTTATGTAAAACTTCTTCTTCATAATCCTGACGTTTTTCTATTTGTTTTTGGCGCAAACGTTCAATAATTTCAGCACCTCTGCAAAAAATGGAATAAAACAAAATAAGAAAATTAAATAAGTCATCTTTAATCTCAATTCTTTCTTACCTTGAGGCTAAAATATTATTGGCTCTAGTATCGGTGATAATATGACAGAAATAATGTGATTTAAATATTCTCAATTGGAATATTAAGAAAGCAAAACATATAGCATCCCATAGTAAAACAGATTGTACTGTTATGGCAGGACAGTTGGGTTCTACTATCGTATCCGTACTAGCAGCTGGAACAATATTGCTACTACAACTTATACCCAACAAATGTACAGCCCAACAACAGTTCGTGGTTAAAGTGTCCATAAATAGACAACCGACCATTTGCAAACAAGTTTTAATAACAATATTAGCCACATTATAAGCCAATAACCATTTCCAACGTGTCGTTATGGAATGTATAGGTCTTAAATAGAAATCTGAACCCTCCCACAGGAACAAGAAGGCACCAATAAGATAACCAATTGCCAAAAAGTCTGATATATTTGTACCGGCCAAAAAGACCACAGCCAATGTAACCCAATAGAAACCACATAAAATGGCGTGTTTAAAAATGTCCAAATAATTTCGTATATGTGAGAGAAAATCATGTGTGGGATTTTCAAAGTCAACTTTGCCCAAATTGGCAATATCTTTTAGCACCGACTTATTGCTGCCACCGGGATAATTAGGAACATTTTCTAGTGTAAATACACGTTGTTGGCGATTTACCAGCAGCAGGAGTATAAAATCAAATATAAGTTTTTTCGTATGATCATAATGTAGGTCACCGGGTAGCATGGCCCATCTTTGTAACGCCTCGGAGTATTTTGAATTAGTCCACATGTATTCTATATAAAAAAAACAAAAAATATTTTTCGTTAATAATTTTGGTGTTTTTTAAGCGTATTCATTAAGAAAATTCGAAATTAAAACATTAAAATTTGTCTGCAAATTATTTAGCCATTGGGAGGACTGAAAATCTTAACCCTTTTTTTCAACTTTGACGGATTATACAATTATAAGGCAAATATTGTATATAAGATGTTTAGGATACATGAGAAGTAGGAGATCCTTACCTTTATCCTGGAATATACATAATCCCAATAAGGTTTTTCTATGTAACATTATGTCCCAGTAAAGTTATGATATATGTAAAAAACATTGCTGGGACATATGATCCCAGTAGGGGCGAAAGGGTTAAAATACGAAATTGAATAAAAATAAAGTACTCCCAAATTCAAATAAATTTAAAATAACTATTTTAGTTACAAAAACTATGTTTGTCATAAATATGAAACGATTTTTAATTACCCTGTGATTGCGTATTTGAACTAAATATCAAAATAACAAAACATTTCTATTTAAAGGCAAACATACAAGTTCAATATTATTGATCAATGTTTTTAAAATCAACCAATCAGAACAAAGTATTTAAAAATGTTCTGATTGGTTGATTTTTCAAAAATTGATCAATAATATTGAACGTGTATGCCCTACTTAAGAGAACATAAATGCAAACATACACGTTCAATATTATTGATCAATGTTTTTAAAATCAACCAATCAGAACAAAGTATTTAAAAATAAAATGTTCTGATTGGTTGATTTTTGAAAACTTGATCAATAATATTGAACGTGTATTCCGTTTGTTTTGGTAACGGTATTTAAGACTGTTTAGGTAACGGTATACCGTTAATTGAACGTTTTTATTTAACAAAACTTACCTATACACATTGATGGTGGAAATTGTACCATTAGAACATATTGCACCAATATTGAGGCTAATATAAAAATTTGTAAAATACCCCATATATGAGCATTCTTTTTTCTTTTAAATAACAGCAGCAACATTAACCAAACAGAATAGGCAACAGCTACAATATCTTGTCTATAGGTTATAGTCGAAACCAAAGCAATCAATGATATTTCATAGCCAAATTTATAAAATCCATAATTAATTAGATATTTAATCATTCCCTCTAATTTCTTTTCGGCATCTTCACGTCCCACTCCGGGAAAAGCAACCTTTGGCACAGGATCATTTTGTGTGCCTCTTAAACGACGCATTTGATATTGACGCAGCGAGATCACAGCATGTAAAGTGGCAATTACCATATAGATAATATAACGTTTTAATAAACCCATAAGACCCGATTCAGGACTAGCTTTAGTTAGACCAAACCATTCAGCATTATTTCCCTTAAATGTGGGAATATTTTCTGCATTCGTACAGTTATAATTGTATTTAGCATGATCCAAGTAAGCAATTTGATAGATCATTTTGGTCAATACAATAAGAGTGACGATAAGGGAAATTATACGACTAAAGAAAACTTTCATGCGTACATTTGAGATAACTCCCATGACACAGAGGGTAACAAATGGTACGTGTAATAGGGAAATCTGTAACGAGAATAAGCAGAAGATTATGATATTTTTTCATTTTTAATTATGGAAAGTTTAAATAAAATATTAAATTTTCAATTTTAATTTTAATTTAACATAAAAATAAATTGAATATTAGCTCAAGTTCTTTTTTTTTTTTGTTTCGTTAATTAATTTGATAATTTGTCAAAACTTTAAAAGCTTAATTTTTTAATTTTTATAATGAAGTTGAACATTAAAAATTTTATTGTAAACAAAAATACAAATAATTTTCAAAAATTCTAAATAAGTTTAAATATTGTTCGAATTTATGTATTTTATAAGTATTCCTTACTAATATTCATTTCTTTACAAAATTCTGAATCTTTTAAAATATAAATTTGTATTCAAAGTGAAATAATTATGGAATTTACAGTTCTAAATTTATTTTATTTACTTGATTAGCATTTATCGTAAATTTCACAATTTCCAAGGCGGTAAAATTTCGAAAATCATGCTATTTTACAAAGATAGAAACGTTGGCACTTAACCCTTTGAGGACCATACATTTTCTGCCGAAGCGATTTTGAAGTTTTTGCAATTTTCATGATCTCTGATCTAATAATAGTTATGCCAAGAAAAATTGGCTCCGTAGAACCCCTCCTTACCACTCATTTAGCTTGCCAAATATATTTGCCATTTGACTACCCTGCCCTTCCAGACAAAACGTTTTTTATTATTATTTCATTTTCGTGATCTGCAACGAAATTATAGATATTTTACAAAACATTTTTTTGAAGAATTCTAGTTAACCAATTTTGATGGCTCACAAGGGGAAAGCGGGATCAGGTAGGGATTTACCGCCTACTACATTTTTGTTGGCCCAACAATCCTCTACAAATCACCTTTGGATATATTTACTCTATTTTTTGTCTGGGCAATTATAAGTGCTAAAAACCCTTTGGCAAGCATACTTGCCTGTGGTCGTCAAAGGGTTAAAGTGTGAATTTCTTCAATATGTGTTACTAGCGGGCGCAGCCCGCTACGTTGTTAGCGTGCCTTAAAGGTTAAGGGGGGGGAGGGCGTAGCCCTGCGCCCCCCACAATTTTTATTAAATTCGTTTTTTTATTTAAAGCCTTCACCCAGCCACCACAAATAAATAATTCTGCACAACAATGGGTTTAAAATAAATAAATATTTGATCACTTTTGCTCATGAGAGTGGATTGTTAGTAATGAATCCATAATAATTTGCAATATACGTGTGTATGTCAAGATAATTTGGTAAAGTGCGAACTTAGGTAGATAGACCCGTAAGTAGTTTTGTTCATTTGTGTTTTGAATGAAAATAAATAACGTAAAGCAGGGTTGAAAAGCATTTTATAATATTAAAAATAGCGGGCAAAGCTACGTTGTTAGCGTGTCTTAAAGTTTTTTTTTTAATTCCAGTTTATGTAAAGGTAGACCTGGCAATTCAAGTAAATTCACAAATTCAGTTGGAAAATTTACTGCGTCGGTTTCTTCCACCGGTGCTTCGTTACATGAAGTTTAAATATCGGAATATATAAGTTCCATTCCTTTTGTAAGGTTTTTTCTCTTTCAGAAAATTTGTTTAACTTTTTGGAGAGTATGTTTCAATGCTACATAAGTTTCATATTCCGTTGATAGTGTTTGAACAGCTAATTCCCTCTTCCAATCCATTTGCAATGTCTATAATTTCAATTCCACTCGTTCAACGTTTATATCCATTTCATTCCACTTGTGTAGTGTTTCAATCCCACTCGTTTCCTATTTAGTTTCTTAATTTTAGTGTTTCATATACACTTGTTCTTTAAGTTTTAGGTTTCTAGCTAAAGACGCAGACGTTAAGGGGGGGGGGGGCAATTTTCCCCTTTTGAACCACCATTTTTACCACGTTCCTGTCCAAAGTCCTAGAAATGCCTTGTCGATAAGTTAGCCCATACTCCAAGGAAAACATATTATATATTACAGGTTTCTAGCCGAAGGGTTCGGTTAGGCCATCAAGGGGGAGAATTATTCCGTTTTTACCCCTCCCGGTAGGAATTTCCAAAAATTCCGTCTTAGAGGACGTCTGCGTTGGAGGAGGAACCTACTACATACATAATTTTAGGTCTCTATATCCAGCAGTTTGGCCAGGCCGTCAAGGGGGAAGTTTTTTCCCTTTTTACCTCTCCCGGTATGAATTTACAAAAATACCATCTTAGGGGACGTCAACGTTGGAGAAGGAACCCAAATACCGAATTTAAGATCCCTTGTTCCAGCAGTTTGGCCAGGCCGTTAAGGGGGAGACTTTTCCTGTTTTTGACCCTACCTGTAGAAATTTCCAAAAATCTCATCTTAGCGGATGTCTACAATAGAGGAGGAACTTTAATACCAAATTTCAACTTCCTACCTCCAGCGGTTTGGGCAGGCCTTTAAGCGGCACTTTTCGCTTCATTAATCCCCATTTTTGCAATGTCCCTGTCCAAAAAGCACCTTCTCGGTAAGTGAGCACATACTCCAAGTAACATATGTTTTACATTTCAGGTTTCTAGCCAACTTTTACTATTTGTGCCCCTCTCGGTAGGAATTTCCGAAAATCCATCGACAGGGAATTCCAGCTTCCTAGTTCCAGCAGTTTGAGCAGGCTGAGAGGAACTTAAGTACCGAATTTCGGCTTCCTAGTTCCAGCAGTTTGGACAGGTCGTTAAGGGGCAACTTTCCCTTTTTGAGCCCCCATTTTATAACGACCCTGTCCAAAATTCAAAAAAGTATCTTTCTAATAAGTTAGCCCTCACTCCAGGGACCCACATTTTAAGCTTCAGGTTTCTAGCCGAAGGGCGGCCCCCAAGGTGAAGCTTTTCTTCTTTTTGCCCCTCCCTTTAGGAATTTACAAAAATTCCATCTTCGCGGCTATCTGCGATGGATGAGTAACATTCATACCAAATTTCAACTGCATTGCCTAAGCGGTTTGGGCAGGCCGTTAGTGGTGACATTTTTCCCTTTCAACCACCATTTTTACTATGTTCCTGTTCCAAAATAGAAAAATTACGTTGCCGGTGAGTTAGTCCTACTCCAAGGAATACATATTTAAAATTTTAGGTTGGCCAAAAGGGATTGGGAAAGCCGTGAGGAGGAGACTTTTACCTTATTTCCCCTCCCGATAGGAATTTCAAAAATTCCGTCTAAGCGGACGCCTACACAGAAGGAGGAACTCACATACCGAGTTTCCTTTTGGGATATCCTGTAGGGAATTCCAAAAATACAAACTTAGTCGATGTCTACTACAGTGGAGGAACCTTTATACCAAATTTCAACTTCTTACCTCCAGTGGTTTGGGCAGGCACTTTTCCAATTTGTGAGACTGTTTATGGGGAGACTTTTCCCCTTTTTGCCCGTTCCGATTGGAATTTCCAAAAATCCCGTCTTAGCGCACGTCTATGCCGAATATCAAGAAACCTTGTTTTAGTGGAAATATCCGTGGGGGGAGGAAAAAAAGTAGTTTTTTTGAAATTATATACTATTTTAAATGGTACTTTTTGGAAAAACGAAATTTTTTGGAAAAAGATACTTTGTTTTTACAAAGTACTTTATTTGTACTTTTTTTGGAAAAGGTATTTTTTTTTAAAAAGGTGTTTTTTTTTTGGAAAAATGTATGTTTTTTGGAAAAAGGTACTTTTTTGGAAAAGGTACTTCTTTTGGTACTTTTTTTTTGGGGAAAAGGTACTTTTTATAGAAAAGGTACTTTTTTTTGAAAAAGGTATTTTTTTGAAAAAATGTATGTTTTTTGGGAAAAGGAACATTTTTTTAGAAAAAGGTACTTTTTTTGGGAAAAGGTACTTTTTTTGGAAAAGGTACTTTTTTTGAAAAAGTTATTTTTTTGGAAAAATGTATGTTTTTTGGGAAACGGTACTTTTTTTTAAAAAGGTACATTTTTTTAGAAAAAGGTACATTTTTTGGAAAAAGGTACTTTTTTTAAAAAGGGTACTTTTTTGGAAAAAGGTATATTTTTTGGAAAAAGGAATTTTTTTTGGAAAAAGGTACTTTTTTTGGAAAAAGATACTTTTTTTGGAAAAAGGTACTTTTTTTGGAAAAAGGTACTTTTTTCGGAAAAAGGTACTTTTTTTTGGAAAAAGGTACTTTTTTTGGAAAAAGGTACTTTTTTTGAAAAAAGGTAATTTTTTTGAAAAAAGGTACTTTTTTTGGAAAAAGGTACTTTTTTGGAAAAAGGTACTTTTTTTGAAAAAGGTACTTTTTTTGAAAAAAGGTAATTTTTTTGAAAAAAGGTACTTTTTTTTGGAAAAAGGTACTTTTTTTGGAAAAGGGTACTTTTTTTTGGAAAAAGGTACTTTTTTTGGAAAAAGGTACTTTTTTTGGAAAAAGGTACTTTTTTTGGAAAAAGGTACTTTTTTTGGAAAAAGGTACTTTTTTTGGAAAAAGGTACTTTTTTTGGAAAAAGATACTTTTTTTGGAAAAAGGTACTTTTTTTGGAAAAAGGTACTTTTTTTGGAATAAGGTACTTTTTTTGGAAAAAGGTACTTTTTTCGGAAAAAGGTACTTTTTTTGGAAAAAGGTACTTTTTTTGGAAAAAGGTACTTTTTTTGGAAAAAGGTACTTTTTTTGGAAAAAGGTACTTTTTTTGGAAAAAGGTACTTTTTTTGGAAAAAGGTACTTTTTTTGGAAAAAGGAATTTTTTTTGGAAAAAGGTACTTTTTTTGGAAAAAGGTACTTTTTTTGGAAAGAGGTACTTTTTTTGGAATAAGGTACATTTTTTGGAAAAAGGTACTTTTTTTTTGGAAAAAGGTACTTTTTTCGGAAAAAGGTACTTATTTTGGAAAAAGGTACTTTTTTTGGAAAAAGGTACTTTTTTTGGAAAAAGGTACTTTTTTTGGAAAAAGGTACTTTTTTTTGAAAAAGGTACTTTTTTTGGAAAAAGGTACTTTTTTGGGAAAATGGTACTTTTTTTGGGAAAAGGTACTTTTTTTGGGAAAAGGTACTTTTTTGGAAAAAGGTACTTTTTTGTCCCCTTTTTGCCCCTCCCGATAAGAATTTCCAAAAATGCCGTCTCAACGGACGTCTACACCGGTCGAGGAATCTACATACCAAATTTCAACTTCATAGCTCCAGCAGTTTGAGCAGGCCCTCAAGGGGGAGACTTTTTCCCCTTTTTGCCCGTCCCTGTAAAAATTTCCAAAACTCCCGTCTTGGCGGATGTCTACGATAGTGGAGGAACCTTTATACCAAATTTCAACTTCCTACCTCCAGCGGTTTGGGCAGGCCATCAAGGGGGGCCTTTTTCCCCCCATTTTTACAACGTCCCTGTCCAAAATTCTAGAAAGTACTTTCCAGAAAAGTTAGCCCCTACTCCAAGGAACACATATCTTAAATTTCAGCTTTCTAGCCAAAGGGGTTTTGGCAGGCCGTCAAGGGGGACACTTTCCCCCTTTTTGCCCGTTCCGGTAGGAATTTCCAAAAATCCCGTCTTAGTGGACGTCTACCCCGAAAGAGGAACCTACATACCAAATTTCAACTTCCTAGCTTCAGCGGTTTGGGCTGGGCGATGTTGAGTCAGTCAGTCAGTCAGTCACGTTATTCTTTTATATATAGAGATGATAAAAGAGATAAGTTCGAAAATACGAGTACAAAAAATAATTACTTTAAAGCTTTAAAAATATTTAAGGACTAATTTATGGATTTTATGTAGATTAGCTTAGTTTATTAGTTAAGGTGCTTTCACAATGATAGAGTGACTCTACTCTGCAGCACATATTAAAATGTTAACTGTTCACAATGCAGAGTAGAGTTACTTCAAAAAATATTTGACACTTAAATACTTACATTTTGTTTCGCGAATTTCTAGGCTTTATTTGCACTGCCTAAATTTTAAAATAATTTTTTATTTATTTATAAAATCCCAAACACAAATATTTTGTGCTGGTTTTGCGTTTTGTAATATTTTTGTTTTTAATTAGAGATGTGAGCTTATTAGTGATGTGTTTTTTAAGGTATATTTGTCATGTTACATAGCTAACAGATCACTGTTAACTCTAGAGTGCAACGAATCCGTACTCCAGAGTCAAACAACTTTGACTCTGGAGTGGAATAAAAAAAGATAGCAAAATACAAAAATGTATTAGTAAGAAAGAAAAAAGAACTAAATTTGCTACAGATTGGAGTACTCCATCATTGTAAACGTACCTTTAAGCGCTAGTTAAATCTTGAATTTTGTTTTCAGATATGGTTTATTTAGGCCGAGTTTTTGGGATGTCAGTTAATGTCTGATATTTTCGAATTTATAATTTTTGGTCTTTATTGAAATAAAACAAAATAAACCACATTTTAAAATCAATATTCCAATTACAAACTGTGTTAAACTAAGTTTAAAGATAATCTACATCCTAATGATCTTAGTTTTTAATTTAACCCTCTAATTGTTTTTCTTCTGGTAGCGATAACATTTATACCATATATTTGGCATTTAAAACTAAATATGGCACAGGTATTAAAATTTTGATTTTTTCCTTTGTTTAGGCGATGTAGCACAATAAAGATTCAAGACGGATCCAGAAATCCAAAAATCAAATAATTACGGGTTTTGGATATACGGGGACGGATATAATTAACACTATACTTATAGGAAAAATTCTGTAAAAAAAATTACTTAAAACTACTAATGAGGCTCCAGAAAAACTGCTAAATTGCAGATTATTTTTTTTCTATAGTCCCAGTAGAAAATGGTCGAACTAGTTCTAAAAATTACTAGTTTTTTGACTAGTATTAGGAAACTAGTTCTCAAAATAATCATTTTGAACTAGTTGTGTACTAGTTAAACCCCATCTATGTGAGACCTGTTTAAAAAATTACATAAATTAAAATGCGAGATTTGAAATTCTTATTTTATTTACATTTGTTTTTAATAAAAAAAATCAGAGTTTGGAAATAAACACTTTAATTTTTAATTGTGAATTGAATTTAGGTGCAAATCAACTGGTGCAGTATTGGTGCCAAAGAGTCACTCCAGAACTAGTTCGATAAATTTCTCATAAGTACCAATAAAGCTTTCTGTTTTTGTTCCTAAAACAATAATTTGAACTGTTTGTGTACTTACTGCTTTTATTGAAAGTGTGCAGAGACTTTCAAAAGATTGAACTTAAATAAGAGTTTTGAAATTCTAGTTTTGTTTACATTTGTTTTTAATAATAGCTGTATTTTATCTCATGCCTATCAACGTTAAGTATTTAAAACAAATATACCTTAAACCGATTGTAGTATAAAAATTTTTTAAACAGGTTATGTTTATAATTATTGCGTTCAATCGAACGTGCGTCAGCAAAAGTTTTTAGGAATTAACGCGAATAAGTTACGTTAGATGTGAAAATGTATAAACGTTGAGTTTTCAACGTTGATAATTATCCGTGTTGAAAGTTAATGTGCATACGAAAAGTAATATGTTAGTTTTCGTCTTAAACGCGTTTTTATGCACTTTGAGCTTTTTTTATGCGTTAACGGATATAGTTAAGTCGAAAATACAGCTAATATAGTCTGAGTTTTCAAATAAACACTAACATTTTTTATTGCGATTAGAAATCGATAATATAAAATATTTTAAATTCCGTTAGGTAAATTGACCTAATTATCTCAGTAAGAGGAAACTCTAGGTCTAATCAACGTTTCAGCAAAGAAAAATCTTTGGTTTTTATCTATATAATTCAGGTCTTAACCAACTAGTACAGTACTATTTCCAAAAAGTCACTTCCCGAGTAAAAAAGTTTTGATATAATCATATATTATTTTATGTAATTACATATAGTAACTTATAGTTAAATATGGCCACATATGCTTTTAAATTGAAGCATATAGACTTTTATATAGTCATATATTAAATATTTTTGCCTCAAAGGTTTTAATATTGAGACATATGTGATTTTATATTATTACATACTGGCCTGCATATAAGTGTATGTGCTATATATAAGTACACAAAGTAATATATAAAAGATATAATTACATATACGTTTATATATAATTTAGTATGACACTATACATAATAAAATAAAACTATATATGGAGCCATTTAATAAATATTATATAATAGGTGTTATATATGATTATATATTGACGCATATGAACCCATATATAACTTAGTATGGTTTCATATCTACAATATTTCATGATTTCTTTTATATATAACGATATAACATTCTTTATAAAATCATCTATAATTACACTGTGAGACAAATGGTAGGGGTGAGTGATCGGGAAGGGTTCAAACTACCGGGGAAAGTTATATCGGTAAAAAAGAAGTTATACGTGTCCCGGTGTTTCGCTGGGTCACCCCTAGGAATCGAGATATATCGATTTGACCTTTGGTGGTCTTTTTTTGACATAACTCGAGAACCACTAGTCCGATTTTGCTCAAACAATTTTAAAAAAATTAAAAATTACAATTCCTTTAATCTGTTCATATAACGTTTTTCTATATACTCAACAGTTTTGCCGGTAAAAATAAATGTATGAAGAAAAAAATATTTTTTGCCTAAAATATTAAAAAAAAAGTAATAAACAAAAGGTTATTGATTTTTATGGTAGCGGTAACAAACATTTATTTTTACCGGCAAAACTGTTGAGTATATAGAAAAACGTTATATGAACAGATTAAAGGAATTGTAATTTTTTTAAAATTGTTTGAGCAAAATCGGACTAGTGGTTCTCGAGTTATGTCAAAAAAAGATATATCTCGAGTCCTAGGGGTGACCCAGCGAAACGCCGGGACACGTATAACTTGTTTTTGACCGATATAACATTTCCCGTTGGTTTCATCCCATCCCGATTTTGACTGTCGCATAGTGTTATATATTATCCCACATTAGCAATTTTTTCAAAGTGATTTTATATAAAAATATATGTATAAGGTCCTTTTAAAACCGTATCCCAGCAAAATATTGGTAATGGCACCTCATTACTATCTGCATTACCAAAAATGATATATCATTACCTTTTGCATTATTTTATAATATAAAATAATGACTTCCGAATAACGGCCTATTGTATTCATTGTTTCTAAATATAAAATAATGACTTACTCGTATTAGTTTAAATAAGTACTTTTTACACAGTTAAATTTTTTTATAATATGTAAATATGTTTTATGTTTAAATTTTTATGACACACTAGAGAAAACTTAAATTTTTCTGAATGTATTTCCTTAGGCTAATAGTATTTGCCTAACTCCTTATTTTTAAGAATCAAGTAAGCAATCGGATAACCATTTATAATTAAACTTTTTGTAAGCATGTGTGTAACCACTTATTATTCAAAATCTCATAACTACTTATTTCTCATTTTTTCGTAAGCGAGCGGGTAAGCGTGACTACTTATGAAAACGACCACGCCAAACAAAAATAATCAGTTTAGATGCCAAAAAATAAGTTGTGCGGAGCTATAAATTTCTATTATATAACTACTTATTTGGTAATGAATGATTTTGCTGGGATTGTATTAAATGTGGTTCCATATTAAAAATGATTTTGAAATACTTTTAGATTTTGTAATTACTAGGGATTGGCGCATGACACGATCGTGAGTGAAGTTATTCACAAGTGATCGTGAGTAATAATTACTATACCAAAGTAATTCGCCCGCTAGAGTGAGAATATATAATTCGTACGTGAGCGTGAGTAAGAATATATAACCCGTGCATGATTCGTGTGTGAGTTTATTTTTTGCATCATATGTTTTTTAGTAATTTTTACTGTTTTGCGTAAGAATTTTCTGATTGTGAGTAAGTTTTTAATATACTCATGTCTGCGTGAGTAAGACACGAAATGCTCGTGCTTGAGTAATTTGTTTTTGTTTAGGAGCGTGAGTTAAAATGGCTAACGCGCCCATAAAATTAACAATACTGAAGCTTTAATATGGAATTCTCTATACTATAACGCACACTTGACTGATCTCTTATATCTTGGTTGTATATCACAATCCTATTAAGTTAAAAATTTCAGTGTTGTTAACCTTATTTTAAAATTACTAAAAACAAAGAAAAATTTGTTCATGTTTAATGCACTGTCATGGTAAATCTGGATAAAAGTAATGGAAGATTTATCGAAATTATAGGATATCCAGTAGACCTGGGTGTTAATCATTACATTTTGTAATTAATTACACATTCATTTACACAATTACATGTAATTGTAATTGAAAAAAACTCAATTACAATTACAAATTATTTGTAATTGTAATTCAAAATTTGTAATTCAAAAAAACTCAATTACAATTACAAATTATTTGTAATTGTAATTCAAAAAAGAACAATTACAAGTAATTTGTAATTTGAAAAATGTCAATTACATTTTTTGGGAAAATAAATAATGACAAAAAGCACAAGTTAGGGGTAATCCCAACATGACGTATTCTTTTTATACGCATCCATGCCTATGCAACCTATCCCAGTCAGATTTTTATACAAAATTTTAACAAAAAACACTTTTTAATTCTAAATGTAATTGAAATCACTTTCAATTACAATTACTAGTAATTTGTAATTGAAAATTTTCAATTACAATTGCTTGTAATTTCAATTACAAGTAATTGTAATTGAAATCCCTCAGGTATGATCTCCAGATATTGTATATCTTTTTTTATTTAAAAATATAATTTTGTATATTGTTAGATATGGTCATATATATTATGGTAAAAATATAGGGTTAATATTTAGGTATAATTGTATCAAACTGTGTCCACTTTTATAACATTTTATATAATTTTATACAAAAAGATATAATTTTATGTAATTGGATGAGGACAAAATTCGGATACAATTGTATCATATTGTATCGAATTGTATCAAATTGTACCAAATTGTATACAATTGTATACAATTCGATACAATATGATACAATAAGACGTTCTCATTTTTCGGATATAATTATATCTAATTACATAGAAGATTATATATAATTAAATATAACTTTATATGGCTCCATATCATTTTTTTTTACTTGGGTTCAGAACTGGTTCCGCGAGTGTTACATTAGCACCAGTTTTGCTCCCTTTTTTTTGTCCTTAAATTGTAATTTTCAAACTAGTTCTACAACTAGTGCCAAAATGTGAGTTTGGCGACAATTGCCCCCAATCCTATGACATCTCCATGTTAAATTCTACAGTTGTTTGTATGGAGAGGCGGTAGAACTCGTACTAGTTGCCTGGTTCAAATAAACTAGTACATAACTGGTTCTGAACTAGTATTTTTTGCTACTGGGGTATAACAATTTTTTCACGTGAAATTGGAACAACTTACGGTGCTTTATATAAAAAAGACAAAAAAGTAGCAAACTAAATTTTTGAGTTAATTTTTTTTAATAGAAAATAGCAAATTAACCTGCTACAATCAGCAAAAAATTTTGCTAAATAATTAGTAGGCTAAAAAATCACAAAAAAATTTAAAATTTTCGAAGTTTTTTTTTTAGATTTTTTCAGCAAATATTTCTGGTGATTTTAGCAGGATAGACTGCTATTTGCATTGAACTAAATTTAGCTTATAAATAACAAAAATTTTGCAGATATAACAGTTTATTTTTTCTATTTTTAGTCTACTAATATTTAGCAAAATTTTCTGCAGATTTTACAGTACAATTTTATTTTTCAATTAACTAAAAGTTAACTCAAATATAACTAAAATTCTGTAACAGTTTTAATTTTGCTGTTCTTATTTTCTAGTATTTAGCAAAAAAAATCTGCTACTTTTAGCAGTTTTTTCTGCAGCATCATTTTTAACTAAATTTTAGTAACTTTTTCTGCTATTTTTACAGATTTATTTCTATGAGTGTACGTATTTTCGGGTACCGCTACAGACCCATCTTCAGTATACATGCCTTCATGGGTTAATAATTGATAATGATCTACTTATATTGACTGTGAAACAAATAAACAAATGTAAACACAACTCAATTAGACTAATATAAACGAAATTTTAACAATACTATTTTTATCTTCTGTTATTACTGTTTTTGCTTTGAACTTTAATTCTTAAAGTATCGCAGCTGGTTCTATTAAACTGTGATCGTCAGCTTATGAATCACAGATTTATTGAATTATTGCATAAATCAACATAAATCCATGTTGATAGGAAATAATTAGGCATATCGAAATAATATTTTTCACTGTATCTAGTGTGTTGAGATGTATGAAGTTAATTAATGAAATTAATTATACAAATTCATTTAATTGAATCTATTATTTTAATTTAATTTCGAAATCATAAAAAGAAGAAATTGTTTTATGTTCAAAAACTTAAAACGAATTCGAAGATTCAAAATTTAAATAAATTTTAAATTTGAAAATAATAAAGTATAATATAAAAAATTTTAATTTCGAAAGCTTTGCAATATGTACATATAATGGAAATTTCAATATCATGCCAACAACAAAAGAGCAAATTGTATTATTCACTACAATTGGAATTATTTATTCTTAACGATTTAAAACAACTTAATCAATTTAAAGGTTTTAAAAATTAACAAAAAAAAGGGAAATTTCGTAATTAGTTTGCGAAACATATAAAAGCAAAATTTTTTTCTAATTTACTTAAAGAAATTATCATACTTTTTCGAAATTACATAATTAAAATTTGGTTTGTTTATAAATTCGTAATAAAAATGTTTTAAGAAAATTAACTGGAAAGTAATAAAATTATGTTCGAAATAATGCATTTTTTAATGTACTTATTGTTAACTTCTATTTATCATCTAAAATATAATTTCGAATTGACAAAAATAAAATAGTAATCAACTCAAAAGATGGGAAATCCAATATAAATTAAATTAATTTGGAAAATGTCACAAAAAAATATTTTACAACATTTAAATGTTTTAAATTATGACTTCAGCTGATAACTTAAATTTATTATCTATAATATTAATTTGGAAATCTTTAAAAAAAATAGTGGAAAATTCCAAATTAGCTTAGACAATATAGAAAAGAATTAAAAATTAAAAAAAATGTGTTATACTAAAAGAAAACTTTTTGAATAGAGTTCGAAAATTCGTCATAAGAAATAATTTTAAAAATTATAATTTCCAAAAAAATGCTTAAATTGAAAATATTTAAATAAAACTCAATTTCTCAAAACTCACCTCACTAACAGCACACACAAATGCCGTAACATAGACCACCTTAATCCAATGCAATTCCAAAAGCCTCCAAATAACACCCTTGAAATGCTTAAAAAACAATTCGGTCTTATGGCGACAACGTTTTAAGAATAGACGTATCAAATTTCCAGCTGATTCAACAAATTCAATTCCCTCAGATTCGGTAACACGTGATGTTGTTCTTGATTTATGTTTAACACGTTCACCTTCCTCGGAATCACGTTCCTTAACAACAGTAGGTTGATTCATAGAAGCAATAAAACGTTTATGGAAGTAATGAACTTGTATAACAGTTAAAATGACAATGATAGTGGGCGAAACTAAATGCAAAAATAAATCTTTGGTTTTATAACGTTCCAAACCAATATCGGTTTGTCTAAGAGAAAGCAAAAATAAGAAAAGAAATTTAAATTATATATGTGTTTCTTTATAAAGTTCAGCAAAATACTTACAAAGTTGATGAAATATTAAGATATTCCTCCCAATATTTATCAAATTTATCAAATTGGTAGGTGTATACCAATATTAATATGGACATGGCATAAAAGATTAAGAATAACCAAAATCCATACATGAGTTTAACCCAGGCTTTCGATGATGATTGAAATACCAAGAGGAAGAATAAGAATAGAGCCATATAACATATACGAAAAGCAGTCATTTTTTCGCCTGTCATGGCACATAGGAATATGACCAAAACTAATAGCCAAATCCATAGTCTAACCAAGAGATTCTTAATAAGAATGCCAGTCTTTTTCAGGAACTTGGAAGTTTTTTTACCACCCTGGCCGGCATGATCAACTATTGAGTGGCCAACACTCAACTGTAGCGGAGCAAATATATCAGCTAATGTACTATCACGTCTTTTATCAGTTTTCTCTTTAAAGAATTGTCTCAACGTTACCCAAAACATTAATAGGAATGATGTTTTCACTATTAAAGGTACACAGGGTTGCATATCATTATCTTGGGGACGATCAAAACCAATTTGATTTAAATTAATGCCAGTAATCTGAAATGAAATAGCAAAACAAAAAGGAATTTGTTATAGTAATGTTATTTGAGTGTAAAACTTTCTACTTTATAAGAATTGAACTAAAATTCGATTTTTGTCCTTATTTAATCCGATAAAATACAAGACTTTTACAAAGCTTTGTAAAGAAATTCAGCTTCATATATACACTTTATGTGAATGTTACTTTGATTTTACACCATTTCTGGAACTAATTCTAATACTGATCCTCTGTCATCGACGACTTACACAAAAGATCCGTGGAACGGGTCTCTAAAATAGTTGCACAAAATCGGCTGTAGTACAACCAGTTGCAGAATAGATGTGGTTGGTATCTGCTTGTAAAAACATAACTTCGTGTGGGCGTAAGCAAAATTTTAGCGTATGTACAAAATCGCAGAAAATCAAAAACTTTTACTTAAATCCGACAACATTTTATTTTAATTTTTTGATCGATTTTATTCTCTTAAACTCAAATAATTTAAGACTATAACATAAAATAAATCTTGTAACATTTTCCTCTGTAACTTTTAAATACTTCGACGGATTTTATCTTTTTCAAAATCGTGGAAAATCTAAATGTTTACTTACATCCACATGCGAAGGTAATTCATCATTTGTCAAATCCATGCCATAGATATACTGGGCAAGCAGTAATAATTCAGCATAAATGACAATAAAAGGACTGGAACGCATCATAGCTTTACGTTGATTTGGTATCATCCACAAGACATTGGCCCACAGCAGTAAAACAAATGTTAACCAACTGTGATACACAATGGACCAGGCCTGGAAAAGAAAATATAAATGACATATCAAAAAAACTAAATTTTAGGCTCAAACACACTCAAAGACCTGTGGAATAGGATTTCAATTGACTACTTCATTCAACTCAAAATCCGCCACAAAACTTACCATCATTAAAACATTTGTAAATATATAACTATTTTGATATATAAATCCTCCTATACCCGTTATTCCATACCATATTTGATCAAATATACCCGATTTATACTCCACCTCCGTGTTTCTAATAGCATCCATTGAGTTGAGTGGTATTTCATTTATGGGTAGTTGCTGTGGCGTGATGCCACTATTATTGTCTGTTGTTTTACGAGTATTTGAACGCATAAGCTATAAGAAAAGTTATAGGACATTTAAAAATCTGTTGTTAAATTCTTATCCGTAGACAAAGTTGAACTAAACTGGACGTTTTTCTTACAAAAAAAAAAAAAAAAAATGTAAATGAAACATAAGCTAGTTCAATAAAGTAAATAGTAACAGTAATTGTTTACGGAATTTAACAAATATGAACTCAAATACAAATGAAATTAATATTAACGGAATACAAATCGTTGACTGTGTTTTAAATTGAGTAATAGTTTTAGACTAACTACATTAAACGTAAATTATATACTAAAGCTTTGTGGTAGAAAATGTATGAATTTATAATACAAGATAAATGTATGTAAATAATGGATACTAAAAGAATTTCATACAAATATTTTGAATAATACTATTTCTTATTCAAATTAAAGAAAAATTTATGTTATATTTACAAACGCTCAATAGATTTCAAAGAGATTTAGTTGACAAATTTTGAATACAAATTTTGTATACATAATTATGTTTTAATCAACCTTTTTCATCTTTATTAACCAGTAGTAAATAATATCATTAATCGGTACTTCATATTTAATTAAAGAAAAACACTCTTAACATTATTTATTCGAAGTTTTAAATTGTAACAGACGTTTATATTCTGATGTCAGATAACTTCCCTACGGGAAATTTTAACAAACTGTCACCGAACTGGCCCCTTTATATGAAATAGAGTGGTCACTTTTACATGTCATAGGAGGGGGAAATTGACCCCTTGTGACATGTCACAAGTCAAATCCTGAACTCTCATAAAAAAAAACAAAGTTCAGGGACCTGTCGTGGGATTTCTCTTGTGACATGTCACAAGGGGTCAATTTCCCCCTCCTATGACAACGTCAAGTAAAAGTGACCACTCTGTTTCATATAATAGGGCCAGTTCGGTGACAGTTTGTTAAAATTTCCCGTAGTGTTATTTTTTATAACAATCAGTTCAGCCGTTCAATGGTGCGTATGATTTATATTTGTTTCAGTTATGAGCTATGCCAACTTAGCGCTTTTCGCGCTAGAGTTAGCGCATTTTCACTACCCAAAACTCGCATTATTTTCTATTAGCGCTTTTTATAAAAAATGCGATAGGATTTGAACGTTTTTTTTAATATAATACTTTTTCATAATTTTTTTCAAATTTGCATTAAAAATTGTGTAAAGTTGTTCTTAAAGGTGATTTTTTGCTTTTAATTTGAATTTAAAAAAATCCATATTTTTTTTTTAATTTTGAACATTTTTAAGGCAATAAATATGTGAAATTAAGTCTTATTTTCCCAAAGTAGTGCTTTTTAGCGCTTTTGACTGTTCCGTCACTTAATATATGTAGATAAAAAAGTACAACTTTTTATCAAATTTATCATCTAGATCTTTCTAGCGCGTTTTTAAGGGCCCGACTGCGCGTTTTTCTTCAAAAAAAAGTTGGCATCACTGTCAGTTATATTCGTATTACTCATATTTATTGAAGAAGATGTTAGTGACTCTTTTGTGAGCAACATAAACCTTGGGAATAGGTGCTTGGATCTCCTGAACGAGTTCAAGATTTTTCTAATATTTTAGCTTTTTATATTTTTAGGGTCATATGCATAATCATTTTGAAAATTTATAAGTGACTTATAAAACAAAGTTTCCATACAAAATTGATTTCATAAATGTGTTATGAGGTTTTCAAATTATTTATTTATATACTCGCACTGATGAAAGTTTGTCGGTAGAATCTACTCAAAATGACGGTTGAAACAAAGGCATATGCAGTTAAAAAGGCAACAAAAAAATAACCTTTAAAATAACTAAAACTTTTTTTATTGTTGAAAAATAACTAACAAATGCATTAAAAACAACTACCAAATTCGTAAAATTAACTGACAAATTTTTCCTACAAAAATTTTAAAACAACTGACAAAATGGGTAAAAACTACTTTTTTCAACAGTTGATTCTTTTGGTTTTATAAAAGTATATTTTAATAAAAAAAAAAAAAATTTTTTCTTTTGTTTACAAAAATATGTGTAATTCTTCAGCCTATTTAAAATTCGAAGTAAAAATTCCAAACGGTTCTCCAGTTATTATGCTTTTATGCATTGGAGATACAATACAAGTTTCTGATTATTATTTGCAAACAAATATAAACTAAACAAGAATTTTTAAAAATCAAAGAAATTCACCGAAATTTTTTATGTTTTAAATAACTACGAAAAACAACTGTTTACTGTTAAATTACTGTTATAGTAGTTGTTTATTGTCATATTTAAAATAACTGATTTAAACAACTGTTACGAAATTACAGTACTTTTCGTTAGAGGTTTTCTTAAATAACCGTCATAACAGTTGTTTTACATTTCCTATAGAAAAACAACTGTAATTACTGTTAAAACAACAGCTACTAATTACTACACAAACAACTGTATGTAGTAACTGTCAAACCCTTTTGAGTGCGGATATGAATTTGTGTTTATGTGGGATAACCGTAACCCGTTCATAGGTATGGCCAAATATGTTATATTTTTTTAAACCATTTTCAAAACTAAAACTTCACCTTTTAAAAAATGTCAAAGATTAAAAAATCTAAATTTACACTTTGAGTACATATTTAAAAAAGTTTGATAGTTACTACATGACAGTTGTTTATATAGTAATCAGTAGTTGTTGTTTTTAACAGTAATTACAGTTTTTTTCTACGGAAAAATATAAAACAACTTTTATGACAGTTATTGAAGAAAACATCTAAAGAAAAGTACTGAAATTTCGTAACAGTTGTTTAAAGCAGTTATTTTTAATATCATAACAAACTATTACCAAAACAGCATTTTTTGCAGTGAACAGTTATTTTTGGTGGTTATTTAAGAAATAAAAAATGTCGCTAATTTTTTAGAATTCTTATTTAGTTTATATTTGTTATTATTCCTATATTCTGAGATTGCAAATAAAAGACAGAGAATTGTACATAAAAATGTAATAACTTTAGAACTGTTTCGAATTTTTACTTCAAATTTTAAGTAGGATGAAGTAATTATACACTTTTTTGTAATCCAAAGAAAAAACTGATATTTTATTAAAATATACTTTTCTAATACCAAAAAATTAACTGCAAAAACAATAGTTTTTACCAATTTTGTCAGTTGTTTTAAAATGATTGTGGTTCAATTGATTTTACGACATTTTTAGTTATTTTTAATGCATTTGTTACCTTTAAAATAACTATATTGTTTAGTTATTTTAAAGGTAAAATGCCTTTGTAGCCTTTTTAACTGCATATACCTTAGTTTTAACTTTCATTTGCAGTAGATTCTATCGACAAACTTCTTTGAGTGTAGTCGTTTAATTAGTAATTAAGTTTTGTTATTCTAAGAAAATAACATTCATTTGTAGAAGAAATGTAAATTGTAAACAGCATAAAATACTGAAAATTGGTAACATTCATTTTATTCAGTCATTTTGTTAAAAAAATAAATAAACAAAAAAAATTGTATGTAAGTAATTTTTGTTAGTTGTTTTGACTAATTTGTGGTTCATTTTATTAAGAGTCAAAAAGAAAAGAAATTGTAATTTGAATTTAATGAAATGTTAGTGGTCCTGTTTCCAAGTGAAATTTCATTTGTTTTAAATTACATTTGCAGCGGTCTTTATATAAAAAACATTTTAAGTGCAGAACGGGTTCCGGATTCCGGAACTAGTCGCATTGATAATTCTAAAATGAATTCTAGAAAATATTTTTTTTTGCGAAATCTTTAAAACAAATTCATCATTCGAAAAAAGAGCGTTTACCACCAGGTATGATAACATTATTTTAATTGAATATGTCCCACATTTAAAATTGGATGCTGTTATTCTTAAATACTACATATACACTCATAGAAATAAATCTGTAAAAATAACAGAAAAAGTTACTAAAAATTAGTTAAAAATAATGCTGCAGAAAAAACTGCTAAACTTAGCAGGTTATTTTTGCTATATATTAGCCCCTAAATTCATAAACGCTTTGTAAAATTATAGGAGGTTTATTGAACAAATTTTTTATGAAAATGACGTTTTGTAAACCTGCTATAACTTTACAAAAGATTTATGAATTGAGGGGTAGTAATATAGGAATCAGCAAATATAAAACAGTTAAATATACAGAATTTTAGTTATATTTGAGTTAAATTTTTGTTAAAATAAAATAGCAAATTAACCTGCTAAAATCAAAAAAAAAATTTGATAAATAATTAATTAATAAACGCAAAAAAAAATTTTAATTTCTCGAAGTTTTTTTTTAGTCCTCTAATATTTAGCAAAATTTTCTGCAGATTTTACAGTACACTTTGTTATTTTCAATTAACTAATAGTTAACTTAAACATAACTAAAATTGTACAGTTTTAACAGTCTTAATTTTGCTGTTCTTATTTTACTAGTATTTAGCAAAAAATCTGCTAATTTCAGCAGTTTTTTTCTGCAGCATCATTTTTAACTAGTTTTTAGTAAGTTTTTCTGCTATTTTTGTTTATTTCTATGAGTGTACTTAACTAAGGCCGGATTACTGAATGTGCAGTTAAAAATTAGCTGGGAGTTAAATTTAAATTTTGTATGGGAAACAACAACAAATGTGTCAGTTAAAGTACCAGTTAGTAGTAGTGCTGGTAAATTCGGTTACTTTTCAATACTCGATACTACTCGATATTTTTGATTTGGATACTCGATACTACTCGATACTTTTAACGGTTTTTAAATTTAAAATAAAATTCTTTGAAAATGTTTATGGTAATTCAATATTTAAATTTATAAACATATTTTTAAACTTTTTCACCAATTATTAAATTCGTTTTTCATAGTTTTTTAACATATTATTTTAAATATTTTACTTCTGATTTTTTCTTTTAGCAGAGTTGTAATTTTGTGACAAATATTTTAGCAGAGTCACATTTTTGTGGTAAATATTTTAGCGGAGTCACATTTTTATATATTTTGTCTGTCGAAAATGCAGTAGTTTTTAGTATCGAGTACCCAAAAAAAAAGATAAATACTCGATACTCGATACCCACTACTCATAGTTTTACCAGCACTAGTTAGTAGCTAACTGGATATTCAGTACTCGGACCTAAAAATGTAGCATAATTATGTTTAACTAGCAAAAAAAAACTTTGTTTCTGTTTGTAAAATTTATGAAAATAAACTAAAAATTACGATAAAAAGTAGTAAAACAATTTTTTTAATGAAACTAATTAAATGTCTGAAAAACAAAGACCCCAACACAAAACGACCTAATAATACATTAAAAATTACAGATCCTTTCACATTGTGTTTTTGCCCATGGCAAAAAAACACTCACACACTTATGTACATATGACACTTATACTCACACATACACATATTCTTACTTATAAAAGAAATTGAAAAATAAAAATAAAAACTGAAAGGACATAAAACAACAAATAACACTCATATAGTCAGAAACAGAAAAATGGTTAGACAGACATACATATATAAAAACACAGCGAATGTTATTAGGGGGTTAATTAGTAGCACATTATGAGAGAGATATATACGATTAGAAAACTACACAATTTACAAATTTTATTTCAGGAAATTTAAAATTTTCATTCAAGAAATCTCATTAAAAATTTCAAATGAAATTGATATTTTTTGGTATAAAATGGGTTAGTTAATGTCAGTATTGAAAAAGACTCGCTACACTGAGAGAATTATCTGCATGATATTAATGAATTTTTTCATAAAACCAATGAAGTTTAACTAGAACTCGTCCATTGACGGAAAATCTGTACCTTTATAAGGTACAGATTTTCCGCTAAATGTCTTTAAAGTTTAGCGGTTTTCCATTTAGTTTTTTATATACAAAAATTTTCAAATGCAATCAATATCAATTTTTTGAGTTGAAATGTAGGCGCAGGACCTGTAATAATATTTAAAGTTAACATTCGATGCACAAAACTTAATATTGAAATCACTGTTCGCATTTTTATTTTTGTATTTTTACAGTTTTTTTTTTGGTTTTAACCAATTGATGTAAAATCGACCTTGATAAATGTTATGCCTTAGTAAAGCAATTAAAAGGAAAATATTTCAACAAAAAAAATGTGTTGTATAGCGACCTATACGTTAAAATCGCAATTTTTCAAAAATTTTATATGGCAGCATAGCTTTCCAAGTTATCTCCAAGGTCCAACTTTTAGTAAAATGTGGGTTTACTTCTAAAAACTATTCATGCAAAATTTTGAACAAAAAAGTTTCAATTAGTTATCCCAATAAATTATTTACTAAGGTTAGTATCGTACTAAAGAAATTATAGTACTAGTTTTAGTAAAAACTAAACAAAATTTGTAGTAAAATAAATAATAAAAATGTTGTCTGACTGCGAAGTTTTTTCCAACCCTTAATAATATGGTACGAAGTACCAGATATAACTAGAAATTTTTATCAAATATGATATTTTGACCTCGAAATGGTGAACAAATATTTCTGAGAAAAATTTCCTGAAATAATCCTGAAAATGGTGTAACAGTAGAAAAACGAACACGAATTGAAAACACTTCTAAATAATTGTTATTTTTTTATATAATTTTATAAAACAAAGAACATTAAAACTGATGATAAGCTTAAAGTGTTATTATTAGTAGTTAAATATTATCTAATGGGACGACACTATAAATAGTATATTTTAACAAATGGTTTTTTATCTTTCAACCATAATCACCAAAATACAACTACAACTACTATGTTTGTTTATATTAGTACAGATACAGATTATAGCTTCCGTATCCCGTGGAAATGTTAATATAGTTAAAAGAATGCTGATTTTGAAGTATATACAAGGAGAGTTAGTTAATTACGTACAGGCGTCGTTTCAGTCGGTTCAGTTATAATTTGAGGACGTTGTGGATCACGGCGCAAAGTAACCTAAAGCGGAAGTAAAAAAGAGCGTACAATATTTATATAAAAAATAAAATGTTAAAATAAATTAAAAAAGAACTGCAAAATTATAATAAAGGAATTAAAAATAATCATTTGGTAGCATAATTATAAACAGAAAAAAGTCATAAATAACATAATTTAAGAGCTTAGGATCAATTATGTATATTTTTAATGATAGACGATAGGAAAACTACATCTTAATTATTTTCGTTTTATGTGAATTCGTCAAAACGATCATTTTTAATGTGTCCTTTATCTATCGTCAAAAAACAATACAAAATTCGCCCCCTTTTACATTTTTCGATTTTTGTGATTTTATTTTTATTCTAAATTATGTTATTACATGACTTAATGTGCTAACTACCCTTTTTTATTACAGAAAATTATAAAAAGGAGGGGTTGTGTATTTAAAGGATTAAATATTTTTTGTTACAAAAATATTCTTTTCAAGGTTATTGGATGAAAAAAGCTTGAAATTTTAGTTTTATTACCATATAGCTTATTAAATAGTTTCTTATGTTTTAAGAAATCACCACTGTATTGTTGTTTTTATCTATAGATTTTTTTATTTAGTTTTAGTATTTAAGGGTTACATAGATTTGTAGTTTTAACTGTTTTTAAAGAATATGTAATAAATACAGAGTGTATGCGATGTTTTTTCAATTTTCGATTTTTGATTTTATTTTAAGTCTGAAAGATCAATAACTTTTTCCAACATGCATTTTGGCAAGAAAATAATATTGTAATAGAAAGTAAACGTAACAATTGGTGTTAGCATTGGGATTGGTTAAATACTTTGGGTTGCAATAGAAAAGAACCCAGTTTATTTAAATTAAATAGACCAACGTTTTAATAAGGTAAAACGTAGCAATACTTTTAGGCTTATAACTTCAAACTCTTGTCATTATTTTTACACTTGACATTTTTATGACGTTTGCCATTATTGTCAAAAACTTAATTCTTAATGCTTAATTTCAAGCTGGTGTGTCCTGGCAAACGGTTTCTCGAGTTATAGAAAAGTATAAGGAACAACCGACTATCAAAAGTAATTCTGGCTGAGGTAGAAAAAGTGGACTTTTATCCCGAAAGAAAGCTGACAAATAAAACGGATTTTCTCCAAGAATCCCAATATCTCTGGAAGAAAAGTGGCCCATTGGGCAAATTGCTCGGAGACTTCAGTAAGGAAAGTCAAAAAGGAGGCTGGTCTGAAAGTCCCGGCTAGGAATTCTAAAAAAATGTTGATGCGAAAAAACGAGCTAAAGTTTTACAAAGGGATTTTATACGGAAGTTTAGATGTTGTATGATGGATGATGTTGGCTGACTTTTTAAAACTAACAGGTAAGGAGTTTTATGCCGCGGATTCAAAAGGGAATGTTGTAGAAGAGTGTCGCGTGCAGAGGAGCTCAAAATTCCCCTGCTGGTCTGGCATGCCATTTGTTGTTGCGCTGAAAGGAGTAGTTCTTTTATAACAACTGGTTGAAGAAATTCAGATGTATACATTATTATAATGGGCTTTAGTTAAAAAACAACTAAACAACAACTTGTGGGCGCTGTGGTGTAATGGTTAGCGCGTTGGACTGTTACACGTTAGGTTGCGGGTTCGATCCCCAACCAAGGCAACATCAATTTATGAAAAATACTATATATCTAATATCCCTCATAAATATCGCAGCGTCCTCTTTCGGTGTTCCCATAGCACTTAACCCCTCCGAAGTAAAATAATATAACAGGGCTATGAACTGAAAAGCTTCAACGAAGTTCGCCAACTCTTCATCAATTACAGTGTTGATGCCCTTCACCTTTCAGCACCTTTCACTTCTTCTCTATCGCCTTTCCAAAGGAAGCAACACGTGTTGCTCTCTTTAACAAAAAAAAAAAAAAAAGATCTGCTCAAAATGAAAGAGTTTGGAAAAAAGTGGGCAGCTTCATCAAATAAGGTCACAAAAGATACAGTAAAATCCTCAATTGAAGCCATTCCAGATAAAGTAAAAAATTTTATTAAAAACAACTAAAAGATCTTCAAGCCTTGTAAATTAAAACGTCGTGTTAAAGTTTATTAATCTAAAAATGAAAGTTAAGAAATTAAGTTGCTTGTTTTAAAGTTATAAGCCTAAAAGTATGTTACATTTATTTCACGCGCACTTCTTATACCGACCTACTGATAATCATATTCTGAGTGGAATTAGCGATGGGTGCCCGTCCGCCTGACCACGTGAACCTTGTAATCAAATTGCAGGTCGTATATATAATTATATAAATGAAACTTGGAACATGAGTCTCAATTGAAATTAATTAGAATAGGTTCATATTTATACCTTCATCCCATAGAAAGTTCGTATCAGAATTAGGCTTAAATGGTATTTAGACAAACAAAACCGTAGGTATCTGGTTCTTATTTGCGTTGTAAAATGTTATATGGAACCATAAACCATGTCTCTAAATTTAATGAACATTGGACCACATTTGGACCTAGTACCCATAATACTTTCCCGGTATTTGCACTTCTTTGGAAATTCCACGATTTTTCTTATAATTCTTGCAGTGTTAATTTTTCGGCAACATAATGAAAATCAGGTTCCTTCCCGGAATATGACCCAAATCGTACAGTGGTGTGGGATAAAATTTAACTCAAATACCATATAACAATATGGTATACAAAAATATACATTATAGTTATATGGTATTTTTAAGATATACATTAGCAAAAATAATCTGCTTTTTTCAACAGTTTTTTTTTTGCAAGGTAATTTTGAACAAATTTTTAGTAGTTTTAACTAAAACTTTTGCAGACTTTTTTCTATTAGTGTAGGATTTTCTGAAAACATAATTATTTTACCAAATGGTGAAGCTTTCAAAAATAGTGTTTTCCCACAAAAAATTCCTATAATAACAGCCCCAAATCGAAAAGTTTTTGACTTATCGAAGATCCCTTAAAAACTGTTTCAGACACACTGCGTTCCAATTACAGAAGTGTTGTTTAGGAAAACAACGCTGTCCACAACGCTATAATCGAAAATCAACTATTATTTTAGACTAACAAAATAATTTGTTACCCTGTAATACATTTCAATTTGTATTGTCAAGTCTTGAAAAAATTTCCAAATAAAAATAAATATTTTCATATAATATTTATAGCGTCATATGCATAATCACTTTTAAAAATTATAAATCACTTATAAAACTAATTTTTCATACAAAATTCATTTTAAAAGCATGTTATAAGGTTTTCAAATTATAATGCAAATTATTTTGTTAGTCTAAATTATAATAGTTGATTTCGAATATATCAGTCAGTTTAAATGTTTTTGATTTTAACTGAGGATTTCTTTAACTGAACAACTGAGATATTTTTCGGTATAGTTTTGAGAAATATTAAAACCTTGAATTCGGAGAACTCCTTAGATCCTATTCATTTTCTATAGAAAAATTGACTTAGATTTTGAAAATATTAATATACCTATCTTAAATTCTAAAAGCTTTCTATAGGAAGCTAGATTCTCAATTATTTAAAAAAAATCTTCTGCTGATAATAGGATAAACTTTCATATGTTTGTACAATATACAAGATTTCAAACATTTATGCATTATTTTGTTAAAAAGTAAAAGTATAATGCAAACTTGCTGAAAATACTTATTCATTAAATTAAAGATAAATAAAAAATAGTAATAAAGAAACACAACTTAACAATTCTTCACGTTCTTTTTTCTTCTTTTATAGTTTAAATCGCTCACTCATTTCAAATCAACAAATTTCATTTCATTTGGTATGAAATAGGAGTAACAAATGAAAAAAAAAACAAAACTGCTAAAGGGAAACCTAAAGCAATAATAAAAATATAAGAAATCTTACATTCAAACGTTGGGATTTACTCCTACTACCATCCTTTTTACTACTACGTGATGATTGTGTAATCAGCGATATTTGACGTTGTATTTTATGGGTACTACTATTATCAACTTCATGACCAAAAGCAGTGGCTGGTTTAGCAATGATCTTTGTTTTTTGTTTGTTTTGTGAATGTTTTTTTTTTTTTGAGGGGGGGAAAGAAAATTTTTATTTTCCAAGTCAGTCAGTGTTAAAATAATAGAGAAGCCAGCAGTTAAAGCAGCATTTAAAAAAAGGTAGAACAAAATAGAAATGTTTTGTATAGTGTTAGTTTAAAATTGAATATTTCTCTATTAAAATTAAAAGAAAATTGTAAAAAAAAAAATTGTTAAACAAAAATTAAGACCACGTTTTAGTCAAAATACATATATTTTAGGTTTTTTTTTGCTTTTCAACAATTAAAAACTATTTTATAAAAAACTAGAAATAGAGAATGTACTTACCCTTGCTTTAATGAGATTCTTTGTAGACAATGCTAATGCATAATATGTAAAAAATAAAACTATAGGATTTAGGAATGAATCCGCTTTGAATTGTGTATCATACACAATAATTCTAATATCATTGGCACAATTTGATGAAATCAATGGTTCTAAACCAATTAATCTGAAAGAAGAGATGAAATATTAATAACAATATAAGAGAAATACGGTTTTAAAATTCGTAAACCTATTCGTTTCAAAACCTAAAATACCAAATCCCCACGAACACTATTTGATGATTATGCACGGAAAATGTTCGGTCATAACCTCAAAATAAAAACAGAGACTATGACCAACATGATTTTGGTTATGATCCCTACACTCATAGAAATAAACCTGTTAAAATAGCAGGAAAACTACACTCATAGAAATAAATCTGTAAAAATAGCAGAAAAAATTACTACAAATTAGTTAAAAATTATGCTGTAGTAGAAACTGCTGAAATTAGCAGATTTTTTTTTTTCTTTGCTAAATACTAGTAAAATAAGAATAGCAAAATTAAAAAAAGTTATATTTAACTTAAATTTTAGTTAATTGAAAATAACAAATTGTACTGTAGAATCTGCATAAAATTTTGCTAAATATTAGTAGACTAAAAATAGCAAAAAAAAAAACTGTTATATCTAAAAAATTTTTGCTATTTTTAAGCTAAATTTAGTTGAAGGCAAATAGCAGTCCTTTCTGCTAAAATCAGCAGAAATATTTGCTAAAAAAAATAGTAAACTGATGATTTCAGAGGGCTAGATTTTTATTTGCATTAAAAAACTTTGAAAATTTTAAATTTTTTTGTAATTTTCAGGTCTACTAATTATTAAGAAAATTTTTTTGCTGATTTTAGTAGGTTAAATTGTTACTGCATTTAACTAAAATTTAACTCAAATATAACCAAAATTCTATAAATTCAACATTTATGATTTTGCTGTTCCTATCTCACTTATATTTAGCAAAAATAAACTAATACTTTCAGCAGTTTTTTTTTCTGCAAGGTAATTTTTAAGTAGTTTTAACTAAAGTTTTTACAGACTTTTTTCCATTAGTTATAGGAAAAATAATAAATAAATGTTTTCAAAAAAATTTTCTTGCAAAACCAAAACAAAAAATCGTAAACAATATTTGGAAAGAGGACTAAAATACTTTTAGTTCAAGGTACACTGAAAAAAATCAAGCGTTTTATAATATTCCGCCACTTTTTAAAAAGAAATTAAAAAATATTTAAAATATTTCACTATATGACGTGTGTTAGACTTCAACTAAAATAAGAGCGAGTGCAATATATTACCAAATAAAGAAGATAAAAAGAAAATGCCAATTTCTGAAAAAGTAATTGTAGAGACAAAAATAAACTCCATATTTTTTTTTTTTTCTTTAAGGAGCCGATAGAGGAGTATTTACCTTTAATTTATCACTTAAATTCCCTTAAATTTTAATTGTTTTTCGGACAAAACCAAAAAATTAGTTATTTTTGATTTTCGAAAAAAAAAATTAGAAATAAAAAAAAAACAAATTCATAAATCAGCTCTAACAGATTTGTGCAGAATTTTGTAAACTACAATACACAAAAATAATTTTGAAATTCAGTACAGAATGGGCCTGAAATGTTATTAGCTCCAAAAAAAGTGTTTTTGGAAATGCTGTGCGTTGGGCGCCAACTGGTTAAATCCTTGGATCTCGATAACTTTGGTGTTAATCAAACAATTTTCATTCGAAATTTCTTGCATAATATCTTAAAAAAAGGTTACAATGTAGGTATATAACATTTGTATTGGGCGCCAAACATCATTGCGTGGTTTTCAATCGAAATTTGTTTTTGGTTCTCACAGAATATTTAAAATTTTTTTTGAACATTTTCTACAACAAAACTATTTTGAATTCTGAGAAACTTTTTTTATTGAAAATTTATTCATGTTCTGGGAACTTTTCTGTAAAAAAAACCTCTTGGATTACAAAATGTTTCAAAAAATTAGAGGTTTTCATATAAATTCGTATTCTACCCGCAAACGGTAAAAACCTGCAATTTTTATGAGTTTAATGTCAAACTCCATACATAAAAAATATGGTTCATATTTATACAAGGTTTACAAGGAATTTACGAGTTTATATGAAAACCCCTATTGTTTAGACAAAAACACTTCAATTCTTAGAATTTTTAAAATAGAAAATTTGCTTGAAATATTAATAGAAAATTTCTTAAATCCAAAAAAAATAAGAAAAATCGTTATAAATTACATTTAAAAAATTTTAAACTTACCTTGCAGTTAAACTTGTTTTATCTAAGTATTGTTGCATCCATGGTGTTTGATATGCTACTATACTAATGGTATGGGCCACAATTACCGTCATGACAAAACGTAAAAGCATGGCAAATTTTCTGCAACAACGAGATAAGAAAAATGAAAATAATATATAAATTTTCATTGCTCTAACATAAATTGAATTTCTTAATTTTTTTTTATTTTGTTTTGGTTGTAGTCTTATCTTACCTCTGCAATGTTTGGAAAGTTGCCCAATATGATCCTGATAGTAAAAATATTAAAAAATAAAAACCGCCTGGTACACTTGGTCTTAAAACAGCCGAAAAGAATAATGTGGCCAAACAAAATAAGGGCGCTGTAATTTATCATTTTTAATTGTGTTTTATATTAGTTGTAGCTAGTAAATTTATATATGAGAGCAGGTTTATTTTGTAAATCAGATTGGAAAGAAATTCATATGAATTGTTATGGAAATGTTATTAGCTTTAGATTAAATGCTTTACAAAATAATGCTGTTGTTTTTTAAGGTTTGTATTTTTCTTACATATTTTAATAAGTCCATCGAAGTTTGGCTTATCATTATCTGCTAATTGTGGCTTTCGCGTTATGTCGTTAGTAACCTTGACGGTTGATAATTCTCCTCCTGTTGCTGCGCCTCCAGCTTCTAAGGATACTTCCATGTCCTGTACATCAACATCACCATTTTCTATTTGTGGCTCGACTTTTTGTGTAATTTTTTTCGTTACCAAATAGACTACAATTGAGGTAATGAAAACTGTAACTTCTGGTACCAGCCATTCGACAATGGCAAAAGCTCTAAAATTAGAAAATGATAATTTATTTAGAATATTTAAATATATATTAAATGTATATTTATAACAGCCAAGCAAAAAGAATCGGAAGTCATGCATTACAAATCACTTCTTTTATTGTAATTCTGAACAACTTCAAAAAAATCACTTTCACTAGTTCCAACCTATCCATTAGTATATTTTGCAGCTTTATTAAAAGTAACTCTGAACAACATCCAAAAATTCACTAAAGCAAACTTCTATTACTCTAAAAGTGATCCTAAAAAGTGATTTTGGTGCAGTTTATTTCCAAATTCGCTCTAGTCTACAATCATATATTATCTGGACAATCATATTCCTCTCTTAGGATAACAATCATATTATTATCATTGGTACGATATAGTTTGGAAAACTATAGGCCGGTGTCTTCAAATGAAATAAATTATATGATATGAAATGCCAAAACCATTACAGAGAAACGTCAAAATGATATCAATTGCACTGTAGTGGAGAAGACTTGACCATTTCATTGCTAAGAAATATTATAGTTTTTTCTTTGAAAAACGCTAAGTTTTATCAACAATTAATTTGTTTTTGCAAATAATAAATAACACTGCTCTACAAAAAAAATGGTGAATGTTATTGCAGTGGTTTTAGGATAATTAGGGGGACAGACAACCTTAAGGGTTCAAGATCGAGGGTCGGTATGTTCTGAGAAAATGTTTGGGTTGAAAAAATTTTGGGAGTCGGTCAAACATTTGACCACCCTATGGTCACCCTTGGGACCGTTATAGCGGTGGGAGCTAATTTTTTAAAAATGTCATTTTTGTATGGGAACCCCTTACGAATTAGAGATAGGGGGTAGGTGTGTTTGAAAAAAATTTGCGGAGGGCGAAAATAATGGGGGTCGATCTTACATTTTTCCCCTCTAGGGGCAACTCCGGGGAAGTTGTTGGGCTATTTGTTTTTTTTTTCTTCTGTGAAGTGTATTTTGTATGGGAGACCCCTTAGGATGTGAAAATAGGGAGTATGTATATTCTGAAAAAATGTTGGGGCTAAAATATAAATAGCAGTCGGTCATACATTTGACCCCTCTAGGGGCACCCTAGGAGCCCCTAGGGGCAATTTTTAACAACTTTCTTAAATCTTCAAGTTTGTATGGGAGACCCTTTAAGGGATGAAGATAGGGGTTTTTTCCCTGCCGTCCCAACTATGACCCCGATGAGGGGCCAGTTGCCATCACCCAAAATTTTGCATTTTTTGACTCATGCATTTTTTTTACGAACCTCACAAAATAAGAGGTTCTAGCATGTCCAAATCGAAAAGTCGTTCACCATCCCACCCCTACTGTATATGCCAAAAATGTAACGAAAAATTTAAAAAGGCGACCCTACATTTGGCAAAATAAAATCGAAACCTCCTTGCAAAAATAATTTAGACCCGATGATGTACGGCGAACTTTTTTTTTGTGGTACGGTCTATTGTGCATATATAGTCATATACGTCCATGCATAGTTACATGATCTCATATATTTCCATATATCTTTGGATCCATAATTTGAGGGTACGTGGAGGTTATGGCCATATATGAGAATATATGAATCCTATATTAGCTTATATGGTCATATATGAACATGTAACGTCATATACCTCCAAATGTCGGATCTGAAGATATGTGGAAATATATGAGATCGTGTATAATCATACATCGAACTAGACATAGACGTATATGACTATGTATGCCCATGCATGATTATATACAAGTCAGTGTATGATCATGTATGTTCATATACATTTCGATTTTCACATGGGTTAAGACATTTTTACGGTAAATATTCGTGAAATTTCGATCAAAGTTTCTCAAATAACATAAAAACATTTCACATTAAAAAAATGTTTTTTTTTTAATTTGTTTATTTCATACTTACTTTAAATTTTGAAAACCAATAAATCCAACATGTCGCAGTAATAGCTCTGTTACAGAACATGTACCAAACATTGTCCCAATATCTAGGGCCAATATTGAGACTTGTAGACCTATGTGACATAGCAGTAAAATTGTACTTAAGGCTAATAAAATTATAAAATATGCAGTAACAGATCCTTTAAAATTCTGTTTGGTGGCAACTGGTACAAAAGGTGAAATGAAAAACATCAACAGGTACACAAATGATATACCAACGGGGCGATATAGTGCAGCTGGAATATAATAAAAAGAAGAAAAAGAAAAGTGTAGAATTGAAATTAATTTCATTTATAAAAACTATGATGAACTTAACATTCACTCATTTCATTGCAAAACTTAAAGGTAATTAAAAAATATAATTAATGTTTCATTAACATGCAAAAATTGTTTATAAATGTAAGTAGTAATAAAACCGGTGTACGAGTAGTTTAAATAAGAATAATGTTGCCTATGGATGTGCGCGTTGTGCACGACATTACGAGTATCGTCTCTTTACAAATGATTTTAGTTTTAATTGACTTACCTAATACCAAAATAATTGGTAGTACTACACGTTGTAGTGTAAGGCAGGCGTAGCTGAATGCCATTTTTTTTTTTTATTTATTTCTTGTAGGTGTTATTGTATACGAAAAAATGGAAGAGATTACTTGCTGTTGTAATTATTTGACAGGATTTAACTGTAGTAATTACAAAAGTAAAACTGCTTAACTTTTAATGGTGGTCTTACAACACACAAAGAAGCAGCGCAACAGTTATAGCCAAAAATCCGACATTGTTTTATTTTGGTAGAGCAAAAAGTCTGTAAAGAAAACAAACAAGAGAAAAATTAATTAATAAGGGATTAAATTTTTTCATAACAAATTTCAAAGTTTACCAAAACTAAGCTCCTTTAAGATATTACAATAACTTGTAAATTTTTAAAAGCCAGTTTTATAGTCACAGCTAAGAATGATTATTGTCTTAAATATATTTTAAGTTAGAAATTTTGTTTGAAAATTTCTTACTTTTCACTACCGACTTTTCGTTTGTGGATGTATCGTTATTTTGACTTCAGATTTTTGTTAAGAGTCCTCAATTGAGAAAAAATATGTAACATGTTTGCCCCCATCCTATCCACCAAAAATGACGTTCAAATATCGATTTTTTTAAACTTCTCATCCCCGTTTTACCCCTTAAACATTCGAATAGCCAAAAATCGTTAAGTTTATTTTCTTCTCGTCATAAAACGAAACCATATTTCAAATTTCAATTATCTATCTTCATTAGTTTATGAGAAATACCAAAACCTCCTTTTCTCGGAGATTATGATATTTTCAAAAAATTAGACTTCATTAACAAATATCGCGACTATATTACCATGTTAAACTGCTTATACATAAAATGATTTTTATTTGAAGGCCAAGAGCCTAATAAACTTATTTACAAAAAGAATAGTTTTTCTTTCATTATCCAATTTTATATATTCCTTTAAAAATGTGTACACTGTAGTGTACAAGTGTAGTGAAATAGTTAAGTAAATTTTTTCGGCATTTCAAAAATGCATTTAGTTTTATAATTTATGATATGTGGCGCCCTCTAGACCCATTTAAAGAAAATATATTTTATTAGAAACGAAAAAAAATTTTTTTTTTTTTCATAATTTTATTTATTGAATCTTCACAACAGTGAACTAACAATAAGTTTATCAAATCTTATGTACTAAAGCTAAAATATTAAGCCCAGCCAGTGCCAGACAAAATTTTAATTTTAACATTAAATATTTTTTTAATTTGATACAAAGTAAATGTATAGAAAAAGTTAAAAACGATAAATTAGAAGTTTAATTTTTAAAAAGGTCGAAAAAACTAATTTTTAATTTTTTAAATGGAAATTAAAACCAACAGTTTGTTATAAAGAATATACATTTATTCTTTAGAGCCAAATCAGCTGTGGTCCTTCTTAGGAGGCGTCGGTGTCCTTGATCCTCAAGCAGTTTACGAGCCAATGAATTTGGGTGCAGTTGCAGCCTCTTTAAGTAGTTTAAGGTGTATCTCGCGATTTCATCATTAACGGTGGGAACATTCAAATCTGAGTGTATGTTCGCATTTCTTACCATGGTGCGCAGATAATGGTTCGCAAAATATTGTTCTGCTTCCTTTGAATTTTTTGAACATTTGATGCAGACGCAGTGCCCCAGATTTGGATGCCGTAGCACCATATAGGTTTCAAAATCGAATTATACAACAACAACTTGCAATCAAGGCCAAGTCTAGAATTTCTTCCAATTAGCCAATTAAGTTCTATTGCTTTAAGTTTTATTTGTGTTATTTTGGCGTCGATATGGTTCTTCCACGTGAGACGACGATCAAGATGTATACCAAGATATTTGACATTTGAGTGTTGGGGCACTTTGTGATTGTTAATTTTGATAAAAGAGCATGTTTCTTTCCTTAAAGTAAAAGTCAAATGAATACATTTCTGTTCATTCACCTTTATCTTCCACTTTTTCAGCCACGATTCCAGTTCAAATACGTGTTCCTGCAATATTCGAGAGGCTTCATATGGGTTTTTGTGACAACTCAAGATAGCCGTATCATCAGCAAATGTAGACGTATGAGTATTACCATCAGTTGGCATGTCAGAAGTATACAAAAGTTACAAGAGTGGGCCTAAAATGCTACCTTGAGGGACACCGGCCCGAATATCTTGAGGAGAGCTGAAGAAATCACTTTCCTTGACAACAAATTTACGATTGCTTATATAGCTTTCGAGTATATTATGTGTGTTACGTGGCAGTATATTTTTAATTTTAAATAACAAACCTTCGTGCCAAACTTTATCAAAGGCTTGCGATACGTCAATAAAGAGTGCAGAACAGTAATTCTTATCCTCAAAGGCCTTTCGTATTTCACTAACAAGTCTGTGAACTTGCTCAATGGTGCCATGCTTTTTACGAAAACCGAACTGATGAGCAGGAATTAGGTTATGTTCAGTTACAGTTATCGTTATTCTGTTTGCCAATAGTTTCTCGAAGAGTTTTGATAAATTAGATAAAAGACTTATAGGCCTATAAGATTCAACTTTAGTGAGATCTTTTCCTGGCTTGGGTATCATTTTAATGAGGGAGAAATGGAACGAAATTAAGCGATGTTTGTATGCGAAAACTTTTTTGAAGTTTTTCTGGTTTTTTTTTTTAAATTACGTTGTTTAATGATTTTTGCAAAAAATGTTGTAAAAATATGAGTTTTAATTTTTTTCCAAAAAATCTCGCATTAAAAGAAATTATTTTTTGGACCTAAACTTTTTTTGATGTGATACTTAAATATATATTTTTTTTGTTAATTATGATCCATAGCAGTGTTGCCAATTTAGCCATTTTTGGCTAGATTTATCCATTTTTGAACGCGTCTAGCCAAAATAAAAATTGATTAAGCCATTAGCCATTTTTATAAATTTAAAAAAAGTGACGAAATAAAACAAATTTCAACACTTCGTAAGTTTTTTTCAATATATCGGGATTTAATTTTAAAACATACTCAAATATAATTACAATTAAACATTTCAATAAATAAATAAAATTTTAATTTTTTTTTCATTTCATTTATTTTTATTTATAATCCAAGCCCTTATGGGCCAAATGATTAAAGTATTGTCTATTAGAGGAAGGTATCCACTAATGGGAGGGAATAGAAATTAATTTTTTTCACAGTTTAATTGCTAAAATAGCATGATTTATGAAGTTTAACCCATAGAAAATTGTCAAATTTACGATAAATGCTCATTTACTACTTAAAATAGCATGAACTGTGAATACCCTCATTATATTGAATAAATATTACCATCAAAAAATACCTCTATATAAATTTTAAAGTCAACTGACTGATATGTTAAGTTGGATACCCACTCTGATATCAAATTCAAAATTAAGTAACAAATTGATAAAATTTAAATATAGTTTGGTTTTTATTGGCAATAATATTCGCTGACTTAAACTGACTAAAACTTATTCACTAACTAACTAACTAGCAAAAACCAGTCAAATTCAAGATTGTCCATTAAGGGTCAAGTTTTCACCAGACACGGGACAGGTGCTCGCATCACAACTCACCCCTGTTTTCACACAAGGTTTTTAATAAAAAAGGACTTTAAAATCGAAAATGAACTTAAGATTACTTAAGATTTGGGTTTTGCCAACACTGCTCTAGTGTAAATGCCAGAATTTAATTAGCTTTTTATATATGTAGTGTACTTATAACAACTCACTATACTATTATTAAACACTACTTGTGATTAAAATAAAAAAAAATAAAAAAAAAAAAAAGAAACTTACAAAAAAGTTCAAGGACGACTGTTGCCAAAGCTCCAAAAAAAACTTACATTACCCTTAACTGATTTTGTTCGTTTGTTTGTATGAAAACTTGCAAAATTTATTTCAACAGAAAATAAACAACGAAAGTGTTGGAAAATAATTTGTTTAAAAAGAGAAGACGTAGAAAAAAATCGCTAAAGCAGCGGAAAAATTGTAGAATGCTTTTCTGACTATCCTACATTTATTTAAACACTCAAACAATTATTGTTAAGCATACAAAAAATCATGGCAAATACACCATTTAAAGATTAGTTTAAAATTATTTACCAAACAAACCTTTACAATCAAAATCTATATATCCTACAAATGTCTATGTTGGGAGCTAAAAGTCTGCAATTAAAAAATATTTTAAGAAAATATATTCTTGTCGTTTATTTAACCTTCTTTTTATATTTTTAATTTCACAATTTTCTTGAGCGTAAGGTTTGTTTTTTATATATAAAAAAGTTTTTTATTTTCGATATTTCGCTACTCCATTGTATAGCATCTTCAGGAAATAACAAATTAACAAATTATGAAAAATTTGAAAGTTTGAAAATAGTTTTATACCAAAAATTTTGTTTGCTGGTATAAATGTATACATACAAGGAATTTATATTTGACAAATATTTTTCAAACTTTTTCAAACTTTAAAATTGTTCATAATTTGTTAATTTGTTATTTCCTGAAGATGCTACACAATGGAGTAGCGAAATATCGAAAATAAAAAAACTTTTTTATATATAAAAAACAAACCTTACGCTCAAGAAAATTGTGAAATTAAAAATTAAGAAAATATATTCAAATTTGGTGCCCACCAAATCGCGGTTGCTGAAACCATATAGTTTGGTTCCCAAAATCGCATTGCGGTTATTACAGCCCTATTTCGGTTGCCATAACCCTATTTCAGTTGAGATAGCAGAAATTCGATTGGTGTCATATTCGGTTGCGAGGGAATTTTTTTTACTGTGTGTTTTTTAGGTTACATGCGATTTTATTAAAATCTTTATCCATCGAACTCTTACGTTGGGCGCCAAAATTGTATGCAACAATTCTTTACACTCAAGGTACATATATTAAATGGGCAGGTCTAATGAGAACATATTTGAAATATACAAGCAATATAAATTTTATAATTAATATTACTAATGTTCTAATAAAAACTTGGAAATGGTTTTCACACTACATACTAAATTAGGTGTGGTATGCATTTCATTGTTGCTTCAATTTTGCATTTATTTAAAATGGCTTAGGGGTTTTTCTCTGTCCCTGACTATATATCAGTCAGTTAGTCAAAGGCAGACACATTCATGCCTAGGCTTTTAACTAGGAAAAAGTGTTTGAAGCCATTATGTATCCATTTATATCAATTTTTTTTCGTTTTTCTGCAATTATTTGTTGCTCTCATAATGGGTGCAAATGAAAAATAGTAAAAAAGAATACTATAAAAGGGTTAAAACATTAAATGGAAATGTTGACAATTTAAATTGTTGCTAACAATTTAGCACAGAATGCAAAAACAAAACTATACGTGCACATAAAATCGTAGTCAGTCACTTGGAAAACGTATACAAATTTTTAGTTCTTTTATACTTTTTTGTCATTACTGTATACACGATGGCTGGCACCGGGGAAACTGTGATACAATTAAAAAAAAAGGAAATAAAATAATGAAAATTTTATGAACTAAGCACTAGGAAATGTTATTTTTATTTCATTTAAATGTGAACAAAAAAATAATTTAATTACATTGAAAAGTTATGGAAATGAAAGGAATTGTTGTTAATTAATTAAATGTGAAACTAATTATGAAAGACAGTTTTAAAATTAGAGTTCTTTCACTTTAAAATGAATAACTGTCGAAAGTTATAATCAAAAAACATTTTCTCTGTCATATGTTATGATGAATGTTATCCCACAACGAATATATTCTCGATCAAAAGTAAATCCTGAGAATTTTTCATAAAAATGAGTCGCAATCCCAGGATTTTTCAGCTTAGATCCCGGAATTTTTGTAATTTCTTACTTATTAATTAATTTATTGAAGATACATACATATATTAATCGAATTTATAATATTTCTAATTAAATTTCAGAAACAATAAGTTGAAGAACATAATATAAAATAGTATTTTAAAAACTACCAATTATATTTCTAAAGTGCAATTGAAATTTGTTTAAATCCAATTAAATATTTATAAACTTAATCGAAATTCTGAAACTCAGAGAATATTCTGAGACTGTATTTATAATATTTTCATTTGAATGGTGTAGGACAGTGATGGTATTTGAGAATTTTCGTTTGGTGCCTAAATGATGCCAAAAAAGTGCCAAAAAAGCTTTAAAAATGCCAAAAAAAAAATTTAGCAACATGCAAATGTTTCAAATATGTTCAGCTTTTATTTCAAATATTTATACATTTACACCCTTATTATAAACTTTATAACAATAACAAAAATGTGACAAAACTGGTGTGAATGGAAATTATTATAATTTTGGTATTCTAAGAAAAATTGTCACAGCAAAACCTTGACAAAATTGTCATATAATAAAAAGCACATATATTTTCATTCGTCAACAATTTAAAATATAAGTTTTATTTTCTTTTGAAGAATTTTATAATTTTTCTTCACAGAAATATAATACGAAATACCTCCCTCATTCATATTTTGAGATATTATTTTAAGATGCATCGAACCTTTTACCGATTCTAAAATTCCTGCAAATTCCTCCAAAAGATTACGTAGTAACATGGGATTTTTGGTGCTAAAGTTGTTAGGAATAAGCTCAAAAAAATACTTGATGCTAAAATTTAAAGGAAACTCCAAGTGCTTAGAACTAGTTCTCTCGTGTTCTGCGGTTCCTGGACATTTTTTTTAAGTTTTCATTTCATTTAAGATTTCATAAAATTATCGAAAAAATCGTAATTTTTCACAAATTACAATTTTTGATAATTTTATTTTATTTTTGGCAGAAAAAGCTTTCACCATTGTATGGTGAAATTTTTAAAACTTTTGCTTGTCATAAAAAAACTAGAATACCATAACAAATTTTTGAAAAATTCCAGTGACGGACAATACAATAGAATCATCTGAGGTAGAATTTTTGTATATGTCTGTTTGATCACTTCTGAAATTATTCATATAGAGACAATCTGACAATAAAGATATAAACAATAATACAATTTAATGGAAGATCACTGATGAAGCCTGTCCATAAAAAGGCAGAAACTAGATCTAGTCTGATTTGCAAATTTAATGTGTTTATAACTTTTGAGGAAGGTTTATTCTTCTTCTTAACCTCAAACCTACTAAAATAGAATCAATTAAAGTTTTTCTAATTTTATCCCCATTGCTTTTACTTTTAAAGATCAAAATAATGATTAAATTGTCCCCAAAGAACTGGAAGGTGGTCCAGAAAATTGTAGAAATTTTTAGTGTGGCGTTTGTTTTTTAATTTTGCTACCCGTTCTAAGTAGATGTCTCTTTTAATGAAAAACCAGCGATGTCGACCTTTTATCAAATTATATAGAAATTTTCTTAAAAAGTGCCAAAATTCTATGAATAGTGCCAAAGTGCCATTGAACATTCAATAGTGCCACAAATGGCACTTTTGTGCCACTTTTACCAACAGTGGTGTAGGATCGTTTTAGACAAAGGCAAAACACAAAATATCGACTGAGTTGAATTCTAATTTCGTTCTTAAATTATCTTATTTCTGTATGTACATTTGGAAACAAGAAATAAAATCTAATATGACAATATGTCAGGGTTGGCAGGCAATACCACTAAAATACCGTTATCGATTCAAACCCCTTTCAACTGACTACCGTTACCCCTAAAATACCGTTACCGAAATAACCGGAATACCGTTATCCTTAAAATACCGTTACCGAAATAACTGAAATACCGTTATCCTTAAATTACCGATACCGAAATAAATGAAATATCAATACCCTTAAAATACCGTCACCGAAATAAATGAAATACCGTTATCCCTAAAATACCGTTACCGTTATTTTTAATTTTCTGATTTTGGTAATTTCACGTGGTTGTTGAGTATTTTTTGGTTTTGTTTTTAATCTCGTTTGTTTTTTGTAAAAAAAAATTGCGATATGCATTAAAATAACTGACTACCGTTACCCTTAAAATACCGTTACCGATATAACTGAAATACCGTTAGCCTTAAAATACCGTTACCGAAATAACCCAAATATCGTTATCTTTAAAATACCGTTACCGAAATAAATGAAATAGCGTTACCCTTAAAATACCGTTACCGAAATAACATATAATATCGTTACCCTAACGATTACCGCATTCGTTTCGGTTACCATCCATGCAATATGATATTAGAATTTGGACTTGAGATAGAACAACATTCTAACTAAATACATATATGAAAATGTATTAATATTTAGGCAGTTTGTATAGATGGGTAGACATTAGGGTGGACGGACCTTCGCTATATGGACGAAAAAAATGGCGGTTGGAAAATATTTTAGTAATTGCAATTTCCTCAGTAGGGTTAAAATGAGATAAATTATGAAAATCGTTAAAAAATAATATATTTTTTCAAAAACTTACAATGTTATACTCTAGTTTCATTTCTAAGATCCACAAATATTCAGATATAAATTTTTGTCTCTCTTGGATTATGATAACCTAGTCCCAGGTATGGCCAAATATGGGATTTTTTCATAAATTTGAAAACTCTATGTAGTTTTGAGTATTTTAAAATTTTGTTCAACAAAATATAAAAAAGTGATCAACGCATAAAAGTTTACTAATACACATTAGAAAATAATTCTACTGAAAATTACACATATCCCTCTTTTAACTTCACAGTGAAGGCGCGCCGCGGCGTTTTAAATTTGAAAGTTTTAGAGAAAAGTGTGATTTTGGCCAATAATTTAGATAATAGTATTAATTTTTGTGTTTTCAGCTAGCCGATATATTTTAATACAGATACAAAAGATTGTTTTCCGAAAATTTTGTAAAACTCCGACAACATAAACCCTTTCTTTACCAAGGTAAAAATTTTTAGATTTTTCCTGGAAGTATATCAAAACAATGTGTTGTTTCTTGCGGAATTTGGTGAAAGTTGTACAAATAACTCTGTTAACACCAAATCTTCTACAAAGTAATAAAAAATTAGAAATTAACCCTGACAGACACATGGGGTCGAAATGAACCCAAATTTTTAAAATGTAGAAAAGTGCCATTTGACATGAAAATTGATATAAACAGTTTCCAGAAAACAAAATGAGAGCATGGTGTCAAAATTACCAATTTTTTATGTTAAACTACTCTGGTTGGCTGAAAAATTTATGTACAGTGTCTCCTTTTTCGCAAATGTTTTAATTAGTTAATTTTAATTAACGTTGGAAAAAGTTATTAAGAAAAATGTGTGTTACATTTTTTAACGTCGCACTTCTTAGATAGAATGGTAAGTTTGACCAATTTATTTAATTTAAAATAACAAAAAGGATTCGATCCCAGTGGCTTAGTAAGTCTAATTCAAATATCACAATATCAAATTAACACTTTGCGACACTAACTGAAGTGCTAACGAATCTAGTAGTCAAGGACTATTTCTTTCAGTGTTATCGTATAAAGCCTTTTTTTTAATACCCACATTACAAAATAAACAAATCAAATTCAAAAGGACATAAAGCATATAAAATATGCAAAAAAATTGCCACAATAACCTATCCCTTTATGCCACGCACACAGAGCACCATTAAATTATATTCAAAAATAACAGAAAAAAGAAACAACTAGGATGAACATATTAAGGTGGGTAGGCTAAGTCGGTTTGTATTGTGCATGTTGATTTTTTCTTTACTTGCCTGCCGTAAGTTTCAACTTTTTTATATTTGTATTACTTATTGTATATACTTTGGGTGTATGTGATATCCTTCCGTCCTTTGTTACTTGCTTACACACTGACTGAGTGACTTGTGGCTTGTCTTAAACTGCCAGCATAGACTCCACATAGGAGCAGTTGAAGTATGTGTGCTTGTTTTTTTATTGTAACAACAACAGGCAAGTACAGCCACATAATACCATTTTTATTGTCTGTTCATTCGTTCAACACATGTATACAATGAAAAGTAGCATAATTTTTTTCCACTTTGTTCTCCTTTATTTTTCCCCCAAAAGCTAATACACTTATACATAGTTAAAGAGGGAAACACTGTGAGACATTAAAATAACGGAAGGTAAGATTAGACAGTGGCCCGCCACTCCTCGGTGGCCATAAGGCTTATAAAGATTTTCATTTATTTTTTGCTCCCATTGTCATGAAGATTGAAAACAACCCTGATTCCCCTTAAAAATTTGAGTGCCATGCAGCTGTCCTCATGTTCAAAAATCTACGCACCAGATATCTATGTAGTCACTCTTGCAGTACTACATATTACTTATACACTCATATAAATAAATCTGTAAATAAATCTGGTCGCATATTTTCGATGAATCCTGCTGCTTAAAAACGTTTTTAAATTGCTGATTGAGTGACTCCCAATGAGTTTGCAAGTTCTTCTTGAGTTTGACAACAATCTTCATCGAGTAATGCCTCCAATCCATCATCTTCGAACTTTTCTGGTTGACTTTGGGCATTAAAATTACCACTTCTGAATCGCACACGCCATCTCTCGCACGTTGAAATCGATGGAATCTATTTAGGATCAGCTTCGGCGAGCAATCGATGTGCTTCTGCTGCTCTTTTTAAATTGAAGCAGTAAAGCAAAACTTACCGCAAATGATTCTTTGTTGGCACAAAATTTGACATTTTCGAAGCAAAACCACTTTATTGTTTAAACTATTTCGTACCATGACTAAGTGAAAATAAATGACAGACGTTTACCCTCCACAATGCCATATAAATTATTAAAGACCTAAACCATGTGTAAAAGATACACCAACTGTTGTGAATCCCGCATTTTTAAGTTACACACCAATAGCTACATTGTATTCAAGGCCTTACTTGGGTGAGATCATTAAGCGGTCGCACCTTAATATAGGTTTGTAATGTAGGAACAGGCGCATGTTGGAATCCTGCAGCCGACGGGTTGTTAAAAAATTAACATACAGAGAAAATCTGATAATAATAAATAACATATAAACAATTAATACAATTTAATGGAACATCAATGATGAAGCCTGGCCATAATAAAATCCAACTAGATCTAGTCTGATTTAAAAATTAATGTGTTTATAATTTTTAGAGAAAAAGGTTTATTCTTCTTCTTAACCTTAAACCTAAATTCGGTTATAAGCACGAATCTGTTTTCTGGGTGTAGATTTGTTTTCACTTCAAACTAGAATCAAGTTTAAAACTACTTCTGGGTAGGTTACAATTAAGTTCGGAAACTCTCCAACTGAGAGATCAAGTACTCGATTTTTTTTCTGAATATTAAAAAATATTTTTTTAATCCAAATGAGAACACTTTCCCTACTCAATCTCTGCCTAGTATAGAAATATAATGTTAATAAGTACAACAGGCGTGCCTTGGCATAGAGAATTTTGTTTATAAAAGGACACTCTTTGCGAAAATTAAAAGTGGAAATTGAAGGTTTTGTCTGGGCGTTTGTAGTGTTGTAAATGTCTTACCATTAACATTCAAGTTTAATCTACTGCCACAAATGGTTTATGTTGTATTGTGCAGTTTTGCGTTTTAAGGCAAACTTGGAGAGGTAGCTTGGTGGTAATTGTTGACTTAAGTGTAATTAAAAGTGTGTCAACGTTTTGTTTCCTACAAATTAGTTACTTTCAAACAACAGATAATTGGTAAGTTTAGTAATTTCTTGCTAAAAAAAACTTAAATAGAATTCAATTGAAATACCAAGAACAATGACAACAAAATATAATTCATTCTAATTGAGGTTAAAAATGTATTCTTCAGATAAATCCTTTGTATTGAGTATGTTGACACTCAAATGGTTTAAAGATATGAAAGAGAAAAAAATAAAGGAAGAACAAAATTCTGTGGTGGCCTTGTATTTAGCTTGACTTTGTTATCTGTGATCTCATGACATGAGTAATCCGTGTTGCATTCGATGGAAATCTTTGAAAAAACTGGGAATTATGAGCTCGCTTCAACTTTCCGAAATTAACGCCTACAGGTCTCTTGTCGAGCGACTGCTAATAAGTCTATAGTGACGATTGTTGTTAATAGAGTTGGTCACTAGGTCAGAAGTGAACCGCAATTGTCACGGTTTGGAAACACTTCTACGGAAATAATATGTTGGCGATCAAAATAATATACAATATGGTTAAATCTACATTATAAACTAGAAAGAACCCCATAAAGAGAATCTGGTGATAGTGCTTGGTACTACTTGAAAATGCATTAATTGCCAAGCATTGGTTCTGGGAAATCATAAGTTGTTTTCTCTATTTATTGTAAAATAAATTGTGAATTCTATTTGGAATTTGTCATATTTGATCTTAATACCGAACAAAAATAACACTCATTTTCACAATCTTCAGATCAACAAAAATATCTACGGTAAAAAAAATTGCTTATTTTGTCAAAAATTTAAAAAAATTTGAATGTTTTCATCAAGACCCATGAAACTTAATTTTAATTATGACCAATCTCCACTTGATAAAAATAATTATTTTATGTAACTTGATCCATATAGGGTTAATTTTCCGACTTTTGGCCAAAAAATACCCACTAGGAAATTTACAGAATAACATATAAAAATAGCAATCGACATCTCCAAATTCGGCATTTTAGAACATCCTTAAATTTAATTTAAAAAAAAGACGTTTTTGCAATTTCATCAAATTCGCTGGTCATTTTGGATTCCGGGCTAAAGCGATATGCAATGAAGTCAGAATTCAATATCTGAATAATTCTGAGTACATTAAATGAATAAATGAAATAAAAAATAAATTTTTCCGAAATTTGGAATTTTGGAAATTTTTAATAATAATACACTAACAGAAATAAATCTGTAAAAATAGCAGAAAAAGCAACTAAAAATTAGTTAAAAATAATGCTGCAGAAAAAAATGTTAATTAAGCAGATTTTTTTTACTAAATACTAGTAAAATACGAACAGAAAAATAAAACTGTTAAATTTACAGGATTTTAGTTATATTTAAGTTAAATTTTAGTTAATAGAAAAAGCAAAAATACACTCAGACAAAAAAGGTAGTAAAAAATTGTAAACAGTTTCCAATCGAACTTTACTATTTTTATAGTGATTTTTAGTACAATTTTTATAGTAGTCATTTTTGCTATTCTCTTATTACAAATTACGGATTTTTTTACTAATTCTCGCTGCTGATTTTAGCAAAACATTTTACTAATTTTTCAAAACCGAGTGCTAAATTTAGCAGAAAAATATACTAATTAAAAAAAAAATTTTTTGATTTTTTACAATTCTTGTTTAGTTTATATTTGTTACTATTGATATATTCTTAGTTTGGAAATAATACTCAGAAAATTTTATTGTATCTCCAATGCATAAAAAGGTCATAACTGGAGAACCGTTTGCAATTTTTTTTAAAAAAATTTTTTTAGATTTTCAGTTTTTATTTTTTTAGTACAATTTTTTGCTAATTTCAGCATATTGATTTTAAATTGCAGTTTACAACAATTTACTGAAATTTAGTAGCTGCAACTAATTATGTATACTAATTTCATTGTACTAAAATTATGATATTTAGTAAGTTTTTTAACTGATTTTAGCAAATCGATTTTGAATTGCAGTTTACATAAATTTTACTAAAATTTAGTAGCGGCTACTAATTTTTTCTACTAATTTTATTGTACTACAGATCAGCAGACATGTGTTGCTTAAATTAGCAAAAAATATAGCTGGCCTCAAAACAGTTAAATTTCCCGTAATAACAGCACAATTTTCAGTAGCCATTACAGACTTTTTTGATTGAGTGTACTGAAAAAAAACTTTTTTTTCCATTTTTTTAGGCTATTCATTATTTAGCAAATTTTTTTTGCTAATTTAGCAGGTTAATTTGTTATTTTCTATTAACAAAAATTTAACTCAAATATAACTACAGTTATATTTTTGCTGTTCCTATCTTATTAATACATAGCAAAAATAATCTGCTACTTTAGCAGTTTATTTTCTGCAGCATCATTTTTAATTAATTTTTAGTAGTTTTAACTAATTTTTTTACAGACTTTTTTCTATTAGTGTACATTTTTTTCCAAAATGGACCATTTTCAGCCGGCTTTCGGCACGGGTTAACGTTTGCAATAAAACTGAGGGTGTAATGAACGAAAATCGACAAATCGTTATTTTAAGGGACATCGTAATGTACATATATTTTTTTTTGTTTGTTTTTGTTCTGCATAACCCACCTCTATTGATAGGAAAAAGGAACTGCGTTGGGAACCTTAATATAAGTTTTTTAATACACAGATAAAAAAGTTTGTAAATACAATTAAACTATTTGTAAATAGTAAATTAAACTTTTAATTGAAATTTAGCCTACAATTGATTTTGTAAATACAAACAACGTGTTTGTTAATTAATTGTTGAATTTATTTTACTTTAATAGCCAACAAGCATATTATTGAAATTCTAAGGAAATTTCAACAAATGATGTTGAATTGATTGTTAATTTTTTTTTAATTAAATAGATTGTCATATCAATACACGAGTTTGTTAATATTCAAAGCAGAATTTAACAAACAAATTTGTTTATTTCTATTTAGTTTTTAATCAATATAAATTTAACCCTTTAGAAAAACGTGTAAGTCCACACAATGTAATCGATTTCGTTAAATTCACATTGTGTGCACTTACGATATGGGATACTTGTATATAACAATTGTATATAAAACTTAAAATATTTGAGATTTTCCAAAAATGTTGACTTACATGCCAGTACACTTATGTGTACTTACGAAGTATATTGGCTTGTGGACCATTACAATGCGGCCATTAGCAAAAATAAGCTGTTAATTACAGCAGTTTTTTTCCCCAATTTCATTTTTAACTATCAAAATTAACACTTTTTAAGACTTTTTCTATTATTGTATTATTCTTGTAAACAACGTATTCACTTAATCTATTAATTTTGTTCTTTAAGGATAATAAACATTTTGAATGGCTTGTTAAAAATGTATGAATTGATGTTGAGAAATAGAAGTTGTAAAATAAAAAATATAGAATTTGTAAGTAAAAACGTATTATGTGCTAACAAAAAAAAATGTTATGGTATATTTTAATGCCATTAGAAGAAAACGTGTAGTACTGACATACATTTTATTACGAATTAATAAAATTGAAAGCATAAAAATAAATGTAAAAAGTAACTTACGTGCTATATAAAATAATGTTTTTTTATTGTGCAAAACAAAAAAAATATACTTATTTAACAGAAATTGAAATTATAATAGCATGTACATTACCTAAAAAAAAAGTCTGCCGTACACCGTCAAATCTAAATTATTTTTGCAAGGAGTTTTCAAAAAAAAAAAATTTTTTTGCCGAACGTAGGGTTCGCCATTTTACATTTTTCGTTATATCTTTGGTATTTACAATACATCGATGTTTTTCTCTAAGGACCATTGACCTCAAGTATCCCGTTCTAGTATTTGCCCACCAGATCTCCGTTGCTACCACCCTAATTGCAGAAAATTAAAGATCGCAAAAAATCATTAAACTTTTGCTAAGGAAGTTTTTCGATAAACCCAGAAGAAATTTTTTTAATTTTTTTGGTTGCCGAACGTAGGGGTCGCCCTTTTAAATTTTTTTCATTGAATTTTTCCCTTATAGCAAAACACTGGTCGCCTCAAGGCAAAAAAATCGGTATACCACACTTTAAAATCCGACTTTAAATGCAGAAGCTATAACGAAAAATTAAAAAAGGCGACACCTACGTTCGCCAAAAAAAAAAGAAATTGTTTTGGAATTGCCTTGCAAAAATACTTTATATTTGAAGGTGTACCACGCACTTTTTTTTGCCTGTAAGGTGGTACGGTCTAATGTACATTCTGTGTAAAATACGATATGGATTCTCAAACTTTTCTTGCAAAGTCAAAAATGTTTTTCATCACCCTGCTGGAAACATATTTGCTGGTAATATAAAATATATGTTTGGAAAAGCTGTAAAAATATATTTTCCGCGTTTTTTGTAAAAATGCTGTAACTCCGCTTCTATTAACCGTGTTAGAACAAAATGTATATGTGTTGTGTCGCTTAATGTTTTAAATGTCGAAAATTAAACTTTCTCATCATTCTGAATTTAAAAGTTCGGTTGATCGCATATGTGACACGCCCCTCATCATATCTCTCTCTTTGGGTGTTAGTGCGCCCACTAAATATAAAAAATAGTTGAACTTGTTTTTATTTTAGTAGGGCTGAAAATTTCTATAGTAATAGATACCATTATAAATTTATTAAAAATGATAGTCAGCTGTTTGAGTGCTGTTACTTTATACATATATCAGCTAACATGTTAAAAAATATTTATTTTATTTTAGTAGGCTGAAATTTTTTATATTAACGGATACGATTATAAAGTTTTCAAATATGATGGGTATTGTTGCTTTATACTTCAGCTGATCATGTAAACTTCAACATAAATAACAGTTTTTTTTAAATCGATGCAGCAGTTCTTGAGTTTATAGCCTACAACACGTCTCTTAGAGATAAGATTTCAAATATTAAAATATCTATATCTCGCGAAAAGGATCAGCTGGGATTTTGATTCTTTCAGATTCTGAACTTATAAATTATGTAGAAAATTCCTATGAAATCCTATTTCAGATTCACTTTAGTCAAATTTCTTTCACCTTTAAGAACAGTGTGAACACTAGGGCAAGGAATTTCATGCACTTAAAAATAGAAAATTTGGGTCTAAAAAATGCGACAAAAAAAGACAAATATGCATTAAAAATATTAAAAAATATGCACTAAAAATAATGCACTTCAAAACTTAGAAATATATTTAAGATAGCTATTTTGCAAACAGATACAGAACTCGAAGCTTTTCCATAGGTCAATAAGGTTTTTAAGAATGTTTATTTTTAAAAATAAAAAAAAAACATTCTTAAAATAAAAAATAAAAAATGTGCCTAAAAATTAAAAATATACACAAACATGCATTAAAAAGCGCAAAATATGCTTAAAAAACGCACCAAATATGCAGTTGAAGTCAAAATATACAAAAAAAAATCATTTTTCTCAAAATATGCAACTACAAATCGATGCCATCTTCTTCTAAATTTGATGATTCCGATAAATATTTAGTCCATATCAGTTTTAGACTATCGAGGAAAAACATGCATTTGCATGGAATTCCTTGCCCTAGTGATCACATATCCAAAATTTATCTAAATCAGTGTGAAGTTCCCCTAATTGGGAAACGCTGTTTTTAGATAAACAAAAAAAGACAAGAATATTATTTGCATGCAAATGACATTTTTGTGGCATTTATATATTTTTCTTTATATATATTTGGTGCGTGTTAAAAATTGTCGCCACTCTTGTTGCTCATTGCCACTGCCACGCCACATTTCGCGATATGTGGCAGTGTGGTATAATATTATGAAGATAATAATCATCATAATTTATTTTCAGTTACTTTTCTATTTGTACAACTGATAACATGTATGAACAAATGCGAAAACATTACTTCATATTCATTCATCCTTTTTACATATTTTCAATTCAATTTCGTGCTAATGTAGGTATATAATTTTTTTGTAGATAGTAAAAGGAGTATTATAATAGGGTGCCTCGTTTTGTCACTTTACTTTCAGAACGAAATGTACTAGCCACCAAAATCTGCGGAAAGCCATAGACATTATAGATCTGAAATTTTTTCAGATGAGATCTTCGGTCCACAAAGGATAAGTACCTACTTATGAATAAATTTATAACAATGAGAATTTTGAAGAGATTTATTTAATTAATGTTCCGCTTCAAATTTGAAACTAATTTTGTTGAACATATTTGGCCTTCTGCCAGCATGAGTTAGCGCTGTAAAAAGTGATATTTTTACCTGTGGTTAAATAGAACAATATACGATAGAATATTAGTTGCTTTTTCCAAAAAAACAAACAAAATTTTTGTAAACAATTTTTTTAACCCAAAGAGAGACAAAGAAAGCGTTATTCTTTAAAAATCGCTAAAATCAAACGCTGCACACTTAAAGGTGTGTTTTATAAAATCAAAAATAGATATTACTAATTTTATATATTTTGTTAAATAATATTTTTAACGATTTAAAAATATATTTTAGGGAATTTTGACACCATGTTTTTCGGTCTCGGGTTGAAACGGGTTAGCGTTATACTAGAAAGTTAATATTTTTATCTGGGTAGTTATAAATTAATTCCACACCAAAATATTTTTTATCAGTTATTAATTTTATATGTATTTTTTTTTAATATTGCCAATTTTTCATAAACGTCTGAAACTGCAAGGCAAAATATTTAACAGAAGATCTCAACCGATTTTATATCTACAATGTCTATAGGGCTCAATAACCACCGCTATTATATCTCGCTCCAAAACAATATGGGCAAAACGAGCCACCCTAGTATTATAATACACTTTATTGACTTTTGTAATAAAAATAAATTACGGTATGTGACAGTTAAAAAATTTTACCTTTTTCTAATAAACATTAAACTTAAAAAATGATTATTTCATAATTTTTTAATTAAATTAAAAAATAACATTTTTGCACTAATTGAGAAAAACTTGCTCTCCTGACTTCAAACTTTTCAAAAACGTAGTATTTTTAAGCAATTCACGATTGAAAACTAAAAATGTTTAACACATTTCTCATCTTTGAGTTTTAATTTTCAAAATTATTTATAAAAAATTTTTGAGAACTCATTTGTTTAATTTTACATGATTTATTCTTAAAATCGTGACACGTATTCTACTAACGTGAATAGAGCGTGAGTAAGAATATATAATTGTGCGTGATTCGAGTATGAGTTGAGAAAATAGGCCTATTTTTAGATAATAAAGATTATTTTTTTTAAATTTTTTTTTATAAAAAAGCCATTGCCTCGAAAACTACCCAGTCAGAAAAATGTAAATGTGAAAGCAATGTCAAGGGTATTTAACAAGTGCCACAAAAGTTGGCAAAAAGTGCTTTCACAATCCCAAAATAACTTCATTAGAAAAAAAAAGGTCCGAAAAAAAGTCAAAAAGTATGTAATGGCTACTGAAAATGTTGCCGTTATTACGGAAAATTTAACTGTTTTGATCCCAGCGGACACATGTCTGTTGATCTGTAGTACAATAAAATTAGTAGAACAAATTAGTAGTCGCTACTAAATTTTAGCAAAATGGTTGTAAACTGTAATTCAAAATCGATTTCCTAAAATCAGTTAAAAAACTTACTTAATATCAATAATTTTAGTACAATGAAATTAATTAATAATTAACTGCAGTTACTAAATTTTAGTAAATTGTTGTAAACTGTAATTTGAAATCAATCTGCTGAAATTAGCAAAAAAGTGTATTAAAAAAAAAAACAAACTGTAAAATGTAAAAAAAAAACTTTTTTTTTCTTTCGATTGTAACAAGCGTATAATTACTAAAATTTGGAGGCAAAATTGCAAAGCGCCGCAGGGGAAAATTTGGTATAAAAAATCGCCCCGATTTTTTGTACCAAATTTTCCCCTGCGGCGCTTTCAGAAATAAGAATAAAAAATTGCCCCGATTTTTTATACCAAATTTTGGCCAGCGGCGCTTTCACAATTATGACTATAAAAATAAAAACCCTGCAGCATTGATTTCTTTTTATTTCTGAAAAATCGCGACGATTTTTTAAACCAAATTTTCGCCTGTGGCGCTTTGACAAATATCAATAAAAAGAATAAAAAGCCTGCAGCACTGTTTTCTTTAACTTGAAAATATCTGACTTTCGGTATCTAAAGCACTACAACAAACTTCAGAGGGGAAATTCTGTAACTTTTTAACGAAAAAATTCGGTAGTTAAATTGACAAGTTTTCGTAGTAAACTGACAACTTAACTACCGAATTTTGTCGTTAAAAAGTTAGAGAATCCCACCACAGTTTATGTACATTATCCATATATTCCATGTTGAACAATAGCAGCTGTTGAAAACAACCCATCTGCACAACCGCAAAGTTAACGTCAATTAAAACTAACTGTTATATAGGTAAATAAAGTTATGATTTCAGGTAGCAATATTTGTAAATCTTAACGGTTTAAATTGCAGAAATATTTACTAAAACCCGTTTGAAAGAAACAAACTTTTAAAAATTTCGGAAATTAGAAAAAAGAAATAACCCCCAAAAAAAATTAAATTCTCCCCAAATAGTAAAAGAATGAAAAAATTCCCAAATTAATATGTTTGGGAATACTTTCATTTGGGGCTTCAAATGAATCTCCAAACTAAATTGTAGCCCTTTTTGGGGCTTTTTTCGTGTTAGGGTTTGGGGGTTATTTCGTTGGGGCTAATTTCGTAGTGCCAAAGCTGCCCGAGTAAAAAAGAGTATATATAACATATATTTTTTAATATTAAAATATATGATAATATAAAATATTGTATGCGACTTTATATGTTTTTATATGATGATATATTAGAAACATTTTTAGAAATTTTCTCATATATAATCATATTAAATCATATATCAGTATTTGCTTTATTGCAAATTGTTTATATAGGAATATATAATTGATAAAACCGTTCAAAATTTTATATATAAAGAGATACGAAAAATATTTTTGATTTTATTTTATATATTATAATATATTAGTTAATCTCAGACACAAGTTCGAAATTCATTTAATCAAAAACTATTTTTTATATGTTTTACTCAATTTTTTAGCCTAAACCTCATAAACGCAGTGCGACGTCTTGTCGATAAAGCAGTTTTTTGTATCCTCTCTATGTCACTACCAAGAAATAAGAAAAGTTTATAAATAAACAAAAGCTGTGTTTAAACAAAACGCAATAAGAATTTTTTAAAAATATTAAATCGTTTTCGCGAAGTTCAAGAACAAAGTTTGACAGCACTGCCACTGTCCACTGGCACTTTCACTATGTGGTTTGGGCTTTTCATTAAATTAATATTTTCTGAGGTTTTTTTACTTTTTTTTTTAATTTAAAAAATCCAATTTAGAAAAATTAACATTTAAAAGCATAACCCGGCTCGTAATAGGTTAATAAGTCGAGGCATGGTGCATAACATTGGCATGGTGTTTCAAGTACCTGTCCAACGACATATATTTATATTCTCGTCCGATAAGTTTTGAGTGGAGAAATAAGCCATTGAATATTGCTATAGATCATTTTCAGCTCCATAAATCCAACAAAAAAGAAGTGCATATCCGGGCTAATCATTAAAATTTTATTTAAAATAAAAAAATATTATATTATATTATAATAAAATATTTGAGAAGAAATTATCTACACCCGTATTCAAAATGACAAAGTGTATGCTAACTAACTTGCTGTTAACTTTTTTACACACAAATTCCCATAAGGGGAATATGATTTTTGATTTTGTATACGGGGGCTAATCTTTAAAGAATTCAACAATAACGGATTTATACAATAACGTCATTAATAGTTACTCATTCTCAAGAGTAGCCTGCGGCTGGTAGTGTGGAGGACGTGATATCTTGCTGCCCTCCAATGCAAAGTTTTTTTATCATTTAAATTTAATCATATCGTATTGTATTAACTTATATCCAATTTGATCGGGACAAAACTCGGATATAAGTTAATCATTTGATATAACCTTGAATCCTTGTAAATATAATTATATCCGATTTGATACAATTTAATATATTATCGGATGAAATTATATCCAGTTACATATTGGAAATATATCCATTCATACATAATTTTATATAAACTTTTTTACTCGGGTGTTTACAAATTTTTTTACTAACTTTTTTTTCTGATTGTAGAGATCGAGTATTATCGTCAAAAGCCAAACAAAGTCGTCCAAAGCACTCGTGCTGGCTGAAGCCAACTTGAAAATCGTAAAAATCCTCCAATGAAAGCTTTTTTTAAGTAAATTTAGGTACCTATTCCTACTTGTGACTCATTGTGACCATCTTAAGCATATTTTTAAGACTGAGAGTCATAACTTTTCACACAAAACAACAAAATTCAAAAAATTCAAATTTTATTTGTCAATGTTATGATTGTATCGATACAAGGTCTTAATTTTTTTGAAGTTTTCAAACAAAAATTTTAATAAATATAATTTATTAAGACTTTGCAGCAATAAATACATGGGGAATACAGTCATAACTAAGAGTCACAGACTTTTCGTAGGAATAGGCACCTTAATCTTTTTGTTTTGGCGTTGTGTTTAAAATTGAACAGAAAAAATACGGTTTGATATCAATTCATTTTGAAAACGCTAATTTGGGTAAAAAATAACATAGTATACGATAAAAATTATGTGCTGTTAAATTTACAAGTGGTAATACCATTTTGCGGAAACTTACGGTATGACCCTCGTACTATTTCCGTACAACTTTGTATTTCTGCTACTACTTGAATGCGACACTGCTTTTTTGTAACTTTATTCACTGTTGGCAACTTAAAAAATACGCAAAATCTTGCTTAATCTCACATTTGTTTTTTTTGTTTTAAGAAAAAAAATTTAGTTTTGTAAATATCAAGTATAATCTTTTTCAGCAAATCATATTTTTGTTGAGGCAATAGACGTATTATTTTGAGTGTATCTCACATATTGTCTGCGTGAAGTTTTATTGACATCGGTCAATGGAATCAAATGTCAGCAGTTAATGGGTTAAGATGTTATTATCTCGATAACTAAAGAAAATTTTTTGCTTTTTCAGTCAGGTCTCGAGAGTTTAAAATTCGATTATATTTTTACTATAAATAAAACGGTATTTTTGTAAGTTGACTTTAACGGTATTTTACCAAAATGTACACGCAGAAAAAAGAGATTGTTGGATATATTTACAGGTAATTATATATATGTTTATAAACTACTATACTTATGTTTGAGTTGTATTTCCAATTATTTTATTTTTATCGTTTGAATGTTAGTCATATTTCCCCACTTAAACAAAAATATATTTGCATTTTTATTTTATCATTATTATGTTTGTGGAGGGCAAATATAATAATGATAAATATATATATGTTTGCCTGCAAACATTTATATATTTGCGAGTAGATGTATTTCATATGATTCAAACATACATATGTTTACAGGCAAAAATATTATATTTGCTGGCAAACATATTATATTAAAAACACGCAAATATATGTTGACAGTTCTTCCAAACATATATATATCACCAGCAAATATGTTTCCTGCAGGGCGATTTTTTTCAGCGTGTTTTAGCCGACTCAATAAATTTTAAATGATTTTCTTTTAATGCGGAAAACAAAACACGTTTGTTCTTTTATGTTATCAGCGTCTAATATAGCAGAATTTGAACTTTGATCTATGAACCTTTTAGAATTCTAGCAGTAAAATTATTGCCAAAAACTGTTTTTATCAGATACAATTTTTTAATTCATTATTTCATTCATACTAGTGCAACTCGTATAAAATAAATCTACATTAAAAAGAAAAAATGACGTAATTTTTTGCTCAAATACTTAAAATAAATGTTATAAAAAAACGCAACAAAAACAATAAACATAAAAAAAAACTATTAACGTACGTATAAAACTTGTAGTACTGTTTAATTCAGCTGTGTCGAATCTTTTATACGCTCCACAATGTTACAAATAAATAAAACTTTTTTTTAAATAAAAACCTAGAATTTTCAAGAAAAAAATATATGCCTCTAGGAAATTTCGGTAGTCACAACCGAAAAATTCGGTTGCTGCATTCAAAACAATCGATTGACAATACATTTGGTCGTCAAACTAATCCGTTTTCTTAATGTATGACAAACTTTAATGTATTTTTACATTTGTAGCAATAACTTTTAAACCCCTGGACCGATTTAGCTTATTTTGAATAACGAACTTTTTCCGAAAAATTGAAGTCCTGAGTACCGATTCTAAATGGTTTGCATGCGGTGAAGTGATAATAACTGTCATTTGTTATCGTTATTTTTAAACAAGTGAAAAATATTTTTCACCGCTTCACAGCTTCACAAACCATCCAGAATCGGTACTCAGTAAAGTTATTGGGACCATGATCAGAGATGCAAGCCGACAAAAAATAGCGGCGGCAGACAAATATCTTAATGAGTACCAAATCTTGTTTTTTGTTAAGTTACAAACAGAATTAGTAACTAATAGGGTACAGTAGAGTGCAAGGTATAAAAAAAACTGAGGAAGGAAATTTAAAAAAATAAAACTTTTAAATGTTTTAAACAATGTGGTTTAGTACTCTTGAAACAATAAAAAAACTAAGAAATATAAATATGTAGTAAAACAAAATAAATAAACCCTTCTAGCCTCAAGTCATGCAAATTTTTTCGATTCATTTAGTTTTTTTAATTTTTTTTTTTGTTTTTTTTTTTTTGTTTGAGTTATAAACAGAAAATTGTTTAAACATTTTGCTAGACTTATTTTAGACTACAACACAAAAATTTTAAAAATTCTAAAAGATTCACTCACGTTTTACAATTACGGCTTGATTGTGTATACGATATTTTGATGACAAACATGTTTATTGTCTGAAATACCCTTTTTTTTGGGGGGCTATTTGGCATGAAACTCAAGTTTAAATATTTGTTTTTAAACGTATTATTTTTGTTTTGGTATACAAAGGAAGTTGAAGAATTAAATATAGAAAATGTTATTATGACAAATAATAAAATTGTTTTAAGGTATTTAAACCAAGAAATACTTATAATTTGTGTATAAGCACACACATGGTCTGAACTCATGAATTGAGAAAAAAAAAATACCACAAAAAGTAAGTATACACTCATAACAAGAGGTCTGTAAAATTTTCCGATATCTTAGCTAAAAATATGTCCCCACCAAAATAACTACTGAAATAAGCAGAACTTTTTTCTAAAAATTATTACGATAAAAAGAGAAAGAAAAAGATCTGTTAAATTTACAAAATTTAAGTTAAATTTAAGCAAAATTTTAGTTAATGGCAAATGACAATAAACAAAAGTATTTGTCCAAAAATAAGATAAATACTCGGTAATACATACCCACGACACAAATTTTTACTAGCACTATTCGGTTGGTCTGTGGGGTCGTCAGTAAGTTCTTAATATATTGTCTATACTTATTCATAAAAATTATGACATAATTGATTGATTGATTGTGTCATCCAAATTGTCATCGAAATTCTAGGAAATGTTGCGTGTACTATTTAGCATAAATAAAAAATTATGGGATTTTAAAACAAGAACAAAACTTATCCTCCCATAAAACCAAAAAACTTAATACAAATAGTCATGCAAAGTATATTACAATTATGTTTTTTTTTTTTTGTTGTAAGAAGCAAATGATAAATGGTGATAAATATGTTTTTGGCATATTTTAAAACTATAAAAATAAGTTCCTAATTAAATAAAAAATAATTAAATAAAAAATGTAAACTAAAAGAATTTTAGTTTCACCCACATTAGAAAGTTTTCCTGTTAAAGAGAAGCAACACTCAGGAAATTCTCCTATTAATTAATATGTTGTTTTCTTTGAAAAGGGAAAATAGGAGAGATGAAACGCGGTGAAAGTTAGAGGCACTGTTGCCAATAATTTAAAAAAAATGGCTAGATTAGACCCAAAAATCGCAAAAAAAAAAAATCATTAGAAACTTTTAAATAATGAAAAGTTTTACCATTAACCTTCAAACTGTAAATCCCGATTTTCATTGAATTAATATAAGTAAAACTGCTTTTATCAAAATGGTGATTTTTAGAAAGTTTTTATAAAAAACCGGTTAAAAGGTTGTTTTTTATAATAAAAGAGTACCAATATGTTAATTTTATTATATTTTTCAGCCTAAAACAGGTTTTTAAAAATTATATTACGGCTGCTAAGAAGTCGCTAGATTTTTGGCTAATAGCTACTCGACGGTTTTTCCTGCTAGGTGCAAAATAAAATCGCTAGATCTGACGACAAAATCGCCGTTCTGGGAACAGTGGTTGGAGCGCTTCATATATTGCAACATTGTAATTGCGCCAGATGTTAAATTTTAGAAACAATTGTTGCGGGCCATTATATTGAGAGTTGGCGAATTTGTTGAGGCTTTTTAGTCCATAGCCCTGTTCAATTATGTTATTTAGGTGTGTTTAAATGCTGTATATAAACGGAATAAAAAACTCAATGTAAACGGGATAAAAAACTCATACTTATAATCTTCATAAACTGATGCTGTCGTGGCTGGGTCTCGAACCCGCTATCTGTGTAACAGACCAACGCTTAATCATCAAACCACACCACCCATAAATAGTAAGAAAAATAGGTTTAAAAATAAATTTTTATTTATAATAAAAATATTTTAAAAAAAAGTGAAATTCTAAAAATTTAATTTTAAATTACTTTACTTTATTTTGTTATAAATTGACACAAAATACTGTTGATAGTTTTTATTTTTAATTTATTTGAATTTATATATTTATTTGTATTCTCAATAATTTTTCCATGGTGTTTTATTACTTATATACTTTTCCTCATCTAGCTCCACGCATCTACACCATTTCCAATTGAATTTTCCAAATAAAATTGGGAAATTCCAAATGAAATTGAGAGTTTTTATTTGAAATTGGAAAAAATCCAAATGAATTTGAGATTTTCTATTTGAAATTAGGAAAATTCCAAATGAAATTTAAATTTTTTATTTGAAATTGAGAAATTTTCGAATTAATATCAGATTTTTTATTTGAAATTCAGAAAATTTTAAATGAAATTGAGACTTTCCATTTGAATTTGAGAAAATTCCAATTGAAATTGAGACTTTGCATTTGAATTTAAGAAATGTCAAATGAAATTGAAATTGAGAAAATTTCAAATAAAATTGAGAAAATTCCAAATAAAAGTGCGAAAATTCCAAATGAAATTCAAAAAGATACAAATGAACTTAGAGAAAATTCTAAATGAATTTGAGATTTCTCGTAGTCAGGGATGATAAAGTTAGTACTATAGTACTTTTTGTGGTACTATTGGAACCTCAAAAGTACTATGGTACTCCTCTGACTCATTTAGTACTATTTACAAATTTTCCCATTTATTAAATTTTTGTGCTTTTTTGATTTTTATACATATTATTGTGTTTATAGCGAACACATCAAATATCGGAGTCTTAAATAAAAAATTCTTATGTTGAAAATATTTATGACTATTGAAAACTCAAGTTAAACACATAAAAAATGTTCTTTCGCATTTTTATTCAAATATTAAAAATTAGGTGAATTGGGAAACATAGAAATGTTTGTATTTTTTACGATGAGCAAAATGTTTTTCCCCATCAGAGCTCCTAAAGAATTCACTAATTCGATTTTCAATTCTGATTGATTAAATACCTAAACCCTATTTCGAAGAATCGAATGAATTTTTATTCCACCTAATCCAATCACTAAATTCATTTGATTCAATTGTCAATTAATTTGTTCATTCGAAAATATTCTTATGACATTCACAAGGTGGAATAGACCCGTAAATTACTTTAAAATAATATTCTCTTTAAAACAAAGTTGAACACGGTTTTCAGGGACTTTTAATTCTGAACCTTACACACACAGAAATAAACTTGTAAAGATAACAGAAAAATCTAATAAAAATTAGGTAAAAATGCCCTTACCAAAGAAACTGCTGGGATGAGCAGATTTTTTTGCTAAATACTAGTAAGGTAAGAACAAAAAAAGTAAAACTGTTAAATTTACAAAATTTTAAATATATTTAAGTTAACTTTTAGTTCATTGAAAATAGCAAATTATACTGTAAAATCTGCAGAAAATATTAATATTAGTATACTAAAAATATCAAACATAAACTGTTATGAGGGGTATGTATAGCTGATCTTTCATTTGGTAAATGAAAGTTTTTAGTTTGACTCTAGATCATAAATTAATATCACTTTCTGTTTATCGAATTCTTTCAAAATTTGTAATTTACTTGTGAAAATTGTATCATCTTTCTTTAATTTGAAAAATAATTTAAACAGAAAGTGATATTAATTTATGATCTAGAGTCAAACTAAAAAACATTTATAAACTGTTATATCTACAAAATTTTCGTTATTTTTAAGTTAAGTTTTGTTGAATGAAAATATCAATCTATCCTGCTAAAATCAACAGAAATGGTTGCTAAAAATAGTAAACTGCTAATTTCAGAAGATTTAAAATTTTTTGTGATTTTTTAGTCTATTTCCTTATTGCTGATTTTAGCAGGTTAAGTTGTTTTTTTCTGTTAACTAAAATTTGTTCAAATATAATTAAAATTTTGTATATGTATTTAAAGGTTTGTTTGTTGCTGTTCTTATAATATTTTACGAAAGTAATCTGATAGCATTTTTTTATGCAAGGTAATTTTAACAAATTTTTTATTTGTTAATTTATAATGATAAACAAATTAAATAAAAAATATTTTTGGTACTATAGAGGTCGAAAAAGTACTATTTTTAAGCTGGTTAGTACTATTTTAAAAATCCCATTTATCATCCCTGCTCGTAGTTGTATTTTATGATACAAAGTTAAGGCCATCATAAAATAAATGATGAACATCCTCAGTGAAACTGCAATAAATGCGGGAGAAAAACGGTTGGTACAGTTAAAATATTTTTTATGTAAAGACCACGGCAAATGCGTTTAAAAACAAATTAAATTTCACTTGAAAACAGGACCACTAATATTTCATTAAATTCAACTTACATTTTCTTTTGTTTTTAACTCTTAATAAAATGAACCACAAATTACTCAAAAGAACTAACAAAATTACATACATTTTTTTTTTACTTTGTTTGTAAAAAACAAAATGACTGAATAAAATTAATTTTACGAATTCTCAGTATTTAAGGTTGATTATTTTGTGTGTGGCGCTGTGGTGTAATGGTTAGCGCGTTGGACTGTTACACGTAAGGTTGTGGGAAATATAATACATATGTATGATTTTTCTATCCCTCATACATATCACACCGTCCTCCTTCGGTGTTCCCATGGCAGTTAACCCCACCGAAGTAAAATAATACAACAGGGCTGGCAACTAAACAGCTTCAACAAAGTTCACCAGCTCACCATCAGATGGTGCGCAACTTTCTTTCAACATCTCGCGCAATTACAATGTTGCCATACTTGAAGCCCTTCATCTTTCACCACCTTTCATCTCTTCTCTATCTCCTTTCTAAAGATACCCTACGGGAAATTTTAACAAACTGTCGCCGAATTGGCCCCTTTACATGAAATAGACTGGTCACTTTTACATGGCGTTGTCATAGGAGGGGGAAATTGACCCCTTGTGACATGTCATAAGACAAATCCTAGGACAGGTTACTGAACTCTCATAAAAAACAAAGTTCAGGGACTTGTCCTGCATGGTTGACTTAGAAGCATGGTTGTTAACCGAAATGATGCGGTTATCGGTAAGGGTAACACTATTTTAGATTATTTCGGTAATGGTATTTAAAGGGTTACGCCATTTCCCATTTCCCTTTGTTCGTTATTGATGTTTTAAAGAAAACGATATTTCAGTTTTCTCGGTAACGGTATTTTAAGGTAAACGGTATTTCGTTAGCGGTATTTATAACAGTATTTTAAGGATAGCGGTAGCCTGGCAACCCTGCTTATTTGTTTGTACATTCATAATGAATTGTATTTATCTTGTAGTTCGTTACTTAATTTATTGTTTAGTTTCTTTTTACATTTTTAATATACTCTTTTTGAAATAAAATTCCGAAATCTTAATTGGTTTATATTTCCTAATGTCCAAGTTTTCTACTAATTTATTGTTGAAATATATCATTATTATAATTTAATGATAACTTTCAATTTCATTTAGAATTTTCTCAATGCCAAATGGAAATCTTAATTTCATTTAAAATTTTTCTTATTTTTAAATGGAGTGTTATTGTCATTTGAAAATTTCGCAATTTCAAATAGAAAATCTCAATTCCATTAAGATTTTTTACAATTTCAAATAGAAATTCTCAATTTCATAAGCAAATTTCTCAATTTTAAATGGAGAATCTCATTTCTTCATTTAAAAATTCATCATTAAAAAATTGTAAAGTGTCAATTTTATTTAAAATTTTCTCAATTTCAATTGGAAATGGTGTGCTGTTTAGATTATTTTCTTATCAGCCTATTATTAGCCATAAGACGGGATGACTGCTGTCTATTATTATTTTTTTTTTAATATAAAACAATTTATATATATATTTATTCTAACAAAATATTCAGAGTTAATTAGCTAAAGATATTTCACAGCAACATGTGCAAAGGGGAAATACAGGGTAAAACATTCAACAATTTTCTTAAGAGATTTCTATACCATGATTGCAAAAATGAAGTAGAAATACCAAAACTTATATTATTATTAAAAATACTGTTATAAAAAGCACAATAAATTTAAGATTTTTCCAGCTGAATTTTTTTACGTTTAATTTAATTTTAATTTTATCAACTTTCTCTTATGTTTAATATTGACAAATAGTTTTTTTTAATAAAATATTTGCACAGTGTTCCTTATTAGCACCTAAAACTATGCATCAATTTGAAAATAACAACTTGCCCCTTAAGTATGCAATCGAAATTCAATATAATTTATTGATAACAATTACCACCTTAATCACATGGGCTTACTGATAATTTAATTATATATATTTTTTTCTTTCATTAAATAAAAATATTTATTTAGGCCCAATTACTGAATGTTCAGTTAGCTACTAACTGGAACTTTAACTGACACATTTGTTATTGTTTCCCCTATAAAATTTGAATTTAACTGTTGGCTAAATTTTAACTGTACATTCAGTAATCGGGCCTTAATAAACTAAATTTTAACACTGTTATTTATTTAATACCATTTGTCAACAATAAAAGATTGTTAATAATATTGATAATACACAAAAAATAACATTTTTATAAAATGAAAGTCAAGCAATAGTAAACAAAAAAAAAAAAAAAAACACTGACTAAATATTTTATAAAGGCCATTTCCACATTGACTAAGATACTTTATTATTTTGATGAAGTTAACAGAGGTATACCAAATATGTACTACGAGTATAAGATTAAAATTTGAGCACATTTCATTAAGACTCTACGTCTTTTAAGCGGTGTGTTTAGATCGTCTTACAAAGAACGTCCCACAACTAAAAATATCCGGTTTTGGTTAATATTTGAGAATATGGAGAGCATCGGCTTGAGTATTTTGTGGTTTATGATTTCTTAGGCTTCTTACCAATCACGTATTGTAAAAACGACCTTTTTATAAATAAAACATGGCCATAACATTGATAATATCGAATTGAATACAAATATGGTTAAACAAAATAAACCAATTCGATAGAAAAACCTTCTATAAATATTTTCCATCAGTTATTATGTGAAAAAATAATATTTGTTTACATACAACAACAAAAACAAAATATGAAAATTCGTTCTGCTCTAAATAAGTGATGATATGCTATAACTTGCACTTGGGAAATTAATTTAAAATGTGTTTATATCTACGACATGGTTGATACTAGAGTTTGCTAAAAACCGAAAAATTTGGAAACCGCGGTTTCGGGTTTTCAAAATTATAAAAACCGCGGTTTCGGTTATTTTTCGGTTTTCTTGTGATAGTAATAGAATTCTTTTAAAATAATTAAATATATCAATATCCTAAAAAATTAAGTAATTAATACGTCCAAGATATCTTTTAAAATTCGATTGAATTTCTCACTCAAATATTTAAAGGCAATAACGCTATTTCGAAACCTTTCCGGGAGAACAAATAAACGCGGCAACTAAAGCTGTATTTTAAAGAGTTCCAATTTAAATTTTAGCAATTTCTTTAAAACAAAATAAAGTTGAAATTTTATAAATTTCGCGGAATACGAAATAAGGCTTTTTGAAAAATACGTGGTGAAAATCGTAACTGAATATGTGAAACTCAATATCTCTTGAACCTCTTGACTTTTTGGTGCAATTTTTTTTTTCTAAAATTATAAGCCTCAGTTTATGTTATCCGTAATAACAAAAACAAAAAATTCTTTAAAGCAATTTTTAATGGAGAAAATGTGCATTACAATTAAATACAAAATTTTGTAAAATAGGAGCTGAGCCTTTTTGAAATTCAAGATTGGTTAAAGTATTTGTTAAAAACCGACTTATTTTTGTCGGTTTTCGGTTTCGGTTTTGAGGCTTGGAAAACCGCGGTTTCGGTTTCGATTAAAACCGAACAGCAAACTCTAGTTGATACAATGTCTGTATGTAAAGTTTGGTCAATGTATAAAGTAATACCTATGAACATTAGGGGCATTACTTTTTTAAGGGGAAAGGATTACATCGCAACACGATTCCCAAAAAAACGCTGAAACTTTTTTAGATTTTATTTTTTAAAAACTCGTCGTTACATTACACAGTTTTAGTATACACGGTCTCTTCTTTAACGTGTATACACTTAATACGTCTGTAATTTAACAGAACTATTCTAATTTTTGGCTTAAACTAAATTATTTGAAACTAACAACATTCTTTGTTAAAACTTTGTAGAACTACTAAGATGTTACCACAAGTTTAGTAATTGAACAGAAATTATTTGCAGGTTTACTAATTTTTATTTTAAGCCAAAAATTAGAAATAATTCTGTTAAAAAATGTATAATAGTGTGAACACTGTTCGTTACACCCATGTCAAAATGGGTGCACACATTTTAAAATACGGTCACACTTTTTTGACAAGATTTATTTTTTGAAATATTTCATAAAGTTACCACTTGTCTCAATACAAGTGTTGTGTTATTCACAAATAAATGTTAAACAAAGACTAAAAACAACTAGTGGTGAAAAAAAGTAATAAAAGAAGAAAAAATTACTGTTTTAATTTATTTGTTGTGTGTGTCGATAACAGTCTGAACACTGAAAAGAGTTTCTTTTATACTTTTCTGACAACCAGACAATTTCAGCATACTTTTTGTCATACTTGTGTGAAGAAAAGTATAAGCACTTGTGTGATAATGTGAACGGGGCTTAAGTAAATGCTTTATTAACTTGATAATAACAATAATTAAAATTTAGTTATCGCTCAATCAAAACTTTAATCACAAAATACGAAAAGGTTTATTAACACTACACACTGTGGTATGCAAAGGTTCTTCAGTTGTTGCATGTTGTTTCGGTAATATTTATTGTAGTCATAAATAGTTTTGACCACAAGAGTATCGAAAAAACTGAAAAGTATATGAGTATGTTGACACAAATATGTTTTTCATATTAAATATAAGAAAATGTATGGTATATTTCAGAGGTTCACAATCGTTTAACTTGTGTGCCATATATTTTATTTCATAAATTCAAAACGTATCTATAGAAATGTTTATGCCAAATGTCTTAAACAGAAAAAATCTCAAAACATTTTGTAAAGAAAACATTCAGAATGTTTAAAACTTTCTTTTAAAAAATGTCTCAGATTCTAGAGAAAAATTTTTTATATATTCTTTACAAGCAAATTGTAAAACTAAAGCCTAAACCACATAAATGAAGTGTCGACGGCAGTGCGACGTTTTGCCGACAAATCAGTTTTTTGTATATTCTCTATTTGTCACTGCCGAAAAATTAGAAAAGTTTCTAAATAAACCAGAGCTGTTTTTAGACAAAACACAATAAGAATTTTTTAAAAATATTAAATCGTTTTCGCGAAATTCAAGAACAAAGTTAAAACTACTAAAAAATAGTTAAAAATGATGCTACAGAAAAAACTGCTAAAATTAACAGGTTATTTTTGTTATATATTAGTAAGATAGGAACAGTAAAAATAAAACTGTTGCATATACAGAATTTTAGTTATACTTGAGATAAATTTTTGTTAATGATAATGAAAATATTAACAAATTAACCTGATAGAATCAGCACAAAATTTTGCTAAATAATTTGTAGCCTAAAAAATCACAACAAAATTAAAAATTTTCTAAGTTTTTTTCGATTTTTTTTTAAATGAAAATAAAAATCGAGCCTTTTGAAAACAGCAGTTTACAATTTTTTAGCAAATATTTCTACTGACTTTAGAAGGATAGGCTGCCATTTACATTTAACTAAATTTAGCTTAAAAATTGCAAAAATTGTGTAGATATAACAGTTTATATTTGCTATTTTTAGTCTACAAATATCTATAAAAAAAATTTCTGCAGATTTTACAGTACAATTTGTTATTTTCGATTAACTAAAAGTTAACTTAAATATAAATAAAATTCTGTAAATTTAACACCCAAGTAAAAAAGTTTTGATATAGTCATATTTTATCATATAATATTTTGTATAATTATATACTGGAACATATGTATAGATATATATACAGTGGTGGAAAATTTAATTAGATCTAATTGTGTCAAATTAGATCTAATATGATCATAATACGATATAATTTGATACAATTAGATGTTCTCATTTTTCGGATATAATAGCTGTATTTTCGTTCATACCTATCAACGTTAAGTAGTTATAGAAAATCTACGTTAAACTGATTGGAGTATCAAATTTTTTTAAATAGTGATAGTTCCGGTATATGTTTATGTTTATGATAGTTCCGGTATAATCGAACGTACGTCAGTAAAACTTTTTAGATAGTAACGCGAAGAAGTTACGCTAGGTGTGAAAATGTATAAACGTTGAGTTTTCAACGTTGATAATTATCCACGTTGTAAGTTAAAACGTGCATACGAAAAGTAATATGTCAGTTTTCGTCTAAAAAACGTGTGATGCAGTTTTGTCTGAGGCCGGGGTAAAACTCAGTTTGTCCAGGTTCGTCAAAGGTCTGCCTCCTTTGAAATAAAACAGCAATCGTTTCTTTTGTTCAATTCAATTGTACGATCCTGTATCGCACACAGTTTTATTTACCAAGATCTTAAACTACTTAAACTACTTATTTAATCTAATGACTGTTATTCTTTAAACGTTGTCGATGATTCGGTGCACAGGATGATCTTCGGCAACTCTGGCAGTGGTTGCAGTTCCTCCAAACGTCGATAGCTCTGCCACTGGTTCGATATGATTAGGTATTGAACTACGATCCGTAAATCCTCATAAGTATCTCACGAAAATAGTAAGCAGGTGAGTCGGGTTATTCCGGAAAAACGAGGAGATGTTGTAAATACGATTAGTAAATATTTCTAAATAACTCACGAGAATAGTAAGCAGGTGAGTCGGGTTATATTGGGGAAACGAGGGAATAGGGTAAATACGATTAGTAAATATTTCTAAGTAACTCACGAGAATAGTAAGCAGGTGAGTCGGGTTAATTCGGGGAAACGAAGGAATATGTAAATACGATTAGTAAATACTTCTAAGTAACTCACGAGAATAGTAAGCAGGTGAGTCTGGTTATTTCGGGGAAACGAGGGAATATGGTAACTACGATTAGTAAATAGTTCTAAGTAACTCACGAGAATAGTAAGCAGGTGAGTCGGGTTAATTCGGGGAAACGAGGGAATATGGTAAATACGATTAGTAAATATTTCTAAGTAACTCACGAGAATAGTAAGCAGGTGAGTCGGGTTATTTCGGTAACTCCGACCTTGTTGGCTTATTCGTGTATACTTCGCCGAAGGACGAAGTATAGTAAAACTCCAAACTAGTAGGGCAGTTTTTATTTTACTAGTATGCAGCATCATTTATAACTAATTTTTAGTAACTTTTTCTGCTATTTTTATAGATTTATTTCTTTGAGTGTAATGTTCCCCCTGTTTTTTTTTTTGCATGTACGAATCTAAGAACTTTTCTATAAATAAAATATTTACCGTTCTTAATTTTTTTGAATCTAAGAATATTTTTATGACCAATATATTTCTTAGAATATTAAAAGATTTTAAGGATTAATATTTCAAAATCTGAAAATAAATATACATTCACAGATAATTAGGGAGTTAGAGATTTTCTATTGGAAGAAGTCTTCAAACTACAACGTGCTACTCGTTGAGAAACCCTAGTATATTGTAAAAGAAAAAACCGACTATAATCTCAACAATTATGGTCAATATTATTTAAACACATACCAAGTCAGGCATTTTAAATTTTGTTTTCGTATTATTTTTTGGCATGTCCATTCATGTTTATACAAATATTATAGACATATATTTTACGATTTGTTTATTTTACTGTTGGTATAATTTAAAATTGATTTTGTAAAAGAGAAATAGATTTTATAAAATAGCAATCACTGGTATGATTATTTATCGATTAGAGATGTTTTACTTGAAAAAACTATTGCATAAGCACTAGGAGGCAAACAGAATATTAAAATATTGCATATTGAATTCGAATTTTAAAACATATTTTAAGGCACTAAAAAGAAATTTTATAATTTTAAACATTATTAAGCAAATATTTAAGTTCTAAATATTTTTTACCAAACACAAGTTTGGTAATTAAACAGAAATTATTTGTAGTTTTACTAATTTTTAACAAAAATTATTATTTTAGGCCACAAACTAGAAGTAGTTCTGTTAAATTACATACGCATTATTTTGAGTGTATGTCGTTAATGTAATATCTAATAAATCTTTCATATGTGGGAACATGGAATTCTCACACAATTAAACAAATAAACAATAATGCATTTGTAAACAAACAGCAAATCAAAATAAATATTACAATAATTAAAAAAAATATTAATGGAAATTTAGCACATGGTCGCACAACGATTGATTTTAAACAACGAGTACACATCAAAAAAATAAATAAACAAGCAAATGTAAAACAATGCTAAAAAAAATCTGAAATTCTAAATTAAGTTGCTAAATGTTAAAACACCAATTCATATACAAATACGATATAATAGGAATGAATTTAAGTCAACTTCTTTTATTGTAAACTTGGTTCTTCAAACAAAATTATTTCAAAAATTACTCATTTACAAATCTTTTTAATAACGCCATTAGCTATTTTTTAAGTGAGTGTAAGACACATTTAAAGCTCAATTTGGTGGCTTTAAATGTTAGCAAACTTGAAACGAACATGCACATTTTTCTTTATCAACATTTATAGTTGAAGTTTTTTTTTTAATATTCTTTTGTTATGCAAAAACTTTAAGCATCAGTGATTTGATTCTTTTTTCTGCCTCTTGCATGTTACGCTTGAATTCTTTTCCATTTTTTTTTTTTTTTTTTTGAAAACGCAGAATAAATTGTTTATATTTGCATGTATATAATATTTTGTAAAACTTTTTATAATCCTAGCATAAATTTAATATGTTTCTCTTAATTGGCAATTTGTTTAAATATTTTAAAGAGAGAAAATAAATTAGGAAAAACACTGTCCGTTCTGTTATCCTAAATATAATGCAATAAAATTCAACAACTTAAAGTATGCAATGAAATAACCAGGGCAAGTATAAAATGGCACAAAAAAATTGAAATTGGCACGCAAAATTGGCAAGACAAAACAGCATAATTGGCACGAAATGGTACATCCAGAAAACAGATTCGGTGCTGACGACCGCATTTGTTGCCAATCGAATGGTTCGATTTTAGAAGCTGATTTTCAGTTGTATCAAGAATAATTCGGTTGTCGCAACCGAAAAATTAATTTGTTGCAACTGAACCATTTGATTGGCAACAAATTGGGTAGTCATCTCCCAATCTGTTTTCTGGGTGTATGCTTATTCCAAAAATTAAAAAAAAACTAGTTGATTTACCTAAGTATTTTTTATATATTTCTAACAAAAAACAATAATGATGGAATTCACAGTTCAACTGCTAAAAAATTCGGAATTTCATTTTAACCAAGATTAAAAAAATATTTTTTCCTAAATTTTTCCAATAATTACGAGTATATACATAGTTTGGGTTTTTACTGTATTTTATAGCATTTTTTAATGCAAAGTCTAAAATAATCGACAAAAAAACTTCTTTTTTTGCAAGGATCCGTTAAAATGCCATTTCTACAAAGTAATTGTAAAAATTGCATTCAATGGCAAATGTAAGAAAACTTGCCCTGGAAATAACTAAAGGATATAATTATATAAAAGTATGCAATCCTTTTAGGGCCAGTACGCGATGCTTTTACAACGATTTATGCCACAAATATTTCTTAAGTATAAATTTTGTTTCAAAATTTCTGACTAATGACACATTGCTCGGATATGAAACTTTGTTTTAACCAGCTGGGCACCCTACCAGTACACCTATAGAAAAAAGTCTGTAAAATTGTAGTTAAAGCGATTGAAAATTAGTTTGCAGATTATTTTTGCTAAATGTTAGTAAGATAGGAACACCAAAAATAAATCTGTTAAATAGATGCTTCAGTTGCCAAATCGATTAACTCCATAAAACAGAAAGTTGAGAAAAATGAGAAAATAGTATATTTTGTTTATTAAAATTCCTGTTAAATTATAAATTCAAATAAATGATGTGGACTGTATTACTGCAGATATATCTTTTATCTAATGACATATTGAAAGTATAAGATGGAATATATCGTTATTACTCGTATTACACTTTACAACACAAAAAAAAATAACAAATTTCTGACAACTGATTATGGCATAGGGGACCAAAAATTTAGGTATAGGATGTGTTCAGTGAACTTACCTAAAACACTATAGGGAACATTGTGGAACATTTTAACCCTCTAACTCTTCAATTTTTTTTTTTTAATTAAAGGAACTTTTTTGGCGCCTTTTTAAAAAGGGACAAAAAGGAGCCGTAAGTTGAAGAGTTAGCGGGTTAAAATACTTCACAAAAAAATTTGTCATGAAATTCTACTGTAAGTCTCTGAAGATATCAAAGTTTAAAATTTAACTTCAATACCAAAAATAAGTCAAAACTTAAAATGTGTTTAAGGGTTAATTTCATACTTATTCAGGGGGAAACCATGTGAATCTTTCAATCTAGTTATAGGATGTGTTCAGCGAACTTATGTAAATACTCTGCGCAACATTTTTGTGAAACATTTAACCCTGTAACTCTTCAACCTACGGGTCTTTTTTGTCCCTTTTTAAAAAGGGTCCAAAAAAGTCCCTTACATTGAAGAGCTAGAGGGTTAAAATGTTCCACAAAAATGTTCCTCGTAGTGTTTAATATAAGTTCGCTGAACACATTCTATACCCAAAATGGAATATTTACATGGTTTTCTATGCCGATTCACAATAAACATTTGCGAAAGGGGGGAAACTTTAATCCCACAAAAAACATAAGGCCAGATGTGAACTCTTAAAACGCCGATACACGTATATTTTTCTTTGGTCGACTCTGCCAGAATAAGTGTTCAGAACCTTGTTGGTTTGCAAAACAATTTGGATTTTTGTACAGTGTTATTAATCTTAATATAACGGTTTATTAAAAAAAAATACAACTTACACTGAAATTTAAATTTATCGATACCTGCTTCTGTGGCAAATAGAATGCAACTATTTAATATTTTTTCTTTCTTTGGGATGAGACACTAACAATAAACAATTTACCGTTATCTCATACAACGTCACTGCATTAAAAAGCGAAGTAGTCTTATTAATGAATTCATTCCTTGAATTAAGGAATTGAATTAAATTTTTATGAATTCATTCCAAAAAGGAATTAATTATTTAAACTCTGTTCGCGGCATATTAGGTTTAGGTGAATTCCCTTGTTAGACGGTAGTCTCTGTTTCATTTTCCAATAAAGTATTTTTTTATATTTTACAGCTTCTTAGAATTTAGTTTTGGCAAAATAGGAAATTTGTTTTACATTTTCACAGTTTGGTTGGCAATTTTATTGATATTAGCTTTTTTGTGCATTCTCGTTTTATTAACAAACAAAAATTCAACAGAATTCTGTTTTTTATTTATTATTCTGCTTTGTACGAAAAATTGGTTCTAACGTATGATTGTCAAATTTTTATTAAAAAAAATAAAGAAAATTTCATTAAATTTCTGTGTTTTTTTCTTTCTTTTACAAAATATAGCATACTCTGGGGAGTACTAGTAAAGCCAAATTGTATGCAAGCCTTAAACTTGACAATTAATAATTAAACTGTATTAAATTTTAAAACATTTCACTCTTCTTACACTATCAACGATTGTATGTGGTGCAGTTTTAAATATTTAATTTCCCAAAAGTCTAATTACTTTAAATAATACATATGTTTAAACAAATCCCCAACCACAAGTACATACAATCTTAACAAGATAATTTTTTTCTGTGTTAAATTGTCAAAACAATTTTGTACAGGAAAAACTAGCAAAAGACTTAAATAAAAATTAAATTTTTAATTATATATTGAAAAACGAAATAACAAAATTTTTAAATCACCTATTTAGATTTTAAAATCAGTGTTCTCCCAAATCTTATTCACTACACTAGTACTACAAATAACTCATTACGCCTTTTATTCAATATCAATTATCATTACCTACAAAGTGCTGATAATGTGCACTTATATCTTTATTAGTTTATCGAATCGCTGTTGAATTTTGTACTTTACTGTCATTATTGTGGTTTTTATTTCTATCGATGTCTCACATTTTTTTAAGTTATATGTAGTATATAAAATCTGTTTTAATTGATGTTGTCAATTTGTAACAAATATATTAGATTATTAAATTATAATTTTGAAAAGAAAAAAAAAAACTAAATGAAATATAGATTGATTGATCATTTTACAAATTAATTATAAAACAAGTAAAAAAGTTAAAGTCGGGCATGCCGACTACACAATACCCTACACCAGTCTGGTTAAAAGCCAACTAATGTTTGGATCCGAAATTCGAATTGGTTAAAACGGACTTGTGTCAAACTTTTCTATAAAATGATAAAAGAAGAGAAAATCGTAAATATAGCCCATATGGACGATACGTCCAAATATGGACCGATCGTATCTAAAATCAAGAGAACCAAATTTCATTGAAATATCTTCGTATTTGCGACCTGCAGCGTGTAACCAAGCTAATTTTGGGGGGACCCTTATATGGGCACTAGCTCTAAACAAGGACCGATTTCAGACAAAATCAATAGGCGTCGTCCTTGGGCCAGTGGTCAGTGTACCAAATTTCATCAAAATATCTTAATATTTGCGACCTGTAAAGTGCGCACAAGAATGCATGGACAGACAGACAGAAGGACGGACAGACGGACATCGTTAAATCGAAATAAAAAGTGATTCTAAGCCGATCGGTATACTATAAGGTGGGTCTAGGTCTTTTTTTGGGTAATCGATATTTAAAACTCGATATTTTAAAATTTGCATTTTGGACTGAAAAAATAGATAAAAATGTAACTCCCCTAAAATATTTATCACAAAATTGTGGCTCCGCTTAAATATTTATAACAAAAATAAAACTCTGCTAAAGAAAAAAAAAAAGAAAATAATAAAAGCTATATGTTAAAAACTTTGAAAAACATATCGAATAATTGCTAAAGAAGTTTAAAAATATGTTTATTAATTTAAATTTTGAATCAACGTAAACATTTTCAAAGAATTTTATTAAAAACTTTTAAAACATTTCAAATTTAAAAACCGTTAACAATATCGAGTATTATCGGGTATGCAAATTAAAACGAGTAAAAAGTTAAAGTCGGGCATGCCGACTCTATAATACCCTACACCAGTCTGATTTAAAGCCAACTAATGTTTGGATCCGAAATTTGAATGGGTTAAAACAGACTTGTGTCAAAATTTTCTATAAAATAATAAAACAAGAGAAAATCGAAAATATAGCCCATATGGGCGATAGGTCCAAATATGGACCGATCCTATTTAGAATCAATAGGCTTTTTCCTTGGGACCATGTGAGTCAACGAACCAAATTTCATTGAAATATCTTCGTATTTGCGACCTGCAGCGTAAAAAAAGAAATTTTTGGGGGTACCCTTATATGGGCACTAGGTCTAAACATGGACCGATTTCAACCAAAATGAATAGGCGTCGTCCTTAGGCCGACATAAGTCGGTGTACCAAATTTCATCAAAATATCTTATTATTTTCGACCTGTAGTGTTCACAAGAATACATGGACAGACAGACAGACGGACATCGTTAAATCGAAATAAAAAAAATTCTAAGCCGATCGGTATACTATAAGGAGGGTCTAGGACCAATATTTTTTGGTGTTACAAACATCAACACAAACTTATAATACCCTGACCACATAGTGGTGTAGGATATAAATATCGAGTATTGAAAGTAATCGAATTTACCAGCACTACAGTAGTACAAAAAATCAAGCACTGGCATACTTCTTGGTAAACGTGGTATTAAAAATAAATGACTGGCACAACACTCATTTGGGGCGCTTTGCCAGCGTTAGGAAAAAGCGTTTTGCCAGTATTTGTTTTGCAAAAATGTCAGTGGTTTATAAAAAAAACCACTGGCAAAAACTTGGCTTAGAGTGCATGCCAACATTTGCAAAAAGTGATTATCCAGTACTATTCAGTCTGAAATTGCCAACGGCCAAAATCAATGCCCTAGTAGATCAACATATAAACCAGGGCTTAGTTTTGTACCAAAACTATATAGTTTTTGCTCAATCAATAAATTCAGTAAGTTTAAAATATTTTTAGGTCTTACCTTTTTCCCTTTTAAATAAAAAAAAGTTACAAAGTTTCACAATCTGCAATGAAAATAAAAAATACATACACATAAATAAAAAATATAACATACTTTTAGGCTATACAATTATATTGATTTCATAGTCTACTTTTAGGTAACATTTTATTGCAAAAATTGTTGCATATTTTAAGGAAATATTTTTAAATATCAACTTATATTCTCAACGACTAAAACACGAAATTAAAAGCAAAAAAAAATTACCAAAAATAAATAAAACTTTAAATTTTCAAGGCTGCAATAACTTTAAAAATTATATTTTTACGAAAAAAGTTCAACACAAAACGTTCATAAAAAGCAATTGCGTTTTTTTCTTCTTTAATTCGCAAAAGAAAACATATTGTTTTCCATTACACTTGGCATACAGACAAAAACCCTTCTACGAAGGGTAAATAAGTTGCAATTAATATAATTTCATTTTTTGTTTCTAGGGGAAACTAGGAAACAAAACTCTATTACAAGTACAAATGAAATATTCTACATGAAGAAACAGATAAAAAAAATATTTTAAATGTATTGTGATTTAAATTTATCTATCAGAAATAGCACAAATTAGTTTTTTGTTGCAAATTCATAAGCAGTTTCTAGACTACATTTTATGGTATTTAATAGAAATATTTTTGGTTGAACGTACGACCGACCGTAAGTACTCGTTATTAAATCATACTATGTCACAGCAGGTGGGTGTGTAGTGCATTGGCTGTTGGTATATAAGTATTTTTAGACATAAGAAACAAAAAAAATATTACGTACAATGTCGTAGTGTTCCGCATGTATTTACGTTCTATAAGTGAGGGCAATTTTATAGAAGATCATATATTTGTTTGCTTCAGTTCTTCGTGTGTGAGTTGTTTGATAGTGAAAAATAAATTAAAACTATAGAATTAATTTTTTATAAGACTTTAAAAACTACTTTAACGCCTTTGGCGCCCAACGCGGGAGAGAAACAAATTTTTAGTTCCAAATTTTGAAGGCCCAAAATGAGGCACAATTAGGATAATTGAAACTTTAAGTAGAGATAACTACACAGTCAGAAAATAAACACGGGAAAGCGATCGCAAAACATTTAAAAGGGTGGTACATGTGCTGGCAAAAAGTGCTTTCCCACTCCTAAAATGATACGAGTAATATCACAAGGGAAAAGGACCAGCTGTTCAAAAAGTGCTGGAAAAACAAATTTCTACACGTTCGCATAACGCTGGCCAAATCAAAAATAGATGGTCGGGAAATAGATTTTCCATACTATGAGCGTCAAAAGATACTGTACACGTTAGACTTTTATGTTTTCAACTTTATTTAACTAATTTTCTGTATCACTCAATCCAATATTTTATGTGTTTTTAATAGTACATTTTCTCTTTTCTTATTTTATAAAAATACAATAACAAAAATTTTACAATAACAAAAAATTGATGCAGCTGTTTATGAGTTCGGTAAAGCAGCCATTCCTTTTATATTTTTGCGGTTTGAGATCATTGTCAAGACCCAAGTTTTATAGAAGCTCAGCTGGGTTGCAGATTAGCTTTTAAAATGGTGAGGTAATATGTTTTATTCATAGTGCTCTCTATTAAAACCAAGTTACCTACACCACTGGCCGCCTTATACCTGACAGCTTCAGTGTTGCCAAAACTCAGTAAACAAAAAATGTTAGATTTAAAAAAAACTAATGCTATATTTTTTTTAATTTATTTTTATCGGGATATACATACATTAATTGCATTAAAGGAATTAAATATGCTAAAATCCCAAACGTATTTTACAAATTGTGAAAAATAATCTATTGGAGGCATGTCCCTATCCGGATTTCATTCTTGCCTAAGGAAATCGTCAGGGGACGATATTTTTAGAATTTCTAGAAATATTTGTTAAGTTAAATTTCAAACTCAATGAGAATTTCTTGTTCTCGTCTAGGAGCGTTATTTATTAAACATTCAAAATATCAAAGAAAAAACAAAAACAACAACAAAATTTTTTTTTACCATAATTTGCGTTGTCATTAGGGTTTGGGAAAATAATATATTTTTCCCGGGAAAAATATAGTGAAGAAAACAACATCAAGAATAACGTTTCAGCTAAAATTAGCAAAGTACCCGAAGAAAAAAGTGTAAGCTGAATAGGCATTAAAGGTTTTATGGTAGGGCAAACATTTCCTGAAATGGTATCCAAATTAGCCGCAGTCAATCCGCACCATAACTAGATCTTCGTTTATTCGAGACAGTTTTTATAGTAAAAACCTGGCATTGCAAAAAAATGAAACCGATGTAAAGAACATTATATTAAATTACTACAATCATGTAAAAGATCTCATGATAAAAGAAATATCGAGCAATATTTCTAACAATAGGAGATTTATTATAATCTTAGATGAATGGACAAGAATATCACAAAAGAGATATTTGAACATATGTATAAACGGAAATAATTAATTTTATAACCTGGGGTTGGTTTATATATCAGGAAGATGTAATGCTGATGAAATAAGAAGAATTGTAGAAATAAGACTACAAGAGTTTTATTTGTCTTTGGAAAATAACATTGTGGCCACCATATATAATGGGCCAAGTGTGATGAAACGATTTGTTTCCGACAGTCCAGTAGTAGGTGCTTTCTGCTGGAATCATGCAATTCATTTGGCAGTGCTGCGAGTAATTTATGTGAAATCAAATGTTCAACATTCTGACATTTTTTACTTTGAATTCTCACTACACAGACTGCATTTGTACTGAAATAGTGTTTTTTTTTTAACAAAAATTACTTATATAGGTGGTTTTCATTAACCATTTTGTTTAAAAATATTTCCCGGGATTCCCGGGAATCAAATTTTTTCATTCCCGTTTCCCGGGAAATAAAAAAGGCCGGGAAATTCCAAACCCTAGTTGTCATCTTCCAATATACTATTCTGTTGTTTTGACAGATCTAGCAATGTAGTAACATCCATTCATGTATAAACACCAATAGAAAAAAATATTTTCTAAAGTGTCAGTAACATTTAAATTTGCATATTAGTTTTTTATTTTATTTTATTTCTTTTTTTTACTATGCTCTTTTTAAATTTAAAAATAAAAATTTAATAAACATTTGTTGACCCACTCATTGTATGGAGTAATTTTCTTCCTCTTCTTGTATTAACAAAGAATTTAGGCAGAAAGAAAAAACTTGTATTTGTTTATTACCAATGATTATAACATATACTAATAGAAAAGTCTGTACAAATTTTTGTTAAAACTACTAAAAATTAGTTCAAAATGATGCTGCAGAAAAAAACTGTTAAAATTAGCATATTTTTGCTATATATTGTAATATAATAACAGCAAAAATAAAACTGTTAAATATACAGAATTTTAGTTATATTTGAGTTAAATTTTTGATAATGGAAAATAGCAAATTAACCTGCTAAAATCAGCAAAGAATTTTGCTAAATAATTTGTAGCCTAAAAAGTCACCAAAAAATTGAAATTTGTCTAAGTTTGTTTATGATTTTTTTTAAGGCAAATAAAAATCGAGCCTTTCGAGCCAATTTACAATTTTTTAGCAAATATTTCTGCTGATTTTAGCAGGATAGACTGCTATTTGCATTCAACTAAATTTAGCTTAAAAATAGCAAACATTTTGTAGACATAACAGTTTATTTTTGCTTTAGTCTACTAATATTTAGAAAAATTTTCTGCAGATTTTACAGTACAATTTGTTATTTTCAATTAACTAAAAGTTAGCTTAAATATAACTAAAATTCTGTAAATTTAACAGTTTTAATTTTTCTATTCTTATTTTAGTAGTATTTAGCAAAAAAATCTGCTAATTTTAGCAGTGTTTTCTGCAGTATCGTTTTTAACTAATTTTTAGTAACTTTTTCTGCTATTTTTACAGATTTATTTCTATGAGTGTAACACTGGTATCAAATGAAATGGTATCAGCTTTATTATCCGTTTGTATTGTGCTTTGGGAAAATTCAAATAATTTTTTTTTTTTTTAGGGTCTCAAGTTTGGCGACAATTTTGTATACAAAATATATGTCAGTTTTGCAAATATTCTGTTAAAATTTATTAAATTATAAAATAGAAAAGTAAAATACAAATGAATTGTTTTATTTGAGTCCCCAACTTGGGCGCTAATATTTCCTGTACAAGAAAAAATCTAATAAAATCTTCAATCATAGAAAACATTTTTTTCTTTAATTTACAAAAATGGCCAAACTTAATGCCAAATTTAATATATTTTCTAACTAATACACGTTTTTATATAAATGAAATACACAATTGGTTTTTTGTTATGGTCACCAGAGCTTTGAAGAATTAATTCCTTAATTCAATTTTTCAATTCTGAATTAAAAATTCGATGAATTAATTCACTAAGCAATATATATTGAATGGAATTAATTCATATTTGCTTTCGTTCGATTTATTTTGTTACGAATTAATTCAATTGCAATAGTTCTTTTTATTAAATCAAATGAATTAATTCACTGGTGAATTAATTCCTTATTGAATTAATTCACTACTGAATTCGTTCAATTTCATTTTCGTTCAGTGAATTAAAAAAAATAAAATTACGTTCAGTGAATTAAAAAAAAATAAAATTACGTTCAGTGAATTAAAAAAAAAATAATAAGTTCACTGAATTGAAAAAAAAATAAAATAAGTTCACTGAATTGAAAAAAAATAAAATAAGTTCACTGAATTCAAAGCCTGTTTTCTGCCGTTCAGTAGAAGAAAACGATAATCTACAAATAAATTTTTTAAATAAGCAATTTTACAGCGTGTGCTAGTAAAAATAAACAAAATAGAAAGCGGATGCTGTTTATCAACCTACATGATTCAAAAATAAATCCTTTTACTATTAAAAATAAAAACTTTACAGATATAGATAAATTTGGAAAAAAATATAACTATTAATTTTTCAAACTAGTTATATAGTTATATTTTTTTTCCAAATTTATCTATATCTGTAAAGTTTTTATTTTTAATAGTAAAAGGATTTATTTTTGAATCATGTAGGTTGGTAAACAGCATCCGGTTTCTAATTTGTTAATTTTTACTAGCACACGCTGTAAAATTGCTTATTTAAAAATATTATTTGTACATTATTGTTTTCTTCTACTGAACGGCAGAAAACAGGCTTTGAATTCAGTGAACTTATTTTATTTTTTTTTCAATTCAGTGAACTTATTTTATTTTTTTTCAATTCAGTGAACTTATTATTTTTTTTTTTAATTCACTGAACGTAATTTTATTTTTTTTAATTCACTGAACGAAAATGAAATTGAACGAATTCAGTAGTGAATTAATTCAGTAAGGAATTAATTCACTTTTTTTCCGTTCGATTTATAAAATTGAACGCGTTCACCGGTGAATTAATTCATTTGATTTAATAAAAAGAACTATTGCAATTGAATTAATTCTTTGAATTTGTTGTTTGATGAACGCATTCAGTTGAACGAATTCAGTGAATTACTTAAGAAAAGGAATTCATTCAATTGTAGAGAAAATTGAATTCGATTGGTAGTGAATTCATTCAAAAAGGAATTAATTCTTCAAAGCTCTGATGGTCACATAGTAGTGCAGGTAGTTTTTTATGTTAAGTGATTTAATGTTAAATCTATAAAAAAAAAATTAAATGGGTTAAGTTAAAAATACACAATTCTCATACGTCAACTTATGGATCAAGTGGTTTTTATAGGGGTTTTTTTTATAGAATGTGTATTTAACCCCTTAAATCTCCCTTAAACACGCCATTTGTATAACACCAAGCAATTATGTATTATTAAATTCAAATATGTATGGTTTTCTGCTTTTCTTCTGGTGGTAGCAATTAAATACATATGTATTTATAACAAATGAACTCAAAATTTCTACAACGACAAGCATTTCTTACTCAATTGCATTTGTCAATTAGAGACTGTTCAGAAGTTCAATAAACTCTATTTAAAATTAAATTTGCCTTTATCTTTTAAAGTAGTTCCATTTGACCGTAGAATTTTCAAATTGCCTTTTATTGGTTGTGCCTCATTTAGTGTCATATGTCGCTTTTCCCTTTTTTGACTTGTAGTTGTTGAGCGTTAAATGGAAGGGTGTTTAAAAGACAAAACTTTGATAAAGATAAAGTGATGATAATGATGACATGCATGACACACATGAGGGTATGATAAGCAAAAGTTTAAAAAAAGAAATAAAGGCATGTACAGAACAACTTTTAAAATATTTTCTTTTGAATAAAAAAAAGTACAGAATTTTAAAACGCAGTTAAAAATCGACATATTTATATGTAGATTAATGGATATATTTATGTAAAGTCATAGAAGTTCAAACATGTTCATATACTTCCATATATGATTTTATATGTATATGTTCATATGTATCTATATTAGGGTGCCCAGAAAAAAAAATTTTTTTTAACCTCATCCCTTAAATATATTCCTCTTGGTGGAACAAATTTTTGATAATTTTAAAAAATTATTTAGAGGTCGCGACTGCGCGTTTTTTAATTTTAAATTTTTTTTGCGTTGTCCCCCAGCATAATGAAAATAAAATTTGTTCTTATAATTCGGCATTAGTATTGGTTATTTTAATTAGACGAAGTCGTTTTTACAAGCAATCTATCTTACGCGCGATGTCTTATTTAATTACAAAAATGATATTGGTAACTACACTAATAAAAGAAAGTCTGTAAAAAATTTCGTTAAAACTACTAAAAATTTGTTAAAAATGTTGTTGCAGAAAAAACTGCTAAAGTTAGCAGATTATTTTTGTCTTGTAATAGATAGGAACAGCAAAAGTAAAACTGTTAAATTTTGGTTATATTCGAGTTAAATTATTACCCAGCAAAAATAGACATTACCGAGTAATTAAGCGAGTAAGTAGCACACAAAGGGTTTCACTACTTACCAGGCTATTTATTCGCTTACAAAAAAAGTGCGAATAACGAGTTACCCATAGTGAAAGAATAAGTAGTTACTCACAAAGATAGAATAAGTGGTTACTCAGAAGTTAGGAAATAAGTGGTTACTCTACATTGTAAAATAGTTGGTCATATTGGCAAAATAAAACTTTTTACCTTGGAAAATTTCCTATTTAGTTCAAAACAAAGTTATAAATAAAATATTAATATAAAAAAGACTTAATCAGTACTTATTTAATCAATTATCAGTAAGTGATTACTTTGCACGAATATATAAGTGCGTCTATAACTTATTATCGGTAAATCATTATTTTGTATTTTAAAGTAATGCAAAAGGTAATGACCTATCATTACTCGGTAATCCGTTTGGTAATGACCTGTCATTACCATGTTTTTGCTGGGTATTAATAGAAAATAACAAATTGACCTGCTGAAATCAGCAAAAAAAAAATGTTGCTAAATATTAATAATTAGAAGCCTAAGAAATCACAAAAAAAATTTAACATACGGAGTTTTGTTTTCGATTTTTTTAAATTCAAATAAAAATTGAGCCTTTTGAAAACAGCAATTTACAAATTTTCCAACAAATATTTCTGTTGATTTTAGCAGGATGGACTGCTATTTGCTTTCAACTAAATTTAGCTTAAAAATAACAAATATTTTGTAGACATAATAGTTTGTTTTGCTATTTTTAGTCTACTAATATTTAGAAAAATCTGCAGATTTTACAGTACAATTTAGTGCTGGTAAAAATATGAGTAGTGGGTATCGTGTATCGAGAATTTGTCTTTTTTTTTTGGTACTCAATACTTAAAACTAATACTCGATATTTTCAGAGTTGCATTTTGCACAGAAAAACATATACAAACTTATACATATACAAAAAGTGACTGCGCTAAAATATTTATCAAACAACTACAACTCTGCTAAAATAAGAAATCAAAAATAAAATATTTAAAAGTATATGTTAAAAAACTATGAAAAATGTAATGAATAGTCGGTAAAAAGTTTAAAAATATGTTTAAATTTTAAATATTGAATCAACGTAAACATTTTCCCCTCATTAATTTTCAAAGAATTTTTAAAAATTTTTACTGGTTTCACCATTTTCAAATAGTTCAGCTAAGAATGGATTACACATAATGTAGATATCCTCTTTCTTATTCCGAAACCCCTTTCTCGATGTCTCGTATCACTTTTGCATACAAAGTTGTATACCTTCTTTATCGTTTTTCTCGATAATGACTTTTTGCTTATGGGTAAAACCGACAATAAGCTGACGACTTGTGTGTGAAAATTATGGAAATACTACTCGAAAGTTGTTCAAACTAGAGATGAGCGATATTTTCATACCGGTGATTTAATCACAGTTATTGATAAATCACTGGTAACGGCAGTGATCAAATATTTCCAGTCGCAGTTACTCGGAATTTCGTTCTTTTAATATTTTTGTACTATTCTTTCTTGCAAACTTCATTGTGCCCAGTAATACATGTTATTTTTCAATAACAGTGACTTGCTTTCACACTCTTCTGCATAAAATGTCTCCTTCTATCATGTCTTTGTTACCGGTCGCAACTATTGCAGTTTTTTCCATAGAAAACCCGTGATCACGATCACAGTTTAAAAGAACGATTTGAACATTTCACTATTTCACTGAAAACAATGTTACTGAAAAATCGCCGGATCGCCCATCTCTATTACAAACCCGTGATCCCGGTCACTGTTTAAAAGAACGGTGATTTGAAAATCACGATCACTGGTAGCAGCGTTATTCAAAAATCACCGGATCGCTCATCTCTAGTTCAAACCACTGAAAAGTTTAAAAACAAAAAAATACATAAAAATAAAACACAACAATTAACAACTAAAGTCTTGGCATGATTCATACATTAGTATTTGTTTATTTATTTTTTCAAAAGCCGGTCCTTTCAATAAACAAAAGTAGTGATAAGAAAGTTTTGTTGTAAAAAAACTAAATAATACAATAAATTATAGAGTTGGCGATTAAAATTAATTTAGTTCACGGACCATTTCAATTATAACGGATCTTTTCACGATATTTGTTAAATTTTTTTAAGAAATTTTCTGGCAAATTAATTATTTGTTTCAAATTGTAAATTATATTCATAGTTTAGCCATTTTTCAAGAAACTTTAATGAAATTTTGATGCACAATAATCTTAAATAAAATTATAATTTTATTAGTAACTACTAAAGTTGTGGGATTACATTCACACCTCAACTTTTCGCGTTTTCATAGTTTTTTATTTATTTATTTATTATATTTAATATTTTTTAAAAATGCCTTTTATATCTACATAAGTACATATGTACATACATATATCGTATGAAGGTCAGGTTTATTTACATTTCACAATTTTATACATTTAAGAATATTTAAGAATACAATGAAATTAATAATTTTTCACATTATGTTTCACATAAATTTTTTCTTCTGTAGTTTTTATCAGGTAATCAATGAGTGAGTTATTCTATCTACATATGCATATTTAGATACAATTGTAATTATTATTTTGATCATGCTGCCTATTTTTTGTTCATATGATGATGTTAACTACTCGGAATTTTGTTGTTTTTTTTGTTTTTATATTGGCGTTTTTATCTGTTTAATATTACGTATTATTTGAAATACTTTATTGAAATTATTACTATTTCTTGTTTTCATTTAATGGATAAGTTACGCCATAGTGCATAAAAATAAAATTTTAATTTAATGTGATTTTTGTTTTGTATAAAAACAAAAATGGAAATTATGATTCGTTTTAATCTAGGGTGTGGCATTTATAAAACAAGTGAATTGTAGAAAGTTTAGTTCTTGAATATCTTGAAATCCTAATATCAATTCTGTTTTCTAAAACTGTTTTTTATGTTAAGAGTTTTACTGTGACAGTCGGTTTTTGGGTCGTTCAAGTTAGGAATTGAACCCAAAACCTTTTGTTTACAGAGACCATACATTACTCTGAGAGAATTGTCTGCAAGGTATTAAATAATTTTTGCATAAAACCAATGAAGTTTCACTGGAACTCGTCAACTAAAACTTTTCATCGAATTAATAAAATTTTTCATAAAATGTTGTGAAAAATTTCATTTTTTTATTAAAAGTTTCGTACACTCAATAAAAAAGTTTCATTAAAACTGGATTCAGCAAATTTAAGAAATTTTTCGTTAACTTTGTGAAAAAAAAACTTCATTAGTTTACTGAAAAATTTCATTAAAATTTGTCCAGCAAAATTCTAGCTACTACGCAAAACGCAACAGAACCAGGGATGGAAAACATGGTACAATTGTACTTTTTTTGGTACATATTGACTGCCGTTGGTACCGTGGTACTACCGCGATCCATTTGGTACAATTTCAAAAATTTCCAATTTTAAAATTTTTATATTAAATGAACTTGTTGTACGTTAAAACTGCCAACAAATATTCGTATGAGGACGTGGACTGAAGTCATTCTAACAATTTTTGGCTCTTGTAGTTTTTAACTTGTCAAAACGCATACAAAAAAAAAAAACAAAAACTAGTTTTGTACAAAAACAAGGTGGTTTTTGTTTAAGTATAAATGTAGTATTATTATTTTCCCGTAATCAACTCATCAACGCGCGTTGATTGAGTGCTGCAACTACATAAAATTCAAGAATTTAACCCGCCTCTTTCGTATATTTTTTGAAAAGTACAACAAAAATATTACATTGTTTTCTTATATAAAAAATAACCAGAACAAAATGTTAACAACATACATACATTTTCATATAAATTTGATATTCACAACTATTGATTATTTTAATATAAGTTAGCAGGTCTTTGTGTCGTATAGAATAGTATTTCCTGCAAGGTTGGCCTCGATCGCACGTACTTTTTATTTAAAATAAATTGGTGAGGGCTGAAAAAGTACAATTTTTGTAGAAGAATATTTTCTGCAAGTTTGACATTGTTCGGACAAATTTTCTATATATGAAAATTTTGGTACCGTAAGGGTCAAAAAAGTAAAATTTCTTTATGTGAATGGTACAAAATAAAAAAATTCATTTCCATCCCTGAACAGAACTGTTTTCCATAACCCGGTGTCTTCAAATGCAATAAATTATATGATATGAAATTTCAAAACCATTTCAGTGAAACGTCAATATGATATCACCACTATGCAGGTGGAGAACACTTGACCATTTCATAGATAAGCAATATCAGAGATTTTTCTTCGAAAAACACAAAATTTTATCAAACATTAATTTTTATCTACAAATAATAAAAAATTAAAAACTTTCCCTTTCGTTTTTACCAAATTTTCTGTTGTTTTTTTATTACAAATGTAAAATTAAAACGAAAAGTGACATTTCATGGCAGGCACCATTGCAAGAGCCTATTGCATGTCAGCGATATCATGATATTGCAATAAAATTAAAATTGAGTGTCTTCACTTGAGATGAAATCATTTTGACAATTGCTTGCCATCATTTTATTGCATGTCAAGACACTAGGTAAAGAGAATATTTCATGAGAGAATTATTTAATATCATGAAGATAATTCTCTCAGTGTACGTTTCTTCACAAAATATTAAATTAAAAAGATAAATTGCCGAATCCAATATGGTGTCAATTTTTTAATAGTAGAGAAGTTTGTTTAAAAAATTTTGAATTGAAAGGGGGGAGATCGTACAGAAAATTGTCCAGAGTATTGAATTATATAACGATGACCAATTTTTTTCATGTTTACAAATTCACTGTGATCTTTTATTATTGTTTGTTCCAAAAAAAAAATACTAAACAACGTGGCGCCTACAAACTTAAAACATATGTTTTATAAGTTTGCCACTTTTAACCAAAGTAATTTTTTTCAAACTACTGCAAGCCAGGTTACTGAACTCTCATAAAAAACAAAGTTCAGGGACCTGGCCTGGGATTTGTCATGTGACATGTCACAAGGGGTCAATTTCCCCCTCCTATGGCAACGCCATGTAAAAGTGAACAGTCTATTTCATATATAGGGGCCAGTTCGGTGACAGTTTGTTCAAATTTCCCGTAGGTTGGGTACCCCATTATCCTTGGTTTTACTTGGAAACCTAAAGTAATACGTTACTAATATTTTGCTACACCAATATTTATGTGGGAGGTATGAAATAATGAGTTACCGGTATAGAGATATATCACTACTTATTTGGAGGCTTTAAAAAGCAATATATTAACTCATATTGTGTTATATGTATAATAACGTATTACTTAATAAGGGTAAACATAATAAGTTATTACTTAATAAGGGTAAACATAATAAGTTATTGGTAGTGCATTATATAACTACTTATGCGAAAGTATGATTTATTAAGAATTTATAACCTAATTACATTCAGATTGGTGTACTTTTAAACAAAGTCATTACTGGTAACGTCTTATTTTATTCCCTATATGTAACCAATGAAATATGTACTAATGTGTAACGACTTATTTCACTCCATACAAAAATGTACTTATTTTAGTTAACTAGTGAATCTAATATTACAAGTAACAACTTATTTCAGTACTTCCTTCGTAATCACTTATTTTAACCAACACCGGTACGATTTAGACAACCATTTACCTCCAATGACACCCCCATTTTAAAATAATGTGTTATGCGGCCAAAGTGTAAGTAGTTCCAATTTTTGGTTTTTATTAAATTTCCCTTTACCTGGTAATAGAAGGTTTTGCTGGATAATTAACTATATTTATTGTACCGCTGGAATCCACAGGGGAATCCACAGGGCACCAGAAGAAGAGGAACACCCGCCCACACTTGGAGAAGACAGCTGGACTCCGAGATAACAATCACAAGGAAGTCGTGGAATGAGATTAAACTAATAGCTTGTAACAGATCTCAATGGAATACATTTGTAATGGGCCCTATGCTCCAACTTGGAACGACGGGAATAAATATATATACATATATAACTGAACCAAAGACCATATAAACTGAAGACAAACCACCCGCTTCAACTGCTGTTAAAAAGTCTCTTTAATTTTATATGCAAACTGGTTTTAGAGAAACAGTTTTTAGTATTATTTTTAACGCGTATTTTTAATATTAATAAGAAAATTTTTGTGCTAATTATACAAAACTAACGCAGAGAACATATCAAACAATACAAACCCAATAAGCACATAGGTTTTAAAAATTCAAGTGCTTTAAATTTTGCTTGTAGTAAAGTACATTTCAAATTCTAGCATTTGTATATTTAACAAAAATATTTGAAACTTGAATTTTTGTTTCCCTTTTGCTGGAGTATGCTATTGAAATAAAATGTAAAGTTGTATTCAAGCCTTGAAACTGGAAAACAGGGCTGGTATTGAACTTGTTTTCAACTTGAATTCCAGTGAAATTGTTTATAGGGAATGCACTTTACAATTTAATTAAAATTGCTTAAAAACAATAAATATAATTAATTAAAAACACCACATTTTTCATATTTTTTGTTATTTTACACTGAAACTCTCTTAAAACCAGTTCAGTTTTTCAGATGAGAGCCGTGGATATTGCCTGACTGAACTTCGCCTAACAAACTTTAATCCGCTTCACGAAATATGGCCACAATCATGCACAATCGTATGTAGGACTTCAATTTTTTTTACTTGTTTTTGTATAATTTATCCAAAATTACCCGTTTGTTTTTTGCGAAAACTATTTTGCATTATAAACGAATAAGTTGTAAAAATTCTCATCAAAATGTGTTTAATGAAATAAAAAAATTCTAATTTCCTAAATTTCTTCCCAAAAGCTTATTTCATTTAATCATACACCCACATGAGGCTTTTGAAAACAAATTTCTAGCAAAACTGAATCATTTTTCTCCCCATCATTAAAACTAATTGTTTTTAAACAACATACGTAGAAATACCTAAACAAATTTTAAGAGCCCCCAAAGAAATATGTACGTAATTAGTTAATCAGTTCCCCCTACATGTGTTTTTTTGTGATTTTCTGTTTTCGTCATCAGTTAACATTGCAATAATGTAGTATTGAAGAGAAAAAAATTACAAGGGTGTTACAAACATCATTATAATCATTTTAATAACCCGAGTAAAAATAGTATATAGTCAAATGTGATACTATATCTATGTGGATATAAATATGTATAGCTTTGAGTTTTTGAAAAATTTCTTATATGATGTCATGTCAGTATAAATATATATGTCCCCATATATATAAATATGTACCATATCTAGTTACATATGCTATGACAATTTTAATGCAGCGTCATATATAATTCAAAATGGCTTTATCGGGAAACATATAAAGTTGTATATAGCTCAATGTTAAATTTTTTTCTAAGTTGTTTTAGATATGTTTAAGTATAGCGCAGTGTAAAAAAATTATATGTTTTTTTGAGATATATTTATGTATGATTTCAAAATACAAAAGGCGCACTCATTATAACTCCTAAATTCCTTGTAAACCTTGTATAAATACAAGCCATATTTTTTATGTATGGAATTTGACATGAAACTCATAAACATACCAGGTTTACACAGTTTACGGGTAGAATACAAGTTTATATGAAAATGCTTAAAATCCTTGGTTACAATTGTGTACAACTTCTTCTAAATACTTAAATTTTTATTTAAATTTTTAATTCTTAACTTAAGGGTGTTATTTTTCAGTACTTTTTAATTGTTTTTGTTTTGATCTTGAAATATGAAGCGTTATATAATTATGTCTTTCTACATCAAATTAGATGTAATTATATCGGGTCAAAATCTGGATAAGATTATATATGATTTAATATATTTAGATCCGATTTAATTGTATCCACCATTTTTCGGATCATAGTATATCACCAATTATATTAAATAAGATATCATTACATATGACATCATATTATTATTTTTTACTCGGGAATATAAACCAAAGAGTAATGAAAGAGAGAAAAAGAAGGAAAACAAATTCAAACTGAAATTATTTAACATTGACAATGAGCCACTTTTAAAGGAAAATTTGGTTTAGATTTTCTAAAGATATAGAAAAATATTTTTATTTTCAAACATTTTGATTGGTTGAAAATAAATTAACCAATTACAATGCTACAAATATAAACCAAAGTACATACAGTGCCACCCAAAATTTTAACTAAAGTCGACTTTAACAAAAATATACATTAAAAAATTTGGATAGTAAGGGCGATATATTTGTTGTCCAAAGCAAATTTGGCTCCAACCGAATCGTTCGGTTTCTGCAGCCGAAAATGCGGTTGTTACAACCCCAATTCGGTTGTTCCACACTTATTTCGGTTGAAACAATCCTTTTTCAGTTGCGACAGAACACATAAAGAAAATTTTTTATGTGTAACAATAATGATGATGATGTTCAGATTATATGTTAATAATTTTTGTGATACATATTTAATCCCTTTTTATTTTAGAATCTATTACATTAAATGTTTTGACATATTTTTTAATTTTACTAAAACTATTTATATATTTGTTCCTTTTACTCCTGCAAGGAGCATAGGGCCGCACTAAAACTATTTGATATACAAATATTTTGTTGCTGTATAGTGGTGTGGAATGTAAAAATGTACAAAAGAAAAGACATTGCATACTTTTAGAACATTTAATAAAATTTTAAACTCCCCTACTAAAAAAAATTAAATGAGTTTTGATATTATATATAATTACATCCGAAAAATGAGAACATATAATTGTATCAAATTAGATAGTATTATGGTCATATTAGATCTAATTTGACACAATTAGATCTAATTTGATAGAATAAGATATGGTTTGATACAATTATATCCGGATTTTGTCCTCATCCAAATGCATCAAATATAATATAATCATATCCAACTAGATGTAATGGTATATAATTCGATACAATTATACATAATTATATGAGGCATATGTAAATATATACAGGTCTATATATAATTGGATATTGTAATATGTTGGGTAATATATTGTGCAATATATAACAATATACAGTTATATATTTAGGATATAATTTCGTAAAATTGTATATAATTATATCTTAGTATATATGTTCCGATATATAATTATACAAAATTGTATATGATAATATATGACTATATCAAAACTTTTTTACTTGGGTCTGCATAGTTTCCTAACCACGGAATACGAGGGCAGTACGAAATGTTCTTAGCCTGACATGAGATGGCGGTATATACAGCAAAAAGCTTTGTATGATGGAAACTTCCATCCGTCATATAAACATATTTTAAATTCCATTTCGATCTGTCAATAGGTGTTCAAAAAAGGCGCTTCAGTGAATTTTTTGTAATGGAAAAATTATAAATTCGTAGTGTGACTAAATATTTACATAAGAAAGGTTTATCGGACCAAGAAATTCATAATGATATGGTGAATGTGTTAAGTGAAAGTGCTCCTTCATATGCAACAGTAAAAAGTTGGGTTGCTGAATTTAAACGTGGTCGTACAAGCATTGAAGATGAACCACGAAGTGAACGTCCAAAAACTGCAACAACGCCAAAAATCATAGCTAAAGTCCATGGTATGGTATTAGACGATCGACGAGTGAAAGTGCGTGAAATAGGGAATGCCATAGGCATCTCAAATGATCGAGTACATTTTATTTTTTATCAAGAATTACAGCTTTCTGCAAGATGGCTACCGCATTTGTTAACAGTTGACCAAAAACGCATTCGAATGAAAATTTTTAATTTCTCATCATTTCTCATTTCTCATCATTTATCTGATTTAGCTCCCTCTGACTTCTACCTGTTCCCAAATCTAAAAAAAACCTTGCTGGCAAACGTTTTACCTCGAATGAAGATGCAATGGCAGCTGTAAACGATTATTTTGAGGAGATGGAGGAAAATTATTAACAAGGGATATAATTGCTAGAAAAACGTTGGACTAAGTGTATTGAAGTTTCAGGATTATATTGAAAAATAAAATAATTTTAAAAATTTAGCTCTTATTTTTCATTGTTAGGCTAAGAACATATCGAACTGCCCTCGTAATGTAATTGATTGTAGTATTCTGTTAGGAGAGTTGGTATGGAGTAAAGCTTAACCCTTTCACACGGGAATTTTAATGGCCAGGAATTTTCCCACCAAACTTCGTGGAAATGTAGATCAAATTTTTCTTTGAAATGCATTTTTGGGCTCGAAAAGTGGTTTTGTGCGTTCCTTTACTTTTGGGTAATTTTGTCATTTTGTGAGAGGATTTTTTTGCTTACTCTCATTTTTCCGAACTTTACCCAAAAAGTAAAGGAACGCACTTAATGTTGCCAACACAAATGTAAAATTGCTAACCATACGTCAAGTTATCAATAAGATATTTTAATAACAAAAAAACAATAAAGTTAAATTAATTTACAGTTTGGCATATTTTGTATTTTAAATATCGGCTCTGATATAACACATCTTAAAATCCGTTGATCATAAGCACTCTTGAGTTATTACTGGAAAGTGTTGGTTCGAAGCAATTGTGACTACGTTCCAGGGAAGCAGTTGTTATTTGGCCCCTCGCCTCTGATATTTATTGATAAAAACTTAATAACTGATTTTATTAAAAACTGATTGATACCGGTACGATACCGGTACTAAGGGAAAAGATTTGAAATACCGTTATTTTTTAAAATCCCAAGTTTCGGTATTGGTATCGGTGATTGTAATCACCCTACGGGAAATTTTAACAAACTGTCACCGAACTGGCCCCTTTATATGAAATAGACTGGTCACTTTTACATGGCGTTGTCATAGGAGGGGCAAATTGACCCCTTGTGACATGTCACAAGACAAATCGTAGGACAGGTTACTGAACTCTCATAAAAAACAAAGTTCAGGGACCTGTCCTGGGATTTGTCTTGTGACATGTCACAAGGGGACATGTCACAAGGGGTCATGTCACAAGGGGTCAATTGCCACCTCATATGACAACGCAATGTAAAAGTGACCAGTCTATTTCATATAAAGGGGCCAGTTCGTTGACAGTTTGTTAAAATTTCCCCTAGGGCAATTTGAAAAGGTTTTGCAACGGATAATGGTATTATAAAGGTATCGGTTGGCAACCTTGCTTTAAACCTTCGGAAACTCTGCCATACACCGGGTAATAATAACACATAAACATATTTTATTTTAATAAAAAATTGTGCAAAATTTAATAAAAATTTTATGAGTTAACTATTAGTTTACCCAAAAATTTGTTGTTTTTTTTATATATATATATATATATAATGACATTTTCTTTAGTTTAATAGTTAAGTTAAAGCTAACCCTGCAGTAAAAATTTGTTATAAAAAATTTAAAAAAATAAAACTTAAAATGAGTTAAAGCACTGAGGATTTTGAGTATTTTGTTAAGTGAAGATACCCGACTAAAAAAGTTTTTATATAATCTTATATGATTTGATATAACTTTAAATGTTTATATGCGTGGCTTTATATAACCATATACATTTATATTAACACTTTGGTTTTATAAATATGTTTGATATAACGTTATATATAATCATATGCGATTTGGTCTCCAGCCATATATTAATAGATCTGCAAATATAGTTCATACATAATTATATATAATGGCATGTAAGCTTTTATAAACCATATTATATCAAAATATATAACAAAGTTAATAGAAAATTGTATTAATTTTATATATAATTATATCTGGCATGATATCTAATTATACAAAATTTTATAAAGTTTAATTGCAATTTTTAAATTTAAAAATAAAAATTAGAAAAACATATGTTGAAATAAATATGGTTTAAGTTCAGTTATTTTTTCCGTGAAAAAAAATTAATTCTGAAAGTTATTTTTTTTTATTTTATAAGACAGTTGTTCCGACAAATTTTTGTAATGTTTTATTTTGTCAGCTATTTCCAAGTTTATTAACAAAAATTTTTTCTAAACATTAAGCATTAGTATTTAATATGAATGAAAATAAGTGATCTCAACAATATTTACTAAAATTTTATTTGAAAATCTTCATCAAAATTATATGTGTTAATATATAATTTGATGAAGTTAGATAGACCCATTTTTCAGATCAAATTGTATCAGTTTAGATAACATGCTTATCTCGCTTGATATAATTATATATTCCAATATTCGGATCAAATTAGATATGGACGTATATATGGGTTTATATATGGTGATATATGATTATATAATATCTTATTTAGTCGGGTAACTAAAATCTATTTTCAACCCTATGACGACCAATGGTTGATATATGTCCCATATTTATTTTTGCTATTTTAGGAAATCTTGTAAGACAATTTTAACTAAACTATTGTGGTTCGTAAGGATATCCATAACTTGTAGCCTGAGCATCAGAGCAGTACAATGTCAGCTCAAAATCGAAAATTTAAATTTTTGTTTGTTTAAGATTATTTTTTAGTTTGTTTAATACTAAAAATTCAATTATTTATTACTTTTGAATTGGCCATAGTTTAGAGAAAAAAAGAAAATTAATTTTTTTCAAAAAGGTAACGCAGTCAGGAGCGATTATTAATTTAGTTCCATATTTCTCCGATACGGGGCATAGTAAAGCGCCAAAAATAGCATAACAATAATTATCAGCCATATGTACATGTCGTCTAAAAGTTTCGTTAGAAAATCTACAGCAGTTCAAATTTGGTTGTCAAAGGGTTAAATATCAAGAAACATCTAAACCAGGAAGTATATTACATTGAGCGCCTTAACGAACGCTTAGAATAAAATATAACTAGAGTAGAACAGGCGTTCGTTTAAGCGGGTTTCATAGCGTTCGCAGTGGAGCAACTTTACAAAAACTTTGAGAAAATGCTATTGAAATTTAATAAAACTCATGCAATATGATAAAAGTTTTTGAGTTCAATAGAATGTAATTTTGCAAATACTTTGAATTCCATTCTGTAATTTTATTACGCTACTTTTGTGGAGAATTGCTATCGCTCATAACAGTTTAAACATTCTAAATCAGGCTGTCCCCTTAAGCGTAATGGGGTTTTTAATAGAAAATAGGATGCTAAACGGTGAAACGGGGTCAGAATGAAATTTTAAAATCTCGCAAGGACTGTTTTGAAGGTAATCTTCTACAAACCAAGAGCTAACAAAAAAAATCTGGACTCCCCGCTGGCCAATATATAAGATAAATCAAAAATTTTTCTACATGAACAAATAAATTAAGTAAAATATAAAAATATTTTTAACAAAAAAGGCACAATAAAAATAAGTATGTGCATCATTTAAAAAAAATCATTTCAGTACTAATACCCCTGTGTTCATTGATATGGATAACAAAAAATGTAAATTTTCAGTACCTGCACGTATGACCTTGTAATCAATTCCATTGTTCATACATACGACAATGCAACATTATGTTGCCCAAAAAATATGTCAACTTAAAAACAAACAAAAAATTTCAATAAACTCAATTCAAACAAAAAAAAATATTGATGGCAAAAACTACTACCATAATCGTATATGCGATATATATACATTTTTGTTGAATAAACCCTAACAATTTAGTCATGTAATAAACCAACCAACAACAAAAAAAGGAACTTACACAAAAACACCGAGCCAAAGACAATAGTTTAAAAATTCGTTATGCAAAAATGGCAACAGATGCACCAAATATGTGGATATATGTATAAATGAATGGCTTAGAGTAACCAATTCAGCAGAAAGTAGAAAGTTTATGAAAACCACTCTGAACGTGCAAGTTTTTAGCAAAATATGGTCTTTTACACACAGAAAACAGATTCGTAGTTCCAACCGAATTTTTCGCCAACCGAATTTTTGTAGTTCCAGGTACAATCACTTTTATTTATTTTTAATACCATTGTAACTACCGAAATTTATTTACAATTTTTGAATTTTTGTTGTGTTAATAGATTACTTTAATGTTTGTGGATTATAAATTCTATAAATAGAAAAACACGTTCCACAAAATTTATTTAAAAATTAAAATTATTTTTGTCGCTAACTGGGATCGAACCCCCGACCCTCCGCTTGTCAGCCCATTGCTTTCCCTCTAAGATAAGCTCTATTTAAATTTTTTTAATCAAATTTCAAATTTGAATTTCTTCAGGTTTGAATATTTTGTCTATAAATAAAATTATATCAACAACAGAAAATCAATTGTGTCTTTTAATTTGAATAAAAAAAATTTTTTTTTAATTTATATCGCGAACCGGGATTGAACCGGCGACCTTCCGTTTGTCAGCCCATTGCTTTTCCTCTAGGCTAAACTCGACATAAATTTTTTTTGTCAAATTTCAAATTTGAATTTCTTCAGGTTGAAAATTTGAATATTTTGTTTTTGAATAAAATTATATTCACAACAGAAAATCCATTGTGTCTTTTAATTTGAATCAATAAAAAAATTATTTTAAAAAAAAGTAATGCCTTGGTTGAGGTTTGAACTCAAATCTCTAAGGCTATAAGGCTGTGTCTCTACCTCCTGCGCCACAGATACTTACGTTTAGTTGTTGTCTAACTTAGAATTTAAACACGCATATGTATGAAACGAAACAATATGATAGATTCCAAAATTTTATTATCATAAATAAAATTTCTGTTCCTTGTCGCAATATATTATTACAATAACCAAAATAATGGAAATTAATGGTTAAAGCTACTATAGTTAAAAAAAAAATTTTTTAAACTGATTGGAAAAACTAATACTTTGGATAGAGTGACCGATTTTATTAAAACACAACTGATACTAAATTGTTGCTGCCGATATTTTATTCAAATGACTAATTAGGTTATTTTTAAAACGCAACGCCTTGCGTTGCGTTGAATTGTGTGTATATTGTTATTGTTACAAAAACAATTTGTATGGTAAACAACGCAACGCAAGGCGTTGCGTTTTACAAAATAACCCCCTAAATCTTCTATATATTGGTGGTTGTTGGTATTGAAGGTAATGTGGAAGTTAGTAATTTTTCAATATTGGTTAGAAAAGCCAATATTTTGGATAATGTGACAGTGTTATGGTTCATCATATATATTTTTTGTTCACAAATAAATATAACTTTCCTGATGAGGAATTTTAAATAACTGCAATTAAAATTATTGAATGATGAAAATATTTCGTTGGTTCCGATAGAATTCCAACCAATTTCTTTTCTGTGTGTAGTGGTTGGTGATGTAGGTAATACTAACAGTAGCATCCGCAAAAGTTTTTTAGGATACAATGATAAATTTAGTTTTTAGTTTGGTTGAAACCTACAACAAAACAATTAAGTTTTTCTTTAAACCAAAATTTTAAGTTTTGTTTACTTGTTTTTTTAGCCTGAAACATGTATACAGACAATATTATAGAATGAAAACAATATGCAATAAATTTTTTGCGCCAAAAAAAATTTAAATTCAATAAGTTGTTTTATAGTTTCATTGTTTTATACAAAAGGTTATCCAACAAAAATAAAAATCGTTAAAAATTAGCTAAACAATAGAGGTAAAGTTTTCTTTTTATCAAACTTTCTAACCAATACCAATTTTGCATAAACCATAATATATGTAGATAAATATTAACATAAATTTTAAATTCTTCAATCTCTGTTTTCGGATTTTTTTTTAAAAGCTCTGCAAATTAAGGAATATATACAGACAACAACCTTTTCTCTGGAGAGGGGCACACCGCACACACCGTTCTGTTATACAGAACTTTATCTTTTATACTTTTTCAAACAAAACAATTTTCTTTGAATATTTTAGGTCAGATGTTCTCAAGTGTAAGGTCTCTTATCACTTTAATATGGCGTTGTCATAAGATGGGGATATTTACCAATTGAAATGACACTGAATTACCCCAAAAGGTTACTGAATATGCACATTAAAACAATTGAAAATCAGTTTAACGCAGTTGTATTTTGTTGTTTATTTTTAGTTGTTAATAAATCAACTGACAAAATCCGTAAAAACCATAGATTTTTTGTTAATTTTTTATACTATAAGAACTGTTTGTTTTTAAAGGAAAGAAACTGCATATTTTTCTGTATTTTGTTTGTTAAATGACTACTAGAAAAAGTTAAGAAATATATTTCTTTGTAATTTAACTATTTATTTAATTGAAACCAACTTTACTGATTCACTTTTTAAATACCAATTGAACATTTACTTTAAATATAGTTTTCAAATCGAAGATATTCATGGCTTTGTTGTGATATCTACTGTGCATATCACACCCTTAAACAAAATAATAACCGACTTAAATACTTTGAATTTTCAAAATCTCTCGGTTACCGGCTTACTGCTGGTAGAGACTGTAATTCTAAGAACACAATCTAAGGATTCATTGAGAAGCCACCAGATCAGATGAGGGTCAACAAATGACCTGAAATGGCATTGATTCTCAAGTTATTTTAGGTATTGTCAAGTTTCAAGAAATATTATTTGTCAAATTCAAAACACTTGTATAAATTTTAAAAAATTGCCATGACAAAATTACATATTCTTCCGCCAAAATCCATTTTATTTTATTAGTATTTATCCCAAAAACCAACTTAAAATGCTGAAAATATAATATTTCCATTCCATTTTTACTTTAAAATATTTTTTGGACTCACATTTTAGTGTTTACGCAAAGTAAATCGTCATAACATCGTTGAATTTTTTTTGTTTTTGAATAACACCCGATAAAGTGCACATTTGCCAAATTTGTCACTTATTTTTATTCAATTGTTAACTATTTCCACTGTATTTATCACTTGGTTTCAACTGTTAAAAGTAACTACAATTTTAGTTACCGTGGTTTTAACTGCCATTTTCAGAAAATTCTAGAAACTATTGTAATTAAATATTGTATGATGATTTTTAATTTAAATTTTTACAGCATATAGAAAAATACAAACTATCGAAAAGTCAAGAGAATACCCACCTTTAAAATTTACTAAAAGGTCTATTTGAGAAGCTCTGCTTCAGATTACATTGAAACATGCTTTAACATTTTATTAAAATTATGTCTTTAGAAAAGGCAGGTAACAAAATAGAAGCAAAATTGTTTGTTTAATTGTACAGCCGTCCAACCAGCTGTTAAAACTAGTTTTTGAAATATTTATGTATTCGTATGTTAGAAAATTTTCTACCTGAATTGCCAAATTTATTTTAAGAGTCAGACAAAAAATTCAAACAATGGTTTTGACGATGATCTAACATTTTATTTTGTCACTCAGTGTTCCATTTTAAAAGACACCAATAGGTCCATTCGATTACTTTTCTCAGTCAAGTCCAGTAAGAATTACTTAGTACAAACTTACAGAAAGTAAGACAAGATTTACTCTCAAAATAAATTTTCCCAAACATGTACGCGAACAAAAAATTTGCAATAATTTGCAAGTTTGTAGACACAGCTGATTACAACACCAAATATACAAATAAATTTTATCTGGTCGCTAGGGAAGACGATATTTTTGATGTTAAATCTCAAGCAGAAACTTTTTACAAGGTTTTCTTATCTTTCCCATAATTTGTTTTGAAAGTTTCATTGCTTTGAATTTCCATAAAATAACATAATTGTAAAATATTTTTTTTTGTTTTCAATAAACGAACATATGTTTTCGAAACATATGTTTTTTTCTGCTTGCAAATTCTTACTGAGAAAAATTAATCCAGTAAAAATTTGAAGAAGACTTAGAAATTCTCATCATAGAACTGTCACTTTATTCTCTCTGTTTACTGAGTACTTTTGTTAACGAACGCCATCCAGTAAAAAATTGTACAAATTTGTACAAATTATCCAGTAATCGAATGGACCTAATTTCGTTTGCTCTAACCCCTAAATACAAAATAATTAATTTTCTAAATCATCATATGCCGTTTTCTTTTCTGAAAAAAGTGTTGCCTTTTTTCTGCCCTTTTTTTAAAAAATGTATTTTTGTGCATAGAAATAATAAGTAAATATAGGCATATTAGGTATAAAATTAAAGGTATTTTAAAGACCTATTTAACTATGCTTCAAAAATGTCCAACAATATTCAACTTATTTAACAAAACACCAAAATATAGAAAAATGTGACATTTTGTTAAATTGCATGAAAATTAGGGAATAATTAGACATATTTTATACACGGTTAGATTGATATCTGAAATACCTTTAATTTGATACCAAATTTGTCTATGTTTACCTTTTATTACTATCCCAGTGTAGAAAATCATTACCAGATATGTGGTTATGTAACTACATACTTGGTAATGGTAACTAGTTACTTTTGTTATTACATTTCTTATTACCTTTATATGGCAATGTCGCGAAAAATAATGAGTTGTCGTTACACACCAGCATACGAAAAATCAAAAAATATATCGTTACCTATGTGCTTACCAGTACTGACAAAAATAATGAGTCTAAAAATAGATTTTCAAAAAAATAAATTATATAAAAAAAAATATTTTTTATTGTATTTTTTTTTAAATAAAATTTGCTAGTGCAGGAATCGAACCTGGGTCTACAGATTCCCAGTCAACTGCTCTACCAACTGAGCTATATCGACATGTAATATTTAAAAGATAAAAACATAATTGACCTGCTGCACACAAGTAAGCTTACTCGCCAACATACAAAAAATCAAAAAATATGTGGTTACATATATCCTTACCAGTGTTTAAAAAATATGGAGTCTAAAAATAGATTTCAAAAAATTTTAAAAAAAATTTACAAAATTATTTTCTATTTGAAATAATGATAAAAATAAGTTATTATCAGTAACTCATTATTATATGTTTTAATATGATGCAGAAGGTAAGTGGGTGTCATTACTGGTACTCCAAAAAATAATGATATGTCATTACCGTTTCTACACTGGGATACTCAGAAAAGTTTGGGCTTGAAGTGTGAACTCTCAAAAAAGGATTAAGGGGGCCGGGTCCCCGGTAGCCGCCCAGGCCTTTGAAACCGTAATTACATATGAGTGCGGGTTCTCAAGGAAAGGAAATTTTGTTCGGATTTCAAAAATGCATTTTGTTTCAATGATCCCTTAATTATGGTTCCCATTAGATCTATTTTAGTCCCCTTCGGAGATTGAAATAAGCTCTTTATCTAGTCCAGGATTCCCGCCCCTTAACCACAAATAGAAGAAAAAATCCTTTTTAATTTTATGTTTGCCAAAGTTTGACAGTTGATATATAGCAGTTGTTTGTGTAGCAATCAGTAGTTGTTGTTTTCAACTATAATTACAGTTGGTTTTCGAGGTAAACATGTAAAACTACTATTATCACAGTTATTTAAGGAACAATTAACTTATTTTGTACCAGTTGTTTAGAGGACTTCTTTTTAATATTATTTCAGTAAACAGTTATTTGTGTTAGTTATTTAGTTTATATTTTTTATTGCTACGCCGAAAAAATGTCTCCGTTATTATAATAGAAATATTACTATAATACGGTAAAACTCGCTTAAGATGAACTCCGGGGGACAAGATTAATTAGTTCATTGTAAGCGAGGTTCGTATTAACAGGGGGAAATTTTATTTAAAATGTTCTAATTATCCACAAAATATTTAAATTTCCGTGACACAACTTTAAAAATTTTACAATTTTTTCATTTGGTTTCCTAAATATATTGTTTGCAATATATTTAAGAAAAAATTTTTGTTTGTTCGGTTTAAAATTTGTCAGAAAACAAAAACATTTAGAAAAAATTGTAAAATTTTGTAAAGTTCGTATTAAAAGTGGAAAATTGTATACAAATTTGTTTGTGGGACCATCACAAACAGTTCGTTTTAACCGAGTGTTCGTCTTAAGCGAGTTCGTATTAACCTATGTTATTTTATATTGAAATTGTTGCCAAAACTTCGGGACTTCTAAATTAGTTCGTATTAACCGAGTATTCGTCTTATCCGAGTTCGTATTAAGCGAGTTATTCTGTAGTATAATCATGATTAAAAGTGTCAAGTGAAATACCCCTTACTAAGATTCAGTTGTATATAACGAAGTCGGTAGTTGAATAGTGTCAGGAAATGTAACTGACACTATTCAACTACCTACTACTACTTTTCTATTATTTCAGGGTGGGCAGTAGGGTTATGACTTTTTGATTTTTTTTTTGCAAATATCAAATTTTACATGCCCTAGCCAAAATGGCCATAAACAAATATTAAGAAACACAATCTTACCTTTTCGCTGCTGTCAAAAAAGTTCCCCCACCAAAAGGGTTGAAATTTGAACTATGTGGTTTTAGTTTAATTAAAATATTTCTCCGAAGTTTTAAACAAATGAGACTCAAACGATGCTGATTAAAAGCTATTTACGGTAAAAATTACGAAACCTTTTTGGAGGGACTTGGCCAGTTACCAGCTTAAATACAATCTGTCCAGTTAAAATAGAATTTCTTTAATGTTGAAAAATAATTCTTTTATTAATTACACTGTGAGACAAATGGTAGGGGTCAGTGATCGGGAAGGGTTCAAACTACCGGGGAAAGTTATATCGGTAAAAAAAGAAGTTATACGTGTCCAGGCGTTTCGCTGGGTCACCCCTAGGAATCGAGATATATCGATTTGACCTTTGGTGGTCTTTTTTTAACTCGAGAACCACCAGTCCGATTTTGCTCAAACAATTTTAAAAAAATTAAAAATTACAATTCCTTTAATCTGTTCATATAACGTTTTTCTATATACTCAACAGTTTTGCCGGTAAAAATAAATGTATGAAGAAAAAAATATTTTTTGCCTAAAATATTAAAAAAAAGTAAGTAAGTATTTTTATGGTAGCGGTAACAAACATTTATTTTTACCGGCAAAACTGTTGAGTATATAGAAAAACGTTATATGAACAGATTAAAGAATTTGGAATTTTTAATTTTTTTAAAATTGTTTGAGCAAAATCGGACTAGTGGTTCTCGAGTTATGTCAAAAAAAAAGATATATCTCGATTCCTAGGGGTGACCCAGCGAAACGCCGGGACACGTATAACTTGTTTTTGACCGATATAACATTTCCCGTTGGTTTCATCCCATCCCGATTTTGACTGTCGCATAGTGTTATATGTTTTTATTAATTAAATTAATATTCAGCAGTATAGGCCCTAGAAAGTGATTCCTGTACTACACTCATAGAAATAAATCTGTAAAATAGCAGAAAGAGTTACTAAAAATTAGATAAAAATTATGCTGCAGAAAAAACTGCTTAAATTACCAGATTTTTTTGCTAAATACTTGTAAAATAAGATCACAAAAATTAACACTGTTAAATTTATAGAATTTTAGTTATATTTAAGTTAACTTTTAGTTAATTGACAATAGCAAATTGTACTGTAAAATCTGCAGAAAATTTTGCTAAATATTAGTAGACTAGAAATAGCAAAAATAAACTGTTATATCTACAAAATTTTTACTATTTTTAAGCTAAATTTAGTTGAATGCAAATAGCAGTATATCCTGCTAAAATCAGCAGAAATATTTGCTAAAAAAATTGTAAACTGCTGTTTTCGAAAGGCTCGATTTACATTTGAATTAAAAAAAAAAAATCTAAAAAAAACTTATTATTTTTTTTGTGTGTTTTTAGGCGACAAATTATTTAGCAAATTTTTAACAAATTTAATTGACAACGACATGTTGTACACCGACTTCTGTTGCCTGCAAGAAACATTTGATAATTTTCCGAAAAATATTTCAATTGAATAGATATGGTAATTTTTATTTCAAAAATGCGATCAAAATAACGTACAAAATCTATATAAATTAGCAATGCTTTTTGTGACAGAACTTTTAGTATTTCAAATAATCTATACTCACAAGAAAGGAATAAAATATCCTTCGACCTAATAATGGCTGAAATTTTAATAAGAATAAAATTTGAAGTTGCATAAATTTTTAAACACTTTAGCTTACAACTAAAGCAAAAGAGTTAGTAAATTTTGTATATAAAAATACAAAATTTATGTGGCAAAAAAATAGTTATTTGTTTTTTGAACTATAAGTGCATTTTTAAATTGTCCAATTATTTTTTTTAAAATCTAGGCGAGTTTTTTCCATTGTCGAGTTATTTGTTTATAGTTTGTATACACACAGAAAAGTAAAATTTAAAATCAAGCAGACACAACATTAAATTAAATAGAAACAGCTTTGAAATCAAACTAAGTTTGTTTTCTTTTGAATTTAAATATGTTTCTACTTATTTTTAATATGCGGAAATAAAATCAAAAATGTTGACATATTCAGGCATGTCACAGACTTCAATTTCACTTGAAAAGAAATTGAAAACGCAAATTGCTTCTCCAGAAGTAAATGGTATTTTTGCATATTTAGATCAAATATAACAGATAAACATAATTAATTATAAGTTAAGAATGCTGTTTTTAATAATTTCACTTAAAAAAGTTTTTGTTAGAGAGCATATTTAAGGTTTTAACACATATTTCGCATAAAATTAATATGATTTCGATGTACAATTTCGTAGCGTTTTACTTTTGCTTCTTCAGGTTTTTTGCGTTTTCGTAAATTCTAAAATGTTTAAAAAACACTTTTTGTGGTAAATTCGTATTCCAACTGCTAAATTTTGATATAAGTTGCCATTTGTAGTTAAAAAAGAGAAGATCGCCGATCAAAATTTAAAATTTTAATTTTTTTAGAAAAATTACGTTTTACTAATCAACAAGAAAATTATTGAATTTACCAACAAAAAGCGTTTTAAATGTAAATTTTTTTAAGTGAAATAGTTAACACCATTTTAGGGAATACATACCAAGCACTATTGAAAAGCTTTTATGAGTTTAAGCTGCTCTAAATATCAATTCCACTTTGGTTTTTGAAAGTGGAATGAAAACGATTTTTTTTTCGTTTTACGTTTTGTGGAGAAACTTTTAACGTTTTAAGTACCACTATTAAGCCTGTAGTATACTCGATACTTACCAGAACGTTTCATTTTCTATACAAAATTATCCGTAGCACCCTAAACTGCAAATTCATAAGGAAAAAAATTGTTTTCGATCACTTTAGGAAAAAAATTGCGGAAGTGAAATTGCGAAATCAAATCAATTCCGTAAAAAACCTGTGACATGCCTGATTATGTTAATTACGAAAATGTTTATTTTAAATATAATCATATTTACTATTCATAAAAAAATGCGATGTTAATACGCATACGATATAATAACTATGATTTTTTCTCCCTGTGTATTTAGTACTTATTTTGATGTTTTTAATGGGACATATTTTTTGTGAAATTGCGAATAGTTTTATCGTACTATGTGGAGTAGAACTTACGAACATAACGATAGATAAAGGAGTTTCCTACATGTAAAATTCTATCATGGTAAAATTATTTACAAATAACTGCAAACTAATGAATTTGTTAGTCGGCTTTAAAGTTCTTTTTTCCAAGAAAAATTTTATATGAGGCGTGGTGCGCACATTTTTTTAATTGCTAAAGGGTTCTAGATAGAGTTCTGTGGCGATATATTACTTTAGTTATCTTGGGGGTTTTGCAAAAGATGCGTTCACATGAGAGCACCAAGAAAAAGCTGGCCCGACCAGCACAATTTTACCCAATTATTTTTATGATTTACCCAAAGCTCAGTAGCAAAGTATATGCGGAGAGTTTTAGTAAATATAAATTTGTGAACATTAATTTTTTTCTCAAATCCCCCTTATGGGCGCACCCTTAAGGGCCGTGGACCACCTATTTTTTCCCAAACCATATATTTTGGCAGTGGAAGTCTGTATACTAAATTTGGTGACGCTAGATTGTCGGGAAATATTTGTCAAAAAGTTCAACAATGAATTGGAACGGGTAATTGAAAAAGAAAGCCTGAAACGCGTAAAGCAAACGGACCCAGGAATGAAACCGAAGCCAAAAAGGTGGAGAAGATATTGAGGGCGATTCTAAACATTTCTGGCTGCGGAGTAGCACGGCGCGTGCAATGTCGGAAACCTTTATGCGCAGATTAGTCTTTGGAAATAATCCGAATCCTAAGGATTTATAAAGAAAGACAGCCTATGTTGATGGTTTTCAAATAGGAAAGAGTTCTAGGGTTTTAATTGATTGACCTTGTCAATAATAGACATACAGATGGTCGTAGCCAGGAATTTATTTTGGGGCATATTTTGTTTTTTTTCTTTTGAGGATTATATATAGTGTGGACCGAATCATTTGGAAAACTTTCGCTTAGGTCAGGGGTAGATAAATATTGGACAGATGAAAATATATTTTTCGAAAGTGCACATTTATAGGAAGAAGCAGAAAATATTTTTTTATTGAAAAATTTAATAGGAACAAGAGAATTACCACACTGTAAAATTTCTGGCAAATCGGTATTAATCTTTTACTTTGCTCTTTTCTTCTGAAAGTTTCAACCAAAGTAAAAACTTTTTTTTTCTAAATCAAATTTTTTTTTACGAAAATTATTTCTCCATATTTAACGAGGAAAAGAAAGGTGTTTTTTATCGGACAAAATTTGCGGCTCCACAACGAATTGTAAATTATAATTTTAAAAAACTAAAAATCAATAAAAAAAAAAAAAAAATTAAGGATCCATTAGTTTTGTCTCCTCTATCACGTATACAAATTTCATCAAAATCTGAATTAATTTATATGAGAGTTAACAAAATCGGGATTTTTTATGTAATAAAAAATGTTCAAATCTATAGTGTAGTTTTTCAACGGAAATAGTAAAGATCTTTTAGATTTAGAATTTTGAAGCGGTTTAAAGAGCGGCTGATTTTATTATATACCCTAGTTTCATCTCTGAATTATCAATATTTTCAACGTTTTTGTTTAATAGTGGACCGTTTTTTATGTGAGTTGCTCAAATAAATCAAATTTTAATTGACTGAGTACTCTGTAATTTGTAGTAAACTAATTTGGTCTGTTCGGGTACTCAACATTGGGATCCCAATTTTACCAAAAGCGTTTTCTTACTGAACAATTGGGTAAATGAGAGCTGTCCTGAGAGAGTAATATTCTTGTTCTTCTTGCCCGAAGAAGCCCAGACTTTTTTTCGTGTAAGTTTGGGTAAATTGTTTTTATCAGCTGTTTTATCATCTGTTGAATTCAACTAGTTCAATTGAACTATTCACTTATTTGAACCAAAAACCTAGTTCACAACTAATAGCTCTTTTAGTTCAATCGCTCATTTTATTCATTCAGAAAAATATGTGTATCATTTACAAAAATTAGCGTAAAAGTCGCAAAAGCTTATCGGTAATGTTACAACTCCATAAAATTTCCGACAATTTTTCGAAGACGCTTGTTTAAATGTGTTAAAGAGATAAATATGGAAATAAATAAAAGCTTTTTTAATATTAAAATCTTTTCCAAATTTAATAAACTATGTATTCCTTTTTGTAAATAAAAATACCAGAGAAGGAAATTTTTGATATAAAAAGGGGTTTAACTAGAAAAGCTATCTAGATCTTTACAACAAATTGAACAAGAACTAGAAAGAGCGTTCACCAAATCGAACTATAATGCACAAATCTATTGACGTTTGTTTTCGGGCTTCAAATATGGTTTTTCGCGTTCGTTTACTTTTGTGCATTTTTGTTACTTCGTGAGAGTATCTCTTGTTAACTCTCATTTTGCCGAACTTTACCCAAAAAGTAAAGAAACACACCTATTATTAAAAATCAAATTGGGGTTTGTAATTATTTATTAGGCTCGTTTTGATAACACAGTACAACAAAATAAGAAAAATTTGATGCATCGGGATTGCGACATATCATTTCTAATACACTTTGGGACGCAGATCACGAATATGGCACTAGAATTTTAAAGTTAGCTTTAGTTTAAGAAATATTTGCAAAAACGTTTTTGTAGGAAAATTAAATTTTTTAAGAAACTTTTTGCAAAAAAATATAAAATTGAAAGTAATAACGCTATTTTTTTGCAACATTTTAAAATGATGCAATATGCCCTTGAATTTGATATATTGCACGTTTTGACAGCTGCGATAATATTCCCTATATATGCATTTAAAATTGAAATTTCTCTTTTTTCACGATTTCGTTAATAAATAATCTGCGATGAAAGGAATATCTAATATTTATTTGTACTTTTAGTAAACATTTCATGTTACCCAATTTATCAAAAAAATTTCGCATTTTCTGTTTCAATTTATAGTTAATATTGACTAAACCTGAAAAAGACTGACTTTTTAATACCTAAAAATTAAGGAGTCTGTAACAAATCTTAAAATATAAAACCCAGATAAAACCATTCAGAAATATTAAACATATGTTTTCCAATCAATTTCAACAAAGTTTTAGATAATTGAAGTGCAAATTTTAAAAAAAATAACGATTTTAAAATATGCATGTTCAAAAATGTATTTTATTTCCTTTTGCCATAGTAAATTCATATAAAATTTATTTGAAATAGAAAAGATGTAAAATGTGAATTTCAGATTGAATTGTCTGCAAATGTTGATGCAGAAGTTGTGATTCTTTTGATAAAAAGAATTTAGTGGAATATGAATTTACGTCATAAGTAAAAATTTTACAAATCCGATTAAGGGATTTTACTAGATTTGCAAACTAGGAAAATAAGTGAAGTTTTCACTTTAATTGCAGTTATATCCTAGATCCTTTATCTAATCAAAATAAATTGATATGTTTCCAAAAGCCCAAAGTCTATATTTTTAAACCATATTAAAAATTATCCATGGTTCAGTCAGGTGTATGAATAAATAAGAAATTTTAACAAAAAAACTGTCTTTTTGCTAAAAGTAAAATTTACAAATTTTTCAAAAACTAGAGCCAATTTTGAAATTTGGTGTTCACAATCGTGATGTTCATCCTAAAATCTATCAGAATTAATATGTCGAATGCCTGATGCATTTTTAGTGTTGTACTGTGTAATATACGTGTTACCAAATCCCATACAAATTTTGACATTGGGCTTGTGAAATGTTAACTCTTTCAATTTTTCAACTACGCTAATGTTTGAGCAACTGTCAGATGGTATACAAAAATATGTTGTCGTTTTTTTTCATATTCATGGTAAGTGTGAGCAACAAGACTATTTTAGAGAATATTCTAAATTTATTTTACATAAGAGTCTATTCAAAATTGGCCTACCTAAACAATTTTATTGGGGTGCGCACTGGACACTTTATTATTTTGCAGTCTCTTTGCCCATTTAATAAACTAAAAACATTTTCATTAAAAATTAAAGGATGTCCCTACGAATTGGTTCAAGCAATAACACTCCTGAAAAGATGCATATTAACGAACGGAATGCGGATAAAATAGGTAAAAATTTAAGGAGCTCTTTACTTTCCTACCAGCGACTTTTTAAAAAACGTTTTGTACTTTTTAAAAAGCTTTTGCAATTTTTTGCAAATGATAATAAAAATAGTTGCGTAAAGACGAGCTTGTTATAAGAAACCCCTTAAAAATGTTCGTGTAATTCTAATTCTTTTCTCTCTCTGTTGATTTTTTTTTCAAGATTATCTTGCAAAAAGATATGGAAACATATTTTCAGATATGCGGGGTTTTTAACATTTAACATGTTATCATATTAAAATACAAAAATTTTAGAACTTAGTCCTATCATATTTCAGTAGAAAAATTCCCATATTATCATAAATTTTTTCTTAAAGAAAGAATCTGACATTCTAACAACTGTATCCTTAAAAAAAATTTAAATATTGTGATATTTGCTCATCGAAAGTCCATTAAATAAAACGCAAGATGTTAATACATTACATCAATAAACTAGAATTCTGCGATAAAAAACTTGAATTTCTGAAATTCATTTTTAACTAAACAAACAAAAAATAGAATACAAAAAATTTAAGCAACGCTTTTAAAAATTCTAGAGTTAGACCGGATTTGTTGATTATTTCTTTTTATTCTTTATCATCTTTTGTTAAAATAACGAAATTTTGTCACTTATTCCTTCGAAAAATTTAAAAATATATTTATGTATCTAAGTAGAAAAGTAACGAAGTTCCTAAACTCTTTGTTTCTAAGTCAAATATGAATAATATAAATACCTATTATAACAAATACAATAAATTGAAATTAAATTGAATTTATATTTTCTATTTAAGTTTTATTTCAAAAGTTCCACATCATGAGAACCTAAAAATTGTCCAAATTTTTTCCATCAGAAAATAGAGAGAAAGTATATTATGGATAAAACCGTGTCACAGTCACAGAATTGCACAAATTTTGAATACGGATTTATGTAAACAATTCATAATTTATAAATGTTAAGTGCGTTCCTTTACTTTTTGGGTAAAGTTCGGTAAAATGAGAGTAAGCAAAAATTCTTCTCACAAAATTACCCAAAAGTTATCCATAACTTTATTTGCACTTATAAGTTATGGATTTTGTTCAATTAATTACACAGTACCAGGCACGTAGCTAGGGGGGGGGGGCTTGGTTTGATTTGATTTGACAAATTTAAAACTTAACAAAATACGTCGAAAATAACAATGTTTTTCAAAAAATTTAATAAAAAATATTTATTTTTTGTTGAAATCAAATAGCAAGTGGCCAAATTTCTGAAGTTTTTGTAAATAAAATGGACACAAAATCCAATTGCGAAAACTGTTTTCTAAAAATTTTTTTGTTAAAGACGTTTTTGTAAAAATCCTTAGTAGTTATGTGTGCTAGGCATAATCAAACAGGTTAGAAAATAAAGAGAATGCAATCCTCCAATTTACTGAAAAAAAACTTTATAAAATGTGCCTGCAAATAGGAAACTGAAATTTTTTTCGAACCTTTTAATTGATAAGTGGCTATTTTTTATTGTTACTACTAATAGTTTTCGTCATATTTGTTATAATTTAAACATAAAATTGATAAATTAACCTTTAGTTTTCCTTAAAAATTACAGGTTTCCTGCTTGTAGGTACTAAAAATTATGCTGTTATTATGGGAAATGTAACTGTTTTGAGCCCAGCGGTATTTTTTGATAATTTTAACAATATATGTCTACTGATTTTAAATAAATTTTAGAAAAATTGTTATAAACTGCAATTCATAATCGATTTGCTAAAATAAGTTTAAAAATTTACTAAATATCAATAATTTTAGTACAATGAAATTGGTATAAATAATTAGTAGACGCTACTTAATTTCAGTAAATTGTTGTAAAATTCAATATAAAATCAATCTGCTGAAATTAACAAAAAAAAAAAGGGTACTAAAAATAAACAAACTGTAAAATCTAAAAAAAAAAATAATCAAAATCAAATTAAAAAAAAATATATATATTTTTCTTTCGATTGTAAAAAATATAAAATTACTTCAACATATTTAAAATTTTAAGTAAAAATTGCAAACGGTTTTCCAGTTATTACCTTTTTATGCATGGAGATAAAATAAAATTTAATAAGTTTTATTTCCAAACTAAGAATATATCAATAACAACAAATATAAGCTAAATAAGAATTCTAAAAAAGCAACGAATTCTTGTAAATAAAATTTCCTTAAAGTATCCACTTGTTCTTAAGTTAGTATATCTTTTTACTAAGTTTCGCACTCAGTTTTGAAAAATTAGTAATATGTTTTGCTGAAATCAGACACTAAAAATCAGTACATACTCGTAAATAGTAAAGTGCGATTGAAAACTATTTACAAGTTTTTTTTACTAACTTTTTTATCTGATTGTACTCTAGGGTGATAATTTGGCATAATTTTGATATTTTACAACTTTGTTTCCACCATAAATTAAGCATTATAATGTTGGCTTTTTATAATTTTTTTAATACTAAAATTATTAACTGTCCATGAAAAAGCGTACTTTAGTGGAAGTGACCGTAAATTAAATACATATATAAATTTGGATTTGTCCCAATAAGCTTCTTGCAGTATATTTAAGAAAAATAGATTCTGCGATTTTAGAAGAACTTGCAAAATAATCATCGCGGTCAGCTTGTTGCTAAAACAAAATCCTCAAAGGGTTTTGCAAATCTAGCTCAGATTTTAATTTGATGTCCTCTTGAAATTTTAATCACGTTCACGTAACAAAGACGCACTATCAGTTGCTTATTTTTATTCAAATTGTTTGTTATAACCAGTTTTGTGTTAAAAATTGTCGAAATCGGTTTAGAAATTGTGAGTAAAAATACCAGGACACCCGGAAATTTAGATACAAAATTAAAAATTTTTTACAAACAAACAGTCGGAATAAAAATGACTACACCGAAAAAATTCCTCAGTTACTCAGTTAAGGAAATCCTCAGTTGATTTAAAATTAATCTTCAATAACTTTTGTTTCAGTTAGAGACATATTTTATTCAGTTATTTTCAAAACAAATTTCCAATTGGAAAAGAATGTCGAAATTGAAAAATTAAATTGTAAAAAAAAATAAATTGATTCTCTTATTATCAATAAAAATAATTCATCAGCAATGTTTTTGATAAAGGTAAGTCTTATCAAGCTCTATTTAATATGCGTCATCTAAAATTTTAATTTTTACTAGAACGTGACAAACCTAGATATATTTTTTGGAACATCCCTAAAATCATCACATAGGAAATGGTAAAAAATGCAAATTTCCTCAGTAGAATTCAATTCAATATTGTTTTTTTATTGCAAATACATTTAAATAACACGAAATAAACAAATAAAATGAAAATTTTTGTGGGTTTTTAAATTTTAGATGGTTGTTAGTAACTAAAATTGCATATATATTCAATTTAACTAACACTAAGTTCTCATCAATTGAGTTCTCAGTTGAATTTTATATTAAAAGAAAATTAGTTATATTTAATTAATTAAATCAACTGAGGGTCAGTAAGGGGTATTTCACCTGAGACTCAGTTGAAAATTTAGTAGACAGTAACTGAGGAATTTTTTCGGTGTAGCACTGGGCATTATAGTTCACAGTTCATTTCAATTTTATTTTTGAGCTAGTGTGTTCTTTTAGTTCACTCGTTCAATGGAGAAATTTTTTCAATTGTTCATACACTAATATAAAAGTCTTCAAAAAATTTTGCTGAAAAAACAGCTGAACTCAGCGGAACATTTGCTAAACATACAAACAGCAAGATAAAATCTGTTAAATTTACAAAATTTCTGCTATATTTTAGATAATCGAAAATGACGATTTACACTGCTAAGATCGGCAAAAATTTTCCTGGATATTAGTCGACTAAAACATCACAAACAATTTTAAGTTTTAAGTTTTTAGTATTTTTTTTTAATTTCTTAATGCGAATAAAAATCTACACTGCAGAAAGCAGTCTACTATTTTCTAGCAAATATTTCTGTTTCTTGTAGCAGGAGAGATCGTTATTTGTATTTAACTCAATTAAAATTAAAGATAAATCAACTTTTGAATATATAACAATTTTTAGTAATATTCATCAAGATTTCTTTGCCGGTATTAGCAAGGTAAATTTGCAATTCGCTAAACAAAATTTAGTTCACATATTACTAAAATTTCGTACATTTGATAGTTGCATTTTTGCTGTTCTAATTTTGAGTACATTTTTTGTTTGCTATTTTTACAAGATTTTTTCTATCAGTAGAAGTTTATATTATGGCAATTGTTTGTTTGATAATTCCGGATAAAATAAAAGAACAGAAAGGAGAAGTTGAAATTTAACTTATTCGTGAACGCCAGAGTGTTCTTAACTATAAAACAGAGCAATATTTTTTGGGGTTTCGCGCCACACAGATATTTCAAGAGGCCATAAAATAAAAAACCGGGCTAACTTTGCAAAATCCTCTGGAATTTTACTTTCATTTAGCATTAAAACAACATACCTACTCCATATCGGAAACGGATCAGAAAATTTTAAATACTGACAAAAAAAACTAAAATTTTCGAAAATTGAAATCACCTAGAATTTAAATTACACTTGAAATATATAATTTAGTTTAGAACTTAGAAAATGCGTTAAAAATTAAATTTTCTTCTATAGCCATTCTTAATTGTAATATTCAAAAAGTTTAAAAAACCTTTACCTTTTTGCGCTCTTGGAGATGCTTTTATAAAATTTTGTGCCTCTGACTATTTTATAAAAAACATTTTTGTATTGAAATTTTCTTTCTTTCTTTATCCGTATCAGACTATTAATAAATTATTTTTTCTGCTGATTTGTCACATAAAAGGTCTGTTCCTTTATGTTACCGCGGAAACCATTCTTACCAAAAAGCGTTCCCGTACTCGAAAATTTGGCAAATGAGAGCGCTCAAAATGGTGTATTTGTGTTTCTCTTTTTTGTATTAACTTCGGATAATTGTAAAAGGTGTAATGATAAACAAATAATACCATTGTGAAAAAATTTTAATTAAGGAAAGAAATACGCAAAATAAAACTTTTATATATAAAAATTAATTGAACAAAGTCAAAAAAAAATTTTAAATGCAAAAAATATGTGTAACTGTGCGATTTGTCAGCATAAAACTATATGTATTTTAATATTTTTCTTTCCCGTACTTTTGGGCAATTTTGTCATTTAGAGTGAGAATTTTGTGCTTACTTTCATTTTACTGAACTTTACTCAAAAAACGTAAAAGAGCACACTTAACTTAAAATAACGAGTTGTTGGTAAGGGTATTAAATTTTTCAGCTGTGTACATAGTTTTCCCTAGTGTACCAAAAAAAACATGGGAAAAATTAACCAAAAAAATTTTAAAAAGCCCCCCCCCCCCCAGCTGAAATAAATTCCTAGCTACGTGCCTGCACAGTACAACACTAAAAATGCATCGGGCATGCGACATCAATTCTGATAGATTTTAGGATGAATATCACGAATGTGAACACCAAATTTCAAAATTAGCTCTAGTTTTTGAAATATTTGCAAATTTAACTTTTAGCAAAAACACAGTTTTTTTGTTAAAAAAAAAAATCATATACCTGACTAAACCACAGATAATTTTTAATATGGTCTAACAACATAAGATATCAAGATATAAGAAAGATATCAACTTATTTTGATTAGGTAAATGATCTAGGATATAATTGCAATTAAAGTAAAAACTTGACTTATTTTCCTATTTTGAAAATCTAGTAAATTTGCAAAATCTTTACACATAACGTAAATTCATATTCCACTAAATTCTTTTTATCAAAAGAATCACAACTTCTGAAAATTCAATCTGAAATACACATTTACATCTTTTTCATTTCAAATAAATTTTATATGAATATACTATGGCAAAAGGAAATAAAGCACATTTTTGAACATGCATATTTTAAAATTGTTATTTTTTCGAAATTTGCACTAAAATTATCTAAAAAAAAAAATTTCCTGATTAAAAAACATTCAATTTATATACATATCTGGTCTTTTTTAAATTAAATTTCATAAATTTCCAATTTTATTAAGAGACTTACCATAATTCCGCAATTTAATGACTATTTTTCAAATTGGTTCCGAAATTTCTTTGCCTTTGCACATTTTGCTCCACTACTGACACGTTGTGATTTTTATTTTCCAAACATGATCACTTTTTGTAAAAGGACAAGCTCTACTAATGAATTGTACCATATCATCATAAAATTTGTAGCGGCACTTGTAACGGTACATAATTTTTTATAGAGGGTATGTACACGCAGAAAAAAAACAGGGGGAAATTTATCTAAGTGCTATGTATTTATACAACTAAATAAGTTTGAAGTAATTTTTACAATTATCTGGCAAAATACATATATTTTTTCGGATATTTTCCACTACACATGTATATACTTTACAAGGATTGTATATATTTTACAAAAAAATGTCCATATTTTACTAGAACTTTGTAAAACTAACTTGAAAATTATGTAGTTGTATAATTACATAGCTCTTAGGTAATATTCCCCCTGTTTTTTCTGTGTATAGACTTATGTATGTAGGTAACTTTAAAAAATGACAAATTATATGTTTTTTGTAGTTATTTGCTATCAAAAACAACAAAAGTTTTCTAGAATATGATAACAATGGTTTATGTTTTACTTTAAATAAAAAATGCAAGTAAAAAGAAAGTTAAATCATATTTTCCTCAATTAAACAGAAATTTGTTACCCGTGACTCTGTGTATAGGGAATATTATCGCAGCTGTCAAAGCGTGCAATATATCAAATTAAAGGGCATATTTCATCATTTTAAAATGTTGCAAAATATTGCGTAATTAATCGGCACATACATTAAGGAACATTGAGTAGGGAACAAAAAGATCAAAAAATTTTGTAAACACTAATTGCACGAATATCAACACGAACATTAACATACACAAATCAACCTTTGTAAAAAAATTGCCATTTTTCACGAATGTTCCTTAATGTATGGGCCGCTTTACTTTCAATTTTATATTTTTTTTGCAAAAAGTTTATTAAATAATTTAATTTTCCTACAAAAACGTTTTTGCAAATATTTCTTAAACTATTGCTAAATTTAAAATTCTAGTGCCACACTCGTGATCTGCGTCCGAAAGTATATTAGAAATGATGCGTCGCGATCCCGATGCATCAAATTTTTCTTATTTTGTTGTACTCTGTTATTATAAATAACCATGGATGGTAACGAATGCGGTTATCGTTAGGGTAACGATATTTTAGGTTATTTCGGTAACGGTATTTTAAAGGTAACGCTACTTCATTTATTTCGGTATCGGTATTTTAAGGATAACGGTATTTGAGTTATTTCGGTAACGGTATTTTAAAGATAACGATATTTGGGTTATTTGGGTAACGGTATTTTAAGGTTAACGGTATTTTAGTTATATCGGTAACGCTATTTTAAGGGTAACGGTAGTCAGTTATTTCGATGCATCCCGTAATTTTTTTTTACAAAAAACAAACGAGATTAAAAACAGAACCAATATATCAACTTACACCCGTATTCAAAATGAAATGTTAGTAGCATCTTATACATCGCACACAACGAGCTGTTAACTAGAATATTTTTTAGGGCTAGCAGCTAGTTAGAATAGAGTTTATTCAAAATGATTTCTTAGCAAACCGATTAAGACTAACCCTGTGTTTGAGAATACAAGGCTTTTTTATTATTGTGAATAGAATTTTTTGTTTTTTGGCGTTTGATAACAGAACTTTAGAAGGAATTTAGCAACAATACTAGAATGAGTTTAACAACAGTATTATGAATCAAACTCATGTTAACTCTATGCTAAATTTTCATTTTGAATACCGCTGTTAATGTACAAAAAATACTCAATAACCACGTGAAATTATCAAAAGCAGAAAATTTAAAAAACGGTAACGGTATTTTAGGGATAACAATATTTCATTTGTTTCGGTAATTTTAAGGATATTGATATTTCATTTATTTCGGTAACGATATTTTAAGGATAACGGTATTCCGGGTATTTCGGTAACGGTATTTTAGGGGCAACGTTAGTCAGTAGAAAGTGTTTTTAATCGATAACGGCATTTTAGCGGTATTGCCTGCCAACCCTGTAAATCGTTTGGGAAAACTCCAGTTTCTGGCGATTTATTTATAATTTTAAGCATAATATTGCCTATTATGTCCCAGTTACCTAAAATAATATTATTTGATATTCTTTTGTAGTCAGGTTTTTTCTTAATATTTATACATATAATTTTTAACTCTTCTATATGACATTGCACGGAATTTGAATTTTGAATTTATCACAGGTATTTTATTTTCATATTGCACATCATCAATGGAAATTCTTATTTCTTTAATACTGTTTTCGAAATATTTATTAAAATTTTCTGCTAAATTATCCTTAAATTCTATTTCGTTAAATATCACAGTCTTTATCACATTTCTGGGTTTTCTTAAAACTAGTTCTTTAATTTTTATCCACATTTCTTTTTGGTTATTTGTATTATTAATTGTATTATTTATATATTTATTTTTTCGTTTTTGATTTTAACTTTATAAGTATTTCTAATTAGTTTATAATTATTCCAAGCTATAGTAGTATTTTCAGTAATTGCCGTTCGATATTTAAATATTTTTTCCCTTTTCAGTGTTCTGAGTTCGTTATTAAACCACTTATTATTGAATTTTTCATTAATTTTTTTCTTTACAATAAATTTTTGAATTGTATTTTCTAAGCAGTTATCATACAGCTAAAATACCGTTTTCGATTCAAAACACTTTCAACTGACTACTGTTACTACTAAAATACCGTTAACGAAATAACCGAAATACCGTTATCCTTAAAATACCGATACCGAAATAAATGAAATATCAATACCCTTAAAATACCGTTACCGAAAGAAATGAAATACCGTTATCCCTAAAATACCGTTACCGTTATTTTTAATTTTCTGCTTTTGGTAATTTCATGTGGTTACTGAGTATTTTTTGTACATAAAAGTATTTTTTGTTGATAAATTGGTTCTATTTTTAATCTCGTTTCTTTTTTGTAAAAAAAATTGCGGATGCATCGAAATAACTGACTACCGTTACCCTTAAAAAACTGTTACCGATATAACTGAAATACCGTTAACTTTAAAAACCCGTTACCGAAATAACCCAAATATCGTTATCTTTAAAATATCGTTACCGAAATAACTCAAATACCGTTATACTTAAAATACCGATACCGAAATAAATGAAATAGCGTTACCCTTAAAATACCGTTACCGAAATAACCAAAAATATCGTTACCCTAACGATAACCGCATTCGTTTCGGTTAACATCCATGTTTAAATCAGTCATTGCCTCATATTTTAGTATAGCACATACCTAGTTCATTTTTGAATTTAGTTTTGTTGTATTTAAAGATTTCTGTTTGCATGAAATTGTTGAATTTTTCGTTATTCTGGTATATTCATTCATTATTTGTTTAGACCATTATCATTTAGGACACTTTCTATTTTGTTGCTGTAAAAGTATTTTTTCCAGTCTATGTTGAAATCTCCCACTATTATAATATCGATATTTTTCTCGCATATTTCTTCAATAAAGTTTTAAAATTCTTCACAGAATTCCGCCTTTCCACTACTTGGTGATCTGTATAAAATAACTATTATAAATGGTGTTTTTTCATAATTTGCCATTGGTTTGTTTAATTAAATTTTTCAATTTACTTTCACAATGTTTTTGGTTATCATTACATCAGCTGTTAAGCGGAGAATACACGAGGGAACATTCGTGAAAAATGCCACTTATTTTGTGAATGTGTGTGCGTGTTGACATCGAGCAATTCGTGTTTACAACATTTTTTGTTATGTATTTTTTGTTCCCAAACAATGTTCCTTCGTGTATTATCCGCTTTAGTTTTACAATTTACCAAAGTTACCAGAAGAAAAAGTCTGAGTAACTTTGGTAACGGGAACGCTTTTCAGTACGGGACTGCTTTTTGGGTAAGATTGGGATGCCGCGGGTTCCCGCGGTAACGTAAAGGAACGGACCTGTTGTATACGAGTACTTGCTCTTTAACTTTAACACACCATATTCAGGCTATTACTCTGTTTTTAAAATGTGATTTCTAGTTACATTGTTTAAAATTTTTAAATTTGTGTAATCATATGTGGGGCGGCCCTGGGCCCCCCCTGGCTACGGCCCTGGACATATGTACATATGCATTAACTGATCTGTCAATAATTAAAAATTTACTTACCTTCCGATATTGTTTAGCTTGAACTGCTTTTTAATTGTGGATAAAATAAATATATAAAAGATGTTCGTTGTGACTTATATAAATTAATTTATAAATTAGGTAGATTTCACTATTTTTCGAATTGATTTAATATTTCTCTTATATTTTTTGATTAAAATATTTATACACAACTTTTTAGAAGACGTCCTTTTGAAAACAGAGGCGTCAATATCCGAACAAGAAAAAACACACCACTTTGATTAAATTGATTTTGAGTGGGTGGAGGTGCGACAGAAGGCAAATAGACGGTTTTCTTCTAGTTGTTTGTATTGTATGTATTTGAGGTTTACTCTAGGGTTGATGGTTTTTGTTGGTTGGTTGTTGATTTTGAATAGTGGAAGAACTATAATTTACAACTAAATTTATTGAAAGCTCATAAATATATGCAGTTACGCACTATATTACAAATAGTAGAATTTATTTAATAAAAGGCTAAAGCAAAAAGAGCACAATTGTATATAATGAAATTATCTAAAAATTAATACTACATATTACGAATAAAATATATAAACAACTATAAAGCAACAATAAAACACAGAATTCTTTTAATTTTGTTTAAACATATGGTGCCTTATATTGACAGACTTCCTTTATAGTTGTATTTTTTATAATTTACGTGTTCCCCAAAATTTACGACCGACCCCCCCCCCCCCCCTTTATTTAAAAAGCGATACAATTGCTAAACTTGCACTTGATCCGTATTTTTCGATTTAATTTCTTTCATTTTTGTAAAATTTGTTTGTTATTGTTGCTTATTTGTTGTTGTTGCCCGGTTATCACGTTTTATTTGTGCCTTCTTTTTTATTCAACTATGGATGGGGTGCTCCCCAAAAACAAAAATGTTGCACATTCATTATTCACTTGATTACAAATTTATTGAATTTTCCCTTAATTTTTTTTTTTAGATATTCATTTAAATTTTTTTTGGCAAATAGTATTTTTTTATTTTATAAACTCACTTTCCCTTTAATGTTTTTAATTATATTTTTTCTTCTAGATAAATATATTCACTTTTTTCTTTAATTATAATTAATTTGCTTCAAAGAACACGCGCGCGAACACCCAGCCGCCTTGAAGTTCTTCTCGTTTCTGAAAAAATTTACTTTTTTAAAGTTTTTATCCATAATTTTCTCGTTGATTTTGTTTTGGTCTCTTGTTTGTATTTAGCAACTCTTTTAATTTAGAAAAACTTTTGACAGGGTGTCTCGGAAAATTTTTATTGAAAGTGCTGCCAGATTTTTAAGGGGAATTAGGAGAAAAATTTTAATATGTTTTTTACGGGATTTACAGATACTTCTTGAATACTGAATTTAGAATGAGCAAAAAGACCTGGTTTTTGCACAAAACTAATACTGAATTTAGACTGAGCAAAAACCAGATGGTTTTTGTACAAAACTAAATTACAAAAGCCAAGTCTTTTACCCTGGTTGTTTGGTTTTTCTTTGTCGCATCACTTTATAATTAAACACTTTTCTTCACGTTTTTATTTTGTAAACACGAATTGCACGAATGTCAACACGAACATTAACATACACCAATCTATATTCGTAAAAACTGGCCATTTTTTCACGAATGCTCCTTATACTATATTTATGCCTGAGCAAAAACTACCTGGTTTTTGGCCCTTGTAGTTTTTAACTTGTCAAAACGCATACAAAAAAACAAGCAAAAAACCAGTTTACTACAAAAACAAAGTGGTTTTTGCTCAAGTATAAATATACTATTATACTGAATTTAGACTAATACGGAATTTAGACTGAGCAAAAACCAGATGGTTTTTGTACAAAACTAAATTACAAAAGCCAATTCATTTACACTGAATTTTTATTTTTTCTTTGTCACATCACTTTTTTATTAAGCACTTTTCTTTATGTTTTTATATTTGAATTAAATTAAAAAAATTATTAACACATTTAAAAATATATAACAACACACAATTTTAAACTAAAACTGAAATATTTAAAAAAAAAAATAAAAAATATATTTTTGACACTTGCTTTAATTCTATATTTGTTGTAACAGGGTGTATCGAAAATTAGTTATATAAGAAATCGGGTGTATCAAAAATACAAATTTGAGATATTTTTACTTGGTTTTTGGCAAAAACCAGGTAGAATCTGGTTTTCAGTTTGTATGAAAACTATATGGAAAACTAAATTATTTTTTTTTTTATAGTTTTCGGCTCCAAACCTAAAAATTACCAAAAACTACTAGTTTTTGCTCAGTCTAAATATACTATAAGCAAAAACCAGCTGGTTTTTGTACAAAACTAAATTACAAAAACCAAGTCATTTACACTTGTTATTTAGATTTTCTTTGTCACATCACTTTGTCATTACATATTTTTCTTTCTTTTTTTATTATTAAATTAATGCAAAAAAATTATTAATACGTTTAAAAATTAATAACACAATAAATTTCAAACTAAAATAGAAATATTCTTAAAAAACTAAAAAATATTTTTTGACACTTGCTTTACTTCTATATTCGTTGTAACAGGCTGCACCGAAAGTTAACTAAAAATGATACCGGGTGTATCAAAAATGCAGATTTCAGATATTTTTACTTGGTTTTTGACAAAAACCAGGTAGAATTTGGTTTTTAGTTTGTTTGAAAATTATATGGAAAAGCTAAATTAATTTTGTAGTTTTCGGCTCAAAAACTAAAAATGGCCAAAAACTATTAGTTTTTTACCTAGTTTTAGTATGTATTATAGCTCTACCCAAGTTTTGGGTATAACTTATAAAATATGCTTGGTATAAAATAAGAAAACAAAACCTAACTATAAAGGTGCGTTTGCAATGACGGAGTACTCCAATCTGTAGCAAATGTATTTTATTTCTCTTTTATTTTAATACATTTTTATATTTTGCTATCTCTTTTTGTTCCACTCCAGAGTCAAACTTGTTTGACTCTAGAGTACAGATTTTTTCTACTCTAGAGTTAACATTGGTCTGTTAACTGTTTTACATGACAAATATACCTTAAAAAACACATCACTAATTTACTCACATCCCTAATTGTCAATAAATTAGTAAACAAAAAATTAAAAAAAGCAAAAATATATACAAATTCTTTTTCATTTTGAAAATAAATAAAATAAAAAAATATTTAAAATTGCAAACAATGGAAATTGAGTGAGAAAATTCCCACAAACTGGGTAAGTACTGAAAAATTTATGACAGTTTTATACTTACATTATATTTTGTCGCAGGCCATGTCTCTATTGCAATTTAATTTTGTTTTTAATTTTTTTATTAGGACTTTTATGCCGTTTCTTTTCAAAAATTCTAATTTATTTTCCATATTTTAAAAAAATTGTTTTTAATTTGGTGACAATTAGAGATGGTAAGAAATTAGTTATGTGCTTTTTTAGGTATTTTTGTCATGTTAAATAGTTAACAGATCAATGTTAACTATAGAGTGCAACAAATCCGTACTCGAGAGTCAAACAACTTTGACTCTGGAGTGGAATAAAAAAAGATGGCAAAATACAAAAATTTATTAGTAAGAAAGAGAAAAGAACTAAATTTTCTATAGATTGGAGTACTCCATCATTGTAAACGCACCTTAACTATACTTTCGGATTTTCGAATATAATACGTTTTGAATCCGTTTTGGTGTATCCGTTTCGGCACCGTTAAATACGGAATTCACCAATTTTCATCAGTTTGAACTCCAAAGTTAACGATGTCGTTTTTCTTCAGTTTATTCCTTTGTAGCGGTGACAGAGTTGCACAGAGTGGCATAGCCTCTGTACCAGGTTTATACTTAAACCAGCTCCTCACTTTCCAATAGCAAATCAGCTGACGTTTGTTATTGTTTAGAAAGTGGGAGAAGGAAGTTATAATGAATGAAAATAGAATGGGGTAATTGAAAATAAATTGAAATGGAATGAGGGGATCTAAATATGAGAAAATAAAATAACGGCTGACTTTAGATCAATTGCATGAAAATTTGGAGGCAAACAAAATGAGGATCTCTAATGGATATTTGTTCTAGTCTGTGATATTTTGATTTGCTTTAGCGTTTTTTTTATTAAATATTAATATGGTGAAGGCCGTAGATATGGTTAGAGCTACGTAGCTTCATCGAAATTTAGGGACAGTGACCTTTTGTATTTACGATAACAAATGTTCGCACTGTCATGTAGATAGGGATTTAGCAATATAAAGTGTTCTTCAATAAGAGCGCTACAAAATTTTTTTTTAAATAAAACAAAAACGGTTTTGGATATCAATGAAATTCTTTATTCCTGTTAAAGTACGTTCGATGCCATTGTGTATTGAAATCGATCTATTTTGCATGGCCACCACGGGCACGCTTGCAGAAGTCCAGACGCTGAACCCAATTTTCGACGGTTTTCAAGCATAAATCCGCCGATATTCGTACGAAGTTTATCAATCTTCGCTGGCTTGTTGGCATAGACCATAGATTTGACGCAACCCCACAGAAAATAGTCCAACGGCGACCGAGGCGGCCAATCGACTGGACCATTTCGTGAGATAACACGTTCTCCAAACTTGGTTTGCAATAAATTGATTGTGGCATTCGCTGTGTGGCTTGTGGCGCCGTCCTGTTGGAACCACATGTCCTCCAAGTCCATATCATCCAATTGGGGCCAAAAATATTCGGTTATCATTGAACGGTAGCGATTCCCATTCACAGTAACGTGCCGGTCTTGATCATTACGGAAGAAGTACGGCCCAATGACGCCGCCGGCCCATAAACCGCACCAAACCGTAATATTTTCGGGATGCAATGATGACTCACGGTAGTAAATTTTAATAATTTCGACTCGTTGTTGGCTCGTATATCTTTCCATCATGAAATGGCAAACCTTACTGAAGAGTAATGTCAAAAGAGCGGCAAGAAATATGGCGTCGTTTGCTGTCCCTGTCTTTCTACTTTTGTAGCGTCCCTGTTGAAGAATCCTTTAGATTATAATTTGGGTTGGGTTATGTGCAATATTTAACTGTGATAAGAGATGTAGGATACTAGTTAGTAAAATAGGTTAAAATAACTTGTTTTCAAAATTTTTGGTCACCCTATAAAATACTTATATTAACACACCGTCATGTCTATGTTATAAAGAGAAAAGAAATTCATTTACAATCAATTTTTTTTACCCGTAATATTTTTCATATAAATTCATTTTTCTGATTAAACTTAATTTATTCAATATCTAAAATATCTTAAAATGTCTAATGCGAACAGTCTGGAGAAGACCAAAGGTTAAAGGCAATTGCAATTTGACAAAAATCGCCCACCACCGGTTATACGCACCCCAATTACGAATCCTATATATAGAGACCCAAACGTAACTGATCTTTCGAGAACAATAAATCAAAATGCTAATATGTCTCAGTTACCGTCAGTGTTAGGAATAAGAAATCTTCCGAACGATACTCCAGTGGTACAAAACCAGACTAATACGCCTGAGAACAATGACCTAATCGATATAGGCGAACCTGCCGGAGGGGAACCTATAGTAGCAGAGGCTAAAAATGGTCGAAATAGTTTACCTAATAATATGACGGTTAGTATAGATAATGCTGTCATTAAGGCTCAGGAATATTATGGTCAAGTTTTAAGAGCAGAAATGGGACGCTGGATTCAGTCCACTATGCAGGAAGGTTTTAAGAAAATTTTGGACGAAGTAGATGTCCGTTTAAAGCCTCAACAGCAAGATTGTGCTGCGGCAATTGATTCAGTAAATCCTTTCGGGATTTCATCTTCGAGAGAAAAGGTTCCTATACCTGATAACACTGCGAATACCAGAGGCGATCCTATGTGTTTTAATAATTACCGCCAACAAAATTCGTATGCTACTGTTAGGGTAAATATAAATGCTTTTCAGGGACCCACTGGTTCAAACGTAGTGAACGGTTTAGGCGGGTAACCTGAAAATTATAACCCGAGATTTTCTGATATGCTGGCTAATGGTCCAATATTTACAACATATGAGGCAAATTTTAATGTAGAGCCCGTAGAGGGAAAAGTACGTATTGATAAATGGGATGTAGTTTTTGATGGAACAAGGAATAGTATAACTATAGAAGATTTTGTTTTGCGTGTAGAATATTTGAAAACACACTATGGTATTCCATGGACAGAAGTTCACAGAGATTTTCATTGACTCTTTCGGGTACAGGCAAAGGAGTGGTACTGGCTGTTTTTGAAGACTTACAATCTCAAAGTGAGCTACGATATTAATAAAAATAATATAAATCCTAACATTAATACTAATGAGTGAAAACTAGATTGGCCCACTTTAAGATGTAGCCTTTTAAAACAGTACCAGTCCAGACGCAGTGACTTTGAAATAATGTGTGAATTCCTTAATAGGATTAGGTGATCACGGTAGGGAGGGCAACTAGGGGGGGCATATTACATCTTTTGTCCCTAGTAAAATCTATTATTAGTTAAATATTGCTTGTGTTAATGTCGGTCAGTGTTAGGTTAACGTAACTTGTGAATTTTGTGGGTTTTGTTTTTGTTTGTGGGACTTGTTCCAAAGTGCCCATTGTTAAGTGTCATTATGGGTTTTTATTTATCATGTTTTTTTTTTTTGTATATAAAGTTTTATATACAAAGTTTACTTTGAGATTTTTAGTATGGTTTTTTTTTTGTTTGAGTTTTGTTAGTTTTTTGTTAGAAACTTTATTGTTCTGCCCTCTTCTCAGATGATCGGTCGATCCCCCCTGACGTCCCTGAGCTAGGCGGTCAGTATGGGTCGTTTTGGGAAGCCTTGGTCAAGGGTTTTGCAACAATTTTTGTCGTCAAAATAGAATTATTTAAATAATTTAATACGGGGTCGCACGGTAAAGTCGGTTAAAAAGTTTCTGGATGTCGCAAAAACGAGCATCCTGTCTTGGCCGTTGGCGCAGTAGCCAATTTACTTCAATTCACATAGAATCATTAAATAATAAGTGTTTATGAAATATAATTATTTTATGGTACTCGTATCCTAAAGCTGGGTTTACATTAACTGATTTATTTATCTGATTTAACGTCTGATGTGATTGTCAAAAAAAAATCTTGTATATGTGTTTACACTATAAAATGCAACCAGATGAAAAAGATGTTAACATCGAATTCTTATAATGTTGTGAAATATTTAAAAAAAAATATGACTCAAAATTTCAATCGGATTTTCTGTACTTATCAGTCATAATGTGTACTACAACGATACAACAAATAGTACACCCCTTGTGAAAACCCTTGATGTTTCGTTTGAGATTTTGTTGTCGTGTGTGCATCGTATGTATAAAAAAATGAAAAAAGTAGAAACACATGTTCCGTCACGCATGTTCCCTAGTGTGTGGGCAGCTTTAGATTAATATTTTTCGCGTTTTGGCACATCAAAAAGCACCAGATTTAGCGCGAAAAGTTCAAAGTTGGCAGCCTGTCACGAACATGTTCGCGAAAACGACGATTTTTATCGGTTTTTTTAGCGCTTTTTATCAGAGTGCTACACATTTTACTGTAATTTTTTATTGGCGCTCTTTATCAGTGATGGTATTTGAGAATTTTCGTTTGGTGCCTAATGATGACAAAAAAGTGCCAACGAGTTCGCCATGAGTCGCCGAAGAAGAAGGTTATCTCGTGACCTGTATTAAATTTTTTAATAGGGAACATCGGTTAATTGTTTTTGTTTTGCGATACTCTAAAGCGTGTCTCAGCATGCCGTTAGACTGTGCAGTCTAATCATATGCAAACCTATTCGGGCGTATTGGGGCTTCGTCGCGCTTAGCTTCCATTGTGAAGGCAATGGTTGTGTATGTGTTGTTGCTGTTCCTGTGCGTCTGTGTTGTTAATCACATTGTTTTTTTATATTGCGTATCAATACGCATTGTGTTTATAACCTGGTAATATGTCTGTTTGGTAACAGCGCCATTTAACGGTAAATTTAACTGTACTTTAAAACTCAAAAAAAAAAAAAAAAAAAAGTGCCAAAGTGTAAAAAAAACTTAAGCAACATTGCTGGTCTTATCGAATTTTTTCAATAATTTTTATTCTTTGTAATTTACTTGTAAAAATTATATCATCTTTCTTTGATTTGAAAATAATTTAAACAGAAAGTGATATTAATTTATGATCTTGAGTCAAACTAAAATAACATTCATTTACTTAAAATAACAGATCAACTAAAAACATTTCCTCCACGCAACATTTAATGTTTAAAAAAAATATGTTCAGCTTTTAGCACTGTCAGTTGTTTGAGTTTCACGTGAAAAAATTGTTATAATCCATATAAAAAAAATTATTTTTCACGACAATGAGCTTCACGTGAAAATTGTGTAGACTGTTTTCACGCAAATTTAATGTTCAAGACAATTATTTTACTTGTGAAAAAGTTTCATTTTGTGTTTATTGTGATTGGATCTTCTTCTAATATAATAAAAAAGTTATTAATTTTTCGAATTTAAAGTAACTTTTGAGGCATTTTAATTCGAGTGAATATTTTCCATGTGAAAAACAACTTACGGTGCTTATATTTCAAATATTTACACATTTAGGGTGGGTGCGAACTGGCTAAATAAAATCTAAACTAAATTCAGGTTTCCAAAATTCTATGAATTTTAAAAAAATTTTCAAAGAAATTTTAAACCCTATTGTCAATTTGTATTTATTTTGGAATTTATTTAATTTTATTTAATTTTATTTTAAGAATAAAAACACAAAACAATAAAAAAAAACTTTAAGGGCGGGTAACTTATCTAAAAATTAACCACAAATATTTTATATAAATTTGCCATTCTTAACTATAATGAAGCACTAAACTTACGTTATTTTAAGATAAGTTAGCAGGCCCAAGTCAATACAATCCAATCAATTAAAGTTTTTCTAATTTTATCCCCGTTGCTTTTATTTTTAAAGATCAAAATAATGATTAAATTGTCCCCGAAGAACTGGTTTTTTGTGTAGCGTTTGTTTTTTCATTTTACTACCCGTTATAAGTAAGCGTGGCTTTTACCTAGTGTCTTCAAATTCAATGAAATGTGCAAAGAAATTTGAAAATAACATACAAAACAACAACAGCGAAAATAATTTTGTCGTAAAATAATTTTGTTGTGTGTTATTTTCAAATTTCTTTGCACATTTCATTGCATTTGAAGACACTAGGTTAATGAAAAACCAGCGATATCGACCTTTTATCAAATTATATAGAAATTTTCTTAAAAAGTGCCAAAATTCTATGGAAAATGCTAAGGTGCCATTGAACATTCAATAGTTCCACAAATGGCACTTTTGTGCCACTTTTACCAACAGTGTCTTCTATATGACAACCACAGATGACAACAATAACAAACGAAATTGTACGGTACAGCTTTTGACAACCAGCTGATCTTTTTTTAATATAGTAGTGGTATTCACCTAACTGCATTTATGCCGTCGTAAACCGTATATTTTTGTAATCGGGTAATTTGTAACTTTACCTGCTTATTTGAATGAACGCACCTTTTAAAACTATTCACATTTCAATTTTGCATTTAGCCACTTTTTTGATCTAAACACAGAATTTTTTTAAATTTGTATAATTTAAAACAAATAAAACAGAAAATAAAAAAACAAAGAAAACAATACAAAATAATTTTATTTACGAGGGCTTGTAAACTAGTTTTGACATTAATCGAGGAAACTTACAACATATACACAGTATACGAGGCGTAAATACTTTAAATGAATACCTTTAGTGTGTGATAAAGGGTTATTTGCAGTTGACAATTATAAAAGTAAATTTTGATTGCGAAATTCTCGACAGGTTTTTTGCAGAATTTATAAATCCTTAGCTACAAAGAAAACTGCCAATAATTTGTTATACAAAATGTTACGAATTTTTTGCAACACCTCGAAAACATTAAATGCGGCAAAAACGTTAAATAAATCATGGACGGCCAACATTACTACAACAATAACAACACAAGGTCCGCCGGGAACAATTTCGCCAGCAGAAGGTAATATTTGTTATTAAAACAAGCACTCATCTCAAGGAAGTTTTTTATAACAAAATATCCTTATGTGATATTATTGAGGTTATGTAAACTTTATTTTTAACAAATTTTTAGAATTCAGACAAAAACGTATAAAATTCAATATTAAATCGGATAATGTAGAAGGAAGACCATTGTATTTAGATGCTCAAGCTACAACGCCATTGGTACTTAAACATAAATTTTATGATTATAAATAAACTTAATGATAATCTTAGGATCCCCGTGTTTTGGATGCAATGATGCCTTATTTGACTAATTATTATGGTAATCCTCATTCTCGAACACATGCATATGGTTGGGAAACCGAAAAAGCCATGGAAATTGCCCGTGAACAGGTGGCGAATATAATTGGAGCTGAGCCCAAGGAAATTATTTTCACTTCTGGAGCTACAGAATCAAATAATATAGCTGTAAAAGGTGTAGCTAGGTAGAAATTTAAATTTTTTATAATGTGATGTTTCTAACATGTTTTGATGTATTTTAGGTTTTACGGTTCCAAAAAGAAACATGTTATTACTACACAAACGGAACATAAATGTGTTTTGGATTCTTGTCGTGCTTTAGAAAATGAGGGATTCCGTATTACTTATTTACCCGTACAATCAAATGGTATTATTGACATGCAGCTATTGGATCAAGCTCTGACTTCAGATACGTCTTTGGTATCTATAATGACGGTGAATAATGAAATTGGTAAGATATGCAATTACATACTGAGTGTTTTAAAAAAAATTTATAATTTTTAAAATATTTTTTTCAAGCCTATATTGAATTTTTCCTAGTTCTTAAGATTTAAGCCGGAAATACAATAATGGAATACTCCACTTTGCAGAGTGGATTTTATTCATTTCTTCTTCGCACTTAAACATTTTTTGTATCTACCTTTAACCCGAATTCACAATGCTAGATTACTACACTCTGCAGAGTGGAGTGTACAGAAATAGAAATTGGGACAATGCAAAAAATATGTAAGTGAGAAAAAGAAAGCAACAAAATCTACTCTGCAAAGTGGAGTACTCCCGCATTGTGAATTCGTCTTCACTCAAATTTTTATTTAGTACCTTTTGTTATAGCCTGATTCACAATGCTGGAGACTACACGCTGCAGAGTGTAGTACTCCATACAAAGTGAATTTTTCAAAATCGAAACTAACAAAAAGCGAAAATTTTATGGCGAACCTAATGCAATTTTGCCAAAATATTAGTCTCACTTGAGTGTTAAATATTGCAAAAATATTTGTATAATGACTTAACTGTAAAAAAGCCTAAAACCGTCTACGCCTTACATAATAATCAGGAGGAATTATTTTGAATTGGGACAACAGTCTGCTGTGTTTATGAAACATGAATTGTAAAATAAAGTGATGTATTAAGCCGAATTCAGTGTTTTACCGTTGTTCATTTGTTTCTTTCTTTTTCGCATTTATATATTTTATGTATCGTACCATCTCTTTTTCTGCAAAGAGCACAAAAAGGTAAAAGTTTTTGAAATTTTTGGGCATTGAAATTAAGAATGGCAAACAATCGAACAAATTTTAATTTTTAGCCATGGATGGTAACCGAAACGATGCGGTTATCGGTAAGGATAACGCTATTTCAGATTATTTTGGTAACGGTATTTTAAGGGTAACGCTATTTCATTTATTTCGGTATCGGTATTTTAAGGATAACGGTTTTTTAGTTATTTTGGTAACGGTATTTTAAGGATAACGGTTTTTTGATTAATTCGGTAACGGTATTTTAAGGTTAGCGATATTTCAGTTATTTCGGTAACGGTGTTTTAAGGATAACGGTAGTAAGTTATTTCGATTCATCCCGCATTTTTTTTTACAAAAACCAAACGAGATGAAAAGCAGAACCAATTTACCAACTTAAAGTACAAAAAATACTCAATAACCACGTGCAATTACCAAAAGCAGAAAATTAAAAATAACGATAATGGTATTTTAGGAGTAACGGTATTTCATTTATTTCGGTATCGGTATTTTAAGGATAGCGGTATTTCAGTTATTTTGGTAACGGTATTTTAAGGATAACGGTATTTTGGTTATTTCGGTAACGGTATTTTAGTGGTAACGGTAGTTAGTTGAAAGGGTTTTGAATAGATAACGGTATTTTAGCGGTATTGCCTGCCAACCCTGTTTTTAACGCATTTTCTAAGATCTAAACTAAATTATGTATTTTAAATGTTCTTTATTTATGTTATTAAAGGCGATTTCAGATTTTTAAGCTTTTTTATTTAAAAAGTTTACCTTTTTTGTCAATATTTTAAATTATTTGCAACCCGTTTTTAAATTAGAGTACTTAGTTTATAATAGTTGTGTTTTCGACTTAACTATATCCGTTAACACAGAAAAAAAATCGGAGTACCTTCACGAAAACGTGTTTGAGATGAAAACTAACACATTATACAAGGATAATTATCGACGTTGAAAAGTCAACGTTTATAGGTTTTTGCTTATAACTTCTTCGCTTTACTTCGTAAGAAGTTGTGCTGGCATACGTTGGATTATACCAAAACTACTTTAAACATTAACTGTTTATAATTTTTTTATACTTTAATCGGTTAAACGTAGATTTGCTTTAAATACTTAACGTTGATAGGTACGAGCAAAAATACAGCTAATAACTTCCCAGGTAGAAAATAACAAAGGGGCCAGCACTTTCAAAGCACCGAAATAGGTGGTATGAGTGCTTGTTAACAGTGCTTTCCCAACGCCCAAATGATAACACCGTTCCACGCCAATGCGTACAAAGCCCTGGGAAAGCACCCTGAAACATAAAAATCTAATGCTTTCCCAACGCCCATATAAAATAATTAAAGTGCTTTCCTGACACCCAAGTGATGACGACGATACATTTAATGCCTTGCGCATTATTGAGATAGCACCAAGAAACACAAAAATCAAGTGTTTCCCTGCCACCAATTTATGAGCCCTCACCACTGAAGAATTTTAAATTACTTTAAAAGTAGATGATTCTTATAGTTTTTGCATTGTGGAGTCAAACATTATTTAATAATCCACTCTTTTTTGGAGTTTCCTTTTCAAAAACAAAATAATATTATAGGAAAACAAGCGCTGGGGAGTCACCCTTTTCAAGCGTTGGTAAAGCATCAAAATTTAGTGCTTTGCGAGTACTTCTTTTTGTTAAACCGCGGTCTACTTGTGCTTGCCAGTGCTTGTTTTTTATTACCACATATAATTTCTACCTGGGTTGTTTGTTTACATGTTTCTAACAGTGAACTTATATTTTGCAACACTTGACACAATTTTTTATTTGTGCGGTACACGGTATAACAAAAAATTTCAGCCTCAGTGGTTTAAGAGGAAAATTGAAGTAAAATTTATAGGCTTTTGCAGAGTAAGCTTGGATTTTTATGTTATGGCCTCTTAAAATATGTGTCTGTTCTAAAACCGACCACTTCGCAAAACGCAAAAAAGGTTGCTCATTTTTCAATACTTAGTTAAATTTCAACTGGTATTTGCGTTTGTTTTATTCAGAATTATCAAATAAACCATTGATATAATCTTACACTGATAGAAATGAACCTGTAGAAATAGTAAAAAAACAACTACTAAAAATTAGTTAAAAGTGGACCTGCCCAAAAAACTGCTGAAATTAGTGCAATAGAGTATTTTTGAATAAATTTTATTGAATACAAATAACAGCCTATAATCAACAGGAAATTTTGTTGTAAATAGTGTATTGCTTTTAACAGGGTCTATTTTTATTCGCATTAAAAAATTTTAAAAAAAACTTTCAAAATTTAATATTTTGTTTTGTGATGTTTTAGTCTATTAATATTAAGCATTTTCAATTAACTAAAATGTAGCTGTTTGTATCATACTAATATTTAGGAAACATATTTATTGTATTTATTTATTTATGTAATTATTTATGAGTCAATGGAACATAAATTCCTTAGAGACTAACACCCTTATTTTAAACTTTATAACAATGTCAATTTTGTTATAAAGCTTAGAAAAAGGGTGTAAGGCTAAAAATATAAGGATACTCGTAATACAAAAATGATTATGTGAACATTAATTTTAATTTCTATGTTTTTGAAAAAAACTGGAACGGGCGAAGTTTCACATCAACAGGCCACAAGGATTGATTAGTAATATCATTATAGTACTTAGAGTTGGTACCAATTTTAAAAGATATTTTTTTTTTCAATTCGTTTAAATTGGCATCGTTTTTCAGTATTACATATTTCAATACATATTTTACAAGTTGTTCCGCTGTTACGCTAGATTTAAATGATATATGAAACCAGATTTTATTAACGATAACATCTAAATCATTGGTTTTATTTACAATAACGTACGTGAAACAGAGCTAATTTGTGAGAGGAGTGTTCTTTTTTTTTTTGTTGGAAAATAATTTGTTTTCACTTTAAAATTTTTTTACATCATGTTTGCGTTTCAGGTGTTAAACAACCCATTGCCGATATTGGTGCTCTATGCCGTTCCAAAAAGGTTTTCTTCCATACCGATGCCGCCCAAGCGGTTGGTAAAATTCCTCTTGATGTCAACTCCATGAACATTGACTTAATGTCAATTTCGGGTCATAAAATCTATGGTCCCAAAGGTATAGGTGCCCTATATGTACGGAGACGTCCACGTGTACGTCTTGAACCCATTCAAAGTGGTGGTGGCCAAGAACGTGGTCTACGTAGTGGAACTGTGCCAGCACCATTAGCTGTTGGTTTGGGCGCTGCAGCAGAACTTTGTCAAAAAGAAATGGACTATGATTCGAAATGGATTAGTTTTTTATCGAATCGTTTATTAAATCGTCTAACACAATCATTACCCCAAGTAATACGTAATGGTGATCCCGTACATACATATAATGGATGCCTAAATCTTTCCTTTGCCTATGTAGAAGGTGAATCCTTGCTGATGGCTCTTAAAGATGTGGCATTGTCATCTGGATCAGCTTGTACTTCGGCTTCCTTAGAACCATCATATGTATTAAGAGCTATTGGTACTGATGAAGATTTGGCTCATAGTTCTATAAGGTACCTTCAAAAAAACTAAAAGTTCTTTATATTTTTTATGATAATTTCTTAATTTTAGATTTGGTATAGGACGTTTTACCACCATCGAAGAGGTCGATTATATTGCTAATAAATGTATAAAACATGTAGAACGTTTACGTGAAATGTCGCCCTTATGGGAAATGGTACAAGAAGGCATTGATATAAAGACAATTCAATGGTCTCAACATTAAGAATAGTATTGCGTTAATTAAATCACTCTAGTGACTGCTTGGTCTTTGTATTTTGTAATGGGAAAAACATATATATTTGTTTTTAGCTTTAACTACTTCTAGTAGACCTTTCGAAAAGGTTTTCAATTATTTTGTTTTTGAATTTTTCTATATTATTTTGTTCAGTAATTTAGGTTTTATTAATTTCAGATGTATTGATAACTATAATTTAATTAAATTGTTTTAAGCACCTACAAATATGCAATAACGAGATTTTTCAGTAATATATGGGTCATTCCATCTCAATATTGTTGCTATGTAATACGTTTTTCGGCCTTAATGTCTTTGTATTACAATATGGATTAATAAATAAATAAATCGACCTATGGTTGGAATCGACTCCTTTCGATTTGGATGAATTTTGGTCAGAACTTTTCTTTCATCATATAACGAAGTTTTTCCAAAGAAAAAAATCAAAAGTTATGCAATATTTAAAATTTCAAAAAAATGTCATAAATTTTCTAATTTTTTGCATTATTTTTCACGATAATGAGTTTCACATGAAAATTGTGTAAGTGTAAATTCGGTTTTCACGCAAATTTAATGTACAAGACTATTATTTTTCTTGGGAAAAAGTGACATTTTGTGTTTATTGTAATTGTGTCTGTTATAAAATCAAAAAAATGTTAATTTTTATAATTTAAATTGCATTTTGAGTCCTTCACAGTTCGTAAGAAAATTTTCCACGTGAAAAACAACTTACGGTGCTTTATTGCTCAAAATTTTAAAATTGGATATTTGTTTAATTTTATTGTATTAACCCAAGAAACATGTTTACGGACTCAGTCAAAGCTTGTACGTATACGGAACATTAACGGACCGTGTAATCGGATTTTCGAACAAAATACGTTTTAACTCCGTTTCCGTACCGTAAAATACTGACTTAATTGATTTTAATTTGAACCCATTCATATTGAACCCATAACTAGAAGTTTTCGTTTTGTTAAGTTTTCGATTTGAAATTTGTATGGGATTTGACAACCGAAAACGAAATAAATTTGAAAACTACTAGTTTTGGGTTCAGTATGAATGAGGTATTATACCTCATTGGGTGCGTTCGGCAGATACACTTTAATAGTCAACAGTTGTACAACTATCTGCTAAACGACCTGATCACTAAAGCTGGTTTCACACGACATGTATTTGTCATGTGACCTGTCACTTTAAGGACCCATATGTAATTCTGTATGTCTGTCAAAATGAGCGAATACATAAGGTTTATAATTTTTGCGTTCAAACGTATATATGTATTTACGCCTGACATTTGTTGATTTTAACAGCTTTTATAAAATTTTTCCAGTTTTTACTTTGGTTTTTTTTTGCCGACAGTTTCTTTTTTGTTTTGCCAAAAACAGCTGATTACATTTGGTTTGTCACGTCAAAATAGAACACGCTCTATTTAAAATATTGTCATATGACTTTTGCATATGGGTTTTACACATGCAATTTTTCAAAGGGTTCACACGGCATGTATAAATTTTACAATGTAAAAAGTGACAAGTCATATGACAAATACATGTCGTGTAAAACCAGCTTAACCGCTCAGACTGAGCGCTCAGGTAGCGCTGTCATATTTTGGTAGCGTAAAAAATGTTTGCTACTATTGATCAATTAGTGATACATTTGTTGTTGTTGATTTTAAAATTATTTTTTTTTGTAAGAATGACAAATAAAAACATACAAATATAATTCAAAAACAATAATTTAAAGAAACTAGAGGAAAATATATAAAAATTGTATTTAAATACGAAACAAAGAAAACGTCGTTCAGCAGAGTTACTAATCACAAAGCTCTACAAGTCACCGGTATCAGTTTAAGGTTTCTTTGCTGAATGTTACCATTGGTGGCGGTAGATGTAATAGGTCCAATACAACATCATCAATTAACTAACTTCAAGTCGCATAGATACATATATTAGATGGTAAGATTAATAAAATTTAGTGCGTGTTTTACAATGGTTTGTGTAAGATCGTTTGTTTTTATAACAAAAGCTCTGTTCCACGTACGTTAACGCGGCTACCCAATTTCTCCAAAATTATGTGTAAGTTGTTGTTGTTTCGAGTAAAACACCATCGTAAATACAATCAATTAAACCATAACTAATTTATTTTTTCTTTTGCATGTAGATGATCGATTTTATTATGAGTGACTATCGTGAATTTATGCGCTAGATAAAGAGGTAAACTCAAAGGTAAACTGATGTACTAAATATAGTTTAAATGTAAATAATATCGTTATTAATAAATCTATTAAAAATCAAAAAAAAAAATTTACTCAAATTTAGTCAATTTAGATAGATATACAAGTCCGTTTTTGGCCCGGAGTCACTCCGTTTATACACGACATAACGGTCCGTCATTGACGGACTTTCAACGGACTTGTCCGTTTTTTAAACGACGCAACGGTCCGTCAATGACGGACTTTCAACGGACTTGTCAGTATTTTACACGACATAACGGTCCATCATTGACGGACTTTCAACGGATTCAAATCAGTTTCGATGTTCCTTAAAATCCGTTTTCTGGTCCGTATACGGATCCGGAAAACGGTACGTAAACGGAACGATTTGTTTGTTGGGAAGTTTAAATTTTATATATTATTAAATTTTATATATTCTTTTAAAGATGTGTACACCGTAGTGTACAAGGGTAGTGAAAGAGTTAAGACCCAAGTCTGCGTTGGGAGATTTCCCTTGTTAGTATTGAAATCGAATGAAAAAGTCTTGGAAGTAGCGAAATATGTGATAATTTAAGATCATTAAATGCGAACTGAATATTTCCATTACAGATAAAATACCCAGTTTTCTGAAATCTTGATTATAATCATAATAATAATTGTGTGGGGTGTAATTCCTAAAATATACTTTTTTGTTTACAGTCAAAATCTATAAAATCCCCAGAAATAATGACGTATCACATATTTTCGACGACTTTAAAAAACTTTTAACATACGTGCAGGGGTATGGCATCACCAAAAAAATAAGTTATAAAAATATCATTAGCCGCTTTTTCTAATCACTTGGATTTAATAAATCCAAAAAGTAGTTCTCAAAGTGCTCAACAGATGTGTTAGATGCTTCCCACTTTAAAAAGAATTTTCTGTCCGACACTTCTTTCACCCTAATTTTTAATACCGAATTCGAGGATGAAAGATTTTACTTAAACTTTTACGGTGGGTCTCATAATGCAGGTTTAAACTTAGGTTAATAGTTAACCCACAAATTTGTTGTTGTTTTGTGCACATTTTTTTGACATTTTATTTTGTTTTTAGTTAAGTTAAAGTTAAAACTACAGTATGAGACCCACCGTTAATTTTTAACGGTGGGTCTCATACTTTAGGTTTAACTTTAACTTAACTACATATAAACAAAAGAAAATGTCAAAAAAATGTACACAAAACAACAAATTTTTGGGTTAACTATTAAAGTTTAAGCCTGCAGTATGAGACCCACCGTAATTATATTTTATATAAAACAGCGATAAACAGTCTGCCTTTTCAGTTTTATCACTTCAATTTATATGTTTACACAATTGAAATATACCACTGCAATATTTATAATTCACTAATTTGATTTAATTAAATTACTTACAGTAGAGTGAAAAATTGCCATTTCTATTTCATAGTATATTTAGAATAGGCAAAAACTAGTAGTTTTTAGTCATTTTTAGTTTTTGAGCCGAAAACTACCAAATTATTTTAGTTTTTCTATACAATTTTCATACAAACTGAAAACCACATTCTACCTGGTTTTTGCCAAAAACCAAGAAAAAATATCTGAAATTTGCATTTTTGATACACCTGGTTTCTTTTATAAGTAATTTTCAATACACCCTGTTACAACGAATATAGAAGTAAAGCAAACCAATCAGAAATCGCCAGTGATACAAAAAATCAAGCACTGGCATACAACTGGGTAACCATGGTGTTGAAAATAAATGACTGGGAGAGCACTCATTTGGGACGCTTTGCCAGCGCTTGCAAAAAGCGTTTTTCCAGCATTTGTTTTATAAAAATTTCGGTGGTTTATAAAAAAAACCAAAGAATGGTCTAAGAGTGATATGCCAAGGTTTGCAACCAGTGGTTATCCAGTGCTATCTAGCCAATGCTACCAGTGGTACAAAAACCAATTCACTGGTAGAGCAATGATTTTATAAAAATGCTGACGCTTCGTTAAAAAAGGTTGTAGTCACGGGAGGACCAAAAAAAAAATACATTTGAACTTTTTTTAAATTTTATTTTGGAAAATATATTTCCAGACCACCTATTTATTGGTTTTGCCAGCGTTAAAAAATTTTGTTTCTCCAGTGCTTTTCCGTCGCTTTTTGAACAGCCGGACCTTTTGTCTAATGATATCATTTTGGGAATGGGAAAGCACTTTTTGCCAGTACTTGTACCACCTGTTAAAGTGCTTTGCCATCGCTTTCCCATTTGTATTTTGCTGACTGGGAAGTGTCAAAAATATATTTTTATATTTTTTTTAAATATTTCGGTTTCAGTTTAAAATTGTGTGTTGTTATTCATTTTAAAACGTGTTAATAATTTTGCTAACGTAATTTAACAATAAAAACATAAAGAAAAGTGTTTAATAATAAAGTGATGTGACAAAGAAAAACTAAATGAACAGTGTAAATGACTTGGCTTTTGTAATTTAGTTTTGTACAAAAACCACCTGGTTTTTGCTCAGTCTAAATTCAGTATCAGCTATTTCTCCATGTCCAAGATGGAAAATATGTATTTGGTGAGGTGTAGTTTTTTTTCCAAACATATTTCATACAAAAAATTTTAAGAAAAACATTTTATTTGTTAGTTTTGCAATTTTTTTGTTTCTCTTTTAATTTTCATTCGTATTTTTTCAGACATTAAATTAACAGAGTGTTTCACATATTTGTGCTTTTATTGTTATATGTAAACCCAGACAAATAAATCCAGTTTTTTTTGGATTTAATCCACTTTTTGTATGAAAAAAACGCTTAATAACAAACAAAAAATAAACGGATATCTCAAATTTTATTATTTGAATATTTTCCGCGCTTGTTGTTTCCTTATTTTGAGCAGTTTTTGAGTTTTTAAATATAGGCCTAGCTGATACTAAATACTACCGGTGAGTAAAGATGAGCGATATTTTCATACCGGTGATTTAATCACAGTTATTGATAAATCACTGGTAACGGCAGTGATCAAATATTTCAAGTCTCAGTTACTCGGAATGTCGTTATTTTAATATTTTTGTACTATTCTTTCTTGCAAACTGCATTGTGCACAGTAATACATGTTTTTTTCAATAACAGTGACTTGCTTTCACACTCTTCTGAATAAAATGTCTCCTTCTATCATGTCTTTGTTACCGGTCGCAACTATTCTTCTTTTAAGGCCCAGTTTTTAGGAAGTGGATTATCTTTAAACTTAGTTTAACGCAGTTTGTAACTGGAAAATGTGGTTTATTTTGTTTTATTTCAATAAAGAAATAAATTATACTAGAGAAAAAGTTTTTCCGGCAAATTTTTGTTAATAAACTTTGAAATGGCTGACAAAATTCGTTTTTGGTTTAACTGAAATCTTAAAAACTCGCCATAAATATTATTTCGTTTATTTATCAGAAAATCGCAGTCTTTTCCATAGAAAAACCGTGATCACGATCACAGTTCAAAAGAACAACGATTTGCAAATCACATTCACTGAGAACAATGTTACTGAAAAATCGCCGGATCGCCCATCTCTATTACAAACCCGTGATCACGGGCACTGTTTAAAAGAACGGTGATTTGAAAATCACGATCACTGCTAGTAGCGTTATTCAAAATTCACCGGATCGCTCATCTCTACCGGTGAGTAGTGTAAGTTTTGATTTCCTATCTATAATTAACAGTCACCCTATAAACATTTTCACTGGAATTCAAGTTGAAATCAAGTTCAATTCCAGCACTGTTTTCCAGTTTCAAGGCTTGAATTCAACTTTTATTACATTTTATTTCAATAGCATACTCCAGCAAAAGGGAAACAAAAATTCAAGTTTGAAATATTTTTGTTAAAAAAACAAGTGCTAGAATTTGAAATATACTTTACTTCAAGCAAAATTTAAAGCACTTGAATTTTTAAAACCTATGTGCTTATTGGGTCAGTCTCTACATACAGGGGTATGGCATCACGACAAAAATAAATTATAACAACATCGAACGAAAAAACCATAACAAAATACATGCAATACAAAAACAAAATACATGTAGTCACTCATTCGTGTGACAACGAACGTCTTCTAGAAACCCCATGTCTCTGCACTAGATGGCACTTTGTACAAAAAATTTACAATTTTCTTTTTTATTTAAATTTAAATAATAACAAAAAAAAAGCTAAAAAAACAGGGGGTAACCTCGTAACTCGATTGGAAAAAAATTTTCGAATTCGTAATCTTGCAAATATACCCCCTGATTATGTAAGGCGTAGACGTTTTTAGGAGTTTTTACAGCAAAGTCGTTGGAACAAATATTTTTGAAATGTTTAAAGAGTCGAGTAAGACTTATATTTTATCAAAACTGTATTAGATACGCCAGGAAAATTTAACTTTTTGTTAATTTTGATTTTGAAAAATTCGATTTGTATGGGGCGTTTTTACTAAATACGCCAACGCCTTACATAATCAGGGGGATTGTTAAAAATATAATTCTATATAAAAATTGTACTTTTTAATTTATTTTCATCCTAAGAGTTGTACACTACACATAAAAATACAAAAAGTAAGATTTTTGCTAAAACTTTTCTTTTTACGAAAGGTACAAAATTTACGAATTCGAAAGTTTTTTTTCGAATCGACTTACGCGGTAACCCCCTGATATTTCAAATTTTATTGTTTAAATAGCAAAGTCGTTGGAACAAATATTTTTGAAATGTTTAAAGAGTCGAGTAAGACTTATATTTTATCAAAACTGTATTAGATTCGCCAGGAAAATTTACCTTTTTGTTAATTTCGATTTTGAAAAATTCGATTTGTATGGAGGAGTTTTTACTAAATACGCCAACGCCTTACATCAGGGGTATGGCATCACCAAAAAAAATAAGTTTTTGATAAGTTATAAAAAATTCGTTATCACTAGATGGCACTTTATTCAAAAAATTGACAATTTTCTTTTTTGTATTTAAATTTAAATAATAACAAACAACAAAGAAAAAAACAAACGAATATATCAAATTTTATTATTTGAATATATTCTGCGCTTGATTTTTCCTTATTTTGAGCAGTTTTTATGTTTTTAAATATAGGCTCAGCTGATACTAAACTGATACTAAAGTGTTGCCCACGTAATACTAAATTACAGCGCCCTCTACCGGTGAGTAGTGTAAGTTTTGATTTCCTATCTCTATAATTAATAGTCTCTGTCTGCATAGGTGCAATAGCTTTTCAAAAAATTGAATTGAACGATTTCTAAATATTTTTCAAATCTAACCTTCAATAAGAAAATTTGGAAAAATAATACAAGTTTTTGTTTTTTACAAAAAACAGTTTTATTTATTAAAAAAATAATATTACATCCAGCCACATTTATAGCATTTTTTTAAAATCAAATAAATGACAAGCAAAATATTTATTTAAAATATTAAGGGCCGATAACTTATATAAAAAATAACCAGAATTAACCAGAGATATTTCCATATAAATTTAACAGTCATTGCTATGGTTAAGCACTAAACTTTGATTATTTATATAAGTTAGCAAGTCTAAATGGAAGATATTTACCTACTTAAACTAAATAAATTGTAAAAAAAGAAAACAATAGGAAAACGAACTAAATTTTATTAAAAAAAAATCAACACATTTGAATTACGCAAAAACAAATACGGTCAATTTGTGTTTAAGCTGAATATCATTAAAATTAATGAAGTAATGCCGAACAAAGGTTGATGAAATAATTTGAAAAAGCAAAAGGTGAAAACAACAAATGGAAAATAGATGCAAATAAATGATTAACTAATAATTTACATAAGTTTAGCGCAAAAGAAATTTTGCATCATCTGCTGCCATAACTAATTTTAATTAACCTTTTTTATTACTGGTTTACTAGCAGCAACATCTCCCAAAATCTTACGGCGTTGAGCAAACATATGCAAATACATTTTCGGGAATAGGGGAATATACAACAACATTACAATCCACAACAAGACAAAATAAGAGAAGGTAGCATTATAGATATTAGGCATTTCAATAGACCACAGGCTGGTATTCTTTTTGGCATAACCTTGTGCCCACCAAAAACACAATAATTCTCCGGTGACACCAATGGGATACAACGCAATAAAGGTGGTGTAACGTAAAAATACCAAAACGTATGGCATAAATTTAATAATATTGAAAGCATAGTAGCCGTAGCGTATAATTTCAGTTATCGACCAAGCTAATAAAGCAACTGGTAATCCAGGTGATACCTTACCTGCAGGTGTAGCCATAACTACACCCACAACAACCATCATACGACTTAATACCTGGAATGTGGTTATAACTGGATTAGATTTAACCAAACCACAGGCGGCATTAATAATTTCCACAAAAGCAGCGTTTTGGAATACTATAACCGCTACACGTGTATAATCCCATAATGTAATGCTTGCTCTAAATTCCGCTCCTTGTATTAGGTAGTAATCAGCCAGTTGGTATAGGATATAACACCAACCGATTACTTGCACAGCATTGTAGAGAAACAAATATCCTTTAACGGCTGTACTTTGGTCCTTAGCTTGAGCTTTCGCAGATCTTGTTGGTGGTGCCATTAGTGTGGACGATTCGGAGCGAACTTTCACCTCCTATTCTTAATTAAAGACTAGTAAATTGTTTAACTAAACTTGTAAGCTACTTATAATACAAAAACACTTTCACTTGAATCCACTGTTATCAACTTGGCGCTTTTTCCGCTAATCTAGCGCTTTTCACTGCTCATAGCTGGGGAAATGTGTTTTATTACTTAGCGTCTTGACGAGACATTGGGTGCGTTCGGCAGATACAATTTAATAGTCAACAGCTCTACAACAGTTGTACAACTATCTGCTGAACGATCTGAACACTAACCGCTCAGTCTGAGCGCTCAGATAGCGCTGTCATATTTTGGTAGCGTAAAAAATGTTTGCTACTTTTGATCAATAAGTGATACATTTGTTGTTGTTCATTTACAATAAAAATTGTTTTGTATGAATGACAAATAAAAACATACAAATATAATTCAAAAATAAAAATTAAAAAAAAAATAAAAGCAAACTATAGAAAAAGTGTATTTAAAACAAAACAAAGAAAACATCGTTCAGCAGAGTAAGTAATCACAAGCGCTACAAGTCACCGGTATCATTTTAAGGTTTCTCTGCCGAATGCTACCAATGGTAGCATAAATACTTTTTTTCTATATTTTCCTTTGATTTTATAAATTTTTTGTTTTTGAATTATATTTGTATGTTTTTATTTGTCAATCATACAAAACCAAAATTTTTTTAAAATCAACAACAACAAATGTATCACTATTTGATCAAAAGTAGCAAACATTTTTTACGCTACCAAAATATGACAGCGCTCAGACTGAGCGCTTAGTGATCAGGTCGTTCAGCAGATAGTTGCACAACTGTTGTAGAACTGTTGACTGTCAAATTGTATCTGCCGAACGCACCCATTGATTTGTTTGCCCAAAAACTAATCGTCAGCAGAATAACGGGAAAAAATTTGTCCATTTGTTTTGGGTGGAGAATACGTAATGGCAGACAATTCATTATTTTTTGTTGGAGTAGGTCACAAACGAAACTATTTATTTTCATGTTTTCAATGTGTTTGTCACTAATTTTTTTCTAATAATAAAAAGTAAATTGCATTAAATTCAATAATATTACAAATTATTTACTTTTTCTTAACATTTTATTAATTTTCTTCTATTTTCTTTATTTTTTAGTAATGCCACTAAGTAAAAATTAGATCTGGCATCGTGGTTGTTGTTGCACATAGTTGTGAGAACAATTGTGCTGACAACATTGTCTGAACAAGAACAAAACATGAACAAGAGTGGTCCACACGAGACAAATTCATGGGCGAACAAGAAATTGTTCGTTGGTTGAACAAATCGATGTCTCGTGTAGACTACAAGTTATCATCTTGACGAGAGATCGATTTGTTCAACCAACGAACAATTTCTTGTTCACCCATGAATTTGTCTCATGTGTACCACTCTTGTTCTTGTTGAGACAACGTTGTCAGCACAATTGTACTCACAACTATGTGCAACTTCAACCACGACCAGGGCTGCAAAATTTGCCGATTTTTGGGCATTTTGCCGATTTTTTATTTAAAAATATGCAAAATGCCGATTTGCCGATTTTTGGTCGAAAAATGCCGATTTTTGTTTTTAAATTCAAAAACTACGGAATTTTATTTTTTTGTGTATATTAATAAATAATTAAATAATTCTGTCTTTGAAATTCTTACAGAATTTTCGATTTTACTAAATGAATCTGAATTTCAATAATTGGAAGCTAAATGTACCCCACGCAATATTCGTATACAACTTTTGACATCGTGCAAAGATTCATTTGATTGTAATGTCATATTGCAATTTTTCTATTTCTCCAAAATGTAAGAAAAACAATGTGCCATATTTTGTAAAAGTATTATACAACTTATTGCAATATGTAGCAAGAGGACGATATGTTGCTAAATTTAAAAAAAAACACAATTCTTTAATTTCATTTTGAAATCTGATTCAATTTTATCCGGACGATTCTCATCATTTAATATTTTTATATATTAACCCCTCAATTCATAAATGCTTTGTAAAGTTATAGCAGGTTTACAAAACGTCATTTTCATACAAAATTTGTTCAATAAACGTTTATGAATTTAGGGGCATATTATTTGCTACTTTATTCAATAAATATCTTATTCAAAGAATCAGTTTGATTTTTGTTGACTCATTTTATATAATCAAGCAAATTAATAAAATTTTAACAAATCATTTTAACTAAAAATGGTTAGTTACATTGATTTGTATAAGGTTGCGTTTACACTTGCATCGAAATCCCAAGATTTCGCTATTCACCACTCTCAAAAAACAATGAAGAAAAGCATATAAACGTTAAATTTTTAGAAAATGGATTTATTAGACCCAGCTATGTGTGCTTTATTAAAAATTGCACATATATATGCTTTTCTTCATTGTTTTTTGAGAGTGGTGAATAGCGAAATCTCGGGATTTCGATGCAAGTGTAAACGCAACCTAAGGCTGCGTTTACATCTGCACCGAAATCCCGAGATTTCGATATTCACCACTCTGAAAAAAGAGTGAAGATATGCGTATTAACTTTAATTTTTTTTAAAAATGTATTTATTAGAACTAAATATGTTTACAAAATGTTGGGTTTTAATTTTTATTTAAAAATAAAAATTGTTTTTTCGACCTTTTTATTAATTAATTAGAAATTTATTAATTCAGTTCGAGGCCAATTTCCTTATTATGAATTAAGCCTGGATCAGCCAGACGTAAACGTAAACGTATCTCTGCATAGCTGAATTAATAAGTTAAATAAGAACAGAAGATGTGTTGTGTTTTTTGTTTCATTCTTATGCATTCAATATAAAGCAAACGTAAATACACAACAAAAATCTATTCACAACAGATTTTCGTTGTGTATTTACGTTTGCTCCAGTGTTGCCACCAGTAGATCAAAAAATTACACAGCTGTAGGTCAAAAATTATCCGAAACCATAGGAAATTACACAAAAAAGAATTATAAATTTTCTGTTACATTATTTCAGTGAATGGCTATTTTATATACAAAAAATTATAAAATACAAAATATGAGGTCCTTTGGACCAACTCTCCTGGGGTAGAACCAAAATATTTTGAATATAATTCAGGTTAACGGCTGGTTGGATTCCTATGACACTTCATACACTAGGAAAAAAAATAAACGCCTGTGGGTTTTCTCTTAAAGCGTGAAATTTATTCATTTGAAACTTTAAATTTTTACAATAACATGGTCCGGTTTTTTGCATCTTCAAAGCCAAATCAAGACTAATTTTTCTAAAAAATTTTGATTATTTGTTGCAACTTTATCTATTAACTAAAGAGAATGTCAATCCAATATGTGTTTTAGTCTTAAAGTTGGAATATAAAAAACGACATTTTTGCTTTTTTTTAAGATTGTTTGAAGAATCTTTGTCTAGATTAAAAGTTTTTTTCAGAACAAATATAGTAGGTATGTAAGTTTCTTTGAAGGGTACTTTCATTTATATGTGTTTTATAAATAAATATTTCCTAGTTCCTAGTTAATCTCTTCCCAGAGCCCTCCAAGTTCAACCATTTTGTACTCAAATTTCCATTGAACACAACATAAAAACGTATTTTAATTTTAAAGTTCATTGGAAATATCAATAGTTGGATAATAGGTTTGTTTTTTAGTTCCTTTCCCTTTTTTTAAATCCCAATATTATATTTCTGATTTATTAATTGATTTAGGTAATATCAAATAAAATAACTTCTTACCAAATAAATTTGATGGTTTTGATCGAATTCCAACCAATCTTTCCCGTGGGTGAAAATAAAGATTTAGCATTTTCACAAAAAATTCCCAAATTTTTTTAATGGATATCCGAAAATTTTGTCCGATTCTGCTGACTTTTGGAACATGATGTTTAAATACAGTTTACCTACAAATATCATAAAAATAGTGAATTATTGGGCGCCATTTAGACTACAAAAAAATTCTCTTTACATTAAAAGCACTAAAACTGTTATAAAAACTTTAACAGTTCTATATCTAAATATCGACTAATTAGATCTAGACTTAGGCCCTGTGCAAAGTGGCTAAATTTGTTCTAAACTGAATACAAATCGACGAAAAGGTTTACAGTTTCTTTGAAAATTGTTTTAAAAAATTTTCTTATTTCAAAGAAACTTCTAAACCAGAATTAAGTTTAGAATTAGTTTAGCCAGTTCGCCCCACCCTTAGAATTAAATTTACGAAAATTTCTGTAAAAAGTGAAATTACACAAAAACTACACAAAAATGTCGTTATTCAAAAATTATCCAACGAATGTGTAAACAGTCTCGTTTTTGAATAATTATTCAAAAAGTGGCAACACTGGTTTGCTCTATATTGAATGCATAAAAATGAAACAAAAAACACAACACATCTTCTGTTCTTATTTAACTTATTAATTCAGCTATGCAGAGATACGTTTACGTCTGGCTGATCCAGGCTTTAACATAATAAGTACTTTTTTCAAAAACTGCTATTTTTCTTCATCAGGATATTCTCCTAACAAATACTTCACAGAGTTTTTGCTTTCAAAAACCTCTAACACTTTCAGGAATGAAAAGACGATCGTTTCGGGGATTTTCCAAGTCCCCTTCTTCAGTTTTCTTTAGAAAGTGGTGGCAATAGTGCAATGCAAATTGAAACATCAAAATTTCATATTAAACGTAGTCTACTACATCAACGAAATGAGAATGGAGTAAACAATAAAATATGTTTTCGAAGTCTCTGCAAAGACATAACCAACAATAGAAATATTATGAAAGTTTTTGTTTTTGTATTTCGTACCATCGGTACAAATAAAATACAAATTTTATTTTTACCACTTCTTTGTCAATTACAAGGAAGGGGCAAAAAACATTTCTCCGTACTGCGAGTATTGTCAAAATGTTGGGTTTTAATTTTTATTTAAAAATAAAAATTGTTTTTTCGACCTTTTTATTAATTAATTAGAAATTTATTATCTTTATTATCTCGATCGTCTTTTCATTCCTGAAAGTGTTAGAGGTTTTTGAAAGCAAAAACTCTGTGAAGTATTTGTTAGGAGAATATCCTGATGAAGAAAAATAGCAGTTTTTGAAAAAAGTACTTATTATGTTAATTCATAATAAGGAAATTGGCCTCGAACTGAATTAATAAATTTCTAATTAATTAATAAAAAGGTCGAAAAAACAATTTTTATTTTTAAATAAAAATTAAAACCCAACATTTTGACAATACTCGCAGTACGGAGAAATGTTTTTTGCCCCTTCCTTGTAATTGACAAAGAAGTGGTAAAAATAAAATTTGTATTTTATTTGTACCGATGGTACGAAATACAAAAACAAAAACTTTCATAATATTTCTATTGTTGGTTATGTCTTTGCAGAGACTTCGAAAACATATTTTATTGTTTACTCCATTCTCATTTCGTTGATGTAGTAGACTACGTTTAATATGAAATTTTGATGTTTCAATTTGGATTGCACTATTGCCACCACTTTCTAAAGAAAACTGAAGAAGGGGACTTGGAAAATCCCCGAAACGATCGTCTTTTCATTCCTGAAAGTGTTAGAGGTTTTTGAAAGCAAAAACTCTGTGAAGTATTTGTTAAGCTGCCTACACACTAGGGAACATGGTTGAGGGAACTAAAAATATCAAAAAAATTTGTAAACACGAAATGCACGCTCTCAACACTCACACACACACAAACGCACTCACACATTCACAAAAAATGCTCTCTTTTTTTAAGTATGTTCCCTAGTGTGTAGGCAGCTTTAGGAGCAGTGTTGCCAACTCTTGAAGGCAGGAAAGCACTGTGAGCATTGTGAAAACGGGTAAAAAGGGTAAAAATTTACCAAAAATGGGGTAAAAAAGCACGATAATAATTTCTTGAAAAATTTTGTCAAGATTTTAAAAACACATTTTAGCTTTGTAAAATCGTGTAAAAAAGGTTCAAATAAATAACCAAAAAAGGGGTAAAAAAGCACCAAACTAATTTTGAAGTTTAAATATAACGAAGTTGCGATTTAAAATTGTACTACAAACATTGTTAAAAAATGTATTTATACCCTACACCACTATGTGGTCAGGGTGTTATAGGTTTGTGCTGATGTTTGTAACACCAAAAAATATTGGTCCTAGACCCACCTTATAGTATACCGATCGGCTCAGAATTTTTTTTATTTCGATTTAACGATGTCCGTCCGTCCGTCCGTCCGTCTGTCTGTCTGTCTGTCTGTCTGTCTGTCAATGCATTCTTGTGCGCACTCTACAGGTCGCAAATATTAAGATATTTTGATGAAACTTGGTAGACCGACTTATGTCGGCCCAAGGACGAAGCCTATTGATTTTGGTTAAAATCGGTCCATGTTTAGACCTAGTGCCCATATAAGGGTCCTACCAAAATTATATTGTTTATACGCTGTTAGCCCAATAACGCAGCCTATTGATTTTGGTGAACATCGGTCCATGTTTAGACCTAGTGCCCATATAAAGGTCCTACCAAAATATACATCGCAAATATTAAGATATTTTTATGAAATTTGGTACACAGACCTATGTCAGCCCAAGGATGAAGTCTATTGATTTTGGTTAACACCGGTTCATGTTTAGACCTAGTGCCCATATAAAGGTCCCCCCAAAATTATATTGTTTATACGCTGCAGGTGGCAAATATTAAGATATTTTGATGAAATTTGGTACACAGACCTATTTTGGCCCAAGGACGAAGCCTATTGATTTTGGTGAACATCGGTCCATGTTTAGACCTAGTACCCATATAAGGGTCCCCCCAAAATTGGCTTGGTTACAAACTGCAGGTCGCAAATATTAAGATATTTTAATGAAATTTGGTGCGCTGACTCACATTATAGAAAATTTTGACACAAGCCCCATTTTAACCCATTCGAATTTCGGTTCCAAACATTAGTTGGCTTTTAACCAGACTGGTGTAGGGTATTGTATAGTCGGCATGCCCGACTTTAACCTTTTTACTCGTTTTTTGAATATTTCGTATTATTTTTTCAAATTTGACAGAAAATTCAAGAAAAATTGAAAAAAGGAGAACATATACCAAAAATATAAACTGTACAAAAAGCACTAAAAGCACTGCCAGAAATCTGAAAAAGCACTATAAATACCCGCTTTTTATAAACGGGTATTTGTAAAAAATCACCGGGTACGGGAAGGAAAAAAGCACCGAAAAATACCCGAAAAGCACTGAAATGGCAACACTGGTTAGGAGAATATCCTGATGAAGAAAAATAGCAGTTTTTGAAAAAAGTACTTATTATGTTAATTCATAATAAGGAAATTGGCCTCGAACTGAATTAATAAATTTCTAATTAAATATGTTTACTTTAAGGCTCCAGTAGTCTGGTAGTATCGTAAAGTTTCGTGTCAGCTGTTTACTTTCAACTAGTGACACAACTACTTAGTTTGGAAGTAGATTTGACGTAAGAAAATCTATTGAAAATAGATTTCTACTTTACGATACCTCATTTCACCTCACTTTACTACCAAACTAATGCATTAAACACATAGACGACTGCAGCTACACGACTACACGACTACAAATGCTGCTGGCTGCAATTGTAGTCGTGTAGTCAGCTACTTAATTTTTTTGAAAACGACAGCAACATGTAAACAGATAATCCTAAATATTTGACATTTTGATAAATATTAATCTTTTTTGGTTTGTGCTTCTAAAATAATGGCTGAGGAATATTTTGTTAATTTTGTAAGATCCATTTTTTTTTACAAAACATCACAATAAAGTTATTTCCAAATATAAATTAATGAAACCTTCAAACAATTGTAAAATATAAACAGCTGTTTCTTCAGTGTTCCCAAAACGGTGATTTTCTAGTCAGAACTAGCGATTTTATTTCGCCTCTAGCGGGAAAAATTGTCCTGTTTTACATATTTTGTTATATTGTCAACACTATTTTTGTTTTGTAGCCAACAAAAATAGAAATTATCCTAAGTTGACTACAGCGGCAAAAGTAGTCGTGTAGCTGTGTTGGTGTCAAAATAATCGTTTTCATATAAACGTGTGTATTTTATTTTTGACAGGCTGTAGTCGTGTAGCTGCAGTCGTCTATGTGTTTAATGCTTAATTTGGGCCTTACTCAAAATTGAACATTTATGAGCTTTCCTTCATTGCTTTTTCAGAGTGGTGAATATCGAAATCTCGAGATTTCGGTGCAGATGTAAACGCAGCTTTAGTTCATTTGAACTAGTTGGGGGTTTTCAACCGCTTAGGAGGATTTTAGGGGGCACCAATTTGTTAGGGGGAAAGAAAATCATTTTAGGGGTAGTTTTGACTTAAAGAGCAATTAAATTTTAGAGTTCGATGATTGGTTTTGTCAAATTGTTGATAGTTTTTCACATAAATTTTTATTTTCTTTTAGCCTACATATTTTTGAAGTTGAAAAATTTTAGACTATGACTACACACAGAAAAAAGCAGGAGGAATATTACCTAAGAGCTATGTAATTATACAACTACATAATTTTCAAGTTAGTTTTACAAAGTTCTAGTAAAATATCCACATTTTTTTGTAAAATATATACAATCCTTGCAAAATATATACATGTGTAGTGGAAAATATATTTTAGGGGGAAGTTTTTAGCGGTAGAGAAAATTTAGGGGGTTTTATGGACAACTTAGGGGGATTTGTAAAAAAATACTTGGCAACACTGATTTGAACGGTTCAGAGTATAAGCACAGATTAATACCAGATGTGAAACCAATGACAGGTGTCAAAAAAGTATTCTCGAACCGTATGGTTTTGTTTACATGGAAGTCAAGTCAAGAGGGAGATAACAATAAAAAATCTCCATACATTTTGTATTGCTCATTTTTTGTATATATCTGTCTCTTTTTAGATTATTGTGCTTTATCTTTTGTGTTTTTCTTAAATTTTTGCGTTTTGTTTTGCTCATTTTCTGTCGGCCATATTGCCCAAATCAGCTGATTCATATCTGGTATAATTTGTGATAAGCACAATGCAAAGGTCCCCGTTTTTCCCACACAATTTGACAATTAAAATCGTGCAACGATTTCCGTGCGATATAAAACTTATTTTATTTTCTCAACGGAATTTCTTATTCTCCTGTTTTTACTCTCAGATTATTTTACTAATGTTGCCAGATTTTCACACAATTTCAATCACAGTACAAGTATAGTACGATTACATGGTTGATTTCGTCATGCACATGGATTAGTAATATCAAAGGATTTAACTTTATACATTTATAAAATATATAAAAAACAGCAATAACACAATAACCTTTCATCTCCTTTTATTCTAACTAATGTAAAACAACAACAATACGTTGGAATGTGTCAAGAAGAAAAATATAAAATATAACCAACTTGACTTCTATGTGTTCTGTGTTGTAAAAGTGAGATTCCGTTTCCGTTGCTATTTTGTTCACTTTTTTTCCGTCACGATTTAAGATTCCTTTTCCATTTGTATTGTGCTTATTCTCTCAAGGCTCATTTAAGGGCGGATTATGGGACCGTAAACGTAAATGTGATGTAACTGTACCGTGTCGTAGCTAAAAAGTACACTTATAGATTATCGTAAACGACATTACTATTTAGCATCTATTTCATGTGGTTTTATATTTTATTCTAAAATTTTCCATTTATTTGTTAATTTTTATTCCTTATTTGTTGTTTGAATCAATTTTCTTTATTCATTTCATATTTTTTCCGACTGTTTCGATGCCGGATAGAAAATTCTGATTTCAACAGAATGATCCGGCAAGTTCGTTTACATTTACGTGTTAGTAACCATTCGTATACATTTCTTCTTGTGGTATCGGAACAGCTGATTCGTTACAGATACGTTTACGGTTGGGTAACTCAGCCTTTAGCCATACGTAACGTAACGTGACGAATCAGCTGATTCAATCTAAAATAATGAGTAAAAACGAAATAGACTGTCAGCTATGCTCTTTTGACTCAATAGATTTTCCATAAGTAGACTCGTCACGTTACGTCCACGTATAGCTAATTATACCTTCAGTCGTTAATCGATATGACATCGTTCACCATTATTCGTATTTTCGTTAAATCGTTCATTTCGTTCTTTAATCATATCAAATTTGTATCCCTTATTAATTTTATTACAAAATTAAATGGTTTTCTCAATAATGTAACCCCCCGTTTCCACATGCAAGTAAATAGTTGAAAGTTGAGAATACGTATTATCAGCGAAAATTTCGAAAATTACCGAAAAAACATGAAAATTTTACATGTGTCACATTACTTGCTGCAAGTTCATGTTTAAAATGTCGTCGAAAGCATAGGTTGTCACTAAATAGCTCCAGTATTGCCAAGTATTTAATATTCTAACAAAGCTGGGAAAAAATTTGGTCTTAACAATTTTTTTTTTCAAAAACCTTTAAAATTGTTATTTTAAATTACCATTAAGATATGTCGTTGTGTTCTTTTTTACTTTTTTTACAAATAAATACAAAATCAGTTGTATTACAACTTTTACTTTACCAAATACTAGTAAATTAATAGAAAACATTACTAGGCAACACTGTTTTCTTTATTCTGTCATTTTACTTGCCGCAAGTATCAAAAATCCTTCAAAAAATGTCTTCAAAATTTACTTGCAAGTTGAGTCGCAAGTCGTATAAGTGTGTATTAGTGAAAAAGTGTAAGTGTATTGAGTTTTTCGAACTTGCACTTGTATTGGATATATCCTAAAATATATGAAAAATAAATCGAAATTTCAATCAAAATTTTATTTTTTTTTCTTCATGAAAAATTGGGGTATATGTTAATGTTTTCAGTTAATATTTTAACAAATAAATCAAGTTTTCATATAAATTAAAAACAAAATATTAAAACTAAGACTAAAATTTTGATTTGCTTTCAAATATTTTAGAACATATCCCAGCAAAATCTTTCATTACCAAATAAGTGGTTATATAATGAAACTAAAATTTTTTACTACTTATAATTCGGCGTCAGTACTAGTTATTTTTGTTAGGCGAAGCTGTTTTTATAAGCAGTCTAGCTTACGCGCGACTACTTATTTATTTATGAAGATAATGTGAATTTGGTAACTACTTAAATTTTACCACTAGTAAGTATATAAGTAAGTCGTATTATTTGACAACTTGAAACCACTTATTTTTTAACTGCGTATAAGCACACGAATAACTACTTATTTTGGTAACTACTTATTTTATATACTTTTGTAATGCAGCGGGTAAGCGGGTGCACAAATTTTGTGCGTTTTTTCATGCAGCGAATATGGACACCTACTTACAAAAACGACCTTGTCGAACAAAAATGAGTTTTGACACCGAATTATAAGCAGTAGACCCTAATTCTACTGCTTATTATTTAGATATTAGTAATGAGCACCCATTACTGAGATTTTGCTGGGATCCAATGGTTTTGCAACTTTGATACAAAATAAACATAGTTAAAGTATATTGTTTATATATTAATACAAAGCAACGAAACTGTTGTAAAAATAAAAAGGATTAAACAAAAAAAATTTAATTTTCTGAATTCTTACAAAATTCTGGATACATTCTTAAATATTAAAGGCAAGGTTGGTTACCGAAACGAATAACGGTAAAGGAAACGGTATACCGTTATGGAAACAGCAATACCGGTACGTACCGGTTGTATATTTCAATTTACGTTTTCAAAATAGAGATTATAAGCTTTAAATTCAATGCTGGTAATTTTAGTAACTAAAATTATTATCCATAAATTCTTTTGTGGAAAAAAAACTATAAATTAATAAATACCGTTAAAATACAGGTATCTACCCATAAAAATAACGGTATCGGTAATGATAACGGTATTTGAAAATTTTTTTAGAGGTATTGGTAACGGTACTCAATTTGAAACCGTATTTTAGCGAAAACGGTATTATAACGATAACGGTAACCAACCTTGATTAAAGACATTGGTAGCATTCGGCAGAGAAACCTTAAACTGATATCGGTGACTTGTAGCGCTTTGTGATTACTTACTCTGCTGAACGATGTTTTATTTGTTTTGTTTTTAAATACATTTTTTCTATATTTTCCTTTGATTTTTTAAATTTTTTGTTTTTGAATTATATTTGTATGTTTTTATTTGTCAATCATACAAAACAAAAAGTTTTTAAAAACAACAACAACAAATGTATCACTATTTGATCAAAAGTAGCAAACATTTTTTACGCTACCAAACAGTGTTGCCAACTCTTGAAGGTGGAAAAGCACCGTGTCCATTGTTAAAACGGGTAAAAAGGGTAAAAATTTAGCAAAAATGGGATAAAAAAGCAAGATATTAATTTGTTGAAAAATTTAAGTCAAGAATTTAAAAACACATTTTAGCTTTGTAAAATCGTGTAAAAAAGATTCAAAAAATAACCAAAAAAGTGGTAAAAAAGCACCAAACTAATATTTTAAAATTTTGAAGTTTAAATATACGAAGTTGCTATTTAAAATTGTACTACAAACATTGTAAAAAAAAAAAGTATTTTTTGTTTAGTTGGTATTATTTTTTCAACTTTGACAGAAAATTTTAGAAAAATTGAAAAAAACGAGAACAAATACCAAAAATACAAACCACAGATTAATACCAGATGTGAAACCAATGACAGGTGTCAAAAAATTATTCTCGAACCGTATGGTTTTGTTTACATGGAAGTCAAATCAAGAGATAATGATATAAAATCTCCATACATTTTGTATAGCGCGTTTTTTGCATATATCTGTCTCTTTTTAGATTATTGTGCTTTATCTTTTGTGTTTTTCTTAAATTTTTCGTTTTGTTTTGTTCATTTTCTGTCGGCCATATTGCCCAAATCAGCTGATTCATATCTGGTATAATTTGTGATATAAACTGTACAAAAAGCACTGCCAGAAATCTGAAAAAGCACTGTAAATACCCGCTTTTTTTGAACGGGTATTTGTAATAAATCACCGGGTACGGGAATGAAAAAAGCACCAAAAAATACCCGAAAAGCACTGAAATGGCAACACTGCTACCAAAATATGACAGCGCTACCAGACCGCTCAGACTGAGCGGTTAGTGATCAGGTCGTTCAGCAGATAGTTGTGCAACTGTTGACTAATAAAGTGTATCTGCCGAACGCACCCATTATTAAATTCAAACGAAAGCTTAACTTCTGTCGATTTAAAAAATATTAAAATTGAGCCAAAACTTCTGAAAAACAGTGCTTTTAATGAAATCTAAAAGTTTAAAAATCTCGAAAACTGAATTACCGATTAATTTTTGTTGTTGCAATTTTTGTTTTAGTGTTATCAAATAAGAAAAAGTTTTCGCTTATTTAATGTTAACAAAAAAAAAAAGTACAAAAAGTACATAAGCTAAACAAAGTACTTTTTCGTAATTCTTTAGGAGTTATGCAGGAAGCAGTACAATTAGTAAAAAAAAGTACGCGTACTGCTGAAAACAGTACGTCTGGCAAGCCTAGTTTAACTTTAACTAAAAACAAAATAAAATGTCAAAAAAAATGTACACAACAAATTTTTGGGTTAACTATTAACCTAAGTTTAAACCTGCAGTATGAGACCCACCCTTACTGGTTAATAATCAACAATTCACAACAAATGGAGGGTAATTTTTCATTTTTTTCGACGTACTTATTATAAACGGTACTTTTAAATAAATTTACCTGTTTTTTCTGCTTGATTTGCATGACCGCGTGTTTGAACGTTAGGGGAGCTAGATTCAGGCAATTCTGCAAGCAATTCATGCAAAATAATCCGAAATTTATGGTAATTTTTATGCAATTCTGATACTTTTTTTTTTACAAAATTCGGTAAAATGTGCTGGCAAATGTTGCGGGCTTTCGGCCAAAAAATTTGGCAACAGTGATAAAATCTATATCTGAAAAAGCAACTTTTTTTGCTCTGGCAGCACTAGCTAACGTTTGGGAAGTGTTCGGAAAGAGAAAAATTGTTTGTTGTCAGAATCAGAGATACAAGTCGACACAAAATAGTTGGCGGCGGCTGCTAAACAAAAATAATAAATTAATTAGTTTTAAAATCATGAGTTTAGGTCGTTTATAGCGCTCAAAAGAATATATTTTCGCTGTAAAAACCTCAGATTACTTTACATACCTTCCCATTTTAGGTTTTCAAATTTGTTACTGAATTTGACATTTTCAATTAATAAAACTTCATATCAAGCTTCAAATTTCGTTCAACAATTCCGAAATTGCAAAAGAAAATGTTGTCCAATCGAAATCCTATTTACCTTTCAAATTTTCTAATGTAAAAACGATATGAATTTCGAATTGGAATCGAGTTAAATTGCGGCGAGACTTCCAACGCTTCAAAGTCGCTTCAGAATACATATAGTCAGCGGCAGCTAAGAAAAAAATGAACTGCGGCAATGGAAGGAATTCGGGTTGAAAGATTTTCTAACGTTCATGTTAAGAAAGCAAAATAAGTTAATTTTTTTTTAAATCAAAAATAATGGTAATTGTTAAATCAAAAACAATGATAATTGTTAAATCAAAAATAATGATAATTGTCAAATTAAGAAAGTATCGACTTGGCTGCCACTACAAGCTAACAAATATAAGCCGAAACCTGCCGCTCACTTAGGCGGCTAGACTCCCAAATAAAAGTTGGCGACGGCGACAAATCGACTTTACGTTACTCGACTTGCATCACTGGTCAGAATTAACAAATGGAGGACGCAGTTTGTGAATTTGAGGAAAACGCCGATAAAATAGCCTAAAAAATGAATATTTGTAATAAATCTGCAGACTTGGAGTTTATAAAACTTGTGGAAAGTTATCCCATAATCTATGATAAAGAACATTCACGCGGTCATAAGAACTCGACTATGAAAAATGACGCTTGGCAGGAGATTGCACAAATACTTAAAAAATCGGAGGTTGCCTGTATAACACGATGGAAGTCCATAAGAGATCGTTTTGGCAAAGAATTTCGACGCCGACAAGAAAACTCGCAAGAAACTACAAATTGGGAATTGTTTCCACATTTATTATTTCTAAAGGACCACTATAAACATGGGTAAGCAGATAGCGTGCGGGTTATGTTAAAAATGTTTTTACAGATTAAAAATTGTACTTGCAGATCAGTTCGTAACGATTCAATTGATGGTATCAAATATGAACCTCGAACTCGTAAAACCAAATCAAAAAGGGATGGTGAATATTTAGACGGCGACGGTGAAGAAGATATAAATCCCGAAGAGTTGGCTTTAAACCAGAACATTATTGCATTGGTTAAAGATCATGATGTACTCTACGATCGTAAGAGGGTGAGAGATTCAAAAAATTTAGCTGCTAAAAATGAGTCTTGGACTATTATTGCTAACACTTTAGGAGTATCAGGTAATTTTTAAAAATATTTTTTTATACTCTTAAAAATTAAGGAAAAAATCTGGAACCTGTAATTTTTAGATTTCAAATACACTTTTATTTATTAGTTGTTTGAATTCCTTTTATTATTTATTTCAGAGGAAGTTTGCTATACAAAATGGAAAAAATTAAGAGATCGCTTTTCACGAGAATATCGACAGCTGCAACTTCATCCAGAAAGACCAATGACATGGATTTATTTTAATGATTTAAGATTCTTGGAAAGTCATTATAGAAAAGGGTAAGATTTGACCTCATCTTCTTATTTATATATTTATTTATCTGTTTAATTTCCATTAGTATTCCCCTACCAATAGAAGAAATAAAACGTAAGGCTAAATATACTCCTCCTGATTGTAATGAAAATCCTTGGGGAGAAGATTTAAAAACATTTGGTTATGATGATAACGATAACGAGCATCATGATGATCATCAGGATAATGATGCTAATGATCTTATAACAGAAGAAATTGCAAATGACATGTCGGAACAACCATTTGACGAACTATTATATATTCAACCTAAAAGACAATGTCGCTCAGATGAAGATCCACATACCTCCAACATACAAGTATCTTATCATGTCACACACGATATGGCAACAAATCCCGTTAGTCAGGTATCGTACACCACAGCAACATCAACTCGACAAACAACTATGGCAAATGAAAGTTTAATGTCTAATTCTTCAGATGCTGAAGAAAAACTTCATAACGTTATTGCAAATATGGAATGTGTTTTACGACAATCACAAGATTGTCTTAAGGTGGTTCAACAGCAGAATGAACATTATAAACAAGAATTGGAAAAAAGTAATAATAACATTAATATGCAACCACAAATGTTGCAAAAAGTTCATTTGCTATTGGATGGCTTAGAACCGGAACAACGTAACAAGGCAGAACGCAAAATCTTACAATTTTTATGTGAATGTCAAATTAAAACATTAAATAATGAGGAAATTAATGATGTAATGCCCGTAAATATTTATTAAGTATTTAAGATACCGTTATGAGTAGAAAATTGTAATGATTTACAATCTTGCATGTGATGAAAATCGATCGGTTTCAAATCGATCGTTTCTAAAATTTCAATCCTGATTATTTCTTATTTTTAATTTAAAAGCGATAAGTCGTAAATCGATATACCTGATACAACTAAAGCGGTTAAAAACAATTTCAACACTGCATTTTTTATTCATCATTAAATTTTTGATTTTTAACCAAATCGATCAAAATCAAAAACGATCGTTTTCCATCACATGCCAGAATATACATTTTTAATTAGTTCGTAATTAAAATTTATTTTTATTGAGAGCAAAAATAGCTAAACTTCAAAATAAGGTCAGAGATGCCCAACTTTTTAGAAGCAAAACAGTGTTTGAACTTTACCCCTAGAATGTCAAAAGTAACTGTACACTATGACAAAACATGATAAAATATTTTAGTTCGAATTGTTTTCTGTGTAAATTTAATCAATGCTACATTTTATTATACTTGTTGCTTTGATTGATCAAATTTAAATAATGTTTTTCACGTTATGAATCTGGCTAATTCTTATCTGCTAACATAAAAAATCATTTACAATTTTTGAAAATAATAAATTATAACTAATTCTAATAATTTTAGTAAAAGAAATTAAATAATAAAAATTTATTCCATCTGACTCTTATCCATAAACATCAGTTAGGATTTCCATATAATTTGGCGAAAGCATGTTAGTGTGAACTAGAGATGAGCGATCCGGTGATTTTTGAATAACGCTGCTACCAGTGGTCGTGATTTTCAAATCACCGTTCTTTTAAACAGTGACCGTGATCACGGGTTTGTAATAGAGATGGGCGATCTGGCGCTTTTTCAGTAACATTGTTCTCAGTGAATGTGATTTGCAAATCGTTGTTCTTTTGAAATGTGATCGTGATCACGGTTTTTCTATGGAAAAGACTACGTTTTTCTGATAAATAAACGAAATAATATTTATGGCGAGTTTTTAAGATGTCAGTTAAACTTGGTTTAGTTAAACCGAAAACGAATTTTGTCAGCCATTTCAAAGTTTATTAACAAAAATTTGCCGGAAAATCTTTTTCTCGAGTATAATTTATTTCTTTATTGAAATAAAATAAAATAAACCACATTTTAAAAGCAGTATTCCAGTTACAAACTGCGTTAAACTAAGTTTAAAGATAATCCACTTCCTAAAAACTGGGCCTTAAAAGAAGAATAGTTGCGACCGGTAACAAAGACATGATAGAAGGAGACATTTTATCTTATGCACAAACATTATGCATCACAATCTGGAGGAAAAGAGGCCTTTAAAATAGTTTTCATTTGATACCACATTTGTATAAAATAATTTTCATATCGTCATATGAATTCAAAAAGGCCGTAAGTTATATTTAAAAAGTTTTACAGGAGGAGCAAAAACTTCCTAAAAAATATACCAAATTTTTTCAGGCTACACTTACATGGAGTTTCTAGAAGACGTTCGTTGTCACACGAATGAGTGACTATGTGTATTTTGTTTTTGTATTGCATGTATTTTGTTATTGTATTTTCGTTCGTGTGAAGCAAAACGTCAGCTAGAAACACCACCTTAATTTTTGTTATCGAATTAGTATTTGAAGAAAAATTTAAAATTTTTGTATTATTTACAGAGCTATGAAATTTACGCATTTGAGGATTAGTTTTTTCTGAAAGCGAAAAGGGAGTAAGTTTAAAAAAATGGTTTGGTAATTTTTAGGAAATGTTTTCCTATTTTCTTCATTAAAGCACCGTAAGTTGTTTGAGTTTCACGTGAAAAAAACTGTTATACTCCATATAAAAAAACTAATTTTTCAGGACAATGAGTTTCACGTGAAAATTGTGTAGACTTTGTTTTCACGCAAATTTAATATACAAGACTATTATTTTTCTTGTGAAAAAGTGACACTTTGTGTTTATTGTGATTATCGCTTGCTCATTAATTGCATTAAAAACATTTCCATTTTCAGAATTTAAATTTTTATTTAAGGCCTTTAAAGTTTGAGTGAAAATTTTCCACGTGAAAAACAACTTACGGTGCTTAATAGATTAAGGTGGTGTTTCTAGATGACGTTTTGCTTCACACGAACGAAAATACAATAACAAAATACATGCAATACAAAAACAAAATACACATAGTCACAAATTCGTGTGACAACGAACGTCTTCTAGAAACTCCATGTAAATACAAATTAGTTTCGCTATCAAACAAAATAAAAACCAGACCTGTGGGATTTCAATTACAGTTACTTATAATTTGTAACTGCAAATTTTCAATTACAATTACAAACAAATGTTGAAAATAAAATAAAAACAATTACATTTACATGTAATTGAAATTGTCAATTAAAAATTATATGTTATTGAAAGCGAATTGAAATCGCTTTTCGCTAGAATTCGAAAAGGTTTTTTGTTAAATTTTGAAAGTTTTCAAAAACGGAATTGTAATATTTCTTTTTTAAATTTCAATTATAAATATATGTAACTGTAATTGAGTTTTTTTTTCAATTAATTACAAAATTTAATGATTAAGCCCCAGGTCTGAGAAAAACTTATCTGTTTATAAAAAAAAACGAAAAACCAAAACATGCATACGTGCGTGCCGTTGGCCAGGCAAAAGATATCAATGAATTTTCTTTAAAAAAAAGGTTGGCAACGCTAAAATTTTTGACAATTGTAGCAGCTGATTGTGGGAAGACGTTCCTGGGCCTGTATTCATGAAAGGAATGACTTATTTTAATATATTGTATATAAAACCTATAAATAAAAAATTAATTGGAAAACAAAAAGGCAAATGTGTTTTAATATGTTTTATGGGTGCATCATATATTCTAGGAAAGAATAATGTGGAACTAGGATTTGTATATCAGAGAAGTTGGTGTTTTCTAATAGATATGGGTTAGTAGTACTCAAAATAATTACCTTGTAAAAAGTTTCCAATACAGATTTCGAATAAAGCTGGAGGAACCGTATTTGTGGTCACAGTGGGATTCTGGCCAAACAAGGATTTATATATCAGAGAAGTTGGTGTTTTCTAATAGATATGGGCTAGTAGAGCTAAAAATAATTACCTTGCAAAAAGTTTCCAGCACAGATTTCGAGCAAAGCTGGAGGAACCCATTTATGGTCCCAGTGGGATTCTGGCCAAACAAGGATTTGTATATCAGAGAAGTTGGTGTTTTCTAATAGATATGGGCTAGTAGAGCTAAAAATAATTACCTTGCAAAAAGTTTCCAATACAGATTTCGAGTAAAGATGGAGGAACCGTATTTGTGGTCAAAGTGGGATTCTGGCCAAACAAGGATTTGTATATTAGAGAAGTTGGTGTTTTCTAATAGATATGGGTTAGTAGAGCTAAAAATAATTACCTTGCAAAAAGTTTCCAATACAGATTTCGAGCAAAGCTGGAGGAACCGTATTTGTGGTCACAGTGGGTTTCTGGCCAAACAAGGATTTTTATATCAGAGAAGTTGGTGTTTTCTAATAGATATGGGCTAATAGAGCTAAAAATAATTACCTTGCAAAAAGTTCCCAATACAGATTTCGAGCAAAGCTCGAGGAACCGTATTTGTGGTCACAGTGGGATTCTGGCCAAACAAGGATTTGTATGTCAGAGAAGTTGGTGTTTTCTAATAGATATGGGCTAGTAGAGCTGAAAATAATTACCTTGCAAAAAGTTTCCAATACAGATTTCGAGTAAAGCTGGAGGAACCGTATTTGTGGTCACAGTGGGATAATAGCCAAACAAGGATTTTTATATCAGAGATTTTGGTGTTTTCTAATAGATATGGGCTAGTAGAGCTAAAAATAATTACCTTGCAAAAAGTTTCCAATACAGATTTCGAGTAAAGCTCGAGGAACCGTATTTGTGGTCAAAGTGGGATTCTGGCCAAACAAGGATTTGTTCCTGTTTGCTTCGTGTGTGTGCACACATACTTAAAAATTTAATTATTTGTAAAAAAAATTCAAAATAACTGCATAAAATAAATGTTACTACAATGTAGTAGTTTTTGTAGTTTGTTTAAAAAAATAACTGTCAAAAACATTGAAAAATATTGTTTTTAATTTACTTAACTACAATTGTAGTTAAAATAACTACAACCGCATTACTACACAAATAACTGTCATGTAGTAACTGCAGAACTTTTCTGAATATATGTTCGATTTCTACAGCCGACGGGTTGTTAAAATAATTATCATATAGAGGCAATTTGGCAATAAAAACATATAAATAATTAATACAATTTAATGGAAAATCATTGCCGACGCCTATCCATACAAAAAAGGCAGAAACTAGACCTAGTCTAATTTGCAAATTATAATGTGTTTATAAATTAGCTCAAAATTTGTTTATTGTTAATAGCCCTTAAAAACCGAAAAGACTGAGAATTTAACAATTATTTATGATACAGACAGACTACTAATATTCAGCAAAATTTGTTGCTGATTTTTGCAGAGTAATTTGGTATTTTAAAATAGAGCTTAACATTTTTTATATTGATGGCTCAATGTAAAAGGCTCTTCTAGTTTTAATATTGGAAAAAGTCAGCTCTTTGTGTTTTTATTGATGAAAAGTTAAGAAAATACATTAATTTTGCATTAAACGAATAATCGATTAATCGCCAATTTTCTCGATTAACCGACCCGAATAACCGGTTAATTAATTGGGGATTAATAATTGGGGGTCAAGGGAAATTATTTCCAAATGCCAACCTCACCCACAGTCCACCTTGGACATGGTGTCCCCTGTTAACGCTGACGAGGCTCTGACGACCGAGTATGGGCGGTATAACCCGGTTCCCACGGCAATCGGACTATGCGCCGGAACGATTCGGATGTATTCGAATCTTCGAATTTATTCGAGCAAGGATTGCCACTCCGGCTTTAAATGAGAATTATTAACTACAAATTCTCATTTTAAAGCCGTTACAACAACAACAACCGATTAATTAATTTTACTGATTTTTCGAATAATGCATTAACCGGTTAACCGGCTATGTCGAATAATTGGAAACACTAGTTTAAATTATTTTCAAATCAAAGAAAGATGATACAATTTTTACAAGTTAATTACAAAGAATAAAAATATATTTGAAAGAATTCGACCTTGATTTGAAAATAATTTAAACAGAAAGTGATATTAATTTATGAATTAGAGTCAAACTAAAAAGAACATTTATTTTTGTTTTATTTAAAGGGATTAAAAAATATAAAACTGACTTTGACCATTTATTATATAAACATGTATAAAGTGCACTAAATTAAATTGTGCGAGTTTAAAAAATACTTTGAACATTTAAAAAGTCAAAAACATGAAAAGTTAGCAAAGTTTTCAAGTATAAATGTCAATAGTTTCTTTTATTAACTGTTTAACTAAGTTTTTTGTATAACTTATCGAAGAACTTTTGAAGTTGTATAATATACAATTAATAACAATATATAATTTACAATAAATGATTTTAATCTTTTTATTTTTTGCGTGCAATCAACGAGGATATAGGCTAAAGAGTTCCCATACGAAAAAAGTGTAAATTTCTTCAAATTCTTTGTGTTTTTCTTCTCATTCGTGTGTGAAATTTTTTGGAAATCTTAAAACACCTTAATGGATACCCCCTGGTGCAATGCATGTGTCAAAAAAGTATTCCTGAACCGTATGAACCGATATGAATCAACTGATTTGGGCAATATGGCCGACAGAAAATGAGCAAAATGAAATGCACAATAATCTAAAAAGAGACAGATATATACAAAAAATGCGCAATACACAATGTTTGGAGATTTTATATGGTTATCTCCCTCTTGACTTCCATGTAAACAAAACCATACGCACAGATTAATACCAGATGTGAAACCAATGACAGGTGTCAAAAAGTTATTCTCGAACCGTATGGTTTTGTTTACATGGAAGTCAAATCAAGAGGGAGATAACAATCAAAAATCTCCATACATTTTGTATAGCGCATTTTTTGTATATATCTGTCTCTTTTTAGATTATTGTGCTTTATCTTTTGTGTTTTTCTTAAATTTTTCGTTTTGTTTTGTTCATTTTCTGTCGGCCATATTGCCCAAATCAGCTGATTCATATCTGGTATAAATTGTGCCATACGGTTCGAGAATACTGTTTTGACACCTGTCATTGGTTTCACATCTGGTATTAATCTGTGAGAGCCTTTTAGCATTCCTACTACTAAGAATGACTGTAAATACATACGCTTCTTATACAACACTGTGCGTGAGCAGAGACATGACCCGACTATATTGATCGGTGGCTATTGAAAAAATTTAAACGGCGGCTTAAAACTAGCTGTGAGCCTAAAGTTAACCGGCTAGGCAGCTTTTAGTCGGCTCATAAAAAATCTGCTTTAGATTTTTTAAGCCCAAATTAGTTTGGAAGTAAAGTGCGACGAAATGAGGTATCGTGAGGTAGAAATCTATTTTCAATAGATTCTCTTACTTCAAATCTACTTCCAAACTAAACAGTTGTGTATAATATCAACACTCAGAAGTAAACAGATGACACTATACTTTACGATACTACCAGACTAATGGAGCCTTTAGTCTTTTTTTACACCAAAACACTGCTAGTATTTTTAAGCCGGTTGCTAGACGAAAAGTTTGGGCGGCAACTACAAAAATTGAAGGCGGCTAAGGCCAGACGGCTATGAATCAATTGGCGCAGGTCTCTGGCTGTGAGTCAATTTTTTTTTTTTCGTAGAAACGTTGTGTTACGGGGCCGCACGCAATGCAGTGAAAAGAAGATTAACTTCATTTCAATAATTTGATAAGAAAAGCTGGGAAAACTAACTAATAAAAAATCATAAACTAATTACACACTAGTCAAATTATAAAGTCTATTAAAAAACAGTGAAAAACAAAAAAAGTTCCAAACGTCTGCCTGAAGAAAACTGATTAAAGAAAAAAAGCAGAGGAGTAGCTGAAGTGCGTGTTGGTATAAGTGTGTATGCGTGTATGTGTTTGAGGTGTCTATTTTTTAATGTGTGTGCAAAAAAGTGCTGGAATTTCAATTAAAGCCAAAAAGCCGAACTCAGCAGCAGAGCAATATATATATAAAATATATAGGTGGACTAAACCGAAGACGTCAAGAAAGCAAATAAAATAAAAAACACAAACCATAGTGTTAGTGTGTGCAATTTGTTGTTGATTCATTTAGTTTTATATATTTATATTTTGGTGACAATAATAACATAGCTGAAAGCAAAAACAAGTGACTAAAAGTGGGCGCTGTTCTGCAGAATCTAAATAAAAAACTACGGAGGCTCCTTAAATAATAAAATATTACAATTGCAACCACATGTTTGTCATTCACAATTAAATTGGGCATTATCACCTCAGTCAGAACCAAAATATAAAAAGATTGTTTCTTTGAAATCACAATTCCAAAAATAGAAGTAGAGCATCTCACGATAAATATTTATTATTATTTATATTAAAATTTGTTATCCAATCCTGTTAGCTTGGGCTACAAAATCAAATTCACAATGATTTTGTTGGAAATCAATAATCGTATAGTCGAGGAGACTTTATTGGTTAAATTCCGTAATGCTATAGCAGGGTGAGTAATCTTTTTGATAAAAAAAATCTTATCATTATTTCAGATTTCTATTTTTTTTTTATAATCAATTCGTTTTTAAACAAAATTCGGGTGTAGTTCAGTCACTTTTTTATTGCTGTTGTTGCATTAGTAGTTATTGAGTTGTGTGTGTTTGTTTTCCATTTTTCGTCATTATGACATTCGTTAAATGATTTTTTGTATTGGTTGCAGGCTTGCCATTTTAGCACTTTAGGTGGTAGATCTAGCACTTTTTTTTAGGAGTTAGCACCCAAAAATTAAAAAAAAGTGCTAGGTGCTAGTTTAGCACTTTTTTAAAAATATTGAAATTTTTTAGCACTTTTTTAAATAATTTAATATCTATATGAAAAATGTCTAGAAACCCTTCTCGAGTTCAAGAAATAACAGGATTTACAAATATCACAGTCCACACACAAATATACAGCTTCTCTGAATTGTGTTAAATTTGGATAGTGAATAAATATATTTACGAAGACAGTCATGCCAACTTTTTGTTAAATATTGGCATGCAAATATTTACGAATTTCTAAAAAAAAAAGAAATAAAAGTTAGTTTGGCATTTCTGACTGAAGTTCACACTAGATCACTTCCAAAAGAGAGATGTTGAAAACCAAAATCTGATTCTTAACGGCAATCGAAAGGACCTTAAAGTACAGCCCAAAAACCCTGTCTGAGATTGTTAGCAGATTTTTAAACTTTTGAAAAGAATGGTAAAAATGTGTTTCGAAAAGAAATATTGCTAAGACTCTGGTGCTCCTGCACGTATACTAAAATTAAAAAAGTATAGGACTAACAAATCATATTTTTCAGTAAAAATTTTTTGAATCTTAAACAGCAAGAAGAATTTAAAATTAGATGGTTTCTCTATATAAATCATCAGCATCAGAATCTGACGATTTATTAATATATTAAAATATTTTACAATGAGTGTTATTTTTGTTCGGTTTAAGATCAAATATTATAAATTCTAAATAGAATTTACAATTTTTATTTTACAACCAATAGAGAAAAACTTATGAAAAAACCTTTCCTAGAACCAATGGTTGACAATTAATGCATTTTCAAGTGACACCGCTCACTATCATCAGATTGTCTTCAAAATCGGAAGGCATTTCTGTGAAAAATTTTCACATAATTGATGATTTTTCTAACGAAATAGTTCACAAAACCCCAAATTTTTCGTATAAAGCTAATCTTTCTGTAGAATCTGATATGTTTCAGCCTCAAAATCTGAAATTATTTCTATGGAGAACGTTTCTAATTTATCTCCAAATTATGATTTTTTAATTATTTTACTGATTTAAAGCCAGCAATAAATGATGACCCTTTGAAATGGCGACTGTATGAAATGCATAGTTTTTTTTATTAATTCAATATATCAATAACAACCATGGTTTGTCTACACTAATCCTAAAACAGAAATAACGATTAGAATGCATTCAAATAACTACAATTAACCTAAAAATACCATTAACGAAATAACTGAAAATATCACTAACCGTAAAATACTTTAACGAAATTATTTAAAATACCGGTTAACTTAAAATACCCTAACTCAAAAATTTTAAATATCCTAGGGACCTTAAAAAACCCCAAATGGCTGGTTTATATTATAAGATTTTCGGTGTGATTTTGCAACCCAGCCTATATGTTTTCCATGTGTACTAGAGGGCTGAATGAATGTCTTACAAGACATTCTCTTCCATGCGCTGATGAGAGATTTGACGATTTTTAATACTAAATATAACAAAAATTTACCATTTTACTTATTTGTTGTTATTTACAAGAAGTTAAAATTCAGGTCATTACAAAAAAAAAAAAAAATAAAACAGAACACAAAAAAAAAAAAATATTTTGGTGTTGTATAAGAAAATGTTTTGTGAATGTCTTGCAAAACATTCATACTGGCCTCTAATGTGTACTAAAGCAAAATCATACCAAAAATCATACAGTGTAAACTAGCCAAAACGAAATAACTTAAAAAACCTTAAAATAACCAAACGAAATAATTTTAAATACCGTTAACCCTAAAACAACTTGACGAAATAATTTATTATACTGATAACCTTAAAATACCCTAGCGAAATATTTATGAAAGAACGTTATCCATTAACACTAAAGGCTGGTTTACAGCATGTGTATCTAAGCAAAATCGTACCGAAAATCTTATAATGTAAACTGGCCTTAACATTATGAATCGGTTGCCCACTCTCATAAAAACTCATAATGCATGTTAAAAAAAATCTAGCACCTTTTTTAGCACTTTATTTTGAATCTAGCACTTTTTTTCGACGATCTAGCACCTTTTCGCATTTGTCTTATGGCAACACTGATTGGTTGTCATTTAATATTTTAGAACTGTTTTGAACACAGGCTAGCGATTCTATAAAAAATTGACGATTATCGGCCACTTTTCCAAGTAAAATTTCTAACATTTTAAAGATGTTGGTTAAAAATTGGCTCGTTTTGTTAACTATAGGCTTTTGTCGTATACGTGTTACGAAATCCCACACAAATTTTGACATTGAGGGTGTTAAGAGTTAAATCTCCATTTTTTCAAAGTCGGTAATGTACGGGCAACTGTCATTGTATACAAAAATATTTTTTTTTTCGTGTTCATAATACTAGTAGTTCTCATGGATCTGTGCGAACATGAATCAAATCACAAGTGAAACAGCAACAAATTTGTTGTTATTGTTTTGCATCTAATTCGTTTTATGTTCAGTAAGGAACTTGCTTCACTTAGGGTTAATATATGACCTTTACATTATGAATGGCGATCACCCTTTACTTAGTGTTCGTTGATTTCAAACGTGCATTTGACACATTACAACACAATGCTGTAAGATGCAAAGGAGTTCCCGAGAAGATAATCTCATTAAGGAGCTATACAACAATATTCGGCGCTGTTATGAGTTCCGAATTCACATAAAGAAATTCTAAAGTGGAACATTCCGAAAATTTTTGCTGTTTTGTGATTCATATCCACAAAAATTTTTGTGAAATATTCCATGTATAAAAAGCTGGGTGGAAGTAAAAACGAATGTACTTTTTTTCTATGAAGTATTTATTAAATTCCCAGCCAGCAAATTCGGAGCGCTCATATATAAGGTTCTTAAATAGCTCATAGAAATGATTATTGTTTTTTTTGAAAACACTTTTTTTGGCAGAAAATATGAACCCTCAAAAAACAATCCAAAAAGTTGTCTCTACAATCTAAAAAGCTGTCTCAAAATGAGGGTTCATTTTTCGGACTCAAAAAAGATTCCAAAATTATTTAAATTTATGAGGAAAATTTCGATTTTATACGTTCTTTTTTCTGAGTCATTTCTGATTACACAGGGGGCTCTTTTGGACGGACCACTTTCATAGGAAAAAGTGAAAAAATGTTTGTATGTTTTTGGAGCTCAATTCTGAGTCATTAATGATCTTTTTTGTTTGCTAGGTTATTAAAAAAAGCATTTCCCAGCCAGCAATTCTGGAGCGCTCATAAATAAGATTTTTAAATGGCTCATAGAAATGATTATTGTTTTTTTGAAAACACTTTTTTTTGGTAAAAAATATGAACCCTCAGAAAACAATCCAAAAAGTTGTCTCTACAATCTAAAAAGCTGTCTCAAAACGAGGGTTCATTTTTCGGACTCAAAGAAGATTCCAAAATTATTTAAATTTATGAAGAAAATTTCAATTTTATACGTTCTTTTTTCGGAGTCATTTCTGAGTACACAGGGGGCTCTTTTGGACGGACCACTTTCATAGGAAAAAGTGGACAAATGTTTATGTTTTTGGAGCTCAATTCTGAGTCATTAATGATCATCTTTGTTTGCTGGGTTGTGAACAAAATTTGAAATGTTTTCTTTGTATTTTCACTAAAATATTGAAATTTGTAGAACATTTAAAGCCGAGCACACACGGTCAACATAATTTATTTCAATTTTATTGATCTTTGCACATACACTTTCAATGTTAGTAGAAAAATATAAATGAAATAAAAATTGATCAATATTTTCCATCCTAGAAAAAATTGCAAAAATTAGCGGATTTTAAAATGAAACCACGTTTATAATGATTATTTGTTTATTTTGCAATAATATATATGTTTTGTTAATTTTATTTATTTATTTTTTAACAATAAAAAAAAATTTTAAAAACCAACATTTCAATATTGACCACACACTTTTCAATAATATGAAATTGAAAAAAAAATCCAAAACATTTTGAATTTTTCAATTTAATTCATAAACTTTCAATACAAGGTACAATTAATCAAGGTATTCAATTAATTTGTAAACAATCAAAAATTTATCAGTAATATTGAACGTGTATGCCCTACTTAATACATAAAAAGATTATTTTAAAAACTGTCTATAAATTTTAACATTTTCTTTCGTAATCAAAAAAAAAAAGAGGAAGAAGAAGAAAAAATGATTTAATCAAAATTTCAAATTTATTTTCACAATTGTTTTTTGTTTATATTTACATCAGCTGTGTTACCAAAGTTTACCCGAAGAAAAAGTCTGGTTAAACTTTGGTAAAAAGAGAAACACTAATACTCTCTCATTAGCGCTCTCATTTACCCAATTTTCGAGTACGGGAACGCTTTTGGGTAAATTTCGGTAACTTTGGGTAAATTTCGTTAACTTTGTGTACGTACGGGAACGCACTTAATATGTAAATACCAAAACAGCAAATTTCCGAATATTTTAATTCCATGTGCTTTTAGAAATCCATTCTAAATCAAAACCCTCTAAACTCAGAACAACATGATTATTACTGCATGACAAAATCTTGACTTTTAAAAATTAATAGAGCTCTGACCATCAATTCTATATATTTCGGACAAGCTGATTACAATGGCGTACTTTATTTTAAGATACTAAAGTGTCTTTAGTATGATATTAACCTTAGTATAAAATGTATTTATTGCCATAAATTTTGCAAATGGAAACTTTTTTTGCTTGAAATTTCGCACCAACAGTTTTTAGAGGTGACCCCATATTATACTAAAAGTTGGACTTTGGGGACATCTTGGAAAGCTATGCTGCCATACAAAATTTTTGAAAAATCGCGATTTTAACGTATTGGCCGCTATAGATGAATACATTTTTTTTGTTGAAATATTTTCCTTTTAATTGCTTCTTTACTAAGCCATATCAATTATTAAGGCCGATTTTGCTTTCAGCGATTCAATTGGCTAAAACCTTAAAAAACCGTAAAAATCCATATAAAACGCGAACAGTGGTTTTAATATCAAGTTTTATGCATCAAATTTAAAGCCTAAATATGTATACAGGTCCTATGCATACATTTCACCACAAACAATTTATTTTGATTGCATTTGAAAATTTTTGTATATAAAAAACTAAATGGAAAACCGCCAAACTTTAAAGGCATTTAGCGAAAAATCTGTACCATTGATCGAAAAATAAAGTACGCCATGTCCGAAATATATAGAACTGATATTCCGATCTCCATTAATTTTTTGAGTGTCATGCAGTGTTATTTGTGTTGTACCAAAAATGACTACAATCACAATTTAATATGGATGAAGGCAACGGTGGTGATTCTACAACCGGACATGCGTGGGGAAATGCTGTTGCACTGCAATCCCAAATATTTTTTATTATAACCATTTTAACTGGTAGGATTTTGTGGACGGTAAACCGCCCATTGGTATTAGTGCAACGTATTTTCGATAAGAATCATCATTAGCTGTTAGTGGAAAATTTATAGTGGCGAAGTGTTGTTTTTAATAATCTTAACGTAGTGGCTCAGTAGTTGAGAAAACTTTGTCTATCGACTAAAATACTCACGCTGAGTTGAATGGTGCAATTATTTTTTTTTTGAACATCAATAGCTGTTAGTTGAATGGTGCAATTATTTTCTTTCGGTCACAGGCAGGACTTTAAAGTTGAAAAGGTTTACAACTATCTTAAAAAGTACTCATCCGATTTGGATAAAAGTTATATCATTGTAAAGCTTATTCAATTTTCTTAATACATATATAATAATAAAGGGTTCTTCAACAGGGACGCTACAAAAGTAGAAAGACAGGGACAGCAAACGACGCCATATTTCTTGCCGCTCTTTTGACATTTCTCTTCAGTATGATGGAAAGATATACGAGCCAACAACGAGTCGAAATTATTAAAATTTACTAACGACATTCGGAGTCAGTGGCCTCAACGTTAAGAGCGCTACGTCCAATTTATGGTCGTCATAATGAATGGTCAGACATGCTTGAAAACTGTCGAAAATTGGGTTCAGCGTCTGGACTTCTGCAAGTGTGCCCGTGGTGGCCATGCAAAAGAGATCGATTTCCATACATAATGGCATCGAACGTACTTTCACAGGAATAAAGAATTTCATTGATATCCAAAACCGTTTTTGTTTTATTTAAAAAAACTTTTGTAGCGCTCTTATTGAAGAACCCTTACATATGTGATATCAAAAAATGTGATAAACCATGTAACAAGCTAATTCCTAATGCATGGATTAGGTTTTAGTTATATATTTCGATATATATCAGCGCATTGTCACCTGTTTTACAAAATTTATAACAATCTGACCAATTTTTGGTTAATACATAAAATTTTTCACCAATTTTATAGGCCAAAATTAAACTCCGCAACCAGTAACTCATAAGGTTTTTCAACTTTAAAATCTTATATTTTAATAATCAATGAAGCTAAACACTAAACTGTAAAAATTTTTGTGAAGAGGAAAAGTAACACTTTTAACAAAAATTAATACATTTTACAAACAGTTTTTCGTATATCTATGCTAACACGACCCTAACTGTAACGATTTTTGATAATAATGCATACACGAGAATTTTGGAGTTATCTATTAAATATATTGCGAAAAGTATAATGTTATTTATACTCAAATGATCGTTGGACTGTAAAAAATCATCTAGTATAACAGACTTGAAGTTTTTCTGCAGCATGTAACATTCTCGAGATGAAAAAGGATGTCTTTAATAAGATTTGAAAAAATGTTGTAAACTCCGTTCCTAAATTTTACACCAAACTATTTAACGAGTGAGAAAAACAATGCCATATTTGGATTCACCTTGTAGGCATCATAAGATTTTGTTTCGAAAAGAAAATTCTGACAAATCGTTTCTGAAAGAAAACGAAAAAAGTAACCAAATGTAAACTCCGTTTTGCACTTGCATGTGGAAACGGATGGTTACATCATATAGTAACTTTAGCCGCACCCTGTTTTTAATATTGTGGAATTAAAAGTGGAATATTTCCTTGATTTTGCGGTTTTATTTCTCAAACATTTCCCACAAGAAAAATATCAAAAAATAATTAATATTTTATATTATTTTTTATTGCAGTTAAAAATTTTGGTAACCATTTATTTCTAAATATTAACAACTGTATTCGAAAGTTCAAGTTACACATTAGGTGTGTTCTTTACTTTTTGGGTAAAGTTCGGCAAAATGAGAGTTAACAAGAAATACTCTCACGAAATGAGACCCCTTTTTAAATCAAAAATTTAATAAAAATTTCCTTTTTAGGCATTTTTAGGAATACATTTTTTTAGGAATACATACCCAGCAAAAAAATACCTGACCAAGATCCGTAAAATCACCTATATTGTTCGGCACGAATGCGTTCAAATTGAGGTGAAAAAGGCATTTTTTTAACATTGGCTTGTCATAGGAGAGAAGATGTTTAAGCTACTTTAAGTCTGCTTTTCACGTCATAAAAATGAGTGCTTGGATGTTCTTTTTTATAAAGGAAAGTAATTCATTTTTTTTACTATCTAAGGAGAGATGAAAAGTAACTTCTTGGGAATGCATTCAAAAGTCATAAATATCACTTCTTAAATATATATTTGAATGCATTCCCAAGAAGTTACTTTTCATCTCTCCTTAGATAATAACAAAAATGAATTGCTTTCCTATATAAAAAAGAACATCCAAGCACTCATTTTTATGACGTGCAAAGCAGACTTAAAGTAGCATAAACACCTTCTCTCCTATGACAAGCCAATGTTAAAAGAATGCGTTTTTCACCTCAATTTGAACGCATTTGTGCCGAACAGTATAGGTGGTTTTACGGATCTTGGTCAGGTATTTTTTTTCTGGGAAGTAAAAAAAATTTTTAATTAATGATATTTTGGAAGTCATTTAAAATACGTTTATTGGAAGTAAGAAATCAGCATATATAGCTACTTTATATGCAGTGAAAAATGCATTCTTGTAGAATGCATTCGGTTTTTTTTGCTGGGTAGTTTATTAATTTAGAAAAGATTTTAATATTAAACAAAAGGTTCAATTTATTTACATATTTATCTCTTTAAAGGCACATCTAGAGATAGAGCAAAAAACACCTCTAATTAGCTCTATTGTGAATGATTTAAGCTATTTAGAGGTGTTTTTTGCTTTATATCTAGCTATTTTATCTCTCGTGTAGATGTGCCTTAACCTAGTGTCTTCAATTGCAATAAAATATGCCATAAAATTTACGAATTACACACAAAACAACAACAAAATTATTTTCGTTGTTGTTGCTTTATGTGTTATTTTCAAATTTTTTTGCACATTTCATTGCATTTGTAGACATTTAAACAAGCGTCTTTAAAAAACCGTCGGTAATTTTATGGAGTTGTAAAATCACCGATAGGCTTTTGCAACTATTATACTAATTTTTGTAAATGATAAACATATTTTCTGAATGAATGAAATGAGCGATTGAACTAAAAGAGCTATTAGTTCTGAACTAGGTCTTTGATTCAAATTAGTGAATAGTTCAATTGAACTAGTTGAACCCAACTGATGATATAACAATTTACCCAAATTTACACGAAAAAAAAGTCTGGGCTTTTTCGTGCAAGAAGAACAAGAATGTTATTCTCTAATGACAGCTCTCATTTACCCAATTGTGTAGTAAAGCTGCCTACACACTAGGGAACATACTCAAAAAAAGAGAGCATTTTTTGTGAATGTGTGAGTGCGTTTGTGTGTGTGTGCGTGTTGAGAGCGTGTATTTCGTGTTTACAAAATTTTTTGATATTTTTTGTTCCCTCAACCATGTTCCCTAGTGTGTAGGCAGCTTAAGAAAACGCTTTTTGGTAAAATTGGGATCCCGCGGGATCCCAATGTTGAGTACCCGAACACAGCTATTGCACTAAACTCAAAATTTCAAAACTAGAATGTTTTTCAAATGAATTGCGTTTTAGTTAAATTAAATATTTTTTTATTTGTGGAATTAAAAGTGGAATATTTCTTTGATTTTTCGGTTTTATTTCTCAAACATTTCCACAGGAAAAATACCAAAAAATAAAAACTGTTCTAAATTATTTTTTTATTGCAGTTAAAAATTTTGTTAAACATTTATTTTTAAAAATTAAATTTAGTATTTTATTTATTTCTGGAATTAAAAATGGAATATTTCCTTGATTATTTGGTTTTATTTCTCAAACATTCCCACAGGAAAAATACCTAAAAATAATTACAGTTCTAAATTATTTTTTATTGTAGTTAAAAATTTTGGTAAATATTTATTTCTAAATATTAACAACTGTATTCAAAAGTTCAAGTTACACATTGCAAATATGCACTAAACTCAAAAAGTTCACAACTAGAGTGTTTTTTTTAAATGAATTGCGTTTTAATTAAATTTAATAGTTTATTTACTTTTGGAATTAAAAGTGGAATATTTCCTTGATTTTTTGGTTTTATTTCTCAAACATTCCCACAGAAAAAATACCATAAAATAATTACTGTTCTAAATTATTTTTTATTGCAGTTAAAAATTTGGTAAACATTTATTTTTAAATATTAACAATTATATTAGGAAGTTCAAGTTACACATTACACATGTGCGTTAAACTCAAGAAGTTCACAACTAGAATGTGTTTTAAATGAATTCAATAGTTTATTTATTTGTGGAATTAAAAGCGGAATATTTCCTTGATTTTATTTTAATTACTGTTCTCAATTATTTTTTATTGCAGTTAAAAATTTTGGTAAACTTTATAAAGTATTAACAACTATATTAGAAAGTTCAAGTTACACATTAGACATGTTCGTTAAACTCAGCAAGTTCACAACACAGTTTGGTCGTGAGACTAATTATAAAGCGGAGAATACACGAGGGAACATTCGTGAAAAATTCCCATTTTTTGTGAATGTGTGTGTGTTTGTATGTGTGTGCCTGTTGACATCGTGCAATTCGTGTTTACAAAATTTTTTGATTTTTTCTTCCCTACTCAATGTTCCTTCGTGTATTCTCCGCTTAAGAGTTAGTCGTAGAAATAAATCTGTAAAAACAACAATTATTAATTTCTAATGACCCTGCCAAAAAAAAAACTGCTGAAATTAGCAGATTTTTTCCTAAATACTAGTAAAATAAGAACAGTAAAAATAAAACTGTTAAATTTACAAAATTTTAGTTACATACAGAGGTGGCAAATTTAATAGGAACGATTAAAGTTTTTTCTAATTTTATTCTCGTTGCCTTTATTTTTAAGTTTAGTTTACCCAAGAAACTTTTTTACGGACTCTCCGACACGTACGGAATCATGTGAATCCGTTCTTTACGGAGCGTTTACGGGCCGTAATACACGTATCCGTCGAATAACCGTTTTTTGGAAAACTATACGTTTTGACTCCGTTTTGCTGTATCCGTTTTCATGCCGTTGAATACTAGCCGTGTTTGTGCGGCAAACTATCAACGTTTGCTTATGTCATTTCCATATAAATTTGACATTAGCCAACGTTTAGTGTTAACTATTAACGTTACTAATGTCAAATTTGTATGGGAATGACAAATGCCAACGTTGATAGCGTACCGCACAAACACAGCTACTGACTTCACCGTTTTTCATCAGGTTTGATTCCGTAACAAACGGTGTTGTTTATTGTTTTTTTTTTACAAAATACAAAATTTAATAAAAGACATCACTAACATCGCGCGACCCTCCTGTTAATTGTAAATGTATGTGCATGAAGTGCGAAAACAGTAACCTGAAGTACTTTTACGCGGTTTATCGAAAAGTACTTTTTACAACATGAAAGCGTGCATCAACACAACCAGCATACATCAACAAAGCACTTCATGTGTCATTTATAAGATGGTAAATATTTAAGTAATTCGAAAGGTGTTTTCACGATGTGTATGCCATGGTGTGGCCATGGTGCAAAAAGAAATGCTTACTGGCTGCCGCCAATAGTTTTGTTGAGAGACAGTACGGAAATTTGCATCATGTGCCATTGTGATTACCACCAGTTTAACCTAAACTTATTAGTTTTTTGTTTTTATCAGGTACTAAATTTTATAAAAGGCCAAAACTGCATGCAACGCGATGATGGATGGAGATAAAATCTGCGCCGGGGAGGAATGGGATACATATATATATATATATATATATATATATTCTGTTATTTTCTTTATTGTAATAAATCTATAAAAAATATAATATGTACTTCTCAAAATTAATGGAAAATGGGCTAAATTTAGGTAAATATATAATGCCGTTTTTCTTAAAACAAAACGGTACGGATATGGATCCTTTTTTCCACGACATAACGGTCCGGAAACGGTCCTGCATTGACGGACTTTCAACGGACTAGTCCGTTTTTAACATGACATAGCGGTCCGTAAACGGTCCGTCATTGACGGACTTTAAACGGACTTGTCAGTTTTTAACACGACGTTGCGGTCCGTAAACGGTCCGTCATTGACGGATTTTCAACGGATTCGAATCAGTTTCGATGTACCTTAAGTTCCGTTTTCTGGTCCGTATACGGATCCAGAAAACGATACGAAAACGGAGTTGGATTCCGTTTATGACGGACCGAAAACTGTGCGTAAACGGAACGAATTGTTTGTTGGGTAGTTTGGTTTATTCAGTAGTATGTGACATACTTTATAATATTCTCATACAATTCATTAATTACATATTCTTATTTTGTAAAATATTACCCCTCAATTCATAAATGCTTTGTAAAGTTATAGCAGGTTTACAAAACGTCATTTTCATACAAAATTTGTTCAATAAACCTCCTATAATTTTACAAAGCGTTTATGAATTTAGGGGTTATTATTTAAACACTACAATTTTTTTAACATAGCTTGGTAGTTCGTTGTATATACTTAAGCCTTTATAGAAAAGTGATCTCCTCATAGCATTGTTTGTTGCTCGCTGTAATCTAAAATCTTGGCCGTTTCTCAGGTTGTATGGTTGTATCTCTCCTACGTACATCAATTGTTCACACAAGTATTGTGGTGCTATGCCCATTTTCATTTTCTAAATAAAATTAAGTGTATTTAATTCCAGTCTTTGATGAATGTTGGGCCATTTTAGACAGTTTAACATATATTCTATTGGTGTTACATTTTAATATTGAACGCATAGCTTTGTTTTGAAGTTTTTGCAGTCTTATTCAGAGACTATTAATTATAGAGATAGGAAATCAAAACTTACACTACTCACCGGTAGGGGGCGCTGAAATTTAGTATCACCTGAGCCACTATTTAGTATCACTTTAGTATCAGTTGAGCCTATATTTAAAAACTCAAAAATTGCTGAAAACTGCACAAAATAAGAAAAAATCGAGCGCAAGATATGTTCAAATAATAAAATTTGAGAATTCCTTTTTTTTTATTTGCTTTTTTGTTTGTTATTATTTCAATTTAAATAAAAAAAGAAAATTGTCAATTTTTTGAAAAAAGTGCCATCTAGTGCAGAGACTATTAATTATAGAGATAGGAAATCAAAACTTACACTACTCACCGGTAGGGGGCGCTGAAATTTAGTATCACCTGAGCCACTATTTAGTATCACTTTAGTATCAGTTGAGCCTATATTTAAAAACTCAAAAATTGCTGAAAACTGCACAAAATAAGAAAAAATCGAGCGCAAAATATGTTCAAATAATAAAATTTGAGAATTCCTTTTTTTTATTTGCTTTTTTGTTTGTTATTATTTCAATTTAAATAAAAAAAGAAAATTGTCAATTTTTTGAAAAAAGTGCCATCTAGTGATAACGATGTCGTTATAACTTTTGTTTTTGGTGATGCCATACCCCTGATCTAGTGATAACGATGTCGTTATAACTTTTGTTTTTGGTGATGCCATACCCCTGGTCTTATTATTTGGTTGTTTGTGCAGCATGTATAAATTATTGTTGAGCCAAATTCAAAATGTGGTTTAATCATTATGTCTGTTCCCGTACGTTACCGCGGGTACCCGCGGGATCCCAAATCAGCCCAAACAACAACAATTTACACCCAATTTTGAGTACGGGAACGCCTTTGGGCTGGTTTGTGTAACTTCGGTAAAGTACGGGAACAGACATATTGTGTTGCAGATATTTGTCGCGGTAATTATTGAAACTTTGTTTCTTATTCTTTTAAAAAATCCAAGTTTTTTTTGCCAATCTTTTTACATATATAGTCTATGTGATCTTTAAACTTTAACACCTAAATTCTAAACGCTTTGTAAAATTATAGGAGGTTTATTGAACAAATTTTGTATGAAAATGACGTTTTGTAAACCTGCTATAACTTTAGAAAGCATTTATGAATTGAGGGGTTAGTCTTTGTCTAATATAAAACCGAGATATTTAAATATATTTGACATTTTCTGTTTATTATTTATTTTTATATTACTGTTCATATTTAATTCCATTACTTTTGTTTTTCCTTCATTTAATTTTAATTTCTTAATTTTTAACCAATTGTTTACGTTAACCAAGTCATGAGTTAAATTTTCTTGACATATTTGCTCCGTTTCGTCTTATGTGAAAATTAACGTGTCATCTGCGTATAGAACTATTTCACATCTATCTAGAATATTTGGTAGTTCATTAATATATGTGACCTTCTCCGAGAAAAGGGACCTAGTGTGTCAAAAAACGGGTTTCGATAAAAATGAGAAAAACATTAAAATTTTATTTTTAATTTAATTTTAAATGCGTTCTTCTCAAAACTTCATTTTGACACACTAGGTCCCCTTACTCGGAGAAGGTCACATATATAATAAACAACAATGCTCCCAAAATCGATCCTTGAGGAACGCCGTAATCATTATTAATTTTATTAGATTTTGTGTTATTTACTTTTGTTATTTATGTAGTTTCGTTTAAATATGATTCAAACCACTTTATTTCATTGCCACGTATACCATACATATAGAGTTTATTAATTAGTATTTTTCTGTTTATAGTTTCAAATGCTCTTTTACGGTGGGTCTCATACTGCAGGTTTAAACTTAGGTTAAAAGTTAACCCAAAAATTTGTTGTTGTTTAGTGTACATTTTTTTGACATTTTATTTTGTTTTTAGTTAAGTTAAAGTTAAACCTACAGTATGAGACCCACCGTAAAAGTCTAAAAAAATTGCTAAGATGAATGAGGGGAATGTTTATTTGATCTCTTATTTTGGTAAATGAATGTTCCTTAGTTGGACTCTAGATCATAAAATTTTTATTCTTTGTAATTTACTTGTAAAAATTGTATCATCTTTCTTTAATTTGAAAATAATTTCAAGCAGAAAGTGATATTAATTTATGATCTAGAGTCAAACTAAGGAACATTCATTTACCAAAATTATATATATATATTGATTCCTTTCGTTCCTATAAGGAGCATAGGGCCTCAACAAAGTTTCTCCAATCGTTTCTGTTTGATGCTAGGTTCTTAATTTCATTCCAGCTTTTTCCTGCACGCGAGGCCTCTGTATCTAGCTGTCTTCGCCAAGTATGGGGCAGGCCGTCCTCTCCTTCTGCTACCTTGCGGGTTCCAATCAATAGCATTGCGAGTTACATCTCCGGGTGGTCTTCGTAATGCGTGGCTAATCCATCGCCATTTTCTTCTCAATATTTCCGAAGTAATTTGGCTTTGATGAGTGCGCGCCCAGAGTTGTACATTAGATATCCTATTGGGCCAAAATATTCGTAGGATTCTTAGGCATTTATTTGTGAAAACTTGTAAGGTGTTCACATCTTTAGCAGCCATATTCCACGTTTCACATCCGTAGAGGAGCACAGATTTCACACACGAATTAAATATATCAATTTTCGTGCGGGTGGAGTTTGATGGTGATTTCCACACTGTGTTCGGTTGGCCGAAAGCTTGTCGAGCTCCATCTCTACCATTTTGAGACTTTCCACCATGTCGGAATAATTATGTGTTAAAAGGCATATGTCGTCGGCATAGTCGAGATCGGCCAGGTGACCACCTAGTCCCCATGTTATGCCTCTGTTGTTACACGTTGCGTTTCTCATGACAATGTCCAACACTACATTAAAGAGTAACGGCGATAAGATGCAGCCTTGTCGTACACCAGGAAACCTTATCGCTTACTGTATTCTGGTGAAGTATGCGACAATTTGCGTTCCTGTGTAGCTCTTGGATAATATCTATTATCTTCTTCGGTACGCCTTCACATGTGAGTGCCTTCCAGATGGTAGTGTGGACAAGGGTGTCGAAAGCTTTTTCGAAATCGATGAAGATCAGGTATAGGGCGATCTCCACTCCACTGACTGCTGTTTATGTGGTCCACACAGGATTTCTGAGCTCTAAATCCGGCCTGTTCGCAACGAAACTCTTTGTCGAGGGAGTCAGAAAGTCTTCTGTTAATAATGTTCGCTATAACCTTGTTTATCATGCTTAGTGTAATCCCCCTCCAGTACACACATGTAGACATTACCTCAAATTTCGTTAATGCACACATATGGTCATATATGATTCATGTATGGAGATTTATGTATCCATGTATGGTCATGAATGCATGTTTATGAACATGTACGCACATACATTTAACCTGAATGGATCCATATATGTCGATTTTTAGCTGGGTAATAAAGTTTTATCGAATAATTTATTATATTGTGTATGCCACAAAAACTTTATTTTAGTTGAAGTGCTCCCAATTGCTTGCCAAAGATTTTTTGTGTGTATTTAAAAACGCAAATAAAACTTGATTTTTGAAAGACTCTAAAATAAGATTATTTTTAAATCGTTCACATGTGATCATAACTGACTCTTATTTACAAGCTTTTTTAAGTGTTTTGTTTTAAAGTTAATTTTTTCTCTAAATTTTATGAAGATTCATATAAGACTCAAAAGTTCATCATAAATGCTGCATATTTAAGGAACTTTTCTTTGAAATAATATAACGCCCAAACGCTCATGTCAAATTTGTTATCACAATTTTAATGTATTTTTCTCATTTTAAAATGAGTAGCCCAAAAATTAAAACTTTTCTCACTTTCAAAATAAAAATCTCACTATATAGATATTTTGATGTTTTTCGACCTTTATATATTTATTTAAAATTTTTGGAAAATAATTAAGCTCGAGGTCAGTTTTATTCAATAAATTTATATTTATTTTATCTTTTTCTCTTCAATATTTCACCACCCTTTGGCTAGCATCCTCAGGAATGAGTAACAATAACACTATGCGCCAGTCAAAATGGGGATGGGATGAAACCAACGGGAAATGTTATATCGGTCAAAAACAAGTTATACGTGTCCCGGCGTTTCGCTGGGTCACCTCTAGGAATCGAGATATAACTTCTTTTTGACATAACTCGAGAACCACTAGTCCGATTTTGCTCAAACAATTTTAAAAAAATTAAAAATTACAATTCCTTTAATCTGTTCATATAACGTTTTTCTATATACTCAACAGTTTTGCCGGTAAAAATAAATGTTTGTTACCGCTACCATAAAAATCAATAACCTTTTGTTTATTACTTTGTTTTTTAATATTTTAGGCAAAAAATATTTTTTTCTTCATACAAAGGTCAAATCGATATATCTCGATTCCTAGGGGTGACCCAGCGAAACGCCGGGGCACATATAACTTCTTTTTTACCGATATAACTTTCCCCGGTAGTTTGAACCCTTCCCGATCACTGACCCCTACCATTTGTCTCACAATGTTATCGACGTTGAAAATATTATGTTAAAAGAGTTAATACTTAACATACGCAGTCAGACTTTTTATGGGATTTCGTACCACATATGTATGTCTAACAATAAAACAAACCTATTGATTTAAAAAAGAAACTTTTTCGCTATATAATATATTCTTGTTTCAAATGAACTCCTAATATCTTAGTAAATTTAAATTGAAATTCATTTTCATTTAAAATGTTATAAATTTACAACGAAACAACAGATCCTTTTATTTTTAAATTGAATATTGGGTCATATTAATAAAAGTTAGCTAATTCTCCGAAGTAATTATTTTGGTTTAGGAATAACGTAGCACCAAATTTATCCATAGGCTTGAAGGATACCGTAAAATATAAATGAAAATATAAACAAAAATAATTGTCTACCCGTAAGCAGACTAAAATTGTGTAATAATAACTTAAAAACCTAATAAATAATTCCTCCTATTAGTGAAATCTAGTTTTTTATTCATACGATACAATATTTACAAATTTAAAACATTTTTAAAGGATTATTTCATGACATTTAATTTTATTAAAAATTATTTCATGTCAAATTTGTTATCATAATTTTAATGTATTTTTCTCGTTTTAAAATGAATAGCCTAAAAATTAAAGCTTCATTTGAAGTTTTCTCACTTTCAAATTGAAAATCTCACCTTTAGTGAAAAATCCAGTAATGATTTATGCAGAATTATTCGAAGTATTATTTTATTCAGAATTTTTTATTTTATGGATTATTCTTGAACTATTCTATAGCTCGCATAAGTACTGATTAATGTGTAGATACTTTTTATGTATGCAGTTTCACATAAAGTTTCGCAAACTAGATTTGCTTAGTTTACACTAAGGATGCCGAACGGGACTGGTTTTTACAAATCCCGGGATTCGGGATTTTGAAAATTGATTTTTCGGGGTTTCGGGATTTTTTTTCATCATATTTTTAATTTTAAAAATAAATAGCTGAAATAAATCCTACAAATTAAAATAATTCATTTAAAATGTACTTATTATTTCTTGTAGTATGAAGAAATAAACAAATTAAGCCGGATTCACAATGCTGGAGGACTCCAGGCTGCAGAGTGCAGTGTGTAAAATAGAGATAAAAATATGTAAGTGCAAAAAAGAAAGGAACAAAATCCACTACGAGTGGAGTACTACAGCATTGTGAATCTGGCTTTAAACAGAAACTACACTCATAGAAATAAGTATGTAAAAATAGCAGAAAAAGCTACTAAACATAAGCAAAAATGTTCCGCGGTTAAAACTATACTTATGAGTTAAATTTAAGCAAATTTCAAATTACAATTTACCTCTGAAGAAACTTTAAAACTAAAAGTTTTTACTAAAACACTTCAATCTTTTAGTTATATTTGGCTAAAATTAATTGAATGCAAATACAAACTACTCTGCTGAAATCATCAGAAATATTTAGTGACTATTAGTTTTTTTAAATCAACTAACATAATATTAAGCACATATATTTAATCCTTTAATTCCCAGTGGAACATAGGGCCGCAACAAATGTTCTCCATTGTATTCCATCGGTAGACATCATTTTCATCTCACTCCAGGACACACCATGCTCATGCAACTCGTTCTCTATTTGGCGTCTCCTAGTGTTCGCAGGTCTGCCAGGTCTCCTGGATCCTTGGGGGTTATATTCAACGGACTGTCGAGTTAAATCATCCGCTGGCTTTCTCATTGTGTGCCCTAGCCAACTAAATTTACGCAATCGGATATTCATACTTAAAGGAATTTGATTGGTTAAGTTCCACAAATCCCGATTTGATATCGTGGCAGGCCAGAATATCCTATGTATACGCCTGAGGCAGCGGTTTACAAAAGCTTGCATACAACTCATTTCACGACTCGAAATATTCCAGGTTTCACTGCCATACAGAAGTACAGATTTCACGTTGCTATTAAAAACCTTGATCTTGGTGTGATTGGAGACATTTTGCGATCTCCAGAATTTATTAAGCATGCCGTATGCTTGCTTTGCCTTGCACAGTCTATTCTGTATATCTTCTTTGCTGCCCCCTCTTTTAGAAATTATACTCCCCAGATAACAGAAGATTTCAACATCATCAATGGGTTGGCCCGAAAGCTGGAAGTTCGTGTCGCATGAAGAATTCATGAGCATTGATTTAGTTTTGTTGATGTTAATTTGTAAGCCCGCTTTGGCCGCACGTGTAGCAAAGTCTTGAATCTTGGTTTGCATGCTAGAGAAGCGGTGGGATAGAAGACAGACGTCATCTGCATAATCAATATCATCTAACCTATCATGAAGGCCCCACGAAATACCTTGATGCATATCCATACAGTGGTTCATAACTACGTCAAGTACTATATTAAACAGTAGTGGAGACAAAACACAGCCTTGACGAACACCTACGTTTACTCTGTTGGGTTTGCTTGCTGAACCCTCATGGAGTATGTTACAAAATGCGTTGTTGTATAGCTCCTTAATGAGATTAATTATCTTCCCGGGAACTTCCTTGCATCTTAGAGCTTCCCATGTCGCATTGTGTTGTAATGTGTCAAATGCACGTTTGAAGTCAACGAACACTAAGCACATACCTCTGCTGATTTCAGAAAGGCAGATTGTTAGATTTTTCTAATTTAACAAGAATTTGCTGTTTTTAGTCGGCAAAATTATTTTGCATGAAGTTATGATTTTAGCAAATCATCAATAAAATAAATAAAAACATGTCCGTTAAGAGATTAAATAAACCTGAATTATGATTTTCAAAAGTTTTACAGCTGAATAAAAGTTTTTAAATTATTAATGTTTTTATTCAGATTTATTTAATCAGTAATCTATTATTTGAATGATTCAATTGCCAAATCGATTAACTCCATATAGAAAAATAAATGAGTATTAGTGAGAAAAATGAAAAAAATATTATATACTGTTTTTTAAAAGTCCCGTTAAATTATAGACTTTGTAATTTAGTAGTGTTAATATTTCTTATCAGAGAAATTTGTTTTGAATATTTCACAGTTAGTCAATAAAGAGGTTTGAAATTAAAATTTTATAAAGTTCAGAAAATGGAGTTCATCGATTTGGCAAGTGAAGCATTCATTTATGAATGGGAAAAATTATATCTTTAATAACATTTAATAAGATATTACATTTATGTGATTTAGGTAGAACATAACAATAAAAAAATACAAAAAGAGATAAAATATGGCAAATAATGAAATCGGAAATCCCGGCATTTTTTCAAGACCAATCCCGGGATTTCGGGATCGGTATCCCTAGTTTACACGATACACGAAACCTTACGTTGTTTTCCAGTACAATATTTAAAACAGAAATTGGAAAATTTTTACCAAATTGGACCTAGTTGCATCAAATTTTAACTATTAAGATATTATTTAATGCAATAATGTCTGGTCAAAATTCGGATTAAATTGTATATAATTTAAAGTAATTAAATCCAATTTGATCCACGTAGATACAATTGTATTCACCATTTTTCGGATTAAATTGTATCTGATTAGTTATTGTATTTCATCAAATTAGATATGTCACCATATCATCTTTTTTAATCGGAAAGACAATTAATTGGTTACATGTCTAATAATTCAAAAACGCAGAGCTTGTAACGATTAGATTATGTTTTAATTGAACTTTATTTTCATGATACTCAAACATTTTGTAACTACATTCTACAATACATCAGTATAAATTTTTGGATCATTTAAACTTTAAAACTTCTTGCTGGCTACGTCTTTGTTTTGAGAAATTAATGATTGTTTATCTTTCCCATTAATGATAAGAATTATAGAAAAATCGTTTCAAATACCTACCTTTAAAATATAAACATATTAATTAATAATAATTGTGTAATCAATGATAAATGTATAATTTGATGGAATTCTTTTATTGTGCAGATTAAAACCAGAATCAATAGATGTTAAAATAGCCGATTTTGATGGTGTTTTATTTCACATTTCCAATATAAATAGCGATAAAACTAAAGTTAGAGTAAGTTTTTATAAATAATATTTGTATCCCTTAACCACCACAGTTTAATTAATAATTATTTATTTTCTGCTTTTGTTTGTTTTGTTGTTTGTATATTTAGACAAGCATTTCTTTAAAATTTTATCAACAATTACAAGAACATGGTGCCGACGAATTGCTCAAGCGTGAATATGGTAGTTTATTAACTGACACGGAAGATGGTTAGTATACTATATTCTGTTGCCTAATCTCTTTTTCAAAAAGTTTTCTTTTATTTTCTTGTTTTTTTTTAAATTTTTTAACAGGTTACAACGTATCTGTACTTATTAGTTTAGAAGATATACCCTCAGATTGGGAACAAGTGGCCAAAAAAATTGGACTGCTGAAACGTAATTGTTTTGCTTCAGTTTTTGAAAAATATTTCGATTTTCAAGAACAAGGTGAAGAAGGACAAAAACGTGCCGTAATCAATTATAGAAATGATGAGACTTTGTAAGTACCGGGTTTTACAAACTGTATTAGTTTCAATTTGATATTACACTTATAATTGCATATGCGTGATTTTAAACCGTTGTTTTGTATCATTTAGGTATGTTGAAGCCAAAGCGGATCGTGTTACAGTTGTTTTTAGTACCATATTCCGTGATGAAGATGATGTTGTTATAGGTAAAGTTTTTATGCAAGAATTAAGAGAAGGTCGTCGTGCATCGCATACTGCACCACAAGTGCTTTTTTCCCATCGTGAACCACCACTGGAATTAGCAAATACGGATGCTAAAGTTGGCGATAATATTGGTTATGTTACATTTGGTAAGTGAAATGTTAATTCTTTTTGTTAAAAACTTTACGAATTAATTTTTTTTCAAAGATCTAAAGTACTTTGAAAAATATGAAGTTTGATACCCATATTAGCTCTGTTTCTTTACTTTTTGGGTAAAGCTCGGTAAAATGAGAGTTAACAAGAAATACTCTCCCGAAATAACAAAAATGTACAAAAGTAAACGAACGCGAAAAACCACATTTGAAGCCCGAAAAACAAATGTCAATAGATTTGTGCATTATAGTTCGTTTTGGTGAGCGCTCTTTCTAGTTCTTGTTCAATTTGTTGTAAAAATCTAGATAGCTTTTCTAGTTAAACCCCTTTTTAAATCAAAAATTTAATACAAATTTCCTTTTTAGGCATTTCTATTTACAAAAAGGAATACATAGTTTATTAAATTTGGAAAAGATTTTAATATTAAACAAAAGCTTCGATTTATTTACATATTTAACTCTTTAACACATTTAAACAAGCGTCTTCGAGAAATTGTGGGAAATTTTATGGAGTTGTAAATTATACTAATTTTTGTAAATGATAAACATATTTTCTCAATGAATGAAATGATCGATTGAACTAAAAGAGCTATTAGTTGTGAACTAGGTCTTTGGTTCAAATCAGTGAAGAGTTCAATTGAACTAGTTGCACCCAACTGATGATATAACAGCAGATTAACAGTGAGGTTACATGATCAAGATTTTGCTTTCAAGTTGATAACACATACTGCTTGTCAAATTCAGTTGAACTTGAAGCTGTGACGTAGGCTGCATGCAACTTTATAGTCAATTTTGCTTTCAAGATGCCGTCGTCAAGGAAAGAACTAAAAATGCTCGCCTCTGTGGGCTGTTTCCGCACTGTAGGCTGTTCGAAAAGACTTTATTTTTTTCTTCACATATTCCACAGACATTTTCATGTCAGCAGAAATAGATTTTTTATTTATTTTTAAATCATTTCGTCGATATACCGAAATATTCACATTCCGTATTTTATCAAACGTGTTTTATTGCGGCACAATATTTGTAAAAAGAAAAACAAATTTACAAGAAATTGATCAGCTGTTTAAAACTTGACCGTCAAGTTTTCCCAAAACTTGAAAGCAAAAATTGATATCAAGTTGCTGTTCAATTTTTAAAATGTGAGTGTGTTAGTAAAAAAAATGTGAGTGTATTGAAACTTGAAAGCCAAAAATTGATCGTGTAACCCCTATGTAAAACAATTTACCCAAACTTACACGAAAAAAAGTCTGGGCTTTCTCGTGCAAGAAGAACAAGAATATTACTCTCTCATGACAGCTCTCATTTACCCAATTGTGTAGTAATGCATTAAACACATACATAGACGACTGCGGCTACATGACTACACGACTACAAATGCTGCTGGCAGCAATTGTAGTCGTGTAGTCAGCTACTTATTTTTTTTGAAAACGACAGCAACATAGTAAACAGAAGATGCACAAAATTTGACGTTTTGATAAATGTTAATCTTTTTTGGTTTGTGCTTCTAAAATAATGGCTGAGGAATATTTTGTTAATTTTGTAAGATCCATTTTTTTTTACAAAACATCACAATAAAATTAGTTCCAAATATAAATTAATGAAACTTTCAAACAATTGTAAAATATAAACAGCTGTTTCTTTAGTGTTTCCATAACGGTGATTTTTTAGTCAGAACTAGCGATTTTATTTCGCCTCTAGCGGGAAAAATTGTTCTGTTTTACATATTTTGTTATATTGTCAACACTATTTTTGTTTTGTAGCCAATAAAAATAGAAATTATCCTAAGTTGACTACAGCGGCAAAAGTAGTCGTGTAGCCATGTAGCTGTGTTGGTGTCAAAATAATCGTATTCATATAATTTAATTTAATTTAATTTTATTTACAATTTCAAACCAAGCCCATAGGGCCAAATATGGCTCACAATACAACTCACTAAAAAATACTACTAAATAAAGTATATATAATTAACAACAAAGTAACAACAATAAGTTTACAAAAAATAAAAATAAAAAAACATATTTATGTATTTAAAAATAAAAAGAAAATAGAAATGTGTATAGAATTCTTTCACTTTATATTTACTTCTCCCTAATATGATTCCCTGTATAATATTGCGTTCAAATATATAAGATATAAATTAACAAATGCAACAATTAAACGTTATATAATTATTAAATTAATTTAAAGATTGTTACAGTAGGCATATTCTTTTAGTTTGGCTTTAAATACATTGACCGAAAAGTCAAAACTTCTAAGTAATAAGGGTAAAGAATTCCAAATTTTAGCTACCCTATACTGAAATGATCGCTGAAGGATCGATGTGTTATAAAGAGGATAATTTAATTGAGGGTTCCTTAAGGAACCTGAAAGTATAAAAAATTCTAGTAAATATTCCGGACATTTGGCCCTGAAAACTTTATAAAAATGTATTAACAACCGCGCGTGTATAAAACTTTTAAAATTGCTTCCTAGAAAGTCTACTACATAATCAGAAACGTGGTCACGGTATCTAAGGTTGTAAATAAATCGAATAATTCGATTGAAAAGAAGGTTGTATCTACGCATTACACGACCCTTGACGCCTGTAAACGTATGTATTTTATTTTTGACAGGCTGTAGTCGTGTAGCTGCAGTCGTCTATGTGTTTAATGCTTAAGAAAATGCTTTTTGGTAAAATTGGGATCCCGCGGGATCCCAATGTTGAGCTATTGCCTATATGTCATAGGGTTGCCACCATAATGTAAAATATAAGGTTTCGGAAAATCTCAAAATAGCTGGAATATCGAAAAATAAGAAATACGGGGCCACTTAAACTTAACAAATATAAATATATGTGAAATTAAAATTAACACATTTCTTACACTAAAAAAAAAAGTTAGTATAAAAATTAGTAAAACGGTTTCCAATTTTATTATACTAACATTATGCTAACTTTTAGTATAAAGTTATTTTTTAGTAAAATAATTTGGTATTCTCATTTTACAAATTACAGAATTTTTTACTTATTTGGGTTGCTAATTCTACAAATTTAATTTTACTAAATTTTGAAACCCAATTAGCTAAAATTAGCAAAAAAATTACTAATCTTTTTTTGAAGCTGAAAATTGTTTGTTTTTTCTCCACACACACACACTACATGGGCTAAAGTTGAGTTTAGGGTCACCTCATCGGTTTTTGGCACAGATAGAACTCTTTTTTGGGAGTCCTACGATGTATTTTTTTTTCTCGGAAACACCTATTTCGGGAGTTATTCCTGTGGAGAATTTGAAAAAGGACTTGGCTATATCTTCGTCATTTATAGTTGGATTGGCACAATATATACACCATTGGAAAGGTAGTGGAAATGTCTTTTAGAAGATTTTTTTAAAATTATTATTACGGCCGGCGAAAGAATTTCCATTTTTTTTTAAAGAAACGTGTATACACCAACAAACTACAAACCAACAAAAACGTACCAAAGAAATGTTTCAAAAAAGGGCCATTAAAAATACCTATATAACACTTGTATGTACATACACTATTGTTCGAAACCTAAGCAACTTTTCCTAATAAAGTTATGAAAGTCTTATATATGGGCATTTCCACCGAAAGGTGTACCGAGACTAAAATATTAAAAGTTCTTAAAAACACTTTGTTTTATCATATTTTCATAGGGAAACAATCAAATTTAAATAACGTAAAAAGATTTTGCATTTATTCATAACCCATTTCGAGGTATTCGAATGCAAAGTCGCACAAGCGCATCTTTTCTTATTTGGATATTTCTATTGAACATTTTGTTTTGATAAAAGTTTTTAAACTGAGACGTTATGCATTGACTTTTGCTCTCTAGAATATTTCCAAAGGTGCAAAGAGTCATAAAAGAAAAGAACTGTAAGTTTTTGATTTGCATTGTCGCATATTTCGATGTCCCGTTTGACATTGAAAAACAACATTTGTTATCAGTGCGTCGAAAGTACACACAGAAAGCTCATCAAATATTGATTACAGAGATTTTTTATACAATTAAAATAAAAAAACCTACCTGAAAAATAAGACGAATCGTGATCTTAGTACTTATACACAGTTGGTCACGTGCGACATCGTAAGTATAAAATTTAAAAGTTTAAAATTTTTTTTTCTTATGTAAATGATTTATTTATTGTAAATACATACTTTTAAATTTTTTAAAATTGGCATGCACCATGGTCAAGAAGTAAAAGCAGCTAGGACTGCCTACTCTAAAAAAAACTGTGTTTGATATTTTCATATAAATTTATTTCTGTTTATTTTATTTGTTTATTGAAGAATAAAATAAAGTCTTTTCGAACAGCCCACAGTGCGGAAACAGCCCACAGAGGCGAGCATTTTTATTTCTTTCCTTAACGACGGCATCTTGAAAGAAAAATTGACTATCAAGTTGCATGCAGCCTACGTCACAGCTTCAAGTTCAACTGAATTTGACAAGCAGTATGTGTTATCAACTTGAAAGCAAAATCTTGATCGTTATAACCTCAGTATTACAAAAAATTTTTGTTTGTGGCAACACTGGTTGCCATTCGTGTTCAGTGTTGGCAACTTTTGGAGTGTAAAAAGCGCAAATTTTTTGCAAAAAAGAGTAAAAAGCGTTGTTTTTTCGCTTAAAAAACGTTAAAAAGCACTAAAAAATAAAATTTATTAAAATTTTTTTAATAAAAAAATTAAATAAATTTATAAGTAAAAAAGTAATGTACATGAATATTTTAATTTAAAAACTAAAAACAGAAATAAACAGCTCACATACAAAGGTTTCTATATTTTATTTAATTATAATTATCATCCAATTCACAAAACTATTAAAAAAGCGTTAAAAAAAAGCAAATTGTTGTTTCCGAATCGCGTTTTTGTGATTCGCAATACTTCTCAAGTCTGTTTGGAAAAATATGTTCATGGTTGAAAACAATTAACAAACAAAAGTTGGAACTAGGTTAATTTTTAATTTACATATCGCCCCGGTGAAAAATGTCCATATATGAACATTTATGGTTCAACCATATATGTATGGATCCGAAAAATGAGGTAACACCTAAGTATATGTTCATATATGGACATATATGAACATATACATTTATTAAATATATGCGAATACATGCGGACGTTGCTGTCCTTTATTATAAGGTTGTACTATAGATATAAATTTATGTATGACATTCGAATTAGGCACTACATATGTTCCTTTTTTTATTGATGGCATTAAATATAATTCCATATTTATCCATATATGAGTTCCTTTTACACATATGGAAAAATGTATTCTTGCAAATATGTTCATATACAAGTCACTTTTGCATAAATTGAATATCATATACTTCCATATTTGTCCATATATGAATGCCTTTTCCATATATGAAATAGCAGATGCCTCCATATATGTCTGTATATGAAATCTTTTTCCATATATGGAATAACATATACTTCCATATATGTTCATATAAAATCCATATATGTTTATAAAAAATTCATATTTGTTCATATGTGTCCATACATAAACCATATATGAACATGTTTAAGCGTATATGAACATTTTTCACCGGGTAATACTTTTTTCGTCAATTATATGTACATTTCATTACCATTACGTGTACATTTCATTACCATTGTTTTAGTCAATGCCAATTGAAAAAAATTTCATTGGCATTGAATGATAATGAAATTTTTTGGCATTGGCATTGAGATAAAAAAGTCATTTTTTTCCAGATCGGACAATTTTTGCGACTCCCAGCGCCGCAACCACGAGGCCCCGTTTTTTTCTCTGCCGCCAGTTTGGAGCTCTATAAAACCATGTTGGAGTGAAAAATATATATTTTTGAATTTGAAAAATGTTTGTTTTTGACTGAGTTATGAATTTTTAAAAAAAGGTCTGTTTTCTCTGCCGCGAATGTCATGTAACCCCTTAAGAGCAGCGATACTGTCAAGCAGTTAAAATGAATTAAATTTCGAATAAAAAATATATAAAACTAGTGTTTTTATGATAGTCAGCTACGTTCTATATTTCATTTTTGGGTGAAAATGAAAATATTCACCTATTTTACGTTCCCAATTTCACAAAAATGGTTTTAAAACGATTTCATTTCGTTTCAAACGATTTCACTTTGTTCCCAACGAAATTGAGGTGAAATTCTGTGTCATGCAAATCGAAGTTTGTGTTGTTTTGTGCGATTTCAAATCACTGTCAGTTAGCTGTGTGAAATTCATGTGAATTTTGCTATAAGTGTCTATAACAGAGAAAAAAGCTAGAGTAAGCGGTAAATTCCAATAATTTTCATTAAAAATTAATTTTAAAAATAAAAAAAAATGTAAGTAAAATATTTAAATTAAAAAAACTTAATTTGAGAAAAATAATATCTCTTGATACAATTTTATAGGGGTAAACACAAAAATGCAGCCCAAGAAACTGCAATCGTAAACTTTATGGAGGCGCACAACGATTTAGCAAAAGGATTTTTTAAAGGTGATCGTGTTTTACCTGAGTCTAAAGTAACTTATAAAACTGATAGTTTATGATCTTATTAGCAGTTTGAACACATAAAAGAATTTATATGCTTGTACATACGCTTGTTCAGATAACTCCAATGGGTTTGAGCAACTTTTCTTCTTTCATTTTTTCTTTTTCCAAAAAAATTACCGAAACCACAAAAGCAAAACTCATATTTTTAGAAATTCTTAGAATAAACGGTTAAAATTTTCGCCTGCTTTGCTTTTGAATTTTTGTTTAAAAGTGACAATATCAGTGAAAGAAGAATAAAACAAAACAGCTGTTTATTGAAACAAAGCTAAAATGAAATCGATGAAAAATTAAATCGATTATCATTTCATTCGATTTTTGTGACACAGTGAAAGAGTAATATCGATTTCATTTTCACTATCGATTTGAAACCACTACGAAATACAGAACGTCGCTGATTAACTGATGACGATTTCCTGACGATTTCTCATAAAATGGCTGACGATTTTGATGATTTATTTTTACATTTGGTCTGGCTTAAAACCTAAAAAAGTTGCCATATAAAATTTTCCACTTAAAAAAATTAGTGACCTTTTGTAGAACAATTTAATTGCAAAAACACAAATATGAAAAATGCTTAAAAAAGCACTAACCAAAAAATAAAAAGCACTGTTTTAGTGCTTTTTTTGTTTTGGCACCATGAGCAAAATTTTGGCGTTTTGGGTCATCAAAAAGCACCATAAATAGTGCTTGAAGCACCAAGTTGGCATCACTGTTCGTGTTGTGTACGTGTGAAAAGCCGATTATGATCGGCCACTGGTGGCTATGGCTGCCGACCACTGGTTTCAATCGTCATTTTCTTATTGCAGACAACTGATGACAGTGTTGCCAACTCTTGAAGGCAGGAAAGCACCGTGAGCATTGTGAAAACGGGTAAAAAGGGTAAAAAATTACCAAAAAAGGGGTAAAAAAGCACGATAATAATTTTTTGAAAAATTTAAGTCAAGATTTTAAAAACACATTTTAGCTTTGTAAAATCGTGTACACTAAAACAAAAAAGTCCGTAAAAAATTTAGTAAAAACTACTAAAAATTAGTTAAAAATGATGCTGCAGAAAAAAACTGCTAAATTAGCAGATTATTTTTTTTTGCTATATATTAGTAATATAGGAACAGCAAAACTAAAACTGTTAAATATACAGAATTTTAGTTATATATGAGCTAAATTTTTGTAAATGGAGAATAGCAAATTAACCTGCTAAAATCAGCAAAAAATTTTGCTAAATAATTAGTAGCCTAAAAAATCACCAAAAAATTTAAAATTTTCGAAGTTTTTTTTCGATTTTTTTTTTAAATGCAAATAAAAATCGAGCCTTTTGAAAACAGCAGTTTACAATTTTTTAGCAAATATTTCTGCTGATTTTAGCAGAATAGACTGCTATTTGCATTCAACTAAATTTAGCTTAAATAGGAAAAATTTTGTAGATTTAACAGTTTATTTTTGCTATTTTTAGTCTACAAATATTTAACAAATTTTTCTGCAGATTTTACAGTACAATTTGCTATTTTCAATTAACTAAAAGTTAGCCTAAATATAACTAAAATTCTGTAAATTTAGCAGTTTTAATTTTGCTGTTCTCATTTTACTAGTATTTAGTAAAAAAATCTGCTAATTTTAGCAGTTTTTTCTGCAGCATCATTTTTAACTAATTTTTAGTAACTTTTTCTGCTATTTTTACGGATTTATTTCTGTGAGTGTAAAAAAGGTTCAAAAAATAACCAAAAAAGGGTGAAAAAGCACCAAACTAATATTTCAAAATTTTTAAGTTTAAATATGACGAAGTTGCTATTTAAAATTGTACTACGAACATTGTGAAAAAATGTATTTTTTGTATATTTCGTATTATTTTTTCAACTTTGACAGAAAATTCAAGAAAAATTTAAAAAAGGAGAACAAATACCAAAAATATAAACTGTACAAAAAGCACTAAAAGCACTGCCAGAAATATGAAAAAGCACTGTAAATACCCGCTTTTTATAAACGGGTATTTGTAAAAAATCACCGGGTACGGGAAGGAAAAAAGCACCAAAAAATACCCGAAAAGCACTGAAATGGCAACACTGACTGATGAGTGGGGTGATGCCCACAAAACAATTGTATTGTCTATCATGAAAATGGTCATGCTTTTTTAAAACAACAAATAAAATCTAATATGACAATATCATATTAGAATTTGGACTTGAGGTAGAACAATATTCTAACTAAATATATGAAAATATAGAAAGTCCAAAAAAACAATTTTTGTATTTGGATTTGTATAACTATGCAATAATTGTAATTTTAGAATTTTTTTTTTGCATTAAAAATACAAAAATTGTTTTTGGACTTTTTATATTTTCACTTATTTCAAACTTTAGGAAAAAAAAATAAAACCTAATATGAAAATATCATATTCGATTTCTAAATAATTTTCTAATTTTTAAAATTTTTACCGCTATATTTTTTGCGCGGCGTCCGTAAGCAAATCCTCATATACTAAAAGATATGACCCCCTCTCAAATCAACTTATTTCAATACATATTCTTTTTTTTTTTAATTTTTGTTTGGCAAAAGGATTTATTTCATTTATAACATTAGGAGTTTTTGCAAAAGCAATTTTTTTTCCGATTTTAAAAATAAAGTAATAATATATAACTTTTTTATACAAAGTTTTATATCACAGTTCTATATAACTGTAAATGTTTTTTTAGTTCTCCTTAAAATGAGTTTTATTTTTTATAACAATAATACTACCAAAAATAGAAGCAGCTAAAAAGTAACAGGGAACGGCACTTAAAACGTTCTTCCCAACGAAACCATATTTGTATACTCCTCCATATCTTTTTAATAAAATGTTATAAAAACAAAAATTCAAGGAGGTCCCCATTTTGACCTCTTAAATTCCCGAAGTGGCCCAAAAGCTTAGACATGTCAATCTTAGAATTTTTATTTTTACAACAAATCCAAGTTTTAAATTCATTAGAAAATTTATACAGACAGTTTTGGAATAAAGTGCTTTCTTCAAAGGTCCACAACCTCTGATTCAGTATTTAAAATCTCTGCTTTATGTATGATTTTAATTAGAAATATATGGAGTTAAAAGTAGGACATTCTGGCTTATAAAAGTTTGTCTCGCAAATATTCCAATAACAAAATATATATCAAGATTATTAAAAAACCTGTTTCGATATATATTCTCAACAAGTAGACAAGGTCTTGAACAAATTCATTTTAATAACTATAAAATAACTTTGTGTTGTTACATATTAAATATCGTATTGTTTTTTTTATATTATTTATTTGCAGTGCTCTTTCCACGTCATACTAATAAAGAAACTAGAGATAATACCATTAATTTAATACATATGTTCCGAGATTATTTACATTACCACATTAAGGTTATAATGGATTTTTGTGCAATTTCTATTAATATTTTACTAATAATTCTTATATTTTCAAATTGTAGTGTTCAAAAGCTTATATACACTCTAGAATGCGTGCAAAAACTTCAGATTTCTTGAAAGTTCTTAATCGTGCAAGACCAGAAGCTAAAAATATGGAAAAGAAGACCATAACGTATGTTCGATAACATTTTATTTTTTATTTATTAATTAATAACTGTTACCGCATTCCAGGGGGAGAACATTTAAACGCCTAGAATGATTTATGGACAATGCCTAGTTGTTTTTTTTATATTAAATGTATTAATTTGTATTAATAAAAAAGGTTATAATAAAGTAAAAGATATCAAGAGGAAAGCTAAATACATTAAATATAAACGTTTAAGCAGAAAAAGTAAAACCCGATCATCATAAAAATCTTATCTGGAAGTAAAAAAACAAACGCTAATTTAATCTTAAACAAATAACTCTTTAAAAAAAGGTATTCCAAAAGTCAAAACTTGTCTTACAGAAAAAACATACAAAAACTAATTTAATAAGTAAAAAGAACTAAATAATGTGGTTTAACCCTTAAGTAAAAATTGTAATAATTAAAACAAAGTATAAATATTAAGATTTTTTTTGTATTATTTTTTATTTGTGAAAAATCAAACAAAACCTAAAGAAAAATCCGTAATAATAAATAAAAAATTTGTTAAAAAATTAAAAAAAAACCAATAAAAATGCAATCCAAAACTTTCCTTAAAGAAAAACAAATCAAGAAAACACAGAAAATCAAAATGATGTCCCTTTTTAATTGGAAATGAGCCCAAGAATTTTTAATTTTGAGCAGGAAATGCGAAGTATTAACCGCTTCTTGGCGTTGAATGTGTGAGTATAAATGAATAATTTTCTTATAATATTAATCAACTCAAAAATATAATTTTCATGCTAGAATGTATGGAGAAAAACTGAGATATATAAAAAAATCTGCAAAAGAGATAACATTTTTGTTCTCATAATCTGATTTTTTTATTTCATATTATTTTATTTAAATATCTTTCTTATTTGTTTAATACATTTTACTAATACTTAATTTTCTTAATATTTCTTAAAAAATGTTAGACATTTTTAATTTATTTCGTTTAAACTTTTATGTTATCCAATACTATAATATGATTTTTAAATTTATTTGTATCTTTATTTAAACTTTCCGCACTACTGCACTGCTTCATAAGAAAGTGAGTTTGTATATATTCAATCGCTGTAATTAAGAAAATAATGTTATTTATTGAAATTCGTAAAGTCTATAATACAATTTACTTAAAATTAAAGTGCTCGAATAACTATAAATTATTATTATGATTGATTTTTCAAAATTTTACTAACCTTTCTTCTATGTCCTTTAAACTTTGATAAAATTAAGTATATTTATGGTTCATCATATTCATCCAATTTTATGTAAGCAAGTGCTATGAGTAGTTTTTGGTTTTTTGGTAAATAGTGTTTTTTTTTTTTTAATAAAGAGGAATGGGGAATAATGAGTTTAGTTTAGAGTTTATGGATGTATGTTATCGTAGAGAAAAAAATAAGAAGGAAATAATGTGCAGTATGCTGAAAACTTAAATGATTAAATTTTTTATATACAAACAAAAAACATAACAGGTAAATTATTAAATTAAATATATTTTTGAAGTCACCCAGCAAAACTTTCTGTTACCCAGTAATGACTTTTGTAAGATGAAATGTAGATAGGTAACCTCTCTTACTTTTCTATTGCAAAATCTTTAACAAGGGCATGTCCATCAATGTAACTCCTTAACTAGTAACATGTTATTCTGAACTTGCAGGTAAGGAGTTTCCAAAAACATTTTATTTAAACTTTAATTTTTTTAATCGAATATTAATTTTAAATTCACATATTTTTAACAAAAAATTGAATTTCTAAAATTTTATAGAAAAACGAATTATTTATACCAATAAAACTTCCAAACGTATGAATTTGGTATTACAAGTAATGCAAGGGTAATCGATTTGATATTTTACCAACTAGTATGGATAGTAATAGCCCAGAAAGTTTTGCTGGGTTGTGTTCTATATAGGCATATTTACGTGAAACGCAAAACCACATAACTAACTTGATCAACAAACTATCGCTTTTGGCGGAATTATCCCGATTTTTAAAAGCTGATTGCGCCTTAAATTTTTAATCCACTTTTTTATATCTTAGGTCTTTTAAACACATTTTTTTATAAATTATTTCATAAACAATAATAAAATCCTTTAAAAATGTTCAATGTCGGTATTGTTACCAAATTTCTGAAATTTCGGAGTTTTTTAATAAAACTAAAGTTATTAGAATATGATACTTTCGATAGAAAACCACAATTAAAAATTATATTTTGAATAAAAATTGTGTATATTTTTTTTGTAGGAATCTGATAGTTTTTTAAATACGTTTCTCCTTATTTTTAAATTTGCGAAAACAAAATCTAAAATTTTTAAATCCCAAGAAGTTTATTTTAACTAGAATCATATTTACTTTAATACAATTTGTGATTAATTTAAGAATATGTTAATTCAGTAAGATGTTAATAAGTATAACTAATTAAACACACTCAAAAAACTTTGACGGTTACCCAGGAAAACCTTGGTATATGTGGACTAGGATTCTCCAAACTTGTATGGAGGAAAATAAGTTTTGAGGTTTTGACCGGGCTACACCTGGAAATATTTATTTGGATGTAAAACTACGTCCCCCAAAAAATTAGGATAATTGGATATCGGGAAGACGTGCCGCATCGACGCTGAAGTTTGGAACACGGATTGCAAGGGGAAAATATGACTTTTTGTGCATTTTTTCGAAAACATTAATATTTTAAAACTAATTCGAATTAAAAACATTATAGAATCGTAATTTGGAGTAAATTCTGTTTGTAATAAAGCAATAAAAACTTAATCAAGAAATTCGGATCCAAATTTTAAAATTCATCGAAATAATCTACCACAAAAACATTTTTTTATTCTATAAAGTTCCACGAAACTCAGATAAGAAATATATTTTTCAATTGTGTTTTGCCAACTCGTTTTATAAATTAGTGCCAGAAAGGTCAGAATTCTCAAATCTACATTTTAAAATTTTTAAAAGAAATTTTAAAAAATCAACGATTGGACTTTAAGATTTTATTAAGAACATATTGGAGATTAAAAACTACAAAAATTGTAGGAATTCCTGGCTGGAGCAGAGATTTTATTTTAGCTGATTTCGAGAAAACAGCGATTTTTGGCATTTGTTTACCTTTTAGGCAAGTTTTTCTTCTTTCTTATTTTAATTCCAAATAGTTTTGGCCAGAATATAACAACACAAGATTAAATACTTCAATCCTGAAAATAAGGCCAAAATATAAATACATTAAATTGCCCTTGTGAAAGGTCAGAAGTCAAATTTTAATAGATTTTAATTTTTTCAACATCCCAGCAAAACCTTGGTAATATATGGGTACTACCAGTGACGTTCCATCTAATGTGTGAAGGTGTTCTCTGCACACCTTAAAAATATTTCACTTGTAACTTTAAAATTTTTATAAATTTTCCCAGGGTTCTATAATATTTCCGCACATCAGTCACTTACTGTATTTATATTAAGTAGATCGTGTACTGTTGTGATGTATTTTGTATACATACACGATGTTCAAGACTACATACACGCTGTTCCTATGAAAATAAATGTTATTACTACTGTGCTAGTAGTAGTAACAAGCATAAGAAACATTTGTTCAACAGAATTAACAGCACAGTCCTGCTAGGAAAAAATAATTGTTGAGCAACATAGTTTAAACACAAATATATGTTAGAAATGTGCTGAAATTTGTTGTGAACAAATTAAAAAAAAAAACAATGTTGCAGAGAAAACACGCATACATACAAAAACATATTGTGCGAAGAAAACAACTGCATATTACTAATAAATAAGGCTAGAGCTTGCAAGAAATATTTATTTTTTGAATCAATTCGTATAAAAATGTATTCATTTTATGAATCAGTGAACAATTTATAGTCATAGTAAGTAAAATCTATAAAAAAACAGGTCGCAAATATTAAGATATTTTGATGAAATTTGGTACGCAGACCTATGTTGGCCCAAGGACGAACAAGTTTGATTTTGGTGAACATCGGTCCATGTTTAGACCTAGTGCCCATATAAGGGTCCTACCAAAATTATATTGTTTATACGCTGCAGGTCGTAAATATTAAGATATGTTGACGAAATTTGGTACACAGACCTATGTTAGCCCAATAACGCAGCCTATTGATTTTGGTGAACATCGGTCCATGTTTAGACCTAGTGCCCATATAAGGGTCCTACCAAAATTATACTGTTTACACGCTGCAGGTCGCAAATATTAAGATATTTTGATGAAATTTGGTACACAGACCTACATTGGCCCAATAACGCTGCCTATTGATTTTGGTGAACATCGGTCCATGTTTAGACCTAGTGCCCATATAAGGGTCCTACCAAAATTATACTGTTTATACGCTGCAGGTCGTAAATATTAAGATATTTTGATGAAATTTGGTACACAGACCTATGTTGGCCCAAGGACGAAGCCTATTGATTTTGGTGAACATCGGTCCATGTTTAGACCTAGTGCCCATATAAGGGTCCCACCAAAATTATATTGTTTATACGCTGCAGGTCGCAAATATTAAGATATTTTGATGAAATTTGGTACATAGACCTATGTTGGCCCAAGGACGAAGCCTATTGATTTTGGTGAACATCGGTCCATGTTTAGAACTAGTGCCCATATAAGGGTCCCCCCAAAATTGGCTTGGTTACAAACTGCAGGTCGCAAATATTAAGATATTTTAATGAAATTTGGTGCGCTGACTCGCATTATAGAAAATTTTGACACAAGCCCCATTTTAACCCATTCGAATTTCGGATCCAAACAATACACCAGACTGGTGTAGGGTATTGTATAGTCGGCATGCCCGACTTTAATCTTTTTACTCGTTTTAAGTTGGATTTACATCTGCACCCAAATCCCGAGATTTCGACTAAAATTTTGACTTCAATCAAAATCTCATGTGAAATCCCGAGATTCCCCATACAAATGAAATCCCGTAAATTCGCAAGATATGTAAGAAATCTCATGAATATCTCACAAATGTTTAGACTTTCATATAATACAATACTGCGTGCATGTCTTTCTTCCATCAAAATATTGAAAAATCTGGCTTCTAGCTTGTCGTCCTTACAAAAAAAGAATTTACTAACATAATTGGCGTTAGATCTTTACATAAAATAATGTAAATTGTAATCCGCCAATGAATAAAATGGTTTTTAGTAATATTTTTGATTTAAGGTTATTTTTATCGTACTTTATTTACAAAAAAATGCGGTTGTCAAATAGAAATCTCGATACTGTCATAAAGTGCAAATGTAAACGGTCAAGAATTCCGGTCGAGATTTCCATTGAAATCTCGGGATTTAAAAATAGAAATGAACGCAGCATTAAAGTTAAAATTTTTTTAATTTTTGTACCGTTTATCATTGATTTCCCTGATATGGAAGTATGGTTGTACTTTTTGCACTTGTGTAATTTTCCTATGACCATAGATTTGCACTGTTCTCAAATATTTGTGGAGAACACCCAATTAAAAACTTCACCGCACGTCCCTGGGTGCTACTATGCATATTACCTGATAATATATCAAACTGCTTACCCTTGCATTACCTTGGACCCTTACACCTTACCCCTGCATTACATGTAATACCAAATTCATGCGTTTGGATGTTGTATTGGTATAAATAATTCTTTTTTCTAGAAAATTTTAGAAATTCAATTTTTTGTTAAAAACCTGTGAATTTAAAATTGATGTTCGGTTTAAAAAGTTAAAATTTAAACAAAAATGTTTTTAAAAACTCCTTACCTGTAAGTTCAGAATAACAACCCAGGAAAATTTTTTACAATCGGTATCCAACCATACCTATTCTACAACTGGTTCCACTGCAACTGATTCCATGGAACTGATTCCGGAACCAGTAGTTTTTATCCATTTTGTGAGTGATTTTAAAATTTTTGTAGTAAAATTTTGTCAGTTAATTTTACGACATTGTTAGCTATTTTCAATGTATTTGGTTCCCTGTTAAAAATCGACATATATGTATCCATTCATGAACATGTGTGAACTAACACATGCTGGTATATGAAGTCATACAAATTCATACATGTCCATATACTTCCATATAGAATTCATATGTGTTCATATGCATTCGTATGTGATAATACATGAACATATTAGCTCAATTTTCGTTAATGTACACACATGATCATGTATGGAAACATATGAAAATGTATGATCATGTATGTAAATATTACCTAAAATTTCGTTAATGCACACATATGAACATATATGGAAATTTATATGAGCATATATGAATCATTCATGCACACATATGGATCATATATTGATGCATATGGGCATGTATGAATCATATGTGCTCATGTATAATCGATTTTTAACAGGGTTGTTATTTTTCAACAGTTAAATATAACAACAGTTTTAGTTATTATATAAAGTTTTACTGTTATTTTCAGTAGCTTCTACCGATAAACTTTTTTGAGTGTGGTATTGTTAATCAATTATTTTTCTTGTTTTTAAGTTATTTTAATTAATTTTTCAATTGCACTTGTATTGTTTGATATATTCTCTGTAGTTGTTTATTAATATAAAAAATACGCATTAAAAAACCACTAAAAACTGTTTCTCTTAAAACCAGTTGGCATATAAAATTTAAGAGCGTGTTTTTTGACGAGAGGATTGGTATGTCTTTAGTCTATATGGTCGCAGGTAAAAGTAATTGTAAATTCTATTTGGAATTCGTGCTGATTGATCTTTAACCGAATAAAAAACTTATTTAAAGGATTTTTTAAAAATGTTGGCATTAAAAATCTTTTAAATTTTGGGAAATTCCTCTTGTAAAAGTATTTTTTTATTAAAAAATTGTAGTACTTAGGGCCAGTTTTATAGTCAGAATTAAGATTGATTTTATTTTCTTGAATACTTCTAAGAAAGAAAACGAGTAAAAAGGTTAAAGTCGGGCATGCCAACTATATAATACCCTACACCAGTCTGACTTAAAGCCAACTAATGTTTGGATCATAAATTTGAATGGGTTAAAACGGACATGTGTCAAAATTTTCTATAAAATCATAAAAGAAGAGAAAATCGAAAATATAGCCCATATGGGCGATAGGTCCAAATATGGACCGATCCAATCTAGAATCAATAGGCCTTTTTCTTGGGACTTGGTGGGTACCCTTATATGGGCACTAGGTCTAAAAATGGACCGATTTCAACCAAAATCAATAGCCGTCGTCTTTGGGCCGATGTAAGTCGGTGTACCAAATTTCTTAATATCTTAATATTTGCGACCTGTAGAGTGCGCACAAGAATGCATGGACAGACAGACAGACGGACGGACATCGTTAACCCTCTAATGCTCTTCTGATTACAATAATATTTAAACCATATATTTGGCGTTGAAAATCTACTATGGAACAAATATTAAAATTTTAATTTATCGCTTTATTTAGGCGATATAGCACAACGGTATACCGTTACCGAAACAGCAATACCGGTACGTACCGGTATTAAAAATTATTTTAAAAACATATAGAAACAAGTAAAAACATGGCATATTTTTAATTTTAAGTACTGAAAATACAGATTTTAAGCTATAAATTCTATACTGGTAGTTTTAATAAGTAATATTATTATCTATAAATTTTTTTTGTAAAAAAACACTCAAGATTATAAAAGAAAAAATAAAAAAATTGTGATTTTTATATAAAATAATAAATGCCGGTAAAATACCGGTAACAACCCATAAAAATAACGGTATCGGTAACGATAACGGCATTTGGAATTTTGTTTAGAGGTATCGATAACGGTAACGGTATTCAATTTGAAACGGTATTTTAGCGATAACGGTTTTATAACGATAACGGTAACCAACCTTGGTTTTTGCTGTAAATAATACTATCAATAAAATAAAATTACGTACCGAAAATTGTTGATCAATTGTTGTTATTTCAAAAGTTATGGCGATTTTCGCTTTTTGAAAATTACGAAATTTACCGAATTTGGCACTAAACATCAATAAATTTTGACGAAATTAGTTCCGCTTACTACTACCTCTAAGTACATAATCTGTGTTTAATTTTAAGAAAATCTGTTTGAGTTAGAGAGATATTTGTAAAACGTATCCTGGCGTTATCCTGTGAGTCCTGGAGAAAAATTTTTAACTGATTTTCCAATTAGAGACTTTAAACTAGCTTTGTTATTATCGGTAATGTAAGCCAGATCGTGGATGTATTTTTGGCAATTTTTCAAATATTTTCTTCTGTTTTAAAGTTAATTTTTTAAAATTTTCTGAATTTGCACTTTACATATTTCTCGCTTGAAAACCGTTCCTTACACAAAAAAAGTTTAAAGGCGAAAAAGTAGATATTTAAGTTTTCTATGGATATAATACAACTTGTTTAATAAAATATTGTTATTTAGCCAAAAACTATTTAAAATCTGAAGACCGCCTTTTGGCGGCCTTGTGCATTATAACCCTCGAAATAAAAAAAAATTCTGAGCCGATCGATATACTAGAAGGTGGGTCTAGGACCAATATTTTTTGGTGTTAGAAACATCAGCACAAACTTATAATACCCTCTCCACGTAGTGGTGTAGGGTATAAAAAAAATTTAACCTAGTTCTGACTCTAAAATTGTCCCTTAAACACTTACACTTAAACATTGGTGAGTTCCAAAAACTCTTCGGTACTGGGACATTTGAATTATGTCGGTAAAATTAACTGCAGTTTAAAAATTCTACATAGCGATTGCATTTGAATTAACTACAATTGCAGTTATATTTAATTGAAAAGGTAGTCAAAATAACTGCAACATCAGTTAATTTTAAATGCATTGGCAGTAAACACTTTTTAACTGCAATTGTAGTTAATTTTACCGAATAATCCTTTTAGTGTAGGTTTAAAAAAACTATAAAAAATTACAGAATAAGCTTTAAGTTTACTTAATCGACAATTGTCTGTAATTAGTTACATTGATAAAACCGTTAAGGAAGAAAAAAAAAAACTAACTAAACATTAAAAAATGTCAAAATGGGTTTAAACATTTTTTGCCGAACCCCTTTTTTAGTACTTTTTGGAATAACTTGGCAAACCTATGCTCTAAAAATGTATTAAAACCAAGGTTGGTTACTATTATCGCTAAAACTCCCTTTTCAAATTGAATACCGTTACCAATACCTCTAGAAAAGTTTACAAATAACGTTTTGTTACCCATACCGTTATTTTTTGGTAGTTACCAGTATTTCACCGGTATTTATTAATTTATATGAAAAACGACAATTTCACTGCTTGGTTTTTAATTGTTTTTATTTGTTTTTAACGCAATTTGTAATTCCGGTACTTACTGTTATTGTTGGTATTGCTGATAACGGTATACCGTTACAGAAACAGTCTTAAATACCGTTACCTTTTCCGCTACCGAAACAACAAAATTCGATACCGTTATCCTTACCGTTAATCGTTTCAGTAATCAACCTTGATTGAAACTTCTACTGCTAGTTCATAAAATATATACACTCAGAGAATTATGGCGGTAAAATTATCTGAAATTGCAGTAAAAACAACTGCAATATCAGTTAATTTTAAATGCAGTGTACATTTTTATACCCTACACCACTACGACGTAGACAGGGTATAATAAGGTTGTGCTGATGTTTGTAACACCAACAAATATTGCACCTAGACCCACCTTTTAGTATACCGATCGACTCAAAATCCATTTTAGTTTCGATTTAACGATGTCCGTCTGTCTGTCCATGCGTTCTTGTGCGCACTCTACAGGTCGCAAATATTAAGATATATTGATGAAATTTGGTACACCGACCTATGTCGGTCCATATAGTATAGTGCTGCAGGTCGCAAATACGAAGATATGTTAATAAAATTTAGTTCGCTGACTCACATGGTCTCAAGGACAAAGCATATTCTGATATGATAGGTCCATATTTGGACCTATCGCCCATATGGGCTATATTTCCGATTTTCTCTTTTTTTTATCATTTTATAGAAAATTTTGACACATCAATTTTAACCTATTCGAATTTCGAATCCAAACATTAGTTGGCTTTTAACCAGACTGGTTTAGGGTATTATATAGTCGGCATGCCCGACTTTATCTTTTTTACTCGTTTTAACTGCTATTGCAGTTAATTTTACTGACATAATTCTCTTAGTGTATAGATAGGACTACCGTATAAGATATAAAAAATGTTTAGATTTAAAGCCCTAATCCAGGCTATCCCCTTAAGGACTTACATCCAGGGGACAATTCTGAGATTCATCCAAAATAAAACTCCCTAGCACAGTAAATATCAAGTAATTACACTCAATTAAATTATTCACGTTTTTTATAATGATGTTTTAAAATACAAAGAAGGTAGTGACCCCAAAAACCATGTCTAGTAGATAATTTATCACATTTTTTTAAGAAGTCAACAGGGGCTTGGCCAAAAGAAGACATACAAACAAATACATAAACATACGAGTTAAGTAAATGACATGATAACATTTTTATAGTAATGTATAAGAGGGAGAGATTAATTTATATAGAAAATATTTACATATTCAGTTCTATAAAAATGTTTTAAAATTAATGATAATTATATATGTATACACTCACAATAACTTTACCGTAAAAGTTTAATAGTTAATTAAAAAGTAAATCAGTAAAGTTGTTTCAATTGAATACGTACCCAGTCAGAAAAATACAAACGGGAAAGCGGTGGCAAAGCACTTTAACAGGTGGTACAAGTATTGGCAAAAAGTGCTTTCCCATTCCCAAAATGATAACATCATTAGACAAAAGGACCGGCTGTTCAAAAAGCGCCGGAAAAGCACTGGAGGAACAAAATTTTTAAACGTTGGCAAAACGCTGGCAAAACCAATAAATAGGTGGTCTGGAAATATATTTTCCAAAATAAAATTAAAAAAAAGTTCATATGTATTTTTTTTACCCTGCCGTGGTTTGAACCCAGGCCGTCAGATTGGCAGACGATTGCTCTACCCACTGAGCTAACGAGACATATAATATTTAATGGCTAAACACATAAATGAGTGATAATAGCTGGACAACTACTGGCTGTGCGAAAAAGCTAGTACTGGCAAACAATTTTTAGTAACTAGTATGCCAGTGTTTGGAGGGCAAAAAGAAAGTTGGTCTTGAAGGAGCTTTCCCACAAACAAAAAAATTAATTTAATGAAACAAAAAAAAATTTAAATTAAAAAAAATCCAAAAAAATTTTTTTGCTTGCAACCGGATTTGAACTCGGAACCTTCCGACTACAAACATTTTTTAACGAAGCGTCAGCATTTATATAAAATCATTGGTTTTCCAGTGAATTGATTTTTGTACGCCTGGTAGCATTGGCTAGGTAGCACTGGATAACCACTGGTTGCAAACCTTGGCATATCACTCTAAGCCAATTCTTTGCCAGTGGTTTTTTTATAAACCACCGAAATTTTTGTAAAAAAAATACTGGTAAAACGCTTTTCGCAAACGGTGGCAAAGCGTCCCAAATGAGTGTTCTGCCAGTCATTTATTTTTAATACCATGGTTACCCAGTGGTATGCCAGTGCTTGATTTTTTGTACCACTGGCGATTTCTGACTGGGTAGTTAAATTGCTTTGAAATATATTTTTAACTTTTTCTATCAGTCATTCAGTAAACAGAATATACAAAATACGGACTTTCGGTATAGTTCAAATATTCAGTCAAAATTTCCAAAACGCGAAATCTATTATTTTGACCGACTTTGCCAGTTAATTAATAATTAGAAATAAACCACAAAATACAATTGTTTTAAACGAAAAGCAGATAGTCCTTTTTTAAATTATTTACAATTTTTTAATGTACATATTCAGCAGATTTTGAGGAAAAAATATTGTGTATAGTATTGGAAGAATATAAAAATCTTGCGATTATTTACAGTGAAAAAAATGTAAACACGAAAATCGTAATTCCCTTACCTTTTTGTAAATCCATATCATCCATTTCTGAATTCTTAATTTGTTGTAATTTTTCTCGAAATTTCTTTGTAATCTGTTTGCGTTGATAATCTGCCTCAATTTCTTGTTTTGTACGAGGTATGCGAAATCGTATACAACAACAGACCATTATCACTATAAATTAAAAATTTGAAAATCTTCAACATTTTGGTTTTCTAATTTGCTACATTTTTTTTTTATTTAATCGTATGTGTATATACGTACTTATACTCAATAAAATGCCTACACAGAATGCAATAATATGCCATACTCTAAATCCTCCAATTGTATAAGATTCCAACCAGGCTGTTTCGGGATTAGGTTGTAAAAATTCTTTATCCTCATCGTCACTCATTTTTTTTTGTAATGCAACTTGTTTTGTTAATGTGTAATTTTTAATTTAAAATCAACAAGTTTTTTTGTAAAATGTAATCTTTTTTTTACTTTCAAAGGTTATCCGTTTCTTTTTTTTATAACGTTTTATTATTTCAAAAGTTTGTGGTAGACTAAAATTTAAATATGTTTAAACATCTAAGAAGACCTATCCTTTTTTCTAGCTAAAGCTGCCATATAACAGTTTTATTAAGATTTATTTAAAAATACAGGGTGGGTATATGAATTATTTAAGTGTTTGAGGATATAAGACATAATCTCAATTGTGGCATATGTATACATACATATCTAACTGCCTGTTTTTATAAAAAGAATCAGACGAATTCGTTAAAACATTTTTGTGAAAAACACAAAATTAGAAACATTTAACTTTAAAATTTTTAGCCGCATTTGTTCTACATAGAAGTCTTAACAAATTTGTGTAAAAAATTTGAATCAAAAACGTTTTTAAATTGGTGTTTTTCACACAAATTTTTTAACGAATTCATCAGTTTCTTTTTACAAAAACACCCAGTAAATTACAATTTTAATATGTATACAATTAAGGAATAATATAAAATCTTTTATTTTTAATTGAAAGAAATATTAAAAGCTGAAAACGGCTATGTTTTTGTATCAGGCGAAGAAACACTGAAAAATCAATTGATGGCGCCGGCAAGACCACTGGCAAGAGAAATTATTTCCAAATGCCAACCTCACCCACAGTCCGTCCACCTTGGACATGGTGTCCCATGGTAACGCTGTCGAGGCTCTGACGATCGAGTATGTGCGATATAACCCGGTTCCCACGGCAATCGGACTATGTGCCGATGTGAATTTCGAATTGGATTTCAAAATGAAATCTATTTTAACAATCAAAATTCAATGTTAAGTAAAAAAAGAATGGTAAAGAAAGCAGATGCATAACACTGTAAATTTGGCAAATATAAATTTAATTAGGTAAATAAAATTAAAAGGTTAGTTTTGAAATAGAAAATATATTTATTTAACAAATATTATGTTATTTAATATTGTGTTTGTTCTTTTAGCTCTTCAATATTTTCATCCGAGTCCTATCTGCCATATATAAAAATCAACATATGAGGCTTTCCAAAGCCAACTGTTCAGCTAAAAAAAGGTATGTCTTATCCAGAGTTGGGAGTAATTAATTTTAAGTAGATATCAGTTATTCTGCAAATAATGCATTCAATTTTTTTAAGAGGTATTTTATTAACAAAATTACCTTAATTTTTTTTAGTATAGTTAGAAGTACTTACATATTCGTGCAAAGTAATCACTTACTGGTAATTGATTAAATAAGTACTGATTAAGTCTTTTTATATTAGAATTTTATTTATAAATTTGTTTTGAACTAAATAGGAAATTTTCCAAGGTAAAGTTTTTTTTCCCAATATCTTTGAGATATTCGGCCTTATTAAGAGTGTCGTACACTAAAAAAAAAAGTCAGTAAAGTCAGCAAAAAATGTTGCTGTGTCAGCAAATTTTTAGTCAGGAGCGTGCTTGCAAAAAAGTTGGTAATTTCAGCAAAAGGTTTGCTGAAAATCAGCGAGCTGATTTTTACCAAAAAATAGTAATCTTCAGCAAAAGTTTTGCTAACATTTAGTCGACTGCAAATGAAAAAAATCCTTGCTAAAATCACTAAACTTTTTGCTGAATATTAGTAGACTGAAAAAAACTCAAAAAACTTGTAGCGAAATTTTACTTTAGTTAATTTATTTGCTGAAAATTTAAATATAGAATATGTGTAGAGTTGTTTTTCTTTTTTTTGTCATTTCCGTTTCCAGACAAGCTGCGACATCAAGATGTCTATCTGGTTGTCGTCCACGCTATGCATGCGGTTATCAGCACAATTTTTTTAGCAAAATAAATTAGTAAAACATTAGTTAAAAATTAGTTTAGTGCTAAAAAAATATAACTAATTTTTTTGCTGAAAACGGAATTTCAGCAAAAAAATTGCTGAAAACTAGTACACTTGATATACAAGAAGTTTTACTAATTTTTCTACTAACTTATTTTTTTGAGTGTAGTCGAATTCGAGACTAAGTCGAATTTGCTGAAAATAAATAAGCACAACTTTTGAAGAATTTTACAATTGTATTTACCATAAATAGCACTCAGATTTAAAAAAATCCATCATCAGAATTTAATTTCTTTATAATTTCCATTATACACAAAATCTTTTTATATGGAGTCGAAAATTTCGACTACAAATTCGACAACCGTAATCAAGCCGATTGACACGAATTTTTCAAAAGTACATGACATTCCCCTACTTATGTGCTTATTGTTGGCATTGAATATAATTGCTGTATATAGTTCTACAAAAACGAAAAATATCGCTTTTATATCACTAAAGCTCTTTTTCTTTAAAAGGCGAAAGAAAACACAAAAAAAAAATTTCCCAATGCACAATTTTGGTAGCAAAGTAATTAGTAAAACATTAGTTCAAAATTAGTTTGGTGCTGAAAAAATATTACTTAAACTTTTGATGAAAAAACAATTGCTAAAAACTAATAAGTAAGTACACCTGATGTACAAGACGTTTTGCTAATTTTCCTACTAATTTATTTTTTGAGTGTACACGCTGATGTGCAAGAATCATTTCTCAACTCCCACCGTCTTCAAAATTTATTTTGAAGCTTTTAGACCGAGTGCAAGAAGTACATTTTGGGCTCTGAGCGTATCTCCGTTTATGTAGTTTTTTTTTTAATTCAAAAAATTATAATTGAAAATTTATTTTCGTCCTTTTATGTTTGAATATCATAGTGACCCTGTATTAATCTGAATAAAAAATTTAAATGGCCATCGCTGTTTTTATATTCATGTTAGCTTAGATACTTAAAGGCAAAAATATCATTTAGAAAATATGTGCTTTTTAAATATCCCGAGTAAAAAAGTTATATAATCAGGCATGTCACAGACTTCAATTTCACTTTCAAACGCAAATTGCTTCTCCAGAAGTAAATGGTATTTTTGCATATTTAGCCCAAATATAATAGATAAACATAATTAATTATAAGTTAGGAATGTTGTTTTTAATAATTTCACTTAAAAAAGTTTTTGTTAGAGAGCATATTTAAGGTTTTAACACATATTTCGCATAAAATTAATATGATTTCGATGTACAATTTCGTAACGTTTTACTTTTGCTTCTTCAGGTTTTTTGCGTTTTCGTAAATTCTAAAATGTTAAAAAAAGACTTTTTGTGGTAAGTTCGTGTTCCAACTGCTAAATTTTGATATAAGTTGCAATTTGTAGTTAAAAAAGAGAAGATCGCCGATCAAAATTTAAAAATTTATAAAAAATTGCGTTTTGCTAATCAATAAGAAAATTATTGAATCTACCAACAAAAAGCGTTTTAAATGTAAATTTTTTTAAGTGAAATAGTTAACGACACTTTAGGGAATAAATACCAAGCACTATTGAAAAGCTTTTATGAGTTTAAGCTGCTCTAAATATCAATTCCACTTTGGTTTTTGAAAGTGGAATGAAAACGATTTTTTTTTCGTTTTACATTTTGTGGAGAAACTTTTAACGTTTTAAGTACCACTATTAAGCCTGTAGCATACTAGATACTTGCCAGAACGTTTCATTTGCTATACAGAATTATCCGTAGCACCCTAAACTGCAAACTCAGAAGGAAAAAATTTTTTTCGATCACTTTAGGAAAAAAATTGCGGAAGTAAAATTGCGAAATCAAATCAATTCCGTAAAAAACATGTCATGAATATATATGAATGGATATATTCGCAATATGTAAGTTGATATAATTTCATCCGAAAAATGGTTATATTAAATTGTGTTAAAGGATACAAATTGTATTTACAAGGATACAAAGTTATATCAATAGATCTACTTATATCCGAGTTTTGTCCCGATCAAATTGGATATAAGTTAATATAATATGATATGATTAAATTTAAATGATAAAAGAACTTTGTATTATAGGGCAGCAGGATTTCACATCGTACACACTACTATTGAGCCACAGGGTAGAACATTTTCTTCTCAATAATGGGATTTTTTATATTCTACACTCAACCAAAAAAGTCTGTAATGGCTACTGAAAATTTTGCTGCTATTACGGGAAATTTAACTGTTTTGAGCCCTACGGTATTTTAGCAACACATGTCTGCTGATCTGTAGTACAACAAAATTAGTAGTAAAAATTAGTAGTCGCTACTAAATTTTAGCAAAATTGTTGTAAACTGCAATTAAAAATCAATTTGCTAAAATCAGTTAAAAAACTTACTAAATATCAAGAATTTTAGTACAATGAAATCAGTATAAATAATTAGTTGCAGCTACTAAATTTCGGTAAATTGTTGTAAACTGTAATTTAAAAACAATCTGCTGAAATTAGCAAAAAAGTGTAAAAAAAAATTGTAACATAACATAATTACTTCATCGTACTTGAAATTTGGAGTCAAAATTGCAAACGGTTCTCCAGTTATTACCTTTTTATGCATTGGAGATACAATACAATTTTCTGAGTGTTATTTCCAAACTTAGAATATATCAATAGTCCCAAATATAAACTAAACAAGAATTGTAAAAAATCAAAAAAAAAAAATTATGTTCTGCTAAATTTAGCACTCGGTTTTGAAAAATTAATAATATGTTTTGCTAAAATCAGTAGCGCGAATTAGTAAAAAAATGATTACTCAAAAAAATTGTACTAAAAATCAGTATAAAAATAGTAAAGTGCGATTAGAAACTGTTTACTAACTTTTTTATCCGAGTGTACACCACTACGTGGACAGGGTATAATAAGTTTGTGCTGATGTTTGCAACACCAAAAAATATTGGACTTAGACCCACATTTTAGTATACCGATAGACTCAGAATCACTTTTTATTTCGATTTATCGTTGTCCGTATGTCTGCCTGTCTGTCCATGCATTCTTGTGCGCACTCTACAGGTCGCAAATTTTAAGATATTTTGATGAAATTTGGTACACCGGCCCAAAGACGAAGACTATTTTTGTTTAAAATAGGTCCATGTTTAGACCTAATTCAAAACTCAAAAATCTTAAGAAAAAGCTATTTTAAAGCTAAGAAAACGGAAAATCCGAAAAGAAGCAAATATGAAGCAATAAAAAGCAAAAATAGCAATTTTGTCTTCTTTGCAGTGGGATTCTCTAAATTTTTAACGACAAAATTCGGTAGTTAAGTTGTCAGTTTACTATGAAAATTTGACAATTTAACTATCGAATTTTGTCGTTTAAAAGTTACCGAATTGCCCCTCTGGTAATGCATATCCAAGGACTTTTCGCAAAACAATTTAAATCGACTTAAGAACATTTTCCAAGATTTTTGCCGACAATGTAACTTTTGAATTCGCATATTTCTGTATATTGCTCATATTTTCTACTTCTTATACTCTAAAATATCTGAAACCTCTAAAATCAACTTTTTTCGAAATTTTATTAATTTCCGTTTGACAAAAGAACTTATTTCATTTGCAGCATTAAGCATTAGGAATTTTCACTATAGACTATTTTCCGTGCACAATTTTAAAAAGAAAGTAATAAATTTTAACATTTATTTTTTGTATTTGTGCAACCACTGTTGTAAGGATAAGTTTGCCATTTTGACGAAACTAATTGTTCCTTAAGCGCTTAAATTTGATTAAAATTTAAAACATCCTTTTCTAAAACAACCTAAGTCGAAATGAGTTACAAAATCTCAAACAATCGATTCAAACTTTTTTTTTTCAAATTTTCTTTCGACAAAAGGATTTATTTTTTTGGAGGTAATTTTATCACAGACTGTTAAAAATAAAATTTGCAATGGAAAGAAATTGTTAGAAAATTTATACAAACAGTTTAAAGCAACAGTAAAGGTGTTTGTGATTTTCTGCAAAATGTCCTTTTGTCAAAATTCAAAAAAGTTTAATAGCTTTCATGAAGTTTTAGGTCTGACAAACTCTCACGTAATTATTTCTGTAAACATTTACCCCTCAATTCATAAATGCTTTGTAAAGTTATAGCAGGTTTACAAAACGTTATTTTCATACAAAATTTGTTCATTAAACCTCCTATAATTTTACAAAGTGTTTATGAATTTAGGGGTTAGATTTCAGTGAAATTGAAAAAATGCATAAACCGGATACAACAATATTTGATTTTCTATATGTTTGTACCATTTTAGCTGTAGTTTTATACCACTATATAAAGTCTGATCAAATTATATCGCGCCATTATTCGGATACATTTATATCTGATATTATCAAATTGTAACTGAATTGATGCAAACTTATGAAATTATAAGGGCCCATTTCTCGGATAAAATTGTATAAAGACTCATGTTATATTACATATGACTGTATAAAGCCCCATATCAATTTTTTTTAATCGGGCGTTCATTGTTTTCAAATTGGATTTTTTAAATAAAAAAAAACTTTTAAAAGTAAAGAAAGAAAATATTATATTAATGAGAAAATTGAGTAAAAGGTATATATAAAAAAATAGTTTTTGCCTTAATTGGATAATCTGAGTTTCGAACTTGGGTCCGAGATTAACTAATATATGTATTACTAAATTGAAAATATTTTTCGTTTTTATTTTTAAATACAATTTTGAACGGTTTTATCAATTGTATATTCCTATATAAACAACTTGCAATAAAGCAAATATTGATATGTAATTTTATATGATTACATATGAGAAAATTTCTAAAAATTTTTCTAATATATCATCAGCTAAAAATATATTTTATATATTCTCTTTTTTACTCGGGATGACTCCAACATTATCACATGAAGTTTTGTTAAATCAAGCAGCCATGTGCCACCACACAAATTGTTATAAACTTATGCCAGAAGTACTACTAACCTACCAAGCAATCAAACACACACACATATTTTAATAAGGAGTGCCACAGCACGACAATATTAAATTTTTATACCCTACAACCAGTTATTTTCAAAGGATATTATAAGTTTTAGCAGATGTTATTAACTACTAAACTCACAGTCACAGATGCCAGAAGCTATTTAAAAAATTTCCTACGTTTGTTATAAAAATTCCTTTTTTCCTTACATCCAAAATAAATTTCCCTACATTTTTCCCTACTTCATAAATGCATTGCATTAAAGTTTGAAATTAATTTCAAACTTTTGAATGAAATTTGATAGAAATTTTCTTAAATTTCTATGAAAAAGCCTTTTTAAATTATAATTTTTCCCTTATAAAGTGTTTGGTCGATTTGCGACACGCATACCCCCCAATTTTTTTACAAATAGTCCCAAATTAACAAAATTGATTTTTTTTTTTGGAAAACGTTAACCCGTGCCGAGTTGCGGCCGAAAATGGCCCATTTTGGAAAAAAGTGTATTATTATTAAAAATTCCCAAAATTCTAAATTTTGAAAAATTTAGTATTTTGTTTCATTTATTCATTTAATAAGTCAAGATGATTCAGCCATGGAATTTTGACTTCATCGGATATCATTAACCCACTTTAGCCAGGAATCCAAAATGACCCACGTGTTTTTTTTAATTAATTTTATAGTGTATTTAGACTGGGCGAAAACTAGTAGTTTTTGGGCATTTTTAGTTTTTAAGGCGAAAACTACAAAATTTATTTAGTTTTTCCATACAATTTTCATACAAACTGAAAACCAGATTATACCTGGTTTTTGCCAAAAACCAAATAAAAATATCTGAAATGTGCATTCTTGATACACCCGGTATCATTTATAATTAATTTTCGATACACCCTGTTGCAACGAATATAGAAGTAAAGCAAGTGTCAAAAAATATTTTTTAATTTTTTAGAAATATTTCTGTTTTAATTTGCAATTGTGTATTGTTATTGTTTTTTAAATGTATTAATAATTTTTTTACATTAATTTGATAATAAAAAAAGAAAGAAAAGTGTGTAATAAAAAAGTGTTGTGACAAAGAAAAACTAAATAACCAGTGTAAATGACTTGGCTTTTGCAATTTAGTTTTGTACAAAAACCAATTGGTTTTTGCTCAGTCTAAATTCAGTATTAAAGATTTTTTAAAATGCCTAATTTGGAGATGTCGATTGCTAGTTGCACCACATAATAGTTGATATTAAAGAAAAAAAATAAATTGGAAAAATTACTGCTTTCCAGGACATTTTACAAAAATTACTTATTTTGTCAAAAATTTAACAAAATTTGAATGTTTTCATCAAATTTTACATAGTTTTCGGAAAAATATCACTTAAATTTGGTTAGGTTATAATCATCTTTACATTTAAAATAAAAATATTTAACCCTTAGGGGCCTGGGGTCAGAAAAGACCCATGAAACTTAATATTAATTATGACTACGAAATTGTAAAGCCATTAAATTGATAAAAAAAAACTTTCAACTGGATAAAAATAATTATTTTATGTAACATGATCCATATGGGGTTAACTTTTATATTTTTGGCCAAAAACGCCCCACTAGGAAATTTACAGAATAACATCTTTAATAATTTTCGGAAAAATATCATTTTAAATGAATAACAAAAAAAATTTTTTTCTCTTGATAAAAATTATTATTTTGAGTAACTTCATCCATATATGGTTAATGTTCTCAATTTACACAAAAAAAAGACCCACTAGGAAATTTTCAGAATAACATTTATCAGATTTTTATTTCAACAACAAAAAACAAATTTAAAAAAAAACTAACATTTCAATATTGGCCACACATTTTTCAATAATATGAAATTGAAAAACAAAAATCCGAAACATTTTGAATTTTTCAATTTAATTGATAAACATTCAATATAGGATACAGACCTTCAATTAATTTGTAAACAATCAAAAATTGATCCATAATATTGAACGTATATGCCCTACTTAAGGCCCAAATGAAATCTGGCGGAGAGAATTCAATAAAAATATATTTATAAAAGTCGTAAAGAAATCAAACAGGGAAAAGTGAAATTAAAATTGAAAAAAGTTGTAGTCTATGCCACCACCGCAATTTATTTTTGTATTTAATTTTAATACTTTTTATATAGTTTATTAAAAAAAATTTCGTTTTATTTTGTTTATTTAAAAAAAATTGTTTTTAATTTGTTGACAACTAGAGATGTGAACACATTAGTGATGTGTTTTTAGGTATATTTGTCATGTTAACCACTTAACAGAGCAATGTTAACTCTAGAGTGGAGCAAATCCGTACTCCAGAGTCAAACAAGTTTTACTCTGGAGTGGAATAAAAAGAGATAGTAAAATACAAAAATGTGTTGATATGAAAGAGAAAAAAACTAAATTTGCTACAGATTGGAGTACTCCATCATTCTAAACGCACCTTTAATATTTCAATCTGTGCTGCAGAGTAGAGTCACTCTACCATTGTAAACGCGCCTAAAATGTCAAGTTATTTCATTAGGATATTTTAAGGTTAACGCCATTTTAAATTATTTCGTAGGGGTATTTTAGGTAAAATTAATTTCGTTAGGATATTTATTAATTTGAAGGTTTTAATTTGTTATTGCTATTTTAGGGTTAATATTTGCCAACCATCTTTTAACTAAAGACAAGAAAGAACACATTGATATTAGTAGACCACAAAATCATCAACAGCAAAACGCTATGTATAGAAAAGAGGAGTCCTTTTTATTTTGCATTTATTGTTTTATGTTTTGCTAAACTCCTGCATTACTTCGTTGTAAGCTTGTTTCACACATGGTTTAAAATCAATAATTGTCAAAATATTGCACAAAAAGTTGGTACCATGTTTTATTTTTTTATTATTAGAAGTACTTTGAGAGATACGGCTTTTTTATTTTTGCATAACTAGTCAAAAATCACTTAATTTCAAACATTTTAAATAACTTTCTTCAATAAAATCGGAGTAAGAGTTCGGGAGGTATCACTATTTAAATTTTTTAAAATAGTGCAAATTCACTTTTAACCATAATTTTAAACTACCATATCTCTAAATGCACTCAAAGAAAGTCAGCAAAAAAGTTTGCTGCCTCGGCAAAATTTTAGTCAGGAAGGTGGTAGCAGCAAAATTGCTAATGTCAGCAAAATTAGTAAATTCAACAAAAGTTGTGCTAACACTTAGTTGAATAAAAATGAAAAAAATCATACTAAAATCAACAGAACTTTTTGCTGTGTGTTAGTACACTGAAAAAACTCAGTTTAATTTATTTGCTGAAAATTTAAATCCAGAAACTGTATTTTTGTGATTATTTTGAAATTTTGTAAATATAAGTGTCCACACCATAGATTACATAGATCTCTTACTCTTTGACATTCGCTGTCAGTGCACGTATCTCATGAGAATGTGTTAGACATACGTGTATTTCAATGTATGTGTAAACATTTTTTTGTTGCCAAAAGAAGAAGAAGAGTGAGATATCTATGTAATCTATGGTCTAGACTTTCACATTGTCCAGATGATTTAATTAAAAAACTAAATATATATATAAAAATAATTCGTAAATAAAATATAAACAAAATTGTATCTTAATTACTTATTTTACTAATTCATGAGGTTAGTGATAATGGATAACGTTATTCTAACGAAATCATTTAAATTAAATATATTTAACCCTAAAATACCCTAATGAAATAATTTAGAATACCTTTAATATTTAAGTTATCTATCGAGATAACTTCAAATTTTTTATTTCTTTCTTTCAATAAGATCATACATGAAATAATGACTTTCAGCTTTTACTAGACAGATTTTGCTGTTGTTTCACAAAGTAATGATCCGTAAAGTCGTCAAAAAATTTCATAAATGACTATCGTTAATCTTAAAATATCTCAACCGAAATAACTTAAAATATGGTTAATCTTAAAATAACCTAACGAAATAAAATTAAATACCAGGAACGCTAAAATAACTTAAGGGGGTAAATACTGTAACAACAGCATTTTAAAGGGCATATTTGAACGGTTGTCAAAAATTCATTTAACAATATTTTTAATATTTTAAAAATATTTAAAATATCAGTTTTATATTTCCCCAGCCAAAATCGCCAGAGTTGCCACTTCCTTAGTGGCCTTTTTTTAAAAAAGGCAAAATCGGCTGCCACTGTGCAGCCTTCATTAATTATCGGAAAATAAAAATGTAAGTGATTCTTAATTTCAGATAAATTCTCTAGTCCTTATCGTGGCCCGATTTTTATTTTTAAAAATTTCTTTTTAACAAAGTTGCCGCACAAACTTCAAAATTCCATAAAAGGCAATAAAAAACATATTTTCTTGGGCATATAAAATTTATTTGACCAAAATTCAAAAAAAGGGCCATGACAAGGACTAGAGTTTTTTGTTGCCTACGAAAGAAAAAAACCCGAATCGAAATCGGTTAACCCGCCTTGGCTCTACAGTGGCAGCCGATTTTGAACTCAGGGTTTTGGGAAAACGTGTTTAAAGTTTAAAATTAATTTTACGCTAAGAAAACAGCAAAATTTCAAAAAACCGTGTATGAACAAAATTTATACCTCACAGTTTTCAACATGTGCTCCAAATTTGGGAAGAATCGGATAAAGAGTATTTTATATATTAACCCAAATAATCTTAAAAATGATGGTAGAGAATTTATTAGACATTTCCTTTTGGTCAAAATGTTTTTACTTCGTACATTTTTTAATTTGTTTTTTATTTTTTTATATACATTGATTACTTTTATGGCTTATAAAAAGCCATCAGTACCTGCTTCATATAACGTGCCTTCGCCCACCATCGAGGAATCGTCATTTGCTTTTCTTAAAAGACTGCGTGGATGTAGTTTTTTTCTTTTTGTTCTGCTGTATTATGCGAAATAAGATTTATAATAAAGACAATGATAAAAAACGCTCCCAAAAAATTTTGTGTACAAATTTAATGCATAGAATATTACTTTGTGGCCAAAATATATTTTACAAAAAAACATGTGGAAATTTTATTTCTTCGAATTTTTTATTAATATTTTCTGAGCATATACTGAAGAGTATGCTCTATCCAAATATAAATAAAAATATAAAAAAAATTCGGAAACAAAATTTTTCCTAGAGTCGATACTCCCAGTAACGAAATACACATATTTTTTAAAGCTTACATAATGATCAATTACAGGCTTATAAATGTACTTACAAATCGCTTTCGTTTAAAGAAGCTCTGAAGTTTGCATTTCTTATCCAGTTTTGCTTATACTACAATTACAAAACGTCATTTTGTATATGTAAATGTAAACTTTAAAATTTTTTTGCAAGCTTTTTATAAAATATTTGTAAATGCAAATTGTTTGCTGGGAACAACGGCAAAAATTTTGGAATGTCACGAATGTATTATCACGCTGATATATGATATTTTCGATATCGTAATGATATTGTTATTTAATGGAAAAACGATTAGATACGAATCGAGATACTACTTTCAAACTTTCCATAAAGAATTAAAAAATATGCGGTTTTTGGATATGGGCATTTGAAACAAAATGGATTTTGTGTCTTTTATAGTTAAAATGAATGATTTAAAACCATCTGTGGTTTTTGTGTGTAGAAAAATAATAAAAAAAAAGATACAATATAAAACATTCAAATAAGTAATAAGGATGTACTTTTTTCAGTTAAAAGGCACTCCCTGCTGTATAATTTTAATTTAACTTGGTTTGGAATTCAGTTTTATAGTCAGAACTAAGAACAATAGTTTTTAAAATATTACTTACGTAGGTCAGAAATTTTCGAACAACGTTCTTAGTTCTGACTGTAAAATTGGCCTTAACTATTATAAAAAAAAAATTTCTAAATATTTTTTTGAAAGGCCATATAGCACTACATTAAACAAAATATTGAGAATATGTACATAGTTGGATTTCTATGAAATTTAAGGTGCGTGTACTTTTTTCTTGGTTTGGTTATTTTGATTGCAATTACTCTGGTGTTCCATGTCGTTTTTTTTTTGAAGTTGTCATTTTAGAATTTTTTATGAATATACAGCGACGGAAAATATAATAAAAATAATTAAAATTTTTTCTAATTTTATTCTCGTTGCCTTTATTTTTAAGGATCAAAATAGTGGCTAAATTCTCCCCGAAAGGCTAGGAGATGGTCCTTTTACATAACGTTTTTTTTTTATTTTGTTACTTGTTTAATAAAAAAATTATTGATATCGACCTTTTATCAAATTGAATAGTAAAATTCAGCGAGTACTGATCGGATCTATACAAACTGTAAATTCTTGGAAATCCCACAAAATTTCCTTAAATCTTGCATTATTTTTATCCACAAATGGTCTCCAGACTTACGATGACAGTGCCTTAGATATGACAAAGTTTTCTTTGTGTTACAGATTTTAAAATAAAGCTAACAACAATGAATTTTTAATAAGAAAGCGAAAAATTTTCACTCTATGTTTGGAGCCCAAAAACTATAATAAACATTTTAAAATGCACAAATTTTTTACAGTCTACAGAAAGCCACATTCATAAACATCCCAAATGTGACTATTTCGCTGCATTTTCAAATGGTGTTGTCTATTAAATTGATGCGAAAAAAAGTTCACCGCAATTTCTCAAAAATTCAACGCAAGTGAAAAATCGTTTTTTTATATGGATTTTGTTCGCAAAATTACGGGTTTAAGTATAGCAAATCCTATTTACTTAAAATTTCAGTGTTGGTAACTTTATTTTAAAATCGCTTAAAAAAAAAGAAACATTTCTTAATGTGTAAGGCACTGTCATGGTAAATCTGGCTACCATTTGTTGATAAAAATAATGCGAAATTTAAGGAAATTTCATAGGATTTCCAACAATATACAGTTTGTATAGATCCGACCAGTACTCTCTTAATTTTACTATGTAATTTGATAAAAGGTCAGTACCGCTAATTTTTTATTCAAAGCCACGCCCACTTAAAACAAGTAACAAAATAAAAACAGTTAACAGTCTGCATAATTTTCTGAACCATCTCCTCGCCTTTCGGGACGAATTTAGGCACTATTTTGATCTTTAAAAATAAAGGCAACGAGAATAAAATTAGAAAAAACTTTAATTGTATCTATTATATTTTCCATCACTGTTAGTTTTAATGCTGAATTACACCATCACTCCAAAATAATTGTGCATATATAAAAAAATACTATGCCCAGAGGTCATTTATATGATTTTGAGTTGTTAAAGTTTGTATCAAATGGTGTTTAGGGAGCAAATATTTTGGAAATGTTGAGTAACCTGATTTCTGAGCTACATAAAGAAAACACAATTGAATATTAAAAAGCCAAAGAGCGCAGCTTATGTGTCAAGTCTTTTAGCATCTTTTGGCTATAGATCATTTTCTTGTAGTACACTCAAAAAACTACCCAGCAAAAATGTGGAAGCAGTAAAAACGATTACTGCTTCCTTACTGCTACTTTTACCGCTTCTAAAAATGTATAGCTTCGTAAACAGCACTAATGAAAGGCCTAAGTTGATTAATTGTTTACATCGCTTTTTGCTGTGCTTTTCAAAAAGGCATGAAATGAGCAATACATTTTGATTGCTTCAATATTTTTGCGGTTCTTTTATCAAAATTTTTTAAAATGCGGAAAAAAGTAATTTTAATGAAAATAAGAGGTTTTACTAAAAAAAAGAGTAATTTTCTCTTCACGGAAAAATATGCAGGAATATTGTGCTTTTGAGAAGGCATGATTTTGAATCGTTGAAAAGCTTTATAATATGCACTTCCGAGAAGGCACGAATTATCGACATTTTAAAAGAAAAACAGGAGCACTAATTAAAAGCGGTGAATTCATGCCTTTTCGGATCTCGAAACAAGTGCTTTCACGCGAGCTATCTCGAACAAAAATCAAGCATGATATCATCAATAATGCAATCGCTTCACTGCTCAACTTTCCCTGACAAAACTGACAAACAAAATTTCAGTGTTGTTAACTTTATTTTAAAATTGCTAAAAACAAATAAATTTTTTTTCATGTTTAAGACACGTAATTTTAAGTCTGGCGACCATTTCTGGATAAAAATAATGCAGGAGTTAAGGAAATTTTGTAGAATTTCCAAAAATATACAGTTTGTATAGATCCGATCAGTACTCGCTTAGTTTTACTCTGTAATTTGATAACAGGTCGATATCGCTAATTTTTCATTGAAAGCCACGCCCACTTAAAACAAGTGACAAAATAAAAAAACAGATATTATGTTAAAATTCTACGTAATATTCTAAATCACATATTTGCCTCCCGAATTTAGCCACTATTTTGATTTTTGAAAATAAAGTCAACGAAAAAAAAATTAGAAAAAACTTGAATCGTTCCTATTAAATTTTCCACCACTGTATGTCGATTTTTAGCTGGGTTGTTTAAAATAAAAATCCCAAAAATATGTGAATTTTAAATTTGGAAAATAAAAATCTCAAAATTTAGAGAATTTTATTTTTAATAAATGTTTGAATAATTCTTTGAATAGTTATTTGAACAATTCAAAATGATAAAATAAAAACCTAAATATGTACCTACATAAAAAAATATTAAATACCCAGGTGAAAATGTTCATATATGGTCATATATGGCAACATATATGGGTTCATATATGGGTTCGGATCCAAAATTTGAGGGTATATGGCCATATATGGAGATATATGAATGTTCATATAAAATTTTTTTTTTTTTATTTTTTTATAAAAATATTGCTTTTTTTATTCAAATCAAATGTAAATATTATAATTCTATTCATACGTTACTGATGAATTTGTACATTTGAATGAAATTGAGAAATTATGACTTTTTAATGGACATACATAAACATTTTACTTCAAGTTTATAAATTATTTTATGACTGTTTTTTGATTATTTAATGATTGTTTATACACTAATAGAAAAAAGTGTGTAAAAATTTTAGTTAAAGCTACTAAAAATTAGTTCAAATAGAAAAACTGCTGAATTAGCAGAGTATTTTTGCTAAATATAAATAAGATATGAACAGCAAAAATAAAACTGTTTAATATATTTACAAAATTTGAGTTATAATTGAGCTAAAGTTCAGTTATTAGAAAATAAAATTAAATTGTAGTAGTAGACAAAAAAACATCACATAAAATTTTAAATTTTCAAAATTCCTTTTTCGTTTTTGTTTTTAATGGAAATACAAATCTAGCCTTCTGAAATTAACAGTTTTATATATTTAGCATATATTTCTGTTGGTTTTATAAACTGCTATTTGCATTGAACAAAATTTAACAAACATTTTTTAGATACAACAGTTTGTTTTAGCCATTTTTAGTTTACTAATATTTTGCAAAATTTTCTGCAGATTTTCTAAATTTAGCAATTTTTGAAATACATTTTCAATTGTATTTCAAAATTAATCATTTTATTTCAGAAGTTATCAATTGTTTTTCAGATTTACCAATTGTATTTCAGAAATAATCAATTTATTTCCAGTTTTATAATTGCTTTTCAGAAATTATCAATTGATTTTTATATTTGTCAATTGTATATTAGAAACTACCAATTGTATTTCAGAAATTTATTAATTGTATTTCAGAAATTCGCAACTGCATTTCAGAAATTATCAAATGTATTTTACAAATAATCAATTGTATTTCAGAAACTGGCAATTGTATTTTAGAAATTGCCAACTGTATTTAAGAAATTATCAAATGTATTGTATTTCAATATTTTTTGAATCCGCTCACGTAATTACCCCCATGATAAAAAATTTAAAACATTACCCATATATGGAATAATATATGAATTCATATATGAAGATATATGGAATATATGAACCAATATATGGACCAATAAATGCAGAATATTATCATATATGGATTCATACATTTGAATGTATTTACCCATATATGCTTCCATATATAACATATATGTTCATATATGATCATACATTAAACCATATATGCTCATACATGAGACCATATATGAACATTTTCACCTGGGTACACAAAACTTGAAATCAAACCAGCATTTTCGCATTTTTTCTAATTTTTCGGTGTTTGCAAATTTTATCAATAAATTAATATTTTTATATGACGTCTTAGCTCTTTGAATAATTGTTTGGTGGATAAACTGAATAAGAAATAAAGTACAATAAAAAACTAAATATACAAACTACATAACTAAATTCGCTACTTCGCGTTCTTTAGTTTATATGGTGTTCGCAGATTTGATCGATAAATTAATACCTTATATTCAAAACGCGCAATTGTGGAAAACTGTATGGTACAAAAAATGAGTTAAAAAACTTAATCAGCGATTTATATTCCGCTAACGAATATATTGATGCAAAAATTTTCCTTTTTGCAAAATATTTTTTTTGCGAATTATTTTTGCAAACTAACCACTAAACATTTTTTATAAAAAATGGGTATTATTATTCCTAGATTATGAATTTAAAATAGCCGCACTTAAAAAATTGCAAATAATAGCGGAAAGCGCAAAAAGTCTTTATGGTACAAAATATTTGCTAAAAGGCTTATTCAGCGATTTACATTCTGCAAACGAATATATTGATACAAACCAAATTTTTGCAAAATTTTTTTACAAATTTTTTTGCAAACTTATCACCAAACTTTTTTATGAGAAATGGTTATTATAGTTCCTAGAATATGAATTTAAAAAAGCGTAATAGATTATGAATTAAAAAACCGAACTTAAAAAATTATGGCGGAACGCTTAGTCAGCTTACATTCTGCAAACGAATATATTGATGCAAATATTTTCCTTTTTGTGAAATATTTTTTCGCGAATTTTTTATTGTAAACGAACTTCCAAACTTTGGTATAAGAAATTTGTATTTTAGTCCCTAGATTATAAATTTAAAAAAACCGCACTTAAAAAATTGCAAAATTATAGCGCAATGCGAAATGTGTTGATGCAAACATTTTTCTTTTTTCAAGATTTTTTTTTGGGAATTTTTTTGCAAGCTAATTACCAAACTTTGGTATAAAATACTGCTTGCTTGGAAGCAGGTTCGTCAGGGAAAGAAAATAGTGTAGCGCTTGCATTATTGCTGATATAAGGCATGATTTTTATTCGAGATAGCTCGCGTGAAAGCACTTGTTTCGATATCCGATATGCGCTTCTATCATAGCTCCAAATAATGGAATGAAATCACAGCTTTTAGCTAGTAAATTCGGTTGTCATTGTCATTCTTTCGTGCTTTGTTAGAGCGATAAAGTGTGGTAAACAAAACTCTATTGCCTTTTTTAACACACTACTGCAAGCTATAAATCCTCAGAAGCAGTAAACGAAGCAGAAAAGAAGCACTAATCATTTTTACTTATTTTTACCGCTTCCGAATTTCTGCTGGGTATGGTCTCTTGATTATAAATTTAAAAAAACCTCACTTAAAAAATTCCAAAATAATGGCTAAATGCGAAAAAGCATGTCGTGATATTATTGTATGAAGGGAACGAAATGTTCAGAACTACTCTTAATATAAAATCTTGTTAACTACCCAGTGTAGAAACGGTAATGACATATCATTATTTTTTGGACTACCAGTAATGACACCCACCTACCTTCTGCATTATTTTAAAACATATAATAATGAATTACTGATAATGACTTACTTTTATCATTATTTCAAATAGAAAATAATTTTATAGATTTTAAAAATTTTTTGAAATCTATTTTTAGACTCAATATTTTTTAAACACTGGTAAGGATATATGTAACCACATATTTTTTGATTTTTTGTATGTTGGAGAGTAAGCTTACTTGTGTGCAGCAGGTCAATTATGTTTTTATCTATTAAATATTACATGTCGATATAGCTCAGATGGTAGATCTGTTGACTGGCAATCTGTAGACCCAGGTTCGATTCCCGCACCAGCAAATTTTATTAAAAAAAAAAATACAATAAAAAATATTTTTTTTTATATAATTTATTTTTTTGAAAATCTATTTTTAGACTCATTATTTTTGTCAATACTGGTAAGCCACAGGTAACGATATATTTTTTGATTTTTCGTATGCTGGTGTGTAACGACAACTCATTATTTTTCGCGACATCGCCATATAAAGGTAATAAGAAATGTAATAACAAAAGTAACTAGTTACCATTACCAAGTATGTAGTTACATAACAACATATCTGGTAATGATTTTCTACACTGGGTACATGCTAATCTTTATCACAAATTTAAAATTTTACCAATTTTAAATACATTTATGTATATTTTTTTATAGGAATAAAACTCCAAAAAATTCAAAATATTATTCAATAGAGAATTTTATCTTTAGAACTTTTTAATGAATTTTAAAAAATATAGAGTTTTATTTAAAAGTTATGAAGTATTTTTTTCAAAAAAATACTTGAAGAATTTTATCAATTAAGAATTTAAAATTTTAAGCTTTTCTGTTGTCTGGTGACGAGTTGATGAAGACGACGTACATTATAATGTACACCACTCGCCAAAGGGTTAATTCATTATTTATCGATTCATGCTTAATTTTTAGACTTATTTATATTTTACCAATTTAAAATCTATTTTACGAAAATATATATCTTTGTTATAATGAATTTGATAACATACATATAAAAAATAATGAAATATAAAATTGAAATTATAATATAGTATGTTACATACTCAAAAATCTTTATTTAAAACACATGAAACATTTTATGTACAAAAACATATAAATTAATTTATTTAAATTAATATTTCATACTAACAGCCGAATGCATAAAGTTTCTTAACAGTTTAACCCGCTAATGCATAAGGCCGCCTAAAGGCGGTTTCAGATTTTAAATAGTTTAGTTTGTAGGTAAAATCAACTGCAAATGACAGTTAAAATAACTGCATTTGCTGTTAAAAAGGTGTAGTCTAGATTTGCATTTAAATCAACTGCAATGTGAAGTTATTTTTAATTGTTAAAAATAAACTGACAAATGTAGTAAAAACAACTACAAATGCAATTAAAACAACGTACACGCAAATTATTGTAAAACTGTACAAATAACTGCAAATGTAATTAAAATGACATAAATAAAAATTATTTTAGAAATTATTAATTTAAGAATTTCAAATTTATGTTAATACTGTTAACTTAATTTTATTCCATAGTAAATTTAAAAGTGAGAAATCAAAATTTACACTTAATATCACTTTTTACTGTTCACTATATTGTTCTAGATGTCCGTCTGTGAGGGATGAAATATTGTTTGGCTTCCTTTGTCTCTCCAGGTAGAAAGGGATGGAAATAAAAAGAACTGAAACAAAATAAATACAATATATTTTAATATTCCTAAATTTATATTTTATATTATAAAATTTACATAATTATTTTAATAATTCAATAAAATATATAATCTTTTCCGTATTACGCGTCTTCACTCTTTAGCGTGTTTTTATGACTAAGACAAGAGAAAACATGTTCTTCTGATATTCTTTCACTAGAAATTTCTAAGCAAATGCTTCGTACACACTTGAAAATTGAAGTATTTGTAACAAAATTCAAAATAACTGCATAAAATAAATGTTACTACAATGTAGTAGTTTTTGAAGTTTGTTTAAAAAAAATAACTGTCAAAAACATTAATAAATTTAGCTCTAAGTAAATTAACTGCAATTGTAGTTAAAATAACAAAAAAAAAAAATAACTGTCATGTAGTAACTGCAGAAATTTTCTGAGTGTAGGCATTTCTTAAAGTTTGGAAGAAAAAAATCCCTGTTGAAACCAAAAATATTGAAGTTTCATTTATTTAAAGACTTTTTCAAGGGCCATCCACCAAAGAAAATGTAGAATCTAACATTTTGTAGCCAACAAATTAAAAAAAACCTGAAACAATTGCAACCTTTAAAACTTGAATGATTTAAGCTATTTTGGGGTGTTTTCCAAATAGTTCTATTGTGAATGATTTATGCTATTAAGGCCCGATTACTGAATGTCCAGTTAAAATTTAGCAGGCAGTTAAATTCAAATTTTATATGGGAAACAACAACAAATGTGTCAGTTAAAGTACCAGTTAGCTGCTAACTGAACATTTGTCATCAGGCCTAAGGGTTGCTTTTTGCTCTATCTCGTGTAAATGTGCCTAAAGAATGCGGGACAAATTTTAACCCAAATTTCATTAATTTTTTTAAAAGTGAATTAAAGAATTAATTCTTTTAACCTTTGATGGCCACCCAGGTGGTATCATGGATTTAAACTTCCGTTTTGCTATTGCGAATGATTATTTTAATTTATGTTCAAGCACGCAAGCACAATCAAGCAAAAAAATCGGCCGATTTATTACAAAGTACCGTTTATAAAAAGTACTGGGAAGATACAAAAAAGAAAATGGAATTTTTGTCGCCATAATTTGTGTCTGTAATTTTTTGCAAGAGAATTGTTTTTTGAAATCATTATTTAAAAAAAAGCTAATCAGTATAAGAAACTTTGATTTTGCATGAGTTTAGTATTAGAATATAGTATTGACCATATCATACTTAAGAATTTTTCATTACCATTGAAATTTCATTACCATAAGTTGATACTAATGTCAATAAAAAAAATTCAGTACCATTTAATGGTAATGAAATATTTTTCATTAGAAAAAACCTTACTAATGGTAATGAAATTACATTAATGTATAAAAAAACTAATTGCAATTGATTAAAAACCATTTGTTTACAAAGAAAATTCAGATAAATTAAAACGAACCGGGTTTGGCCAGGGAAGTTATAAAACATAATTTTTTAATGAGGATCCATTCCATTCCGTTCTACTTACCTGGATACAAATCAATATGGAATGGAAAGTAATATTTAATTTCAAATGAGCATGAGCCTGAATGAGCAATTTCCATCCCCGATTTCGGCGAATTTTCCCCCATTTTTACGTTTTTCTGTCAATGGCAATTATTTTTTTTAATTGGTGCATTATCAATGGTAATTAAATTTAAAACCATTGTCATTAATTATCGAAATTAAATTTTAAAGTCATTACCATTAATTTAAAAAAATGGTAATGAAAATAATTTCATTACAATTGATATCAATACAATGGCAATGAAATCATTAATTAATTAGTCCACCTAAGTAATTAGTCCCATATACCATGTCAACATTTGGAACACATGTTGCCAAGAAGATATTGCGGCAATATATTTTCATCGTCAAAATAAATGTCTTTTACTAAAGTTTCGCGGATTTATTGTGACTTTCCAGCTATAATTTGGTGACTAAATTGTATTAAAATGTCGCGGATTTATTTATTGCTTTCGTATTTGGTGCTTTTCGGATAGTTTTTGGTGCTTTTTACCTCTCCGTACCCGAAGATTTTTAACAAATACTCATTTTCAAAAAAGGGGTATTCACAGTGCTTTTTTCATTTCCAGACAGTGCTTTTTATAAAACTTATATTTCTGATTTTTGTTCTCGTTTTATTAGAATTTTCTTAATTTTTGTTTAAAAGTTGAAAAAATAATATAAAGTTCATAAAGAATACATTAAACAGCCCTTTTCTCACATTGTTGTTATACCATTTTTAGTAAAAACTCCGTTATATATAAACATTGTAATATTAGTTTGGTGCTTTTTACCCATTTTTTTGGGAATTTTTATAGCCTCGTTTTATAAAAAAAATTTTAAAATTCCGTGCATTTTTTGGTAAATTTGTACCCCTTTACCCTCTTTACAATACTTTCGGTGCTTTTCTGCCATCTTGCGTTGGCAACACTGATTGCTAAAGCAATAACAGTTGCTTCCGATTGATGAAACTTCCGCCACAGTACGAAGTTTTTATAGCCGGCAATAAATGCATTCAGATAAAAAAGTTAGTAAAAAAATTTGTAAGCTGTTTTTAATCACACTTTACTATTGTAAAACATTTTTTACAATACTTTCGGTGCTTTTCTGCCATCTTGAGTTGGCAACACTAATTGCTAAAGCAATAACAGTTGCTTCCGATTGATGAAACTTCCGCCACAGTACGAAGTTTTTATAGCCGGCAATAAATGCATTCAGATAAAAAAGTTAGTAAAAAAATTTGTAAGCTGTTTTTAATCACACTTTACTATTTTTGTACTGATTTTTAGTAAAAAAAATTTTAGTAATAATTTTTGCTATTCTCTTAGTACAAATTACAATTTTTTTTACTAAGTTTCGTTGCTGATTTCAGCAAAACATTTTTACTAATTTTTCAAAACCGAGTGCTAAACTTCGCAAAATGATATATGTATTAATTTAACAAAAAGTGAATATGTAAGGAAATTTTATTTACACGAATTCTTTGATTTTTAAGAATTCTTGTTTAGTTTATATTTGTTATTATTGATATATTCTTAGTTTGGCAATAAAACTCAGAAAATTTTATTGTGTCTCCAATGCATAAAAAGGTAATAACTGGAGAACCGTTTGAAATTTTTACTCCGAATTTCAAGTACAATCCAGTAATAATACATTTTTAACAATCGAAAAAAAAAAATTGTTTTTTTATTTTTAGTTTGATTTTATTTTTAGTTTGATTTTATTTTTAGTTTTTTTTTTAGTTTTTACAATTTGTTTATTTTTTAGTATACTGTTTTGCTAATTTCGGCAAATTGATTTTCAATTGTAGTTTACAACAATTTACTGAAATTTAGTAGCGTCTACTAATTATTATTTATACTAATTGCATTGTACTATAATTATTGATATTTAGTAAATTTTGCAACTGATTTTAGCGAATCGATTTTGCATTGCACTTTATATATAGTTATATAGGAAATTATTTAATTTAATATGGACTAATATATTTATATACAGTCAAGTGTGATACTATATGTTTGCGGATATAATTATGTATAGCTTTGAGTTTTTCAAAAATTTCTTTTATGATGTCATAGATCAGTATAAATATATATATCCCCATATCTATTATTATGTACCATATCTAGTTACATATGCTACGACAATTTTAATACAGCGTCATATATAATTAAGAATGGCTTTATCGGAAAACATATAAAGTTTTATATAGCTCAATGTTAAATTTTTTTTCCAAGTTGTTTTAGATATGTTTAGGTATAGCGCAATTTGAAAAAAAATATGTTTTTTGAGATATATTTATGTATGTTTTCAAAATATGAAAGGCATACTCATTATAACTCCTAAAGTCCTTGTAAACCTTGAAGCAATATATTTTATGCCTGGAATTTGACGTTAAACTGATAAACACATCAGGTTTACACAGTTTACGGGTAGAATACAAGTTTATATGAGAAGGCTTAAAATGCTTGGTTTCAATTGTGTACAACTTCTTCTAAATACTTAAATTTTTATTTAAATTTTGAACTCATAACTTAAGTGTGTTATTTTTTAGTACTTTTTAATAGTTTTTGTTTTGAACCTGAAATATAAAGAGTTATACAATTATGTCTTTCTACATCAAATTAGATATAATTATATCGTGTCAAAATCCGGATAGGATTCTATATGATTCAATATATTTAGATCTTATCCGATAAAATTTTATCCACCATTTTTCGGATAATAGCATATCTCCAATTATATTAAATAAGATATCATTACATATGACATCATATTATTTTTTTTTAGTCGGGAGTAATATATTTTTGCTTAACGTTCAGATTAGTTAAAATTTTATCAAAATAAAAGTTTTACCGAAAAGGCACTAAAAGCGATAAATAAAAAATCAAAAAGGGCTATCCTAGCGCCTTATTTATAAAGAGCGCTAACAGAAAATAATGCGAGTTTTGGAATTTGAAAACGTGCGAAATCTAGCGCGAAAAGCGTTAAGTTGGCATCGCTGCTTGCACCGTATATGAATAGTTTGTTAAATCTTAGAACATATGAGAGGATCTACAGTTTTATGTCTGAATTTGAACAGCGCGTTTGGAGCGTTTATCATAGCTGTATTTGAAAAAATTGGAATCTTTTAAACCAGGAATCGAATCCGGGACCTTCTGGTTGCATAGCTCACTTCACCTAGACCACTCATGAATATTTTATTAACAGTCGAAAAAAAACTTGCAAATATTAAAATTTTTTATATATTTTTTAAGAAATATTTTTTGTGAGTAATTTTCATACATGGGAATTTTTCATTACCATTGAAATTTCATTACCATTAGTTCATACATTACCATTTAATGGTAATGAAATATTTTTCATTAGAAAAATCATTACTAATGGTAATGAAATTACACTAATGTATATAAAAGCTCATTTACACGCGAGAGAAAACTTCTAGAGATAGAGCAAAAAACACCTCTAATTAGCTCTATTGTGAATGATTTAAGCTATTTAGAGGTGTTTTTTGCTCTATCTCTAGCAATTTTTCATTAATTAAAAAAATGGTAATGAAAATAATTTCATTACAATTGATATCAATGCAATGGTAATGACATCATCAATTAATAAGTCCACCTAATTAATTAGTCCCATGTATGGTAATTTTGATGTTTAAACATAAGGCTTATTGTTCAAACACTTTCATTGGTCGATTTTATTTTAAATATCTAATTCAAATTAGAATTTACAATTTTTCAGTTCAAAATTAGTAAATTTACAAAATTTTAGCAGAGGTTCAATAAAATATTTACGAAATTATAAAAAAAAAATTAAATCCCCAAAAATACCCCTAGAATACCCTCAAAAAACTGTCCCCATACTGAAATCTGACAACACAGAATATTTTTAAGTCCATAATAATTGTTCGTTGTCATTCGTGTTATCCTTCACATTCCTTCTTACTAGCTAGCTGTCACACACACAGTGTTGAAATATAAAAATCCTTATTCAACGACACTGCACTCGTTACAATTTGAACAAAAATTTAGCTCAAGTTACACTCCACCACAGAACGAAGAGGTGGAAACACGTCTAAAAGTTTGCGTTTTTTAATTTCGTAGAGTAAACGCTAGTTGAAAATTAAAAAAAAAAAATGAAAAACACTATATAAGAAAAAATAACTTTTGGAATAAAGAAAAATCAAGTTTAAAATAAAATAAACGACAAGTTAATGTTTTTGTTTGTAGAATAATAAAATTTGTAGTGAAAATGCGATATGAAAAAGTGTTTTCAATCTAAGGAAATTATGGAAATCTAAGAAAATTTCATGAAAAAACATGAGTATTTTTGTATTATAAGTGGTGATGAAATTTTCATGGCAATGTATCATATTCAATGAGTCCATACCAATATTTTCCTTTTTTTGCTGTTGGTAATTTAAGGAAAGTGTTCGTGTTCGTATGAGAGTGTATGAATGTGTATGTGTGTTTTTTTTGGAGTTAAAGGGAAGAAAAGGTGAGGTGAAGCTAAAAGAGGTGCAGGTGCTGCTGGTATATTATAATACTACTTACTATAGCCATCGAGCCAGCAAACATCATTACACAAAAAATATATATATTCGGCCCATATATTTATAAAACAAACGTTTATTTGTTTGTGAATTGTGTGATATGAACGGTTACGTTTGAATTTCAATAAAAAAATGACAAACACATTAACATTCGTGAGTAAAGGAAAAAAGTGCAAATTTTAAAAGAACAAGAATAATTCAACGAATTAAATAAAATAAATCGTTAGTTACCGTTTAAAACAAAGGCTAGAGAGAGAGTTACCGTTATAAAACAAGAAACACAGAGAGAGAGAGAGAGTAACAATAAAAGCATTTAAAATGTTGTGATAGTTTGAAGAGAGCTAAAGAGACATAGAAAGTGTTGTTGAAGAGCGTAATTTATATAAAAAAAATTTGTGAATGAGTGTGTCACACAGTCACTGTTATAATAGTTTAACATACTTTTAGGCACGGTATCATCATTGAGTTAAATACGACGACCACACAATTATACACCATACACTCATAGAACGAACGAAAAAATAAAATAAAGGAAAACAAAAGCAATAAAACAACAAAAATCCTGAAGTGTAGAAAAGTGAGTTTTATATGTGGTGTGTAACATAACAGTGAATCAAAGGAAGTAGGAAGTATTTAAAATATATTAATAGAAAATTTTTTTTTTAAAAATCCACTAAAAACGGGAATAAAATATATAAATATATTCTGAAAGTAAATTACAAAACTTCGAAACGTGTTTTTATTAAACATATAAAAGAAAACTTCATATAACCCTTCCTTTGAAAAAAAATTAAACCAAATTAAAATCCAAAAAATCACTACTTCACCAAATAAGCAAGAAAAAAGTAGTCATTATCCTTTCAAAAAATATATTAAACAACTCGGCGACCTACTACCATATATCTTCACATCATACATCTATAACGAGAGTCGTGAGTGTAAGTTTCGTATATAATTCGATTTATTCTGCTTCGGCACGTTTCCGCCTTTCGTTTAAATCTTACGCTCGCTATAATGCTCCTTTTAAAATAGCTATGTATATAACTCGTCAGCTTTTTTTCAGTGTTGTCAAGTTTCTTTTACACCTTTTTATTGTTTCGCTGTTTATTTTAAATATGATGAAAATGCGGCATACTTTTAGGGAGTTAGGAAAAGTATTCGAAATTTTAATTATATTTGGACAAATACTGATTATCAATCATTTAATGGTAATGGAATACACTCAGAGAATTCTGTCCTTAAAATTAACTGCATTTGCAGTTAAAAACGTGTACACTGCAATTGCATTTGAATTAACTACAATTACAGTTATTTTTAAATCGATTGTAGTTAAAATAACTAATATCAGTTAATTTTAAATGCAATTGCAGAGTATACTTTTTTTACCGACATAATTCTCTAGTATATTATTTATTAGAAAAAACATTAATAATGGTAAATAAATCACACTAACGGTGGGTCTCATACTGTAGGTTTAACTTTAACTTAAATATAAACAAGAGAAAATGTCAAAAAAATTTACCCAAAAACAACAACAAATTTTTGGGTTAACTATTAACTAAAGTTTAAACCTGCAGTTGAGACCCACCGTAAATCACATTTGTTTACAAAAAATTTTGATATTGGTGTTCTATATATACACAGATAAAAATAGCATCAAATTTTAAGTGACAAAAATAATTGTTAAAACAAAATTTCCATTTCAATTAAATTTTTAATTGAATCAATTAAGTATTTTATTGATATGACAAATTTTAAAGTTTTTTTCAAATAAACATGTTTGTTGGGACTCATTGAACGTGTTTGTTGAAACTCAACAAGCTCTTTGCTGACTTAGTCATTATTGGTAGCATTCGCCAGAGAAACCTTAAACTGATACCGGTGACTTGTAGCGCTTTGTGATTACTTAATCTGCTGAACGATGTTTTCTTTGTTTTTAAATACACTTTTTCTATAGTTTCCTTTATTTTTTTTAAATTTTTGTTTTCGAATTTAATTTGTATGTTTTTATTTGTCATTCTTACAAAACAATTTTTATTGTAAATGAACAACAAAAAATGTATCACTTATTGATCAAAAGTAGCAAACATTTTTTACGCTACCAAAATATGAAAGCGCTACCTGAGCGCTCAGACTGAGCGGTTACTGATCAGGTCATTCAGCAGATAGTAGTACAACTGTTGTAGAACTGTTGACTATTAAATTGTATCTGCCGAACGAACCCATTGTCTATTCGAGTCAGTGAACTATTTCATTTAAATTGTGTTTTTGTTGTTGTTTTGTGTTGAGCAGTGAGCTGCAGACCTTTAAAAAAATAATTCCTTAATTCGATTTATAAATCTGATCCAATTTTGCAGGAATCGATTCGAAAACTTATTTTAATTGATTGAATTATTGTCTACTTTATTCAATCAATATCTTATTCAAAAAATCAATTTGATTTTTGTTGATTCTTAGCATAGAATCAAACGAATTGTAGATTTAGAAAAAAATTCTATCATCAGTAATAATTCAATTCATAAAAAAGAATAAAAAAAACTTACTTTTTGATTCGCGATTTATATGTTTGTAAGAAATAAACTTTCATTGAATACATCGATTTAGTAATTTTAAATACAAAATTAAATTTTTTACTATTTTCTCCTATAAATCAATGTTTTAAATTGAAATACATACACTCAACAAAATTTTTCAGTAGAATCTACTGAAATTGACAGTTAAAATAAAGGTACATATATGCAATTACCTTTACAATAACGAAAAATGTTGTTATTTTTTACTGTTGACAAATTAATAACAAATGCATTAAAAATAACTAACAACGTCGTAAAATTAAATGACAAATTTTTACTACAAAAATTTTAAAGCAACTGACAAAATGGGTAAAAACTACTGTTTTTACAGTTAATCCTTTTGGTATAATAAATATTCTAATAAAATAAATGATTCTTTTTCTTTCGATTACAAAAATATTAGTAATTATTTCAGTAAAAATTCTAAACCGTTATCCAGTTATTATGCTTTTATGCATTGGAGATACAATACAAGTTTCTGATTTTTATTTATAAACTAGCCCCTAAATTCATAAACGCTTTGTAAAATTATAGGAGGTTTATTGAACAAATTTTATATGAAAATGACGTTTTGTAAACCTGCTATAACTTTACAAAGCGAATTTAGGGCTAGGTATATATCAATAACATATTAGTAAAAATATGAGTAGTGGGTACCGAGTATCTTCTTTTTGGGTACTCAATACTTAAAAGTACTACTCGATATTTTCAGAGTTGCATTTTTGACGGACAAAATATATAAAAATGTGACTCCGATAAAATATTTACCACAAAAATGTGACTCCGCTAAATACTTATCGCAAAACTGCAACTCTGCTAAAAGAAAACATCAGAAGTAAAATATTTAAAAATATACATATGTTAAAAAACTATGAAAAACGCAATGAAAATTTGATAAAAAAGTTTAAAAATATGTTTCTAAATTTAAATATTGAATTAACGTAAACATTTCTAAAGAATTTTATTAATTTTATTATTAAAAATTTTAAAATTTTCATATATAAAAACTGTTAAATGTATCGAGTAGTATCGAGTATCCAAACTAAAAATATCGAGTAGTATCGAGTATTGAAAATTAACCGAATTTACCACCACTATAACAAATATAAACTAAACAAGAATTTTTAGAATCCAACGAAATTCAACGAAATTTTTCATTTTTTTATATAACTAACAAAAACAGCTCTTTACTGTCAAAATACTGTTTTGGTAGTTGTTTATTATGATATTAAAAATACAGTGTAATAAATCACAAATTTTAATGAATGATTAACGCCCGAAGCAGCGATTATTATTACATTCAAGGAAACTTTTCTAAACCCTTTCTTAGCATACTCAGCAAGTCTGAAATTTTTTTTAATTACTGATTATCACATTTTAAATACGAAAACCTCCGCAACTAATACAAGAAAACGTTCTCATATGGCAGCACTGTAAACTTCAACTCGTAAAGTGTTGCCATATAGCCAGTTTTAACTGTTTTTTTTTACAGTTTTTTGGGATGCCTAACAGTTTTCCAGTTTTTTCATTCAAACAAATTTCATCAAAAATTAGCACGGAATAAAATTTGCTAAACCAAATCTTATACGTCATAGATCCGACGGACATTTTTTAGCCGAACTTTTCAGATCAATTCTAAATGAAACAATGTCTCATCAAAAAAGGCCGAAATTGATTTTTTATTTTTTTAATAAATATTTGGCAATTCTGGATAACAATTTACTACTATGTTTTCAATTATGATCGAGGACAATTCCAAAAAACCTTTTTTACAGTGTTTTTTTACACACCGTCTAACAATTCCCGACATAACAATATTTAATCCCATGAAAGGTAATTTTATGTCGAATGCAAATCCATAAAGAATATTTTAAAGTACAACATTGTTCAGTAAAGTATTCTATCCTCAGTTAGGAGTAAATAAAAAAAGGTTCACATCTCGGAAGGGTGATTCGATGAACTTTTTTTAACTTCAGATTCGGGCCTAGGAGACAAAAATTCTTAAAAAAACGTTTTATTAGAAGGTTGTGCAAAAAGTCGATTACTATAAATGCCAAACGCAATTAAATTATTCAAATTTCGATATTTTGAAAATTGAGACCCTGGGATAATATTTTAGGCCCAGGATACTTCCGGATCCCAGAATTTCTTCTGATTTTTAAATTTTTTTAGAAAAACAGTTTTTCTATAAAGAAACTGTTTTTTTCAGTTTAAAAAAAAATATATATGGTAACACTGAAGTCGTATCATATTTGCATATTCTCATGAACTCTCTTTCTGTATGGAATAAGTGAGTACAAATTTTTTGACTTCATTTTATTCTTTTTTTCCTATAATTCGTCGTAATACTTATAATATGCAATCTACCCTGCAATGTTAATATCGTAAGAGTTAAATAATAATATTTAAAAATATACTAATTTGTATAAAAAAAAACAATAATAGTTTAACTCTATTATTTAATTCCTGTCATTTTGACAGATTTTTTCTTTAAATTTTTCAAATGTCATCGATTGCATTAACGCTTACGGTCATGTTAACATAACTGTTGTTGTTTAACGGATAACAGTAATCGTTAGGGTAGTCATTTCCGCAAAAAAATTAAATATAAATTATATTAAAGTGTTTGTACAATTGTGTAAAAGGAGTTGTCTTGGGGAATTTAGCTTGAACTTTGATAATAAAAAGAAAGTTGAAGAAGAAAATACATACAACAAATATAAAAAAAGTGTTTTTGTAAAGTTTTTAAAAAAGTTTATGCTTATATATACAGTTTTCTTTCAAATATGTATATGAATTAAGAATAAGGAAACAATAAAGTCTGGTTTACACTATAAGATTTTCGGAAAGATTTTGCAACCTTGCGTATATGTTTTGCATGTGTACTAAAGCAATATCGTACCGAAAATCTTATAGTGTAAACCAGCCTTAAAAGTTATTTTCGGACTAAACTATTTTGCTATTTTTTTCTATCATAATTAAAAAAAATTTTCGACATAAAATAATATTTTTATACTTTTTCATTTGGCAGATCTTTACCAGATTTGTTATACTTGTGATTTTTTTATTGGCATTAAAATTCTGTTACCCTTACATACATAATTCAATCATTCGAATGCTAAAAAAATTGCATTATCTTTTAATGCTGATTAAATGTTTTTTCATTAGGGTGAAAACATATCAACTCAACACACCATTCGGGTTAACCATTTCCGATTTGAATGAAATTCACTATAACTGTGGCACACTAGAGGAGCTCGACGATGCATAAATTTTGAGGTCCGTACCTTTTCGGTTTCCGAAATATGACGTCACAAAAATTGGAAAACGGTAAAATTTCACTAAAGTATAATTAAAAAATTGACAATAACTTTTAAACTATTTAAGATGCAAAATATCTATATGGTTTTTTTGAAATATTTTGTTAAATTTTTGGTTAGGTCACAAATATTTTTGTGACAAAAATATTTTTTAAAAAAATAACCAAACAGCTGTTAACGAGATAATGAAAACCCCTTCAACCTTATGTGAACAGTTTTGATTACACTTAAAAAAGTTTGACAGTTTCTACAATGCCAGTTGTTTGCGTAGTAATCAGTAGTTGTAGCTTTTACTAGTAAATACAGTTGGTTTTCTGTAGAAAAATTAAAAACAAATGTTATGATGGTTATTTAAGAAAACTAACGAAAAGTACTGTAATTTCGTAACAGTTGTTTCAAGCAGTTCTTTTTAATAACATAATAAATAACTACCAAAACAGTAATTTTTCAGTAAACAGTTGTTTTTGTTAGTTATTTAAAAATAAAAAAATCGTTGAATTTCTTTGAATATTAAAAATTCTTGTTTAGTTTAATTTGTTATTATTGCTATATTCCTAGTTTGCAAATAAAAATCAGAAACTTGTATTGTTTCTCCAATGTATTAAAGCATAACAACTGAAGAACCGTTTGGAATTTTTACTATAAATTTAATAATTTAATAACACATATTTTTGTAATCGAAAGAAATTTTTTTTATATTAAAATGTACTTTAATAATACCAAAATAATTAACTGTTAAAAACAGTAGTTTTAACCAATTTTGTCAGTTAATTTTACGACATTGGTAGTTATTTTTAATGCATTTGTAAGTTATTTTTCAACAGTTAAAAATAACAAAAGTTTTTGTTATTTTAAAGGTAAATATCTTTATCGCGTTTTTAACTACAAATACCTTTGTTTTAACTGTCATTTTCAGTAGATTCTACCGACAAACTTTTGTGAGTGTAAGCTCGTTAGTAAATACAATTGAATTTTTTTTATTAAAATTGAGCCTACAAACGATTTCATTTCATTTATTTAGTCTATGGAAATAAAAATTCCTTACAGACTATGATTAAATTAAAAATATAATATAAATATACTAATTATATACATATATTAAATAATAGAGCGCTACAATATTTTAAAACTGTATTCCGAAATAACTTAAATTTATTCTTAGACGTGCAAAACTCTATATGTGACAGCGCATAGAGAAAGGGACCTAAGGGTAAAAAAATCAATTTTTTTTTTTTGGTACACCAAAGATACACGTATTTAAATCTTTAAAATGCCTCTCTTGAACAAAACCCTTTTTTACCCTTAGGTCCCTTTCTATTTTGCGCGTCACATATATGTATGTGACCTTCTCCGAGAAAAGGGACCTAGTGTGTCAATAACTTGGGAAAATCGATAAAAATGGAAAAACATTAAAATTTTAATGTTTAATTTAAAACTTCATTTTCACACACTAGGTCCCTTTTCTCGGAGAAGGTCACATATGATTTAGATTCCCGATTTTGTTGTAGCTTAAAATTGATTTCATTTAGGTGATTAAACGTGCGTGTTAATGTACTATTAAGCGCATATTCAGTGCGATGAAGTGGCACATTAAATATATCAATAAATCTAAGATTCCTAGGTGGGACATTAAATGGAATAAGAGATAGCAAATCAGGACAATCAATTACACCATTAATTATATCAAACACCAATAACGCCGACTGGTATATTCTACGATATTCCAAGGTCTGCAGCCCTAGAAATAGGCATTTAGATCTATATGAAGGAATAGGATCAACGAAGACAAATGAACTTAAAGCAAATTTAATAAATATCCTCTGTACTCTCTCGATACGAGAGACATGAGTACTATTATAGGGATTCCAAATAACCGCAGCATACTCTAACTTTGATCTAACAAATGTAGTATAAATTAACCTCAACGTGTTGGGGTCAGAAAAGTCAGAAGAATTCCTTCTTAAAAATGCAAGCATTTTATAAGCTTTCGGAATAATATAATCAACATGTGGTACAAATGAAAACGAAGAGTCAAAAACAACGCCAAGATCAAGTGTGGACTTAACAGTTTCCAAATTATAATGCTCAAATTGCATAAAATAGGATTCATAGATCTATTAAATGAAATATGGAAACACTTAGCAAGATTAAAATGTAAGTCATTTAACGTACACCATGCATTTAGATTATCCAAATCGTAATATCAAAAAAGTTTGTGGGTAGAATCTACTGAATATGACAGTTAAATCAATGGGATATGCAGTTAAAAAGGGAGAAAGGTAAATTTTTGGTATTCTCAAAAATTTTGTTATTTTCAACTGTTAAACAATAACTAACAATTGTATTAAAAATAACTGATAAAGTTTTACTACAACAATTTTAAAACAACTGACAAAATGGGTAAAAATTACTGTTTTTTACAGTTAATTCTTTTCGTATTATAAAAGTATATTTTAATAAAAAAAGTTTTTTCTTTCAATTACAAAAATATGTGTAATTACTTTAATCTATTTAAAAATTTAAGTAAAAATTTCAAACGGTTCCCCAGTTATTATGCTTTTATGCATTTGAGATACAATCAGTGTTGCCATATAGCCAGTTTTAACTGTTTTTTACAGTTTTTTGGGGGGCCTAACAGTTTTCCATTTTTTTCATGTAAAAAACAGTTTTTTAAATTCATAGATTTTTTTACAGTTTTTTCTTATTAAATCGGAAAATTTGTTTTATTTACAATTTTTTTTTATTTTTTTACTAAAATTTAAGAATTAAAATATAAAACTGCTTATGCATAATCTGAAAACCTTATACGTTTGTAAATTGAATTTTGTATAAAATATTTGTTTTATAGGACATTTATAAACTTAGAAAGTGATTATGCATATGACCCAAAAATTACAATAAACTTTCCTATTGTAAAAAATTAGGTACAAATCGAAACATAAATAAATTTAACAATGCAAATATAATACTATAAAATATGATTAATGGAAAATCGAAACATTTTTAAAACAAATTTCATCAAAAATTAGCACGGAATAAAATTGGCTAAACCATATCTGACACGTCATAGATCCGGCGGACATTTTTTAGCCGTACTTTTTAGATCATTTCTAAATGAAGGATAATTTAGATTTTTTTTCTAAATTTTTTAAAACAATGTCTCATCAAAAAAGACCGATATTGATTTTTTATTTTTTTAAATAAATAATTGCCAATTCTGGATAACAATTTACTACTATTTTTGAGCAAGGACAATTCCAAAAAACTTAATTTTTTTACACACCGTCAAATTCCCGACGTACCAATACTCAATCAAATGAAAGGTAGGTAATTTTATGTGGAATGCAAATCCATAAAGAATATTTTGAAGTACAACATTGACCAGTAAAGTATTCTATCCTAACTCAGGGGTTAATATAAAAAGGTTCACATCTCGGAAGGGTGTTTGGATGAACTTTTTTTAACTTCAGATTCGGGCCTTTTTTCTTAAAAAAAGTTTAATTAGAAGGCTGTGCAAAAAGTCGATTACTATAAAAGCCAAAGGAATTTAAATTATTCAAATCTCGATATTTTAAAAATTGAGACCCTGGGATAATATTTTAGTCCCAGGATACTTCGGGATCCTAGAATTTCTTATGATTTTTAAATTTTTTTTCGAAAAACAGTTTTTCTATAAAGAAACAGTTTTTATTTATAGTTTTTCTAAAAAAATATATGGTAACACTGGATACAATACAAGTTTCTCCTTTATTTGCAAACTAGTAATATATCAATAATAACAAATATAAACGAAACAAGAATTTAAAAAATTTTTTTTGTTTAGTTGTTTGTTACCGTCGCCTAGGTAATTATATTTAGAATTAATTACTACAGAATTTTTTTTTATGCTGATTTACAGGAAGAAGAAAACATTTTTGTTGAAAAATTTAACAGACACAAGAATTTTTAAAATTCAAAGAAATTCAACAGAATGTTTTATTTTTAAATAACTAACAAAAACAACCGTTTACTGTAAAACTACTGTTTCGGTAGTTGTTTATTATGATAAAAATAACTGCTTTAAACAACTGTTACGAAATTACAATACTTTTCATTAGTTTTGTTCTTAAATAACCGTCATAACAGTTGTTTTGCGTTTTTCTATAGAAAAACAACAGTAATTAATGTTAAAAACAACAACTACTGATTACTACACAAACAAACTTCAAACTTTTTTGAGTGCATCCCTCCAATTTAACAAAATTATTGCCATAATCAGCCATAATCTTGTTCAAACAAGATTTAACTTTTTTCTAACTTTTTATTGACTTTTTTACTGCGATTATTTAAATTTAAGGTTAATTACGAAAAAATTAAGAGGAATGAATGAAATCAAATAAGAACCCAAAAAAAGTTAAAAAAATGCCAGTGGCAAACAGACTTCGCACACCTTCCCAACAAATGTTTCTGCTAATATAAAAATGTAACGAGTAAAACAGAATAAACAACGAATGAAAATACGATAGAGTGCATGGAACATAAAAGGCGTAAGATTGCCAACCCTTGAAGTGAAAAAATGGCTAGATTACGGAGGAGAAATAATGGCTAGAAATGGCTAAAATTGAAAATAATGCAAAAACTCAATAATTTTAATGTGACAATAAAGAGTTTTAACATGTATTTCGTGAAAATGATTTATAATCGAATGTAAAAACTACATGTATGTCTGCGAACCTAAATAAAATGTCAAAAATCGAAAATGTTATACCAAAACTTCGAATATCATGAAAGATAAAAGCACTTTTCTATGAAATTAACTGCAAAACGTAATAGTAAACAAAAATGGCTAGGAAAAGAAATATAAAATGGCTAAAGGCGCGTTTACAATGATAGAGTGACTACTCTGCAGCACATATTGAAATGTTAACTGTTCACAATGCAGAGTAGAGTTACTTCAAAAAATATTTGACACTTTAATACTTACATTTTGTTTCGCGAATTTCTAAGCCTTATTCCGAGTACCCAATTTTTAAAATATTTTTTTATTTTATAGTAAAATTCCCAACACAAATATTTTGTGTTGGTTTTATGTTTTTAAATATTTTTTTTCTAATTTGTTGACAATTAGAGATGTGAACAAGTTAGTGATGTGTCTTTTTATGTATATTTGTCATGTTAAACACTTAACAGAGCAATGTTAGCTCTAGAGTGCAGCAAATCTGTACTCCAGAGTCAAACATGTTTTACTCTGGAGTGTAATAAAAAGAGATAGCAAAATATAAAAAACTGTTACTATGAAAGAGAAGAAAACTTAATTTGCTACAGATTGGAGTACTCCATCATTGTAAACGCACCTTTAATCTTCCAGCTAGATACAATCTAGCCATCTTTTTATGGCTGGATGAAATTAAAATGGCTAGATCTAGTTGGAAAATGGCTAAATTGGCAACCTTGAACAGATGTGCAAATATAAAAATAACATTCTGTCGAAGAAAATTCTAATACACGCATTCATACTGAAAAGAAATATTTTAAAAGAACTTGTAAAAATAAGATAACAAAAAAACATGGGAAATGGCAACTCTCAAATGACCGGTAGTTATCGATTGTTAACAAAAATATCTGCTGCGATTAAACAATTGTGAATGAAATAAGGTTTGCATATAGAAAAACAGCAATATTTTGTTAATAAAAAAGTCATACAAATTTTTCATAAAGGAACTTAAAATAATTAATAACATTTTTTTGCAAAATAAAACATGTGTATATATATTTTTTAATAAATGCGTTTTTAGTTGTTTTTTTGTCTTATAACATTTGTTATCGACCATCAGTATCATCCCTAACTATAAAAAGAGTGCAAAAAATTTTGTGTTAATAAAATTGTGGTAAAAACTGTTATTTATTATTAAATACAATAAAAATAAGTGTTTTTTTAAAAGGTAAATTAGTATTAAATATTGTAAAATAACTATTAAAAAATAGTTAAATTAGGTTTAAGGAAATAAAGTGAAATTTTGGTTACTGTATGGCCGTATTTGGCAAAGTGGTTCTTTCCACGTTTCTTGTTGTTTTTTGTGTATTTATTCAATTGGAAATTTTATCTCATTATATTTATTATTCGTATTAGACTAATGTCAATAATTTTTAATTGTTGTATTAATTGAATGAATAAGTGACCTTATTTTATAGTAAAGGCCTGTGGTAAAGGTGTCGGTGGTGGTTGATTATGGATATAAATAAGTTATGATTTTTCTATTATAAATTAGTTTTCCATATTGATAATTGAATTTTGCCAAGATACATCTTAGTTTTCTCATCATTAAAGCAATGTAGGTGACCTACTATTCGTCATTCGAAGCAATATTTAGGTTGGTAAAACCCGTCCTGTTACTTAACATTTTGGCCCAAACCAGACAGTAAAACGCCCAAAGCATATACTCGCAGTGCAGGCAGTGTTTTTCCTCAGCGCGATTAAACAGGCCTTTTTATTTTTCACAAACAGAAAACTATAAATGTATAAAATAAAACACGGTGGGTCTCGTACTGTAGGTTTAACTTTAACTACTAAACAAAGGGAAATGTCAGAAAATTGTATACAAAACAACAACTTTTTGTGTTAACTATTAGTTATTAAGGGCGGATTATGGGACCGTAAACGTAAATGTGATGTAACTGTACCGTGCCGTAGCTAAAAAGTACACTTATAGATTATCGTAAACGACATTACTATTTAGCATCTATTTCATGTGGTTTTATATTTTATTCTAAATTTTTCCATGTATTTGTTAATTTTTATTCCTTATTTGTTGTTTGAATCAATTTTCTTTATTCATTTCATATTTTTTCCGACTAAAATCATTCAGCTGTTTCGATGCCGGATAGAAAATTCTGATTTCAACAGAATGATCCGGCAAGTTCGTTTACATTTACGTGTTAGTAACCATTCGTATACATTTCTTCTTATGGTATCGGAACAGCTGATTCGTTACAGATACGTTTACGGTTGGGTAACTCAGCCTTTAACTCTAAATCCTTCTGTATGAGAGCCACCGTTACTTTACCGACATATGTCGCACTGTGGTAAAACACTGTTTATAGGAAAATTAGACAAAAAACAACAGCTGCGTTCGAACAAAAATCCCGTTATCTGTTCAAAACACTTTTAAACTGACTACTCTTACCCCTAAAATACCGTTACCGAAATAACCGAAATACCATTATCCTTAAAATACCATTACCGAAATAACTGAAATACCTTTATCCCTAAAATACCGATACCGAAATAAAAGAAATATCGATACCCTTAAAATATCATTACCGAAATAAATGAAATACCGTTATCGTATGCACGTGGTTATTGCGTATTTTTCGCAACATGCATATAATTAAAAGAGGTGCCAACTCCCCCAACCTCTGTTAAATCACTCTCTTCTTAATTTGTAATTTTACCATATGAATTACACATGTCTGTAAAGGCTATAATTTTGGATAGAAGATGTCAATCTTCGAAAGAGAAAGTTGAAAACCGCCTGTTTTTCGTACATTACGTTAATAAATTGGTTTTGTCTTCGTCTGATTTTTGTCAAAAAATTACGTTTTTTGTTAAAATAACTGACTACCGTTATTCTTAAAATACCGTTACCGAAATAACTGAAATACCGTTCATCTAAAAGTATCGATACCGAAATAAACAAAAAACCGTTATCCTTAAAATACCGTTACCGAATAACTAAAATACCGTTAATCTTATAATACCGATACTGAAATAATTGAATGGAGTTGCATCAATTGTTTTTTATATAGAAACTTTATTTTTAGTTAACTATTTTAATCTAATTTATAAAAGGTATTCACAAGGGGTGTGCTATTTGTTGTATCGCCGTATCGTCCTAACAAAAAACAGAGTTGTTAGAATTTAAATTGAAAAAATACAACATTTGAGAATAGCACGATACAACATTTTTACGTATGTTTAGTGTCCTATGTTTAGTGTTCTAACAGATAAAAAACCCAATATAAAATCGTTGTTAAAGTCAAATAAAAATTTTAACAGCTCTGTTTTTTGTTAGGACGATACAACGATACAATAGATAGCACATCCCTTGTGAACTACCTAATAGTATTATTTAATGCAGTATTTTTTAACCATATATGACCCACTGGGCTCGGTTATATCAATAAAAAATTAAATTGAAATAGCGTTACCCTTCAAAGACCGTTACCTAAATAATCTAAAATAGCGTTACCCTTATCGATAATCGCATCGTTTCGGTTACCATTCATGAAAAATAGTGAAAAGTTTTCCCGAAGTTCAAGAAACAAATTTGACAACCCTGCTGCATTTCACTGCACTGTGAAAAATAAGAGCTGTCTTCAAACAAAATTCAATAAAATATTAAATATATTGAATAGTTTTCGCTAAATTCTAGACAAAGTTTAAAAGCACTGCCACTGTTCACTGGCACTTTCACTATTTAGTTTGGTCTAATTTTGTTTGTAAACAGCTCTTACTAGTTTAGAAAATTTTTATGTATATCGACGAAACGTGTGGTTTTGGCTTAAATCTACCAATTTTTTAAATCGATTGTCGTTACCGAATTGCTCAATTGAATGATGCAAAATCGATTGTTCGATTTAATTCCCACATTTTCAATAGAATGCATAAAGCCCAAACCAGTGTCCAGATTCTATCAGGCGATTATCGTCCACTTTTCGAAGTTTAAGATCTTTGCAACAAATTTGTTAAAAGACAGCAATTTTGCACCTTATATTTCAAGATTTTTATAGCCAACATCTTTAAAATGTTAGAAGTTTTACTTCGAAAAGTGGACGATAATCGTCAATTTTTTATAGAATCCCTAGCCAGATTTTGAAAAATTTCTTATTGCACTGTGTTTGAAGATAGCTCTTGTTTGTGTAGAAATTATTTTAATTTTTCGGCATTGACAAAAGCCCGAACCAGATAATGAAAATAGGTCCATTCGATTACTTTTCTCAGTCAAGTCCAGTAAGAATTACTCAGTACAAACTTACAGAGAGTAAGACAAGATTTACTGTCAAAATAAAATTTTCCCAAACATGTAGGTACGCGAACAGAAAATTTGCAACAATTTGCAAGTTTGTAGACACAACTGATTACAACACCAAATATACAAATAATTTTAACTGGTCGCTATGGAAGAAGAGAATTTTTATTGTTAAAGGTTTTCTTATCTTTCCCATAATTTATTTTGAAAGTTTTACTGCTTTTCACTTCCATAAAATAACATAATTCTAAAATATTTTTCTTTATTTGCAAATTTTTAGTGGAAAAAAATTGTCCAGCAAAAATTTGCAAGAAAAAGAAGAAGACTTAGAAACTCTTATCATCGAACTTTCACTTTATTCTCTCTATTCTTTTCGTTTACTGAGTATTTGTGTTAACGAACGCCATCCAGTAAAAATTTGTACAAATTATCCAGTAATCGAATGGACCTAATGCCAGTGAACAGTGACAGTGCTATCAAACTTTGTTCTTAATTTTCGCGAAAACTATTTAATATTTTTAAAAATTTCTTATGAAATTTTTTTGAAACCAGCTCTTTTTTTTCTAATTTCTCGGCAATGACAAATAAAGAAAATACAAAAACCTGCTTTAAAGACAACGCGTCACATTGCGGCGGAACTTTGTCGACACTGCGTTTATCTGGTTTCGGCTTAAGAAATTGAATGAAAAAAATTTCAACCCTTTTGGTGCGGGAACTATTTTGAAAGCAGCGAAAAAGTAAGATTGCGTTTCTTAATACTTTTTATGGTCTTTTTGGCTAGGGTATGTAAAATTTGATATTTGCAAAAAAAATCAAAAAATCATAACCCTAACGTACACTAGACCGTACATCAAAAAAAAAGTTCGCCGTACACCCTCCAATAGGAAGTATTTTTGCAAGGCAATTGAAAAAAAAATGTTTTTTTGCCGAACGTAGGGGTCGCCTTTTTCAATTTTTCCTCATAGCTTCGGCATTTAAAGTTGGATTTTAAAGTGTGATATATCGATTTTTTTTGCCTCGAGGAGACCAGTGTTTTGGTATAAATGAAAAATTTAATGAAAAAAAATTTAAAAAGGCGACCCCTACGTTCGGCAAACAATATATAAAAAAAATTTCTTACTTTAACATCCGACTCTAAATGCCAAAGATATAACGAAAATTGTAAAATGGCGTTCGGAAAAAAAAATTTTTTTTGAAATCTCCTTACAATAATACTTCATACTGGAGGGTGTACGGCGCACTTTTTTGCCTGTAAGGTGGTACGCTCTAATGTACACGCCCCCATTATTCACATGAGGTAGGTCCGACAGCGATATTCCCAGAAATCAATTTTTCTGAAACAGTCACGGGGTGACCCATTGTTTCCATTTATTTGATAATAGAAATTAAAACACTAAGATAATAAGAATTTCTATATTATAACAAAATACACCAGATTTCAGTGGAAGAAGGATTTTCATTTGAAGAGGACGAAGATTTTGATTCTGATTTAATTTTGATTGGAGTTACTGGATTTGATTGCAATTAAATTAATTGCAATCAATTAGTATATAAATTGATTTAAAAAAACTGATTTCAATAATTTTTATCGCATTGATTCAATTTCCGATTTTGAGTGCAATCAAAAATCACTAACGCGAAATCATGTGATTGCAATTAAATCGATTGCAATCGTTTACAGCTCTGGCGAAAACTATTTAATATTTAAAAAAATATATAGATTTTTTTCTCAACCCTGGCATATCCATATCATATCATACACAAAAAAAACAGTAGGCACCAACAATGGGAATTTGTAAAAGCAAGCAAAATAAAAATTCAAAGTTACAAAAAAAAAAAAATTTTTTTTTTGGTTTTACAAATTTCTTTGTTGGTGCCTTTTTAAAATTTTTTTTGTATTTACAAATTTGGTATGAGAAAGGTGTTTAAAAATTGAATTAGAATTTTGTAAATTCTTCCTGATGTTAACTAGTACATACTATTCATATGATTGTGGAAATTTTGAACTGAGAATGCCACAGAAAAATAAATAAAAAAAGAACGTATCCGAATTTCAGTTTAGTTTAAAATTAATTAATTTCCAATAACAAAATTAATGTTAGTGTCTGTTTTAGTTTTTATTGCAACACAGAGTAGTAAAAAATTTCGCAGTAAAAATAATCATACCCCATTAACGTTTCTACACTGGGAACTTTAATAACTGTAGTACATAAGAGGTTTAAAATTGTAGCAAAATATGAAAAGTAAAACTAGTGAAAACAAAACAACAGTAAAAGAAATTAACAAATCCAGTAGTGGAATGTGGAGTACCTTGGAACTTTGCATTTTTCCTCTATGAAGATTTGTATTTTGCCTAATGTTTTGAAAAAAAAATTTTTTTGAAAAAAATATTTTTTAAACTAATTCATCTTTCAGATTTTAGGCTTATTCCTAGTTCAAGTTTGTCATTTTGTAAATGCAATAACCAGTTAACTTTTTAATTAATTTTTTACAAATTATGTAAAAATTATGTTTGTGCAAAAATGAAAATGAGTGTACCTTAAAACTTTTTGTATATCTTCTCTTCTATAACCAATTTCAGTGCATTCTAAATTTTAGCTACCCAAGTTAATTGTCCTTTTTAGCTCGATTGGCTGTGAAGTAATCATTGAGTTAAAATTTCCGTAATTTTTCAAAATGTTTTTTTTTATGTAAATGTTAAATTGCATTGTCTCATTTCAAATTACTGCAAATATGCAATCAATTTTTTTATTAAAGGCAATATTTTTTTTTAACGAAGTACCGAAGTAACGAAGTTTGGCATGTACCTTGCGAGTTCCAAGGTACATGCCAATTTTTTTGCTTTTCTGGAAAAATTGCAATTTCTTAGAATCCATAAAAACTATTTTGGCAATTAGCCATACCCAGCGCTATGCCGACCGTGGTTTATCTTGTTAAGAGGTGATGCTACGAGTCATAGCATGTGCAGAGGGCTGCCGGTTCAATCCCCGGTCATGGGATAAACTAACCACTGTACAGCGGGCCAGCATCATCGAATTTTGGCCAAAACTAGAATATTGAGTATATGAGACTTAAAGATATCACAAAGGGGGGTTTGGTTGTTGCTGATCACGAATCTGAAATAAAAAATATAAAATTCAAAATGGCGGATCCAAGTTGGCGGGCATTAATTTTTAGTGTTTATTATATTGGACTTAAAATAATCAATTATATAGGTCTAGGATCCGCTGATTAAAAATCTGAAATTAAAATTTTGAAATTCAAAATGGCGGATCCAATATGGCGACAAACAATTTTTTCATTAAATTTCTTACGTCGCCTGATTTACTTCAAATTTCCACCAGGGGAAGTTTTTGGGCAGCAAATTACGAATCTGAAATCAAATTTTAAAAATTCAACATGTCGGATCCAATACGGCGGCAATAAATTTAAAATTGTTATGTGTTGGAAAATAAATTACAACCCAGTGTAGAAACGGTAATGACATATCATTATTTTTTGGAGTACTAGTAATGACACCCACTTACCTTTTGCATTATTTTAAAACATATAATAATGAGTTACTGATAATGACTTATTTTTATCATTATTTCAAATACAAAATAATGTTTTAGATTTTTTTGAACATTTTTTGAAATCTATTTTTAGACTCAATATTTTTTAAACACTGGTAAGGACATATGTCACCACATATTTTTTGATTTTTTGTGTGTTGGCGAATAAGCTTACTTGTGTGCAGCAGGTCAATTATGTTTTTATCTATTAAATATTACATGTCGATATAGCTCAGATGGTAGAGCTGTTGACTGGCAATCTGTAGACCCAGGTTCGATTCCCGCACCAGCAAATTTTATTTAAAAAAAAATACAATAAAAAATATTTTTTTTTATATAATTTATTTTTTTGAAAATCTATTTTTAGACTCATTATTTTTGTCAGTACTGGTAAGCACATAGGTAACGATATATTTTTTGGTTTTTCGTATGGTGGTGTGTAACGACAACTCATTATTTTTCGCGACATCGCCATATAAAGGTAATAAGAAATGTAATAACAAAAGTAAGTAGTTACCATTACCAAGTATGTAGTTACATAACCACATATCTGGTAATGATTTTCTACACTGGGAATGTACAAAAAAAAAGGTTCTGATGACAACTGATTCTGGCAGAGGGACCAAAGGAAAATATAAGTGTAGGTACACGCAGAAAAAAACAGGTGGAAATTTATCTAAGCGCTATGTGATTATACAACTACATAAGTTCGAAGTAAGTTTTACAATTTTCTAGCAAAATATGTGTAATTTTTCGGATATTTTCTGCTACACATGTATATATTTTGAAAGGATTGTATATATTTTACAAAAAAATTTGCGCATTTTACTAGAACTTTGTAAAACTACCTTGAAAATTATGTAGTTGTGTAGTTAAATAGCTCTTAAGTAATATTCCCCATTTTTTTTTTGGGTGTATCGGCGTTTTAAAAGTTTTCGTCTGACCCTATGTTTTTGGGGGGATAAAATTTCCCCTCTTTTGAAAATGTTTATTGTGAATCGGCATAGGAAACCATGTGAATCTTCCATTTTAGTTATAGGATATGTTCAGCCAACTTATGTAAAACACTACGAGGGACATTTTTGTGGAACATTTTAACCCTCTAACTCTGTAATTAAAGGATCTCTTTTGGCCCTTTAAAAAGTATCAAAAAAGACCCATAAGTTGAAGAGCTAGAGGGTTAAAATGTTCCGTCAAAATATTTGTCATGAAATTCTACTACAAGTCTCTGAAGACATCAAAGTTGAAAATTTAACTTCAATGCCAGAAATAAGTCAAAACTTAAAATGTGTTTTAGGGTTAATTTCGTACTTATTCAGAATTGGCACTAAAATATTCCACAAACCTGGACTTTAGGGGGCTAGTCTGTGTGAGAAAACCAGAACCTTTATTTAAGGTAATTTTTAGTGCTATTTTTTAGTTTTTACTAAAACTCTGGAATGCTGGAAATCAGCGAGATCTGAAGGTACTTTTTCAGTTAAAGGGCAAAATCTTGAAAGTTTATGAACGGTCGCAAACGGTCCCAAAAACCTAGGTAGAAGACATCTTATGGAACACATTGGCATTCAAGTTTTTCAAATATCTCTTGGAACATTTTGGAGCTTTTTTTGTTGAAAATTTTGGATTTTCAAAAAACCCACTGACGAGTCTTCTGGTGAGACGAAACTGCGGCAGTCTGGTGGTTCCCTTGTGTCTGTTAAATTTTTCAATAAAAATGTTTTCTTCTTCTTCTTCCTATAAATCAACTCTATTAAAGGTTTTATTACGTGAAATCTATAACAATACCAAAACTAATCTTTCTGCACTCAAAGATTTGGCACCAATTTTTCAAAAGTACCAAGGTAGGCGACATTCTCTACGAAAATTTACAAACAGATTTAATTTTCAACGCATATATTTGCAAAATTCTTTTTTTGTTTGAATAATTTTCTACTTTATTCAATTAATACACGAACATGGGTTTTCTAGAAGACGTTCGTTGTTACATGAATGAGTGACTACCACCCCTGTTCTGAGTTCCGAAACTCTTTAATTAGAGTGGATTTGTAAAATGACACGGAATTAAAAATTTCGGAAATTTGCTGTTTCGAACAAATTTTAGAATTTTTAAACAAATTTTAAGATAAATTTTTATATATTAATTGTTGCAAAAAGTTTTCACCAAGCTTTACTTACACTTTCACCAAGCTTTTTTTACACGAAATAAAACGAAAAAAATAATTCGGATGTGGATCACAGAACAGCAAAAAAATTCGGAATGTTTACCTTATAATTTTTTTATGTGGATTCAGAACTTAGAACAGCGCCATACATGTATTTTGATTTAGTATTGCATGTATTTTTACAGAAAAACTTTACTGCACATAAAATTTCAATTAAAATTTAGTTTGATTTCGAATTCATTTTCAATTAAAAGTTTAATCATATCAGATAAATTTGTGATTACAAATTAGTGTGGTGTGAAAAATTTTTTAGTTTAGCATAAGTACTATTAATAACATATTCGGCGCTGTTCTCAGTTCCGAATCCACATAAAGAAATTGTGATTCACATCCAAAAAATTTTTTGTGAAATATTCCGTGTATAAAAAGCTGGGTGGAAGTGAAAACGAATGCACTTTTTTCTATGAAATATTTATTAAATTATTAAAAAAACATTTGTGACCAAATTTTGAAATGTTTTCTTTGTATTTAATACACAAAAAGATTATTTTAAAAACTGTCTGTAAATTTTAACATTTTCTTTCGGAATCAAAAAAAAAAAAGAGGAAGAAGAAGAAAAAATGATTTAATAAAAATTTCAAATTTATTTTCACAATTGTTTTTTGTTTATATTTACATCAGCTGTGTTACCAAAGTTTACCCGAAGAAAAAGTCTGGGTAAATTTTGGTAAAAAGAGAAACACTAAACACTCTCAAAAAAGAAAATAATATATCGCACTTGATCAAAAAGAGGGTATTAACTCAAAATTTTAAAATTTTCAGTAGAAGTGAAAAGCTGTTTGTGATTACATTTCAAGAGAATTTGGAAATCCTAATACATCATAGTAAGCAAATTCCATTTGGAAATATATTTACATTGTTTTTTTTGCAATTATTGCAAACAAAATCTATTTTTTGAGTTAATACCATTTTTCTGAAACTTTTTGTTGATATAAATGTAGCCAATACACTATCACGAAAATGGTCTCAAATGTGGATTTCGAGATGAAAGATTAATCGGAATAAGTTGAAATTTTTACAGTAGATAGATATTGATGTTGTTATTTGATTTCTTGCACAAACTGAAATTTTAAAAATTTTGAGTTAATACCATTTTGTTGATCAAGTGCGATGTATATTAATAGAATTTTGAATATTACGCATTTTAACTTACTTTTGAGGGTGCGACACTCATTCTCTGATATAATCAAAACTTTAATTAAAATTTTTGACGATTTCTGATTAAATTTTTAATTGATATGATTAAAACTTTTATTGAAAAATTTTCAGTTAAATTTCTACAAAAGAAAAAAATTAATTGATATAACGATTTACTTAAGCTTCGAATTCAATTCTAATTGCATTTACAAATATTTTAATTGAAATTCGATTTTAGTTCTTTCTGTGTTGTTATTGTATTTTCGTTCGAGAAATACCAACTAAAAGTAAATATTATGACCGCAGCTTCATTTAAAATTAACTGATATTACAGTTATTTTCAGCTGTTTAAATAACAAGAATAGTTACGAATACCTCCAATGTTATTAGTTTTAAATGAAATTGCAGTGTTCACATTTTCAACTGAAATTCCAGTTGATTTTACCGACAATTTAAAGTATATCTATTTCAAAGAATAATTTAAATTTTTGTTGATTATTTTTATAGAATAAAACGCACTGATTCAATTTTAGCAATTCACATCAACCAAAAAAAGGTTCATTCTATTTATATTTTGTGAATTAAATCATAAAACAATTTTCTAAATCGAATCAAAATTTCATTGAATCAGTATAAATTGGACTAAATAATATATCTTTGTATTCAATATAATCCAGTGATTCAAACAAATTATTCTGTTTTTGTTCGAATCGTTTAAAAAAAGTATTATCTTTTTCAAGCTCTGATCTCTCCCAGGGGAAAAAAACATCAAAAGATGCGAAAAAGAAGCAGTGATTTGGATTTCGATATTCTGAAAATTTGGATCGGAACCAATGAATTTTACATAGGCTTGTCATAGGTTGGAAGTTTTCTTTTATGATCCTTGTGATGTTCTTTTTAATTCGTAAAAAACTAAAGCAATTCACTTGGACCTGGTTACTTTTCTCAAAATAATTAAAGCAAGGTGCTTAACCATAGTTATAAATGTTAAATTTATATGGAAATAACTGTAGTTAGATAGATTTAAAAAGACAATTTCGTTCAAAATCAGATTTTTGGAAGTTGTGAAAAAGAACTGATTTAGAAGCGGAAAATCAGAACTTAATGATACTTTGGTATCAATGAAAAATTGATTCCTTAAGATCACTTCCACTTTTTTTGCTGGGCTACTACATATAATGGTAGCAAAAGTAACTACCGAAAAGTTATCAAAAACTGTAATAGAAGTAGTAGTATGTAGTTCATGAAGAAGAAATGGAAGTGTATGTACGGAATGTGTGTTGATTCGGTTGTTTGGATGGTTGGTTGTTTTTGGTGTTTAAGTGAAAATTTCTTCTTTTTTGTTTTGCGGTCGTCGTAACGAAGCACAAATTAAAACCTTAAGTATAAAAAACGGATAGAAACGGTAACGTATTTGTTAAAAAAGAATAACAAATACAACAACCACAACAACAACTAGAGGTGAATTAATGATCTGCAATGTTATGTCAATAATTAAAAACTAAACAAAAAAAAAAAGAAAATGTAAACAACAAATAACTGGAGAAAATTGTATTTAAGTTGTGAAGAATTAAAACAAAAACTATATAGAACAGGAAACCTAAATTTTGATTTACCCCTCCCACCCACCTCTTTTCCCATCCATATGAGCCACAAATAAAAGAAAAATTCAATTCAATTGAATCCTTGCTGCTAATGTCGGTATAACGCTCAGTTGGTTGCTTGTAAATGAGCAAATTTGTATTGTGACAGTAGTCGTTGTATATGGAGAATACAATAGAAAAAGAAATAAATTTTCCTCGGCAATCATATGGAAAATAAATTGATTTTTTTTTAATTCTGTTTTGCTTCTGCACTGAGAGAATTATCATCACTTCAGTAATGAATTTCTTCATAGTTTCAATGAAAATTGTCACTGGAACTCGTCCATTGAAACTTTTCTTAGAATCTATGAAACAGATGAAACCTGTCAATGTTTATGAAAATTTCATAAAGTTAATGAAACTCTTCATAAAATGAATAGCCCACTCCTGTCGTTGCTAAGCTGGAGTGGATAAATAAAAAGTATTTAGCAAATGCAAAAAGCGTAGTAAATTGTACCATATTTTACGGATGTACAAAATATATCTAATGAAATAATTCATAAAATTAAAAAATTTCATAGAATTTTATAATAAGCTTAATTCAATTAATGAATATCATTATCAATGTTTCGAAAAAATTAATATAATTTATAAAAAATTTCATAGTCCAAAATTAATAATAAAAAATGAATAAAAAAATAAATAAGAATTATAAGATAATTCTCTTAATATGAAAATTAATGCACATCACTAAAACTCGGCCTTATTGTTACATAAAACTATTGTAGTTGAGAATTAAATGTTTAATATAAAATTCTAATTGTATGAACATTTTTAAAAATTAATGGAATGCCGATATTTTATAAAAAAATTAAAAAAAAAGTAAATACTATTGAACAATTTCATATATAAAAAGAACATTTTCATTAAATTTATGAAGATCTAATTTATGAAATTCAATGATTTTTTTTAAATAAAATTATGAAATTTTATGAAAGAAAAGTTATGAAAAATTTAATAATATTGATTAAATATTATATACACAATGAAATTCTTCATTGATTCTACGAAAAAAATTCTATGAAATTATATCATTAATATCATGAAGGATAATTCTTTCAGTGTACATCATATGAACATTAGAGTGGTCCTTATTTTACCAACTTGTAAATTACGGCCGTCGCTGCCCCTAGAAATGTTCTTTTGTTCATTTTCTTTTATAAATTAATTTTTAAGTGCTCTTGCAGTTAAAATGACCCCATACAATTTTACGTTTTCTTAGAAAAAAAATTATTTAATATGAGTACTTAAGGTTTAAATTTCTTAAAAAACGCAAAATTGTGTGGGCGATTTTAACTACAAGACCACTTCAAAGTTAATTTAGGCTAAAGTACTCTTTTTCTGCACCTTGTGAAAAAAATTTTGTATTAATTCAGAAGAATGCATTTTTTTTTTTAATTTTAAAAATTTTAAAATTTGAAAATTGATCTGAAACACTATTTTTTAAACTTGCGAAAAATACAAATCTTAATTATGGCAGTATATATTTTTAAATTTTTCTTATCTTGTTGATTTTTTTTACCACATGATTTTTAAAGCATGATTTTTGAAGTGATAACTTACTTTTTTTACTGAGAGTACCACATTCATTGTCTGATACAATTTAAACTTTGATTAAAATTTTTGACTATTTTAAAATTTAATTTATATAACAATTTTCAATGAACTTTTTCGAGATATGGACCTTTATTTCGAGGGTTGAAGGCCCCTCCAAGGTCCCTTTTTGGATGGAGATAACAGTTTCACAGCGGTTTTTGCTCTGTCTCTCTTAGTTTTCGAATTAAATATAAAATATATAAAATCGGCACGGCAAGAAATAGCGCTATCTTTAAAACTTCGGATACACTGGTAGCGTTATCTACCGGGTAATAGTATAAACATGAAAATAATATATTTTACAAATAAATTGTGTAAAATTTAACGAATGGGTTCTTAAAAATTAGTTCCCAGGAAAATTTTCTGTTCCAAAGAATCGGTTGTACAATAGCTGCTTTTCATTCACAACCCCTTCTACTGTCGATTCTAACACCGATTCTTTTTGTTTGAAATTGTCCCAAAAGCAACCCCTTCTATAGCTCCAAAGTGGAACCGGTTGCTCTAGAATCAGTTCTGGAACTAGTTCTGGAACTGATTCTACGTCACCCACACCTTCCATATAGGATCCCAGGAACTGGTTCCGGAACCAGTTCCATGGAATCGGTTGCAGTGGAACCAGTTGTAGAATGGGTGTGGTTGGCTACCGATTGTAAAAAATTTTCCTGGGTTATAAATAATTTTGAAAACTAACACTCAAAATAAGTTAAAGTACTTTGTTAAAAATTAGTCAAATCAATTTGAAAGCTATTTGACAGATTTTTTACTGACGTATTATTTTAAGTGTATGAACTATAATTCGTTTCGGTTGCCAACCTTGTATAAAATTGTATCGGTCGATATATTACTATATAAATTAATTTTTAATCGGGTAGGGTAGAGGGGGGATCCTTCGCCAGTGGGGCACATACACTAATCCTATTTTTCTCCGATGTTAAGGGAGATAAAAAATTGGAAAAAATATATTTTGTGCATTTTTCAATTACCTTTCCTTGACATCAACTTTGACGAATTTATATCACATGTGGTCGAAGACAGACGTGTTTTTGTGTTTTTGTGGTGCCAAAAAAATAACTGAAAGCAATTACATTTTGCAATAACTTCCTCAAATCGTGTGAAAAAAAAATAATTTTTCATTATGTTAAACCTATGATCCTAAGCTTTCAGAAAATAATAATTTGATTTTAATAAATGCTTAAAAAGTGTGAAAAAATATTAACTTTATGTTAGTGCCTGTCTCTGGGGCACAATCACCAGATGGCCCCTGGAGCTACGAAGAGGTGGTGCATCCCTGCCTAAAATGCTCTATAAGACTTTTCTATATGTTTAAAATATGTTTAATAGTAAATTAGTGCAATAGTGTTCATTCTTAAATTTATATTAATTATTCAGTTTTTTGTAATTTTGAAGAATCATTATATTATAGTTTTAAATTATTTTTTTTTAATGTAACGGAGATTTATTGATTAAAAATAATCATATATCTTAAATAACTTATTCTAAATTATTTATTTCAGTCATTAGAACATTGACTTAGCCGTATTAACAATATTTTTTTGTTGAAATTGTATCTGTAATTGTATATGTAATTTGGGTTACTTTGAAAATCATTAAAAAAGTAATAGGAAATATGCAAATAATTAGAATAAAAATCATAGAAATTAAAGCCAAGATATGTAGGTCTTCAATTTGAAAGTGATTTTTGAAAAATAATTAGGGGTTAAGAAATGACAGTGCTTTAAAAAAAAGTGGCGAAGGATCCCCCCTCTACCCTACGTATTTTTTTTTAGATTGTGCTTAACCCTCTAACCGCTTTTTTGTAATAAAATTTATACCAGTTCGGCGCGAAAAATAAACAATAAGTTTTTCTATAACAAAATTTTGTTTTGTTGCCTGTGATAGACGATATTGGCCAAAATAGTGTGAATCTGGAAAACTAGTTCATAAAAGCTAATAGGTTTAGGCATCAATTATTCCACAAATTATATTTTTTGTGATGTTACTTAAGCCCCGTTCACATTATCACACAAGTGCTTATACTTTTCGTCACACAAGTATAGAAGAAAATCTTTTCAGTGTTCAGACTGTTATCGACACACACAAAAAATAAATTAAAACAGTTATTTTTTCTTCTATTATTACCATGGATGGTAACCGAAACGAATGCGGTTATCGTTAGGGTAACGATATTTTAGGTTATTTCGGTAACGGTATTTTAAGGGTAACGCTATTTCATTTATTTCGGTAACGGTATTTTAAGGATAACGGTATTTGAGCTATTTCGGTAACGGTATTTTAAAGATAACGATATTTGTGTTATTTCGGTAACGGTATTTTAAGGTTAACGGTATTTCAGTTATATCGGTAACGGTTTTTTAAGGGTAACGGTAGTCAGTTATTTCAATGCATCCCGCAATTTATTGTTACAAAAAACAAACGAGATTAAAAACAGAACCAATTTATGAACTTAATGTTCAAAAAGTACTCAATAACCACGTGAAATTACCAAAAGCAGAAAATTGAAAATAACGGTGACGGTATTTTAGGGATAGCGGTATTTCATTTGTTTCGCTAACGGTATTTTAGGGGTATTGATATTTCATTTATTTCGGTATCGTTATTTTAAGGATAACGGTATTTCAGTTATTTCGGTAACGGTATTTTAAGAATAACGCTATTCCGGGTATTTCGGTAACGCTATTTTAGGGGTAACGGTATTCAGTTGAAAAGGGTTTGAATCGATAACGGTATTTTAGCGGTATTGCCTGCCAACCCTGATTATTACTTTTTTCACCATTAGTTGTTTTTAATCTTTGTTTACATTTATTTGTGAATAACACAACACTTGTGCTGAGACAAGTGGTAACTCTATGAAATATTTCAAAAAATAAATCTTGTCCAAAAAGGGTGACCGCTTTTTAAAATATGTGCACCCATTTTGACATGTGTGTAACGACCTGTGTTCAGACTATTATACATTTTCTTTATACAACACATGTCTGACATGTATAACACACTTGTGTGATAATCTAAACGGGGCTTTAGCGATATATGTTGTTTAAAATTAAAGGCATTGCTACAAATACTAAATAAACACTGGTGGCCAAAACTAAATCAACCGAAATCAGTCAATCAATTATTGATATTAAACATTAACATTTTTGAAGAAACCTGTCTTTTCTTCTTCACAGTATGATAGATATTATTATATTCCAGATATTCCAAACAAAACGTACACAGAAAAAACAGTATGCACCAACAATGGGAATTTGTAAAAGCAATCACATTTTCTTTTAAATTGAAATTTTATTCCCAACAATTTTTTTGTTTGAAATATTTGTAACTAGTTTGTAAATTGTTATCTTTCATATAAAAATTGTTTAAAAATAAAAATTCAAAGTTACAAAAAATAAAAGAAATTTTTTTTGGATTTACAAATTTCTTTGTTGGTGCCTTTTTAAAAAGTTTTTTTTTTTGTATTTACAAATTTGGTATGAGAAAGGTGTTTAAAAATTTAATTAGAATTTTGTAAATTCGTTCTGTGTATAGATCTTAATCCCCTAATTATCGATTTTTTAAACATTTCTGAAATGAAGTCATTTATTATCTGGACAAAACTAAAGCAACTTTATTGTAACATTAAGGCCCGATTACTGAATGTCCAGTTAGCTACTAACTGGGACTTTAACTGACACATTTGTTGTTGTTTCCCATACAAAATTTGAATTTAACTGTTGGCTAAATTTTAACTAAATATTCAGTAATGGGACCTAATAGTTACAAAAAAATACATTGTTTATACCCCCGAGTAAAAAAGTTTATATATAATTATATATAGTTATATATTATTATATAAGAACATATATTGCCCCATATAAAATTATATATAAATAATTATATATGACATTGATTATTTGCAAATTGGTTTATATGGTGCCATATAAAATTATATATATGTAATTATATATGGTCCAATATATAATTATATGTGACCTTCTCCGAGAAAAGGGACCTAGTGTGTGAAAATGAAGTTTTGAGAAGAACGCATTTAAAGTTTCATAACGCATTTAAAGTTTCATAACGCATTATCCCTAACGCATTATCGATTTTCCCAAGTTTGTTTTGTACGTTTTTATGGGGTAAATAAATTTTTATCAGAAATCTAACTCATTTCATCTTATTCTACATCCTTTTAGGTACCAGAATCCACTCTTAAGTCCAAACCCGTTTTTTGACACACTAGGTCCCTTTTCTCGGAGAAGGTCACATATATGTCTTATATAATTATATATGTATATTTATGTATGGTACTCTATAATTATTTTTTTATTCGCTTTTCAATAACTGTATTGAAAAATTTTAAACTTAAGTATTGAAAAATGACACAGGATGTCAAAATAATAAAAAAAAATTCTTTAAAGAGTTAAGAACAATTCCCACGTACACTATCCCTATCTACTATTACCCAGTATTGGGGATATGAATTGACATTTCTTATCCTCAATACAGGGAAATAATAGATATGGATGGACAGAGATGGATAGCGTGGGAATCAAGATTTCTGGTCATCGGTTCCACAAATCAATAATTTTATTATGTGAGTGAAATTATAAATTTTCACCAAGTTTCATCAAGATCTGAGAGTTCATGTACTAAAACTAGAGATGAGCGAAAATCATTACCATTACATTTTCATTGCCATTACTTTATTTAATGGTAATGAAATTTGATTTTCATTTATTCGCAATCACACTGTTATTTTTTAGAGCTGGGTTATGTAACTTTATGATAAAACAATAAAAGTGCCAGTGCTCTTATGGCTTATGCGAATGAATTTAAAGGCACGAATAATTAAGACTCAAACTTTACCTTACGGCGTTTTAAAAATGTCTATACATCAGGTTTTTGTGTCATGAAGTCTCAAAAATGACCATGAACACTATTCTTGTAAACTTTGTGTTCATTTTTAAAATGAAAATTGACATGATGAAACATTTTGGAGACCATCGTAAATTTTTTTGTTATTGTTCTAAAATTTTTGGCACATTTAATAAAAATTAAAAAAATATTTGTGAACTACAGAAAATTGTTTACAAACATAAATATAAAATGTAGGTAAAATATATAGGGGTCAATTTATATAAATTTATATCTAATTATATATAATTATATAAAACTATATATACCCATATTTCGGATATAATTATATCAATTTATATATAATTATATATAAGTTTATATAATTATATATAATCATATATAATTATATCCACCAATTTCTGTATATAATTATATATAATTTGATATGGGGCCATATATAATTATATATGACCCCATATATAATTTTATATTGCCCTATATCAATTTTTTTAATCGGGCCATTATAAATTTCATGATTTGCTTTGTGGTCTTATTCGGCTTCTCAGAAATATTTTTTATTAAAGTTTACTTACAACACCACGTGGAAATTTTCGATTTAGAGTAATTTTTACATTAATTATAAAAATGTCTAGAAACAAGTATTCTACCTTTCTTAAAGGAAAAGTTATAAGCGACTACCAAAAGGGTTTATCATAAAAACAAATCTCCGAAAAGTTTTTCATATGCAAGTCAGTGATTTCTCGAATAATACGTCGATTTGGTTCAACTGGGTCAGTAGTGACAGTACATTCCGGAGGTAGACCGCGGAAAACTTCACAACGTGGAGATAAAATAATAATTCCTGAAATAAAAAAGAAACCCTTTATCACTTCAACTGAATTGGTGAGGGAGTTATTATTGGATAAAAGTTTTAGAACTGTAAGAAGACGAGCTGTAGAAGCAGGTTGCACGAAAACTATCAAATTGGCTTTTGCAAAGGCTCAAATTGGTTGGAGTGCCGCCAAGTGGAAAAATGTATTATTCTCGTATGAATTCAAATTTAATATAAAAGGCTCAGACAAGAAGAATTTTGCAGTAAGAAGACCATAAATTGAAAGCCTTAAACCTCAATATTGTAAAAGTACAGTAAAACATGGTGGAGGCTCAATAATGGTGTGGGGCTGTTTTTCATACGCTGGATTTGGACCAATTCATCAAATAACTGAGAAAATGGATTGATTTATTCACAAAAATGTGTTGAAAAATGTAATGCTGCCTTATGCAGAAGAATTTGGAATTTCAAACATGACAATGACCCGAAGCATGCTTCGAAACTTGTCAAGGAATGGTTGAGTGAATCAAAAGTAAAATTTCTCGGGTGGCCAGCTCAATCGCCTGATCTTAACCCTATTGAAAATCTTTGGAGCATCGTAGATTGCAAGATAAAAAGGGATTCTAAGACTAACAAACACAACATTTTTAATCGTATTCAGGACGAATGGGATAACATTTTTAAATATCAAATTCAGCGACTTATTGATTTAATGCCCCGAAGATGTGCTGCCGTCATTAAAAACAAAGGTTACGCTATAGACTACTAACTTTACTTAACAGAAGAACAAAAGTTGCTTTAGATTTGACCAGTTGTATTTTAAACTTATTCCGTTATTTTGAAAAAAAAAAATATCTTTTAAAAAAATTAATGAAGAATTTTTTGTATTTACGTTTAATGAGAATAAAGTGTTATTATTAAGACAGTAAATTTTCCCGTCTAATTTTTTTAATGGCATTATATTTGGCATAATATCGCTGTGTAATATCAGTTGCTTTAGTTTTGACCACCAGTGAATATTTTCGACTAACTTTCACAGAAATTCTTCTATTCGTTGTCAAGTTAAGATATATATTTTTAATCTATCCTAATACAATCCTGTGTATCTTTAAATATGTTTTTAAGATTATTGGAAATTGTGTATGTTTAAAAATTTTAATTTAGACTTGTTTCCAAACCGTGCACTGTACAAGAAATATTTCTTCACAAAGTATTTTGTAAATTTTTAAACATTTTTAAATAACTTTAATTAAATAATTCTTCAAGCTCGAGGTCTGTTTTCATTAATTCTTTATTTATTTAAAAATATATTCTCAATATTTCGCCATCCAATTTGGATAGGATCTTCTGGAGATCTACAATTTGACAAATAAATATTAAATTTAAAAATTATTTAATAAAATATTTAACAGAAAAAATATAAAGTCAAAACCACTGTCACAGACCTCGAGCTTGAAGAATTATTTAATTAAAGTTACAACAAAAAGGTCGACAAAACTCAACATATTGATAATTTTTAAATAATTTAAACAGAAAGTGATATTAATTTATGATCTAGAGTCAAACTAAAAAGAACATTCATTTACTTAAAAATAAGAGATCAACTAAATATTCCCCCATTCATCTTAAAACACATTGACTCGGTGCAAAAAATATAATTTAAATAATATACATTTAAATTTAAATTTAACGGTTCGTTGTAATTCAAAAATCTGTGGTTATCATACACAGAGTTGAATAGAATCAGCTGAGATATCTTAAGAATTAAGGTTCAAAGCAAAATAGAGTAATAATAACAAAGGATAAAAAAATAGCATTGTTAAATTTCGTTGATGTTAGTCTAAGTTGAGTTGTTGATACGAAATTAGATTTTCTTTCAGCGGTCACATAAGTAGACAACATTAAAATATTAGCCCACACAAGACGAAATACACTGATGATGGCTTTGTAGCGAAAGCCGAAAATACGTATTCTGTATTGCTGGTCTTATCGAATTCTTTCAAATATATTTTTATTCTTTGTAATTTACTTGTAAAAATTGTATCATCTTTCTTTGATTTGAAAATAATTTAAACAGAAAGTGATATTAATTTATGATCTAGAGTCAAACTAAAAAGAACATTCATTTACTTAAAAATAAGAGATCAACTAAATATTCCCCCATTCATCTTTTGTTTTTATGCTAATTTGGCTAATTTGTGGTCAATTTAATATCCGTTCTGGATCCGTTCTCAAGATTTTTCCCACAGGTCTTCTAATATGTGATCATATAAGATTCTATGTCGGATGCCGTGTATTGCTGCGCAATAACAAAAAAGATTACTTATTGTTTCCTCCTCTCCTTCTATAAAAAATTAACACAGATCTATGTTTGATCTAAAAACTAAGGATAATATTATCCCTAAGGGAAAAATTATACAAACTTGTCCCAGAGCTACTATCGGGACTTATGTCTTTATCTTTACTTGTCCTACACTCAACCAAAAAAGACGATAATGGCTACTGAAAATGTTGCTGTTATTACGGGAAATTTAACTTGTTTTGAGCCCTGCGGTATTTTTTTTGCTAATTTTAGCAACACATGTCTACTGATTTGTAGTATAATAAAATTAGTAGCCGCTACTAAATTTTAGCAAAATTTAAAATCAGTTACAAAATTTACTAAATATAAATAACTTTTGTGTAATGAAATTAGTATAAATAATTAGTAGACGCTACTAAATTTCAGTAAATTGTTGTAAACTGCAATTTGTAATCAATTTGCTGAAATTAGGAAAAAATGTACTAAAAAATAAATAAATTAAAACACAACATACAAACACTTGCTTTACTATTAAAAAAACTTTAGTTAAAACAAATATAACATAAAGTCTCGAACCGTTTTTCACTTTGGAGTTAAGTTATATACAAAAACTAAAATCTACATTATAACCTAGAGAGAACCCCATAAAGACAATCTGATGATAAGGCTTGGTAGCACTTTCAAATTCATTAATTGTCAACAATTGATTCTAGGAAAGTGTTTTTCATAAGTTTTTTCTCTATTTGTTGTAAAATAAATTGTGAATTCTGATTGGAATTTGTTATATTTGATCTTAAAACCGAACAAAAAATAACACTAATTGTAAATTGTAAAATCTAAGAAAAAAAAATAAAATCAAATTAAAAAAAAAAAAAAATTATTTCTTTCGACTGTAATTACTTCAACGTACTTAAAATTTGGAGTAAAAATGGCAACGTTTCTCCAGTTATTACCTTTTTATGCATTGGAGATACAATTTTCTGAATTTTATATCCAAATTAAGAATATATCAATAATAACAAATATAAACTAAACAAGAATTCTAAAAAAATCAACGAATTCTTGTAAATAAAGTTTCCTTTAGTATCCACTTTTTTTTAAATTAGTATATTGTTTTGCTAAGTTTAGCAATTGGTTTTCAAAAATTAGTAAAATGTTTTGCATAAATCAGCAACGAAAATATGTAAAAAAAAATCTGTAATAAGAGAATAGCAAAAACTATTAATAAAATAAAATTGTGCTAAAAATAAGTTCAAATATAGTAAAGTGCGATTAAAAACTGTTTACAAAATTTTTTATTACTTTTTTATCTGAGTGTAGACTATTGACTATTGTGACATGACGCAAGGAGCCGACTAAGCCTCCCCACCACCTCCTGATAACTCCATGTAAAAGTGGTAGGTCCTTGACCGATTTCAAGACAAGGTAGATTATTTTTTCCCCTGGTGAATACGTACTCATATATTTTAAGGAATTAATTTGTTGACTTGTGCCGACCATAATATATTTTTTTACTTATTGCTTTTGCACTATTCTGTTATAATAAAAAACAAAATTCATACAATAAAAAACTTATTGTTTGCTTATCATTGATTTTATGTACGGGTCAATATGGCCCAAAACAAAATAAGTATGTTATGTTTGCACACATATGTATGCTGCATAAGTTTTAATATGTAGAGTACATAAAATAAATATTTAAAAAGAAAATCATTGAACTGTTAAACAATTTAAGAATTAAAAAAAAACAAAAAAAAAAATTCCATTACACGATGAATAACTGATAATTTTGAAACGATATTTTTTATAAGAATTCTCTAAAGTAAAAAGAATTTACATTTCTTCCCAGCGAAATTGTCGGATGCAAAGAACCGGTTGTAGAACAACTTGTACTTGCATGCAACCTATTCTACTTTATGTTCTATCATCGGTGATTTTTGTTTGAGTTTGTCCCAAAAGCAACAGATTCTTTTCCTCCAAACTATAACAGGTTGCTTTGTAACCGGTTCTAGAACCAGTTATAGAACCGGTTCTGCGACAGTGAAACGTTACATTTTGACTCACTGGAATCAGTTCTAGAACCTGTTCCATGGAACCGGTGGTAAAAAGACCTGTTCTAGAACAGGTTCAGGGGTAACTAGTTCAAAAAAATTTTCCTGGGTTATTCGGGTTCTTATGTTTTTCAAAGCAATTTTACGACATAGTTTAAATTTCAATTATATTTAATTTGATATTTCCAAAAATGCTCAACAGAAATAACCTAAATCATGTTTTGGTCATTTAATTCGTATTTTGTTTTGCTTTATTTTTCGAAGAAAATATAATTCCATATATATATTTAAAAAGAAATGTCAATGGAATTTACATACCCAAACTACACACGAGAGTAGGTAAATCATAAAAATGTATGTCGATATTATAAATATTTAATAAAACACCACGAAAAATAAAATCCAGCTGAAACTTAAAAAAAAAAAAAATAAGAATAAATAAAATAACCGCAGTACCAAATGTTTCACTCGCTCGAAAAACAATAAATGTAAGGATAAAGTCGTCTTAAACATGGCAAAAAAGAAGAAGAAAAAAATACCATAAAATGAAACAACCAGAGAAGGAAAAGGAACTAAAAACAACATATAAAGTTCATTGTTTTCCATATTACAACACTTTTAACCTAATTCTAACATATTAACACAAGTTTATGCACATACACAGACAAACATCGAACAATACATTCAGCCATCCATTCATATATGAATATGAAGTTTAAGAGGAATGAGAGAGAGCAAATGTACTATTTCCGCTTTCAGGCTTAAAAAAAAATTAGGTAGTCTGAATGAAGCAAAAAAGGTAAATTTGTGGTAAGAACAAGAATGTAAGGAGAATGTATTTAAATTTTTGTTTGTTTTTTTTTTTTTGTATAAATTCTGAGAAAAATTGAAATGCATTTTTAAAGTTTTTTTTTCGGTTAAAACGAAAAAAACATCAATAAATTAGAAATTCGTGTGTGCAAAAAAAAATTGCTGAAAGAATAAAATCTTGCATAAAATTACACGCAAACAGAAACAATAGAGGAGTAAGAACATACTAGAGCTACAAAAAAAAAAAAACCTACTGGGTTATGTGCAAAAGATAACATTCAGATTAACCTGAATAAGCATATTTAAATATTTTAATTTGCTGGATATGCCAATCCCATCGCTAGAGGAAGCTCAGAAGTGCGCCGTTAAAAAATGTAACACACATTTTTCTTAATAACTTTTTCCACCATTAATTAACATAATTTTCTTGATCAAAATATTTTTGAGACATATGCCAAATTTTAAACAGAGACTATTAATTATAGAGATAGGAAATCAAAACTTATACTACTCACCGATAGAGGGCGCTAAATTTAGTATACCTGAGCAACTATTTGGTATCAGTTTAGTATCAGCTGAGCCTATATTTAAAAACTCAAAAACTGCTGAAAAGTGCACAAAATAAGGAAAAAACAAGCGCGGAATATATTCAAATAATAAAGTTTGAGATATTTTTTTGTTTTTTTTTTTGCTTTGTTTGTTATTATTTAAATTTAAATAAAAAAAGAAAACTGTAAATTTTTATAACAAAGTGCCATCTAGTGATAACAATGTTTTCATAACTTATATTAAAATGCCATACCCCTGATTTTAAAATGCATCATTTTGTGAAATTCGAGTGGTTTATTAGTTTACAATGGAGAATCAAATTGTAAACTAATTTACAATTGATTTATATTTCGTTAAAATAATATATATATATATTTGTTCCTTTTACTCCTGCAAGGAGCATAGGGCCGCGTTAAAATAATACGTCAGCAGAAAACTCTGTCAAACGGGTTTCAAATCGATTTGACTAATTTTTAACAAATTTTTAGTTGAAAAACTGATTTTAACAAAGATTTTAGTTATCTTCATTTAACACAATACTAAAAATTCTCAGTACTTTAAATAATTTTGAGTGTTAATTTTCAAAATTATTTATAATTTTTAAGAAGCCATTCGTTGAATTTTACACAATTTATTGTTAAATATAATATTTTCATGTTTCTGTTATTACCCGGTAGATGACGCCACTACACCATTTTCGACTGAAATTGAGAAAATTCCAAATAAAATTCAGATTTTTCACATAAAATTGAGAAAATTCTAAATGAAATAGCGATTTTATATTTGATTTTGAGAAAAATCCAAATCAAATTGTGATTTTTTATTTAAAATTGAGAATATTCCAAATAAAATTTAGATTTTTTTATTTTATAATGAGAAAATTCTAAATAAAATTGAGGTTTTCTTTTTCAAATTAGGAAAATTTTAAATAACATTGAGATTTTCCTTTTGATATTGAGAAAAATCCAATTGAAATTGGGATTTTCCATTTTAAATTGGGAATAATTCAATTAAAATTAAGACTGTTTATTTGAAATTGGGAAAATTCTAAATTAAATTGTGTTTTTCTATATGAAATTGAGAAAATTTTTATTGAAATTGTGATTTTTCGTTTCAAATTGGGAAAGTTTTAAATTAAATTACGAAAAATGTAAATGAAATTGAGAAAAGTATATTTGAATTTTAGATATTTCCAAATGAATTTCAGAATTTTCATTTGAAAATTGGATTTTCAATTTGAAATTGAGAACTTCCATTTAATTTTCATATTTTTGTTTTAAACTGAAAATTAAATTTTTCTACACAATTAAAAAACGCAATGTTACAGAAAGTAAAACTAAAAAATTCAACAAACATGAAATAAAAAAAACGAAATATTATAATTAACACATATTACAACCTTTCATTCTCCGACTGGCATGTCTTCCAATGCCAATGCCGCTTGATGAAATGTTGTGGTATGCTGAATAGCTCTACTACAATCGCCAATTGATATTAGGGTTTTAGAATTATCAATAACTCCTTCCAAGTACGCAAGCCTTTGTTCTCCTATATTCGGAGGGTGTACAATCGGAACATTCATATTGGCTTTGACTTCGCTTTTAATTTTGGAACAAATTATTTCAATGGGATTCAGCATTGGTGAGTAGGGGCTCAGTCTTAGCAGAGTAGCAGCAGAATTGTCAAAAATATATTCGAGACGACTATGGAATGGTGCGATATCGCATACTACAACAAGTTCTTACAGCTGATTGACGGATTTTTCCAACCTGAATAGATTTCTTTGAACCCACTCGTTTGCACTATCCACTTTGAACGATCCTCTACGTCTATCCATTAGAAGAACTCCAGAAGTTTCAAATTGCTCCAATCAGGTGTACGTTAGGGCAACGGGAAGTAGGCAATCTCTGAACTGATCGAAAACCAACTCTCGACCAACCAAATTTTCTACGACAGAAAAGGTTAAAGTTGGTCTCGTCAACCCAGACTACCTGCTTACCTGCCCTTATGTACTCATTTAGCTGATGGACATATGATGCTCTCTTGGTTTTGTTATTGTGACTGTTCATTGCACGTGGACGGCTTTGATTGTGTACATCCGTCCGTGAAGAGATTTTGACACTGTCGATAAGCACACCCGTTTTTTGAAATCCGCAAATATTTTTGATGAAATTTCAAGAAGCGTGATATCTGGCTTCACCTCGATCCACGATATCAATTTAATTTTCACTCAAACAGCGGGGTTTGCAACCTCCCCTTTGTAATGGCATTTCTTTGGTGTCACCCAACGATGAGCAGTTTTATAACAAACATTTAATGAAGAAGCGAGCTTCGTCCAATAATTTCCTTTATTTGCTGCATCCCGAATCCGCTTACGATCTTGAGCTGAATACTTTTTGTATGTTTTGCGTTCAACTCTTTCTGCATCTTTATATATGTAAATGTTAAAACATTATTGACGTAACATTCTATCACATATTTGAAGAAAATGTACTACCATCAATTTCACTTCTGCATAACGGGCATTATATGTTAAAGGTTTCCCAACACTTGGAGTGAAATAAATGGCGACATGGAATTAGCCGACTTATTTCACCACGATTCAATTGACCAAACAAATTCCACAATTGTCCTTTAATTCCATTTTTTTGTACAATCGTTTTAAAACAAATATCTACATTATCTTTCTGCGGTCGTTGGACAATTATTTTGTGACATTAATGCATTAATGCTTTTGCTACATACATCCATATTATGCTATCAGCAGGGGTTATTTCATATATTCTCTAAGAACTCATAACTCCTTAGTGGTTTTCCAAATTCCAAACGTAAAATCTTATTTTCAAATGGAAATTTTACAATTCTCAATTACAAATATTATAATCCCAATTTCATTTGTAATTTTTTCAATTTCATTTATAATTTTCTAAATTTCAAGTGAAAAATCTCAATTTCAAATTAAAATTTTCCAAGTTTATATGGAAAATCCCAATTTAACATGGAATTTTCCCAATTTCAAATGAAAACCCACAATTTCATTTGGAAATTTCGCAATTTCAAATAAAAAATTCCGATTTCAATTAAAATTTTCTCAAATTAAAATAAAAAGTCTCAATTTTATATAGAATTTTCTCAATTTGAAAAGAAAGAACTCAATTTCATTTGAAATTTTCTTAATTTAAAATGCAAGATCTGAATTTCTAATGGAATTTTCTAAATTTGAAATCAAAAATCCCAATTTCTTTCAAAACTGTCTCAATTTAAAATCGAAATTCTGAATTTCTTTCGAAATTTTCTCAATTTTATATGGAAGTTCTTAATTTCATTTGGAATTCTCCCCATTTCATTCGGAAAGCTCTCAATTTCAATTAAAAATGGTGTAGTGTATCCGAGTTTTACAGATGACGGTTTTTCTTTACCACCCGATTTTTTAAAATTGCCCATATCTCGATAGAGATATAGATCAAAATTGACGAAAACTCAACAAAAAATGTTTTGCCTTACATTTACATTCATGTTTGTTAGGAAGAAGCAGTCAACTGAAATAATAAATATTAAATTAAAAAATTAAAAAAAAAATATATAAAAAATAGAAAAACAACTTATTGGTTTTCATTTCAATAAATACATTGTTTGTGGAAGAATAGATTCCTTCTTCTAACCCAGGAAGTCTGAGCAAAACGTTGATTATCAACCAACCTTCAAATAAAATTATTGTTTATATAAATTAAGTAAAACGTGATAAAAGTGATTTAATTTTAAGTTGTTTTTACTCATAAGGAGTATAAAAGACTTTTCTTTTGATGAAAAGTAAAATTGAAATAAAAAACAAAATTGAAAAAATTTTGAAATTGCAATAAATATGTTAATTATAATATGTTCCTAGTAATCATAATGTGATCTTAAATGATCATAACATTTTTTACATGACCACAAAATAATCACTGGGATAATATTATGATCATCAGGAATATATTATGATCATTAGAAATATATTATGGTTATTTTGGGTGCATTGTGAAATTGTATTAAGAATATTTTTCTACGTGCTGATATCACATGTTTCCATAATTTGTTTTTATTTATATAACTGATAACTAAAATTAATTTAATGATGAATTTTTTTAACTGTGTAATCACTTAATTTTAAATAAAACAAAACGTGCATACACTGATAGAATTTTGTGCATAGTATTAATGAATTTGTTCATTAATCCAATGATTTTTTTCATTGAAAAGTCCCCAAAGAACGCGTTCATTAGATCAATGAAACGTATTCATTAAATGAAAACTAATTGAAAAAAATATATTTTTTTTGCGTTACTTTCTTTATTTATTTTTATTTTATTTATTTTTATTAGTACATATATTTCTTTTTCGTTTTTATAACGTTTTTGACATTTCCCTGAAGTCGACTTGAACCCGCAATCACCAGAATGTAAACATTATCGCGTTACCGATTGATCTAAATAGCCAAAAACAAAATGATGTCATTATTTGGACTTTTATATTTATATAATTTCAGTTTGCAACCCTAGCGTTCATTACTGGAAATTAGCAAATTCAAAACCCTTATAAAAATTATAGCATATTTTACGGGTTAGTTGAAAATACATATATAATGAAAAAATTCATTAAATTAATGAATTTTTCATTAACTCAATGAAATTTTTTCATTAAATCAGTGAATTCAGATTAATGAAATCGATTCATTAATAGTATGAACGAAAATTCTATCAGTGTAGTTTCTTAACTCAGTTCCAACAGAATGCTGGGATAATACGATATGTAGGAGAATATCATAGTACTATATAACGGACTATAATACGATAATGATAGGATGACTTTGGAATCATGTGATAATTTAAGGATCATACTATGATATAAAAAAGATAGAGCGAGTATGATTGTAACAACTATTTCATACTATGATTGTCGCAATCATAATAATCCAAACAACTTATATATGATTCTCTAATATGGTCATACCAACTACGTTTTTTCTTTGCGTGATTCTTCAAATAAAGTCAATACATCTTAATTTAAATGCAAGCTGTACAACAATACAATGTATTGATTGTATTTACATAGATTTTGTATTATATAATTTAGTAATTATAAATTGCCCATAACTAGATATTAAAATCTAGTTCATTTCCTCTTCTTAAAAAATATATCGTTCATTTCCTGGAATATCGACCAAAAACGTCGGGTCTTTCGATTTTAATCATATTTTAACGTAGAAGCTTTATTGAACTAGTTCTCGAAATTCCAAAAACTTCTTAAAAAAACAAAAATGGAAAATATTAAAAAAGTGTATAAGTTTCAGTATTTGCATTTGCTTTAATACTTAACAGATTATTACCATTTAAATAGCAGGAGGACTTAGTATGCCCTAGTATGGAGGCCAAGCCACCCTAATGTAAAATCGCTTGTTATACACGATTTGGGCATTAATTTTCCTGGGAAATACACAATTTTCCTGGAAAAGAACTCTCAAAAGCTACTAAAAATCTGTTAAAAATTACCTTGCATGAAAAGCTGCTGAAATTAGCAATTTGTTTTGCTAAATACTAGTTAGGTAAGAACAGCAAAAATAAAACTGTTAAGGTTGCGTTTACACTAGCATCGAAATCCCGAGATTTTGCTATTCACCACTCTGAAAAACCAATGAAGAAAAACATATAAATATTTTATTTTCAATAAAGCACATACAGTTAGTTCTAATAAATACATTTTTTAAAAAATTAACGTTTATTAGCTTTTCTGCATTGCTTTTGCAGAGTGGTGAATATCGAAATCTCAAGATTTCGATGCAAGTGTAAACGCATAAGGAGTGAGATCATAAAAATGTTAACACACATTTTTGCCTATAACTTTGGTTTAAAGCTTCTCATATTTTTTTTCGGCAGTTTACATTTTAAAAATATGTCAGTTAATAAATTGATTTACATCATGAGTTTTAATTAGAAATTTTTTACAGAATGGACGATGGAAGAAAAGTGAGTTCAAAAATAATTAAATATTTTCAACAAAACCAAACATGGACATACAAAAAAATTGCCAAAGAAACTATTGTATGCCGCCAAACAGTTTCAAAAGTGGTAAAAAGGTATCTGGAACACCTAACAATTGAAAGAAAGCCGGTAACAGGAACAACGACTGGTTATCGTAACATTGGTAAGGCATATAAAGTTAAAAGCATCCTAACACATCTGGCAGAAAAACAGCTCGGTTAGCCCAATGCTCGGACTTTTTTTTATACGTAAAGTGAAACGTAAGGCAGGACTTAAGTCCTACAAAGTTCAAAAAGTTCCCGATAGAAACGCTTTTAAAAATTTGGAGGCCAAAACCGAAAGTTGAAATCAAATTTTATACAAAAATACAACTGTTGTGTAATGGACGACGAAACTTATGTCCTGGCTGATTATTCGCAGCTCCCTGGTCAAGAATTTTATGTTTCCGATGTTCGAGGAAATGTTACGGAAAAATTTAGGTCGAAAAAGCAAACGAAATTCCCTAAAAAATTCCTAGTATGGCAACCCTAGTAAAAATGATTTTTATATACATATTCATATATGATTTATATACAATCATTTATGATTTTAAACAATTATAACTTGTCGAGGATTGTGAAACATATATTTTTATATGATTATATCAAAAAATATTTAATTATATAAAATTATATTAACCAGATCCACCATTTTTCGGATCAGATAATATATTTTTTATATAATTATATTAACCCATACATGATTTGATCCGGAAAATGGTGGATCTGGTTAATATAATTTTATATAATTAAATATCTTTTGATATAATCATATAAAAATATATGTTTCACAATATACAATATAATTGTATAAAATCATAAATGATTATATAAAAATCATATCTGATTATATAAAAATCATTTTTACTAGGGAAGCCATATGTAGCTGCGGCCAAAGAAGCCAGTCATTTGTGACATCTGGCTCTATAAACAGCGAAATTTATATCAAGGAGTGTTTGCAGAAGAGACTTCTTCCATTTTTGAGTCAGCACAATGTATCCACTTACTTTTGGCCCGTTTTAGCATCTTGTCACTACAGCAAGAAAGCGCTGGAGTGGTATAATGGTAATAATGTGGTTTTTGTACCGAGAGAGGCAAATTCACCAAACTGCCCGGAGCTCAGGCATGTGGAGAGATATTGGGCTCTTGTTAAAAGAGAATTAAAGGGCACAAAAAAGGTCTCCCAGGACATGCAAGATTTCAAACGTAGATGGACCACCTGCTCTAAAACGGTGACAGAAACTACCATAAAAGCCTTAATGGGAGGGTTTCCGGAAAAAGTGGATAACTTTGTTCGTAGTGGTTCGAATTCCATGTGGTTATTTGCGTTTGATTTTGTATTAAATTTCATTTAATAAAAATTTGGCTTGAAGTCTTAAAATTCAGTGGTTTGTTTTTTATTTAACTTTATGTGTGTTAACATTTTTATGATCTCACTCCTTAGTATAATATAGTAAGTTTACTCTTTTTCTGTCATTTGAAAAAATGATGTAGTATTTGTAATTTTATTTGTACATACACAGAAAGAATTTAGAAAATTCTAATTAAATTTTTAAACACCTTTCTCATACCAAATTTTTAAATACAAAAAAAAAACTTTAAAAAGGCACCAACAAAGAAATTTGTAAATCCAAAAAAAAATTTCGATGTTGTCATATTTTGCGAATGTCCAAAAATTCTAACATAAGTCTCAACAGGTTAAAAAAAATAGATCCGTAGTTTTAATAAAAACGGAAATTTTTAGGTGTTTCCATAGAGTTTCAGTTTGAAATCGCAAGACCCAAGGTTAGATTCTGTCGAACTATTGTGGAATAGCCGATATGTTTTTATATAAACCAAACAATAACAACAACTTGTATTTTTTATACATATAAGGATAAATCAATAAAAAATGTATATCAAATTTTATTTTAATGACATTTATAATTTAGAAAATATAAAATAAAAATGCAAAATGTAAAAATTATGCAAAAACAAATTACGCAAATTGCCAAGTATAACAACAATAACAACTACAAAAAATCGCCAACGTTGTTGACAGTCAAGTAAAGTCAGTTCAATTGGTTCAATTCAATTCAACTCAAGCCAAACCAAACACAAACTTTCAAATACGTTATTATCAGGGCAGCGACTTTCATGCAAATGCATGAATTAAAGAATTTGCAACAAGCAAACATCATTACAAAAGAAAATTTTTTTCACTGAATTTAGCCTATACCGGTACAAATTAGGCAACCATTTATTTACCTCCAATGACACCCCCATGTTAAGATAATTTGTTATACGACCAAAGTGTAAGTAGTTACAATTTTCGGTTTCTTATTCCATTTCCCTTTAGCTGGTAATAGGAGGTTTTGCTGGGTAGCGCCGCAACGCGATTTCAAAAAATTTTGAGTTTTTTTGGACCTAGAGGGCCCAGGGACCCGGCCCCCTTAACACCATATAGAAATTGTTTTCCTTTTTAATTCCAAAGGGGCTGACATACTTCTTTTTTTTTGAGGGGTGCCGGAAAAAGTAAACTTCAGCCGGTTTTAGTTATCTTCATTTACACTATACACTAAAAAAGAAAAGTCAGTAAAGTTAGCAAAAATGTTTATTTAGTCAGGAACGTGCTTGCAAAAAAGTTGGTATTTTCAACAAATAGGGTTTGCTGAAAATCATCGAGCTGATTTTTACCAGAAAAAATATCTCAGAAAAAGTTTCACTAACACTTAGTCGATTGCAAATGAAAACAATTCATGCTAAAATCAATATAACTTTTTGCTAAATATTTGTAGACTGAAAAAAACTTTAAAAATTTGTAGAGAAATTATACTTTAGTTAATTTATTTGCTGAAAATTCAAGTCTAAAAAGTGTGTTTTTGTGATTCCCTTTAACATTATTTACGAAACTTCGTAAACTATTAAAATGTCTAGACTTCCACATTAGTAGATAATTCTAAATAACAAAAAAGGAAATAATCTGCGCCTTTAATATTATTTATAAAAAATATTTTATTAAAAAAGTGTAAAAGGGAACACAAAAATTACACAAACGACTGACAAAAATGTCTGTCGTTGTATATCACATAATCACTATTTGTAAACATTTTTGTTTATATAATGTTACGAATTTGGATTAGTCTAGTATCGAAAACTCTGGAATTTTCTGGAAGAAAATATGCCGAAAAATAGATTTACTAAAATCGGCAATGTGGCAGCACTACATTTAACTATGATGTTAGTACTCTAGGTGTTTCCGGAATTCTCTATCACAACGGAAGTGAAACTATATAAGGCTGCCATATATCATTTAGTTAGTCAGCTGATTATTAGCGATTATGTAATTCTGTCGGGCTTTAATAAATCGTTGTGTTAAAATCACTAGAGTTTGTGTGTTATATTGTTGTATTTAAAGTAATACAGCGTTTAATAAACAAGTGTAAATCTAAATCAAAGTAAAGGCAATGAAATAAAGAAGAGTATAAGCTCAACCAAACAAAGTGTAAGGGTAATTTTATTTACTAGCGCACCAGGCCGGTTTATCTAAAGTAGATAATTGAACGTTTTTATAAGGCAAAACGTAATAATTGCTGTCAGCGTTGGGATTGATTGTTTTGTTTGCAATAGAAAAGAAACTGATTTATTTAAGGGAAATATACCAACGTTTTTGATAGGTAAAAAAGTAACAATACTAACATTTTATCTTCATAAAATTTTATCTTATTGTGTTATATTTTTATGTACATGCATCTTTTGGCATCCCTTTTTATGTATGAAACACAGAAACGGCTTTCCCGGTTGTATTTTTTATATGTCCTATAAGAGTTTTTAGTATCATTTTCTATGTCCGCACTTGTAGTGCGGAAATCTTGTCTGTCTGGTTGTTGCACTATAAATATGTTTCTCAGTACAATTTTAGTAGCAAAATAAATTAGTAAAACATTACCCTGAAAATTTACGCTCAGCATGATTACAAATAAAACTGCCGTTTTACTAATATTCTACTTAAATTTATTAAAATCAACAGTTTTACTAAATTTTTACTTAAATTTATTAAATTCAATAAAAATTTGTTAAAATCAACAAACTTTATCTTAAGCCAAAAAATAGTAATAAATTTTGTGAAAGGAACAAATTTTTCTGTTGAGCCTACAGACATATTATTTTGAGTGTAAAATACGCCGAATTGTAAGTATTAAAACATTTTAGTACCTAATTTCGTAAAACACGTGGTTGAAGTGAAGGGAAGAACCGAAGTTTTTTAGAAAATTACCCCCTTAGTTTCATTATATAAGTGGCAACCCTGGGTCTGAGCGATATACAATATGGGTATAAATATTTTTCTTTGCCGGAGAACTTTATATCTATGTACAAATAAATTAAAATTTTATCAATTTCAGACATGTTTTGATACAGAAATTGTATATTTTTTTACCACTCATTTTAAACCCCAATCGTGAAAACGTGCATTCTTAAAAAATACATGTCAGTTATTTGTTTGTCCTCTACAACATTCTATATGCTGTCGTTTTTTACAATAAGAGTGTTGTTTATGATAAATTCAATTGCAGAATTGTTCAAAACTTTTACTCTCAAATAAGACTACGAAAACCGTAATAAGGCCGAATATTTTATGCGTTACGCCTTTTGGCTGAGCTTAGGAAGATTTCTTATCGTTTGCAATTAACCTTTAATTTAAAATCAAACTTGAGTCAAATTCCCTTAGTACAACGGGAGTTTTAACCCTGTCATAATATTTTCGGAATAATGTCCGAAAATTTCGCATAAAATGCGAGGTTGTGACCGGTCGCTGAATAAAACTTTCCTCTTTGTTTTTATTAAAATCTATTTCTCATTTTTCAAAGTGTATAGAATCTAAAAAGAAGGTAATTTCGCGAAATTTTAATTGTTGGTTTTTACAACCTGAAGAAATCATTGAGAAGATAGACTATTTTTTTTGCTTTCTTAATCTATATATTTTTTTTGTTTTGCCAAAAAGGCATTGAAGAACTAAAGCTGTCGCAATGTATAAAAACTTACCATCTTTCTTCTATGCCAGCCAAAAGTATTCTACTTCTCTACGTAATACGACGACGACGTGAAGTACCTACTACTACAAATAACAATTTTTACTCGTTACATACTCATACTTACTTACAAAAAATGCACTAGGGCATAAACATTTTTATACAGACACACTCACACATACACAATTTGAATAGAGTAGTAGGAAGCGAAGGATAGGAAGGAAATAGTGTTGTGGTATATGTAGTGTACAACGACAAAAACAATACGACTATGATAAAAATGTGTATGAACCAAAGTGAATGTGCACGATTTTTTTACATTTTTACTTTATTTTTTATTCGTTTTCTTTTTTTTTGCTTCTTTCCTTTAACATTTTTTGTCTTCAACAGCAGCAATGCGAGATTTTTTTGGACAAAAAGGCCTCCAGGAGGACGCATCGGTGCGTGTTGATTATCGTACCCCACAACCCTCATTCGATTTTGAGTTCAAGACTCGGATACTGGACAGATCGGAATGGTCAGAAGGGTCGAACCTCCATGAGGGATGGAAGAGTAGGGGGTGGCTATGATTACATACAGCGGGCTATGTCTTGCATAAGGTGTCAGGGGATATCCTAGGAGGATATTGTTGTTTTCACCGACATCCAAGTGCCATAAACTCCCTAGTAGGTGTGTTTCCACATCGAAAATTGTCCATGAATGCCGGGTGTCTCTAGACGAGATGTCGAGACATTCGCAATTGACACTCGTCTGGGCGCCGGGACATGGGGACAGTGATGGCAACAATATTGCGGATGAGCTTTGCTTTACAATGGAGAGTTCGATCACACGTGCGGCATACCGCTCACGGCGGGTAAGTGGCAGGTTGAGCGATACTACCTGCAGCCAACCTGCTTGGGTACGAGGAAGGTCTGGCCTATCTATGACCGTCGCTGTACTGGGACGGTCATTGGGTTACCCCGTTTTCACATTCGCAACTTGCTGGCGGTGGTCACGGGACTTTGGCGACTTTGTCGTGCATGCTCCGAAGATGGGACTTCCTTATAATGACTTCTTCAGGAGCTGCCACGATGAGGAATAGGAGGAGACTTCGCTCCTTCTGCTGTGCTAGTGTTTGACGTTCACGAAGAGGAAGACTGCTCTCTGTGGTCATCCGGTTCGGAATGACCTGAGGGATCTGTCTGATGCTGATATTGGCAGGATAAGTCCCCAGGTGGAAATTGCCCACGGTAGAAAAAAATAGTACTGGGGGAGCACTGTTTTTTTATTATGCCAGTACCACTTAAAATGTCCTTTGCCACTGTTTTCTGCTATTTTAACAAGATTTTTTCTATCTGACTATAGAATTTCAATATAACTTTTTTCATAAAAACTTTTTATTTTCTAGTTTTGCAATTATTTAATATTTTATAACACAATAAAAAACAACAAAATTAATTTGAAACAAAAATATATAATTTTTATTATTTTATTAAAATTTAGGGTGATTTACCACCAGATTTTTAATTGTTTTTAGAGTACTGATTTTTACACTTTTGTACACTGATTTTTTGTATTTAAAGTACTGGCAAGTTACGGAATATTTTTGTATTTATAGTACTGGGAAAACACCAGGAAGTAACAAAATCCAACACTGGTCCAACGTGGGCAAATACCTACGGCCAAGCGTATATTGGTGTTATCATTTCGACACCGTACCAGTACTGGAAACGTAAAAAATCCGACACATCGCCAGTACATGCACTACTGTCTCCAACGCTGAGCCAGTACTGTGCCGTTCGTATTTTTCTATCTGGGTCTGTTCATCAGGGGGTCTACCTGGTTTTGTTCGGACCCTGATGTGGTCGCCTAACGGCTCTACACTGTAGAGTCTACAGGTATCACAACGGGAACACGATTTGGCAGGAGGCATGCACAGTGCTTTGTCCCATAGGCAAAATTAAAAAGAAAAAATGTGTGGCGAATGTTGGTGAATTATACATTTTTCAAGAGCTAACATAATACCATTAATTAATTTGTAAGACGAATTCAGTATCTTCTCTTTTTTTTAACAACAGAGGGCGCTATAGTTAAAAAAATTTTGAGCTAAAATAGTTAAACAAAAATCTAATTTTAACTGCTTTACAAAAAAGATTGGAAAAAATTCTAAAGATAAAAATTTTAAAGATAATTCTTTGAAACACGGTGGTTTTGTTATTTACCATATTCGCAATAAGAAAAAATTATTCTAAGTGAAAATTTTTTATAGAATAATATTTGGTGGCATCGACAACTTTTGACATTTTTTGACTGGAAATCGCAAAGTTGCTTAAGTTTAATAGAGTAAAAAAAACAAAAAATTAAGGAACGTGTTTTTTTTATTTATGATTTTAGGACATCTTGAAGCTCTATAGTAGAATTTAAAAGAAATTGTTTTTTTAACCGCAAATTGAAAAATTTTATACATTTTCCAAACCCTTATACCTGCGTTTTAACAAAGTTAGAAGGAGCTAATTTTTAAAGTACCACCAAAAATTAAAATAATAACGTTTAAAAAAAAGAACTTGAAAATTAAAACACGAGCTTCGTTTTTATGTAATGTATAAAAAAAAATAAAAAAAAATCAAGAAAATTAAAAAAAAATTTAAGTAATATGTAACACATTTTTTTTGCGTAAAACCTAAAATTTTATAAAGTTTAGTGAAATTTAAAATTTTTTTTAAAAAAAGGGTAATTTTTTTTAAGATTTAGATAGTCCATTGAGATGTATAATTTTCTGTAAAAAAAAATTAAGATTTGAAATTTTTAACTTTTTCTACATATCCCAATTTTTTAATTTTATGTAGATGTGTATGCTGTCCCTTAAAATACGATTAGTCGATTTTCATTCATTACACCACCAAGTTTTCATCTAGTAGGTTCAAAATTGAAGAATTAAATTTTTTTAGAAAACTTTAACCCGTGCTTAGTCGCGGCCGAAAATGGTCCATTTTTGAAAAAGAAAATAGCATATTCATTAAAAATTCGAAATTTTTGCAAAAACTAGTTTTTTTTATTTAACTTGTTTATTAAATATACTTAAAATTATTCAGATGCGGAATTTTGGTTTCGCCGGATATCATTGACCCACTTTAACCTGGAACCGAAGATGCCCATACATTTAATAGAAATGCAAAAACTGCTTCTTTTAGTTATTTTTATTTTTTTTATTTTTTTTTAATTCATAATTTGGAAACGTCAAAATCTATTTTTGTAGTATGATAGTTGTAATTAAAGAAAAAATAATAAATTAAAAAAATGATAATTCGGGTTTTGTTTGGGGAGCGACTATTTTCCAGGACATTTTATGAAAATTGATTATTTTGCCAATTGGGCTGTTTTCACAAAATTTAGCACAATTTTCCAAAAAGAATCAAATTAATATTATCATGTTATAATTATCATTATTTTTATTTTATTAGAGTCCTGGGGACAAAAAAGACCCATGAAGCTTATTTAATTTCTGATTCCAGGTTTCAAAAATTTTGAAATTGCCCCTTGATGAAAAGTATTATGTAACCTGATCCACACAGGATTAATATTTATTTAAAAAATCTCTTACCCTTAATATACTGGGGACGATAAGTCCCATGAAGCTTATTTAATTTCTGACTATATTTTTCTGAAATTGCTCGAAACATGTGTTCCACTTGATAAAAATTACTATTTTATAAAACCTGATCTATATAGGGTTAATATTTTGAATTCTGGTAAAAAAACCCCCCAAACAGTTAATAGAAAGCTTGTAGGAAATGCCTTTTAGGCGAACAGAATTTAATTAAATTTGGGTATATGATATAGTAACCTAAGTTATAAAATATGCTCTATTCTTTACGGCCCAATCTCACATTTTAGGGTTACAAAGGTTGGGTCAAAATGACCACAGTTTCCTTTTCTATTCATAATAGAATCTGTGAAGAAGTTCTAAATTTTTTTGCCGAAAATGTAAAAATTATATTACTTTTTTAAACAATATTTCCTAAGTTTCAGAAAAAATTAAGTTATTAAACTTTTTTTATTACTATAAAATATTAACCTAATTTTGAAAAATATCAAAAGAAATATTGGAAGTAATTACATAAGAATAAACGCTGAAACCTTAAAATTTTATTAAAAAAATTTTTTTGTTTACTTAAGTAATTTATAAATTAAAATGTTTGCACTAGACATTTTATGCGTAAGCCTTATGAAATGCCCCCTAGGTCCACTTGGGCGTATAATGAATTTAAATTTATATTACGTATGATTGCCATTCTACTATGCGTATGAGTTATGTTTTTAATTGAAATTAAATAACTTACAATCATGGTTGGCAAACACTAACCGTAAAATACCATTAACGATTCAAAACCCTTTCAACGAACTATTTTTAACCCTAAAATACCACTAACGTAATAACTTAAAAAACCGTTAAACCTTAAAATACCCTAACGAAATAAATTAAAATATCGATTACCTTAAAATACCCTAACGATATAACTTAAAATACCGTTAACCCTAAAATACCCTAACGAAATAGAATTACGTTAGGTTTTTTTTCTCTAAAAAACATAAAAATTAAATTAAAAAAAAAATAAGTTTGTATGAATTTGTTTCAGGGTTGGCAGGCAATACCGCTAAAATACCGTTATCGATTCAAAACCCTTTCAACTGACTACCGTTACCCCTAAAATACCGTTACCGAAATACCCGGAATACCGTTATCCTTAAAATACCGTTACCGATATAACTGAAATACCGTTATCCTTAAAATACGGATACCGAAATAAATGAAATATCGATAGCCTTAAAATACCGTTACCGAAATAAATGAAATTGCATTATCCCTAAAATACCGTTACCGTTATTTTTAATTTTCTGCTTTTGTTAATTTCACGTGGTTATTGAGTATTTTTTGTACATTAAGTTGATAAATTGGTTATGTTTTTAATCTCGTTTGTTTTTTTGTAAAAAAAAATTGCGGGATGCATCGAAATAACTGACTACCGTTACCCTTAAAATACCGTTACCGAATTAACCCAAATATCATTATCTTTAAAATACCGTTACCGAAATAACTCAAATACTGTAATCCTTAAAATACCGATACCGAAATAAATGCAATAGCGTTAACCTCAAAATACCGTTACCGAAATAACATAAAATATCGTTACCCTAACGATAACCGCATTCTTTTCGGTTACCATCCATGGTTTGTTTTGATTAATTACAAATGGTATTGTTACCCTACGGGAAATTTTAACAAACTGTCACCGAACTGGCCCCTTTATATGAAATAGTCTGGTCACTTTTACATGGCGTTGTCATAGGAGGTGGAAATTGACCCCTTGTGACATGTCACAAGACAAATCGCAGGACAGGTCCCTGAACTTTGTTTTTTATGAGAGTTAAGTAACCTGTCCTAGGATTTGTCTTGTGACATGTCACAAGGGGTCAATTTCCACCTCCTATGACAACGCCATGTAAAAGTGACCAGTCTATTTCATATAAAGGGGCCAGTTCGGTGACAGTTTGTTAAAATTTCCCGTAGGGTAACTATACGTACGGTCATAATATTAAGTTTGTTCGACGTAATTTTGGGTAAAGTCTGGTAAAATGAGAGTAAACAAATAATTATCTCAAAAAATGGTAAAAATGCTCATAATACCGGGAACGCACAAAACCACCCAGCAAAACCTTGGTAATGGGTTAGACCCTTTTCACGCATTGCCAGGCAATAGGTACCCCTTTACCTTGATTTTACTTAGAAACCTAAAGTAATACGTTACTAATATTTTGATATATCAATACTTATGTGGGAGGTATGAAATAATGAGTTACCGATATAGAGATATATCACTACTTATTTGGAGGCTTTAATATATTACTGATATTGTGTTATATAATAACTTATTAATAAGAGTAAATAATAACTTATTAATTACAGTAACTGACTGTAGTTTATTTAAAAAATTATCCATACCCAGCAAAATCTTTTATTACCAAATAAGTGGTTATATAATAGAAATTCATAGCTCCGCACAACTTATTTTTTTGCGTCTGAACTCATTATTTTTGTTTGGCGTGGTCGTTTTTATAAGTAGTCACGCTTACCCGCTCGCTTACGAAAAAATGAGAAATAAGTAGTTATGAGATTTTGAATAATAAGTGGTTACACACATGCTTACAAAAAGTTGAATTATAAGTGGTTATCCGATTGCTTACTTGATTCTTAAAAATAAGGAGTTAAGCAAATACTATTAGCTTAAGGAAATACATTCATAAAAATTTAAGTTTTCTCTAGTGTGTAATTTTAGGACGCGTCATAAAAATCTAAAAATCTAAAACATATTTACATATAACAAATGAAAATGTATAAAATTTAACTGTGTAAAAAGTACTTATTTAAACTATTACGAGTAAGTCATTATTTTATATTTAGAAACAATGAATACAATAGGCCGTTATTAGGTAGTCATTATTTTATTTTATAAAATAATGCAAAAGGTAAAGATGTATCATTTTTGGTAATGCAGATAGTAATGAGGTGTCATTACCAATATTTTGCTGGGTACATTTATTTTTTCAATATTATACAGTTAAAATGCAAAGAGATATATTTTTTTTTATCTGTTTTTGTCCTTTATTTAAAAAATAAACTACATATTAATACGGATTTACTGTTACAGTTAATATTTTCATTTAAAATGTTTTGTTAAAAAAAGAATTTCTTTTCGATTTCTAGGTCAGTTAAAAAAACGAAATAAACTAAATATCAATTATTCTTACGGATTTTGTAGTTAATTTTTTGAAATTAAAAAAAACGAAATAAATGAAAAATCATTATTTTTTAAAGATTTTGTAGTTTATTTATTAACATTTAAAAATAAACGAAAAGTTCTTTTGATTTAAATGAAAAGTTAGTAGACTGGTTTTCAAGTGATTTTTCATTTATTTTAAATTACATTTTCAGTTAATTTAAACTACAAACTATTTTGAGTGTAGAGATAACCCCTTTCTATGGGGCATTGTACGGTTAGGGGTAGTCGAAATTTTCATAAATTTTGCTCCCTTTCTCTTAGTTTTCGAGATATGGGCCATTTTAAAAAATCTGGAGGTAACGAAATAGCGCCATCTTTAAAGCTTCGGATACGCCATCTACCGGGTAATAACAGTAACATGAAAATATTATATTTTAATAATAAATTTTGTAAAATTTAATGAATGGGTTCTTAAAAATTAGTTATAAATAGTTTTGAAAATTAACACTCAAAACTAGATAAAGTACTGAGGAATTTTAGTATAGTGTTAAATGAAGATAACTAAAATCTTTGTTTAAATCAGTATTTCAACTAAAAATTTGTTAAAAATTAGTCAAATCGATTTGAAACCCGTTTGACAGATTTTTCTACTGGCGTATTATTTTAAGTGTACGAAATAACGTAAAATACCGATAATCTTAAAATACCCTAACGAAATTATTTAAAATACCGTTAACCTTAAAATACCCTAACGACATAACTTAAAATACCGTTAACCCTAAAATAACTTAACGATATAACTGAAAATACAGATATCCTTAAAAAAACCTAACGAAATACTGTTGAAATAACGTTATCACTTATCACTAACTTTATGAAACGGTTGCCAACCTTGTTTACAATCCTTAAAACTAGGTCTCTTTCTAAGTTAACTATTAGTTAACCCAAACATTTGTAGTTGATTCGTATATAATATTTTGACATTTTCTTTAACTCTTCAGCCTAAATTAAGAACTAAATACTGATTAAATTTGCAATGTCTTAAAATATAGTATAGAATTTTTAAAAGATAAAATAACTAGAAATTGTAACACTACTATTTTTCTTTTGTTTTTATTTCTCTTCTCTCTACTTTATTGCAGGTGTTTGGTTTATATTCCCCAAAAGAATTGCAAGAATGATTTTTAAACTAAAGCACAAGGAAAATTAATATAACAGCATAGTGAAACAAAAAGTGAAGTAGCACAGAAAAACCGAAACCAAAAAGGAAATTATAACTAAAACGTGCTGGTGCATTAAGACAAAAAAGGAGTTGGAGAAAAGAAAAAGAGTGTTTTTTGTTCAAAACTTTTGCAAGTAACAAGAATATTTCCCCCTTTTTAATACCATAAAATAACAAAAGCTACAATAACAAATTACTGGCAATTGAAAAAATAGAATAAATAAATAATAATTAATAGTTAAAAAAAAAAAAAAAATCAAAGTGTGCTCTAAAGTTCGACGTATTTAAGGCGTAAGTAACAGAAACTAAAGAAATATCGTGAGAAAAGAGATAGAGAGAGGAAAAAAAAGGGGACTTGAAAAGTAAATTTAAATTTATAAAAACACGACGTCTACAAATCAAACAACACAACAAGCTACTGTTGCTGCCGCTGTTAGTGGATTACCAACTACATCAACAACATCTACAACATCACAAACACCACAACAACAGCAAACAAAAGCTTTAACTGCTGCCCACACTTATCCACAGCTTTTGCAACACCAACAACAACTACAGCTTAATCTAACAACAGCGGCAGCAACAGCAGCGGCCACTTCCTCCTCCATAACAGCTAAAACTTCAGCTAAACAAACAGCGGCAGCGACTACATCTCGTAGTCGCCATAATCGACGTAGTAACAGTACCAGCATCACCACGAATCCACACGGTGGTAAAACCGGCGGTTCCCAAACGGCGGCAAACATTAAACAAAGCGCCAGTCGTAATAGCAATATACGCAGTTCTTCGTCCAATAGCACAATGGCCTCTTCCAATCATCGTGGAGGGGGTGGAGGAGGAGGAGGCGGCGGTGGTGGTGGCGGGGGTCCCGCAGGTTCTGGCTTACAAATTGGCTCAGCGTGGTTTCAACGCAAAATCAATTTACGACCACAACATCGAGGTGTTCATTTAGTAACAGAAGAAATTTTAAGACAAATGCCTGAATTGGGACAATTTTCAGTTGGATTATGTCATGTGCAAAGTGAGTACCACCGTCTTCTAACTAAATATACTAAACAAACACTAGTTTTTTTCCTATTATTCATATAGTATTTTTTATTATTACTTTGTTTGATTTTCTTAAAAGTGTTTTTTAAGAACAAACAAAATAATCTTTTTTGTGTTTGTTCCAAATACATCAGTAAAAAGAACAAAAAAAAAAAAACTAATTTAAAAGCTTTCTTTGATTAAAGAAAAAAAAAATATTTATTTAGAAAAGGAATAGTTTTCATTTGTTATTGTAGTTATTTAAAAAAAAGGACATTCTTCTGATTAGAAATACATAAGATATTTGTATTTTAAGCAGAGATCCAAAATAATTGTTGTTTTTCAAAAAAAATCAGATAAGAAATTCCCTCAAATATAATATATAAATAATTTAAAAATGTATGAAATTATATTCCATGAGAAACATACAAATTTGTAAACCTTTTTATTTTTGGGACTTTTTTATTATTATAATCTTTATATTTCTGTTAATTTTTTATTTTTATTTGAAAACAATTTATAAAAGTTGTTTGTTGATTATAATATAAAAATCAAGCAACAACTTCTATATTTAATTTTAAAATAAAAATCACAATTAAGCCGGCATTATCTGCTAAACGTTGTTGGAAAATGAAGATTAATTTCCAGTTCATCACTGTCTATTGAGAATAGGTAACTTTTTAAAAACAAGAGTATACTTTACGGTTCCATCCGTCTGTTTCCAGGCGTTTGTTTTTATTTTGAAGTTTATTTGAATAAAGGCAACCAATCACAATAACAAAAGTCATACTTTGACGTCTTTTTTTTATTTGCATTCAAAATACAAATCACACAGGCTCTTTAAAAAAATTCGAAAATGATTTTAAAAATAAAAAAAATATTTAATTTCACAATTTTCTTGAGCGTAAGGTTTGTTTTTTATGTATAAAAAATTCTTTATTTTCGATATTTCGCTACTCCATTGTGTAGCATCTTCAGGAAATAACAATTAAATTAATAAATTAACAAATTATAAACAATTTGAAAGTTTGAAAAAATTTGAAAAGCATTTGTCAAATATAAATTGTATGTATACATTTATACCAGTAAACAAAGTCTTTGGTATAAAAGTATAACAAACAAAAATATTAATAATAAACAATAAAAATGTATTAATATAATGTGTTATAAATTAATGTAATGTGTGCTATTTCTTTTCTATTAAATATCTATAATTCTGTGCTACATTTTCAGTATCTGCCTTAAAGTTAATTCTATTTGTTGTGGGTGTATTAATTATCTGTAACATTTCTAATATATAACGACGTTTATAATTATGTTCTGTGTTTAAAACTGATACATTTTCAAAGTCAGAATAGTGATTCAAATTTGAACAATGAACATTGTGAATTAATATGTCTATATTTCTGATCTGATCTATGTCCAGCTATTCTAGTTCTCAATTTATTCTTCGTTGTACCTATATATACCTTATCACAATTCTCTCCGTCATTTCCACTACATGGTATTTTATATACTATATTTGACATGTCCAATTTCTATTATCCAATCTATTATCTTTGATTTCTCCAAACGTTCTGATATTTCAGGTACATAGACCATAGACTTGTAAATTTTCTGTTCAATTAAATTTCCTATGTTATTATTATTTCTAAATTTATATTGATTTATTAATGAACAAATTATTCCTATCGGAAAATTATTATCCCTTAATAAATCCTTAATAATTTTCTAATTCTTTCTATGAAATTCTCTGTCACTAATATTCAATACTTTTTCTATCAAATTCTTCGCAGTGTTAATAATGATTTTCCTATTATGTTTTAAATAAAAATTAATAATTCTACCTGACGCTATTGGTTTCTGATACCAATCCATTTTCAAATTATTACCTCTTCTTATTACCAAAGTATCTAAATAAGGAAGTTTACAATCACGTTCCTTTTCCATGGTAAACTTAATATCAGAACTAAATTCATTTAATGCTATTAACATATTATCAATTGCATTTTCAGAAATGACGCAAAACAGATCATCCACATATTTAGTCATTATCTTTGGCCTAACATCAAGTTTTTTAATACAAGTGTCCAATAATTGTTCCATAACTATATCAGCCACAATTGGTGAAGCAGGGGATCCCATTGGGAGTCCTTTCTGTTGTAAATATATCTTCTCACTGTATTGAAAGTATCTATTATCCTCTATACAAAATTTCAAAATACGTAAAAACAAGCCTTTTTTAATAGTTGTATATTCCTCAATAACATTCCATTTTTCCTTTATAATATTCATCGCCATTTTTCCTTTATAATATCATCGCTACTCCATTGCTACACAGTAGCGAAATATCGAAAATAAAGAATTTTTTATATATAAAAAACAAACCTTACGCTCAAGAAAATTGTGAAATAAAAAATTGAAAAAGAAGGTTAAATAAACGACAAAAATTTAATAAAAAAAAATAATTAGAACCATTTAAATTTCTGTAATAAAAAAAAATTATAACTGTTAAATGCCTGATTTTAATGTTAAAAAATTACGGTGGTAAAATCATGTTGTTATTCCAGAAAAAAGTAATTAAGATATGCTTTGAAAATCTAAAATGTGCAAATGATATTTCCTAATGGTTTTTATAATCTTTTTCCACTTCTAAAAAAAGAAAAATTTAAAGATAAATCACAGTAAGTTGTTTCGATTTCACGTGAAAAAGTTGTTGTACTCCATATAAAAAAAAATATTTTTCACGATAATGAGTTCCAGGTGAAAATTGTGCAGACTTTGTTTTCGCGAAAATTTAATATATGTATATAATTATTTTTCTTTGTGCTTATTGTGATTGTGTCTTTCTAATAAATTTAAAAAAATTGTTCACTTTTAAAATTTAAATTAATTTTTAAGGCCGTTTCAAGTCCGAGTGAATTTTTTTTCAAGTGAAAAACAACTTACAGTGCTTAAATGATAATATTGAAAGGAATTGAATCAAAATATCTAGTCAGAACTTGCCAGTGGTAGAAAAAATCAAGTACTAGCATAACACTGGGTAGCCGTGAAAGTGAAAATAAGCGACTAGCATAACACCGGGAGGCGATTTGAAATAACCTCCAATGAAATTACAGCCAAACGACGAAATATAATTGCCCCCAACGAAATAATGACCAAAAAAGAAATAAGTCCCCAAACAAATGAAATAAGTTCCAAAAGAAAATAAAATATAACCCAAAAGTTATTAAATTATGTCCAACGAAGAAAATAAAATAACCTCCAAAGTTTGGGGTTGTTTCATAATGAAATAACTCCCAAAGAAAAAAAAATTATCCCCAATGAAATGATTTTCAAAAAATTAAGTAAGTCCGAAATATTTATTTAATTTCCCAGCAAAATCTTTCATTACCAAATAATATAATAGAAATTCATAGCACCGCACAATTTATTTTTTGGCGTCTAAACTTATTATTTTTGTTTGGCGTGGTCGTTTTTATAAGTAGTCACGCTTACCCACTCGCTTACGAAAAAATGAGAAATAAGTAGTTATGAGATTTTGAATAATAAGTGGTTACACACATGCTTACAAAATGTTTAATTATAAGTGGTTATCCGATTGCTTATTTGATTCTTAAAAATAAGGAGTTAGGCAAATACTTTTAGCCTAAGGAAATACATTCAGAAAAATTTAAGTTTTCTCTAGTGTGTAATTTTAGGACATATTTACATATAATACAAAAATTTAACTGTGTAAAAAGTACTTATTTAAACTAATACGAGTAAGTCATTATTTTATTTTTAGAAACAATGAATACAATAGGCAGTTATTAGGTAATGATATATCATTTTTGGTAATGCAGATAGTAATGAGGTGTCATTACCAATATTTTGCTGGGTTAGGTTATATACAGAGGTGGCAAATTTAATAGAAACGATTAAAGTTTTTTCTAATTTTATTATCGTTGCTTTTATTTTTAAAGATCAAAATAATGGCTAAATACTCCCCGAAAGGCGAATAGGTAGTCTAGAATATTGTGTAAAATTTTAACGTAATGTCTTTTTATTTTTTTTTTTGTCACTTGTTTTAAGCGAGTAATGAAAAATTAGCGATATCGACGTCTTATCAAATTACATGGTTTCATTTGGTATTTTCAAACAGAAGATCGCGGGTTCGATTCCTGGAGGGAATTTATTTTTTTTATATTTTTTTTTATTTATTTTTTTTAAAGTTTTTTTTAGTTTTTTTTTAGTTTTTTCTTTATTTTTTTCTTTATTTTTTTTTTATTTTTTTTTATTTTTTTTATTTTTTTTTTATTTTTTTTAATTTTTTTTTTAATATTTATAATTAATTTGTGTAAATTCAATATTTTTTTAATTTTTCAATTTTTAAAACTATACAAAATAAAAATGATTAAAAATTGCTTTTTATGCAATTATAAAAATAGTACTGAAAACAATACTGAATTGCAGTGCACCTTTTGCATTTCTTTAATAAGTTCTTTTATTTTAACATTACCATTTTTCTCCGGAAAATGTTAATTAAAAAAAACTGAAAATTCATTTAAATAATTTTAGAATAATGATTTTACCATTTTGGTTTAAAGCTGGAAAACAGGAATATTTTTTTTTCTGGTAAATGAATAGGTATGTTTTTCAAAGGCTTTATTTTGACTGAAAAATTGTTTTTTTTTCTGCAAAAATCTTTTGCTTTATTTTTTGTGAATTGTTCTACTTAAAACGAAATAACTATATTTTTTCTAATCATCAGCCTTTTCGTATTTCTTCATATGTCTTTTTCTTTATTATTGTACATTTATTCTTCTATTTATTAAAAGCAAATTTGACCTTATTTTATAACAATTTTGAGTTTTAGTAAAATTAAATGCAAACATATAGATAGAATGTACTTTAACACAAACTTAACCTTAATAAATATTATCCTATACAACGAAAGAAAAAACTGAAAAAACAAAATAAAAATCATAAAAAAACAAATGAAACGAAATGAAAAATTTCTATAAAGTCAGCAAAAAATCAAATATAAATGTTCATTTAGAACACACAATTGCAATCAATCTCTAAATATAACAATAACCGAAAAAGGCGCTAAAATTTGTATTTGCCAAAAGCATGCTTCCATATTATGTCAGGCAGTTAGTTAGTCAGTAAGTCAGTTATTTAGCCAAGTTCTCAGTCAGTTAAAATACCTTTAAGGGTTTTGATTTCCTCTTTTAGTTTCATTTCAATTTTCATTTCTATTTCAGACACTAATACCAACAATATACACTATAGGTCCAATATAATATAATCTTTTTGAAGGATCTTACGGACATTTCAAAGCTAAATTGTAAAGCACGATAATTCTTAACTGGAGCGAATAACTTAATTTATGTTAGAACTGAAATTTTAAAATACTTGTTCTTCGTGTAGTTGCAGGGGATATTCGGAATAATGTGTAAACTATAATATGCTTTAATATTTTTATATAAGCTAAATTCTATTTATTGCCCATTGTAATATGTTGTTTTATGATTTAAAAATGTTTTATAAATACCCAGTTTGAAAAGTCTTAAAACATACCCCAGGAATTAAAAGTGCTAAAATTCCAAAACTTATTTAATAAATTGTGAAAAATAATCTGTTGAAGGCATGTCCCTAGAGTTTGCTAAAAACCGAAAAATTTGAAAACCGCGGTTTCGGTTTTTCAAAATTATAAAAACCGCGGTTTCGGTTATTTTTCGGTTTTCTTGTGATATTAATAGAATTGTTTTAAAATAATTTAAAATGTATGTATAACAATTAAATATCTTAATACATTCAAGATATTTATTAAAATTTGATTGAATTTCTCACTCGAATAAAGGCAATAACACCATTGCAGGGGAATAAAACGCAGAAACCGTTATAAATTAAAATTTTTATTCTTTTTTCGGCAGATTAAACTGTTTAAATACAGTTTAAATTTGGAATTTAGCAATTTGTTTAAAACAATATAAAGTTAAAATTGTATACAATAAATTTCGCGGACTACGACATAAAACTTCTTGAAAAATAAGCGATGAAAATCTGAACTGAATACTTGAAACTCAATATCTCTTAAACTACATGACTTTTGGCGCAATTTTTTTCTAAAATTATAATCCTCAGCTTATATTATCTGTAGTAGTAAAAACAAAAAATCTTTAAAGTAATATTTAATGGAGAAATTGTTCATTAAAATTAAATTCAGAATTTTGTAAAATAGGAGCTTAACCGTTTTTGAAATTCTACGCTCAAAAATATGTAATTTAATTTATTATTTTAATTGCTTTAATACTGCATTTAGACTGAGCAAAAACTACCTAGTTTTTGGCCGTTGCTAGTTTTTACTTGTCAAAACGCATACATAAAAAACAAACAAAAACTAGTTTTGTACAAAAACTAGGTAGTTTTTGCTCAGTCTAAATTCAGTATAAGTATTTGCTAAAAACCGACTTATTTTTGACGGTTTTCGGTTTCGGTTTTGAGGCCTCAAAAACCGCGGTTTCGGTTTCGATTAAAACCGAACAGCAAACTCTACATGTCCCTATCCAGGAAATCATCATGGGACGACGTTTTTAGAATTCCTAGAAATATGTGTTAAGTTAAATTACAAACTCGAATGAGAATTTCTTGTTCTCGTCTAGAAGCGTTATTAATAATTTAAAATATCAAAGAAAAATCAAAACCGACAACAAAAAATTCTACCACAATTTGCTTTGTCATCTTCCAATATACTACTCTGTTGTTTTGACAGATTGTAGTGACATCTATTTGTGTGTAACCAATAATAAAAAATAATATTTTCTAAATTGTCAGTAACATTTAAATTTGCACAAGTTTTTTTGACTTATTTTTATCGGGTTATACATTAATTGCATTAAAGAAATTTAATGTGCTAAAATCCCAAAAAATAAAAATGAAAAATAATCTGATGAATGAAGGCATGTCCCTATCCGGATTTCATTCTCGCCTAAGGAAACCGGCAGGGAACGACGTTTTTATAACAGATTATTTTTCACAATTGTTAAATAAGTTTTGGGATTTAAGCACATTTAATTCCTTTAATGCAAGTAATTTATATACCGATAAAAATAAATAAAAAACAAAAATAACGATTTACTGTAAGAATACTGTTATGTTAGTTGTTTATTATGATATTAAAAATAACTGCTTCAAACAAATGTTACGAAATTGCAATACGTTTCGGTAATTGTTTTCTTAAATAATTGTCATAGCAGTTGTTTTGTATTTTTTTATAGTAAAACAGCTGTAATTACTGTTAAAAACAACAACTACTGATTACTACACAAACAACTGTCATGTAGTAACTGTCAATTGTCAGCAAGAAAATTGAACAATTCACTTAAGGTCCTTCGTCGATTTTTCAAGGTTTTCTTGATTTTTTTTTTATTGAATCTCATATCTCCTCACCGACATTATATTCAACTGGGTACGTGATAAAAATGTTATTTTTATTGCCAGTAAATCGATATGATATACATATATGACAAACATAACTATGATTTGTGTTTGTCAGGTAATATGATTTGTTTGTTTATTAAAAGACATTCATTCTACTACGAAAACTAAGTGACATATTTTTATACTAGAAAATGCCCAGCAAACAATTAGAATTTTTAAAGCCCCACGTGCAATCGCTGTTTCATGAAATCATCGAATATATTTACATGAAGAAAATGTTTTGTCAGTAGGGGTTTTAATTTAATTTTTTATTTAGTAAATTAATCAATTTCAGCGAGAAAAAAATTGAAATACGATGTATTAGTTTAAGCTATTTGGATATATGTATGTAGCTTCGCTTATTTTTGCGGTTCTAATTGCGTGTATGTTTGAAATACTCATTTCGTTTGTAGGTACACGGCTTTTGTAAAAGGGTTTTTTTGAAAACCAACAGGCTTATAACGTTTTATCAACGTTTTATCAGCATTTACATTTTGGTATACCGGGCAATATTCTGCAAAATATGTTTAAGTGTATGTGTTTTATGTCACTGTATTTGTGTGTTTGCCTAAGTAAGTATAGTAACCTACTTTCTGGTGCGGGGGAGGGGGATAATAATATAATATAATGCTATAATATTGAATTAGATGAGCAGTAAAATAAGTATGTTTAATTTTATTTTTCGTACTTAAAGCTTAAAATTAGGGATCCCGAACAGTATATCCGGAATACCGAAATCAAATTTTCGGTATAGACAAATCTGTCATTGTTTTCATATTTTTATTTATTAATATAAATACAATAGGGGTTTTCATATAAACTCGTAAATTCCTAGTAATCCTTGTATAAATACAAACCATATTTTTTATGTATGGAGGTTTGACATTAAACTTATAAATATACCAGGTTACACCGTTTACGAGTAGAATACGAGTTTATATGAAAACCCCTGGTATGTTTCATATTTATAATGTCAATGGTTTTTTTGTAAAATTGTTGGTCATTTTAACAATTGTTAAATTAAAACTTTAATTTTTCATAACGAACACACTAACAAGGAAAGACTCCCACCGCGGACCGGCAGATATTAATGAGCTTCGGATATCTTGTAGAGAAGAAAAATTTAAAGGACACGTAGTTTTTTTTAGCTGCTCAATCTCATAATTAAGAGTTAAAAATGGGGTAAAAAATTACCCAGTTTTTAGGTTTTTTCGGATTATTTCATATTTGTCCCAAAGTAACTATAGAAAAAATTTGGTCTCAAATGAAAGGTATTTCAGAGGCCTATTTACATGTGTGCAAAACATGCTCAAGCATGCTTATTTATTTATGGCATAACACAAAATATCTAAATTTTATGTGGTTTTGTATAGGTATGTATACAGGGCTAAGTGCCAAATACATACATACAGTAGTGGACTAAAGTGGATACATATTTGAATAATTTTAAATCTGTATTAATAACTTTTGCTCAATTTGTGATATCCAAGTGTAATTTTTCCAGTTTTTGAAGTGGCCATGTCAGAGCACCGATTTGAATCCCATCGAGAATTGGTGGGCAATTGTCAAAAGAAGACTCTCCCAATGCGAACGAGCACCGACCAACTTAGATGATCATTGGTCAGGAGTTTCAGCGGAATGGGCTATTCCACCTCAAACTATTAAAAATCTCGTGGAAAGCATTCCTTCTCGCATAAAATCTGTTTTAAAGAACAAAGGACTTTCGACAAAATATTAAAGAAAGAACTTGCCGAAAATTTTAAATATGAACAATACTGGATAAAAGCGGTCACAATTTGCAATTATTTTTTTCATTAACTTCTTAATGATATAGTCTACTGTATTTAGGTTTTTATTGAAGAAGAATGTTTCAGTTTTATGCTTTGAAAAAAATCATTTAAGTTTCTATAATAAAATAAAAATTATAACAAATTTCGAAAAATCTTGAATTAATGTATCTACTTTAGTCCACTACTGTATATTAATCCTTATAATATTTAAGTGAGAGGTGTTTCGGCTTTTTTCGATATTCCGCCGACTTCGGGTTTGAGACGAATTTTCCCGACGGTCTACATTTTTAACCTTCCTATATCCGCGCGTTGGTCTGTGATACCGACAAAACACTTTTTTCAAATATATTTAATTTAAGGCCGTTTTGTAAAAGACTAAAAGTCGATCAAATTACTGAAAATAAAGTTATTGCATGGTACAATTTTTTTAATTATATTTTTATGTCAAAAAAAAAAAAAAATATTATCCATATCAAACCTTCGGTCTGTGAGACCGCGTGCGGGTATAGGAAGGTTAAATATTTGGGAACCGCTGACTACTTAGGCAATATGGGTGTCAAACTTTTTCTTTTTGAGAGTACATTCCAGTTATGTAAAACTAATTTTAAATTGCATAAATTTCAGACATCGCCATACAAAAAAGTATGAAAAATGTTGTTTTTCCCAAATATCTTTTTTGGTTATTATACAACATGCCATGTCTTTTTGCATCACCTAATGCAATTTTCAATAAGTTTTCCGAAAATATATAACATGAGGAAATCAACTTTAAAGGAAAATCAAGGAAAATACATTTTTTAAGTAAGCTCCCATACAAAATATGTCGGTTCGTTTTTTAGAGAGTTTTGAAGGTCAAAGACTCAAAAATTAAGAAAATTGTTTATTGTGGTTTATTCATTCTTTTAAAATTGTTGAATAAATCGTACTAATTCAAAAAATATAACTCGAGACTTAACTGATAGACTAACTTTGGGCACCTGACCGCATAGAAACCAAAAATTTTGAGTGTTTTAAGACCCGAAAAAAACGAGATATTTACGCAACGTACCAATTTGAAAACTGGCATATCTGGCCTAATAGACATCATATAGTTTGGAACGCCGATCAATTTCGTTATCTCAGATATCGGGATTTGAAATTTTTAAACACTTTCTATACGCTATACTGTGTGGCGGGCGCGGATCCAGGAGGACGGCGATTGGTACATTTTCTCCACAAAAATAAAAATGTTCGATAAAAAAAATATAAAGAAAATAGAAAAAGGTAATATAAGGCAAAACTTTGCCATAGATCCGCGGCAGTGTATAGAAAATAATGACGTTGCGATGACATTTGTTACTGCCAAAAATATTTGACCAAGACCCACTTTTTAATACATTTATTATTATAAATTTAACTATAATTTTTGCACCGGAATTTGACCCTTTTCCAGAAATATGGCCATAAACGTCATTTAGTAGCCGTTTTTTAATTTACTTTTTCAACATTTTTGTCTTAATTCTCCAATTATTGTTCGGAATATTGTAGCACTATTTCTAAAAGTTATGGGGTGGGAATTACAAAAAAAATTGGATAACTTTCTGAAACTTGTTTCGCAAATTTCTTTAATAAAAATAAATGTTATCTTGCGACATATCATTTCTAATTAAATTAAAAATGAATATATTTAAATTTTTTTAATCGGACAAGCTGTTTTCAAGATATTAGCTCTTAAGGCAAATCTACACGGGATAGAAAACTCGCGAGACTTTATGGAAATGCAGATCTGTATAAGTCTACGAAATGTAATCTCTAGAACATTGACAATTGTTGTCATACACAGGTTTTTTTAATTAGTAACAATTTTTAAAATGTCTTGTAACATTATTGAACATTTCGGTTGATTAAATGCACTTTTTGGTATTTAGAGAAAAAATTATTCTCTGAAATACAAAAATTTTAATAAAAACAAATTCTTGCCAACCAGAGATGGTACTTTTACGATTAAAATTAGTGCCAACAATATTAGAGATGACAAATTTAACGCAAACTCTACGAGATTTCTATCCCGTGTAGATGTGCCTTTATGAATAAAAAATATATATTACTAATAGTGGGAAATATTGGGATCTTTAAGCATTTACTTCACAATGTTAGTGTGCTTGCGAGTACAGTAAACATTTATAGCGCTATTCATAAGTTAAAACTAGGGAATGCATCCCCGAATTTGTCGTCCCGGGATTCCCGGGAAATTAAGCATTCTTTAGTTCCCTCATTCCCGGGAATTTGGACCGGGAATCCCGGGATTTGAAAAAAATGCAGTTTAAAATAAAGTTAATTATTTGAAATTTTCTTATACGAAAGATTCCAACCTTTGGAAAATAGTAAAAATTTTACATTAGGCTTGTTCGCTTACTTACTACAATTTGCTACTTTTACCACACTCAAAAAAATAAGTTAGTACAAAAGTTAGTAAAACGTCTTGTATATCAAGTGTACTAGTTTTCAGCAATTTTTTTCCTGAAATTCCGTTTTCAGCAAAAGTTTTAGTTATATTTTTTTAGCACTAAACTAATTTTGAACTAATGTTTTACTAATTTATTTTGGTACAAAAATTGTGCTGATAACCGCATTTATAGCGTGGACGACACCCAGATAGACAAGATGTAGATGTCGCAGCTTGTCTGGATGTAGTACAGACAACGGAAATGAAAAAAAGAACAACAACTACACAATTTCTATATTTAAATTTTCAGCAAATAAAATAACTAAAGTAAAATTTCGCTACAAGGTTTTTGAGTTTTTTTCAGTCTACTAATATTTAGCAAAAAGTTTAGTGATTTTAGCAAGAATTTTTTCATTTGCAATCGACTAAGCCCAGTGTAGAAAATCATTACCAGATATGTGGTTATGTAACTACATACTTGGTAATGGTAACTAGTTACTTTTGTTATTACATTTCTTATTACCTTTATATGGCGATGTCGCGAAAAATGAGTTGTCATTACATACCAGCATACGAAAAATCAAAAAATATATCGTTACCTATGTGCTCACCAGTAATGACAAAAATAATGAGTCTAAAAATAGATTTAAAAAAAAATAAATTATATAAAAAAAAATATTTTTATTGTATTTTTTTTTAAATAAAATTTGCTGGTGCGGGAATCGAACCTGGGTCTACAGATTGCCAGTCAACAGCTCTACCATCTGAGCTATACGACATGTAATATTTAATAGATAAAACACAATTGACCTGCTGCACACAAGTAAGCTTACTCGCCAACATACAAAAAATCAAAAAATATGTGGTTACTATATCCTTACCAGTGTTTAATATTTTGTCTAATATATAATAAATAAATAAATATTGAGTCTAAAAATAGATTTCAAAAAATTTTCAAAAAAATCTAAAAAATTATTTTCTCTTTGAAATAATGATAAAAACTAGTAATTATCAGTAACTCATTATTATATGTTTTAAAATAATACAGAAGGTAAGTGGGTGTCATTACTGGTAGTCCAAAAAATAATGATATGTCATTACCGTTTCTACACTGGGAGTGTTAGCAAAAATTTTGCTGAAGACTACTATTTGTTTTTGGTAAAAATCAGCTCGCTGATTTTCAGCAAACGTTTTGCTGAAATTACCAAGTTTTTTGCAAGCACGCTCCTGACTAAAAATTTGCTGACACAGCAACATTTTTTGCTGACTTTACTGAATTTTTTTTGAGTGCACAAATGGAAAAATTCAAAAAGTAAACAAAACAACGATTGAGTTAAAGTAGTAAGATCTTCGAGAAAAACACACTGATTAATTTGTGTACTTGATCGAAAATTTTAAGTTCCTTTTAGTGCCTCTTAAAACCACACAAATAGTGTTTGTATAAAAATTTTGAATCGCACTTATTCTGTACAGAATTAAAGACAAATTTATCCATTGATTAAAAATTTTCAATTAAAGGTTTGCTTTTTTCGAATTTTGTATAAATATTCCATACAAATTTAAGGATTTATAAAATTTTTAAGTAGGTATAAATTTAGCTTCTTAAAAATTAAGTAGTTATAGAAATGCTACCAAGTCTTAAAAATTCTTGGCTTTTCTCTTTTCTTTTTTATATTTTTTTCTTATGACAAAAATATTTGTCATAAAAATATTTGAATTTTAATTATTTTTTATTTCATAAAGTATTAAAAACAATAAAAGCTAACAAATTAATTATGCGTTTGTTAGTAAGGTAGAGCAGGACACATAAGATAATTGATAATTAAATAGATAATTCCGGCGAAGCCTTTGTACGAAAACTGGGGGGTAACCGCGTAACTCGTTTCGAAAAAAAATTTTCGAATTCGTAAATCTTGCAAATATTGTTAAAAATACAATTCTGTATAAAAATTATACTTTTTAATTTATTTTTATCCCAAACCTTGTACACTACACATAAAAATTCAGAAAGTAAGATTTTTGCTAAAACTTTTCTTTTTACGAAAGGTACAAAATTTACGAATTCGAAAATTTCTTTTAGAATCGAGTTACGCGGTAACGCCACAGCTTTTGTCGAAAGGCGACCCCAAATATTTAAATTTATTTGTTTTAAAAAAATAAAAGAAATGTCAGGTAATATTTATGAGGTGATAATTCGAGGAAAGTCGGAAAGATTAACTCTTGGCAAGCTGTGACCAAAGTGTTCAATTTTTGCAAATTTTTACGAAAAATTTTCAAAAATGGAACACTTGAAAATTTTTACGAAAAATTTTCAAAAATAGAACACTTGAAAATTTTTACGAAAAATTTTCAAAAATGGAACACTTTGGTCGCAGCTTGCCAAGAGTTAATCTTTCCGACTTTCCTCGAATTCTCACCTCATAAGTAATACACCTAGTGCTACAATAATTAAAACAATAGCTGTGTTTTCGACTTAACTATATCCGGTAACTCAGAACAAAACTCAAAGTACACAGATAACTGTTTGAGACAAAAACGAACACATTACTTTTCCTATGCACGTTAACTTTCAACGTTATCAACGTTGAAATCTCAGCGTTTATAGATTTTCACATCTAACATAACTTGTTCGCGTAACTTCCTAACAAAGTAGGAAAATAAACTCTAACGAACCCAATCGTTTGTGTACAAATACACAACCGCTAAAACGATAGAATACGGTATGTGTTCCTTAGCCGTATCCTACCCTACATGTTGTGTACAGTTTATTTTCCTACTCTGCTTCCTAATAAGTTTCCCGGCGTACTTTCGATTATACCGAGAATATTATAAACATTAGCTATTTAAAATTTTTGTATACTTGAAGCGGTTAAACGTATATTTGTTTTAAATACTTAACATTGATAGGTATGAGCGAAAATACAGCTAATAATTTAAAAAAAATCGAAAGTTTTTTAAAAAAAAGCCATTCTAATATGCATATTTTATAAAAAAAAATCATTTAAACATTTTTAAAATTGGTAGCATTTGGCAGAGAAACCTTAAATTGATACCGGTGACTTGTAGCGCTTTGTGATTACTTACTCTGCTGAACGATGATTTCTTTGTTTTGTTTTTAAAAACACTTTTTCTATAGTTTGCTTTTATTTTTTTTAATTTTTATTTTCAAATTATATTTGTATGTTTTTATTGGTCATTCATACAAAACAATTTTTATTGTTAATGGACAACAACAAATGTATCACTTATTGATCAAAAGTAGCAAACATTTTTTACGCTACCAAAATATGACAGCGCTACCTGAGCGCTCAGACTGAGCGGTTAGTGATCAGGTCGTTCAGCAGATAGTTGTACAACTGTTGTAGAACTGTTGACTATTAAATTGTATCTGCCGAACGCACCCATTGTTATACTTTTGTTTTTATTGCACAAAAACATTTTTAAAATTTGTTTATCTACCAACTAAAAAAATCTATTCCACAAAGACTTGAACTATTTTCAATAATAATGTATGAAAAAGTTATCCAAACACAAATAAAACTGAGGATGGACACCAGAATGATAAGTGTACAGAAAACCTTACAACGATGGAGTAGAGTAGAGAAAAAAAAAACGTAGAACGGATGTAAAACATGCTGAGAGTTGAGTTGTATATAGGAACAACTGTTAATTTAAACATTTGTTTTGCTCCACTGAAGACAACATTTGTTGCTATAAATTGATAAAACAACTTGATGTTAAAAATGATGTTTTGTTGCGAAGTAACTGCAGACTTAAAAAGGAAATAAATTTCAAGAATAAATAAACGTGCTGTTTCTTGGCCTATAAGAAGTTTATAAAGTTGTTAGTAATAATTGTTTAGAAAAGAAAAACTATAACTGATACTTGATACTTCTTCGAAAACTTTAATTTGTAAAAATATAAAAGTATTTTTCTGCTTGTATTTGTTTTCAACATTTCTATAATCAATTGCAGTTCTTTTCTTTTTGTTATGTATAAAAGTTAGAAAAGTTACATATGGATGGTAAAATTGTTTAAAATAGATTTGTCTACATTTTGTGTTACCCAGCGCTGAGGAAAGTTTTACTTTAGAAATTATATTCAGTGTTAAGTAAAATGTGTTTTAGAAATACAAATATTGTAGGATTTAAATAGAAAAATGCTTAGCAATTGGAATGTGTTTACTACTTGACGCTAAAATAGTTTTACTAGAGAATACACTAAGCGCTGAGTTCTTCTAGGTACTGAAATATTTTTACTGCCAGCGCTGGGAACTTATAGCTACTGAATACATTTTATTCTTTGACATGAATTACTAGTTCTTCAGTGTTATTCACTTTTTTGTTCTAAACAAGATACTAAAGTTTATTTAATTAATTTAAGGTCAAATATAGAAAATTGTGTCACTGCGCGTGTAATAAGTAAACAAAGGCATAAACTATACGTATCTACGTACTTCTACTCTGTCTAAGCAGTCATTTTAACTATTGAATATTCCATACATATCCAAAGGACTGCAACATAACATACCATGACCTAAATAAGACAAACATAAATATTGTACACAACACTGTTTCAAATAAAACTAAATTACATTCGACGAATTTTGAAAAGAAAACGTCTTTCTTTCGTAATGTAATTTCTTTTCAAACAACAATTAACACACATTTATAGAATGAATGAAAAAAAAAACTGAAAATATGTACGTTCAATATCATTTAAACATGTCAGTAAATAAACACACACTATATATTCAAAGAATTTATGTGTGTATGTAAATATTTCGAAAAAAGGAAATGCAAATAAGCGTCAACACGCACAGGAAATAGTAATACACGGGTAAAATATTTACACACAGGTCTATGAAGAGGGATAAATATAGCAAGATGCAAAATTAAAAAAGGGCTCTGGGGTATATTTTAAAATTTTCCGTGCTGACAAAATATTAAGCAATTTTAAGATTGCGCCACATATTCTTTTTCAAAATTTTCAGATTGCGCGGTATATTTTCCAGGGTAATCAATCGAATAATTGTTGTTCGATTAATCGAACAATTGCACTCAAAAGTTGTTCGAATAAATTAAAATTTCGAATTACGAATAATTCAAATAATTTAATAAGATTAATCAATTAATCGAAATTTGTAATAAATAACAAAAATGTATAAAAAATATTTTTTTGTTAATTATTCGAATTATTCGTTATTTGAAATTTGGACATTTTAAATGTGCTAAATTCCCAAAACTTATTTAGAAAATTGTAAAAAATAATTTGCTGTAGGCTGGTACCTATCCGGATTTTATTCTTGTCTAAGGAATTATCAGACAACTTGGAAAGCTATGCTGCCATATAAAATTTTTGAAAAGTCGCGATTTTAACGTATAAGTCGCTATAGATGAATATATTTTTTTTGGTGAAATATTTTCCTTTTAATTGCTTCTTTACTAAGCCATATCATTAAGGCCGATTTTGCTTTCAGCGATTCAATTGGCTAAAACCGTAAAAATCCATATAAAACGCGAACAGTAACTTTAATATCAAGTTTTATGCATCAAATGTTAAGCCTAAATATGAATACACCACAAAAAATTTATATTGATTGCATTTGAAAATTTTTGTATATAAACAACTGGAAAACCGCCAAACTTTAAAGACATTTAGCGAAAAATCCGTACCTTAGATCGAAAAATAAAGTACGCCATTGTAATCAGCATGTCCGAAGTATATAGAATTGATGGTCAGAGCTTTATTAATTTTTAAAAGTCAAGATTTTATCATGCAGTGATATTAAAGAAGGAAAAACAACAAAAAACTGTCACAATTTGCTTTGTAGTCTTCCAAAATACCACTCTGTAGTTTTAACAGATCTACGTATAACCAATTTTTAAATTATTTTTTTAAGATTTCATAAATTTTGATATTAAACGAAATCTTTAATAAATAATGCTCAATGTTATAAAACCACGGTGTTAAAAATACATATATGACTGGCAAAACACTAATATGGGACGCTTTGCCAGCGTTTACAAAAGGCATATGCCCGTATTTGTTTTACAAAAATTTCGGTGGTTTATAAAAAAAAACAACTGGCAAAGAATGGGCTTAGAGTGGTATGCCAACCTTTGCAACCAGTGCTACATAGCCAGAAATTGCGGCGGTACAAAAATTAATTCACTGATAGTGCAATGATTTTATAAAAAAGATGACGCCTGGTTAAAAAAGGTTTGTAGTCAGAAGGTTCCTAGTTCAAATCCGGTTGCAAGGAAAAAATTTTTTTTTTGGATTTTTTTAATTTCCCAGTATGCAAAATTTTCTCCGTTTTGCTCTATCTCGCTAAGTTTTCGAGATATGGGCCATCTTATGAAGTACAGCCAGTATTTTTTTAATTAAAAATTTCCGAGCGTCCAAGGCCCCGCCAAGATCCATTTTTGGATAGAGATAACCTCTTTCGCTGGGGTATTATACGGTTAGGTGTAGTCAAAATTTTCATAAATTTTGCTCTATATCTCTTACTTTTCGGGGTTGACAGATTTTTCTACTGACGTATTATTTTAAGTGTAGAATTAAAAGTAGTTGGTATACTAGTAAAGAAATAAAATCAAATTTATACAAGAGGTTTTGAGCATATTAACATACAAATTAAATACAAACTCTCATGACTGTAAAAACATACTGGAAAGTTGTGCAACAATATTATAACTACACCTAAAGAAAATTCTCAGTTACTGACAACTCAATATTTAACTGAGTTTTAGGTGACAACTCTTAAGGTGTAACCACAATCGACTTAACTTATGTTAATTTTTCAATAAAAGTCAACAAAAGTCAAATAAATTAGTTAAATTTTGCACATTTTTATAATTTTGAGATTTTTAAAATTTTTATATGTTTTGGTTTTATTTTGGTATTTTTATTTTGTATTTCAATATGAAATGTTTTAAATTTGATTAAGTTGGGTACTTTGAGTTTTGATTAAGTATTAATTAAATTAATAGGGATGGAACTTTTCATAAGTTGACTTAAGCTAAATATGTACTTCAATACATTTGTTTGGGATCGCTATTTTCCTTAATTCGACTTCGCTTAATATTGTTGGGCTTTTAGTATCGGTTTAGAAAAAGAGCAAGTGGCTGAAATAACTAAGGGCAGCAGCAAAGTTATCATAGAGCACAGATAACAAAAAGACTAAACATCTCCTCTGACTTTCAGTTTACTGCAAAAATAGTATATATTATTAAACGACGAACTTGCGGGCTACTAAATACGTTCAATTTCTAATTAAGAGAAAACGAATATATTTAATAACTTTATAAAATATATGTATTAAAATAGAGGATAGTCTGGAAAGTTATATATTTTCTGAGTTGATTTTTCTCTTCGATAAGTATTACAAAAATAGCAAACTTTCATTGATAGGAGAATGAGAAACAAATAACTAGCGAATGAGAATAACTGCTACTAAAATAAAATAGATTATATCTCACGACAGCACTGCTCTTGGTTTTGCAATTTCAAATTGTGTGGAAAAAAACTCCTCACTCTTATTCTGGGCCTACACTTACGGGGCCTTACAGTTGGTCGAATAAGTTGACATTAACTAATTTTGTTTTCAGTTTAAAATTTAACTGAATTTTCAGTTAAGATAAAACTAATATCAAATCATAATATTAAGACCAATTATACTACAACCAAAAACTAGTAAAGAGGCGGCGGCTAATTCGTCACGGAACACAGGAAACAAACAGACTATATGACTCCTTCATTCCTTTTAATTTGATGCAAAATTCAAATACATAATTAAACTAATTTAAAATAAATGAAAGATTTTTGTTACTTTTGAGATCATACAAGTAAATTGCAGAAATAAAAATTCGATAAGGCTAGCAGGATAGAGTACGTATTTTCGGGTGCCACTACAGACCCATCCTCAGTATCCACGCCTTCATGGGTTTATAATTGATAATGGTCTACTTGTACTGATTGCGAAACAAATAAACTATTGTAAACACAACTCAATTATACTAACATCATCGAAATTTTAATAATGCTATTTTTACCCTCTGTTATTGATGTTTTTGCTTTGAACTTTAATTCTTAAAGTATCGCAGGCGGTTCTCATCAACTGTGGTCATCAGCTAATGAATTACAGATCTATTGAACGACAACGAACCGTTAATTTTAAATACATATTCTAATTATTTTTAACCTACAACATAAATACAACAATTAGGCATATTAAATTATATTTTTCACCGTATCAAGTGTGTTGAGATGTATGAAGGTATGTATAGTTGATCTTTTAATTTTTAAATGAATGTTTTTTGTTAGATTTGAGATCATACAAATGTCTTCATTTTGCGACTTGTAGCATGCGCACAAGAATACGTGGACAGAAAGACGGACGGACATTGCTAAATAGAATCAAAAAGTGATTCTGAGTCGATCGTTATATTAAAAGGCGTTACAAACGTCAGCACAAACCTGTAATACCATGTTCACGTAGGGAAATTTATCATTGATGATCATGCGCAGTTCCAGCTATTAATATAAGGGGAAAAATCATACGCCACAGTAGACAAATACATTGAGTTGGCCACTGAGGCGTATGATTTTTCCCCTTATATTAATTGCTGGAACCGCGCATGTTGATGATAAAATTTCAAGTGGAATGTGTCCACTTAAACAAGAATAGGTTCTATAATATGTTCTTTAGAACAGGAAATTACATAATTTTTTTAATTTTGTGGTTTAAAAAATTATTTGTCGTACACTCAAAAAAAAAAGTCAGTAAAGTCAGCAAAAAATGTTGCTGTGTCAGCAAATTTTTAGTCAGGAGCGTGCTTGCAAAAAAGTTGGTAATTTCAGCAAAAGGTTTGCTGAAAATCAGCGAGCTGATTTTTACCAAAAAAATAGTAATGTTCAGCAAAAGTTTTGCTAACATTTAGTCGACTGAAAATTAAAAAAATCCTTGCTAAAATCACTAAACTTTTTGCTGAATATTAGTAGACTGAAAAAAATTTAAAAAACTTGTAGTGAAATTTTACTTTAGTTAATTTATTTGCTGAAAATTTAAATATAGAATATGTGTAGAGTTGTTTTTCTTTTTTTGTCATTTCCGTTTCCAGACAAGCTGCGACATCTACATCTTGTCTATCTGGTTGTCGTCCACGCTATGCATGCCGTTATCAGCACTATTTTTGTAGCAAAATAAATTAGTAAAACATTACAGAATATAACGCGCGCTGATTTTTACCAAAAAAATAGTAATGTTCAGCAAAAGTTTTGCTAACATTTAGTCGACTGAAAATTAAAAAAATCCTTGCTAAAATCACTAAACTTTTTGCTGAATATTAGTAGACTGAAAAAAATTTAAAAAACTTGTAGTGAAATTTTACTTTAGTTAATTTATTTGCTGAAAATTTAAATATAGAATATGTGTAGAGTTGTTTTTCTTTTTTTGTCATTTCCGTTTCCAGACAAGCTGCGACATCTACATCTTGTCTATCTGGTTGTCGTCCACGCTATGCATGCCGTTATCAGCACTATTGTTGTAGCAAAATAAATTAGTAAAACATTAGTTCAAAATTAGTTTAGTGCTAAAAAAATATAACTAAATTTTTTGCTGAAAACGGAATTTCAGCAAAAAAATTGCTAAAAACTAGTACACTTGATATACAAGACGTTTTACTAATTTTTCTACTAACTTATTTTTTTGAGTGTAATAGTTATTTGAATACAATAGCAAATTTAAATTTATTTGAAATCAATTAGGGTTTCTTTAACTGAGCAACTGATTCATTTTTTCGGTGTATGCATATTTCATATCATAGTCGCTTCACATCACATATGTGGCTTTCCATACCAACTGCTTCGCTACAGAAAATAGTATATCGTATCAATGTGAAATTTGTATTACAGGTCAACCTCGATTTACACGGTTAAGTGGCACCGAAAAACATCGCGAAAATTCATTTTGATATTTTTTAATAAAAATCCGGGTTAAATTGAGGTTTTTCTCGGGTAATTTGTAAATTGGACACCAATTTCCCTTTATAATAAAATCGTGAAAAATTGTACTGACTAAATCGAGGGATACCTGCCCAGCAAAAAACCTGCTTCGCTTTGTAAGGGAATAAATAATATTAATCCCTTACAAAGCTGCTTACGGAAGGCATGATTTTGCCATACAAAGGGCCCGCTTGGAAGCACGTTCTTTTGTGAGAAAAAGCGCATTATTCGTTGCTGAAAAATTGCAGTATATTCATGTTTTTCGTAAGTGCATCTAACCGCAAATAAATTCATGCACTTTTTTTTGGAAAAAGTGTTTTTTTTCTGCTGAAAAGATGCAGTAAATTCATGATTTTCATTGAGCGCATTTAAACGCGACTTCTTATGAAAATAAATGCATTCATTTGCCGACTTCAAAATGCAGACTGACTCATGTTTATGTGGCGTCTATACATTAAACTCTACTAAAGAAGGGTAAAACACGATTGAGATGACTCAGATTTCGTGCGCATTAATTTTTGGATAACTTACATTTTATTTTACTCCCTTACAACCTGCTTCGTCGTAAGGAAATAGCGTAGCACTATAATTTTTTAAATAACTTGCTTACAATTTGCTTCATTTAAGGCAGTTTTGCAGGGTATACAATCAAATTGCAAAATTTTTTGTGTATTGTATACGCATAAAGTGGCGCAACTCTGTAAAGCAGAATATGTAGCGCGTTTTCAAGCGCTTCGTATTTTTACTGCTTCCAAAATACTAAAAGTTTTTTGCTGGCTGTGTTCATTGTCCTATATGATACGATTAAAAAATGGAAAAACTTTTTCAATTTTTTAAAAAAGGTGCCGTTGTTAAATATTCGCAAATTCCATCAATAATTTTTAGCATACTGGGGACAATTAACTAGTCCCCAATTAATTGATGATTGGCATTGCAATTGATGCCAATGATTTTTTTTCAGTTGGCATTGTTCATTGTTTCAAATGCCCAATTATAATTGATGAAAAAAGCATTTGTCTTCATATTTCATAAAAGAACAAATGAAAAAAAAATGAAAAATTCGTGCATTTCTTTTCTTATATTCGTCATTTTGTCAAGTTTACTGTCCATACTGATCCATCTAGACTAACCAGTGTTAAACGCAGAGTGAACAGTGTATACTTGATACAACTTGATAAAATAGCGAATATTTATAATGTTTATGCCTTTGAAATTTTACATTCTTGTCTTAATTTCCTTTTTTATAAAAAAATTTTTTTAATACAATGCTTTTTTCCTCAACTGTAATTGGTTGCTTTGAGGTATTCGTGTACATTTAATTACCAATGGTTCAATCAATTCTAATTGAAAAAAAATTTCATTGCCTTTGAATGGCAATGAAATTTTTTGGCATTGGTATTGAGATCAAGTAATGCCAATTAAATTTTAATGCCAATAAAAAATTCCCTAGTATACTTTTTATTATATTATTTATAATAATTTAATTGAATTTGAAAAATGCTTGTTTTGAATTTTTAGTGTACTCGTAATATTATATAATTCAATTTATCCAAAAACCGGCCAAACCTAACCAAAGTTTCAGCTTGTAACTCGGCTTTATATCCTTTTAATATTCAATACAAATTCAAATATTTGTTTCATGAGTTGGGACATCAGTGCGTATGATCAATATGTATTTATCATATCGATTATACTTATGATGTCCTAATTTTGTAGAACAAATTTTTGCATATTTATTGAATACGAGTATCCCAGCAAAACCTTGGTAATATATGGGTACTACTATGAATATGACCTGGTAATACATCAAACCGCTTACCCCTGCATTACCTTGAACCCTTACAACTTACCCCTGCATTACTTTTAATACCAAATTCATACGTTTGGATGTTTTATTGGTATAAATAATTCGTTTTTCTAGAAAATTTTAGAAATTCTATTTTTGGTTAAAAACCCGTGAATTTAAAATTGTTATTCGGTTTAAAAAATTAAAATTTAAACAAAATGTTTTTAAAAACTCCTTACCTGTTCAGAATAACATGTTTCTAGGTAAGGAGTTACATCGATGGACATGCCCTTGTTAAAATAATAGGTCCAGTAATAATTCGTTACAAAAAGCCAAAAAACCAAAACTTATAAAAAAAAAATTTCCAAAATTTTTTGTTAAAATTATGTAATTTTTAATTTAATAGTCAATATAAACCAAGATGAAATTTTAAGAAAAAAAAACGTATTATTTTAAGGTTTTTTGTAACCTAGAGGTAATAGGTAAGCGTAACATGTAAGTTCAGAATAACATATTACTAGGTAAGGAGTTACCTCGATGGACATGCCCTCGTTAAAGTAATAGCTTTGGTAATAGAAAAGTAAGATGTTACCTACCCTTATTTCTTCTTACCAAAGTCATTACCGGGTAATAGAAGGTTTTGCTGGAATTTGCGATGTACAGTATAAAACACAATTTTTTTTTTGCTAAAGTTGTTAAAACTAGTAGAAAGGGGACTTGCGGAAAAAACTGCTAAAATAATCAGTATCTATTTCCTAAACATTAGTTAGATAAAAACAGCAAGACAGTTGATACGTTAAACTTGTTTAAGCTGGATAGTTGGTATGGAAAGCCTCATGTACTATATGAAAATTTATTTGCATATGACATTTATGGTGTTTATTTATGACAATGAGGAATACAAACATCACCAATTCCACCTTAAAAGCGTGATAAAACCATGATGATAGTGAATGAATTTACCTTAAAAAAAAAAAAACTGGAAATCTACATCAAATTTAAGTATATGATTGACTTACTAACTGAATGACTCAATTGAGTGACTTACTATGAATACTCGTAGTATTAACTATGCATGTACTATTAATAGTCGTAGTTTATTGCGATATATCCTTTGCTTAAATATTACTGTGATGAATTTAGCAACAACAGCAACAAATCCACTTTAATTATCAACATCATCACCATCATCAAACAGCAACAGCAGTAGTAGCTGTGGCAGCAGCAGCATAATCAATTGAGGTCGAGACATATTTATTGATTTTTTTTTGTTGGGTTTGTTCATGTTTACTTTTATTGTGTTGTAATTTTCCAAGGAGTTTTGTTGTGTGCCTGTGTGTTTGTACAGAATTTGTATAGATGGACTGTTTGTAGTTGCTATTGCTGCTTGTTCTAAGGTGCAATATATGATGTAGATAAGTATGGTTGTAGTAATATTTAGTTTGGAATGCATTTATGTCTAAAAGAGGAATGTTTTAAAAATTGCTTAAAGGAAATTTTTTAAATGATTTGACGAGAATACACAACAAATTTTAAAATCAATTTTCAAGCTGATTGAGGTAATCTAAACAGAATAAAACTATATTTTCATTGCGCTAACATACCATTTACATATTTAATTTATTTGTGGTACATTTTCACTGATTTTGTAAAAAATTTATTTACTAAAGTGCTTATGCATTATAATTTGAAAATCTTATGGCGCGTTTATAAAATGAATTTTGTATGGAAAATTTGTTTTATAAGTCACTTAAAAATTTTAAAAGAGATTATGCATACGACCCTAAAAATATAATTATTGAACATTATACTAATAATGAAAAATTGTTTGTTAGTATATCGATCGACTCACAATCACTTTTTGGTCCGTCCGTCCGTCTGTCTGTTTGTCTATCTGTCTGTCTGTCTGTCCATAGGTCGCAAATATTAAGATATTTTGACGAAATTTGGTACACCGACTTATATCAGACGAAGCCGATAGATTTTGGTTCTAATAAGTCCATGTTTAGATCTAGTACCCATGTAAGGGTCCCCCAAAATAGAATTCTTCGCACGCCACAGGTTGCAAATACGAAGATATTTTAATAACATTTGGTACACTGATTCACATCAGCCCATAGCCAAAGCCTAGGGCCCGTACACTGAGAGAATTTTCTGCATGATATTAATGAATTTACAATAAGTATTATTTTTGTTCGGTTTTTAGATCAAATATGACAAATTCCAAATAGAATTTACAATTAACTTTACAACAAATAGAGAAAAAACTTGTGAAATAAACTTTCCTAGAACCAATGGTTGACAATTAATGCATTTTCAAGTGTTACCAATTCACTATCATCAGATTGTCTTTAGGGGTTCTCTCTATGTTATAATTAGGGTTTATGGGACGGGATTCCCGCCCTTTTTCAATCCCGCAATTCCGGGAATTTTGTGCGGATTTTCCCGGGATTTTTTTATTCTTTATTAGCTAGTATTTTACAATTTTGGAAGTTTTATTTAAATTTAAAGCATTGATCTTTTTTTAACTAATTTAAATAAAATATATTTAAAACAAAAAATGCGATTTAATTTCAATAAACAGAATTAGTATTAAAAAAAATATTATTTAGGACGAGTTTTTTTTATATCCGTTGAATTTGGTTTATTTATACCGAAAATAAATTTTATCAGCCATTACCAAGTTTACCAACAAAATTTCTCGTACTTCGGAAAAATTTGTTCTTTAAAATGATGATCTTTGTTCAAATAAAGCAATATATACACTAGAGTGGGGCGATTTGTATGGACAAAAACTTTTTGATATTGTGCCATCTTTTCTTTCTTTTTCGATAGCTTTTGGCATGACTAAAAAAAAATTCCACTACGACATCATAAAAATCATTTCGAGGCGCCCGAATTTCAATTTTTGCAATTTTCTAATAAATGCTAGATTAGCGCCATTTTGAACTAGTTTTAGATTTAGTAATTACTAGGGATTGGCGCGTAACTAGAAATGTTCGTGAGTCACGTTACTCACACGTGATCGTGAGTAATAATTATATATACTCAAGTGATTCGTGCGTGAGTCTGAGAATATATAATTCGTACTTGATTCGTGCGTGAACGTGAATAAGAATATATAACCTGTGCATGATTCGTGTGTGAGTTTATTTTTTGCATCATATCTTTTTAGTAATTTTTACTATTTTGTAATATTTTACTATTTTTTTTACTATTTTTCTTATATCTTGGTTGTATATCATAATCCTATTAACTTTAAAATTTCAGTCTTGTTAGCTTTATTTTAAAATTACTAAAAATAAAGAAAATTTTGTTCATGTTTAATGCACTGTCGTGGTAAATTTGGATAAAAGTAATGGAAGATTTATCGAAATTATAGGATCTCCAGCAGACCTTTGGGTTAATTATTATATTTGGAAATTAATTACACATGCAATTACACAATTACATGTAATTGTAATTGAAAAAAATTCAATTACAATTACATATTATTTGTAATTGTAATTAAAAAAAAAACAATTACAAGTAATTTCTAATTGAAAATTTTCAATTATACATTACATGTAATTGTAATTGAAAAAATGTCAATTACAATTACATTTTTTCGGAAAAGAAATAATGACAAAAAGCACAAGTGAGGGGTCAGCCCAACATGACGTATTCTTTTTATACTTATCCACGCCTATCCAACCTATCCCAGTCAGTTTTTTCTACAAAATTTTAACAAAAAATACTTTAATTCTAAATGTAATTGAAATTTGTAATTATGTACTTGTAATTGACAATTTTCAATTACAGTTACATGAAATGTTATTGAGTTTTTTTTAACTTCAATTACATTTATTTGCAATTGTAATTGAAATCCCACATGTCTGATCTCCAGATATTGCATATCTTTTTTATTTAATAAAATAATGTTTGTATATTGTTAGATGTGGTCATATATAATATGATCCAAAGTATAAGGTCAATATTTAGATATAATTGTATCAAACTATGTCCACTTTTATAACATTTTATATAATTTTATACAAAAAGATATAATTTGATGTAATTGGATTTGGACAAAATTCGGATACAATTGTATCGAATTGCATAATTTTGTATCAAATTGTACCAAATTGTATACAATTGTATACAATTCGATACAATAAGATACAATAAGATGTTCTCATTTTTCGGATATAATTATATCTAGTTACATAAAAGATTATATATAATTAAATATAACTTCATATTGCTCCATATCATTTTTTTCACTTGGGTTAATAAATCTATTATCCGTAATATTATTAAAATATTTTCTTATTTAATTAAACTATTTTCAATCATTGTTTATTCTGATAACAAAAGCTCCTTATTACTCAATTATTGACAGAATAACAACAGCAAAAAACTATTACATTTTATAGCATATTTAGTTGTTACACACATGAGTGTAATGAAAATATAAACAAAATTTTATTACAAAAAAATTTTATAATAAACAAATATAAAAGTATAAACTATCTATACAATTCCATATAAAAAATTGTTGTAAAAAGAACATATTTAAAACGTATATAAATGATTTGGAAAATGTTTTCTCAAAAATTATGGGGTGGGGAATGTATGATAAACCGATGACCCAAGTATTCGTATTTAACTATTTTAAAAAATAATTGTATCATTTAATTTGATCTCATAAGAATTTTGTCCTTATTCAAATGTATGAAATTCTTTTTAATGGGATGAAATTGTATCCAGTTAGATATAATCGTATATAAAATAATGTAATTCCATGTGTTGCATATACACTGAGAGAATTATCTGCATGATCTGAAACTCGTTCATTAAAACTTTATTGGATTAATGTAATTTTTCGTAAAATGTTGTGAAAAAATTCGTTTTATTTATTAAAACTTTTTTCATTCGGGTATATCATCTAAAATTATTATTGGCCAGCTAAAAAAACTAAAACTTTATAAGCATAAAACTATTTTTAGTCTTGCCAGACCTTGGGTTTCTTTTGGGATTATCTTAGAGTTAATAGCTCTTATTCTCCATAGTAAATATTCTATGTAAACAGTAACATTTGATAAATGTGAAAAGTGTTAACTTTTTAACGGTTTAGGTTATGATTCTACCAAGTATTAAGAGCATATTTTTTGTATACATAAATATAAAACAACTTTATGCAAAGTAAAGGGTGATCAAATAAGTTATATCATTTTAAATTTTTTTAAAAAATTTTCAAAATCTTACACAATTTTTCAGTAAAATTTATTTTTCCAGAACTCTTTTCTCATCTTTTTGATAACTTTTTAAAATGAAGTGTTTGTTTTGGATTGCCCTGTACATAACATAAATTAATTTACATAAAAAGATAGTTTTGACATTATTCCATTAGTTCTGACATTATGACTCGTTTTTTGTGACAATTCTGTTGCTGTAATGCGTTCTGAAAAAAGAAAAATTGATGTAAAAACAGCAACCAACAACTTTTAAAAAGAAATCACATTAGACTACAGAATATTTAAACAAACACATTATTATTTTATAAGTGGTTTTTCTAGATTTTTTTTTTGGCAAAAATACTTCTTTTTAACATATGATATTTTTTTTTACATTTCAAGTGTTGTTTTTAGAAGGATAATGGATTTTTAAGATTTATGAATTTATAATATAATAAATTGTTTACTCGACTGTTACTGAGCAACATTTAATGTTTCTAGCAAGATGATAACAACATTTAAAGAACCAAAACTTATTAGTTGCGTTCGACCAAATAGGGTAAAGGATAAAGACTTCCCAAACCAAAAAAGTACACTTTTTGGTTCCGTTAAAGTTTACATGGATAGTCATCCTGTTAATTCCCGTAAAGAATAAGAGAAACAAAAGGACAACGGAAAAGTTAACAGTGCACTTTTTTTTATTGTTTCTTATGATTATTGATTAAAGCGGTAACAAAAACAACTCTTAGAATGAAATAAAAAATAATAAATAATTCATTTTAATTATTTTTTATTGTTTTCACTTTTGTGTTTTGATTCCTGACTTCCTTCATTTTATCTCGTTCGCCGTTAAATTTCTTCAAATTCCTTGTGTTTTTCCTCTTATTCCCGTGTGAAGTTTTTTAGAAAACTCCGGGCTCTTAAAACACTTTAATGGACAACGTTCGGTAAAAAAAATTTTTTTTTTGAAACCTTGCAAAAAGACTTCATATTGGAGGGTGTACGGCGCACTTTTTTTTTTTTTTTTGCCTGTAAAGTGGTACGCTCTAATACACAGTAAACAATACCAAAAATGAGAGAAAAATGTGAAGTTCGATGATAAATAAATTTCTGCCAGTAAGAATTTTAAACAGAAAAAAAAACGATTGAAAACATGCTTGTTTGTTGTAAATAAAAAAAAACAATTTTTGTAATTATGTTACTGTATGCAAATCAAGAAATATTGTAAAATAAATTACGGAAAAAATAAGAAAACCTTCTTAAATGTTTTTGCTTAACATTTAACACCAATAATCCTATTTTTCAATACCGACCAGATAAAATTTATTTGTATATTTGGTGTTGCAATCAGCTGTGTCTACATACTAGCAAATTGTTCCAAATTTTCTGTTCGCGTACATTTTTTTTGAGAGTAAATTTTGTCTTGCTCTCTGTAAGTTTATTTTAAACAATTCTTACTGAACTTGACTGAAAAATGCAAAGGAATGTACTTATTCTAACTAAATATATGGAACTGTAACATATTTAACAATAAACATTGTTTTCGTATTTTAATAAAAATTCATCTTTTTGCATATTTTGAACTCGTACATATATATTGCCCTATTTTATTTTGAAAAATGTAATTTCTTGTAATATTGGCACAATTTTTTGACCAGATTTTAGTCATTTGAGCCATTTAAATACTTTGTTTAAAGAATTATCCTATATAAAAGTTTTGGTTCTATAGGAGATACTTTTATTAAAAGTTCGGAATCAATTATGTTTTCAAATGTAAAAATTTTTGTTAAAAAATAGCAAAAAATTGTAACTGCTAAAATTACGAAAAAATTAATTTCTTTCCTAAACTACACCCAGAAAATGGTCTCAGTTCTGGCCACCGAATTTGTTGCCAATCGAATTTGTGCGGTTACAACAACTATCTTTATATAAAATTACATTTTTCGTTCTTAAAGCCAATATTCGGTTGTCTAATTCAATATTATGTTCCACAAAATTTTATTGAAATTAAAAAACTCTTTCTGAATTTTCTGGTATTGAACCCGGCCATTCAGGTTAATGGTCCACACTTTTATCCACTGCACCACAACTACTTTTAATTTTCTTAGCCATATTTACTATTTATACATATTAATATTTTATTTTAATTAAAAAAAAAACATCTAAATTTTTGTGTTTTGCTGGATTCGAACCTGGAAATCCGGCGTACTAGGCCAACTCCTCACCTGCTACACCACAAATACTTTTTAATTTTAATGTCTAATGTTGAATTTATATCTTTTATTTGGAAAACAAATACAGTCTAAAATTCGTTTACCAATACCAATTAATAGCTGTGTGTGTTATCATTACAATCCACAATTCGGTTGGTGCTACAGAAACTCGAATTTAAGGTCATATTTGATTACGATACTCGTATTTGTAGTTACCACTTTCGAATATTGAAATTTTTTTAATAAAGATTATAGATAACATCAATTTTCTTGTATATTCACTAAATAAATGGCTGCTTCTACTGCATAGATTTACTAAACTGATACTAATTTTAAAATTGATTGGAGATCCAAATAATTTGTTAAAAGGATTGTGTTTTAGTTTATTTTTCCCTATTTTTAATACCTATTGAAATATTTTTGGTGTAGTACTCAATTATAGGTAACTCCAAATAAAATAACGTCTTGGCAAATTCATTTTAATGGTTTTGATCGTATTCCAACCAATCTTTTTCCTGGGTGTACCAAAATAAACAAAATTCAGTAAAAAAAGTGCTTTAAAGAAAAATTCAAACTGTCGATAAAAGTAAACGCTCCCAGTAGACCTTTTTACTTTTGTGTGTCTTGAGATCGTGCAGAAGAAACATTATCTGAAAAAACATTTCAAGTACAATATCAACTAGGGATGCCAAACGGGAAATCCCGAATCCCGGGATTATTTCTCAAAAATCCCGGGATTTTCTTATTTATTAATATCAATATGAACGCAAATAAACAAAGTGAGCAGTTTTAGTTTACCGAGATATTGGTAAAATTAGAAATTAAGTAGATTATTCGAGTAAAATATGCAAAGACTGTGGAAAAAAATTTTATAATTTGGTAAACATTATTAAGTTTTTGAGTAGTTCATGCAAAAAATCAAGTTTGTTTGTTATTTTACCAGTTTATTCTTCCAAGCGAAATTCAATTTCTGAAACCTAATTTTGGCTGGGACTGTATGTTTGAGTTCTTCCATGAAAATATTTGATAACGATAACCAAATAACTTTGTTGCTGTAATTACACGATTGTGCTTACAAAATACTGGGCGCAAGTGTACTTAAGTGCAGGCGTTTATATATTATCCCAGTCAGAAAAATAGAAAGGGGAAAGCCATGGTAAGGTACTTTAACAGGTGCTACAAGTACTGGCAAAAATTGCTTTTCCATTCCCAAAATGATAACGTCATTAGACAATAGGACCGGCTGTTCAAACGAACCCAGTCCATTTTTTTATAACCCATCGAAATTTTTGTAAAGCGTCCCAAATAAGTTTTCTGCCAGTTATTTATTTTTAACACCACGGTTACCCATTAGTATGTAGGTACTTGTTTTTTTGTATCACTGGCAATTTCTGATTGGGATGTTTCAATATTCATAAAATGTACCAAATTATTAATTAACAACTATTAAATAATTATCAAATGCTTTATTCTATAAAAAAATTAGTTACACGACATAAAAATTTTTATAAATAAAGGAAAATTTAAATCCCGTAATCCTGAAAAATCCCGAAATCCCGGGACCCCGAAAAATCCCGTAGTCCATATTCACTTAATGAAACAATTTTCGTAATGTTGCTCTTAATAAAAAAAAAATAAATAATTCAATCAATCCTATAAAAAATACAGTCGAATTTAAATTCTTTCTTTGGCGATACAAAATATTTGTTATGAAGTGGAGCAAAATCAAGGTGGGTGTTACTACCATATGCAAGTAATTTCATTTCCATTTGGTTTGTTTAAATCCATTAAGTGATTGTTGTACTATGTAATCAAATTTATATTTCCTGTTTAAAAATATGCAATGGGATATTTTATCTTCCTTAATTTAAAATAAAATTCATTTGTTTGGAAAAAATAAAATTATAATTTACTATCTAACCAACCTTCTAAATAGCATCAATATTTTTTGTGTTAAAATTTTTGTTTTTACCATATATGTATTATAAAATAGTTATAAACTTATGCGTTATATTCTGTACGTCTCCTTTTCTATTTTTCTAGTTCGTTTAAAGTCTCTTGACTCAAAAAAAAAGAAACATCTACGCTTAAAATAGACTTATTCCATCGCTAGTGCTGTTAAATTCGGTTACTTTTCAATACTCGATACTACTCAATGGCTCGTATGAATAAAAAATAGATATTACTAATAGGGGGAAATATTGGATTTTTTAAGCAATTAATTCACAATTTTAGTCTGCTTGTGAGTAGATCAAAAATTTAATTTTTTTATTTTAGTTTATATTTAATGCTTTTCTACAAGTCTGTGGATGAATTTGGTATTAAGTCATTAAGTCACTAAGCCAAAAGTAATTACTTTGAAGCAATTGCTAAGTTTTATTCATATGGCCCATTTCTTTTTACAAATTTAGTATTATTTTTTTGTTTACTCATATTAAGTACCCTATTAAAAATCGATTTTACTTATGACACATGTCCATAAATTGATACATAATTATATGTTGATTTTTAACCGGGTATCTAAATTTTATTTCATTTTACACGTTTTTTTTAACTTTTTACTTATGATTTTTCCTTGTAGCACAGTTGTATTTTATATAGATCATTTCAGATGAGACACATTCTGTTAAATTTATCTCTCTTAAATACAGCTCTGCAAATATCGAGCAGTTCCTTTTTCATAACAAGCAGACAAAAATAAAAGCAATTACTCGGATACTCGACACCTACTACATGCTTATTTTTTTATTAGCACACACATTCCTTTACATACAGATACACAACCAACTATATTCGATATTAAAACAGACTCTTGACTATACGACCATTATATTATAAATGCTGTGCTAACTGATGACATCTAAGATTCCCATGACGCAAAAAGCAGCAAAATGTGAATATCAAAAAAGGAAAAAAAATATTTCACAATTCCATACATCATCCCCAGGGCAAGTAATTTCATGTAAATACATTTTCGTTGTCGTTAGCTTGAGAACAGCATTAACTAAATATCTTTGCAAATCAAAAAATTTGCAACAAAATGGCATTGATTTGTTAATGCATATTTTTGCAAATTTCACTATAAAATCATATTTTTAATTATTTTGGTATAAATGCATAGTTTAACGCATATTTTTATATTTTTTGTTGCATATTTTACCACTTACTGCATATTTCTTGCATATTTTTGATATTTCATCAAATCTTAGTTTACGCACAATTTGTATTAAAAACAAATTTTCTTCGTATTTATAAATATTTTTTTATTTCTTTTGATCACGAAGAAAATTACACTGAATAAGATTCCAACGATGATAAACAGTCATTATTGATGTTTAAATTACTTTTTAGGACAAAAAAAAAACTATTAAAATTAAATTGAAAATTCCGTTTAGTGCATGAACTTCCTTGCCCTAATCATTTACAAATGCAGACAAAAAGACTACTTTATACACATACAAAACAGATTCGTTCTGGCAAACGTAATTTCTTGCGTAATAAATCATTCGGTTGGGACCAACGATATATTTATTTGTGACTATAAAATTTCGGTTTATATGAAATTCCGTTGGAAAACTAATTTCCATTCTTCTAGGGAAACATTTTATTGATATAACCAAATAATGGGATTGTTGCAACCGAACGGTTTAGTTTGCACATCGATTTTTTTCTGTTTCTAACAAATCAAATTAGTTAAACTATACTAAAGTTTGTATCAATTAGAGTTTTTAGTCCTGTAAATTCTCGACATTTCTGACACCCGAAATTCACCGGCACCGGGAATTCCCGGAAATTTACCTACTATAAGTTGGACAAAAATAGACACAGTGTTTAAAATTAAAATATGTAGACACATTGTGCTTAAAAATAGTAGACACAATGTGTCTAAAGGTACGTTTTTAATTGTATCAATATAATTACAATTTTGTGTAAATTTAAGTGTTTTGTGCCTACAAAAGCGCTTTTTAATGCATAATCTTAGATTTGAGGTGTTTAGAAACAAGCGTGATGATGTTTATATATAAAACCTTTTCAATTTATTTAAAAAATATGAAACTCTTTACAATTATTTTATTAATACAAACTATGATTACAAAATAGCGGACTTGTTCAACTAATCATTTATATATTTAGTAAAATAGAAATGAGCTCGTACAATTGAATGAAACCAATTTCATTTTCGCATCAAAATTGGTTTAACGAGTTTGCCTCATCGTTTTGGAGTGTTAGTTTGCAATTTGGTCATGAAAAGATAACAAAATAATTGAAAAATCAGAGAAATATATATTCTTCCTTTAATTCACCTTAAGTAATTTCCACAGTAGAATTTTGGGATTAATCCATACATCACACTGCCCAAATAGAACTGTGCCATTAAATATCTTTTCTTGAAATTTATTGGTCCATGATATTTGTATTGTTAGTTTTTAGAAGTGTTTGTAATGAAGAAAGACTGAGAGGCGGCAAATACTACAGTTTTTCCTACATTTGGTCTATTATAGCAACGGAATATACACCATCTCCATGTTTACCGTATATTTAGCCACAAATTTGGAGTTATAGTAAAACAAAAGTTGATTAGTTGCTTTTTGTAACAAATTTAATTTTTGTTTTTTGTGATTTTTCGTTTTGACAATTTATTTGTTTGATGTTTCTTGGGATTCAAAATGTATATAAAAAACACTGCACACATTTTCTGCTTTTTTATACACACTTTTTGTCTATACAACAAACAAAAACATTTTAAACGTGTTTATAAACACAAGTTACTGTAGTTTGTGTTTATTTTTCTACAAAAACTGTGTATATAAAAAATTCAAACATTTTTTGTGTTAATTTAAGCATAGTGTCTTATTTTACATAAAAATGTACATCCTTTATAGTAGTAATATTACGAGCCCTTTTTAGAGTGTGCATGACACAAAAAAAATAATAGAGATCTGGCCATCAGTTCTATATATTTATTTCGGACAATAGCGTACTTTATTTTTCAGTCTAAGATACAGTTTTCCGCGAAATGCCTTTTAAGTTTGGTGGTTTTCTATTTACACTCTAATAAATTCTTGTTTAAATTTACCCTTTTTATAGTAGGTAACTTTTTACCTACTATAATGTCTGTAAAATTACTCTATGTGTGTGAATCTAAAATTATACACACATTGTGTGTAATATTAATACACACAATGTGTTTAAACTTAAGCATAAAATGCCTGATGGTGCATAGTTAAATGCTTGAAATTACAGGTAAAATGCGCATGTTTACGCATCAACCGTTTGTAATTTATCTAAAAATTTTGCTTTCAAATTAAAGGACTTTAAAAGAATGCACTTACAATATTTTTATTATAAAAAAATTATCAAAATCATTATTACTATCACAATTTAACATTATTAATATTAAGAGCCCTCTGGTATCCATCAATCCAATAAAAGAGAATTTCTATTAAAATATATCCTCTTAAAATAGTGAAACTTGTATCAATCAAACGTATTGGCTGGCAACCTGATAAATAGAAATACATAATTAAAACAAATTAGGTGGCAACTGTTAAAAAGGAAGGTCTCTCGTTCAATTTGAGCCCATTCAGCTCCAGCCATAGTTATTGCATTAATTTTGTTACGAATATTTATGCTCCATTAACAAATTTTTGAGCTTTGCAAAAGACTTACTTAGAGTGAATCATCTTTTCATGGACGCTCAGATTATAATAAAACTTGGGTATGTATTTGGTAGAGCACAAAAAATTAATATAAACATATTTTTTAGTTGCTCACCGAAAAAAATACATGTCCCATATATTTCTCTCCCCCTACTACATATCCAAAAATTTATCAAGATCTGATATTCCGCTTAAAATAACCTTGCTTGTAAGTCATTTCCGGGGAAGCTAATTTACAATAATATTCTTTCAGATAACAACTAATTATGCCGGATGAGCAGAACTTGAACGAGATTGGTGTTATAAGAGAAAATAAACGTAGGTGCTAAGACACCGAAGTTACTTTTTCTTGATTTTTTGTAACAAAAAAAGTTGTTAAAAAGATTGGTAGAATAAGGTGTATCAATAATGTATTTATTATATGATTATATCTTGATTTCACTAATTTTGGTGTCCCGGAATCAAATTAGTTAGACTTGAAGGAATTTGGTCTTCTGATTTCTGTTTTCCAAAATTGAAACATAAAAAATCAATACTTTGAAACTTTTTGGAAGTCTATTGCAAGTTTAGCGAATAAAATTTGGTTAAATTTTAGGCTATTTAGGCCCGACAGTTAAATTCAAATTTTATATGGGAAATGACAGCAAATGTGTCAGTTAAAGTCCCAGTTAGTGCGAAAGTACGCCTTTAGACTAGAAAATTTCAATAATCCCAATGGGTCTCTACTTATTTTTTCAAGCGACAGTGCAAATAAAGCTCAAACCGACAAGTATGAATTAATCTGAACAAATGTATATTATTTTTACGCAGAGAAGACTAAAAGAACCTATATTTAGCCCAACCTGGTTTTGCTCAATTCAGAGTAAGTTATCGTAGACTTGCAAAAGAGCCAATATAGAGGATTTTCTAATTTTCAATCACCATTTGATCCAGAATTGTATATCAGGATGCCTTTCGTGTTCAACTATTTTTTTATTGGCTGGATTTTTGTGTTCAGCAGTGTTGTAAGAATTGAAGGTTTCTTACTATCTTATATTCACAGTTTTTGGAACCAGAATTGAATAATGCAATTTATATTGCACAGTAGCAAACATCTCATTGGTGCTGAAAAATCCACTTTAATGAACATCGTGAAAACTTGAACCATTATCACTTTGGACGTGATTGCATTTGAGTTTAATATGGAAGCAAAAAAATTAAGGGTTTTCACAAGGGGTGTACTATTTGTTGTATCGTTGTATCGTCCTAACAAAAAACAGAGTTGTTAAAAATTAAATTGAAAAAATACAACATTTGAGAATAGCACGATACAACATTTTTACGTATGTTTAGTGTCCTATGTTTGAGTGTGCTAACAGATAGAAAACTGAATAGAAAATCGTTGTTAAACACAAATAAAAATTTTAACAACTCTGTTTTTTGTTAGGACGATACAACGATACAACAGATAGCACACCCCTTATGAACAACCTAATTGTTATTTTCGTAAACAAAGACCTAAATTTTAGATTCAACATTAAAGTTTCAGTATTAAAATTAAATACAAAACAATTATAGTTACTTATTAACGTTTCAATAGATTTTGTAAGTTTAACTGCTATGTAATTGGTGCTTCGCCACGCATTACTCCCGGTAATTTGTTATCTAATCAAATCCCTTCAACTAATTCCCGACAAGAAGCTGACATTGATAAAAGGCGTATTTCAGAATAAACTATATTGGATCCACCAAGTGTTGGTCTTGCGTCACATGCATCTGCATACATTAACAAATTTTATAAATATTAAAAAACTCTATAAAACCAATCTTTTTTTTTGTTAATACTAATATCATATACAAACCCTTGAATATACCGATTGCGCCCGAAATTAACTATTAAAAATATATTTTTATCGCGTTTTTATATTTTTTGTTCTTTAATTTTTGTATGAAATATATTTTTGTTTGGATTATATTATTCACAAATATTTAAATGACAAATTCAGTTTTACTTTAAATATTTGTACATTTACACACATTGTGTTTAATATTTGTTTTTAAGCACAAATTAATAATTGTACACACAAAATGTGTAATTATAAAAGAATAATGTTTATTAACGCATTTTATGACTAATTTTGTGAAAAAGATTTATACACATTTGATGTCTAAATTTAGGCATTATGCGTTATATTACCTAAAAAATTACATTCTTTATAGTAGTCAATTTACAAGCAGTTTTTAGAGTGTAGTTTTTTATATACAAAAATTTTCAAATGCAATCAATATACATTTTTTGTAGTGAAATGTAAGCACAGGACCTGTATTCATGTTCGGGGTTAACATTTGATGCACCAAACTTGATATTAAAACCACTGTTCGCATTTTATATGGATTTTTAAGGTTTTTTACGGTTTTAGCCAATTGAATCGCTGAAAGCAAAATCGACCTTAATAAATGTTATGGCTTAGTAAAGAAGCAATTAAAAGGAAAATATTTCAACAAACAAAATATTCATCTATAGCGCCATATACGTTAAAATCGCGCTTTTTCAAAAATATTATATGGCAGCATACATTTCTAAGTTGTCCTTGAAGTCCAACTTTTAGTATAATATGGGGTCACCTCTAAAAAAAACTGTTCTTGCAAAGTTTTAAGCAAAACAGTTTCCATTTGCAAAAGTTATCGCTATAAATACAAGGACTTGATCTCTATATGTAATACACACCCGAGGATCAAGTACGAGTAACAAGCATTTTATCGTTTTGTTGCAGGTAAATATCTTTTACTAATTTTGATTGTACAGTTACAACTAAACTGTCGGTTAAACAGGGTATGCGATATTTTATGTGTCCGTTACTTAGAAGTTCTTCTGTATATAATCAACATGGTCGAAAAAACGTTTAGCGAAATAGAAAATATTAAGGATATTATCTAATTTTGAATAGGGCAGTTAAAAAGTCGTTTGACCTTTTTAGAAGTACACACTATTAGAACAAAGTCAGTAAAAAATTTTGTTAAAACTACTAAAAATTAGTTAAAAATGATACTGCAGAAAAAACTGCTAAAATTAGCAGATTATTTTTGCTATATACATATTATTAATATAAGAACAGCAAAAATAAAACTGTTAAATATGCAGAATTTTAGTTATATTGGAGTTAAATTTTTGTTAATGGAAAATAGCAAATTAACCTTCTAAAATCAGAAAAAATTTTGTTAAATAATGTGTGGCCTAAAAAATCACAAACAAATTTAAAATTTTCGAAGTTTTTTTCGATTTTTTTTTAAATGCAAATAAAAATCTAGGCTTTTGAAAACAGCAGTTTACAATTTTTTAGCAAATATTTCTGCTGATTTTAGCAGGATAGAGACTGCTATTCGCATTCAACTAAATTTAGCTTCAAAATAGCAAAAATTTTGTAAATATAATAGTTTATTTTTGCTATTTTTAGATCTACTAATATTTAGCAAAATTTTCTCCAGATTTTACAGTACAATTTGTTGTTTTCAATTAACTAAAAGTTAACTTAAATATAACTAAAATTCTGTAAATTTAACAGTTTTAATTTTGCTGTTCTTATTTTACTAGTATTTAGCACAAAATCTGCTAATTTCAGCAGTATTTTCTGCAGCATCATTTTAAACTAATTTTTAGTAACATTTTCTGCTATTTTTCAGATTTATTTCTATGAGTGTACATAAAATAAGAATAAAACAATTGATTCTCTTGTAAAGTCCGCAACTATGCAACATGTTTATGGCAGTTTAGCAGCATGTTGCTTAAGTTATATTTATGAATTGTTTAATTAAATTTTTTCATAGTTTTCGTAATTCCTTAGATTCAAATGCATAAATATTACTTTAAAAAAATTCACTTAGGTATATAAATTTAGCTTTCTATTTTATTTTCATTGTGTAATTGACAAAAAAATCATAAATAAATAGTAACAACAGAAAAACAAGTCAATATAAAAGTGTACAAGAAAATTAACTTCATTTTAATTATAATGCAAACATCTTTATAAAAATTCTTATGTTTTGTTGTTGTAACAACAACAACAACAACAACCACATACATACTAACACAAACAATAAAAAGGAAAACAACAAAATGTAGTTTTTTAACTTTATTGTTGTTGCCATTGTCGTATGACGCCATTGTCATTATACATAAATTCTTTTAATTTTATTTATTTATACTGTGTATGTGTGCATAAGTAGTATATAAGTTAGTGTATGTGTGTGAGTGGATAAATGAATGTGTAGTACACGGAGGAAAAAGACGTTTTTGTATATGTTTAGAGGTAATTATATGTATGTTTACAAACTACCATATACATATGTATTTGGAGTATGCTTCCAATTATATTGTTTTTATAGTTACTATACATATATTTCCCGGTAAATATTGGTTTGTTTGTAAATAAGTCATATTTTGTCATCTAAAAATACATATTTTTGCATTTTTAATTTAATAATAATTATATTTGTGGGATACAATTAAACATATATTTGGAAAAACGGCGAACATTCTATGCAGTATGCAGCCAATATAACTTTTGTGGTTGGTAATAATCGTTTAGTTTAGCTAGACGGCATCAGAAAATTTAGTGATAGTTTTCCTTTATTTATTAATTTTATTGTGAAAAATGTAAAAAAATAAAATAAATTAGTATAAATAAAACATAAAATTGTGTTAAAAAGAAAAAAAAATTATTTAAGTGTATATTAAAGTATTAACTTATTACACTATGGAACATTTTTGGGATTTTAAGTGTAACACACATTTCCTTAATAACACAGTACAACAGCCAATCTGGGGGGTGAGAAATTCCAAGTCAGGGTGATGGTACTAGGTCAGTATAGTAAAACCCTCAAAGGGTTTGGCGTTCGTATGTGTCATTTTTTTTTATGACCTTTTAAATTTTTTCCTTATCTTGATGTTTTTTCGCTTAGTTGTAACATTTTGGCAAAAACGTAGTTTAACATAACTCGAGAACCACTTGTCCGATTTTGATTAAACAAATTTAGAAAAATTTAGAATTACAATTTCTCTAATCTGTTTCTATACCGTTTTCCTATATGTGCAACACTTTCGAAGTTAAAAATGAATGTATGAAGGGAAAAAAGTATTTTTTGCCTAAAAATTTAAATATTTTTTTTTAAAAATTCATAAAAAATCCAAAATGGAAAAAAGTGCCAAAACTAATTACTTTCGCGTAAAGTCACATAACTCATGAGCAAAAAAAGGCATAGATCATGAAAATCGATGGACGCGTTTCTCATTTATTCACAATTAGGTAAATGTATGAATTTCAAAAATTTGCTCCAGATATGCACAACATTATTTGGAGAAAACATTGACACTCACAAGCCGAACTCTCTCAGAACGCGTTAAATTTTGTTTATAGGTTATGTGACTTTACATGAAATTAATAACACTTGATCCTTTTTTCCGTTTTGGATTTTTTATGAATTAAAAAAAAAAAAATTTTAATTTTTAGGCAAAAAAATATTTTTTTTTCTCCACAAATTTATTTTTACCGGCAAAACTGTTGATTATAAAGAAAAACGTTATATGAACGGATTAAAGAAATTGTAATTCTAAATTTTTATAAATTTGTTTCATCAAAATCGGACAAGTGGTTCTCGAGTTATGTTAAACTACGTTTTTGCCAAAATGTTACAACTAAGCGAAAAAACATCAAGATAAGGAAACAATTTAAAAGGTCATAAAAAAAAAGTACACATACGAACGCCAAACCCTTTGAGGGTTTTACTATACTGACCTAGTACCATCACCCTGACTTGGAATTTCTCACCCCCCAGATTGGCTGTTGTACTGTGTTATTAAGGAAATGTGTGTTACACTTAAAATCAATTGAATGCTTCATTTGCAAAATCAATTACCTCCACTTCTGAAATTTATAAAATTTTAATTTCAAAACACTTTATTCACTCCTAACCGTTTAATATTCAAAACAAATTTCTCTGATAATAAATACTAACACTACTAAATGGGAAAATTTATAATTCAAAATGAATTGTCAAAAACATTATCTACTATTTTTTCAGTTTTCTCAGTGAGACTCGTTAATTTTTCTTTATGGAGTTAACCAATTTGGCAAATGAAGCATTCAATTATTGCTGCATTTTCTATGAAACAATTTTTAATTAAAAATTGATATAATGCTTTTATGATATTATCTGATGACGATTTTTCCTAAAACTAGTGACGATTCTGAACATTTTTGGCCGGAAAGATCTGGCATCACTACCTCCATCTACCTTGTTTTGCTTTTACCGAGTGTCTATATATGAAACATTAAAACTTCCTTGGAATTTTTCCTGTACTAAAATATATCTTGCAGCTATTTTAGTCTGTTGTAGGTAAATTGTTGGTATTTATTTTTATATTCAACTTTAAGATACTTAGCAGACCAAAGCATCAGACAGACAGACGGGTAACTTGACTAAACGACAGGGAAATGTATTTTGAACTGTTTTTGCAATTGCTGTTATTGTTCGTGGCTTTGTGTTGACGTTGCTGTTGTTGCTCTATGCGAAAATAATTGAGGTAAAAATTTTAATAGGTTTTTATGTCAATCACAGTGTTGCCAGATAACAGAAATTTGGAATCAAATTAGGTATTCCAACTACGGTTTGACGACACTTTTCCGAGGGGAGGAATTTCACTAAATTTCGAGAATTTTGCCCCTATTTTTAATCTTTTTAGTGCAGATATTTTTGGTAAAATAAAACAATTAAATCTCAGGATCCAAATATTGTTGGTTCTATACAATCGCTGTTTAACGAATACTTGCCCCTAAATTCCTAAACACTTTGTAAAGTTATAGCAAAACGTCATTTTCATACAAAATTTGTTCAATAAACCTCCTATAATTTTACAAAGCGTTTATGAATTTAGGGGTTAGTTTTTATCTTTCACTAAAAATGTTTTTTTACACATTTTATATCTTCTATAAAAAGAATTTTTAAAATCCATACATATTTTTTTATTGTTTTTATGTCGACGCAAAAATATCAGAAAAACTCAATTCCTTATTTTCTGACGATGATTAATTTACAATGTTGAAGCCACTTTCAAAGACAAATTATGATGAAATTGAATTGATAATGTTGAAAAAATCAATTATCATTTTTTTATTGCAAGTAACTGATGAATGGGGTGATACCCAGGAAATAATTGTATGTTATTCTCTATCATGAAAATGGTAAACTTTTTGGAACAATAAATAAAATCTAATATGACAATATCATATTAGATTTTGGTCTTGAGGTAGAAAAATATTCTAGCTAAAAATATATAAAAATATGTCTGAAAAAACAATTTTTGTATTTTTTAATGCAAAATTTAAATTAATTTTAAATAAGTGCATATTTTTAAAATTTTTAATGCAAATTTTTCGATTTTTAATACAGACAAAAACACATCTAACCCTGTTGCATATTTTTAAATATTTTAAATTTTGAAACGATTATCCCTCAGAGAATTTTCTCATAATATTTGAAACATTTCACACATTTTATAATTTTTCAGATTTTTACATTCGTTGTTCAACATGGCTAAATTTATAGCTTGAGAACACTTTCGAGAAAAATTCAGACATGTGTAATTTTTAACATTTTTATATCTCTTATAAAATTATTTAATTTTGCTCTTAATTTTGCAAAGCCACCAATTTTTAAAAAGTGGTATTTAATTAGGTAATTTTAATTAACAAGCATTGATTTGGGCTCATTTGAAATTAAGAAAAAACGTCTATAGCAAATCTTGTAATATATTTTTGATAAAAATTATTATTGTGGCAAAAGGGAACACTTTTATAGTCATTGCTTTTAAACTATAATTTTTGGATAAAATTAATTCCAAAGTCATCCTGGAAAAACCTCCGTTATAAAAATTTTATAAGTGATAATGAAGGAAAAGTGTTCGCTTTTGCTCCATAGTGTTACATAATTATATAAAATTGTATCAGTCGATATATTACTCTAGCACCTTTACTATAAAAAAGAAAAAGTCGATTTTTAATTACAAAAGTCGACTATTATTTTAATTTTCGTGCCATACAAATTATTTAAAATATACCTTAAAATTCTGTTTTAAATTTGAAGTTTTCATTTGTTTTTATTTTATATATATGTATTTTATTTTTATTGTTTTAAAATTTTGTTTCAATTTATTTACAAATTTCCTTTTTATTTTCGAATATTTTGTTTTGGTTTTCAATTGGCATTATTTTAAAAGGTTCATTTTAAATATTTTGTATAGTATGGTTAAAACAAAACCTTTGCTTTAAAATAAAGTCGACTTTAACAAAAATATACCTTTGAAAAATATTGATAATAAGGCTGTATAATTTTATTATTAATCGGGTAGCCAAACTTTTATCCTATCTTACGCTTTTTACTACGCTGTTATATCAAATATATATAAATATATAATCCTTTAAATTCCTAGGAGGAACATACACTGATAGAATTTTGTGCATAGTATTAATGAATTTGTTCATTAATCCAATGATTTTTTTCATTGAAAAGTCCCCAAAGAACGCGTTCATTAGATCAATGAAACGTATTCATTAAATGAAAACTAATTGAAAAAAATATATTTTTTTCCGTTACTTTTTTATTTATTTTTATTTTATTAATTTTTATTTGTACATATATTTCTTTTTCGTTTTTATAACGTTTTTGACATCTCCCCGAACCCGCAATCATCAGAATGTAAACATTATCGCGTTACCGATTGATCTAAATAGCCAAAACAAAATGATGTCATTATTTGGACTTTTATATTTAAATAATTTCAGTTTGCAACCCTAGCGTTCATTACTGGAACATATATCTATTTTAGTAATTAGCAAATTCAAAACCCTTATAAAAATTATAGCATATCTTACGGGTTAGTTGAAAATATATAATGAAAAAATTCATTAAATTAATGAATTTTTCATTAACTCAATGAATTTTTTCATTTAATCAGTGAATTCAGATTAATGAAATCGATTCATTAATAGTATGAACGAAAATTCTATCAGTGTAGGACCACACATACCGTTTTGAAAAACTAATTTAATTTTAACTTTTATATATTTCAATTTGAAATTTTCATATTAAAAAATGTAAATTTAAAAATTACTTTTACATTTAAAATTTTAACAAAAGTAAAATCAACCTTTCTTGACAAAAATTTTTAAAATCTTGCGATGACAATAGACTTTTCGATGAAGTCTTCCGTTATTTTGATAGAAAACTATTTTCAAGGAAACTTCTTCTCTCAAGTAATTTGAAAAAAGGAGGCGTACAATTTAATTTAAAACTTAGTTTGGCACAGACTAGGTATATCAAAATTTATTTTGGAGATTTTTGGGGATTTCAACTTTTAAATTGGGGACATGAGCTAAAACTTTTCTGGCTACACTCGTTAATCGCTTGTTTGCATGTGAGTATAAGTCTGAAAATTGTGTTTTGAAATGTAATTGTAATCTTTTTTGTTTTTAAACATATTTTTTTGCATAATGCAAATTATGGTTTTTAAGATTCTAAAAACATTTATAATTGAAACATGTTTATAAGGACATTTTTTGTTATTGCATAAAGAAAAAATTCTTTAGCAAAAGGTGTTTCCTATATCTTGACATCCCAGTGTAGAATCGGTAATGGGGTAGCATTAGTTTTTGGACTACCAGTGTCCAGATGGAAAAATACGAACATCACAGATTTGGTATAATTGAAAGAAAGCCTGGAACGGGTAGAACAAAAGGACCAGAAACGAAACCAGAGCCAATAAGGTGGAGAAGCTATTGAGGACGATTCCAAACATTTCTGGTCGCGAAGTGGCACGATGCGTGAATGTTCGAAAAGTTTTGTGCGCAGAGATAAGGCTAACGTTGGGCTCAAAACATTTAAAGTTCAGAAAGTTCCGCACAGAAATGCTAAAAAAAGAGAAAACTTCTCAAAACATATTTTTTCAAAACTTCGAATGTTGTGTAATGGACTACGAAACTTACGTTTTGACAGACTTTGCGCAGCTTCCTGGTCAGGAATTTTATGTGGCGGATAGTCGAGACAATGTTTTGTTACATTGCGGTCAATAAACTCAGATATTTCTATTAAAGAGGGTCTTCAAAAGAGTTTACTTCCACTTCTAAGACAAGACAACGTATCTACATTTTTCTGGCCAGATTTGCCACCTTGCCATCCCGAGTAAAAAAGTTTTGATATAATCATATATTATTTTATATAATTGCATATAGTAACTTATAGTTACATATGGCCACATATGCTTTTAAATTCAAGCAGATACACTTTTATATAGTCATATGTTAGATATTTTTTCCTCAAAGGTTTTAATATGGAGACATATGTGATTTTATATTATTACATATTTGCCTACATATATATGTATTTGCTATATATAAGTACATAAAGTAACATATAAAAGATAGAATTACATGTACGTTTATATATAATTTAGTATGACACTATACATAATAATATAAAACTATGTGGATCCAAATAAGAAATATTTTATAATTTGTGTTAGTTATGATTATATATTGACGAATATGAACCCATATATAACTTAGACATATATCATCCCACATAGGCAATTTTTTCAAAGTGATTTTATATAAAAATATATAAGGTCCATATAAAACCGTATTGTATTATATTTGGTTCCATGTTATCAATGATTTTGAACTAGTTTTAGATTTAGTAATTACTAGGGATTGGCGCGTGACACGAAATGTTCGTGAGACACGTTATTCACACGTGATCGTGAGTAATAATTACTATACTTAAGTGATTCGTGCGTGAGCGTGAGTAAGAATAACCCGTGCATGATTCGTGTGTGAGTTTATTTTTTGCATCATATGTTTTTAGTAATTTTTACTGTTTTGCGTGAGAATTTTCTGATTGTAAGTTTTTAATATACTCATGTGTGCTGAGTAAGAAACGAAATGCTCGTGTGTGAGTAATTTGTTTTTTTTGAGCATGAGTCAAAAATGGCTTACGCGCCGCACCCATAACATTAACAACACTGAAGCTTTAATACGAAATTCTCTATACTATAACGTACACTTGACTGATTTCTTATATCTTGGTTGTATATCCTATTAATTAATCCTTTAACTTTAAAATTTCAGTGTTGTTAACTTTATTTTAAAATTACTAAATTAAAAGTAATTTTTTTTTCATGTTTATTGCACTGTCATGATAAATCTGGATAAAAGTAAATGGAAGATTTATCGAAATTATAAGATCTCCAGCAGGCCTGGGGTTAATCATTACATTTTGTAATTAATTACACATGCAATTACACAATTACATGTAATTGTAATTGAAAAAAAACTCATCTATAATTACATATTATTTGTAATTGCAATTCAAAAAAAAACATTACAATTACAAGTAATTGAAAATTTTTTTTTATTTAAAAAAATAATTTTTGTATGTATATTGTTAGATATGGTCCTATATAATATGATAAAAAGTATAAGGTTAATATTTAGATATAATTGTATCAAACTATGCCCACTTTTATAACATTTTATATAATTTTATACAAAAATATATAATTTGATGTAATTGGATGAGGACAAAATTCGGATACAATTGTATCGAATTGCATAAAATTGTATCAAATTGTACCAAATTGTATACAATTGTATACAATTCGATACAATATGATACAATAAGACGTTCTCATTTTTCGGATATAATTATATCTAATTACATAAAAGATTATATATAATTAAATATAACTTCATATGGCTCCATATCATTTTTTTTACTTGGGATTACAGTAAAAGCACAATAGAATAATACAATCAAAATAATGTTGCTTTTGTAGCAAAAGATGCCAACTCACCAAACTCAACTAATGAAGGCCACATCAGTGCCTAACACCATTACTAATTTTAAATACAAATGGACAGCTGGTACCAAAAAAGTCGAAAATACTGTAAAATTGCTATATATAAAATGAAAAATTTATATCACGAGATTAATATATTATGTAAAATGGCACAGAATATAAATTTATAAAAATGTTTTATTCAGCTTTTTATGTGTTATATTTTTTAATGGCCCACTTCTGCAAGTGCTGAAGTACTTCTTGATTATTTTCATTGAAATGTAATAAATCCTATATGAAATATAAGATCATATATTATGTTTGTAGGGTTTCAAAAAAAATTCGGTTACTACACAGAGATTTTTTTTTTGAGAAGATTTAATGAATTTTTTCAGTAAACTCCAAAAAGCTAATGAAAAATTTCTTCATCTTAACGAAAAATATTCATATATTTTACGAAACCGTTTTATTGAATGCATGAAGTTTTTAATAAATAAAATGAAAACTTTCATATAATTGTATGAAACACTACATTCATTTAAAGAAAAGTTTCAATGGACGGGTTGCAGTGAAACTTCATTGCTTTAATGCTGGAATTCATTAGTATCATGCAGATAATTCTCCAGTGTTTGACTAAAAAACTGAGTATTGGGCTTTCCAATAAAATTTAACAATTCAGTTTGTTAATTACACAGTACAACAGCCAATCTGGGGGGTGAGAAATTCCAAGTCAGGGTGATGGTACTAGGTCAGTATAGTAAAACCCTCAAAGGGTTTGGCGTTCGTATGTGTCATTTTTTGTTATGACCTTTTAAATTTTTTCCTTATCTTGATGTTTTTTCGCTTAGTTGTAACTCGAGAACCACTTGTCCGATTTTGATGAAACAAATTTAGAAAAATTTAGAATTAACATTTCTTTAATCCGTTCATATAACATTTTTCTTTATAATCAACAGTTTTGCCGGTAAAAATAAATTTGTGGAGAAAAAAAATATTTTTTTGCCTAAAAATTAAAATTTTTTTTTTTAAATTCAAAAAAAATTTTAATTTTTAGGCAAAAAAATATTTTTTTTCTCCACAAATTTATTTTTACCGGCAAAACTGTTGATTATAAAGAAAAATGTTATATGAACGGATTAAAGAAATTGTAATTCTAAATTTTTCTAAATTTGTTTCATCAAAATCGGACAAGTGGTTCTCGAGTTACAACTAAGCGAAAAAACATCAAGATAAGGAAAAAATTTAAAAGGTCATAAAAAAAATGACACATACGAACGCCAAACCCTTTGAGGGTTTTACTATAATGACACATACGAACGCCAAACCCTTTGAGGGTTTTACTATACTGACCTAGTACCATCACCCTGACTTGGAATTTCTCACCCCCCAGACAATAATCCCAAAAATGTTCCATAGTGTTATTAGTTGTGGTAACTATTCGGGTGGAACTTTTTTCCTATGTGTATATTTTAAATATTTGTAAAAAATCATTGAACATTTAAATAAACATAAAAATTTACGTTTTATTAATTTAAAAAAATATATTTTTATTTAAATTTTTGTTCTTAACCTACAGTTTTAAACAATAAAATGACACAATTTTATTTTCAAAAGAGTTTCATTGAAATTTGCTGATGTCTCAAAAGTTTTCGGCAAATGAATTTAAATCATTATTTATTTAATTTACGACTACTTAAGCACTTAATCGTATCTGGCCCTTTCAAAATAAGTAGTTTTCAAAACATATATTTCACCATTTAAATAATATCGTAAATATTGATGATTATGTTTTGAGTAATAGTTTGATGGTAACCAATGTTGTATACTTAGATCAGATTGTTGATCTGAGATTTCCCAAAATTCAGTTTGTGCAATTTGAAAAAACTTTAATAGTTGAAGAATCACCAATAAAATATTCCAACAAGAAAACATAACTCAGACTAAATGTTTTTTTATTTCGTGTTTAATCAATTTTGAGTTGTTAATTGTGAAAGTCCAATTCAGCTGTTTAGTGTTCTAGATATTAGTAGATATGAACATATTCAAAAAAGTATATATGTTTAATCGACAAAAACGAATTAAATTAACACTTTACTGACTATTATATGAACAGGCTAAAATATACTGAATCAGGCTTATAATTAACTTTAAATTTAAGGATTTATTATATCACAGTGATTGCAAATACAATTCTAAATTTGTTTTTAAAATAATGTCTGTATTAAAATAAGTCTCCATTCTCAATTCAAAAGAAATAAAGTGTTATGATGACCACATTTACTTTAAAAAATCTGTATTGAAATGATGCAATATTAATTTGTTTCACATTCAATATAAATAGATCATCATCAGTTATTAACCCATAAAGTCATGAATACTGATGATGGGTTTGTAGCGAGACCCGAAAATACGCATTCTATTCTGCTGGCCTAATCGCATTTTTTCAATTTTTATTCTCTGTAATTTACTTGTAAATTTTATCATCTTATTTTAATTTGAAAATAATTTAACGAAAAGTGTGATAATATGTGATCTCAAAAACTAACGAAAACCATTCATTTACCAATTAAAAGATCAAGTATACATAAACTTAATTCAATTTCAATGAATAAAATTTAATTAATCATTTTCTGTGTTTTCACATAAGTTTCCTTTAAAACTAACGATTCACTAATTTTAAAGTTTTACTAGTGAAATGAAAAACATAATATACACTGCCACCTATTGTAGAGTGTTATAGAAAAGGGAAATATTTATTTTGCTTAGCTGTACATCCCACTTAATTAAAAAATGTAATCAACAAATTATATACGTGGCTCTCACTGAAAGTTATTGAAAAGATACATTTAAAATAATTTTCGTTTAGCCGCCTCTGAATTTAATCAAGTAGAAAAATTAAAGGTATTTCAACTATATGATGCTATACAACAAGTGTAAGTTGGTTATTATTCCAGGAAGAGACCTTATTACCCTAGTATAAAAGATTAGCTATACGGAGGAATTAAAAACCTTTAGATTATCATTTTAGTACTGCTATGTGTTTTTAATAGATTTTCAGGAGAGCGAAAAAACTGTTAAAAAATAATCTTTTAAGATATTTTTATTGACATCATATGCCTTAATGATGATTTTAGTAAATAAGGTGTGAATCATTAAGGCATATGATGTCAATAAAAATATTTTAAAAGGCTATTTTTAACAGTTTTTCCACTCTCCCCAAAACTAGTTAAAAAACACATAGAACTTAATTTCAAAATCTTAATGTCGATTTTTTTTTGAAAAAGCTTAAAAAATCACAAATGAAAAATAAAAAAAATATTTTAAAAACAACTTAAAAATATAATTTTTAACAATTATCTTAATTTTTGCATTAAAAAATACAAAAATTGTTTTTTCGGACTTTCTATATTTTCATATATTTAGTTGAATATTCTTCTACCTCAAGTCCAAATTCTAATATGATAATTGTCATATTAGATTTTTATTTGTTGTTTTACCAAATCAGACAGTTCATATACGAAAGAACAAAATTCTCGTCCCGTTGATTTTTTGTACCTTATGTCTCGGTTTGAGTAAGAAAGTTATCATTTTCTTATTGCGGACAACTGAAGAGTAGAGTGATGTCTACGAAACAATTGTATTGTCTATCATGAAAATGATCAACCCCTTTTTGAAACAACAAATAAAAATCTAATATGACAATATCATATTAGAATTTGGACTTGAGGTGGAAAAATATTCTAACTAAATATATGAAAATATAATTTTTATCCAGCGGGTTAATGTTTCGACTTTGGTTGCAAGTATCTCCGCTCGAGGGCATGGTGCGATTATACCAATTAGATTACCAATTTTCGCACGATTTCTGAATTTCAGTTGAATATGGCTTAATAGAAAATATATAGAAGAAAATATAAATATTTCCAAAAAAAAAAATATTTAAGCAAATATCAGTTAGATGGCTGTAAGGGTACTAGGCTTATTGGCGGACTCAGTAGTCCGATATTTGGAATCATGATATATGGCTTTATATTACACCTGCGGTCACACACTTCTTACCTATTGAATGCAAAATACCGCACTTTTTGATTTCCCGGGAAAGCGGGAAATTTATTTTGAATTCCCGGGATCCCGGGATCCCGCAAGGGAAATAAATTAGAAAATAATAATTTAAAAATTTTTATAAATAAAATATTTTAAAGATCTAAAATCTTCATGATTTTTCTTGGACTTTTCGTAGTGAGAAAGAAATAATTGTATATTAGCAATTATATAAGTTTAATTATATATTTTTAAAAATTGAATAAACTAAAACTAATTTTTAGACTAAAAAGCTTTTCCGTCAAAAAATAAAAAAATTAATATAGAAAATAATTTTAGAAAATTGGAAAAAAAAATTTTAAATTATGGGAACAAATTTCAACTTACTTGAAAATTTTTAAAAATCAATGGACAAATTTGTCTTTCATTCTGAATACAATAAGTGCGATTCAAAATTTTTTATACAAACACTATTTTAAGAGGCACTGAAAGGAACTTAAAAAGTTCGATAAAGTACACAAATTAATCAGTGTGTTCGTTAAACCGACAATCTTACGACTTTTACTCAATCAATGTTTTGGTTAGGTACTCTTTGAATTTTTCCAGTTGTGGTAAAAGTAACAAATTATAGTAAGTTAACGAACAAGCCTAATGTAAAATATTTACTATTTTCAAAAGGTTGGAAAATTTTGCATAAGAAAATTTAAAATAATTAACTTTATTATTTTGAACTGCATTTTTTGAAATCCCGGGATTCCCGGTTCAAATTCTCGGGATTACGGGAACTGAAAAATGCTTAATTTCCCGGGAATCCCTGGACGGGAAATCCCTGATTTCAGAATTCTCCCTTATCGGCGCGCTATTAATGGGCGTGGACCACCTAGTTTTCTCAAATCATATATTTTGAAAGTGGAAGTCTGCATACTAAATTTGGAGACGCTAGGGATTTTCGGCCATAGTGCAGTGGGGTCGTTTAATCGTGTACGACAACATACGCGTATGAAAGTACTAGGTGAAATCCATAAAGTTTTAATATAATTCGGTCAATGAAACTATTTAAGCAGAAAATAATTTTACTTATATACTTTTACCTCTAGCTGCCACATTTTTTATCCGATTTTCATAAGTAATACCTTTCTGGAAAGGCTGTAATGTTATATTGTTTAGAACTTTATTAGTTGTTTCAAAAAGCCACCTCAAGATGGCGCTAATCTAGCATTTATTACAAAATTGCAAAAAATTTAAATTTCGGAGCCTCGAAAATGATTTTTTTGATATGTCGTAGAGGAACTTTTTTTCCCCATGCTAAAAGCTTTCGAAAAATCGAGTACGCAATATCGATTGCTAAATCGACCCACCCTAATATGTATATATATTTGTTCCTTTTACTCCTGCAAGGAGCATAGGGCCGCAACATATTTTTAAAATTATTTATAACTAATTTTTAAGAACTCATTCGATAAATTTTACACAATGTATTGTTAAAATATAATATTTCCATCTTTCTGTTATCAAAGATGGCGCCACCAATGTATCCGAAGTTTTAAAGATGGCGCTATTTTTTCCTCCCGATTTTTTTAAATGGCCGGTATCTCAAAAACTAAGAGATGGAGCAAAATTGACGAAAACCCCTAACCATATAATATACCCGTGAAAAGGTTATCTCTATCAAAATATGGTGGGGGACCCTCAGAAATTTTTAATAAAAATTTTCTACTTCATAAAATGGCCCATATCTCGAAAACTAAATGAGATAGAGCAAAACGGACAAAATGTTTACTCCTTTGAAGTGTGCTTACATGCCCTTAGATGATATGGACTAGTCCCGAGGAGGGCCCCGAGACCCTAGACTTGAACAGGTTTTACGACACAATATAATTACTTACAAATGAAACTTAGGTGCCTATTCCTACGAAAAGTCTGTGACTCTTAGTTATGACTCTATTCCCCATGTATTTGTTGTTGCAAAGTCATAATAAATTATATTTATTCAAAGTTTTGTTTGAAATCTTCAAAAAAATTAAGACCTCGTATCGATACAATCATAACATTGACAAATAAAATTTAAATTTTTTGAATTTTATTGCTGTTTTGTATGGAAAGTTGTGACTCTCAGTCTTAAAAATAGACTTATAACAGTGAGAGCGAGTCACAAGTGGTAATAGGCACCTCAGTCTTATTAATTTTTTACTTAAATTTAGATTTGTTAAATTTAACATAAAATCTTTTAAAATCAACAAATTTTATATTTTCAGCCAAAAATCACAACAATAGGTTTTGTTTAAATAACAAATTTGTCTGTTCAGCTAACAGACTTATTATTTTGAGTGTACAAACATGTGAAGGAAGAATAAAAAATTACATTAAGAACAATAAATTAATTTTTCGTATATCTTTATGATTGACCCACGAATATCTTTTAAGCTGTTACCAATATTTCGAAATTTATTAATTGCTTTTGCAATTATTATTTTTTTTTTAAACATTTTCTTTTGTTTTGTCTGTCCCATTTATATTTTATTGCTGAAAATGCATAATGATGGTATGAATTTAATTTTTATTTGGTATAAAATGATTTGAGTTTTCAATTTCCAAATAGTTACCTTTGATATCATAGTTTGTATAGATTAAAGTACGACAAAAGTTCTTCTCTAAAAATAAAAATGAAAACTTTCGCATTTGTTGCCGTCTTTTGTTTGGTGTCTGCCGTTATTGGAGATACTATTCAATTAGAACCTACCGAAGGTATCCTCATACCAGCTCCAGTTGCTGAATCATTACGTTTTGCTCGTTCTCCATATGGTGGTTATCAAGCAGCACCAGCTGCTTCTTCATACTCGGCTCCAGCTGCTCCATCATACTCGGCTCCCGCTGCTCCATCATACTCTGCTCCATCATACTCAGCACCAGCTGCACCATCATACTCAGCACCGGCTGCTCCTTCATACTCAGCACCGGCTGCTCCTTCATACTCGGCTCCCGCTGCTCCTTCTTATTCTGCTCCATCATACTCTGCTCCAGCTGCTCCTTCATATTCAGCTCCAGCAGCTCCATCATATTCTGCTCCAGCTGCTCCTTCATATTCAGCTCCAGCAGCTCCATCATACTCTGCTCCAGCTGCTCCTTCATACTCTGCTCCATCATATTCTGCGGGTATCCCATCACCACCTTGCCCCAAAAACTACTTGTTCAGTTGTCAACCTAGATTGTCAGCAGTTCCTTGTGCTGCCCCAGCTGCTTCTTATTCCGGTGCTTATTCCCACTATGTACCACAATATGCCGTTCCTGTTGTAAAGGAATTGTACTGATAACGTTTGCTGCTGATATTCTGGTCATTATTTGTAAATCTAAAAAAATAAAATTGTTTAATAAAATGCATTTAGAAAAAAAAAATTTATTTGTTCTTACTCTTTGCACGCAACACGCTACAAGATCTCTTAAAATTTCACATCAACATAATCCGTTGAAACCAATGTCATATAATCGTTTTTAATCCAGAATTAAAAAATCCTACAAATTTTTCAACTGTTCCTAAAGTTGCATCCCAGGAGGTCCGCAAAAATAAATAATTTCCAGAATTACTAATTTTTAATTCAAATATAAAAGACAAGTTCCCTATCATTACTCTACAAAACCTATTACCCGGAAATGAGTTTTGTAAGAATAAATGAAGGTAGGGATCCCCTTACTTTTTTATTACAAAACCTATTATTTAAAACAAGGACATGTCCATCGAGGTAATTGCTTACCTAGTAAAATGTTATTCTTAACTTACATGTTACTCTTACTCATTACATCTACGCTAAAAGTAACCTTCAACCAAAGTCGAAACGTTGACCAAAGTCGAAACGTTTTAAAAATTAAATATTTCATTTTTACTAATAATTCTAATCTAACTAAGAAGGAAGGTATCCTAATGGGTTAGGGATTTAATAAGGGGTAAAAAATACCCAGTTTATTTATTTTTTAAACGTATTTCTTATAATTTCCAAGCAAAATTGACAAATTGTGTAGCAAATGAAAGATTTTTTGGGGTACACATAGGGTTTTAAGTTCGGAAGTTCCCTGGAAAATAGGAAATGGTTTATGGTTTAATTTAACAATTTTTTTTATAAACAAAATACATTTAAATGAATGTTTTTTAGTCTGACTATAGACCATAACATAAATTAATATCACTTTCTGTTTAAATTATTTTCAAATTAAAGAAAGATGATACAATTTTCACAAGTAGATTACAAAGAATAAAAATTTTTGAAAGAATTCGATAAGGCCAGCAAGACAGAATACGTATTTTCGGCTTTTGCTACAAAACCATCATCAAAAACATTTTTTGCGATTTCCTCCTTCAAACGATCTAGTTGGGCCATATAGCGATCGCTATTGATGGTCTGCCCTTTTTGAAGGTAATCAATGTACAAAATTCCAGCCGCATCCCAAAATAGTGATGCCATAACTTCACCAGCTGACTGTTACGACTTTGGCTTCTTCGGCCGGGGTTCGACAGTTGCTGTCCACTTAAATGACTGCCGATTCGAATCTGGAGTGAAGTGGCAAATCCAAGTCTCGTTCATTGTTACATACCGATGAAGAAAGTCCTTTTTGTCTCACCGAAACAGCTCCAAACAGCTCTGAGAATCATCGACACGTTGTTGCTTTTGGTGCACTGTGAGCAAACGCGGCACCCATTTCGAAAACAGCTTTCTCATGGAGAAATGTTCATGCAAAATAAAGCACACATGTTCCTTCGATATCTTTAAGGTAGCAGCTATCTCCTGCAACTTCACTTTACGATCTGCCAAAATGATTTTGTAAACTTTTTGATGTTTTCCGATATCATCACCTCTTTTGGGCGACCAGAACGTTCGGCTTCATCGGTGTTTGTACGACCACGTTTAAAGTCAGCCACCCCAAGCTTAGCTTGAACGGTGTTTTTTGCCATTAAAAAGCAATGATAAATCAACACACGAAATTGCTATACTATAACAGCTGGAACTTGTTCAGTAATGAACGAATTGTCATTAAATTCTGACAGATATCATCTCAAGGTAGGTAGTTTCAAAAAATCATATGGATTTTTCATTAGTGGCGCCACCTATCATGCGGATTTTTCAGCCGATGTGTTATTTATATTTTAATAATGTGAATAACAATTGAACCCTGTGAATTCAGCACCCTCCTTTTTTTCAGCAAATATTTTTGTTGATATTAACAGGATAATTGCTATTTGCATTTACACCTACAAAAAAAATTTGTTGTCCCAACCGAATTTGGTTCCAACCGAATCGTTCGGTTGCTGCAACCAAAAATTCGGTTGTTTCAACCCTATTTCGGTTGTCACAACGTTATTTCGGTTGCAACAACCCTATTTCAGTTGGTACAACAGAAATAGAGTTGTGACAACCGAATTATCGGTTGCAGCAACCGAACTATTCGGTTGGAACCAAATTCGGTTGGGACTACAAATTTTTTTTTGTAGGTGTAGTAGCTTCTTATATTATTTTTACATGTTTACTTCTCCACTCTGCAGAGTCAATTCTGTTCCTTTCTTTTTCGCACTTACGTATTTTTTGTACCATGTTATCTCTATTTTAGTTCACTCTACTCTGCAGCATGAAGACCTCCAGCATTGTGAATCCAGCTTAGTTCTCGAGAAGCTTTAAAGTTTCTGAATAATTCTATTTTGAATGACTAAAAATTTTAATTCATTTTATTAAAACGTGAATCATGAAACATTTTTGTTCAATCATTTAGCCAAATGATATACGAAAATTAAGGTCGTTCACAAGGGGTATGCTATTTGTTGTATCGTTGTATCGTCCTAACAAAAAACAGTGTTGTTAAAATTTAAATTGAAAAAATACAACATTTGAGAATAGCACGATACAACATTTTTACGTATGGTTAGTGTCCTATGTTTGAGTGTGCTAACAGATAGAATACCCAATAGCAAATCGTTGTTAAAGTCAAATAAAAATTATAACAACAGTTTTTTGTTAGGACAATACAACAAGGAGTGTGCTACAACCTAATTGTTTCCATTAAACTGAAATATGGTTAGAATAATACAAATAAAGTACATACCATACGGAAAAAGAGACCGGTTCCAGATGACACGCAGGATAGGTCCCAAGGGGGCGGAGACCGGCGTTGATCGGACCTTTTATTTGAAAGAAACATATCAATTTAACATGGGAGTTGTCATTGGAAATGACCAATTGCCACAGTTTAGGCACCTTGTGACACGTAAGATGGTGTGTCTAAAAATAGCTTTTCAAATAAACTAATAAAAAATTAAGAATTAAAAGTAATCTACTAGGCGTCGAAGTAGGGCTCGATAACACAACCTTCTGCTTGTATGGCAAACGCTCTACCGTCTGGGCTAATGTTGCTTGTGGATGATAATGGCTGATGGTAAAGTTATATATTTTTCGTTTCTGTTCAAAAGAAAAATTAAAAACAAACACTACAAGCAAATAAAAAAAAATGGGAAAGAAAAAAATAGAAAAGAAAACAAAATTAACAGACACACAAATATAGTGGAAGTGCCTTGAATATGCCCCCGATTGACCGGTCATGGGATAGGTCCTTTAATGGCAGTTGACTCGTTTTTTGCGTTGGCCATAATTAAATTAAAAAATCAATTAAAAATTAGAAAATCACCTCAAAAACTCTGATAATATAAATAAAATAAAAAAATATAATAAAATAAATAATAAAAATTTTAAAAATTCCCCTTAAGTTAAAAAGAAAAGTTAAATGAAATATCAATTGTTAAAATTAATATTCCTACTTGTGACTCATTGTGACCGTCTTAAGCCTATTTTTAAGACTGAGAGTCATAACTTTTCATACAAAACAACAATTACAAAAAATTAAAATTTTATTTGTCAATGTTATGATTGTATCGATACCAGGTCTTAATTTTTTTGAAAATTTCAAACAAAAATTTGAATAAATATAATTTATTAAAACTTTGCAGCAAAAAATACATGGGGAATACAGTCATAACTAGGAGTCACAGACTTTTCGTAGGAATAGGCACCTAAAACAGCTTTAACATTAAAAAATCGTTATAGATATTTAAAATAAGAACTAAAATAGCAAATAAAGTTCAAAATAAATAAAAGAGTAAAATAAATAAAAAAAAATTTTTAAATATGCCGCGAATTTTGTTTTTTATTTCGGTATCCGTCAAGTTAAAAGTTTGAAACAACAAATAAAAATCTAATATGACAATATCATATTAGAATTTGGACTTGAGGTAGAAGAATATTCTAACTAAATATATGTTAAAAACAACAGTGAAAATAACGGATCAGCAAATACTTAGAAAATTAATTCATTCTCTTTTGTTCATATTTGTACTAATTTAGTAATATGCCTTCGGTTGACCGGTCACGGGATAGGTCTTTGGAGAGCAATTGACTCCTCATTCCCCGTAGGGTACATACTTAAAATTGGTCTATAATTAAAAAAAATTCATGTTCTGATTTGTTGTTATTGGCAGAGCTTTTCTTTAACGATTTTCTTTGCTTTAAAAGATCTTCGAAGTTTTTTTTTTGTTTTTTTATGAAAAAAGAGAAAAATTTAGAGACTTGTTGCAAAAGGTAAAAAAACATTTTTCTAAAGAGTTTATAGAGTGCTGCGGCTCTCTTGCTCATAGCAATTTATGCATTTTGCTGAAATAGTGTTATGAGATTTTTTGTTTTTATTAAATGCTTTAAAAACTTACCCCTAAATTCATAAACGCTTTGTAAAATTATAGGAGGTTTATTGAACAAATTTTGTATGAAAATGACGTTTTGTAAATCTGCTATAACTTTACAAAGCATTTATGAATTGAGGGGTTAATCTCATCAAAATTCAAGTTCACAAAGTTTTAATATTAAAAAATAAATAGTGCATTGAAATATGGAAACCTTTACACACATAATCAAATACCGAATTTTTACAACATTATACAACGTATCAGCAACAATATACATTTTTGTTTGCAAAACTTTTAGAAGACCGCCAAAAAGCGGTCTTCAGAAAATAACAATTTTTTATTAAACAAGTTATAATATAGCGATAGAAAACATAATTACATTTTTTTTGCCTTCGAGCTTTTTTAATATAAGGAATGATTTTCAAACGAGGATGAAAATAAAAATTTCGTAATTTTCAAAAAATTAACTTTTTAATACAGAAAAAACTATTTTAAAAAGTCGTCAAAAACACATTTACGATCTGGCATACATTATCGATAATATCAAAGCTAGTTTAGAATCTCTGCTCGTAAAATGAGTTAAAATTTTTGCTCCAGGACTCACAGGATAACGTCAGAATTCGTCTTAGGAATATCTCTCTAACTCAAAAACTAGCTTAGAGGTTTTTTTGAAATTAAACACAGATTATATACTCAGAGGTTATAGTAAGCAAAACTAATTTCTTCAAAATGCGTAATTTTCAAAAAGCGAAAATCGCCATAACTTCTGAAATAATAACACTAGAACAAGAATTTTTGATGTAATTTTATTTTACTCATTGGATTTCTTGATTCGTCTTCAAACTTTGTGCGATAAATTATAATTTTAATATTTTTTCGATAATAGTAGATTTTCAATAGCAAATATATAGTTTAAATATTATCGCAATCAGAAGAAAGATCATTAGGGGGATAATAACCCAGCAAAAACAGACATTACCGAGTAATTAAGCGAGTAAGTAGCACACAAAGGGTTTCACTACTTACCAGGCTATTTACTCGCAACATTACTTTTGTTCGCGATGTCCAAAAATTCATGGGTGGTCATTACCCTCTCGCTTACAAAAAAAGTGGGAATAACGACTTACCCATAGTGAAAGAATAAGTAGTTACTCACAAAGTGGTTACCCTACATTGTATAATAGTTGGCCATATTGGTAAAATAAAACTTTTTACCTTGGAAAATTTCCTATTTAGTTCAAAACAAATTTATAAATAAAATGTTAATATAAAAAAGACTTAATCAGTACTTATTTAATCAATTACCAGTAAGTGATTACTTTGCACGAATATATAAGTACTTCTATAACTTATTATCGGTAAGTCATTATTTTGTATTTTAAAGTAATGCAAAAGGTAATGACCTGTCATTACCATGTTTTTGCTGGGAAAATGTCTGCAGAAACGAAAAATAATATATTATTTAACTCAACACTTATAAAATAAAAAATCTAAAAAAACGAATACTTTAGCTTAAATTACGAATACTTTACTCTATTTAAAATATCAGTCATGGTTGATGGTCATCATCTACTCATCAATTCGCTACTGCCTGCACTATTGCCAATTTTTCGATTTTTCGTTAGATCTGGCGATTTTAATTTGCATCTATCGAAAAAATTTGTCCAGTAGCTATTAGCTTAAATTAGTATGACTGCCTACTTTAAATTCACGAATTACTAACAATATTTGACTCATAGGGTTACCACGATAATGCAAAAAACAGAGTTTCGAAAAAAATCCGCCAAAACCAGAAATAGCAGGAATATCGAGAAAAGAAAAAAATACGTGTCGCTTAAACTTAACAATGATTCATATTGGTGAACTGAAGAGAGTATTGGGAGTGACTATACATGTCCATATAAAGTAGGGTAGAGGGGGGATCCTTCGCCAGTGGGGCACATACACTAATCCCATTTTTTTCGCTATTAAGGAAGATAAAAAATTGGAAAAAATATATTTTGTGCATTTTTCAATTATCTTTCCTTGACATCCACTTTGATGAATTTATATCGCATGTGGTCGCAGACAGACGTGTTTTTGTGTTTTTTGGGGTGCAAAAAAAATAATAGGAAGCAACTACATTCTGCAATAACTTCCTCAAATCGTGTGATAAGAAAATAATTTTTCATTATGTTAGACCTACGATCCTAAGGTTTCGAAAAATAATAGTTTGATTTTAATAAATGCTTAAAAAGTGTGAAAAAATATTTATTTTATGTTAATGCCTGTCTCTGAGGCACAATCACCTGATGACCCCTGGAGCTAAAAACAGTTGGTGCATCCCTGCCTAAAATGTTCTATAAGACTTTTCTATATGTTTAAAATAGGTTTAGTAGTAAATTAGAACAATCGTGTTCATTCTTAAATTTATATTAATTATTCAGTTTTTTATAATTTTGAAGAATCATTATATTATTGTTTTAAATTATCTTTTTTTTAATGTAATGGAGATTTATTGATTAAAAAGAATCACATATCTTAAAGAACTTATTACAAATTATTACAAATAATTATGTATTAACAAATTTTTTTGTTGAAATTGTATCTAGCTCTTTTGGCGAATATACCCCAGGTTTGCGGCAGTTACGCCGAATTGAGTTGCATACTTTGAAAATTAAAAAAAATAATAGAAAATATGCAAATAATTAGAATAAAAATCACAGAAATTAAAGCCAAGATATGTAGGTTTTTAATTTGAAAGTAATTTTTGAAAAATAATTAGGGGTTAAGAAATGACAGTGCTTTGAAAAAAAGTTTCGATGGATCCCCATTTTTTAAAACAACACCTGCACAAAAACTACAATAAAAAATACCAAAAAAAGGTACCAGATCTCAAAAATCCCTTTCCCAAAATATAACATTTATTTGTTCAAAATGCCAAAGAAATTGAAAAATAAAAACAAAAAATGGGTAATTTCAACCCTAGTTTAACCCTTTTAATCGCCAAAATTACCTATAATCCTAGATACCCAAACCTTAGAATTTTTTTTCTGCAAAATATCCGAATTTCTCTACAAATTATCACGTGAGAGACTTTCCTTGCATGATGAGATCCAGATTTTATTATACTCTGTAGAAATAGCAGAAAAAGTTACTAAAAATTAGTTAACAATGATGCTGCAGAAAAATCTGCTGAAAGTAGCGGATTTTTTTGCTATATACTAGTAAAATAATAACATCAAAAATGAAACTGTTAAATATTTAAAATTTTAGTTATGTTTGAGTTAAATTTTAGTTATTAAATTAAATTTTTAAAAGATTTTTTTCCAATTTTTTTTAATGCAAGTAAAAATCTAGCCTTTTGAAATCAACTGTTTACTCTTTTTAATCCAATTTTTTTCTGCTGATTTTAGCAGGATAGACTGCTATTTGCATACAACTAAATTTAACTAAAACCTAACAAAAATGTTGTAGATATAACAGTTTGTTTTTGCTATTTTTGGTCTACTAATATTTAGTAAAATTTTCTGCAGATTTTGCAGTACATTTTGTCATTTTCAATTTTTTTTTTGCCTTTATTCATAATAATTATATACAGTATTTGTGAAATATTAGTAGAAAGTTCATAAAGATGAACATAGGGCACCAACGTATCTTTTCCAGACTACACGGTCATTGGCAAGGGCTTTCACTTGGTTCCAAGTTTTATTGTTTTTTTCTCTTAGGATTGTGCGTTGCCAGGTGCTACTAGGGCAACCGCGTCTACGATAGCGGTTTCCATTCTAAGGCTGACCTAGCGATATCACTTCTTGGCCTGCGAAGTATGTGGCCTATTCAGGTCCATTTACGCTTCTTTATCTCGAACACAACTGGTTTAATATTTGAGATCGATAGCAGCTGTTCATTTGTCACCCAATTTGGCCACAAAAATTTTTTTTCAATTAACTAAAAGTTAAATATAAATAAAATAAATAAAACAGATTTGTTTTTGCTGTTCTTATTTTAATAGTATTTAGTTAAAAAACTGCTAATTTCAGCAGTTTTTTCTGCAACATCATTTTCAACTAAGTTTTAGTTGCTTTTTGTTGTGCTATTTTAAGAGATTTATTTCTATGAGTGCAGATATGTATTTATCTATTGTGAATGAATATATGTTCATTGCAAATTAAATTTTCTATATGTGACAGCGCATAGAGAAAGGGACCTAAGGGTAAAAAAAACAATTTTTTTTTGTGGACAACATCTGAGCATCGAATAAGACCGATCCCATGCTCTCCTGACCTTAGGTCCCTTTCTATTTTTCGCGTCACATATTGTGAATGAAAATGTGTCGGTTGAGAGTGAATATTTCAGTTATTTGAAAATTTCTCGATGTTGAAAAGGCGTTAGAATTCCCGCTAACCGCTAAAAAAAAATTTTCTCCCGCTATGAGCAATAAAAAAACTAGATTAGCAGGAAAAGCTACAAGTTGGCAACAATGTACATAAAAAAAATCCCCATATATTGTCTGTTTACAGAATATACAGTGCACCACACAACCAACAACAACAAAGACTATAGCAAAAAATAATGTTGAAAATTGCATGTTTGTTATTTGGTTTTTATGCATCAAGTTACATTAAATTCAATGCGAATATGTCAAATTTATTAAGCAGAATTTATTTCACCCATAAACACAAACTATACACAAGTTGCCCATTGGCTTCTTTGTTGCTGGTGTGTTTCGTGATAGTAAAATTACATAGAGTTGACAAAATATAGGATTAAGTTTTAAAAAAAGTTTCTGAGTCGAAATCCAAAGATTTTCGAATTCACTACTCTCACAGACCAATTACCAGGGACTGTTCTTTGTGAAGTTAACCAGAACAATTAAATTTCAAAATCCAGAAATATGACCATGGTCGACTTTAATGTTCAGTGAGGCACTTGCTTCCCTTAAGGTTAATATATGCCCTTTACGATTCATAAAAATTAGATTTTAGCCTATAAATTGAGTTAAAATTAAAGTTCTCGCAATCAAAAAGCAGAATATTCGAAACTCTTTCACATTTTTTGAACAAAAATATTTTAGTGTAAACATTTGTCGTTTATGTCGAATTTTATTTTCTTATTCCTTTTTGCAAATTCGTAAATACCACTATTATTGTTTTCATTGTTCTCAAAATGGTTTAGGGCAACCGAAAAAAACATCGAAGTAAATAACTTTGTGTAATTGAACCATGACTACTCTGAAAAAAACAATTAAGAAAAGAATATAGATGTTCATTTTTAAGAGAATCTATTTGTTAGAACTGCCCTCAAAAATGTCAGTCAGTAATGTTGTTTGTGTAATAATCAGTACACAGTAGAGGGCTGAATGAATGTCTTACAAGACATTCTCTTGCATGCGCTGATGAGAGATTTGACGATTTTTAATACTAAATATAACAAAAATTTACCATTTTACTTATTTGTAGTTATTTACAAAATGTTAAAATTCAGATCATTACAAAAAAAAAAAAAATAAATAAAACAGAAAACAAAAAAAAAAAAATATTTTGGTGTTGTATAAGAAAATGTTTTGTGAACTTTTTGAACGAGTGCAATTAAAAGTTAAAAAAAAATTCTTCATAAAATAAAAATTTAAAAAAAAAAAAAAAAAAAAAAAAAAAAATACTGGTTCCGCCGGCAGTCGAACCCGGGACCCTCTGTTTGGAAATGCCAAATAATACCAAAATCATTTTTTCCGATCATTTTTAGAGCAATTACTCTTTCGAAGCAATACTTAAGTGGTTTTTTGGAAGTTGTTCAGAAGTAATTCCCTTCCCTGCTCAAAGTTTATAGTTCCCCTGCTCACAGTTTATAGTTTTTATATTCATTTACTTTTGTAACAAATAAAAACTTGCGTAAATGAACTTACGTAACCATTAATTGAAAACTGAAAATGTGCAATAAATTAATATCAATTAAAAACTGGGAAAAATGTGTAAGAGTCAGATGAAATTACACAATTACATGTAATTGAAATTACAATAATTGAACTTTTAATTATAATTAAAAACAAAACCAATTACAAATACATTTAATTGTAATTGAACATTTTCAGTTACAAATTACATGTAATTGTACTCTGAAAAATGTCAATTGCAATTTATTGGGAAAAGCATGTCATTGAAATTTTGTAATTGCATTTCTTTAATTACATGTAATTGACAATTTTTAATTACAATTACATGTAAATGTAATTTGGAATTTTGCAATTACAAATTACTTGCAGTTGTAATTGAAATGCAATTAAAATCCCTCAGGATTGGTAAGAGTATCGAATGTGTTTGGAAGTACTATTTTGAATCATATAGTATAAAAAATACGATAGTATTAACTTTTCCATCCTTGCCGTAATATTTATACTCTCCTAATATGACAATGCCAATATAAAATTCCCAAGATATTTTAAATAATACTAATTAACTAAACACCCGCATTTACCTCACCAAATTACTTGACCAAATTAAAAAAATAAATAAATAAAAAAAAAAAAATTACACACAGCATTGTGTCAGTTTATTACGTTGTTGGATGATGTTGGTTCTTTAACAACGACAACAATAATAACAAGCACTTACATTGATAAATTCAACTCTATAGAGATTAATTAACTTTGTGCAAATTTCAAAATAAAAACGGAGAAAGAAGGAGAGATGTGGTAAAATGTACGCACATATGGATAAAACATTCATCTCAGTTTAAACTTTGTATGGTAGAAAATGAACAAGTGAAATTGTAGGGTAGGGTGGGGTGAAGTAGGTAACACTTTTTTCTGCTAAAAAGCATCTGACAATAATTTCTTTAGTCGTTTGCTAGATCCATTCCAAAGAGTAGTTAAACCAATTTGACACTTGCTAGTTTCAGTATTAATGATCCAACATAAAAGAGAGCACAAATTTCCTTATGTGGGAAATAATGTGTGTGAAGAGTATAAGTTGGTAATGCAATGCCTTTTATGTTTTTGATTGGTGGCCTAAAAAAACTAGAATCTAGATATTAGCGGCCGCATATAGTAATAATAACACCGATTTACTTTCTGCATTATTTTAAAACGTATATTAATGAGTTACTAATAACTACCCTGTGGGAAAAGGAACCGGTCCCAGGACACGTCCCGTGACCGGTCCTTGGGGACGAGGACCGGTCCTGGGACCGGTTCTTTTATATGAAAAGGAACGGTAACTTTAACATGGGCTTGTCCTAGGAGGGGGGTCAATTGCCCCTTGTGACGTATCACAGGACCGGTGCAAAAGAACCCGTCACAGGACTGAAGCTAAAGAACCTGTCACAGGACTGATACAAAAGAACCTATCACAGGACTGGCGCAAATGAACCTGTCGCGGGACTGGTGTAGATGAGCATGTCACAGAACTGACTCAAAAGAACCTGTCATAGGGTCCGGCAGCATGTTAACTAACGTTCGAACTTTAATTACCAATATCTCCGCTAGGGGCTGCTGCAAAGCTATAAAAATATTTGCACCTGTCTCGGGGCAGGTACTTTCAGACCGGTACTCTTTTCACCAGTCACAGGACCGGTACTTTCAGTTGGTACAGTTGCGTTTTCACCGGTTACGGGACAGGTCACAGGGTAGGTACTTTCAGGCCGGTCCTGTTTTCACCCGTCACGAGACGGGTCACAGGGCAGGTTCCTTCAGACCGGTGCTATTTTCACCGGTCACGGGACAGGTACTCTCACTACAACTGACCCCTGTTTCCCACAGGGTAGTTACTTTTTCCATTATTTGAAAACAAAAAAAAATGCGCTACCAATAAGGACTTATTTTTCTTATTATTTAAAATATAAAATTATTTTCTAGAATTTTTTGTATATTTTTTGAAAATCTATTTTTAGAATCAATGTTTTTTCAACTCTGGTAAGGGTAAAGCTTGCGCACGGTCAAACTGGTTTCAAATCGATTTGAATAATTTTTAACAAATTTTTAATTAAAACCCTGATTTAAGCAAAGATTTTAGTTATCTTCGTTTAACACAATACTAAAAATCCTCAGTACTTTAATTTGATTGTAAATTTTAAATATTATTTAAAACTAATTTTTAAGAACCCATTCATTAAATTTTACAAAATTTATTGTTAAAATATAATATTTTCATGTTAATGTTATTACCCGGTAAATGGCGCCACCAATGTATCCGAAGTTTGGATGGCGCTATTTCTTTCCCTCCCGATTTTTTAAAATTTTAAAATTGATGAAAATTTCGACTACCCCTAACCGTATAATACCCCAGCAAAAGGGGTTATCTCTCCAAAAATGGACCTTGGCGGGGCCTTGGACCCTCGGAAATTTTTAATAAAAATTTTCCACTTCATAAAATGGCCCAAATTTTTCTGTCCAGCCAACAGTCGTATTATTTTGAGTGTACCTAAGTAAACAAAAATATGTATTTTCTAAATCACGTTAGCAATGAAAAATACGAGTAAAAAATTTAAAGTCGGGCATGCCGACTATATAATACCCTACACCAGTCTGATTTAAAGCCAACTAATGTTTGGATCCGAAATTTGAATGGGTTAAAACAGACTTGTGGCAAAATTTTCTATAAAATCATAAAAGAAGAGAAAATCGAAAATATAGCCCATATGGGCGATAGGTCCAAATATGGACCGATCCTATTTAGAATCAATAGGACCATGTGAGTCCTTTGGACCATGTGAGTCAACGAACCAAATTTCATTGAAATATCTTCGTATTTGCGACATGCAGCGTGTAACCAAGCCAATTTTGGGGGTACCCTTATATGGGCACTAGGTCTAAACATGGATCGATTTCAACCAAAATCAATAGGCGTCGTCCTTGGGCCGACATAGGTCTGTGTACCAAATTTCATTGAAATATCTTCGTATTTGCGACCTGTAGCGTGTAAAAAAGAAAATTTCGGGGGGAACCCTTATATGGGCACTAGGTCTAAACATGGACCGATTTCAACCAAAATGAATAGGCGTCGTCCTTGGGCCGACATAAGTCGGTGTACAAAATTTCATCAACCTTACTTAACTTAATATTTGCGACCTGTAGAATGTTCACAAGAATGCAGGACAGAGAGACAGACGGACGGACATCGTTAAGTCAAAATAAATAAAATCTGAGCCGATCGGTATGCTATAAGGTGGTTCTAGGACCACTATAAGGTGGTGTTACAAACATCAGCACAAACTTATAATACCCTGACCACGTAGTGGTGTAGGGTATAATAATGGAAAATTGTGTCCAAATATTAACGATACTACATAATTTATTTTGCTTATATAATAGGAATTTTTAATAAAAATTATAGAGAGGCAAATCTGCCAAATTGTCCACAACTCAGGCCAGTCAAGAGATATTGGGTATTGATAAAAAGAGAGATGAAAAAAGCAAGTCGCCGATAACGTAAAATTTTTTTATCGGAAATGGAGTTTGTCAAGAAGATCACTGAAAATACCGTTAAAGCACTAATAGTTGGTATTGCAGATAAAATTAAAATTTTCATACAAAACAATTAATCAATATTAATTGTTATTAAAATGTAAATTCAAATGAAATTCCTTCCAATAAAATGTTATTTATTTAATATGACGTTTAGTTCAAAAGTTATTGCGATTAATTCGTGCACTAGTTATTTCGTGCGCAAGCCTTATACATATCTAACCACATATTTTTGATATTTTGTATGCTGGCGTGTGCAGTGTGTCATTTACGTGTCATTATGTTTTTATCTATCAAACAGAACATGTCGAAATAACTCAAATAGTAGCGCTGTCGATTGGAAATTTGGAGTCCCTGATTCAGTTCAAGGCATGAGCAGATTTTGTTAAAAAATTTAACAATAAACATTTTTTTAACATATTTTTTTTTTGAAAATCTATTTTAGACTCATTATTTTATGTCAATACTGGTAAGCATATAGAAAAGTAATAAGAAAATGCAACAAGAAAAGTAACTACCCAGTGTAGAAAATCATTACCAGATATGTGGTTATGTAACTACATACTTGGTAATGGTAACTAGTTACTTTTGTTATTACATTTCTTATTACCTTTATATGGCGATGTCGCGAAAAATAATGAGTTATGGTTACACACCAGCATAAAAAATAATGAGTCTAAAAATAGATTTAAAAAAAAATAAATTATAAAAAAAAATATTTTTTATTGTATTTTTTTTTAAATAAAATTTCCTGGTGCAGGAATCGAACTTGGGTCTACAGTTTGCCAGTCAATAGCTCTACCATCTGAGCTATAGCGACATGTAATATTTAGTAGATAAAAACATAATTGACCTGCTGCACACAAGTAAGCTTACTCGCCAACATACAAAAAATCAAAAAATATGTGGTTACATATATCCTTACCAGTGTTTAAAAAATATTGAGTCTAATAATAGATTTCAAAAAATTAAAAAAAAAATCTAGAAAATTATTTTCTATTTGAAATAATGATAAAAATAAGTCATTATCAGTAACTCTTTATTATATGTTTTAAAATAATGAAGAAGGTAAGTGGGTGTCACTACTGGTAGTCCAAAAAATAGTGATATGTCATTACCGTTTCTACACTGGGTAGTTAGCATTAACAGGTATTATTTGGTTATATAACCACATATCTGGTAATGATAATTAAATAGTTGACATCTACTAGGGATGCCAAACGGAAAATCCCGAATCCCGAAATCCCGGGATTTTCGGGATTGGCAAAATCCCGAATCCCGGGATTATTTCTCAAAAATCCCGGGATTTTCTTATTTTTTAATATTAATATAAACGCAAATAAACAAAGTGAGCGATTTTAGATTACCTACATTTTTTCTTGAATTTTCTCATATTGACAAGAAATTGATGCCAAGATATTGGTAAAATTATAAATTAAGTAGATTATTCGAGTAAACTATGCAAAGACTTTGCAGAAAAATTTGAAATTTTGGTAAATAATATTAAGTTTTTGAGTAATACATGCGAAAAATCAAGTTTGTTTGGTATTTTATAGATTTATTCTTCCAACCGAAATTCGATTTCTGAAACTGGGACTGTAAGTTTTGGCTGGGACTGTAAGTTTGAAATCTTCCATGAAAACATTTGATAACGATAACCAAATAACTTTGTTGCTGTAATTACACGATTTAGTGGGCAAGGTTATCGCAACGAATCTGTTTTAAAATCTGCTTACAAAATACTGGGCGCAAGTGCACTTAATGACAGGCCTTCATATATTATCCCAGCCAGAAAAATACAAACGCGAAAGCGATGGCAAGGTATTTTAACAGGTGGTAAAAGTACTGACAAAAATTGTTTTCCCATTTCCAATATGATAACGTACATAGACAAAAGGACCGGCATTTCAAAAAGCGCCGGAAAAGTACTGGAGAAACAAAATTTTTAACTTTGGCAAAACGCTGCCAAAACCAATAAATAGGTGGTTTGGAATTATATTTTCCAAAATAAAATTTAAAAAAAGTTCATATGTATCTTTTTTTTGCCCTGCCGTGATGTTTTGTAAAACAAATACTGGCAAAACGATTTTTGCAAACGCTGTGCAAAGCGTCCCAAATGAGTGTTCTGCCAGTCATTTATTTTTAACATCGCGGTTACCCAGTGGTACGCAAGTACTTGATTTTTTGTACCACTGTCAATTTCTGACTGAGATGTTTCAATATTCATAAAATGTACCACATTATTAATTAACAACTATTAAATAATTATAAAACGCTTTATTCTATAAAAAATATAGTTACATAACATAAAAATTTTTACAAATAAAAGAAAATTTAAATCCCGAAAAATCCCGTAAAATCCCGGGATCCCGAAAAATCCTGTAGTCCTGGAAATCCCGGGATCCCGATCCCGATCATACAAAATCCCGAATCCCGAGATTTTCAAATATCAATCCCGATTGGCATCCCTAACATCTACAGTATATATCATAAGAAAACAACACGAAAACGCGTTAACAAAGAATTTTCTACTTCACACCACATTTACCAATCTACCAAAATATCTTTAATTTATTAAAAATGTAAAAGGATATATATATATTTTTTACGAAAACCGCGAGCTCAACATAAAACGTTTTCATATTTATATTACATAGATAAGTGAAAACACTTTCTCTCAAAAAACAATAAAAACATGCTTTCTAGAATATGAATAGATAAAAGCGGGGTTTACATTATATCATAACTCATAGGATCTGTCAAAAAAATTAGTCAGATAGACAAAATCCTATAGTGTAAACACATTTTGTCTGAATCTGATTGAAATTTTGACAGTCAGATTGCTTTTAAAATATTTCATAAAATTATGAGAATTCGATGGTAACAGCTGTTTTCATCTGATTGCATTTGCTTGTGTAAACAAATATACAAGATTTTTTTTGACACTCCCGTCATTTGATTTGTTAGATGTAATTTCTGAAAACTCATGTGAGAAAATATTAAAAATTTTCACTTCACGCCACTGTCTACTTCACCCCATCCTCCTCTATAAAATAATTTCAACACCTTCAAGTTGTTGTTAATTACTTTATGACAAGGTATTACACTATGAACAACAACACAAAATGAGAAAAACTGGGAGTTTTTAGATTGCAATTTTTATGCTACCGCTATAGTAAATGCACCTGAGGTTACAGGAAAACTGAAATATAAAAAAAAATTAAAAACGTCATAGTCATGCAATATTAATAAAAGTAAAACAGAAACAAGACCAGCACAAACAATATCTTAATAGTTTATATTGCTTTTTGTGGGTGGAATAAAAGTGAAAGTGAACATTTTTTAAAGCACGCATGCTAGTCATTAGAGTATTCAAAACCGAAACGCAAAACCGATTGATCTTTTTCTTCCATTAAAAAAAAAACTGACCGGTTTCGGTTTTTTGTCTAAATTCGAATAAACAGAAAATCGGAGTTACCCGCATTAACACAATGTCCTATAAGCATTTATTGTTGTTTACTACATAAATTTTAAATTTAGCTGTAGGTTAAATTTTAAAGCGACCTTAGAAGTAAAAAAATTAAATAGAAATAAGTAGTAATAACTAAAGCCAGTGCCGGTCTTCTGTAACTTTGTTAGAAGTTTTTCACATCGCAAAATGCAACTCTAAAATAATTAAAACAGGGCGAGTCACATAATTTCAAATTTAATTTAATTTGACATCTATGCGACTCACCCTGTTTTTGATATGGTATAGTTGCGTTTTTTATGGTAGAAACTTTTCACATAGTAATGGTAAAGCACCCTTTTTCATCTTTCAACTTTTATAAAATGTATTTTTACACATCTCATCACATCTAGTAAAAATGGAACTGAATGGAAAAATTCGAAGAACGGATTTGAAATCAGGAGATCAAAGTTTATAAGGGACAATACTTTTATGGGCATAATTTTATTGCAATTAAAAATTTCTTATAGTAGAAGAATTCCGTTAAAACTTTAGAAATCCTAAAATTTTTGACAAATAAATTGTAGAGGAATAGAAGCCAATTAATATTATAGAACACCATCGTTAACCATTTTTTTTAATTGACTCGTACCACTTGCAAATAAGTTGATGAAAAATTTATAAAATTATTTGTAAGATATAATTATGTATGCATATATGTATATTAGACCACCCCTGAAATGTATGAGATTTTCAAAACTGCTTTTTTTGTTCGCTCCACCGGCAGTTTCCGATAGATTGGGCATAAAAAATAATACGTGTACAAAAATTGGATCTCACGGGGTCATATAGGCCAGTCAGTTTGAACTTTTGACCCTAAAAATTACCTAAATTTGACGTTTTTTGAAAATATACTATATAGGCATTTTTATGTAGAATAAGAAGACAAACACTTCTTTCATACTATACTTCTACCTAAAGCCCCGTTTAGATTATCACACAAGTGTGTAAAGCTGCCTACACACTAGGGAACATACTTAAAAAAAGAGAGCATTTTTTGTGAATGTGTGAGTGCGTTTGTGTGTGTGTGAGTGTTGAGAGCGTGCATTTCGTGTTTACAAAATTTTTTGATATTTTTTGTTCCCTCAACCATGTTCCCTAGTGTGTAGGCAGCTTTATACATGTCAGAAATGTTTTGCATAATGAAAATGTATAAGAGTGTGAACACTGTCCGTTCACACATGTCAAAATGGGTGCACACATTTTAAAATACGGTCACACTTTTTTGACAAGATTTATTTTTTGAAATATTTCATAAAGTTGCCACTTGTCTCAACACAAGTGTTGTGTTATTCACAAATAAATGTTAAACAAAGATTAAAAACAACTAGTGGTGAAAAAAAGTAATAATAGAAGAAAAAATTACTGTTTTAATATATTTGTTGTGTGTGTCGATAACAGTCTGAACACTGAAAAGATTTTCTTTTATACTTTTTTGACAACCAGACAATTTCAGCATACGATTTGTCAAACTTGTGTGAAGAAAAGTATAAGCACTTGTGTGATAATGTGAACGGGGCTTAAGTATGATGTATAGTGAAGTTTTAAGGGGAAAAAGTCAAAATTTGTGTGAAGACTTCATTTTAAACGACCCTCGTTAAAATTTCGACAGAGACAGTTAAGATTGGTTTCGATTATTTTGTGTAGTAATATATCTAGTTTTCATAAAGTAATTACATTTTTAACAATCATGAAAAATTGACCAAAATTTGACTTTGAAGTATCGGTTTATTATAATATATGTTGTACGGAAACCCTTAGTAACATGATTTGGATACGCTAGAACCGGTAATTTTGTGAGGTTTGAAAAAAATGCATAAGCGAAAAATGGGGGAGGTGGGGTGGCTCCTCATCGGGGTGAAAGGTGGTGGTGAAGGGTTAAAAATCCACAAAAAGTCCTACAACTTCCCCGGAGTCGATCCTAGAGCGGTAAAATGTAAGACCGACCCCCATTGATTTGTCTTTTTCAGCATTTTTTCCGAACATATCTATCCCCTATCTCCACTCTGTAAGAGGGCTCCCATACAAATGACATTTTTATAAAATTTACTCTCACCGCTTTAACTGTCTTAACTGACCCCCAATAAATTTTTAGTTCCAACATTTTCTGGGAACATACCTACCCTCTATCTTTAACCCTTAAGGCGGTCACCATACAATTTTTTTAATTTTTTATAATTTTTTTTTATGAAATCAGCCCTTATCGGTCCCATGGTGCCTCCTAGAGGGGTGGAATGTAAGATTGACACCCATTACTTTTTCCCTCAAACATTTTTTCCGAACATACCTAGCCCCTATCTCTAATCCGAAAGAGGTCTCCCATACAAATATGACATTTTTATAAAATTTCCTCCCACTGCTCTAACTGCCCCAAGGGTGTCCCTAGAGGAGTCAAATGTATGACTGACCCCCAATATTTTTCGAACCGCAATATTTAAAGTGGTCCCCATACAAATTTTTTATTTTTTTATAATTTTTTTTATGAAACCATGGAGCCTCCTAGAGGGGCGGTATATAAGACCAATCCCCATTACTTTTTCCTCCCAATATTGTTTCCGAACATACCTTCCATCTGTCTCCACTCCCTAATGGCGCTCCCATACAAAAATTACATTTTTTAAAATTTGCTCCCACCGCTCTAACTGTCCCAAGGGTGCCCCTAGAGGAGTGAAATGTATGACTGACCTCCTATATTTTTCAACCTTAACATTTTTTCGGAACATATCTACCCTTTATTTTCAACCCTTAAGGTGGATTTTTCTGTCAGGACTTGCAAAATTGACACGCCGGCGCTTTTCCGTTTGCATTTTTTTGGCTAAGTATTTACCCCATTGATAAACCAAGAGGGCCGTTTAAAATGAAGTCTTAACACAAATTTTGATTTTATCCGCTTAAAACGCCACGAGAAGTAATACTTAGACCAAAGATTATTATAAAGAGAGTGTTTGTCCTCTCATTCCGCATAAAAACACTTATATGGTATTTTTTCGGAAAACCTCAAATTTAGGAGTTATGGCGCAAAAAAGCTTTGAAGTGTTTTTTTTGGTAATTTTTAGGGTCAAAAGTCCAAACTGACTGGCCTATATGCGCCCGAGATATCCAATTTTTGTACACATATTATTTTTTATGCCCAATCTATTGGAAACTGCCGGTGGAGCGAACAAAAAAAAATACTTTTGCAAATTTGGGTGGTCTAATATATATGGAAACAAATCCATTTTATATTACTACTGATTTTTATATAATCATATATGATATATAATTATATCTCGTCGAGTATTGTGAGATATATATTTTTATATAATTATATCAAAAGATATTTAATTATATAAAGTTATATTAACCAGATCCACAATTTTCCGGATCAAATCATATAGGGGTTAATATATCTATATATAAAAATACATTAGTAGATTCGAAAAATGGTGGATCCGGTTAATATAATTTTATATAATTAAATATATTTTGATATAATCATATAAACTTATAATTGGTGTTACATAAGCCAATACTCAACGACATATAAGTCTACGAAATAATAAATGGTTATATAAAAAATATTTTTCTCGGGTATATTACTATATTGTAAAAAATTAGAATTTCGGTTTTGCTGAAACTTAAAAACAAAATTGTTTTTAATATCCGTTTAGTCATATTTTGCGAATTTTAGTAATTTTAGATATTTATGCAAAACTCTCTTAACAACACCTTACAAACAACTTCTTAGAAGTTAAATTGCCGCTATCAACAACTTTATGTGCCATGCCTTGCAGAACTCATTGGGGATTATGCTGGAAACGAACAACTTCTATCGTGTGTTTTAAACTGTTGAACATTTTTGAAGTTGTTCGTTTTTAGCATAATACCCAATGAATTTTACAAGAAATGACGCATAAAGTATGTTAAGTTGTCGATATCAGCAATTCCACTTCTGAAAAGTTGTTTGTAAGGTGTTATATACAAGAATGTATTTATTTATATTGTACTATTGTATATTAATTCATTCTTTTGAAACCTTCGTAAATGTTTATAAAAACATTAAATAATTACTAATGTTTTTTTTCTTTTAGTTAACATTTTTGAATTTCATACATTTGCTTGAAAAATAATATTTTACTTCAATTAAAAATCGCTAATTAATTCTTGTAAATTTTCAATTTCTTTCCAGTTTTACACACATCAGCGAGTTTAGCGTTAAATGAAAGTTGGGATCCAGATGTTAGGTAAAATTAAAATTCGTTCACATGTTAACAAAACATTAATTCTGTTTTTTTATTAATATTTTAATTAAATTTTACCAAACAAATTCTCTGCCCCTTATAATAGAGACGACATGGAAATGATGTTAAATAAAATAGTTCCCGAAGGTTTACCCTATAGGCATTCATGTGAAGGACCCGATGATATGGTGAGCATTAAGTAGATATTAGAATTTACATTCTACATTTTGCTCTTATATTCCACAAGATGTTATTAGAGCAATATGTTTTAATAAGTATTTTTCTTCATGTTGCAGACAAATCAAACAGTGTTGTATATTTTTAAAATTTATAATTAAATTTTACGAAAATTTTGTTTTTCAGCCCGCACATGTTAAAGCCTGCTTTCTTGGTAGTTCATTGACAATCCCCATAACGGATGGTAAATTATCATTGGGCACCTGGCAAGGTGTTTGGTTATGTGAACATCGTGATCAGGCCGGTTCCCGCAAACTAGTTATAACTCTAAATGGGTGTCCGCGGGAAACAGCGCGTAGTCCACTGTCACCGGTATCACCAATTGCATCAACATCCAGTTAGGGAAGGCCTCGCTCCACCCGTGATAGTCGGTAATCGCGGGGGAGCGACAATAATGAACCCATTTCGTCGAGAAAATTAATTTTGACTAGAAATTTAGCTAATACCAATTTAAATAAACAAATGCAAAGAAGGCAAGTAGCTGCAGCGGGAACTGGAGGAGCTACTACAAAAACTACAGCCGATATAATAACTACTACTACAAAAACAACAACAACAACTCCAACAACTAGCGCATTATTACAAGAAAGTAGACAATTATTATTAAAACAACAATTAAAATTAAAATTAAATATAAATGTTAGTGAAATGATGGATAATATAAGACGAAACGTTGATGATTTAAATGATATAATAAGATACGATGGTGATCTGGAAGGAGCAAGTAGAAGGACAGGGAAATGTCAAAATAAATTAGATACCGTCACAACAGTGCCTCAATTACAACAAAAATTTAATAAATTTAATATAATAGAAGAAGCAGCAAAAACAGCAGCCTCAACTACTACTATAACTACTACAACATTAGAAACATCAACAACATGTGTAGCAGCAACATCAACAACAAAAACTACAACTTCGTCATCATCTACATTAACACAACAACAACAACAACAACAGAATACGGCATTAGCTAAATTTAATCGAATTATTGACAATACAGTGCCGGTTATAAATAACTATCAGCAACATATTGCTGAGACATTAGCCAAACATTCACAACAACAACAGCCGCATCAACATCAACAATTTATAGAGATGCCCATATTAAGTGATAGTTTAAAACGTAGATTGGCATCACACCAACAACAACAACACCTTTATACCGACCTAATTGTAAATAATTCTAAAATTAATTTCTCATCAACAACATCTGAACCTAAAGCAGTTGAAACAGCCTCAACATCGGCAGCTGCTTTAGCATTATTATCTTCGCAAAGACAACAACAAAGTCAAATAAAAACAACTTCACTTCATCGCCATCATTTAATAAGAGATGACGAAGAAATGAAGAAGAATTTATTGAATGAAAATGAAGAAGATAATTTAATGAAACGAAATGATGTTCATTATTTGTTGAAACAATTAAATAGTTTTAGTGATATTGAAGAAATAGAAATTGTTGATATGAAGCAAAAACAGCGTCAGCAACAACATGAACAATATAGCAAAGAGAAAAATTATGAAATTCAAAAGCAACAGCAGCATGCTAAAAGTGATAAGAAATTGGCAGAAAATGGACAAAAAATACATTTTAATGAATATAAACATAGTGATAAATCACAACCTATTGATAGTTTCCAGGAACATGTTTCAGAAACACATGATTTGCAAAATGTTTATAGAGATCTGCAACATATTGCGGATGTATCCCAATATGTTTATAGTGATCCGCAATATATTGGTACATCAAATTTTGATAATCAACATGTCGCGAGTGTAACACAACATGTTTATAGCTTAGCTCATCATGTTGATGATATGCCGCAGCATGCTTGTAATATGCCTCAATTACAGCAATTTATTGCTGTAACAGATCATGAAAATCTTGAATCACAACAGCATGTTGTTGATATGCAAATGTATACTACGGAAAGCAAGCAACATTATCAAACGATATCGCCAACAGCAACATCCCTAGTGTTATACTCACCGTCGTCACAATCGCACAAAGGCATACGGCGTTATGCCTCACTACATCATCAAGATGAACATGAAGTCTCATATCAGCATCCTCATCATGATTATCCAAATGAACAGCATCCCCATACTCATTATCATCCGCATCATCCTCATCACCATTATCATCCCCATTACTCGGAGGGTTCCATATTAGATTCGGCCGCTGCTCAAGCCGTAGCCGCAGATCCTCATATACTGCAACAATTTGTAGATGATTATATTTTTCAATCCTGCCATTATTTGGAAACAAATAATTTTGCCGCCAACTATCGCACTGCCATGGTCGAATCATCATCTCATGAATTTCGACCGTCAACAACCACAAACACAACCACCACACGCTCCTCGAATGAGGAATATTTTGATGAAGAAGAGGCTGGTTATGTGGAAGATCATTCATCGGCTCGTTCTTTTGAATTACATGAGACCGAACCACCTACAGTGATATGTAAGGCCCCAGCCTCCTCAATGCGTTCAACAACATCACAACAACAACAACATAAAACAGAGCAATACACTATGGAAACACGTTTATGTAGTAGCGGTGTACAGACTGATTTAACGGCTTCATCTTTAGCTCAAAGTTTTAGCCTTAGTTCATCGTTATCTTCATCGGAACAACGAAAACGTACAAAACCATTATTTAAATGTTGCTATACTCCTCTAGATAGATGGCGCGAAAAACGCTCTCAACAACAACTACAACAACAAAAACGCACAAAACTGACTGCTACAACTACAGAACAACAGCAGTTGGGATCATCTGAAAAAAACACTAGTGTTGCTGTTGTTGGTGGTGTTATTAAAAAAGGCGGTTGTAGTAGTGGTGGTTTTGAATGTAAGACGACGACAACCACCACTGCCACAACATTAGCAGCAACATCGACATTAGAATCCACAACAACAACAACAACAATGGTTGTCCAGCCTCATCATTCTCATCAACAACAACCACATTCTTCTTCTTCAAAATCGAATGCACCTTATGCAGTTTGACAAATGCCTTTAAAGCAACAATTATTGTATGTAAAAATGTTGTTGCTTGCTTTCTGCCATTTATACCTTAAACATAATTACAACACTATTATAGTTTTCCTTTTTGTATATGAAAAATGATAATGGAAATTTTTGCCGCCCACTTTAATACAAAAAAACAACAAAATACCAAAAAAAAAAGAAACAAAAATACACAAAATAAATGAACGCCGCCGCTGTCTTATTTTTGTAAATCTCTTTTTTCCAAAATTTGAAATTTTTTTGCGATATCAACAATTTTTTGCTATTTCCTTGTCTTATAAGAAACAAAAAAAAAACACAACAAAACAAAATACTACTTTTTTATATCCTCTTTATCAAGAAAAACAAGAAAAAAACAAAACAAAAAAAATTATATTTAAAAAAATATTATGAAAATCTTTTTAGTAACAACAAAAATGCGTATTACATAAAGCTAAAAATAACATGTTGCTGTTACTCTTAGAACTCAGCAACATGTAATGGAAATCACGTTTTACATCTTTATAGCTCCTGCTATTTGAAATTTTTATCATGTTTCTAAAGTTAAAAAATATTAAAAATTATTTTTAATAATTTTAATGTAAACCTACAAGTAACGATAACTCAGCAACTGTTCCTGGGTGTTTTTGTAAAAAGAATCAGACAAACAATATAAAACACTCCGAATTTTCTTATATGCTTAGAATTTTGCTATATGTTGTTGCAGATTTACTATGTCTACCAGTAAAATGCCTGTTCTAATACGTTTTTAACTTTATTTTATGGCACAAAATGACAAGGTATTCTGTTTAAATCCAGAATATTGCAAAAAAATATTAATAACATTCCTAAGAACTGTGTTAAGACCTCAACAACAGATTGCACTTTTGTAACAATGCGTTTCAAATTTATTACAACATCTTGCTTGACATTAAAATCATGCTGCTGTTGAACTGTGCAAGTAATAAATTATCTTTAATGCGTTTCTGTTAATTTTGTGGAACTTAAAAAAGCCAACCTTCATTTAATTTAATATAAAAAAGCAAAACTTGCAACCTTTCTGTTCCAATTCATATTAATTTCAGAACGAAGGAATTCATATCGTAGTTTAAGGGCTATTGTGCTATGATTGAAAAATAGCATAATTCTTTAAGTTTAAACTTTTAACAACACAAAATTGTTAAATTGTCTCAAAACATTACTTATGCATTTATTTTCAATAAGGATTTTCATAATATTTTTTTTCTCTTTTCACCTTACATCTTCCTCTTTTAATGTTTTATGAAGAGTTTATTCTATCGCTCCTAAAACTATCTCAAAACTCTTTCTAGTTTTTCACCACGTCTTGTTGTTATTACATTTTTATAATACTAAAAACAAAATACTACTAAAAGCAAAAATGAATAAATAACGGAAAAGCAAATAATCATATATATTTCTCTAATCATAAGGTCGTTATTGTTTAAAACAAAAGCGAAAAAGACCATTTAATATGTATAGTAAAAAATCAAAGTTTTATAATAAATTTCTTTTTGGAAAACTTACTAACAATAATATAATTATTATTCTTTTTTTTTTGTAAAGCTGAAGTTTTTATTGTTAATCTTATGTTAATATTCTGGGCATTTTTTGGGTTAATTTTTGATTTATTTCAATTTATAATTCTTTACTAATATTTGAAGTTTAATATTCTTTGTTAAGTTTTTTGTTGAATAAATGGTTTGATTTATATATAAATTTGTTTTATTTTTATCAGGGTGTTTTTTTTTTGGCTTTTAAGGTATTTTGATACGATTTCGACCGTTTTTTTTAGTCAAAAACTCTCAGGTTCTGATAATTTTTCTAACTTCATTTTCCCTTAAAAACTGATAATGTTTCTGATGGTAATTCTTTAAAAAAAACCTCATACAATCTAAAATTTTGTATTTTATACGAAAACTTATGAGAAAATAAACACGCGAAGGCCTTCTTTAAATCTTTTTCTTAATGATTGATTTTTAAGATTTTTCGAAAGAGAAGGAGCAGATGCAGATGTTGAGGTTAAGTCATAAGAATCGGAGGACTTTTCCTAAAGTACATTCAGAAAATTATGTAAAATAACGGCATTTGTATTTGAAAAGCTGTAGTTATTTTAAACTGTTAAAAATAAATACAATTAAAACAACACACAAAAATTATTGTGAAACTAAAAACTACATGGTGGTCTGAAAGTTTATGTACACCATTTAAGTGCCTGTAGAATTTAAACCCATTAAAATTTTTTAAAAATTTATTTTGTGCTACAGGTTTGTTTTTTTGAATTTTGTATAAATATACAAATTTAAGCATTTATAAAATTTTTAAGTAGGTATAAATTTAGCTTCTTACGGTGGGTCTCATACTGTAGGTTTAACTTTAACTTAACTAAAACCAAAATAAAATGTCACAAAAATGTATACAAAACAACAAATTTTTGAGTTAACTATTAACCTAAGTTTACACCTGCAGTATGAGACCCACCGTTAAAAATTAAGTAGTTATAAAAATGCTACCAATTCTTAAAAATTCTAGGCTTTTCTCTTTCAAATGTAAACAAAAATATTTTAAATTTAAGAATTTTTTATTTCATAAAATATGAAAGACAACAAATGCTAGCAAATGAATTATGCGTTTGTTAGGAAATGTAGAGCAGGGCACACAGGATGTACGAAAACAGCTTTTGTACAAAGGCGTCCCCAAATGTTTAGGTTTTATTTGTTTACAAAAATAAAAGAAAATTCAGGTAAGCACGGATAGTCGTTTTTTTACTAGTAGTTATAGATATAAAATTCGAAAAAAACAAACCTTTTATTGAAACCTTATAAAAATTTTACTTCAATATTTTGTGTGGAGCCCTTCATTTGTCGAGCAATTATTCTGCTCTCACAGCTTTCACACAAAACGCATAGTACATCATTGTTCGTAATAGAGTCCCATTCCTGGGGGATAACCGCGTAACACGATTCGAAAAAAAATTTTCGCATTCGTAAATCTTGCAAATATTGTTAAAAATATAATTCTACACTGAGAGAATTATCTGCATGATATTAATGAATTTTTGCATGAAACCAATGAAATTTCACTGGAACTCGTCCATTGAAACTTTTCATTGAATTAATGGAATTTTTCATAGAAAGTTGCTAAAAATTTCATTTTATTTATTTATTAAAAGTCTCATACACTCAATGAAAAAGTTTCATTAAAACTGAATTCATAAAATATATGAAGCTTTTTCATAAAATATAAGAAATTTTTCATTTAATTTGTAAGAAAAATTCATAAGTTCACTGAAAATTTTCATTAAAACTAGTGCACCAAAATTCCCTCTGTGTATATAAAAATTTAACTTTTTAATTTATTTTTATCCTAAACCTTGTCACTACACATAAAAATTCAAAAAGTAAGATTTTTGATAAAACTTTTCTTTCGCATCGAGTTACGCGGTAACCCCCCAGGATTTTTCTAAGTATAAAATGCTTATATTCCGAGAATTCCTAAAAAATAGAAAATCATATGGGGGGTTTTTTTACAGATTAACTTAATGACTTCGCAAATTTTTCTTTCAGAATACTCAAATTTTGAGTAATTTTTCCGACATAAAAATCCTTAGATTTTTATGACATTCTTCCTATACCGAAATAAACGATAGATTAAAAAAAGTTGCTTAGAAAAAAGGCAATTTTTTGGTACTTTTTTTTGTTAATAAACATGTCAAAAAATTTATAAGTTTAACGTCCTCGTCAAACTGTTTTAGCACAGAATTGGTTAAAAAAAACCAGCATTCGGCAAAAGTTCGTTAAAATCCGAAAAATCGCAAATATCAGAAACAGAAAAAAATATTTTTGTGATGAAATTTTAAGAAATAAAATATGTGATTTTGATAGTTCCATAAAAGTATCAAAAATTTTACTTTATAACAGTAAACCACAACAAAAGCAGTGCAAAACTAGGGAAGCTATTTTAAATCTCTTTCCAGTATTACCGCTTTTGAAGAAATGCTGAAATAATTACAAAAAAGTAACAGTGTTTGTCACTTTTTTTACCCTCAAAACATCGAAGATGGCACATAAAAACCCTGTCAAGATCAGATTTACATCTGCATCGAAACCGACATTTTGGTGTTCACCACTGTTGACATAGTAACATGTAAGTGTGGGTACTCAAAGTAAAGGAAATTGTATTACGATTCCAAAAATGTTATTTTTTTATATCCATAAAACGTAGCCCTAACTAGAGCCATTTTTCAAACAATAGGAGGGGGGGGGGGTCGAAAAAAGTAAAAATTTATATGAATGAAAGGAAATTTTGTCACGATTTCAAAAATGATGTTTTTTTTACTAATCCGTTGGACGTGAATCGAATTAGAGGCATTTTGTTAAATTTTAGACGGTCGAAAAATTAAAAAATTTTAAAACCAATTTTTTTAGTTTTGGTAAAACCCTGTAAATGTCCATTTTTTGTTGTTTATTTTGAAAATGTGGAACATAAAAGGCAGTTGTAAGTGGAAATGATAAAAAGAATCAACTTTGAATTAATGCAAAATGCAATCTCAGAACTGATATAGTTGAATTGGGCCGCAGACAAAAGTTTTTTTTATTGTTAGGTATACCCAAACTTTTAGATGATATAAAAATGAAAGTTTTTGATAAAAAAAATGCAATTTCAGAAGTGATATAGTTTTATTGCGCCGCAGGGAAAATTTTTGAAATATCTAAATTTTTAATGCGATTATAGATTATTGAACAAAAAAAATAATTTTTGAAGGTGTGGGGACAATTTCTATCATTTGAGTAGCATTTTACCAGACAAGAAAATTTCATCATTTTCAGTCCCCCTTATCATTTTCAGTCCCCCTTTAGGATTTTCAGTATCCTCTTAAGGGACTAAAATGGCTCTAGTTAGGGCTACGTTTTATGGATAAAAAAATAAAATTTTGGAATCGTGACACAATTTCCTTTAATTTGAGTACCCACACTTACATGTTATTATGTTCCCCCACGGGCGTCCCGAGTCCTAGCCCCTCCCAAAATTAATTTCGGGTTTTTTCTTTTTTAACTCTAGAGGTAGTCATATTTTTTTATTTTATTTTTTGACGAAACCCCATAAACTGCAGTTTAGCCCAAAGTTTTTCCAGTATGTGCGAAATATGTATACATACACTCATAGAAATAAATCTGTAAAAATAACAGAAAAACTTACTACAAATTAGTTATAAATTATGCTGCAGAAAAACTGCTAAAATAAGCAGATTTTTTTTACTAAATACTAGTAAAATAAACAGCAAAATTAAAACTGTCAAATTTACAGAATTTTAGTTAATTGAAAATAGCAAATTGTACTGTAAAATGTGCAGAAAATTTTGCTAAATATTAGTAGACTAAAAATAGCAAAAATAAACTGTTATATCTACAAAATTTTTGCTATTTTTAAGCTAAATTTAGTTGAATGCAAATAGCAGTCTATTCTGCTCAAATCAGCAGAAATATTTGCTAAAAAATTGTAAACTGCTGTTTTCAAAAGGCTATTTTTTCTATTTTTACCAATTTATTTCTATGAGTGGACTTTATAAAGTTATATGAAGATTATGCAACAAATTTTTTACGAAAAATTTGATTATACACTCATAAAAAAAAGTTTGTACAAAAGTCTTTTAAACGCGTTCTGATTCTATTGAACTAATTTTCCTGTTATTTTGTCTTAAAATTTAGGATTGAACTAATATTTTTTGTAAATCTAATTTAGCATTACAACTACTTTCAGCCGTATTTAAACTAACTTTGCATGCTAATTTTTAGTAATTTGTGTTTCAGCTAATTTAAACCACGATTATTTTCTAATTATTATATTTTTGTGTCTCTGCTATCAATATCACATAGAAATGGCGCTATATTTTAATTTTTTTTATTATAAGATCGCAAAATAGTTTGTATCTCGGAAACTGTACCTATAAAGTAACCCTTATTAGACACATATACTCCCAATAATAAATATGAACCCGTCTAGGGTCAGATCCCGGAAGTCGAAATTTTAAGCGACATTTTAAGAGGAATTTGTAGTTAAATCAGGTAAAATTTCTGCTGAATTCAGCTCAAATTTCCTACCTAATTGAACTGAAATTGTCCGTATATTTAATAGTATTTAAAATTTAATTTAGCTTAACTAAATTTAGCAGACCATGATTTTTAACTTCATTCAAAATTCTGCTGGCGCAAATTCAGGTACTATTTCCTGTTATTTTAGCAGAATTTTGAACTATTTGTACGGGCTTTTTTTTATGAGTGTAGTTAAAACAAAATGTATCTTATTTAAATTAATATTACAACATTTTAGACTTTTTCGCATTTAGAAATATGTAGATACATATTAAAAATATATATATGTATGTATATAAAAAACATTTAATTTAATGTTGTTTCTATTTGATTTTAACGTTTTTTTTATGTGAAGCAGTTTGAACTAGGATTTTGTGATATTATTAAGGAAAAAGCTCTTTGATTCTGAGAAATTTTGGCCAAAGTTAATTGTGTTCGTAAGTAAAAAGGTACGGTGGGTCTCATACTACATGGTTTACTTTTACTTAACTAAGTCTAACTATTAAACTAAAGGCAATGGCGAAAATTTATATACAAAAGAACAAACAAATTTAAGTTAAACTCATAAACCGTCAGTATGAAACCCAGCGTTAGTTATTAAATATGTAAAAATAGTTTTCAATTGTTACGAACTATTTTTGTATAATCCTTCAAAACAAACTTGTTTTCCTTTAATTCTGTAGTCTTTTTGTTTAAAAATGATTACATATTATAAAATTTAATTTTTTTAAACTTTAGAATAATTTTATTTCTTTCTTAATTTTATTTTCTTTCTTAATTTTTACTCCAAACTTCGGCTAAAGCCTTCAGAAATAAATGATGTATGAAATATTCAAATTTCTTGGAAGGTTTTTTGAATTTTTTAGATAAATACCAAACATTAAATAGCATTTTTCACATTTCTAAAAAAAAAAATTATACAAAATACACAGCGAAAATCATTCATTATAAAATAAAAATAAAATAAACTACATGAAAAAATCAATCACAAAACATGCATTCAAATAAAAATAATAATTTGTTTAGAATAAACTCTAAGAGCCTACCAAAACAATATAAAAATATTAAATAAAAAAAATTTATATATAAATAAAAAATTACGAAATTGATAAAAAAAAAATTAAACATTTTTATTATTAAATTAAAAAATAAAATAATTTTCTAGAATTTAGCTATAAATAAATTATAAATAAAAAAATATAAAAAACACAAAAAATTGCTGCAATTATAAATATACAAATTCAGAGAGTAAAACAATGGGAATTCTATGTATTAATATAGGAGTGTTATTATTTAAACTGTTATAAATTTGTTATAAAACTGTTTTTTATATTAAAAAAATTGTAAAATAAATAATGTTATTATAATTTCTTGAAATAAAGATTTTGTTTTGGTGCCACACGTGAGCTACTAAAAAAAAGGTAATTTTTCTTTAAATATAAGTTTTAAATATTTTATTTTGATGTAAAATTTATTTAAATTCGAATATATTTAAAAATTTTAATATAACAGTTTATTACAATCCTCGATATGAGACTTTTATATTAATATAGAAAAACCACAATTATTTGTTAAAGCATGATTATAAAAACAAACGCTAAAATAATAAACTAATAATAAAACATATATTGTAAGTAAAAACCCAAAAAAAAACAATATTTCATATTAAAACATTGACATTGATAAAAACTAAAAAAAACGCATTTAAAATAAGACAAAAAACTTTATTAGAGAGCTTGTATAGTAAGTTTAAATGAAAAATTATAATAGAAAAAACGCGAAAAATTTAAGCTAACAAAAAAAACCGAAAAAACTATGCATAAAACTCCCCCAAAAACCACTAGAGTAATAGATGATAATAAAATAAAGCTAAAACAATTTTTATTAAATATTAGGTAATAAAAAAAAAATGCAAGATACATTAAAACTAAATCATATAAATATCAATAAAATTCGTAAAAATCTACAAAACAACAAGAAAAAACCTATTATTAAAAATTAATAAAAATACATAAAAATTGCAATTGTTACATATTATCCCGCAAAAATACTAAAAATACCACACATTAATAAAATAATAAAAACAAAAAATCCAACTGTTTTAATAAACAAAATGCATTAAACAAAATCATAATTATAGTCTTTAAACCATAAAGAAATAATAATTAAAAATTGTTAAGTTTGTACCAAAAAGAAAAATAATTAAACAAAAAAATAATTATTGTTTAAATTAAATAAATTAATCATAAATTGTTAACATTTATTAATTTTTTAATTAAAACTGAATATGAATTTACAAAGAAAAAAGAAACAAACTCAAATATTTATTATGTTTTCCAAACAATTATTGTTTTAATAATACTATGGAAATAATTTGAGTAAAGAATAATACAGAATTTTGAAACTAACCTTCTTTTTAATTTTTGCAGAAAAGAATTTTTTTTATTATATAAAAAATCTTTAACTCCGTTTCTTTAAATGTAATCAATGATTCGATTGGGTACTTTTCCAACAAAGTTTGGCAGAAATTGAGTAGCAAATTTATTGAGTAACAAATTTACAGAGAGTACACGGATGGAATTTTGCTGAACAAATTTTTATGAAATTTTTCAGTAAACTAATGAAGTTTTCTTCACAAAATAAATGAAAAAATTCTTAAATTGGTTCAAAAATCTTCTTATTTTTTATGAATCTAGTTTTAATGAAACTTTTTCATTGAGTGTATGAAACTTTTAATAAAAAAAAATTAAATTTTTTATAATATTTTATGAAAAATTCCATTAATTCAATGATAAGTTTTAATGGACGAGTTCCAGTGAAACTTCATTGGTTTTATGCAGAAATTCATTAGTATCATGCAGATAATTCTCTCAGGTACCTAAAAAGGTACGTACGTAAATGGGAAATTTGTAAGAACTACAAAGAAACATTTCTTACAATCGGTTGCCAATGCGACTAAAAAGATATGTATCGCTTGAAAACCACCCATATATTAAAAATAATGGTATTCATTTAAAGTATTCACGTCTCGTATACTGTGTATATGTTGTAAGTTTACTCGATTAATATCAAATCTAGTTTGAGAGCCCTGGTAAATATACGGTTACATTTTTGTGTGTAAACTTTTTCGTATTTCGTATTTTTCACATTTGAATATTGTCAAAATTAAAATTATTTTGAATTTTTTTGTGTGTTGTTTTTTATTTTCTGTTTAATTTGTATTTAAATAATAAAAATTTTAAAAATTCTGTGTTTAATTTATGAAAAAATCGACAAAAAAGTGGCTAAATGCAAAATTGAAATGTGAATATGTTTAAAAGGTGCGTTCATTCAAATAAACAGGTAAAGTTATAAATATACGCTATTACAAAAATACACGGTTTACGAGGGCATAAATCGAGTTAGATGAATACCACTAATATGTTTTTTATAAATTGTTTTACTTTTTATAAAGCCACATTCACAATGATGGAGTACTCCACTATAGAGTGGAGTGTACTAATACATGATAGAGATGGCATGATACAAAAAATATGTAAGTGCGAAAAAGAAAGGAACAAAATCGACTATGCAGAGTGGAGTAGGTACTCTAACTATTAACTATATACAAATTTGCCATTCAAAATATTTGGAAGCACTAACAAGGAAGATAGAGATGGGTTCATTCGGATCGTAATGAGATTCGAATATATCTACACTCAGAAAAGTTTTGCAGTTACTACATGACAGTTATTTGTGTAGTAATGCAGTTGTAGTTATTTTAACTACAATTGCAGTTAATTTATTTAGAGCAAAATTTTGCAATCTTTTTGACAGTTATTTTTTTAAACAAACTACAAAAACTACTACATTGTAGTAACATTTATTTTATGCAGTTATTTTGAATTTTGTTACAAATACTTCAATTTTAAGGTGTGTGTGTGTGTATACGAAGCGCTTGTTTAGAAATTTCTACAGAAAGAGCATGAGAAGAAAATGTTTTCTCTTGTCTTAGTCATAAAACAAGGCTAAAGAGTGAAGACTCGTAATACGGAAAAGGTTATATATTTTATTAAATTATTAAAATAATAAGGTAAGTTTTATAATATAAATTTATTTAAGGGAATATTAAGAAATATTGTATTTATTTTCTTTCAGCTCTTTTATATTTTCATCCCTTTCTACCTGGAGTAAAATATTAAGCCAAACAATATGTCATCCCTCACAGACGCACATCTAGAACAATATTTTAATAGTGAACAATAAAAGTGATATTAAGTGTAAATTTTGATTTCTCAATTTTAAATTTGTTATAGAATAAAATTAAATTAAGAGTGTTTACATAAATTTATTAAATTAATAATTAAATAAATAATTTTTAAAATAATTTTTGTTTATGTTATTTTAACTGCATTTGCAGTTGTTTGTACAGTTTTACAATAATTTTCATGTATGTTGTTTTAATTGCATTTGTAGTTGTTTTTACTACATTTGTCAGTTTATTTTTAACAGTTAAAAATAACTTCACATTGCAATTGATTTAAATGCAAATGTAGGCTACACCTTTTTAACTGCAAATGCAGTTATTTTAACTGTCATTTGCAGTTGATGTTACCTACATAATTGCCTGAGTGTATATTCTGGCATGTGATGAATATCGAAAACGATCTGATTTTCAATGGTTAATATTTTACGATTTGCAATTTAGATCTGGTAATTTAGATGTTCTTAGTCAAATTAATCTATAAATAATAATTTGAAGCCAATTTTATTTTCGTGAAACTAATTATTCTAGATTGAGAAATTGATCGTTTTCGTTTTTCATCACACCCCTGAATAGTACTAAATTTAACGCTGTTTTAAAATGGCGAGCGGAGAGTCAAGCCGGGTTTTGAAACTAAAATCACAATTATATTTTTGGAACAAAACATATTTTAAATATTCTTGATTATGTTTAGAAATTTAGAAGAGTTCAACGGAAATTATATATTTTGAATGTTGATTTATCCTCTTGTTATCGTATCCTCTATCCAATATTTTCCAATATTAGGGATACAAACTGTAATTTTCAAAAGAAAATTGACAAGAATTTGACAATTCGTATCACCAATACTGGGTGGGCAGAGATGATTAGCGTGTAAATCAACCATTTTACGTCCAATTATTTCATAGTATTATTAAAAAAATTAAATTATACATAAACTATAGCTAAATTAATTCAATTTGTTTTTATATTTCATTGTTATAGATTCTGTTTGTTTTTTCTTCAAACACTAATTGCTGCTCTCACTACCTTTCACAGTCATACACATACATTTATACATACGTCAAACAAACAGGACACACACATACACAATCTCACCTACACACAAACATATTTAAACATTTTTTCTACACTCTTGTCAATTTTGTTATAAACAAATTTATCTTTTTATCAAAAAAAAAAAAGAAAAATGGAAATAAATAAAACAAAACCTAAAAATTTATAAAAAAAACTCACAATTTCTTATAAAAAAAATTACTATAAAAAACCAACAAACACCACAACAACAAAAAGGATAAAGTTATCAATCAAAAGAGAAGAAAAGTTGATAATGAAATTTCATATGGAAAAATAAAATAAAAGACACAATAAAAATTTAAAAATATTATAAAAAAAATTAAAAAATACAAATATGACAAAATTGTTTCATTTTTAAAGATTTTTAGTGAAAGGGGGAAAAAATTAATATCGAAGTTGGCCATTGAAAACGAATAACGGTATTGGCATCTATTTTGTGTTTGTTTCGATATAGGTGCATTCAAAAAAATTTGTCAGTTACTACATGACAGTTGTTTGTATAGTAAGTAGTAGTTGTTGTTTTTAACAGTAATTACAGTCGTTTTTCTATGGAAAAATGCAAAACAACTAATATGACGGTTATTTAAGAAAACTATTAACGAAAAGTGCTGTAATTTCGTAACAGTTATTTAAATCTACCAAAATAGTATTTCTACAGTAAACAGTTGCTTTTGTTAGTTATTTCAAAAATAAAAAGTTTGTTGAATTTCTTTGAATTTTAAAAATTCTTGTTTAGTTTATATTTATTATTGATATATTCCCAGTTTGCAATTAAAATTTAGAAAGTTGTATCTACAATGCTTAAAATCATAATAACTGGAGAACCGTTTGGAATTTGTACTTCATATTTTTGTAATCGAAAGAAAAAAAAAATGTTTTTTTTATTCAAATATTCTTTTATAATACAAAAACAACTAAGTGTAAATAAATAATGGCTTTTACCCATTTTGTCAGTTATTTTCATTTTTTTTAGTAAAAAATTGTCAGTTAATTTTACGACATTGTTAGAGATTTTTAATGCATTTATTAGTTTTTAACAGTTAAAAAGAACAATATTTGCAGTTATTTTAAAGGTAAATATGTACCTTTTCCGCCTTTTTACCTGCTATACCTTTTAACTGTCATTTTCAGTAGATTCTACCTACAATCTTTTTTGAGGACAAATTTAAACCTATTGAAAATGTAGTAAAACTTAAAAACGTTACGAGGTTCTAATTTTAGCTTCCAGCGAAGCATAACTATGAAAAAAGCTTTGGAAAGATCAAGATATTTACGGTGAGTCTCATACTGTAGGTTTAACTTTAACTATAAACAAAGGAAAATCTCAAAAAAATGTACACAAAACAACAACAAATTTTTGGGTTTACAATTTTTTGAATTTAGTTGTATTGTAGATGCGCAAGGTGTAAAAAACACATATTGTCAGGGTTTCTCACAAGTATAAAATTTTATTTTCTTATCTTAAAATTATTTATTATTGTATTGTACGATTTACGGCATCAAATGCATCTGCTTTATGATCGCTAACATTTGGACGCGATTCATAACTACAAATAGTTACACCATGATGATGGGCTTCGCTAAATTCACCACGAAGACCTATAAATTGAAATAGTTTAATTTAAAATTAATTAAATATTTTAGAAACACAAATTACCGATGTAATAGATTCTGGTGTTATCGTCACCGTAATTAGAAGGAAAATGTATTGACAAATGGTGGACAGATGAAAATGTTACAACTCTGCAATATACAAAAAAATATATATATTATATATATATGTATTAAAAATTCTTTATATTACAGATTAAAAAAAAAACAATATTTAAAATTAATATAAACTGTTAATTCTTAGATCACAAAGAAAGTTTCCTATAATTTTTTTTCAGTTTTTAAAATATTTTTCTAAGCAAGGGAATTTTTTCCAAATTCAATTTATCCTAAAAGTTTTTAGTCCTGTTGAAATTTAGCCAATAGTTAAATTCAAATTTTATGTGTGAAACAACAACAAATGTGTCAGTTAAAGTCGCAGTTAAAAGCTAACTGGACATTCAGTATTCGATCCTTAGTTTTTGATTCAAAATTTGTATGGAATTTGACAAGTAAATGCAAGTAGTTTTCGAAAACTGTTTTTGATTAATGTAAATTTCCATTTTCATGTTAAGGGTGGGTACGAACTGGCTACACGTGTATTAACATTGAGTTTATAATCTCACAAATTATGATTTTAATCTTTTTTATTATTATTTTGACGATTAGGAGATTGTAATGACAAAATTACCTAAAAGTACGGGAACGCAAAAAATCAGTTTTCTAGCCCAAAAATTTGTTTCAAAGAAAAATGTACAAATACGTTTTAACATATTTATTTGCAATTAAAAATTACTATTAATTTCGTTAAATTAATTATTATAAGACCCGATTACTGAATGTCCAGTTAAAATTTATCCAACAGTTAAATTCAAAATTTATAAGGCCGAGTTTTTAAGATGTAGTTTATCTTTAAACTTAGTTTAACGCTGTTTGTAATTGGAATACTTTTGAAATTTGGTTTGTATAGTTTTATTTCAATAAAAAACGTAATTCTAAACGAGGAAATGTTGTTCCGAGAAATTTTTGTCAATAAACTTGGAAATGGCTGACAAAATTCGTATTCGGTTTAACTAAACCAAATACGAATTTTGTCTTGAGAACCAAAAAGTGGTCCTAAATGAAAAATTCTTGAATATTTTGTTTGAAATATCATAATAGTCATTGCATTTAACAGATAGACTAATTTTTGTGTCTTTATTGTGCCAAGTTTGGTACCAAGAGTCAGTAAAGTGAGGGCTCTGGAAAATCCCGAAGAATTACCTTGTAGCAGAAATTTTCCATATATATATGTGTCAAATTATTTTGTTGGCATTGATTGTCAGTTATAAGACAAACTATAATCTAAAAATAATATTTATAATTTTCTAGGAAAATGTTTGTGCTTTTTTAAACTTGTTGCCTGCCTATTGTTTTGTCCGTAACTGTATATAAAAAACAAGCAAAACCTAATTTTGAACAAAAACTAGATCTGTACGATCTGTAAAAATTACATTTTTTTTATGAAATCTTTGAAAAAATTACAAAAACAAAAAAACTGATTATAAATAGCAGGCATAATAAAAATAAGATTTAAAATTAAATTTTATCTAAAATCTAGGAATTTCTAAATTACTTAAAATGATGCAGACTTACTTAGGAGAATATTCAATTTCAGCCCGACAATCTCTTGTTAACTCAAATTCCTGATCCGCTTTAGCACGAACGTCATCAAAAGTCATTTTCGGCCGATTTTTAAATCTGAAATATAAACAATTACAAATCTAAACCGCCACCAATTTTAAACATACAATCTCATTTTATTTGGATGTGTATCATCATTAGCTCCAGCCACAATAATACCCTTCAACTTAATGTTGCCTGTAAAGGGGATATTGAACAACAGTTCCTCATCGGCATCACTTTGAACAAACTAAAGGAGGAAAAATAACAATAAACATATTTATCAACTTCATTACAATGTATTTAGTTACTTACCAGCGTAACATCCCTTCTATTTTCATAAGATTTAAATACTTTTTTACCACTACCCTCAGATTCTTCGTTGAGACATTCCAAATTTTCAATGTCAATCTTTTGATACAAACTATATTCGACACCCATTTCTAAGGCATGATCAACATCGGTAGCTTCGTGGCCACATCCCTGGCCATGATCATGTGAATCACCATGAGGCATTTTATATTCAAATGTAATGAAGATTACGCCTGGAAAAATCAAGCCAAATCACTGTTGTTTTTATTTCAATTTGACAATTTGCAAAAAAAGATACAAACAGCTGTTGGCGCCAGGGATGGAAATGAGTTTTTTTCATTTTGTACCATCCACATAAAAAAATTGTACTTTTTCGACCCTCACGGTACCAAAATTTTTCATATATAGTAGAGTTGTAAAAGTATTGAGTATTCCGGTACTGAGTACTCAATACCGCCTGTTTTTTTGAGTACTCAATACTAAAACGGTACTACTCAATACTTTTAAAGATGCAATTTTCCGTAGAAATGAGTATTTTTCGTATGAAAATACAACTCTAAAAATACTACTTTAAAAATACAACTCTGGAAATACAACTCTATATGTGAAGCAAAGAATTTTGTAATGAATTTTTGGGAAAAGTTATTTAATTAATTTATTTAAAATGTTTTAAATTTAGTAAAATGTAAGTAACAATAGCTGTATTTTCGTTCATACCCATCAACGTTAAGTATTTATAGCAAATCTACGATAAACTGATTGGAGTATCAAATTTTTTAAAATAGTGAGTATTTATGATAGTTCCGGTATAATCGAACGTGCGTCAGCAAACCTTATTAGGTAGTAACGCGAAGAAGTTACGCTAGGTGTGAAAATGTATAAACGTTGAGTTTTCAACGTTGATAATTATCCACGTTGTAAGTTAACGTGCATACGAAAAGTAATATGTTAGTTTTCGTCTAAAAAACGTTTTTATGCACTTTGTGCTTTTTTGAAAGTTAACGGATATAGTTAAGTCGAAAATACAGCTAATAGTTATTTAACACGTGTATGTGAATTGTTAGTATTTTTCTTTATAAATACGAACTCTTAACATTTTTATTTTTAAATTCAAAAAAATCGTTAAAAGTATTGAGTATCGAGTACTCAATTGTAAAGTATTGAGTAGTATTGATTACTCAAAAAGTATCGAAATTTCACAACTCTAATATATAGAAAATTTGTGCGAAGAATGCCAAATTTGCAGAAAAGATTCTTCTTTTTCAGCCCTCACCAATTTTTTTGATATAAAAGTTATTTAAAAAAATTTGGTTTCAGGTTTTTAACAATTTGTCAAATAATTTTAAATTTACTTGATGGATTTTGATCCCTTGTTTTATTTATTGAAATGTGTAACATGAATTACGTGAAGAACGGAATTTTGATACAAAAAGTGGAAAAATATAATTTTTATAGAAAATCTGAATGTAAATAGAATTTAAAACTCATAGGTCTACAACATTTTCGTGTCGAAAATTTATAACAAATATCAAACCTCTCATTATATTAAATTAATTCCTAAATTTTAAAAATTCCGTCACAAGACTGAGAACCCAGCCAGAAAATTTGGATATTTTTATGAGGCTTCTTATTCAGTAAGTTAAAAATTATTCAAACAAAGCACAAAATTTTTTTAAATTTTAAGGCTTGTATTCAGAAAAATGTTTTGAATTTTATTACAGTTTAATAAAACAAATTAAAATGCAAAACAACAACAAAAATCCTTCAATTAGCCTCTAATAAGACAAAAAGTTTTTTCTGAATAACCATGTAAGCCTTTTTGACAATAACTGCGCAGTTTCTAAATCCAAAGATGATTCAGAAATGTAATTAAATTTGAATATTTTGTGAACAATTCAGAAATGACTCAAAAAAAGATAAATTTTTTAGCGTAAAGAATTTTTTAAATATTTTTTTGAGTAATTTTTGAACCGAAAAAGAATGCTCTTTTGAATGCGCCACTATCATACAAGTGAACGTTTAATATTAGGGGATTTCATATAAAATCGTAAATTCCTTTTAAACCTTGTACAAACAATATTTTTATGTATATAGTTTGATATTAAACTCATACATGCACCAGGTTTACGCCGTTTACGATTAGAATACGAATTTATATGAAAACCCTAATATACAATATTTTGAGCAATTTTCTGACTAACTTTTGGGCTCGTATGCTGGCTGAGAACTCTAAAAAATTTTAATTATGAAAACCTTATTCAAAAGTTTAATATTATATTAAAAATATGGGACAAGGCTAAATTGTTTGCCTTAAAGCGGGATAAAATTTCAAGGCGGCACAAGCCTGTACAATCCCGTCAAAAGCGGGATGGTGGTCAGGTTAAGTGCACTAATAGAAAAAAGCCCGTAAAAGTTTTCCTAAAGCTGTTAAAAATTAGTTCATAATTACCTTGCATAAAAAACTGCTGAAATAAGTACATTTTAATTGCTAAAAATTAGTAAGATAAGAATAGCAAAAATAATGCTGCTAAACATACAAAATTTTAGTTGTATTTGAGCTAAATTTTAGTTAATTGAAATAAAAATTTACTCTGCTAGAATCAGCACAAATTTTGCTGAATATTAGTAGAATAAAAAACCCAAAAAAGTTTTAAATGGTTTTAAATTGTTTTAAGAGAATATAAATCTATATTTGTAAAATCAGCAGTCTACTATTTTTCATCACATATTTCTGTTGATTTTAGGAGGACGACTATTATTATATTTAACAGTTTATTTTTGGTTTGCTAATCTTACTAATATTTAGCAAAAATCGGCAAAAAATTTTCTGCAGTCATCCTTAAATAGATTTAAATGTATACTTTTAAATAATAAACCTGTAAAAATAGCTATTTTCACAGGTTTATTATTATCTATGACTGTATGAATAAAATTTTATGGTGTCTGTTTTACCAAATTTAAGTGCTTCAAGGACAATTCTCAAAAGTAGATTTTATAGATCCTTACGAGGTCCGTAGAACAGCCTTAAATAGTTCCTAAAATGAAAGGTATTCTATTTTAATTCAAACTCAAAAAAAAAAAAAAAACAAAAGACTCCTAAGTACTTCTATGTCATATTGAGCCATAAAGTATTTTTCCCAGGCATAAATAATGAAGAAGGAATTCCTCACTTAATATTTGTATGTAGGAGGCGAAAATGTTTTAAAAAGTTTTAGAGGAAGTCTGTTTAAAAAAGTCCATATTTGTTGATCAGTGTAATTTTTTTGAGACTCCGCTGAATATTTATTTTGTTATCGCTGTTTTCTATATTATGTATATTTTTAAATTTTGATTTTAATAATGATTGTTTTAAAATGAACGAAGGGCCGCATGAAATTGGTTGACGGGCCGCATTTGCCCATGTATGATATAGAGCAAGGGTGGGCACGGATTTTTCACCGAGGGCCATATTGTGATTTTTCATAAATTATAAAGGGCCGCACTATACATTAAAAAAGTAAAACTTCAAATCTTTACCTTAAATGAATGTTTTATTTTATTTTTCATGTAAGAAAAAAATTTATTGTGGTTCCAGGGTTTTAAATTTCTTTCAACATTTTTTGAAAACTTTTCTAAATTTTATAGAAATTTGCAAACCTGAATTTAGTTGAAGTTTTATTAAGCCAGTTCGTCAATTTATGTGACTTTAAATATTTATTTTTTATTTACCTTTTTAGGGTAAACTAAGAACACCAAAAAACGGTCAAAAGAGGATCTACTGCAGACTGCTGTGGAGTTGTTAGAGCAAATAAAAAGCAAAACCAAAGAGGCTAAGGTAGATTATATTGCAGGATATTGGTCTGCCCTATATAAAGAACTGCCAGCGACTCAGAAACTATATTGCAAACGAGTCATATCTGAAGCCTTTTTTTGGGACATCTAACACCAAATACCTACAAATATTTCGGTGCATATCTTAATAATGGTAAATACCGAGGGGTACTAAATAGAGTATTCAAACCCGAAAAAAGGGTAAATGGATTTTTTTAATTTTCTACTGCTAATCATAATAAAAATTTTTTATGAAACCAACTGACATGAATAATTACATGACAAACCGAAAATTTTTTTACAATATTTTTTTTTCCTTTAACAATAAGGTTTAATTTAGATCCGCATCGAAATGCCGAATTTTCCATATTCACAACTGAAAAAAATAATGAAGAAAAGCGTATAGATGTTAAATTTAAAAATAATATATTTATAAAGGCACATCTACACGAGAGAGAAAACTGCTAGAGATAGAGCAAAAAACACCTCTAATTAGCTCTATTGTTAATGATTTAAGATATTTAGAGGTGTTTTTTGCTCTATCTCTAGCAGTTCTCTCTCTCGCGTAGATGTGCCTTTAAAACTATAATCTTAAAAAAAAAGTAATTAAATCTGTATATAAGAGCATTATTATAGCATTTTTTATTACTTACAAAAAATGAAAGTAACAACGATATGCGAAAAATAAATATGACAAAATGTATTGCGTTATAAAAATAAATAAAGAATGGAAATAATATGGCAAAAATAAAATATATATTATAAAATGTATTGAATTATAAAATTAGAGGATTTATTTCACTGAGTGAAACCGAGCAGCAACGTAAACGAAAATGGATACGGTTTCAATTGAGATACCAAACAAAAAGCATCCAGATATAGATTACTTTGGTGTCGATGATAGTCCATTGGGTGAAACGGAACCGGAAGAATTCCAAGATTTGAACAAAAAACAAAGTATGTATAACACTCAAATTTAAGTAGGTCTGTTCGACGTTGTTACCGCGGGTGCCCGCGGGAACCCAATTTACCCGAAAAAACAACAATTTACATACAATTTTGACTAAAGAAACGCTTTCTGTTAAGATTGGGTACCCGCGGTAACGTACGTGGAACAGAGTAATGCAAACATATCTTAACCATTTTAAAGCCCGGTTATAAACAATTTTGGAATCAGATCCAATTAGATACTGAATCTACTTCTGTATAATTAGAAGTTGTAATTCTTTTACTATTCATTTTAAATTGAGAAAAACACATTAACATTTGGATAACAAGTTTGACTTGGAACAGTTTTTAATAAAATTAGTTATTGTATTTCCCTTGTGTTTCTTCTTGCAAATACACAATAAATTATATATGTACTTACATACATTTTTGTTTGAAAACTTCAACAAAATTAAGATCTAAGGAGCAATTCACTAACTTTTTTAAATAAGTTAATTTTAATGGAAACAATAACAAATAAAAAACAAATTAATTAAGTGCTAATGCGCTATCGTTGTAAAATAGCATAATTTTTGAAGTTTAGCCCTTCTGGACAACTTTCGACAATAACATTTACTCAATTTTCGAGTACGGGAACTCTTTTGGGTAAATTCGGAAAAGTTATTTTCTTTTTTAATTTAATTTAAATTAATTTTACCAATTTTAATAATAAGCCGCTTAAAAAAATACATGTACTATTCTTGTTATTTTAGCAGAATTTTTGCATATTTGTACGGACTTTTTTTTAGAGAAAATTACAGAAAAATTAGTTCAATTTAATTCGAAAGCGTTTAACAGACTTTTGTACTAACTTTTTTTAATGAGTGTATAAGCAAAACTTATTTTATTGATTCAATTATTGCATACTTTATCCAATCAATATCTTATTCAAAGAATCAATAGCTCTGTTTCTTTACTTTTTGGGTAAAGTTCGGTAAAATGAGAGTTAACAATACTCTCCCGAAATAACAAAAATGCACAAAAGTAAACGAACGCGAAAAACCACATTTGAAGCCCGAAAAACAAATGTCAATAGATTTGTGCATTATAGTTCGTTTTGGTGAGCGCTCTTTCTAGTTCTTGTTCAATTTGTTGTAAAAATCTAGATAGCTTTTCTAGTTAAACCCCTTTTTAAATCAAAAATTTAATAAAAATTTCCTTTTTAGGCATTTCTATTTACAAAAAGGAATACATAGTTTATTAAATTTGGAAAAGATTTTAATATTAAACAAAAGCTTCGATTTATTTACATATTTAACTCTTTAACACATTTAAACAAGCGTCTTCACAAAATTGTCGGTAATTTTATGGAGTTGTAAAATCACCGATAGGCTTTTGCAACTATTAAGCTACATTCACAGTGATGGAGTACACCACTCTGCAGAGTGGAGTGTACTAAAATAGAGATGGCATGATACAAAAAATATGTAAGTGCGAAAAAGAAAGGAACAAAATCCACTCTGTAGAGTGGAGTACTCCATCACTGTGAATGTAGCTTTATACTAATTTTTGGAAATGATAAACATATTTTCTGAATGAATGAAATGATCGATTGAACTAAAAGAGCTATTAGTTGTGAACTAGGTCTTTGGTTCAAATCAGTGAAGAGTTCAATTGAACTAGTTGCACCCAACTGATGATATAACAGCTGATTAAAACAATTTACCCAAACATACACGAAAAAAAAGTCTGGGCTTTCTCGTGCAAGAAGAACAAGAATATTACTCTCTCATGACAGCTCTCATTTACCCAATTGTGTAGTAAGAAAACGCTTTTTGGTAAAATTGGGATCCCAATGTTGAGTACCCGATTTTTGTTGATTCTTTTCATAGTATCAAACGAATTGTTCATTTCATTTCAACTAAAAATGGTTCATTTGATTCAGACCTTTAAAAAAATAATTTAATCATCAGTATTTAATTCAAAATTATTTTTGATTTGTGCGATTGTTTTTTGATTCGCGAACTAAAACTGTTTTTTTATGATTTGCGAATTAATTTAAAAAATTAATATTTATTTATTTATTTCAGTCTATGGAAACAAAAATCCTTACAGACTGTATATGTAATAATTACAAATATATATTAGAGAAAAAAATTTTTTTTATTAACATAAAATTTAGCTTAATGCAGTGAAAAGTAATAGCTTAAAATTATCTTTTGTTGTGCAAAACTCAATAAATGATTTTGATTTTTTTGAAGATTTAAATTAATATCATTAATAGTAATAAAACTGCGAGTTAACGCACCATTTAGAGCATAATTTGTACGATGAACTGGGATATTAAAAGCATCAATAAACCTTGGACTTCTCGGTGGTATATAAAACGGAATTAAGCATAATAAGTCAGAGCAGTCAATATTCCCATTGATTATATCAAATACGAGCAACGCCGATTGGAAAGTTCTGTAAAGTAATTTTAAATACAAAATTAGGTATTCTCCTAATAAATGAATGTTTTAAATTGAAATAGAGTCCTGCATATAAATTAAAAAATTGGCAACAATTCGATTCGCGAATTTATATTTTGAAAATAATTCTTTTTGAATGTTTCAAAGCTCTGATTTCATTTATAAAGGGTTTTTCAATAAGAGCGCTACAAAAGTAAAAAAGTTTAAATAAAACAAAAACGGTTTTGGATATCAATGAAATTCTTTATTCCTGTGAAAGTACGTTCGATGCCATTATGTATGGAAATCGATCCGTTTTGCATGGCCACCACGGGCATGCTTGCAGAAGTCCAGACGCTGAACCCAATTTTCGACGGTTTTCAAGCATAAATCGGCCGATACTGCTGCAATTTCACGTTCGATATTCGTACGAAGTTCATCAATCGTCGCTGGCTTGTTGGCATAGACCATAGATTTGACGTAGCCCCACGCTCAATTGTTGATCTGCTAGGACGATTATGACGACCATAAATTGGACGTAGCGTTCTTAACGTTGAGGCCACTGGCTCCGAATTTCGGTAGTAAATTTTAATAATTTCGACTCGTTGTTGGCTCGTATATCTTTCCATCATGAAATGGCAAACCTTACTGAAGAGAAATGTCAAAAGAGCGGCAAGAAATATGGCGTCATTTGCTGTCCCTGTCTTTCTACTTTTGTAGCGTCCCTGTTGAACAACCCTTTACTTCGCGAATTATCTCATATATCAATATGTATTACACCAAATCATTATCTCACTTTATTCAATATCAAATCATTCGTTTAAAGTTATTATAAATTATTCAATAATTCATGAAATGAATAAATTTTTATGCGAATTGATTTAAAAAGGAATTATCTTTTTCAAGATCTGAAGAGGACATATCGACAGCTAAAAGCTGGGAGTTCACAATAAACTAGAAATTGACAATCTTAAATTGGAAATGGTGTTGCGGTTTTTATACCCTACACCACTACGTGGAGAGGGTATTATAAGTTTGTGCTGATGCTTGTAACACCAAAAAATATTGGTCCTAGACCCACCTTATAGTATACTGATCGGCTCAGAATTTTTTTTATTTCGATTTAACGATGTCCGTCCGTCTGTCTGTCCATGCATTCTTGTGCGCACTCTACAGGTCGCAACTATTGGTACACCGACTTACATCGGCCGAAGGACGACGCCTATTGATTTTGGTTGATATCGGTCCATGTTTAGACCTAGTGCCCATATAAGGGTACCCCCCAAAATTTTCCTTTTTACACGCTGCAGGTCGCAAATACGAAGTTATTTCAATGAAATTTGGTACACAGCCTTATGTCGGCCCAAGAACGGATCCTATTGATTTTGGTTGAAATCGGTCCATGTTTAGACCTAGTGCCCATATAAGGGTACCCCCCAAAATTGTCTTTTTTACACGCAGGTCGCAAATACGAAGATATTTCAATGAAATTAAGTACACAGACCTATGTCGGCTCAAGGACGAAGCCTATTGATTTTGGTTAAAATCGGTCCATGTTTAGACCTAGTGCCCATATGAGGGTCCCCCCAAAATTGGCTTGGTTACACGCTGAATGTCGCAAATACGAAAATATTTCAATGAAATTTGGTCCCCTGACTCACATGGTCCTAAGAAAAAAGCCTATTGATTCTAGATAGGATCGGTCCATATTTGGACCTATCGCCCATATGGACTATATTTTCGATTTTCTCTTTTATGATTTTATAGAAAATTTTGACACAAGTCTGTTTTAACCCATTCAAATTTCGGATCAAAACATTAGTTAAGTCAGACTGGTGTAGGGTATTATATATTATATAGTCGGCATGCCCGACTTTAACCTTTTTACTCGTTTTTATTTGGTTTTCTAATTTAAGTATGAAATGTCCTATTTACATTTTTGAAAATTATCTTAAATAAAAATGTAAATGGTGTAGGCATATTTTTAACATAATTTTAGGCAAGATTACTCTTGCAAATAGGGTAGTTAAAGTAAATTTATTTCAAAAGAGTCGACGTAATTGTGTTATATTAAAAAAACCTTTAATGTTATAAACATAGTTATAAAGCTCTTTCAAAATATTTCGTCGAAATCAGGAGTTATGTTTTGTTGGATGAGGAGTTGTGTTTTGCTGGCTCGCTATATTTTTACAAGACAGCGAACTATTTTTTTCATGTTTTGGCTCACTCACTTCTTAAAAGTAACTCGACCGAGATTTTTCCATACCTGTTTTCTTTACAAATTCTTTGTGTTTTTCTAGATACAAATATCAAAGACTCTAAAACAAAGAAAATTGGAAGTTTTGGAGAAGGCTGTCGATATTTTAGAAAAAACTAATCACCCTGATGATATCGACATCGCTGTCAACAGTTGGTCGCCGCTGTACAAAATGCTGAGACCTGCCCGTGTAAAAACGATAAGATCTGGCCAGATCTCAGTAGATCTTACCAGATCTAATTAGATCTCAAAATTGGGGACAAATTTGAGATCTAATTAGATCTGATCGGATCTAGGCATATCTGGCCAGATCTTAGTAGATCTTACCAGATCTAATTAGATCTGATCAGATCTAGGCATATCTGGCGCATTTGTCCAGATCACTTTAGATTTGACCAGATTTGGCACCAGATCTGATCAGATCTTGCCATAAGGTATTATCACATATGCCATATCTGATCATATTTGATGAGATCTGGTACAGGATCTAATTAGAATCAATCATATCTATTTAGATCCAAAAAGATCTGAACTTTTTTACACGGGTGACCAGAAAATGTTTACCAATCGAATAATTCAGGACATGCTCTACTACGGATCTCAAAATCAGTTGACTGAGTATTCATCGTTTCGAAATTAGACAAATTTATGCAATTACAAATTCGAGTAGTACACTCATAGAAATAAATCTGTGAAATAGCAGAAAAAGCAACTAAAAATTAGTTAAAAATGATGCTGCAGAAAAAATTGTTAAATTTGTAGATTTTTTTTGCTAAATGGTAGTAAAATAAGAACAGCAAATATAAAGCTGTTAAGTAGGTTTGCGGTTAAGAAGAAGAATAAACCCTCCTCAAAAGTTATAAACACATTAAATTTGCAAATCAGACTAGATCTAGTTTCTGCCTTTTTATTGACAGGCTTCATCTGTTAAATTTGCAGAAATTTTGTTATATTTAAAACTTTTAGTTAATTGAAAATGACAAATTGTACTGTAAAATAGAAATAGCAAAGGTAAACTGTTATATCTACAAAATTTTTGTTATTTTTAAGCTAAATTCAGTTGAATGTAAATAGCAGTCTATCCTATTAAATTAATAGAAATATTTATAAAAAAATTGCAAACTGCTGTTTTTAAAAAGCTCGATTTTTATTTGCATTTAGAAAAAAATCGAAAAAAGCTTCCAAAATTTTAAGTTTTATTATGATTTTTAGGCTACTAATTATTTTAGCAAAATTTTTTGCTGATCTTAGCAGGTTAATTTGTTATTTTCTATTAGCAGAAATTTAACTCAACTATATCTAAAATTCTGTATATTTAAAAGTTTTAAATTGGCTGTTCCTATCTTATATAGCAAGAATAATCTGCTAATTTATCAGTTTTTTCTGCTAGTTTTAACTAAATTTTTTACAGACTTTTTTCTATTAGTGTAGGATTTCTCTAAAATAATATCTTTTATAATGAATTTAGACTGAGCAAAAACCAGCTGGTTTTTGTACAAAATTAAATTGTAAAAGCCAAGTCATTTACATTGGGTATTTAGTTTTTCTCAGAGCTTTGAAGAATTAATTAAGTATTTTTGAATTCTGAATTAAAAATTCGATGAATTAATTCACTTAAGCACCATATATTGAATGGAATTAATTCATATTTGCTTTTGTTCGATTTATTTTGTTACGAATTAATTGAATTGCAATAGTTCTTTTTATTAAATCAAATGAATTAATTCACTGGTGAATACGTTCAATTTTATAAATCGAACGGAAAAAAGTGAATTAATTCCTTACTGAATTAATTCACTACTGAATTCGTTCAATTTCATTTTCGTTCAGTGAATTAAAAAAAATCAAATTACGTTCAGTGAATTAAAAAAAAAAATAAAATTACGTTCACTGATTTATAAAAGATTCATATATGGAATTTTGACTTCATCGGATATAATTAACCCACTTTAGCCTGGAATCCAAAATGACCCACAAATTTGATAAAAATGCAAAAACGTATTTTTTTTAAATTAATTTAAAAAATTTTTTAAAATGCCTAATTTGGAGATGTTGATTGCTATTTGTACCACATAATAGTTGATATTAAAGAAAAAAAAAAATAAAATTACGTTCACTGATTTATAAAAGATTCATACATGGAATTTTGACTTCATCGGATATAATTAACCCACTTTAGCCTGGAATCCAAAATGACTCACGAATTTGATAAAAATGCAAAAACGTATTTTTTTTAAATTAATTTAAAAAATTTTTTAAAATGCCTATTTGGAGATGTTGATTGCTATTTGTACCACATAATAGTTGATATTAAAGAAAAAAAAATTGGAAAAATAATAATTCGAGTTTGTGTTTGGAGCGACTTCTTTTCAGGACATTTTACAAAAATTGCTAATTTTGTCAAAAATTTTAATGTTTTCATCAAATTTTACACGGTTTTCGGAAAACAGCACTCAAATTTGGTTAAATTATAATTATCTTTTCATTTCTTTAAAAAAAATTTAACCCTTAGTGCCTGGGGTCAGAAAAGCCCCATGGAACTTAATATTAATTATGACTACGAGATTCTAAAGCCATTAAATTTATAAAAAAAAATTTCAACTGGATAAAAATAATTATTTTGTGTAACGTGATCCATATGGGGTTAATTTTTATACTTTTGGCCAAAAACGCAGGAAAAATGATGCTCTAACTGTAGAAAAAATTGATGAGAAATTGCATCCAAGAATGGTTAAAGAACCTCATCTAGTTGTTTTGAGGGAACCAAAATCTCAATTGATAGGCTACACAAAACTAGAAAGTGAAACTGCGGCAAGCAAAGTCAACAAATTGATCGAATTCTTCCAAGAAAAACAATTGTCTCTAGATTCATTAATTGCCATATGCGCTGATGGTGAACCAACAAATACTGGCGTACACGGTGGAATTTTGCGACTATTCGAAAAACAGTTAAAGAGACCACTGCACTGGTTTGTGTGTCTTCTGCACTTTAACGAGCTGCCGTTTAGACATTTGTTTGACACTTTAGACAAATCAACCACCACTGGACCACGATCAACTACCGGAAAGTTGAGCTCAAAAATTGCTGATTGTGAAAATCTTCCGGTATGTAATTTTTATAGCTGATTCTTTACCATTTTTTATTCTATTTTTTAGCTTTTATGTTTTCTTTTCAGGTGGTAACCGATTTTGAGGAAATCGCTTTGGAAAATATGCCTCCTGGTGATTTAAATCCAGAAGAATTATCTACTGATTCGAGGTACTTGATGTTAATGGCCAATGCAATTTCTAATGGTGTGGTTCCTGCGGATTTGTCTCTCATAAAACCAGGGCCAATTGCACATTCTCGTTGGCTCACCAAAGCCAATAGATTATTACGGTTGTATCTGACAACTAATAATCCAACTGAAAATTTAAAAATTCTGGCTAACTATATAATAAAAGTATACACGCCAATGTATTTCAATGTTAAGTATTATAGCCCTGCCGCATACGGTAGTACATTACTTTTTAAATTTATTACTTGGACACGATTTTTACCACCGAATTTACTTGGAGTTGTAAATACAGTAATTCAAGATAATCCATATTTTGCACACTCAGAAAATATCTTGCTATCTATGTTATTTGATGATAGAATGGAAAAACGAAACATTGCTATAAAGAAGATTTTACATTACCGAAGAAATATTGTCGACCCAACGGAACTTAGAGTTTATAAAAAATCTCTTATAAACTTTAATTGTACGGAATATACAAATATGATTGATTTAAATGACGATACCATTTTATTCGAACCACCGTTTACGCAAAGTTATTCGTATGAACATTTGGAGGGATATTTAAATTACGAAGTGCCTCCGTTCGATGATCCACAAATTCCTTTACACATTCAAGGAACGGAAAGACATGTCCAATTGCTGGCTGCCACTGCTAAACGAGTTGCAGGAAAGAATGTAGAAGGCGCTATGGCGACGACATTAGAGACCCGTACGAAAACACCCAGACTTGAAAGCAAACAAGACTTTCAGAAAAAATAATGGTTTTTTTCACATTTTGTCTTTTACTACACTCAAACTGAATATTTTTTTTGATAATAGGTTGATAGATACTTTATTATCTCTTAATTTGAATTTTTGTACAAAAAAAAATAAAAAGGAAAAAAAAAACAAAAATTTGGTTTTATGTGTTATTTTGTTTTAGCATTATCGCATGAATTAATCAACCGAATTCGATAAATTTGGGCTTAAACTCTTCGTTTTGAATTGTAAATTGAATAAAATAATGGATTGAGCCAAAAAAATGGCCATGAAAGTAATATTCTTGGACAAAATCATGAAAAAAATGGAAAAATGCTCAAAAATTTGGACAAAAATGCCCGTAACTTTTGAACCGTTGGACCAATGTTGGAGATTTTTTTTTGTAAATTGATCAAAATGAGCTCACCTTTCCAACGCGCCTACTGGCGATTAAACCCGATTGATAGTTTTTGAGTTATGGATGTGAACGTGTAGGTAATATTTCATACGAACGTCAATTTGGGAAAAAATCTACCAACAAAAAGTAGAGGACTCAATTTTAACGATAGAGGTATGGTTCCTTCGGCAAATTTTCATGGAATAACCCATAGAATACCGAAATCATAGGGAAATTGGTGAATTTTTTCACTCCCTACAAATCGACCCGCTCTAATATATATATATGTGCTATATGTAAGTACATAAAGTTACATATAAAAGATATAATTACATATACGTTTATATATAATTTAGTATGATACTATACATAATAATATAAAACTATGTGGATCCATATAAAAAATATTTTATAATTTGTGTTAGTTATGATTATATATTGACGAATATGAACCCATATATAACTTATAACGTTCTTTATAAAATCATCTATAATTATATATCATCCCACATAGGCAATTTTTTCAAAGTGATTTTATATAAAAATATATAAGGTCCATATAAAACCGTATTATATTATATTTGGTTCCATGTTATCAATGATTTTGAACTAGTTTGAGATTTAGTAATTACTAGGGATTGGCGCGTGACACGAAATGTTCGTGAGTCACGTTATTCACACGTGATCGTGAGAAATAATTACTATACTTAAGTGATTCGTGCGTGAGCGTCAGTAAGAATAATCCGTGCATGATTCGTGTGTGAGTTTATTTTTTGCATCATATGTTTTTAGTAATTTTTACTGTTTTGCGTGAGAATTTTCTGATTGTAAGTTTTTAATATACTCATGTGTGCTGAGTAAGAAACGAAATGCTCGTGCATGAGTAATTTGTTTTTGTTTAGGAGCATGAGTCAAAAATGGCTTACGCACCCATAACATTAACAACACTGAAGCTCTAATACGAAATTCTCTATTCTATAACTTACACTTGACTGATTTTTTATATTATATCTTGGTTGTATATAGGGTTTTTCTTTTCCCGGGACAGCGGGATTTTTTTCTGAATTTCCCGGGATCCCGGGAATTCCCGCTCAATAGAAAATACATAAATCCGACATATGTTGTACTTGAAAAACTCGATTTCTATTAAAACACCGTCCGACAAAGTTCATCTTTGGTTGTACAAATGACAAAATCTACTTAATATATTCTGAAAGAAGGGCTAAATATAAAACATCCATGACTTCCACTTTTTCTAGAACAGTTCGTTTAACAGCTTAAATCGCGAACTACTATCTAGGAAATATTTTCGTTGTCGTTCTCTGTGCTTTATAAGTTGTCGATCAGAGTTGAATTCCATAGGAAGCAACAAAAACTAAAACAAAATAACAGCAAAAACAGTAATAACAGAAGATAAAAATAGCATTGTTAGAATTTCGTTGATGTTAGCCTAATTGAGTTATTTTCTTTCAATTTGCTATTACATTTTGTAATTAATTACACATGCAATTACTCAATTACATGTAATTGTAATTGAAAAAAAAAACTCAACTACAATTAATTGTAATTGCAATTCAGAAAAGAACAATTACAATTACAAGTAATTGAACTTTTTTTTTTATTTAAAAAAATAATTTTTGTATATTAGCCGTGTTTTCGACTTAACTATATCCGTTAACTCATAAAAAAATTTAAAGTGCGTAAAAACGCATTTAAGACGAAAACTACTATATGACTTTTCGTATGCACGTTAACTTTCAACACGGATAATTATCAACGTTGAAAACTCAACGTTTATGCATTTTCACATCTAACGTAACTTATTCGCGTTACTTTCTAAAAACTTTTGCTGAAGTACGTTCGATTATAACGTAACAATTATAAACATAACGTTTTTAAAATTTTTTGTACTACAATCGGTTTAACGTAGATTTGCTTTAAATACTTAACGTTGATAGGCATGAGACAAAATACAGCTATTGTTAGATATGGTCCTTAATAATATAATAAAAAGTATAAGGTTAATATTTAGATATAATTGTATCAAACTATGTCCACTTTTATAACATTTTATATAACTGTATACAAAAAGATATAATTTGATGTAATTGGATGAGGACAAAATTCGGATACAATTGTATCGAATTGCATAAAATTGTATCAAATTGTACCAAATTGTATACAATTGTATACAATTCGATACAATATGATACAATAAGACGTTCTCATTTTTCGGATATAATTATATCTAATTACATAAAAGATTATATATAATTAAATATAACTTCATATGGCTCCATATCAATTTTTTTTACTTGGGTTTTATATTTCAATACGCTCACACTTTTTTACTAACACACTCACATTTTTCAAAATTGAACTGCAACTTGATATCAATTTTTCTTTGAAGTCGGGAGAAAACTTGACGGTCAAGTTTTAAACAGCTGATAAAATTTCTTGTAAATAAATTTGTTTTTCTTTTTACAAATATTGTGCCGCAAGAAAACTCGGTGGATAAAACAAAAAAAAATGTGTTGCGATTCATAAATCTTTGTATGTATAACAAAGAAGCCATGAAGTTTTATGGAATAAGAATATTTCGCTATAGCCACGAAATGACATGAAATATCATGAAAATGTCACGTCATCTTGAAAAGAAAATTGACTATCAAGTTGCGTGCAGCCTACACTCATAAAAAAAAGTTTGCACAAAAGCATGTTAAAAGCGTTCTGATTAAATTGAACTAATTGTTCTGTTATTCTCTCTAAAAAAGCCCGTACAAATAGGTAAAAATTCTGCTAAAATAACAGGAAATAATACATGTATTTGCGCCAGCACAATTTTGACCTATTTGTACAGGATTTTTTTTATTAGTGTACGTCACAGACTCAAGTTCAACTAAATTTGACAAGCAGTATGTGTGATGAAGTTAAAAACAAAATCTTGAACGTGTAAATCTAGTGTTATATGATACATATATGTATGTATATCGCCACTAATATTGTTATGTGTAACATAGGGGTTACACGATCAATTTTTGGCTTTCAAGTTTCAATACACTCACATTTTTTTATTAACACACCCACATTTTAAAAATTGAACAGCAACTTGATATCAATTTTTGCTTTCAAGTTTCGAAAAACTTGACGGTCAAGTTTTAAACAGCTGATCAATTTCTTGTAAATTTGTTTTTCTTTTTACAAATATTGTGCCGCAAACACGTTTGATAAAATACGGAATGTGAATACTTCGGTATATCGACGAAATGATTTAAAAATAAAAATAAATAAAAAATCAATTTCTGCTGACATGAAAATGTCTGTGGAATATGTGAAGAAAAAATAAAGTCTTTTCGAACAGCCTACAGTGCGGAAACAGCCCACAGAGGCGAGCATTTTTAGATCTTTCCTTGACGACGGCATCTTGAAAGCAAAATTGACTATCAAGTTGCATGCAGCCTACGTCACAGCTTCAAGTTCAACTAAATTTGACAAGCAGTATGTGTTATCAACTTGAAAGCAAAATCTTGATCATGTAACCTCACTGTAAGTAATAAAATGATCGGATTATCCGTTTCGTGCCTACATCCGTTTTAGCTACAAAAATCTATGAAAAGCTACAAAATTTAACCTAAAATGGCTCTGGATATCAAAATAATAGCCCGATCCATTTAGCACTTACACACAATAATAGTATTACTGATATATACTGATTACGCAGGACTGCAACTAATTAATTCTCTAACTGCGGATGTGCCCTTCAAAAAATATGAAATTTTAAGTTCTTCACGCATAGACATGAAGAGATTATTGTTGTAAAATCTTCTTTATTACTGAAGGCACACTAATCAATTTGACCTCGTTTTTTTATTTACATTGATGCTTTTTTTCAATTACATTGATTCTGAAAGCGCAAAAATTAAAAATCTCTGAAATTGCTCATTATTCAAAAAACATAGTTACATATTTTAGAGACCTACCATTTGTTCCTAATTGATGGCACCTATTTTTTTTTTCAGAAGTGTTAGATTTTCTAACATTATACTTATTATCCGCTAAAGGTTTTAGGCGATTTCCTTTTGTGCTGAAAAAGTTATACCCAAAAGAGTTGAAAAACTTTTGAAAGTTACAAGCAAAATTAGGGCAACTTAGGGAGGTTTTTAATTGAGTAGAGCACAAAATAATAAAATTTAAGATGTTCGCCTGATTAAATTCGTTGCCCCGAAAATGCTGATACCATCAAAAATATTATATGTGACCTTCTCCGAGAAAAGGGACCTATCAGTTAAACTGTGAATTCCTTCAATATAAATTTAAAATGTTGTAATTTTCGCGTATTTTTGAAAAATAAGCGGGGAAAATCTGAACTGAATATGGAAACCCAATATCTCCTAAACAACTTGACATTTTGGTGGATTTTTTTTCTAAAATTATAAGCTTCAGTTTATGTTATCCGTAATAAAAAAAAACGAAAAATTCTTTGAAGAAATATTTAATGGAGAAAATGTTCATTGCAATTAGGGTGTTTATTTTTCCAGGGCCAGTGGGATTTTTTTATAATTTCCCCGGATCTCGGGAATTGCCGCTCGCCAGAAAATAATTAAATCCAACACATTTTGTACTTCAAAAACTCAATTTATATTAAAATACCGTCCGGCAAAGCTCATCTTTTGCCACCCAAGGGAAAATCTACTTAATATATTCTGAAAGAATGGCTAAATATAAAATATCCATGATTTACACTTTTTTATATAAATTTGTTTTACCGTTCAAATCGCGAATTATATTTAGATAATATATTTTTATAGAAGCCGTCCTAGTTTAAAAAAACTTTCTTAGAAATATGTGTATAAATTAAATATTAATTCGTGGTTTAAACGAATTAATAGAGAAAAGGTGAAAAAAATATTTTATTTTCAGCCCTTCTTTCAGGATACATATATTGTAATTGTTAATGGGTGCAATCTTCAGAGCGTGGAATGACAAATTTATTAAAATGAAGTTTCGGAGAGATTTAAAAAAATATTTGAAGACCTTTGTTATTTTAAATTCTGGACCGTGTTCTTTATTTTCTCGTTTTATGTTTTATACAAATTCATAAACGCTTTGTAAAATTGTAGTAGGTTTATTGAACAAATTTTATATGAAAATTTTGTTTTGTAAACCTCTTATAACTTTACAAAGCGTTTATGAATTGAGGGGTTAAAATTTAAGGCCTTTTTATATATTACGATATAAAACGAAACATAGGGGCAGTTTTATAGTCAGAATTAAGATCGATTTTTCGCTTCAATTTTTCTTATGTGTGGAATGCAAAAATTTCCATTTCTAGATATTTTGGTTCTATGCAGATGTTCAGAAGTATTCGTCTAGCATTATTTCTATAAAAAAGTTTAAAAGTGAGTGTTTTTCACCGAAAAATTTTTAACCTAAATCTTTTTATTAAAATATACACTAAAATGTTGGTAAATAATTTTTTTTTCTTTAATTGGTATTTTTTGACCAGACATTTTTTTATGCCACAACTACTTAAAAAGAAATTATTTAATTTTCATAGTTGCATTTTAAATTAACATATGAATGTTTCAGTTGCCAAATCGATTAACTTCATAAAGAAAAATGAACGAGTCTCAATGCGAAATATTAGAAAAAATTTCTGTTTAAGTATAAATTTGTCATTTAGTAGTGTTAATATTTATTATCAAAGAAATATGTTTTGAATCCAATTAGGAGTCAATAAAGTGTTTTGAAATCAAAGTTTTATAAAATTCAGAAAGTGGATTTAATCGATTTGGCAACGGAATCATTCATATAAAAATTCTAAATAATTTGGTAAAAATCATCAATACTTTTTATTAAAAAAATTTTTTAAAACATAAATTTTAGCATACAAACAAAAGTTATTAGTAAAAAAATTTTACATTTTTGTATTGGAATTAGTTCACTGATATTTCTTTGTTAACTTACTTTTTTATGAGTTAACAAATTAATATGAATTAAAACTGATGTTTCTCCATTAAAAATTGGGTCCTCCGTCCCCCTTTTCTAGAAAGGTTTTCTAATGACGGTCGGTAGTGCGAACAGAAACACGTAAAAACTTACTGCTTCTACACTCATAGAAATAAATCCGTAAAAATAGCAGAAAAAGTTACTAAAAATTAGTTAAAAATGATGCTGCAGAAAAAACTGCTAAAATTATCAGATTTTTTTACTAAATACTAGTAAAATGAGAACAGCAAAATTAAAACTGCTAAATTTACAGAATTTTAGTTATATTTAGGCTAACTTTTAGTTAATTGAAAATAGCAAATTGTACTGTAAAATCTGCAGAAAATTTTGCTAAATATTTGTAGACTAAAAATAGCAAAAATAAACTGTTAAATCTACAAAATTTTTGCTATTTTTAAGCTAAATTTAGTTGAATGCAAATAGCAGTCTATTCTGCTAAAATCAGCAGAAATATTTGCTAAAAAATTGTAAACTGCTGTTTTCAAAAGGCTCGATTTTTATTTGCATTTAAAAAAAAATCGAAAAAAAAACTTCGAAAATTTTAAATTTTTTGGTGATTTTTTAGGCTACTAATTATTTAGCAAAATTTTTTGCTGATTTTAGCAGGTTAATTTGCTAATCTCCATTTACAAAAATTTAGCTCATATATAACTAAAATTCTGTATATTTAACAGTTTTAGTTTTGCTGTTCCTCTATTACTAATATATAGCAAAAATAATCTGCTAATTTAGCAGTTTTTTTCTGCAGCATCATTTTTAACTAATTTTTAGTAGCTTTTACTAAATTTTTTACGGACTTTTTTCTATTAGTGTATCAGTAAGCAATTAAATGGGGTCAGCATTTTTTTTTAAAACAACTTTAAATCATTGTAAAACTTACTGGTATTTCGAAATAAAACCCTTCCCTTGTGTGCAATATTTCAAAATAAAACTATTGTTTTTTTTTTTTTTTTTTGGTTTTACTATTTTAGTTTTTTTTATTCATTAACAAACTTTCAGAATGGAAATGTATTGTTTTTTTGTTGTTATTAAATTTTCTTAGGTATGATATAAAATTCTTAATGTCTTAAATTCACTTATGTATGATTTTTTCTTCTTCGTCTTCTTGTTTTTTTTTAAATTTTAATTCTTCGTAAATCCTTTAAGGTTTATGTATTTTTTTTGTTGAAAGTTTCTTTTGTATATTTTGACTTTTTGAAGTCATACAATAGTTTAAATAATGGCTTGTACTAAATACAATTTTTATTGATTATTAAATATTGTTAGAGATATGTGTAAATACACAATGTTTTTGTTTTAATGTAATTTTTCTTAATTGTTTTTTTTTTTTCAAAAGAGATGAATATTTTATGCTTAATTACTACAAAAAGAGTATATTTTTTGTTTTTTTTTTTTATTAAACACTAAGTATACTTGAATTTTGTCTTAGAGCCGATATTTTTAAAAGTAGATTAAAATTTGAATACCTCTCCGTATTCTCATATAAATTACAGAATATCGATATACCCGGTGAAAAATGTTCATATACGCTCAAACATGTTCATATATGGTTTATGTATGGACACATATGAACAAATATGGATTTTTTATGAACATATATGGATTTTATATGAACATATATGGAAGTATATATGATTTCATATATGGAAAAAATTTCATATACAGACATATATGGAAGCATATGTTATTTCATATATGGAAATGGCACTCATATATGGACAGATATGAAAGTATATGTTATTCAATTTATGCAAAAGGGACTTGTATATGAACATATTTCGAAGAATACATTTTTCCATATATGTAAAAGGAACTCATATTTGGATAAATATGAAATTATATTTAATGCCATGAATAAAAAAAGGAACATATGTAGCGCCTAATTTGAATGTCATACATAAATTTATATCTATCGTACAACCTTATAATAAAGGACAGCAACGTTCGCATGTATTCGCATATATTTAATAAATGTATATGTTCATATATGTCCATATATGAACATATACTTAGGTGTTACCTCATTTTTCGGATCCATACATATATGGTTGAACCATAAATGTTCATATATGGACATTTTTCACCGGGTATTCATTTGCTATAAATTGTAATATTTTTGGCGCCCAACGAAGGGCCATACTTGGAAAAATAGTCGTTTTAAATTTCGAAATTTTTTTCATATTAAGGGTGTTCATAAGGGGCGTGCTATCTGTTGTATCGTCCTAACAAAAAACAGAGTTGTTAAATTTGTTATTTTACCAGGCGGTTTTCATCGCCTCTTTCGAACATTAACATTTTGTATCGAAAAATGTTAGCCTTTACAGACATGTGTACTTCATATGGTAACATTTTTCGATACAAAATAAGAAGAGAGTGATTTAACAGAAGTTGTGTGAGTTGGTAGCTCTTTTAATTATATGCTCGTTGATTTTACTTTAACAATGTTTTCCTATTGGGTTTTATTTCTGTTAGCACTCTTAAACGTAGGACACAAAACATATGTAAAAATGTTGTGTCGTGCTATTCTCAAATGCTGTATTTTTTCAATTTAAATTTTAACAACTCTGTTTTTTCTCAGGACGATACAACGATACAACAAATAGCACACCCCTTGTGAACAACATTATTGTATTTTACTTTATTTAAAATAAAATAATAGTGGTTTTCATATAAACTCGTAAGTGCCTTGTAAACCTTGTATAAATACAAAACATATTTTTTATGTATGGAGTTTGACATTAAACTTATAAACATACCAGGTTTACAGCGTTTACGAATAGAATACGAGTTTATATGAAAACCCTTAATTACTTTCATATCAAAATACCACATATACTTGATGTTTTACTAAATATTAATCAAAGTTTAATCCACTATTAAAAAATTTACTCCTAGGATGACATTAAAGGTTTATATTCTAACGGAATGTATTCTACTTCTTTAGTCGATTTTTCACACAAAAAATTAAAAATCTATAAATTATAGAAAATAATTAACTTAATTTTAAACTTCTTAATTGGTTTTTCTTCTTTATAAATCTACACAAAATTAACATTAAATATATATTTTGTTTTATTTGTTCTTTTAAAAATTCATACAAATAGTCAAAATAATCTCTAAACTATACACAGGAAGAAAAAAAAGAGCTTAAAGCCTTCTAACAATCTCTCCATTTCAAAATTATAATCAAATTACAATTAAATAGTATTCTTATAAAAGAAAAAATTTCCAAAATTTATCTCTAATTTCACTTTAGTTTTTTGCTTTTGTTTACTAAATTTTATAAAAAAAATCAAATTTTATTTTCCTTAATTCCGCAAAATTTATTTGGGTAATTCATAAAACTGGACGGGAAGCGCTTTAGGTGTTATAATTTCATCGTCGAAATCTTCATCATGTATGGAATAATCACCATTACCACCACTTTGCTCATGATCAAATTCGTTCGGAACTATTTCAACATCGGTGGGTGTTCCCAAAGTAGATGATCGACCGTTGTTGCCACCAGCATAATTTGTTCTTGATTTATGTTTAATCACATATTCTCTTAAGAGATGTGAATATAATATATCATCGATATAGAACATGGTACCCAAATTATAAACAAATACTTCACTTTCAGTTATTTTAGCATTATTAATACTTGTAGCATTACTTCCAGGATTACGTGTAATCTTTATGTGACCACCACCAATAGTTTCGAAAACTTCATTGTCTTTTAGATCACGGTTATAAAGACGTCCTTTAACAAAGTGATTTAGGAGCATTTTAACACCACGTTGTGAGGCCTAAAAGAGAATGTAAAAATAATTGTAAATAAAAGATTTCATGTACATAATCGGAATAATATAGGAAAAAAAAAAATAAAATTTGAGTTTGTTTTAAATTAATGGTTAATTTTATAAAACCAAGCTTTGATTTCTCGAAAACATTGCCGATGATTCTGCGAAAATTATGAAAAATAAAATCATTCATTCCATCAGAGCTCATTTCGGTTAAATCTAAACTATAATTTGCGGGTTCGATTACCAGCCAAGGCAACATCAATTTATGAAAAATAATATGTATGAGTTTTTTCTCGTTCTCCTTCAGTGTTTCCATAGCACTTAACCCCACCGAAGATTATTTTACTTTTCTAAGATTCAACATCTCGCGCAATTTGAAACCCTCCATCTTTCACCACCTTACACTACTTTTCTATTCCCTTTCCAAAGAAAGCAGCACTTTAATAGGAAGAATTTCCTGAGTGTTGCTTCTCTTTAAAAAAAACAAATTAAAAACTTGTCTTATGTACCGCTGGATGCGTCATTCAAGTTACTTTCATGAAAAAAAAACGGGAAAAATTAAAATTGAAAAATGTTAGTTTTGTCACTTTTGCTTTGTTGTTATTTAAATTTAAATAAAAAAAAAGAAAATTGTCAATTTTTTGAATAAAGTGCCATCTAGTGATATCGATGTTGTTATAAGTTATTTTTTTGGTGATGCCATACCCCTGAATAATTATAGAGATAGGAAATAAAAGTTTAAACTACTCACCGGTAGAGGGCGTTGAAATTTAGTATTACCTGAGCAACTATTTAGTATCAGTTTAGTATCAGCTGAACCTATATTTAAAAATCAAAAACTGCTCAAAATAAGGAAAAAACAAACGCGGAATATATTCAAATAATAAAATTTGAGATATCCGTTTGTTTTTTTGTTTTGTTGTTTCTTATTATTTAAATTTAAATAAAAAAAGAAATGTAAATTTTTTTAACAAAGTGCCATCTAGTGATAACGATTTTTATATAACTTATTTTTTTGTGAAGCCATACCCCTGATTTTGCCGGTCATGGTTCGATATTTTGTCGAATATTAGAATTTTCGTTCATACTATTAATGAATCGATTTCATTAATCTGAATTTATGAAAAATTCATTAATTTAATGAATTTTTTCATTATATATTTTCAACTTACCCGTAAGATATGCTATAATTTGTATAAGGGTTTTGAATTTGCTAATTACTGAAATAGATATATGTTCCAGTAATGAACGCTAGGGTTGCAAACTGAAATTATTTAAATATAAAAGTCCAAATAATGACATCATTTTGTTTTGGCTATTTATATCAATCGGTAACGTGGTAATGTTTACATTCTGTTGATTTCGGGTTCAAGTCGAGTTCAGGGAGATGTCAAAAACGTTATAAAAACAAAAAAAGGAATATATGTACAATAGGGCGGGTCGATTTAAAAATCGCCCAAGTGACAGGGAAAATCGTATTCTAGGGATCAAAATAAGAAACTTTGCCCGAGGAACCATACCTCTAAAACGAATTCTGAATCCCCGACTTTTGATGTCCCAAATTTTGAAAAATCCCACTTTGTCCCATTTATAGTGCCCCAATCGAGTCCAAATGTATGACCAACCCAAATGTATGTACTAATAAAAATTAATAAAATAAAAATAAATAATAAATAAAAAAAGTAACGCAAAAAAATATATTTTTTTCAACTAGTTTTCATTTAATGAATACGTTTCATTAATTTAATGAACGCGTTCTTTGGTGACTTTTTAATGAAAAAATCATTGGATTAATGAACAAGTTCATTAATACTATGCACAAAATTCTATCAGTGTACGAAGCTTTGAAGTTTTGTATGCAAAACTGGTATGTAGATCAAATTTGATACTGTTTATCAAACGACGGGTTGCGGAATCAGAAATGGAAAAAATTTGATGAAACGGTTTGTTTCCGACAGCCCAGTAATGGGTGCTTTCTGCTGGAATCATGCAATTCATTTGGCAGTGCTTAGAGTAATTTATGTGAAATCAAATGTTCAACATTCTGATATTTTTACTTTGAATTCTCACTACACAGACTGAATTTGTACTGAAATAGTGTTTTAAAAAAAAAAAAATTCTTATATAGGTGGTTTTCATTAACAATTTTGTTCAAAAATATTTCCCAGGATTCCCAGGAATTCCCGAGAATCACATTTTTTTATTTCCGTTTCCCGGGAAATAAAAAAGTCCAGGAAATCCCAAACCCTACTTATAACGACACCTTCCACGATATTTCCAAACTATTGCATGCCAAGCATGCCCGTTTAGATGTAAGGAGAAAGATAGTCGTCAAAAATTAGAACCATCAATGACACTTTGCTTGAATCTTGACTGTAATAGGTTGTATTAAAAAATAATAATTGGCTGATTCTGTATGCCAAAAAATTGGCTTTCACTTATGTCTTAACACATCGTCTGAAAAATCCGTAGGATGACACATAGGTTGCGCAACTAATGAAAGATCTATATGATTTTTTTGGAACTACCAACCTTCAGATGATACCTGTCAAAATTTAATGACAATTAGTTCATTATGGAACAAGTGACAGCTGTTTTAGTGATGGTAGTTTTGCAATTTTGAAAACAATGAATTCAAAGCAATTTCGAGTGTTGATTTATCATTTACTTTTAATGGCAAAAAACACCGTTCAACTCAAAGCTTGGCTTGATAACTCGTGTAAAAAAGATTAGATCTGGCCAGATCTCAGTAGATCTTACCAGATCTAATTAGATCTCAAAATTGGGGACAAATCAGATCTTGCCAAAAGGTATTATCACATATGCCATATCTGATCATATTTGATGAGATCTGGTACATGATCTAATTAGATTCAATCATATCTATTTAGATCCAAAAATATCTGATCAGATCTAAACTTTTCTACACGGGAAGTGTTATTCGGATTCCGCTCCATCGAGACAAATGATAGAAATGTGGTTTGCTGACTTTAAACGTACAAACACCGATGACGCTGAACGCCCTGGCCGCCCAAAAAAGGTGGTGATACCGGAAAACATCAAAGAAGTTCACAAAATCGTTTTGGCAGACCGTAAAGTGAAGTTGCAGGAGATAGCTGATACCTTAAAAATATCGAAGGAACGTGTCGGCTTTATTTTGCATGAACATTTGCCATGAGAAAGCTGTTTTCGAAATGGGTGCTACGTTTGCTCACTGTGCACCAAAAACAAGTGATTCTGAGAGCTGTTTCGGCGAGATAAGAAGGACTTTTTGCGTCGGTTGTAACAATAGACTATACTTGGATCTGCCACTTCACTCCAGAGTCGAATCGGCAGTCAGCTGAGGGGACAGCAACTGGCGAACCTCGCTCGAAGAAGCCAAAGACGCAACAGTCAGGTGGTAAAGTTATGTCATCAGTATGTTGGGATGCGGTTGGAATTTGGCCATGAAAAAGGCCAGACCATCAATAACGATCGCTACATGGTCCAACTGGTGCGTTTGAAGGAGGAATTTGCAAAAACGGCCCCATATGAATAATAAAAAAGTGCTCTTTCACCAATGCGCCGTGTCAGAAGTCCGTTGGCTACCATGCCCAAATTGCACGAAATACACTTTCAATTGCTTCCGCAATTATCCTACGGACTTTCCAGCCGATGCGTTATTTAGGAGTGCTGTTAATTCTAAGAACACATTAGTGTTGAATCCGAAAGACGAGGTTTAATGGCTTTTATAGAAGAAATTACTTTCTGAGGTTTGCAATTATCAGCCTTAATCGAAGTTCGGATTATCTTTTGTGCAACTAGAAACAAAACTAATTAAAGTCAATTAAAAGTTTATTCTTTCACATCAATTCCCTAATAATCGAATAATTGAGTCTGTCTTTTAAGGTAATCCTATTTGCATTTATAGATTTTAATTCCCTTTCTTATTTTAAAAATCTGTAAGTTTTTTTTATATACATAAATTAACTTACCATAACATCATCGCTTAGTTTATCAAAACCTAATTTCTCAAATGCTTTATCATCTGGAACAAAGAATGTGTAATTGGCTCCTGATACATGTGGTGCTATTTCAGCATTATTCAAAAACCTGCAAATACATACACAAAATCATAAATCAAAACACAATGTACATATAGAGGACAGCCACATTCACAAGCCTATATACAAATATCTATGAACATACCTGGTGATTTGTGTAAATCTAGGATCTCTTTCCAAAGCCAAAAAGGAATGTGACAAAAATTGTGCACCAAACCAAGGGAAGGCCAACAATGGTGGTGTCTCCTTATCCTTGTGCATCTGTAAATACATTTGGGATAGCAAAACAAAATACATTTACATTAGAAACATAAATCTTTTAAACACCATTTATAACACACCATTTACCTGATGCAATTTGGATACAACAGCCTCGGAGACAAACAAAACTTCCGTAATAATAAATACCTGATTACCATTAGACAATGTATAATCGGACATTATAGATACATTGTTCACATTAGGTAAAGCTAAAGCGAATACAACAAAATATGAAAATATTAAGATGAAAGTAAAACATAAATCAAGGATTATTTCAAAATGTAAACACAATATGCTGTGTACAAAATTAATTATGCTTACGTTGACCTCTGAAGATGACATTTTCACCACCCATGGTGCGTACAACCATTTGATCCATATTCTTAACATCATTCATACGCAGGGGCTTCTGGGTGGGCAAGAAATGATTGCGCAATACACTTTCGGTAAAGTCTTGTACACTAAATGGATAGAAACCCCAATCGATGGGATGCCAACGTTGAAATGCATTGTCGGTGGGTATGAGTATAGTGTAAGAACCATCGTCCATTATTTGTGTAAGATTACTTTTAGACAGGAAATGCTGGAAAACTTTTGTTCCACTTTTCATGCTGCCAAGAAATGACATTAAAGGACTAGCCTTTGACTCCTTTAGAATGGGTTCATTTTTCGTGTGTGCTATGTTGCTGGTTGAGTTGCGCATCTCTAAACGTTGTGGTTCATTGTAACGACTACATTGCAAAAAACAAAAAAAAATAAAAAATAGAACAAAAACTAAAATTTAAACACATACAATTTATGCAAGAGCCTTACGAAACGGATGTTAAAAATGTTTTTGCAAAATTTATTGATTGTCAAACTTTTTTATAGGAGAAAAATAAAACAACTTTTTTAAGTGTTCTTCAATATTGCCCAAAAACGCATGCAAAAGTTTGGGTTTAATTTATGTACCACTTTAAAAATAAACCAGAGACTGGACTATGAAGGGGACAGCACCTTTTAGTTTTATTAATTTTTGTTAGAAATTTAAATTTATTACATTTACGACATTACGAGGTATGTTAACTGCAAGCGAAAATTGAAAATCAACTCTTAACACAATAAAAATAGTTTCGAAACCTGTATTTTAAGAGATAATTGAGGGGGGGTTATAAATTATATCATCAAATTGAAGTGATTATTAACAGAACATTTGTATGGAAAATTTCGTGATAATACATGAGATAATGCAAAAATCTTTAAAAAAAACTGAAACCTCGTTCATGTGAATGGGGTATAACTACGTCGTCCGTTTAGTGATGATTCGAGTTTTAATTTTTTTTTAAAGAGTAGCAACACTCAGGAAATTCTTCCTATTAATTAACGTGTTGCTTTCTTTGGAAAGGGGATAGAGAAGAAGTGAAAGGTGGTGAAAGATAAAGGGCTTCAAATATGGCAATACTGTAATTGCGCGAGATGTTGAATCATAGAAAAATTGTTGCGCGCCATCTGATGAAGAGTTGGCGAACTTTATTGAAGCTTTTTAGTTCATAGCCCTGTTATATTATTTTACTTCGGTAGGGTTAAGTGCTTTGGGAACACCGCATTTAATGATGAATATCTCAAAAAATTAAGGGCCAGTTTTATAGTCAGAACTAAGATCGAAGTATTTCTTAAATATTTCTTAAGTAAAAAATTTTGTTTGAAAATTTTATTAGAAAATTTCTTACTTAAGAACTTTATTTGTTATTTTAAAATCGCTAAAAACAAAGAAACATTTTTTCATGTCTAAGGCGCTGTCGTGGTAAGTCTGGAGGCCATTTGTGGATAAAAATAATGCAGGATTTGAGGAAATTTTATACAATTTCCAACAATATACAGTTTGTATAGATCTGATCAGTACTCGCTAAATTTTATCATGTAATTTGATAAAAGGTCGATATCGCTAATATTGCATTAAAACAAGTGATAACATAAATAACAGACATTACGCTCAAATTCTGCACAATTTTCTGGAGCTTCTCCTTGCCTTTTGGGGCGAATTTAGCCACTATTTTGATCTTTAAAAATAAACTTGAATAGTCCCTATTATATTTTCCACCACTGTAACTTAACATTTTCCCCCTCAAACACTGCACCTCTGCTTAAAAATAACCAATTCACTTACCTATTACTGCCTTCCTGTATATTACGTTTCGAATAGGGTGACTTCCGATCACCCAAATATCCATCAATAGCCAATGCAATTAGATTATCATTGATGCGTACCCGATGTAGTATTTGAAATCCATTCAGTAACCATACCACATTGTTGTTGGAAGATTTTTCCAATTTGCGAAAAACTATTTTATGACCATTACCATTACCAAACGATGAGGAGTTCTCCTCATCTGCATAGTTATCAAATGCACGACCCGGCACCATGTGTTCTAGCATAAACTCTTTCAAACGTGGTTTTTCAATGGTACGTACATCAATTTTTGGTATAATCAAAGTGAATGGTATATCTGAAAGTATCAATTAAAATGTAAAAGTTAAAAAAAGAAGGGAAAAGTTTACATACATTAAGTATTTGCATTTAAAAGGAATAAAACAAAAAGAAGAAAACAAAACATTGCAATTAGTTTTTCCTACTTAATGGGAGGGTTCTTTACAATTTTCTAAGTTTTCATTATAAAACAGTTTCTGTTTTTTTTTTGGAATACTTAAAATATTTTTCAATGAATTGAATCGTTTTGTATGCATGTTTAAACATTACATAGCTTCACATAGTCTTTCAATTATTCATCATTATCATCACTTTTAAATGTTAATGTGTTGTTACTTTTTGTATTCATACCATCTTTTATATTATACACCTAGTGATAGAAAAAAATTTAAACCCATCCTAATGGTAGCCCATTCTGACTTCTTTGTCAGATTTGCTGAGCCCTATCGATAATTATGATATGGGGCGTCATAAGTAATATGGTGAGCACTTGATGGATTTTTGTGCAATTTTTTTGTGTTTTAGGGTTACCGAAATTGGACCCCTATTAACTGTGATTCGGTTAACTGTTAATATTTGTCAAAAATAGACGGATCGCCCAGAAATAAAAAAACGTAAAAATAAAAAAAACAATGTTTATATACATTAGACCGACTTACGAAAAAAAGTAAAAAAATGCCCCTCTCAAAATAAACCTTGGTTTGTTTTATGATGATTCCCAAAATATTTCGTGTCTAGCAATGAGATCTCACGAGCTGGACCATTTTTAAAAAAGGTATTTTTTTTAGTTTTTGTAAGAAATTTGCATCTTAGCTGAAGACAACGTACTCAATATGGGTATCATATGAAAGGTGTTTTAGAGGCGCGTCCAGCGGTATATATGACATGTTCAAGCATATCCTGACATGTCCTATTTTAAAGGATATTCTATAAAAAAACAAATCTTTGACTCTCTTTGTACAGAGATATTTATGATTGAAATATCAAACTTACATATAATAATATATAGACGATTTAAGTGAACACGTGTTTCAGATTTTTTTGAAATTCGCGATTTTTCGCGTTTTATTGGAAATTTAATTGAAATATATAAATATACCATGTGTCCTCACCAATTTGTGAATAAAGTTCGAAAAAACAAGTTTTGTTTTTCATTGGATGAAAGCAAAATAATCAATTTGAAACATTTGCTGGCCACGTTAAAAACATTAACTTTTTTAAATTAGTAAAAACGTCTCTCTAATTTATTGGAAGACATACTCGTACACATGGTGTATGTATTGGCTGGCATGGCTGGCCTACTTACACATCATATTCGTTTGATATAATTTTGTTTTGGATTTTTGGTTACTTTTTAAACTTCGGAGAATACAAAATTCTGATTTATTTAAAGTGGGGATCAGTATAAACTCTGATGTTTTGCACATAAGTAATCAAACTAACTTTAGTCATAATCTTTTATGGTTATGACCTTGCGCGGATACTGATGTGGGGGAGTAACGTCCTCCGAAACAGCTGTCTATCCTGTTTGCAAGAACCAATTTTGAAACACTAATATGCACGGTTTTTATTTAAATAAATAAAAAATAAAAACATCGAACTACACCTTTTGCAATTGTAATTCAGAAAATATCAATTGAAATTCAGAAAATATCAATTGAAATTCAGAATTTCCATTTGAAATTCAGAAAACATCAATTGAAATTCAGAATTTCCATTTGAAATTCAGAAAACATCAATTGAAATTCAGATTTTCCATTTGAAATTCAGAAAATATCAATTGAAATTCAGAAAATATCATTTGAAATTCAGAAAATATCAATTGAAATTCAAAAATAATCATTTGAAATTCAGAAAATATCATTTGAAATTCAGAAAATATCAATTATTATTCAGAAAACATCACTTGAAATTCAGAAAATATCAATTGAAATTCAGAAAATATCAATTGAAATTCAGAAACCGTCATTTGAAATTCAGAAAATATCAATTGAAATTCAGAAACCGTCATTTGAAATTCAGAAAATATCAATTGAAATTCAGAAAATATCATTTGAAATTCAGAAAATGTCAATTGAAATTCAGAAATCATCATATGAAATTCAGAAAATATCATTTGAAATTCAGAAAATATCAATTGAAATTCAGAAAAAATCAATTGAAATTCAGAAAATATCAATTGAAATTCAGAAATCGTCATTTGAAATTCAGAAAATATCAATAGAATTTCAATTGATATTTTCTGAATTTCAATTGATGTTTTCTGAATATCAATTGATATTTTCTGAATTTCAATTGACATTTTCTGAATTTCAAATGATATTTTCTGAATTTCAAATGATATTTTCTGAATTTCAATTGACATTTTCTGAATTTCAAATGATATTTTCTGAATTTCAATTGATATTTTCTGAATTTCAAATGACGGTTTCTGAATTTCAATTGATATTTTCTGAATTTCAAATGACGATTTCTGAATTTCAATTGATATTTTCTGAATTTCAATTGATAATTTCTGAATTTCAATTGATGTTTTCTGAATCATAATTGATATTTTCAGAATTTCAAATGATATTTTCTGAATTTCAAATGATATTTTGTGAATTTCAATTGATATTTTCTGAATTTCAAATGATATTTTCTGAATTTCAATTGATATTTTCAGAATTTCAAATGGAAAATCTGAATTTCAATTGATGTTTTCTGAATTTCAAATGGAAATTCTGAATTTCAATTGATGTTTTCTGAATTTCAAATGGAAATTCTGAATTTCAATTGATATTTTCTGAATTTCAAATGGAAATTCTGAATTTCAATTGATATTTTCTGAATTACAGTTGCAAAAGGTGTAGAGGCTGAATAATATCTGCCCTCACCAATTTGTGAATAAAGTTCGAACAAACCAGTTTTGTTTTTCATTGAATGAAAGCAAAATAATCAATTTGAAGAATTTTTTAACTTTTAATTGATGAAAAAGATGTTGAAGTGGGAGTACTCCTCTCCTATGACAACTCAATGTTAAAATTATTAGTGTTTATATTACAAAAAAAATTCATCTAGATCATCAATTGTAGTGCTTCTTCTACTGCCTCGGCATATCTTTTTTTGCTGGGACATTTATAAAATAAATTTTGTATGAAAACTCTAAAACAAATTTATCGAAACTTGAGAGTTTTCTTATTGAAAAATATCAGAATATATGGCTTTTCTTACCAATTTCAAGGTATGAGGGGTTATTCTACAAAAAAAATATTTTAGAATTTTAGAGATTCACTGTTAGATAAACTTCTAACAAGGAGAGTTTGTGTGGGGGTTCCCTCAAATTTCGAGGAAATTTGAATACGTGATATTTCTTTTTAACAAGTTTTTAACAACCGCTAGAAAGGGCAGATAGAAATATACAAAAACTTATTTTTTCTGTCCTCATTATAACATAGCAAAATTTTATGCTAATCGGAGCTAACCCTATAAACCTTGTAAGAAAAAGGCCAAGAAATTTGAACACTTTTCTTCTGATGAATTTAAAGAATGATATTTCAATAAATATTTTGGGTATTAAGGGTGTGTGCGAACACCAGAGTAGGAAAATAAACTCTAACGAACCGTACTTTTAGGGTTGCGTACCACACATCGCGAACACAGTATACAAGCATATTGGTTGGGTAGAAAACACATACGCTATTCTCTCCAATTAGTGTTTGTGTTTATACACACAACCCGAATTCGGTACGCTACGGGGTACTGTGAATATGTGTTGCAAGTTCAGTACATAATCGTAGCGTTTGCGTTCATCAGACAATCGTAGTGTACCGCATTCGGTTTGTGTACAAACACACAACCGCTAAAACGATAGATACGGTATGTGTTCCTTAGCCGTACCCTACCCTACATGTTGTGTACAGTTTATTTTACTACTCTGGCGAACACACTTGCACTTGATATACAAGATGTTTTACTAATTTTTGTACTAACTTATTTTTTTGAGTGTACAAACATGCTGAGGGTAAGAAAATTTGTTATTTTAACTTTTTTCCTTAACTGCCGAGGAAAATTTTCTGTTCCAAAGAATCGTTTCCTTTGTAACCTCTTCTACTGTCAATTGTAACACCGATGATTTTTGTTTGAAAATGTCCCAATAGCAACCGCTTCTATAGCCCCAAAGTGCAACCGGTTGCCGTATAATAACTTCTGGAACTAGTTCTGGAATTTCGGGAACCAGTCCTTGAATTGATTCTCCGTCAGTTATACCTTACATATTGGATCCGTGGAACGGATTCCGGAACCAGTTCCGGAGATTCAGTAAGTGTTATTTCATCTGTGAATTATTAAAAATTAAGTTGCCAGTAATTGAAAAATTTTTTGGCGCTGCTTTAAATATGTACTTTTAAATAAACTTTTTATTGTCATTACGTGTATACAATAGTCTAGGATTGTTGGTATGTTTATAAAAAATGTTCGGTTACTTTAATTAATTATTCCTAACACATTACAGGTGTGTTCTATAACATTTTATTCTTTACTTCAATTTTATATTCGAGTATATATATTTTTGGTTATATCATTCTAGTTTTGTTTAAATTAAATTTTGCAAAGCTTTTATCTGGTAAGTTGGTTGTATTAAGTGTAGATGTATGTATTGTATGTATTTTTTTTTTAATTCTAAACACACTCTTGCCTTACGGCATACCAGAATAATTTTGGCAAACAAAGTTTTCTTTGTGTTTTTTGAGGAATTTATACACTGAAAATATTATTACAGTAACTGCCTGTAGTTTATTTAAAAAGTTATCCGTACATTTATTTTTAAATGATTATACATTTAAAATACAAAGAAATATAGTTTTTAACTGTTTTTGTCGTTTATTTAAAAAATAAATTACATATAAATACGGATTTTCTGTTACAGTTAATATTTTCATTTAAAATGTTTTGTTAAAAAAAATTCACTTTCGATTTCTAGGTCAGTTAGAAAAACGAAATAAAATAAATATCATTTATTCTTACGGATTTTGTAGTTAATTTTTTGAAATTTAAAAAAACGAAATAAATGAAAAATCATTATTTTTTAAGGATTTTGTAGTTTATTTATGAACATTTAAAAATAAATGAAAAGTTCTTTTGATTTAAATGAAAAGTCAGTAGACCGGTTTTCAAGTGATTTTTCATTTATTTTAAATTACATTTTCAGTTCATTTAAACTACAAACTATTTTGAGTGTAGTGTTATAGTGTGTTTGTGAAAACCTTTATTTTCTAAAACAATTAAGAAATACTTTATTGTGTTGTCTACACGTTATTTAGAATGTTTATTTTGCCTTAATTCATGTATCTCTTATGTACTTACAAGGGAATACATCCAAACCATTCACGCCGACTTTGATGAAATTTGAACGAGAGAGAAGACCATTTGACTTAAATTAACCGGTTGTTTTACTCGAAATTAGAAGTCATTCCTCTACTGATTCTAAAAAGAATCATGAGTCGGCTATAGCATATATAGTATTTTTGAGAAATAAGTTTCGCAAGCTGCATTAAAGATGTGCATTAAAGTGTCTCAAATCATTCATAACACTGTGAGACAAATGGTAGGGGTCAGTGATCGGGAAGGGTTCAAACTACCGGGGAAAGTTATATCGGTAAAAAAGAAGTTATACGTGTCCCGGCGTTTCGCTGCGTCACCCCTAGGAATCGAGATATATCGATTTGACCTTTGGTGGTCTTTTTTTTGACATAACTCGAGAACCACTAGTCCGATTTTGCTCAAACAATTCTAAAAAAATTAAAAAATACAATTCCTTTAATCTGTTCATATAACGTTTTTCTATATACTCAACAGTTTTGCCGGTAAAAATAAATGTATGAAGAACAAAATATTTTTTGCCTAAAATATTAAAAAAAAGTAATAAACAAAAGGTTATTGATTTTTATGGTAGCGGTAACAAACATTTATTTTTACCGGCAAAACTGTTGAGTATATAGAAAAACGTTATATGAACAGATTAAAGGAATTGTAATTTTTAATTTTTTTTAAATTGTTTGAGCAAAATCGGACTAGTGGTTCTCGAGTTATGTCAAAAAAAAGATATATCTCGATTTCTAGGGGTGACCCAGCGAAACGCCGGGACACGTATAACTTGTTTTTGACCGATATAACATTTCCCGTTGGTTTCATCCCATCCCGATTTTGACTGTCGCATAGTGTAATTTGTAGATATTTTTTTTACCGTAGCTGTCATCCGAAGAAAATGAGTAGTAGTTCGTTTTTAATTTTGTCCGAAAGGATATTTGTACTTAATTACATGCCTGTACTTTTACTGCAGTTATAAAGTTTGAATGGAAAAAATAAACAAAACTTGGAGATATATTAAGAAGTTGGAAGGAAGAGTAATAATAAGCCCAAAATAGATAAACGCAGTGTAGATAGTGTCTTACCGCAGTGCAACAGTTTGTTGATGTAGCAGGTTTTGTTTTTTGTTACTTGTGATGTCGGGAAATTATAAAATTTTTTATATAACTTTTTTTACTTAAAATTTCGGAGCATTCAATGCCCCACCTGGGTACATTTTTGGATAGAGGTATTTCCGTCCCTTTTGCTCTATCTCTCTTAGTTTTTGAAACATGGGCCATTTCAGTAAATCCTCTATCTACCGGGTAATAGCAGAAAAATATTAGTTTGTGTGAATTTAACAAATACACAATTATGAAATTTAACACTCAAAATTAAGGTACTCAGTGCAGTTTTACATTTTAGAATATCACTAACATCTGACAGTGTAAGTTGGGATACTTTCTTGTCTCTAAAAATCTTGTTTGTATAACATTTTTTCTTTTCATTCGAAGGCAAAATTGTTTAACCTTCTGTTGAATGCCTTTTATCATTTTGCAAAATTAATGGACTGAATATACTTAAGGATATGCACTCTATTGATTTATTGCAAAGTGTTTGAATGATATATTATTTAACTTTAAAATTGAGGAAAATTAATTGAAATATATAAACAATTGTTAAGATGTGTACAAAATATACATATGTAATATCCTTTAATACAACTATTTCCACCTCAAAGTAATATGTCTGTTGGCTCTCCAGAAAAATTGATTAAATTTAACAAAATGGATTCCTGTTTTTCGTTTAGAACCGATTTATTAATTTTAATAATATTTTTATTAAACAAATTTAAATTTAAGATCATAATTAGTCAAAATACAGTTTTATTTGTTCTTTTACAAATTTATTACATTTATTCAGATTGTTAAGATTAAGGGTCTCTGGACCTCCACCGGACCTGATCATATTTAAATAGGACATGTCTTGACATTCGAAAGAAGCAAACGTTTTGTCCATTTTGCTTTATCTCGAATAGTTTTCGAAATAAGTAGCATTCTATGAAATTGATATTTTTTCTCAAAACTTCCGAGGGTACGATTCCTCGCCAAGGTCCATTTTTTGGATACAGATAAGCTTTTTACGAGGGTATTTACCCTTTGACGACCATAGGCAAGTATGCTTGCCCAAGGGTTTTTCACATTTATAACTTCCCAGATAAAAGATAGAGTAAATATTTCAAAAGGCGATTTGTAAAGGAGAAATGAGGGAACAAAAATGTAGTAGGCAGCAAATCCCTACCTAGTTCCGCTTTCCCCTTGCGAGCTCTCGAAGTTGGTTTTTTAGAATTCTTCATTTAAGGGGTAAAAAGCACAAACTTTGACAAGTGAAATGAAGGGCAAGCAAGGAGTCTATTAGGTAAATTTTATGTAACGTATCCATAATTTAGTTACAGAGCTCGAAAATAAAATAATAATAAAAATCGCTTCGTCCGGAACGGCAGGGTCGTCAAATGGCAAATATTTTTGGCAAGCGAAATGAGGGGTAAGGAGGGGTTCTACGGATCCAAGTTTTCGTGGCATAAATATTATTGGTCAAAGATTATGCAAATCGCAAAATTTTCAAAATCGCTTCGGCAGAAAATGCATGGTCCTCAAAGGGTTAAATGGTTAGGGGTAATCGTAAATGTTGTTCGTTTTGTAGGGGCTGTTTTAAAAATTAATATACCAGATATGAAATTTTTATTTCGTAAACATTTGATTTTAATAAAAAACGAGTAAAAAGGTTAAAGTCGGGCATGCCGACTATACAATACCCTACACCAGTCTGGGTAAAAGACAACTAATGTTTGGATCCGAAATTCTAATGGGTTAAAAGGGGGCTTGTGTCAAAATTTTCTATAATGTGAGTCAGCGCACCAAATTTCATTAAAATATCTTAATATTTGCGACTTGAAGTTTGTAACCAAGCTAATTATGGGGGGACCCTTATATGGGCACTAAGTCTAAACATGGACCGATGTTTACCAAAATCAACAGGCTTCGTCCTTGGGCCAACATAGGTCTGTGTACCAAATTTCATCAAAATATCTTAATATTTGCGACCTTCAGCGCATAAACAATATAATTTTGGGGGGATCCTTATATGGGCACTAGGTCTAAACATGGACCGATGTTTACCAAAATCAATAGGCTTCGTCCTTGTGCCAACATAGGTCTGTGTACCAAATTTCATCAAAATATCTTAATATTTGCGACCTGCAGCGCATAAACAATATAATTTTGGGGGGATCCTTATATGGGCACTAGGTCTAAACATGGACCGATGTTCACCAAAATCAATAGGCTTCGTCCTTGGGCCAACATAGGTCTATGTACCAAATTTCATCAAAATATCTTAATATTTGCGACCTGCAGCGTATAAACAATATAATTTTGGGGGGACCCTTATATGGGCACTAGTTCTAAACATGGACCGATGTTCACCAAAATCAATAGGCTTCGTCCTTGGGCCAACATAGGTCTATGTACCAAATTTCATCAAAATATCTTAATATTTGCGACCTGCAGCGTATAAACAATATAATTTTGGTGGGACCCTTATATGGGAACTAGGTCTAAACATGGACCGCTGTTAACCAAAATCAATAGACTTTGTCCTTGGGCCAACATAGGTCTGTGTACCAAATTTCATCAATATATCTTAATATTTGCGACCTGCAGCGTATAAACAATATAATTTTGGTAGGACCCTTATATGGGCACTAGGTCTAAACATGGACCGATGTTCACCAAACTCAAAAGGCTACGTTACTGGGCCAACATAGGTCTGTGTACCAAATTTCATCAAAATATCTTAATATTTACGACCTGCAGCGTATAAACAATATAATTTTGGTAGGACCCTTATATGGGCACTAGGTCTAAACATGGACCGATTTCAACAAAAATCAATAGGCTTCGTCCTTGGGCCGACATAAGTCGGTGTACCAAGTTTCATCAAAATATCTTAGTATTTGCGACCTGTAGAGTGCGCACAAGAATGCATGGACAGACAGACAGACGGACGGACGGACGGACATCGTTAAATCGAAATAAAAAAAATTCTGAGCCGATCGGTATACTATAAGGTGGATCTAGGACCAATATTTTTTGGTGTTACAAACATCAGCACAAACTTAAAATACCCTGACCACATAGTGGTGTAGGGTATAATCAGAATTTGCAAGTAAACACCTATTTTTTTTATTTTGTGAATAAACTGGTACAGTATTGGTACCAAGAAGTCAGTGCAGTACTAGTTTTCCCATAAGTATCAAAACAGCTTTCTCATATTTTTCTTCCTAAAAAAATTATTTTGAAACATATGTTTAGTTAGTTTCATTGAAATTATGCAGAAACTATTTTAAAAGATTAAATTAAAAGACGGGTTTTGAAATTCTAGTTTTGTTCGCTTTTCTTTTTAATAATATAGTCTGGTTTGCCAATTTACACTAAATTTTTTATTGTGCTTAGAAATTATAAACACAAAATATTTTAAAATATTCTACACCTTCAGAAATGAAAAGACGAACGTTTCGGGGATTTTCCGGTTCCCCATCATCAGTTCTCTATAAAAAGTGATGGCATTACTGCAATTATAAAACATTAAAATTTCATACTAAAATATAATCTGCTAACCAACTAGATGAGAAGAGCAGCAAAAAATATTTAAATAAATATCTTTTCCATGTTTTTTTTTGCAAGCATAACGAACAATAACAATATTTTGAAAGTTTTTGTTGAAATTTTGGATGTTAGCACTACGGCAAGGAATTCCATGCGAATGCATGTTTTTTCTCGGTAGTCCAAAACTAATGAGGACTTAATATTTATTCGAATCATCAAATTTAGAACAAAATGGCATCGATTTGTAGTTGCGTATTTTTATAAAAATGCATGTTTTGGTATATTTTGACTTAAATGCCTATTGGGTGCTTTTTAAATGCATATTTTGTGCTTTTTAATGCATATTTTTAATTTTTAGTAGCATTTTTTGATTTGTAAAAAAATATAAAATATTAATACGTTTTTATATTTTGATTCAAACAAAATATTTATTTTTTTTAATTATTTTTAAAAATAAACATTCTTAAAAACCTAATTGACCTACACTCAAAAAAATAAGGTAGTAGAAAAATTAGTAAAACGTCTTGTACATCGAGTGTATTAGTTTTTAGCAATTTTTTTGCTGAAATTCCGTTTTTAGCAAAAGTTATTATTTAAATAAAAATTTCTTCTTATAAAAAAAAAAAAAAAAAAAGATAGACAAGATGTAGATGTCGCAGCTTGTCTGGATGTAGTAAAATTTCTCTACAAATGTTTTGAGTTTTCTTCAGTCTACTTATATTCAGCAAAAAGTTTAGTGATTTTAGCAAGGATTTTTTTCATTTGCAATGGACTTATTTACCATAAAAAATGGGTCATTTTGACACCATGCTCTCAAACAGGTTAATTTTGATTTTTTTTCTATAAAATGCTTAGTTAAAGGTTTTTATATCGATTTTCACGTCAAATGATACTTTTTTACATTTACAAAATTTGGGGTCATTTTGACCCCATGTGCCTATAATGGTTAATTTCTAATTTTTTATTACTATGTATAAAATAAATTCCGCAAGAAACAACACATTGTTTTGGTATACTTCCAGGAAAAATAGAAAAATTTCAAAAATTTCACCTTTGACCTTGATAAAGATAGGGTTAACGTTGTCGGAGTTTTACAAAATTTTCAGAAAACAACCTCTCGTACCAGAATTAAATGAAATCGGAAGTGATTTTGTTCCAGCTAGCTAAAAACACAAAAATCAATACTATCATCTTAATTATTGGCCAAAATCATACTTTTCACTAAAATTTTCAAATTTAAAACTCCGTCACAGTTAAGTTAAAAGATGGATTTTTGTTATTTTCAGCAGAATTATTCTCTTTTTTTTATATTTTGTTGAACAAAATTTTAAAAAAACTCGAAAATAGAGTTTTGCAAATTTATAAAAAAACAAATCCCATTTTTGGCCATAGCTGGGACTAGGTTGTCATAACCCAAGAGAGACAAAAAATTTTATCTGAATATTTGTAGATCTTAAAAATTAAACTAGAGTATAACCTTGTAAATTTTTGAATGAAATATTTTATTTTTTTCGATTTTCATAATTTATCTCATTTTAACCCTACAATGGTCTGAGGAAATTGCAATTACCGAAATATTTTCCAACCGATTTTGGATTTTTATACATTACCAGAAAGGGTATTCAGCTTAGATTATGATTCTATTTACATTTTCCAAAAATACAGTTATTTAAGAGCCCGTATTTTCAAAAAAAGCCAAAAAAGTGATTTTTTCGCCTTGTAAATCGTATTTCAAACTTTGAGCCCTCAGCGCCACGGGTTAACATACTCCAATCGAGCTCAAATTTCGGCTATCTCAATATCTGGAAAGGGGAATCGTTTTGTGGGGTCCAGACGAACAAGTTTCCGACATTTTTCCCCCTCTTTATGAGATCCGGTCACCCTATTGTACATATGAAATGGTTATTATATTCCCTAGATTATAAATCTTAAAAAACCGCGCAATATTATTTCTTATATTTATAAATTTTAAAAGTGTTTATGCATTTGGCCATTCATTTTTACCATAAGTTCATATAAGTTAGTCTTTAAATAATTATTTTAAATATTAAAAAAAATCTTGAATCAAACTCACCTCTTTGTGGTTTATAACCATATAATTCTAAAACGGGCAAACCATCTTCCATAAACCGTCTTACTTGTTGCCAATTTTCATCATCGTTATTTATAGTTTGATCAGCTGGTAAAACATTAACATCTGGTATAAATTTACTTTCAATCAATTTGATGTTCTTTAGATTTTGATCAATTTGTAAAACGGAGGCACAAGCTCCAGAAATCACTAACAGTGGACCAAATATATGAAACCACATTTTGCTAAAGTTTTTGTTTAACGAAAACACAAGAATTAAAGTTTATTTGATCGTTTGTTTTTGGTGTTTTAAATAAAGTTGTCTTTTATTTAATTAATGTTATTATTAGACAAGATTTAATTTATTTGCAACATCAATGTTGCAAATTTAAAACAATAATAAAAATGCAATTGCTGGCACGACTTTTAATTTATTTTTCATTGCGCAAACGATTTTAGCGTTGAAATGAAATTGTTTATTAAGTTATTTTGTATTTTTATATAATTTTTATAGTTTATTTATCTATTTTTAACATTCTTCTTATTAGTTTTATTGTTATTATTATGGTTAAAATAATTAAACATTTATATGTTGTAGTCGTTTTGTTAATTGTTATTATTAAATTGTTTTGTTAAGCTGTAATTAAAGAATATTTTTATGATTAAATAATTTTCTGGAAAATTTTTAAATTTTATTTTGGGTTTTTACTAGTTTTGTAACACTTTCAAATACTTTCATTTAATTATTTTAATCTGTTTAGTAAACCAGTTCATTGTGCTTGGAGAAAACAAAACTAATTATGTGGCACATTGTCATTACTATGGGTATTCATGTAAAGATTCACAATATTAAAAATTTGTTAATCTAAAAAGTATACAAAACATATTTGAAATTTATTTTTACTAACTACCTTTTTTAGGCTTTGGTTAAAAGGGTTAACTTTATCTTAGGGCAATTGACCATTAACAAAATAACCAAAAGTTTGATCTATCCATTTAAATTTTACCTTTAATAATTATTAGTTCTAAGTTTGTGTTTACTTTAGGTAATTTGGGCACCTAGAAAGTTAATATTTATTATTATCTGGGCAGTTATGAATAGAGTATTCAACCCGAAACCGAAAACCTATTAACATACTTTTTCATTTATAAAAAACGGACCGGTTTCGGTTTTTCTAAAATATTGATTTTCCATTAAATAATAACTGATGTTAATAATATAATAATTGATCTTTAATTTTTTTTGTTAGATTTCAGATCATATAAGTAAATTACAGAGAATAAAAATTAAAAAATTTCGATAAGGCCAGCAGGATAGAATACGTATTTTCGCGTCCCGCTACATACCCATTTTCAGTATCCATGTCTTTATGGTTAATAATTGATAATGATCTATTTATATTGACTGTGAAACAAATAAACAAATTTAAACACAACTTAATTACAGTAAAATCAACGAACTTTTAACAATGCTATTTTTATCCTCCCGATTTGAAAAAAAAATAAGTAGATCTGCAATGTCTTTGGGCGTCCATTACTTTTGTCCCCTTTTACATCTCGCTCCGAAAGAAAAGTCACTGAGATTAGTGAGTATGTATTTCAGGAATTAGAATGGCTATAAGTCTGAAATTCCGTGATATTTTTTAACTTAAGTGTGAAATGCACAAACTTTTAAAACATTTCATTAAAGTTTTAGGATGCTCGGAATACCACTAATAAATTTGTTGATATATTTATTTAAGTTGTACATGGCTTAATTGTTTTTAACTTGAATGAATTTCAAATTGCATAACTTAATTTTCATTACATCACAGTGTTAACGACACGCTTGCGTATAACTTTTTTTTCTCGCAAATATATGTACAATCCAATGTGTTGTGTGAAAATTGGTGTGTTTGCAATGAACTAAATAATCTTGATTTTTGTGGTAATACCACTTTTGGTATTCAAAAATATCAAATTATTTCAAACCACAATTTTATGTGATGCATTTCAAACTTAAGGTAGTGTTAGCAATTAACAATTCAGTGTATAAAATAAATTACCAAATAATAGGTTATATAACCCATTACCTGGTAATGTTAACTAGTTGGTGTCTAGAAAATAATGGGTAATTACTAGGGTAAGGAATTTCATGCACTTAAAAATTTGAAGCTAAAAAGAAACATATGCATTAAAACATGAAAAATATGCACTTCAGGCACGTATAAAAAACGTTAGTTATATTTCCAATAGCCACAGAACTCATCTTAAGTCCGCAATATCTATTTTCCAAAATAAAAAAAAAATATTCAAAATATGAAAATGTGTCCATTTTTTTTAGATTTTTAACACATTAAAAAAATGCTACTGAAAAATTAAATATATGCATTGAAGTGCATAAAATATGCGTAAAAAAGGAACCAAATATGCATTTGAAGCAAAGTTATGCAAAAGCATGAATTTTTATTAACATATTCAAAAATATGCAACTAGAAATCGATGAAATTTTGGTTTAAAATTGATGATCCGAATAAATATTCAGTACACATTAGTTTTGTACTATCGAGAAAAAATATGCATTTGCATGGAATTCCTTGCCCTAGTAGTTATCTACAATATACAAAGTTTTGTAAAAAAAATAGTATTTGATTGTTCTGGTAAACGAACCTGCGATTCCAAGACGTCTATCAACAGCTCTATCATCTGAGCTATGTCGAAATGTAACATTTCGTAACTAACCACAAAAATATTTGTAATGCCACCTCATTACTATCTGCATTACCAATAATAATATATATTAAATAAAATTTCAGATATTTGAGCTCGAGGTCAGTGATTTTTATTACAGACAACGATGTATAAAGAACTATATTTTTAAGCTTGGTTTTATATTAACATTCACTGGAAGAATCCTGAGGATGATATTCAAAGAATATCGAAATATTGGTTTATAAGGAGAATATTTATAATAAAAATCACTGACCTCGAGCTCAAATATCTGAAACTTTATTTACAATTAAAAAGGTCGAATAATTACAACTTTTAATTTTAATAATATATATTATTACCATTTGCATCATTTTATAATATAAAATAATGATTTCCTAATAACGGCCTATTGTAGTCATTGTTTTCAAATCCAAAATAATGACTTACACGCAATAGTTTATATAAGTACTTTTCACACAGTTAAATTTTATAAATTTTTTGTTTATTATATCGTCATATGAAATAAAAAAGTCGTAAATTGCATTAAAAAAATTTGACAAGAGAAGCAAAAAACTTCCTAAAATGAAAAATATGCCAAATTTTTTCTACATTTTTTGGGTTAAGCTTATTTTTTTATCGAGTTAGTATTTGTAAAAAATTTTCAAATTATTGTAGTATTTGCAGATGATTAGTTTTTTTGCGCTTGCACTTTGTGCTTTTAGAATTTTGTTAATAAAATCGTCGTTTTAGTCGTAGGACTGTAAACCAGGAGTGTGTATTTTGATTAAAATCAAAAACTCGATTTTGATTTTTTTTGTAACTTACGGCTTTTTTGATTTCATATGACGATATGTAAATATGTTTTGTTCAAATTTTTATGACTTGTCCTAAAATTACACACTAGAAAATACTTTCATTTTTCTGAATGTAGGTATTTCCTTAAGCTAATAGTATTTGTGTAACTCCTTAATTTTAAGAATCAAGTAAGCAATCGGATAACAACTTATAATTCAACTTTTTGTACGCATGTATGTAACCACTTATTATTCAAAATCTCATAATTATTTACTTTTCATTTTTTCGTAAGCGAGCGGGTAAGCACGACTACTTATACAAACGACCACACCAAACAAGACTCCATTTTGAATTTTCTGAGCCATTTATGAGTCATTTGCTACAAATTTTTGAGTAATTTATGAGCATTGAAAAAATTTTGAATACACTCATAAATAAGAGTCTATTATGTTTCATTTATGACTCTAAGATTTGAGCACACCGAAAATGTTCGTATTTCAGAGTCTTTTATGAGTCATAATTTCTGAGCGCTCAGAAAAATGTTGGCTGGGTAACAATTAGTTATAAATTTTTTCAGGAAAAGCATTGTTAAGTAATGTATAGATTTTATTAGGCGATTGTCATAGATTCTGCTGACATAAGTAAAAATAAAATAAAAAAATAAAATCTGCTAAGTCCACAAAGTTGAAAGAAAATCTAGTAAGTCCACATTTAAAATAGAAAATTATAAAGAGCAAACTTTTATTTTGGAATTCTATGATTTTTTGTGGTTAAACAAGATGGACTAAAGAAGAAAACTGCTTTTAAAGATTTAAAAAAAGTTAACCCAAAAAAAAGTTACACAGTTTTTTGTCTCTCCTGAAAAATTAAAAAAAACGGACTTGACAGGTTTGCCGACTAAGCCAACGATATATGATCATATAGTATGTTTATATACGATTCCATTTTTATTTGGGTTATTTTAGTTAAAAAACAGAGGCTTCTTTATAAGAAAAATCTGATAAAAAAATCATAAAGATTGTCATAAGTTTACAACTCGTACCTAAAATTAGTTAAGGGCATGCCAAGCGGCTCCCTATCATATATAAGTTATTTGAGTTCTTTTATCAATTTTAACATATATCAAATTCTGAATATATCGCCAGCAAAGGGTTAGCTACATATGACCATCGGCATGATCTTTTATATGTTTAAACATTTTTAGAGTGATATTCGGCTTAATTTTCTAAAAAAATACATTTATTATCACTAACATTATATACCACATTTATACATATTACTCATACGCACCCATGCACAAATTTCCCATATACGGTACAACAACATTTGTACCATGTTCAATGTAAGTTTTCTCGAAAACGAAGCCATCTCCAATTTTTTTCTTACCAATAGAAAATTATCTGGAGATTTTTTAAAAATATTTGAAAAATAGGGTGTTTCTTGATAAATTGAGTTTTTCATAAAAACACAAAAATTTCAAATTCAGAACTTGTTCAGAAAATTAAATTTTTTGTTTTCATTTAGAAAATAGCACGTGAGAAACTCTATAGATTATGGCCCTTACTATAAAAGAAGATTTTAAATTTAAAGTCGACTTTATTTTTAATCATACGGTTTTGTTCATTTTGTGTATGAAAACCCTACAAAAACATTTATATTTTCAAACATTTTGATTGGTTGAAAATAAATTAACCAATCAGAATGCTCCAAAATTAAACCAAGTCATGGCATTTTTAGAGTGATAACCACTTTAAAAGCGTACTACTAGCCAATATTTTAACAAAAGTCGACTTTAACTAAAATATATTGGGTTATTTTGTAAAACGCGCGTTGATTTATGTGTAAATTGTTATTGTTACAAAAACAATTTGTATGGAAAACAACGCAACGCAAGGCGTTGCGTATTACAAAATAACCCCCTTAACCTCTTGACTTATTTAAAAAATTTTAACAAATTGTTGACTATAACGCTTTTAAATTTTTTCAACATTTGACCACGCCTACCTAGCTTATTTATTTATTTAATTGATTCCATTTCCTGTACAACAAGACTGAGTCTTATATTTATAGTACAGGAGCGTATTACGTTACAAAAAAATTATTTTCATATTATTAATTAATTATAAATTATTAACATAACAAACTTATTACAAATATAACAATATTGATAATCATAAAGAGAAAAAAATAAAAATTATTTGAAAAAATTAAATAAAAATATTACAATATTTCGGCTTCGTGGCGATTGGAAAAAACGTATTTTGTCAAAAATGTAGAAAAGTAGAAAAACAATTATGGATTCTATTTCCCGCAACACATACGTATATATACCGAAAATTTGACATTGATACGACACTTGTTTTACAGTAGAGGGGCAGTTGGTGTGGAAAGCCACATATATATTATATTTGTACCTTTATTTTTTGATTTTTATTGCATATTTCCATTCAAGTGCATATTTTGTATTTTTTACCGCATATTTTCAATTTTTAAGTGCATGACAGTCGCTGCCCTGGTTATTATTATTGATAGTCCAACAACTAATAATTCCAAACTAACATTTCTAGAATGGGACTGTAGTTAGAAAATAAATCTGGAGAAAACTTTAAAAGGGATTTCTCTTAAAAATATGTGTTTGATTTTTTCTCTATGTCTAGTCAAATCCAAAAAATTTTAAAACAAACGAAAACGGTATCATAATTACTTGGAAAAACGATATCGTTATGAAAAGTACATTTTAGAACAAAAATTTATCGTTTTCTTATGACAAGTGATTGTCCTATCCTAATAAACCAAACTAAAGAACGATACGATAGCGAAATCGCTATCACCCTAAATATTCGAAAACGATATCATATTCCAATAAGATTATAATATAGTTTTCGATAAGGTTTAATGATAAAGTATACTTCAAAATATTCATTGTTAACAAAACTTCAGTTTTTAGAAACAAATAAAATTTATAAAAACTTAAATTTTTCTTCGTTTGACTATTTTTACTCTTTTCTGATTGCGCACTTTTTATTCTTAATATAACGATTTCATTAACAATTTTTCATCATTGACTTCATTTTACCTAATTTTAAAAGGATTCCGATTTTGCTATCATATACTATGATATCATTTTTGATATCGAAATCGCCTGGAATAATGATAGTGTTTCGATGATAGGCCAGATTTTGGCGATTTTACTATCGTTATGCCAGAGAATTTCGATATCGAAAACGGATTCATAATTCCTTGGAAAACGATATCGCTAGGAAAGGTACATCTTAGAACAATCGTTTCTTATGACAAGTGATTATCATACATATATCTGTGGCTTGGTGCTAAAAGGGCCAATGTCAAAATATTCACTTTTGAGAAAATTGCAATTGAAGGTTTTACAAAAAATTCTTTATAAGTAGATGAATTCATAGTAACATTGGCCAGCATTACATTTATGAAGCTCTTCTGGGTTAATTTTGACATTAGCTGTTTTAAAATTATGAAAGAGAGCAAGAAAAGAAATCTAATACAATGATTAATTCAAAACAGCAAAATAGTGACATTGGCCCTATCTTGGTCTATTTGTTAGTCCTTGAGTTCTACTTTCCTCATTCAACAATTTTATATCAAAGAAGAAGAAAAAACCACTAAGGAGCAATACAATTTTCAAAAAATTTGGAGGAAGTGAGCAAAAGTTGTGGGCGAGCTTTTTGGCCGAAATGAGCACTATCCGATTCATAAATAAAATCTTGTAGGTCTTGTGCAAATATCGTTAATTTTACATGGATTAATTTTAGAGATTCTGAGTAGGCCGGTATAAGTATTACACGTATAAGGTTAGTCTACGCACATTATTTATGGTAGTTACAAACATCCGCACAAACTCAATATAATACCCTGTTCCAGAGAGTGGTGTAGGGAACAAATCGGTATTTCCCTTGTTTTCGTAATGGCGTTTTTAGGGAAACGGTGTTTTGAGTATTTCGGGAACGTTATTTTAAGAAAACGGTAATCAGTAAAAAGCACGGTGGCAGGCAATACCGCTAAAACACCGTTATCGATTCAAAACCCTTTCAATGGACTACCGTTGCTCGTAAGATACCGTTACCAAAATAACTAAAATAACATTATCCTTAAAATATCGTTACCGAAATATTTCAAATACCGTTATCCTTAAAATACCGATACCGAAATAAATTAAATATCGATACCGTTAAAATACCGTTACCGAAATAAATGAAATACCGTTATCCTCAAAATACCGTTACCGCTATTTTTAATTCTCTGCTTTTAGTAATTCCACATTGCTATTGAGTGTTTCACATAAATGAAATAGCGTCATGCTTAAAATACCGTTACCCAAATAACTGAAATACTGCTAACCTTAAAATATCGATACCTAAGAAAATGAAACAAGGTTAGCCTTAAAACACCGTTACCGAAATAATCCAAAATAGCGTTATCCTTACCGATAACCGGTTACCATCCATGGTAAAAAGGCTTTTACTTCAATAACGGTGTTTTAGTAGTTTTCTACGCCAAACCTCATTTACAATCCTTGATATACTTGACCGGCTGCGTAGAGTTAAGAAATACTTCCTTTATGTTGGCCCGTGTTTATTTACGTTCTATAGCTAAAACATAAAACAAGTGTACTGTAAATGGAGGGTAATCTGTAAATTCTAACTTATTTCAAAGCATCTTTTTACGTATTATCTGCTATAAATACTTTCACCCAATCATAAATCTAGTGTTAAAATAGATAAATCAGATATAATCCTTTTCTCTATGAAACATTGTATACACAACAGACTAATTGACAAGAGTTGATTGTCACAGATTATTGTCACAGATTTGTGTCTGTCTGTGTGTGTGTTTATTTATTGTATTGACCCCTGCACTTAAATCTGATCGCATACAAGGCTGTTTAGGGGTCTTCACTTTGCGGATAAAAATATACGACGCTACGTATTATACTATACACCAAACATTATTAGCATCATCATCATCATAGTTTAGACAAATTAATTTCAATTAAAGAAAATAATCAACCAGATGTGGTCACAAAAACATGTTGAAAATAAATGAAACTACGCAAATTTAAATATGAAACTAAATAACAAGTTAAGTATTTATATTATGATACAAATTATACTGAAAATAGAATATTCTCGCACCCAGGAATATGTATTAAAATTAATTAATTAAATTTCTCAAATAATTTGAAAGAATTTAGGCTTTTCTCTCCGTTTTGGTGTAAAGTTAAATTTTCTTCTTTCACAAGCACTTTCCAAATTTATACAAGTTCAGTTAAGTTTGTTCTATCATATCAACAAAATCATCATCATTATTATCTTCATCATCAATTACAAGCAATTTATAATGGGCTTTAATTTATCTTTTTGATTTTTTTAAATTGCAACTGAATAAAAGATTTTTCTTATATATTTTCTTGTTTTTTCATACACTCTTCAATACACTTTATTCTTTTCAATCTAATTTATTTACCGATATTTTTAATACTGTATTTTTTGTAGTTATATTTATAGTTGATTTACCGTTTTCTACAACCGTACTCGTTGAATTCCCGTTTCGTACTGAGAAATTGTTGCAAACTCCTGTCCGGTAATTGTTGTACAATGACGATGGTGTATTTTATATGTATTTTGTTGTTGTTTGGTGCTGGGTTTGTACCACTTGCTTCATGGTAGTAGTCGTCGTTGTCGTTCTTCATGCATATATAATAGATGTGGTCACAGAAATAGTGAGAGTTTTGCCAAAAATAGAAGCTAGTTACACAAATATGGAAATACATAACCGAACAAGCCTAATGTAAAATTTTTACTATTTTCAAAACATCCCATGCAAAAAAAGTATTTTGTGACTTACGTATTATACATGATTTTATTCGAAAAATGAGATAGATAGATATATAATTGGATATTATCATATATTGCACTATATAAAGTGTAAAGATATATTTATATATTTAATATACAACGTTATGCAATGTTATACAATGTAATATAATTTTGTATGAATACATATTTTGCAATATATTACCACAAGCAATTTTATAAAGTCATATTAATCTATATCAAAACTTTTTTACTTGGGATTGGAAAATTTTGCATAAGAAAATTTAAAATAATTAACTTTATTATTTTAACTGCATTTTTTGAAATCCCGGGATTCCCGGTCCAAATTCCCGGGAATGCGGGAAATGAAAAATGCTTAATTTCCCGGGAATCCCGGGACGGGATGCTACTTTTTGGAACTTTCGCAATAAACCTGTTAAAAATGTGGCAACAAAAGGGGGAAAGTTTAATTTACTTAAGAATTAGTTACGATAACGCTTGAGATTTCTAAAATATTACGGGGAAAGACAAGAAAATGGAAAAAGGTTTCCAATAATATCCTTCTAAACCCCTATGGCTAATATATAATGTAAAATATGTATTTTCTGGGTATGGGCTAATTTACTGAAATTGTACTTTTGGCTTTAAAAATAAAAACGTGATATAAATTGGAATGAAAATAAAGAAAGTGTTCTGGACAAATCCATTAAGCCAGAAATATGTAACTTCAAATTGAACATTCACTAGAAAAAGGTTGAATTAATTTATTTAAAATCTATATGCAAAAAAGAATTAAAATTTCTTGTAAATATATTTAAATATATAAACCTACCGGTAACGAAATATCGGACTTTTAAGCTATTTTGTATTAATCTGATGACCTGTGTTTAATTTTGTTTAATTTAAAAAAAACTAATGGTGGACCATGCGTGAGTCTAGTTAATTGATGATTTGAAAATTATTCTTTTACCAGACTTTAAATAATAAGCCAGTAGAAAAATCTGCCAAACCGGTTTCAAATCGATTTGACTAATTTTTCACAAATTTTTAGATGAAACACTGATTTAGGCAAAGATTTTAGTTATCATTATTCAACACAATACTAAAAATCCTCAGTACTTTAACTAGTTTTGAGTGTTAATTTTCAAAACTATTTATAACAAATTTTTAAGAGCACATTCGTTAAATTTTACAAAATTTATTGTTAAAATATCATATTTTCATGTTTCTGTTATTACCCGGTAGATGGCGCCACCAATGTATCCGAAGTTTTAAAGATAGCGATATTTCTTTCCCTCCCGATTTTTTAAAATGGCCCATATCTCAAAACCTAATAGAGATAGAGCAAAATTGATAAAAATTTCTACCCCTAATCGTATAATACCCCAGCGAAATTGGGTCCTTGGCGGGGCCTCGGAAGTTTTTAATAAAATAATTTCCACTTCATAAAATGGCCCATATATCGAAAACTAAGCGAGATAGAGCAAAACGGACAAAATGTTTGCTCCTTTGGAGTGCATTTATAGGCCCGGGGGGGGGGGGTCCCGAGACCCCTAAATTTGGATAAATTCTACGACTTAGTATAATTACAGATAAAACTGCAGTTTTACAAAGTTTTCACTTAAATTTAGATTTGTTAAATTTAACAAAAGAATTTGTTAAAATCAACTAATTTAATTTTTAGCCAAAAAACAGGTTTAAATTTTAAAATGCTGTCTCAAGTTAAGCATTTCCCAAGAAAAGAATGATTAAAATCGGTTAGAAAATTTTTTATAAAAAAATACGTGAAAAAGGTCATAACTTTAGCTTAACTTAACAGATTTTTTAAGTTGCTGAAATGGATTTTAATTTTTTTGCTCTTGTGCTTTGTTTTAAAAAAACTGGCTAATTTACTAATTAAGATTTCCAGTAGACCGTACCACTTTAGAGGAAAAAAAAGTGATCGGTACACCTTCGAATATAAAGTATTTTTGCAAGGCAATTACGATTTTTTTTGCCGATCGCATGGGTCGCCTTTTTTAATTTTTTGTTATAACTTCGGCATTTACAGTCAGATTTTAAAGTGCGATATATAGATTTTCTGCCTCAATAAGACCAGTACTTTGCTATAAAGGAAAAATCCAATAAAAAAAAATTTAAAAAGGCGACCCCTACCCCCACAAAATAAGTAAAAAAAAAAATTCTTCTGGAATTATCAAAAAACTTCTTTAGCAAAAGTTTAATGAATTTTTATGAGCTTTATTTTTCGACATTTACTGAGATCGGGTGGGTAAACACTAGAACGGGATACTTGAGGTCAGTGGCCCTTAGAGCAAAACATTGGATCCCTCGAGACAAAAATATCGATATATCATACTTTAAGATCCGACTGTATATGCCAAAGATATAACGAACATTTTAAAAAGGGCGACCTCTATATTCGGCAAAAAAATTTTTTTTCGAAACCTCCTTGCAAAAATAATTTAGATTCGACGGTGTACGGCGAACTGAAAAAAATTATTCGTGGTAAAAATTATTAGTTTAGGGGTCGTTTTGATGACCTTAACCCTTTGGCGTCAAACCTTGAACCACTATAGACTTTCTAACGAAAATTTCTGAGGTCCATGTCTATGGCTGAGAATTATTGCTATGCTATTTTTAACGCTTTTCTATGCCTCGTATCGGAGAAATATGGAACTAAAGTCATAACATTAAGGGCGTTAAATACTGTAACAACAGCATTTTAAAGGGCATATTTGAACGGTTGTCAAAAATTCAATTAACAATATTTTTAATATTTACCTTTTTTATTTAAAAACCATGTTATTGTAGTATTTTTAAAATTATCAGTTTTATATTTCCCCAGCCAAAATCGCCAGAGCTGCCACTTCATTACTGGCCTTTTTAAAAAAGGCAAAATCGGCTGCCACTGTGCAGACTTCATTAATTATCGGAAAATAAAAATGTAAAGTGATTCTTAATCCTAGATAAATTCTTTAATAAATACATTTTTTTTTAACAAAGTTGCCACACAAACTTAAGAATTCCAAAAAAGGCAAGAAAAAACACATTTGCTCGGGGATATAAACTTTATTTGATCAAAATTCAAAAAAAGGCCACGATAAGGACTAAAGTTTTTTGTTGCCTACAAAAGAAAAAAACCCGCATTGGCTGTACAATGGCAGCCGATTTTGAACTCAGGGTTGTGGGAAAACGCGTTAAAAGTTTAAAATTAATTTTACGCTAAGAAAACATCAAAATTTCAGAAAACCGTGTATGAACAAAATTTATATCTCGCAGTTTTCTACATGTGTACCAAATCGAAAAAGAATCGGATAAAAAGCATTTTATATATTAACCCAAATATTCTTAAAAACGGTAGAGAATTTATTAGACATTTCATTTCGGTCAAAATATTTTATTTGGTACATTTTTTAATTTGTTTTTTATTTGTTTTTTATTTTTTATATATATTGACTACTTTTATGGCTTATTAAAAACCTTATTAAAAACCTGCCTAGTATAACGTGCCTTCGCCCACCATCGAGGAATCGTCATTGGCTTTTCTTTAAATACTTCGTGCAATTCTTACATCTTTGGATGTAGGTTTTTTCTTTTTGTTCTGCTGTATTATGGAAAATAAGATTTATAATAAAGACAATGATAAAAAACGCTCCCAAAAATTTTGTGTACAAATTTAATGCATAGAATATTACTTTGTGTCTAAAATATATTTTACAAAAAAACATGTGAAAATTATATTTTTTCGAATTTTTTATTGTTATTTTCTGAACATATACTCAAGAGTATGCGTATCCAAATAAAATATAAAAAAATTCGAAAACAAAATTTTTCCTACCCAGGTGAAAATGTTCATATATGGTCATATATGGCAACATATGTGGGTTCATATATGGGTTCGGATCCGAAATTTGAGGGTATATGGCCATATATGGAGATATATGAATGTTCATATAAATTTTTTTTTTTTTAAATATTGCTTTTTTTATTCAAATTAAATGTAATTTGTACATTTAAATGAAATTGAGAAATTAAGAAATTTTTAATGGACATAAACATTTTACTTCAAGTTTAGAAATTATCTTATGACTGTTTTTTGATTATTTAATGATTGTTTATACACTAATAGAAAAAAGTGTGTAAAATTTTTATTTAAAGCTACTAAAAATTAGTTCAAAATGAAAAACTGCTGCATTAGCAGAGTGTTTTTGCTAAATATAAAATAAAACTGTTTAATATATTTACAAAATTTGAGTTATAATTGAGCTAAATTTCAGTGATTAGAAAATAAAATTAAATTGTAGTAGTAGACAAAAAAACATCACATAAAATTTAAAATTTTCAAAGTTCCTTTTTCGTTTTTTGTTTTTAACGGAAATACAAATCTTCTGAAATCAACAGTTTAATATTTTTGGCAAATATTTCTGTTGGTTTTATAAACTACTATTTGCATTGAACAAAATTTAACAAACATTTTTTTTAGATACAACAGTTTGTTTTAGCCATTTTTAGTTTACTAATATTTTGCAAAATTTTCTGCAGATTTTCTAAATTTAGTAGTTTTATTTTTGCTGTTTTTATCTTACTGCAACATTTCCAATTGTATTTCATTTCATTTTATTTCAGAAGTGATCAATTGTTTTTCAGATTTATCAAACTGAAAATTGTATTTCAGAAATTTATTAATTGTATTTCAGAAATTCGCAATTGCATTTCAGAAATTATCAAATGTATTTTACAAATAATCAATTGTATTTCAGAAACTGGCAATTGTATTTTAGAAATTGCCAATTGTATTTAAGAAATTATCAAATGTATTGTATTTCAATATTTTTTGAATCCGCTCACGTAATTACCCCCATGATAAAAAAAACTTAAAACATTACCCATATATGGAATAATATATGAATTCATATATGAAGATATATGGAATATATGAACCAATATATGGACCAATAAATGCAGTATACTATCATATATGGATTCATACATTTGAATGTATTTACCCATATATGCTTCCATACATAACATATATGTTCATATATGATCATACATTACACCATATATGCTCATACATGAAACCATATATGACAATATATGAACATATATGAACATTTTCACCTGGGTAGAATCAATACTCCCCTTAATGGACTATCGCTCCTGAATGGGGTAACATTATAAAAAAAATTATCTACTTTTCTCTAAACTATGGTCAATCCAAAAACAATAAATTATTCTGTATGTATTGCAAATTGAATTTTTAATATTAAAAAAACTGAAAACAAAAAACCAAAAAATAATCTTAAAAAAACAATTTAATTTTCGAATTTGAGCTGACCTTGTACTTCTCTGAGACTATCATATCAGGCTAAAAGTTTTGGATATCCTTACAAAGATACACTAATAGAAAAAATTCTGTAAAAGATTCAGTTAGAACTACTAAAAATAAGTTAAAAATAATGCTGCAAAAAAACTGCTAAATTTTATGCTATATTTTTAAGATAGGAACAGCAAAAATAAAACTGTTAAATATACAGAATTTTGGTTATATTTGAGCTTAATTTTTGTTAAGAGAAAATAACAAATTAACCTGCTAAAATGAGCAAAAATTTTTGATTTTATATAATTTTATCCGATAGTAGGTAGGATTTTTATCATTAGAAGTTATGCTAAACAGCTGTTAAGTTGACAATTAAAATTTAGTAGGTTTGAGTTTAAGAAGAAGAATAAACCTTTTTTCTAAAAGTTATAAACACATTAATTTGCAAATCATACTAGATATATTTTCTGCCTTTTTCTATGGACAGGCTTCATCAGTGATTTTCCATTAAATTGTAGTATTGTTTATATTTTACTGTCAGATTGTCTCTGTATGATAATTTTTCAACAACCTGTCGGCTGTAGGAATCGAATCCGTGCATTCCTACATTACAAACGTAACTATACTAAAGTTGGACAGGTTTGCTATCTAAACCAAGTAAGGCATTGAATATAGCGTAGCTAATTCATAGTTTTCTTTCCTATTCAGCTTTCTGTTATTGTTTTTTTACTTTCAGAAGTAATCAAATAGACACATACAAACATTCTACTTTAGATTTTTTGTTTATCGTCTCCTTTTTCGTAAATGTCTCCTTTTTCGTAAATGTTGTAATGACCCACAGGCCAATATACTTCGTAAGTAAACACAAGTATAGTGGCACTTAAGTTAGACGACATTTTTGGAAAATTTTAAATATTTTAAGTTTCATATATAATTGTTATACACAAGTATCCCATATCGTAAGTTCATACAATGTGAAATACCCGAAATCGATTACATTGTGCGGACTTACATGTTTTTCTAAAGGGGAAACACTATTTCATAATTAAGGGTTAAAACGTTTCACAAAAATATTCCTCGTAGTGTTTTACATAAGTTCGCTGAACACATCCTATACCTAAAATGGAAGATTCCCATGGTTTCTCCCTAAAATCCAGGTTTGTGGGACATTTGAGAGCCAATTCTGAATAAGTACGAAATTAACTCTTAAACACATTTTAAGTTTTTACTTATTACTGGCCTTTTAGTTAAATTTTGAATGCTGATGTCTTCAGAGACTTATAGTATAATTTCATGACAAATATTTTTGCGGAACATTTTAACGCGCTAACTCTTCAACTTACGGGTCGTTTTTGTCCCTTTTTAAAAAGGGACGAAAAAAGTCCCTTTAATTGAAGAGATAGAAGGTTAAAATGTTCCACAACAATATTCCTCGTAGTGTTTTACATAAGTTCGCTGAACATACCGTATGCCTAAAATGGAGGATTCACATGGTTTCCTATGTTAATCCTATTTAATTTTTTAATTAATGAATCAATTTTACCCAAATTTGGCTTGACCTTATATCAATTTACGTGCTAAATTTCATCGCAGTCCGATAATTTTTGCAGGTTTTATAAAGATTTTAAAATAAAGGAAATATGGCAGGACTAAGATTCCTTGGTTCGATTTTGATAAAAATTGACACAAACGTTTGCAGTTTTATGTGCATCTTAATGGATACTTTTTGTAATTTTATGTCAATTTATGTAGCTAATATATTATTTTTAAATTTCAGGACCTATGGGAGGTGGGCGAGTCTTTGGCCAGATATTTCCAAAAATTAAAATTTTTCTTAACTAAGGGGTTCTATGTCAGCATACCAAATTTCAAAACTCTGTCTCCACTCCTTCTATTTTGGTCTAATCGTTATATGGGGACGAAGCACTGTGCGTCGTCCCCTGAGGTAAGAATGAAATCCGGATAGGAACATGCCTTCAGCAAATTATTTTTCAAAATTTGTTAATTAATTAACAAATTTTGTTTTGGGATTTTAGCTCATTTAATTCCATGAATGCAATTAGTAAGTAAATTTAAAATAACAAGATTTTTTATTATGTCAGTAGAAAACTAAGGAAAAATAAGTTAACCTGCCTAAGACAACTAAGCGATCGGCTCAGTTGTTTTAAAAAAAAGTTAAAAAAACGCTTTAATTTCATTTCCTGAAGGTAGCAAACCTGCATTGGACAGTATTTATTATCTGCTTATTGCCTCCAATCCACCTTTTTCAAACGATGCTATTTATATGATCTCAACTATGAACTACTACTTATATGACTGAGTATGAAGAGTATGTACAACAGTAATAATGGTCGTTATTTTGAGTAGTATGAGATCTCATTATTTGTGATTATGCCTTTTGCGAAATTGTGCAACTGTATCAAAGTTTATGTCTTTTTTGTATGTCGTATTTTTGGTTTCCAAAACCCCTCCGCTGGCAGACAAAATACTGTTCAAAGTGTGTTATGAACGCATAAGTCCAGTATACTGGGGGATAGATGGATGGCTGGCTATATGATAAGTACATTTTTGGCTACCATAAGTCTCGTGTTTTTAATAGTCGTTGTCTGTACTGAAATGTCTGACTGACTGGCTGGCTGACTGGCTGGGTGATATATTGTTTAGTTGACTGGCTAGTTGGCCGCTGTTTTCAGTTTGTTTGTCAGTCTTGCGGCAGTAAAAATTCAATTATTGTGATTTGATGATTGTATTTGCTGTTCAACATTTCTCATCATGCTTTACATTTCATCCTCATCTGTTACTTTTGCAGTCTTCGTTGTTTTTTAATGATTATCATCATCATCTTGTTGTTTTTTAAACTAGATGTTATTTCTTATGTTCTTTATAGTTTAATGATTTTGTGGGTTTTTTATTTAATTAGAATTCCAAACACGACTAAATAATTTCAATCAGTTATTTTTAGTTCCATTTTTAATATTATGCATTGAATTCTTTCATAGTGAATAACTCGCGGTTGTAGTGGGAATGTTGTGAAAATGCAAAAAAAATGTTATGGAATAGTTATGTCAGTCATGCCCTATCATTTATACGATGATTGACAAAACAATCCTTAAAAAACAACGTAGAAGAAATTGTTTTAAACAATGATCTAACAGATATTTATTCCAGATACACTACGCATTGATCTTTCTTTGATATGATTGTTGTTGTTTGAAACTTCCGGGGTTCGTAAGATATTTGGCATACTTTTAAAGCAAAATTTCAGCATTGTAAATAGGTAAGAAAAGAGATTTATTTTGTGTTTGTTAAAATTTATTGAAATTTTTGGTTTAAATAACATAATTTGATTGAGACTATTTGCAAAATTGCACGAATTTTTAAAGTTTAAAGCCTTTGAGTACTTTATAGTGACATCGAAGTAAGTAAACGACTGTTTATCATCCCTCTGCTACAAATGATACAATAAAGTAGTGCAAAACTAGTTACCCTTGTAAAAAAGTTTACATCTGATTTATTTAGATTTAAATAAATATTATTGCATCTAATTGGACCCGGTGATAGACCTAACACATATGATCATATATGGCATATGTGATACACTTTATGGTCAGATATAATCAGATCTAGTGTACAATAAATTTAAATTTCTTGAATTTCAGACACGTTTTAATACAATAAAACATCATGTTCGTCCGGACTTTCTACTTCTACAATATATCCGAGTTCCGATAATAAAATATACCCAGGACCAAATGAAGCTCATGAAAAAGCTTCTGTGGCGATATTGAGGGGTCTGGTGAGACTACTTGAATATGCAAGATGCTTGCGGAAAATCCATCTATGCCGAGCATAATATGATCGGTGAATGGGGAGTGGACAGAGAACATAGGGGAGACTCTGGGTATGCTAATGGACACACATTCACATTCCACTATGCAATAATATCTCCATTCTGCGGAAAACGGTTGATTGTCCGGGTAATGATGACGGTGAGAGAGTAGCCTCTCATGAGAGAGTAGAATGGGCTATCGACTCTTTTCAGCCATACAAGGCCGGATGGAATATTTCCGGCTCAACTTCGATATGGTAGACTTCGTTTAATACCATATCTGGTGGAGATTTCTAGCGGTTGTCTGAGACTGAATTATGTACATAAATCCAGGAGGACAGAAAAGGTCGTATTTTTTCCGAAATCAGGTAAATGCTATCATTCCAAGTCAAGGACAGCATGGTGCCAGCTTTTATTTGTGCCAACCAACATGCTTATGCGAGGGGTAAATTTGCTTTGGGAGTCGTCCTTGACATTGCCCGCGCTTCCAATAACGTATCTACGGATAATATTAGAGAGTGTGGGAAGAACGGGAGCTGTCGTGCAGGATGTGATGGATAGAGGGACTTTTCAGCTACAGGATAATATCCGTGGAATAGGGTACCGCAAAGAACGGAAGTTGGCACTCCCCAGGGAGGAGTTCTATCTCCTCTAATATGGACACTTGTTGTAAATAAACTTCTCGAAAAGCTTAAGGACGGATAAGACGAATGCGTATGTGAATGATGTCCAGAGTATGATAGGTGTTAATAGTGACAACAGAGATTTGCGAAATAAAAATAAAATGTGTAGTTTGATATGCACATTTCCTATATTTGGAACATACATTGGGTGCGTTCGGCAGATACAATTTAATAGTCAGCAGTTCTACAACAGTTGTATAACTATCTGCTGAACGACCCGCTCAGTCTGAGCACTCTGGTAGCGCTGTCATATTTTGGTAGCGTAAAAAATATTTGCTACTTTTGATCAATAAGTGATACATTTGTTGTTGTTCATTTACAATAAAAATTGTTTTGACAAATAAAAACATACAAAATTAATTCGAAAACAAAAAATCTCAAAAATAAAAGGAAACTATATAAAGAGTGTATTTAAAAACAAAACAAAGAAAACATCGTTCAGCAGAGTAAGTAATCACAAATCGCTACAAGTCATCGGTATCAGTTTAAGGTTTCTCTGCCGAATGCTACCATTTTTGTATCTGCTTTTGTTGTACGGAAAAACACCAAAAACATATTTTTTTAATTTTAGGTAAGTTTGAAATATTTTGATATTGTTATGTATATCAATGAAGAGCTTATAAAAAAGTACACACATTTTTTTGGAAAATAAACCTTATGTTGCATATAAAGAAAAAAGTTTTATGGGAAAACCGATTTTTTAACACTTTTTGTATGGGAGCATATCTCAAATTAGCAAAATAAAATGTATATAATTTTAAAGTACTCTCTAAAATATGAAGTTTGATATGCATATTGGCTATGTTTTGCCACACAGCTCTCAAAGAGGCACCAAAAATAGTCCTTCGGGGAAAATCCGACGAAGTCCGAAAAAGCACGGATATCGAAAAAACACACTTAAACCTAATGGGGATTAATATATATGAATTTGTTCGTGATCCAAGTATACCTCTCCATATAAACTATATAAATAATAATACATTTTCTACAACAACAACAACAACAAAACAAAACATAAATTTTGCAACAACAATATACCTACGGATGGACCTCTAAAATTCCTATCTGCATATAGTTCCTTCGATTGAAATGCGAAAAAGATCCAAAAAGCGAAAAATGACATAATTTTTGACCCCTCTTTTAAACACCTAAACATTCGCGGTTGCACATAAAAACAAAAAAAGTCAATCTTAGATTTTTATTCTCTAAAAGATATCCGAGTTTCATTCAAATCGGCGTGTACCACTTGGGGTACATTCTTTGTTAGATATAATAACATTGGGTCAATTTCCCTATTGAGTTTGAGAAATTGTATATAATTTGATTCGGAAAATTACTCAATGTTAATAGATTTATTTACTTTACCCAGGTTTGGGACCATACCATGATTTACTTATATATTTCATAGGAATAAATACGGTTACAATGAACATCGGCTATAACCAGCGTTGCCAATTTAGCCATTTTATGGCTAGATTTAGCCACTTTTGAACACGTTTAACCGGAAAAAAATTGATTTAGCCATTAGCCGTTATTTTAGCCAGTTTTAGGAAATGTTTAGCCATTTTCCGTTTTTCTGCAAAATATAATTTTTATCTGTAAATTTATAGCAAAACTGATAAACTTTGTTCAATCTGCCAAACAAATTTGGAGGTACAAATTTCAAGCACTTTGATTTAAAAAATGACGGAATAAAAATAAATTTCTACACCTTGAAAAAAAACTGTTTTTTTAATTATGCCAAAACCCAAAAATTGTTTCGATTTCACGCGAAAAAAACTGTTACACTCCATATAAAAAAATATTTTTCAAAATTTTGTTTTTACGCAAATTAAATATATACGATTATTATTTTTCTTGTGAGAAAGTGGCATTTTGAACTTATTGTGATGGTGGCTTTCAAATAAAATAAAAAATAATTCGTTTTTAGAATTTTTAGAAATTAACTTTTAAAGCAGGGATCGGCAAAGATATACAACCTTATTTTGTGCTTGTATGAGTGAGTTGCAGCCTCTCACTCTCAATCCACTGACAAAGAACGTTTGTATAATAATTCGAAAATTTTAAATGTTTATAATGGGAATATAAAGTAACCCCTCAATTCATAAATGCTTTGTAAAGTTATAGCAGGTTTACAAAACGTCATTTTCATACAAAATTTGTTCAATAAACCTCCTATAATTTTACAAATCGTTTATGAATTTAGGGGTAAAAATTTAAAAGCAAACAACAACTACGAAAACAAATATCAAAAAACAACAACACAAAAAAAAAAAAACAAAAAAACTAAAAATAAATTACCAAAAAAATGTATCAATAAACATTATGCAGAGTGTAAAAAAATCTGGCTATTAGGTATTATTATTATTAAGACTATTATTTTTCCGGCGAAAAAATTACATTTTGAGTTTGTTGTGATTGTGTCTTTCTTATAAAAAAAAATTGTTAATTTGTAAAACTTAAATTACGATTTGAGGTCTTTAAAGTTCGGGTGAAATTTACAAATTTAAAAATTATTAATTTTTAAAATTTAAATTACGATTTGAGGCCTTTAAATTTCGGGTGAAATTTTCCCACATGACATTTAAACCTTTCAATAACGAACAGTAGTCTAAATTTATCCGTTACAAGAAAGAGTCCACTTATGGCAGGTAGTAGAAATTAATTTTTGACACGAAAAAAGTTACTATATTTTTTATAGAAATATAATAAAATGTTTACATAAATTTCAAAGTCAACTGACAAATAAGTTGGAAGACTTGAACTCAATTTCAAAAATTCAATAAAATCAATTTCAAAAAACTCTTAAAATTGTTTGTCTCAATAGAAAACAATTTTAAGATTTTTTTGAATTTTTGAAATTGGTTTTATTGAATTTTCTCTAAGTTCTTTCAAATTATAAAAAAGTGCGTTTTTAAATGTCCGCATATGAATAAAGAAACCTTTAGAAAATTTTTGGTAATCTATAATTTTGATTTAAATAGCTACTGCGCTTAAATTCCGCTAACAGGAATGACCATTGTTGGTAGGTTTCACTGTATCTAATAATTTTTGAACAAAATCGCGAGATTGTTCTTGAAAAATTGTTTAGCCATTTTTTAGCTTTATCTTAGCCATTTTTTCCCAGAAATTTAGCCATTTTTGCTAACAATGTTCCGGCAACACTGGTTATAACGAACTTTTTATATAACGAACTAATTTCTTTGTCCCGTTTACAAATTTTTATACAAACTATTCCGTTTATAACGAACACAAAAAGTACACTCATATTATTAGGGCAAGGAATTCCACGCAAATGCATGTTTCTTCTTGATAGTCCAAAACAAATACAGCCTAAATATTTGTCCGAATCATCAAATTTAGAACAAAATGGCATCGATTTGTACAGAGACTATTAATTATAGAGATAGGAAATCAAAACTTAAACTACTCACCGATAGATGGCGCTGAAATTTAGTATTACCTGAGCAACTATTTAGTATAAGCTGAGCCTATATTTAAAAACTCAAAAACTGCTGAAAACTGCTCAATATAAGGAAGAAGCAAACGCGGAATATATTTAAATAATAAAATTTGAAATATTTGTTTGTAATTTTTCCTTTGTTGTTTGTTATTATTTAAATTTAAATAAAAAAAGAAAATTGTCAAAATTTTTACAAAGTGCCATCTAGTGATAACGATTTTTTTATTACTTATTTTTTTGGTGATGCCATACCCCTGGATTTGTAGTTGCATATTTTGACAAAAGTGCATGTTTTTGCATACTTTGACTTTAAATCCATATTTGGTCCCTTTTTATTGCATATTTTGTGCTTTTTAATGCATATTTTTAGTTTTTAAGAGCATTTTATAATATGTAAAAAAAAAAAATTGATACGTTTTCGTTTTTTATTCAATCAAAATATTTATTTTTTTTCATTATTTTTAAAAATAAACTTTCTTAAAAACCTTATTGACCTATGAAAAAGCTTGGAGTTCTGTGTCTATTTGCAAAATAACTAACTTTCATATAATTTTATATTTTAAAGTGCGATATTTTTGCAAAAATAATTGTTTTAAGTGCATATTTTTTATGTTTTTAATGGATATTTATTAGGCGCATATTTTTGATTATTAAGTACATGAAATTCCTTGCCCTACATATTATATTTCCATAACCGATTGAAGTTAATTTTTTATAAGTCAAAAAAAAAACAAGCTGCACAAAAATACGTATTTTGTGTAGGGGTTGATATTTTCCGTCAAATGTTCTATTTTTAGTTTTCTATTTTTATAAAAAATAATTTAAATAATTTCTCTGTTTTCTGTTTTAAAACAAAAAATTCAAATAATTTCTGTTTGGTTTTTTGTCAAAATAGTTTGTTAATATACAAAATTATTTCAATTAAAATTACAAGAAATTCTTTGCCCACAAGCACATCCAATCAAAATATAAACTTATGTGTTGTGTGTTGAAAATTGAAATAAAAACTTTCAAATATGAAAAAAAAACCAACCACAAAATCGTTTTGATCTAACGTTTTGTCAGTTAAATATTGAAGATTGTTTTAACAGTCTTTTCGATTGTTTTTAGTTTTTTTTTGGAGATTATTTAAAAAATGTTTGAAAATAAATAGCAAAATGGTTTGAGTATAATGACAAATCAGTAGTCCTCTTTTTAATTGTGTTTTCAATTAACTTAATATGTATTTTTGGTTGTTTTTAACGATATAATATTGTGAGTGTAAGGACTTTGAAATGAAAGCTGTGGTGCAAATCTGAAAAATATTAGATTTTCATTTGAAAATTTACCTAAGGGAGGTCAAATTGTAAGAAATCTAATGTAATAGAAAAATTATTGAAATATTACAAGCAAAGAATTTTTAAATTTGGCCAATCTAGATAAAAACCTAAAAGTGCTAATAATTTTCGTGAAATATTTTCCACGCTTGTGAACTTCGCCTAAAACAAAGTATGTTTTCCGATCCCCATGAGTTCGTTATAACCGAATGTATAAAACTCGAAAAAAAACTTATTGAATCAATCATCATCTTGAATTTAAAAACACACTACTTCGCTCTAAATCGCACTAAATCTCGTTATGTCGAAGAAAATTCCGACCGGAACTACGTAAATACATATAAAAGATGCGCAAGTATGTGAAGAAATATTGAAAATTTTCTTATATACATATGAATAAAAACACGAACCTAAACGACCTTTCCTCCACACTCAGTATATGACCTGCAGTCCAATTAAAATATTTAATTTGTTTTTATTTATCCAACTGACAGGAAAATAAAAAAATGCCGGCAAAACATAAACATACCAAACAAATACACATTTACAACATAATTCATAAAATCATCAGTATTTGTAATAAAAAAAAATCATATGAGAAAAAACCAACTAAATCCGCTCACGAAGCAGATTCGCAAATTGATTTAAATATACATTTTTACTACTACGAACTAGTGCCGTAAATAGAAAACTCACTATTCTAACGACTCTATTTACAAAGTGTGTGTATCCAAAGAATAAACAATGTTGCCATATGTTATGATTTTGTCATTTTTAACGATTTAATTAAGTTAAATTTTAAATGGCAATTTTTTGGGAAGAAATCATTTGACGATTTCAAAGATTAACTGATTTGTAACAAGTTATTCCCAATACTGACATCAATCGTGCCTAAATGAAAAAATCAGCATCTAAAAACTATTTTTCTTTTAATGTCAAATGTGCTATTTTATATGGGTAAATATAATTTATTGACCTAAAAAGGCAACCTTATCTCTTGGGACCATAGACCAATTACTAAGGACTGTTATTTGTGACGGTATATACATATGATCAATATAATAGATACATTAATATTTTTTCTAATTTTATTCTCGTTGCCTTTATTTTCAAAGATCAAAATAGTGGATAAATTCACCCCAAAATAGAAGGAGATTGTTCAGAAAATGGTGCAGAATTTTAGCGTGGCGTCTGTTTTTTTCTTTTCTTGCTTGTTTTAAGTAGGCGTGGCTTTTAATGAAAAATAAGTGATATCGGCCTTCTATCAATTTACACACCCAGAAAACAGATTCGGTGCTAACAACCCCATTTGTTGCCAATCGAATGGTTCATTTGCATCAAATAAATTTTTTTTTGCGGTTACCGAATTATTCTTAATACAACTAAAATTCCGTTGTCACAGTCAAATTAGTCTTGTCTCAAATGGTTTTCTGTTGTCACAACTGAAAAATTCGGTTACCACAACCGAATCATGCGATTGACTACAAATGGGGTTAACAGAACTGAATCTGTTTTCTGGGTGCATAATAAAATTTAGCGAGTACTGATCAGTTCTGTGAAAACTGTATATTTTTGAAATTCCTATAATATTTCCTTAAGTCTTACATTATTCTTTTCTACAAATGGTCTCTAGACTTAAAATGACAGTGCCTTAAACATGACTAAATTTTTCTTTGTTTGTAGCGATTTTAAAAGAAAGTTAACAACGCGGAATTGTTTATACTATAACGTAAAAAAAAGTTTGACTGATTTGTTATATCGTGTTAAGTATAGAATAAGGCCATTCACTGTAAAATTTCAGTGTTGTTAAATCAATTTTAAAATCACTAAAAACATAGAAAAATCTGGTCATGTTTAAGGCGCTGTCATTTTAAGTCTGGAGACTATTTGTGGATAAGAATAATGCAAGATTTAAGGAAATTTTATAGAATTTTCAAAAATATACAGTTTGTATAGATCCGACCAGTGCTCGCTAAATTTTAATATGTAAATTAATAGAAGGTCGATATCACTTATTTTTCATTAAAAGCCACGCCTACTTAAAACAAGTTACAAAATAAAAAATAGATATTACGTTAAAATTCTGCACAATTTTCTGACGAATCTCCCCGCATTTTGGTGTGAATTTATCCATTATTTTGATCTGTAAAAATAAAGGCAACGAGAATAAAATTATAAAAAATTTGAATGTATCTATTATATTGATCATATGTATATATATTTGTTCCTTTTACTCCTGCAAGGAGCATAGGGCCGGTACTCCGAACAAAAACATTTTAAAAACCAGAAACATTGCTATGGTTTACTTTAATCTTCAGTAAAGTCTTGAAATACTTCAGCTTACTGTATGCCCGTAAATTTTCAAAAATAATTCGATATTTTCCTTTAAATTGAATTGCTATTAAAGTTCTCGAAATATTTTCGTGTGAACATGAGCCATTTCTGCCGAAATTTATTATTCTGTAAATTCGTAAATATATTATGTATTAGGTTTGTTTTTCTCCGAATTTTGTGTAAATATTCCATACAAATTTAAGTATTTATAAAACTTTTAAGTAGGTATAAATTTAGCTTCTTAAAAACTTATAAAAGTGCTACCAAGTCTTAAAAATACTTCGCTTTTAAATGTAAACATTGAGTTTGTAATTGAATTTAACAAATATTTCTAGAGATTCTGAAGATGTCGTCTACTGACGATTTCCTTAGGCAAGAATGAAATGCGGATAGGGATATGCCTTCGGCAGATTAGGTTTGTTTTTTTCGAATTTTGTATAAATATTCCATACAAATCTAAGCATTTATAAAACTTTTAAGTAGGTATAAATTTAGCTTCTTAAAAATTAAGTAGTTATAAAAATGCTACCAAGTCTTAAAAATTCTTGGCCTTTCTCTTTCAAATGTAAACAAAAATATTTGTCATAAAAATATTTGAAATTTAAGAATTTTTTATTTCATAAAATATCTGAAATAACAAAAGCTAGCAAATGAATTATGCGTTTGTTGGTAAAGGTACAGCAGGGCACACAAGATTATTGCTCCATTTCGAGTTCCGGCGAAGTCTTTGTACGAAAACAGCTTTTGTACAAAGTCGACCCCAAATGTTTAAATTTTGTTTGTTTACAAAAAATAAAAGAAAATCATGTAAGTACGGATAGTAGTTTTTTTACAAGTCGTTATAGATATAGGTATAAAATTCGAAAAAAACAAACCTATTATTTGTTAAATAAGTTGTAGTATTTTAGCACATTTAATTCTTTTAAACATGCATATTTGTCATAAAAATATTTGAAATTTTAATATTTTTTATTTCATAAAATATTAAAAACAACAAAATCTAGCAAATGAATTATGAGTTTGTTAGTAAAGGAAGAGCAGGGCGGAAATAGTTTTTGTATAAAGGCGACCCCAAATGTTTAAATTTCAAATGAAGCATTCAGCATGCCAATTAAAAAAAAGCACCATTGTCATACACTCATAGAAATAAATCTGTAAAAATAGCAGAAAAACCAAATACAAATTAGTTTAAAAAAATGATGGTGCAGAAAAATCTGTTAAATTTGCGGATTTTGTTTGCTGAATACTAGTAAAATAAGAACAGCAAAAATAAAACTGTTAAATTTACAGAATTTTAGTTACATTTAAGTTAACTTTTAGTTAATTGAAAATGACAAATTCTACTGTAAAATCTGCAGAAAATTTTGCTAAATATTAGTAGACTAAAAATAGCAAAAACAAACTATTATATCTACAAAATTTTTGTTATTCTAAAGGTAAATTTAGTTGAATGCAAATAGCAGTCTATCCCTCTAAATTATCAGAAATATTTGATTTTTATTTGCATTAAAAAAAAAAAATCGAAAAAAAACTTAGAAAATTTTAAAGTTTTGTGTGATTTTTTAGGTTACTAATTATTTAGCAAAATTTTTTGCTGATTTAACAGGTTAATTTGTTATTTTCTATTAACAACAATTTAACCTAAATATCCCTAAAATTCTGTATATTTAATAGTTTTATTTTTGCTGTTTCTATCTTACTAATATATAGCATAAATAATCTGCTAATTTAGCAGTTTTTTTCTGCAACATCATTTTAAACAAATTTTTAGTAGTTTTCACTAAATTTTTACACATTTTTTTCTATTAGTGTAGAATATAATTAGTAAAATTAAGTGTTTTTATGATTTGTTAATAATGATTTTTTTAATCATTGACGATTTATTGGCATATTTTTTTTAACGATTTTTGTCTACAAAAAGTCTGGTATCCCTTAAATACACCATAATTTTACGTTAACTACCGTTTCTTGTAGTTGGATATTTTTTTTTATTATATCTTTACGGGGTGTACAGAGACTATAAAATGGTTGAAAAAAATGTATACATTTGAAAAAGTCTTTTCTTATAAAGAAAATCACTTAATTGAATAAATCACTATTAAAATGAAATAAGTTTCTTTTGTTAATAAGAAAAGCAGACAATTTTTTCTCTGAAGATTCGTTGCAACAAAAATATATTTTATGATTTTTTTTAGTACTTTTTATATTTATCTTACTAAATATTTATTTTAAGTAATTTATTACTTGTATTTATTTGTTTCCATTAAATTAAACAATGTCAAACAATTTATTCACTTTTTTTCTCTTTTTAGTTATTTTTTATTTATTTCTTTTATAATTTCTGCAAATTTTTTCTCGTTTTTTGCAACCTTTTTTTCTTTGATGTCCGGATTTTTTTTCTATTACGCACGTTTACTAAGAAGGACTCACCGCAATTGACGTCTGTTATGCCGGAAAAATTTACAATTTAAAGCTTATGTGACATTTGAGCTACAGATAAACTGTAAAATAGTAGTAAATTTAGTAGGGGGAAATTTTAAGGACTTTTAAAGAAATAATTCTTTTAACAAAAAACAAAAGAATTCAAAGCCGAAATTGGAGTTTTTGTTAAAAAATTTTTATTATATATTTTCTTTTTAATAAATAATATTTGTTTGTAATAAATATTGTTAATGGCAATGTTAAAAACTACCTAAAATATCTACTGTGCTTATAATAACAGCTTTTTTGAAAAGCTTTACTCGTTATTATATTGTTGGCTTTAGGGAAGTTTAAATAAATTAGCTTTTGTTTGCAACTTTACCTAGAGGTTTTAGTCAAAGCTACTTTCTTGGCCGCATATGTACTGTAAAACTCAAAACTTTTTTAAATTTTAAGTTAATATGCATACTAAACAGTGTTGCCATAAAAATTTATTAGTTAAGGGCGGATTATGGGACCGTAAACGTAAATGTGATGTAACTGTACCGTGCCGTAGCTAAAAAGTACACTTATAGATTACCGTAAACAATAGAGATGAGCGATATTTTCATACCGGTGATTTAATCACAGTTATTGATAAATCACTGGTAACGGCAGTGATCAAATATTTCAAGTCGCAGTTACTCGGAATGTCGTTCTTTTAATATTTTTGTACTATTCTTTCTTGCAAACTGCATTGTGCACAGTAATACATGTTTTTTTCAATAACAGTGACTTGCTTTCACACTCTTCTGAATAAAATGTCTCCTTCTATCATGCCTTAGTTACCGGTCGCAACTATTCTCCTTTTAAGGCCCAGTTTTTAGGAAGTGGATTATTTTTAAACTTAGTTTAACGCAGTTTGTAACTGGAATACTGCTTTTAAAATGTGGTTTATTTTTTTTATTTCAATAAAAAAATAAATTATACTCAAGGAAAAGTTTTTGTGGAAAATTTTTGTTAATAAACTTTGAAATGGCTGACAAAATTCGTTTTCGGTTTAACTAAACCAAGTTTAACTGACATCTTAAAAACTCGCCATAAACATTATTTCGTTTATTTATCAGAAAATCGAAGTTTTTTCCATAGAAAAACCGTGATCACGACCACAGTTTAAAAGAACAGCGATTTGCAAATCACATTCACTGAGAACAATGTTACTGAAAAATCGCCGGATCGCCCATATCTATTACAAACCCGTGATCACGGTCACTGTTTAAAAGAACGGTGATTTGAAAATCACGATCACTGGTAGCAGCGTTATTCAAAAATCAACGGATCGCTCATCTCTAGTAAACAACATTACTATTTAGCATCTATTTCATGTGGTTTTATATTTTATTCTAAATTTTTCCATTTATTTGTTAATTTTTATTCCTTATTTGTTGTTTGAATCAATTTTCTTTATTCATTTCATATTTTTTCCGACTAAAATTATTCAGCTGTTTCGATGCCGGATAGAAAATTCTGATTTCAACAGAATGATCCGGCAAGTACGTTTACATTTACGTGTTAGTAACCATTCGTATACATTTCTTCTTGTGGTTTCGAAACAGCTGATTCGTTACAGATACGTTTACGGTTGGGTAACTCAGCCTTTAAAACCAAACAAACATGGGCAAAGTCAATTACACTTTGTAATTAATAGGGCAAGGTATTTCATGCACTTAAAACTCGAAAATATGCGCCCAAAAAATTCGGCTAAAAAAGATAAATATGCACTAAAAATGACTATTTTTGCAAAAATAATGTACTTTAAAATATAAAGATACATATATGTAAGTTATTTTGCAAATAGACATAGGACTCGAAGCTTTTCAATAAGAATGTTTATTTTCAAAAACAGTGAAAAAAAAAATATTTTGATTCAACCAAAATATGAAGACTCATGAATTTTTTATATTTCTTACAAATTAAAATTTGCTACTAAAAATTAAAAATGTACACAAATATGCATTAAAAAGCACAAAATATGCATTAAAAAGGCACTAAATATGCATTTAAGTCTCAATATGTAAATACATGCATTTTTGACAAAATATTCAACTACAAATCGATGCCATTTTGTTCTAAATTTGACGAATAATCATTTAAAAATAATCATTTAAAAATAAATGTATGGATAACTTAATTAAAAATGATGCTGTAGAAAAAAATTTGCAGATTTTTTTGCTAAATATTAATAATAAAGGAACAGCAAAACTAAAACTGTTAAATATACAGAATTTTAGTTATATTTGAGCTAAATTTTTGTTAATGGAAAAAAGCAAATTAACCTGCTAAAATCAGCAAAAAATTAAAAATTTTTGAAATTCTTTTTTCGATTTTTTTTTTAGATGCAAATAAAAATCGAGCCTTTTGAAAATAGCAGTTTACAGTTTTTTAGCAAATATTTCTGCTGATTTTAGTAGAATATACCGCTATTTGCATTCAAGTAAATTTAGCTTTAAAAATAGTAAAAATTTTGTAGTTAGAACAGTTTATTTTTGCTATTTTAAGTCTACTAATATTTAGAAAAATTCTCTGCAGATTTTACAGTACAATTTGTTATTTTCAATTAACTAAAATTTAACTTAAATATAACTAAACTTCTGTAAATTTAACAGTTTTAATTTCGCTGTTCTTATTTTACTAGTATTTAGCAAAAACAAATCTGCTAATTTTAGCAGTTTTTTCTGCAGCATAATTTTTAACAAATTCTTAATAACTTTTTCTGCTATTTTTACAGATTTGTTTCTATGAGTATACCTAAATGTTTTATTTTTGTCCAGTTATCTACATTAGCCAATTATTAATATTAGGCCTTTTTTTTAATCACTGGATTTATTTTATTTTGTTAAAAAATCCATATTTTGTTTCTTAATTTGCAATATTTAAAATTTTTCTCAAAATCTAATCATTAATCATCCAATTTAATCATTAAATTTTGTAAAAATGTAATCACAGGAATTGAAATAAGCTAAATCCAAAATGAATTTAAAAAATAATGAATTCCCTATAAACAATTTCACTGGAATTCAAGTTGAAAACAAGTCCAATTCCAGCCCTGTTTTCCAGTTTCAAGGCTTGAATACAACTTTAATTACATTTTATTTCAATAGCATACTCCAGCAAAAGGGAAACAAAAATTCAAGTTTGAAAAATTTTTTTTAAATATACAAATGCTAGAAATTGAAATATACTTTACTTCAAGCAAAATTTAAAGCACTTGAATTTTTCAAACCTATGTGCTTATTGGGTTTATTTTGGATTTAGCTTAATTTTATTTATTGCATTTTCGCATAATTTAAATATTTTCTTTCACAATATATTAGGGAATAAGTATTAGATTTGGATAAAAATGTAAATATTTTAAAATTAAAAAACAAAATGTGAATTTTTTAACAAAATAAAATAAATCCATAAATAAATCCAGTGATTAAAAAAAAAGATCTATTATTCATACGCCTAGGTAGTCATAAATTAAGAAATCTTTGACTTGGTTTAATTTATTTTGTCAACTTTAAATTAGGACATTGTCTTTTTATGTTTGCTTATTAAAATTGTCTGTTTCATTCAATTTTTTTTACACAAATGACAAATTAAATAATAACCATAAAAAACATTAGAAGTCCTTTTTGGAAATTTTTATGATTGATGTGTAGCTTCTCTTTTTTCGATGCTGCTAAAAAGTCAACTTTAAAATATAATTTAATTTATTTTTGTGACTATAAAATCTGTAAGGTCTGTAAGTGTAGCTATAGAATAAATATCTTTATTTTGAAGAGGTCATATCCATTTTCTTTAACTTAACAAGTGTTTGCTTTTGTAATTTATGTTTTCTAATATAATGACTGGACATTTTATGTCAACTAATGTCAAGGTCCTTTGAAAAATTAAATAAGGTTCTTCTTATTACGTAGATATATTATATTTTTATGACAATGAAATTTTTTGCATAAATTGATTAAAAAAATTATTATATCGATGGCGTTAATTCAAAAAAGGCTATCCATGATTACACGATTTTTCAGGAAAATAAAAAGGGTCTCTTTCATGTATTATAAATATTTTTCGAAATGAATTTTATAAATTCTTTTTAATAAATTTCTACTAAAATCTATATATACATTTCCTTTAATTTCGCAGTTTTATAGTAAAATGACTCTTCGAATATTTTATATCGTAATTGTAAAATTTGTAGATAAATAGTGACTTTTCTATTAAATTTGTTATTAAAATGCAAAAAAATATATGCCTTACCCCCATTAACATTAACAAATACCTAAACTTCACACAAACTGAAAGTTAAGAAATTCAAATTTGTATGGAATTTGACATTTGTAACCCTAAGGGCGAGCAACTTATTTCCAACATAACCATAGTCAAACGTTAACCAGAAATATTTCCATAAAAATTTTAAATTCATAACTATGGTTAAGCACTAAACTCAGTTTATGTTGGGATAAGTTAACAGGTCTAAGTTAGATTAGGTCTGTTGGCTCAACAGAAAAATGTGTTACTTTAACAAAATTCATTCATGTTTTTGGTTTAAAATAAAATTTGTTGATTTTAACTCATTTATTTTTGTTAAATTTTAGCAAATCTAAATTTAAACAAAAAATTAGTAAAACTATTAAACAAATTTTTAATTATACTGACCGTAAAATTTGTTCAAGTTATAGGGTTTCGGGACCCTCCCTGGAGGTCCATATCAACTTGGGATATATGTACATTAGACTGTCCCTTAAAATAGCGATTTGTCGATTTTCGTTCATTACACCCCCCCTGTTTTATTGGAAATGGTCCCAAATGGAAGAAACCGATTTTTTTTTTTTGGAAAAAGTTAACCCGTGCCGGAAGTTGGACTATTAAAAATTTCCAAAATTCGAAATTTCGAAAAAAAATTATTTTTTATTCCATTTATTCATTTAATATAGTCAAAATGATTTATACATGGAATTTTGAGTTCATCGGATGTCATTAACCCACTTTAGCCTGGAATCCAAAATGACCCACGAATTTGATAAAAATGCAAAAACGTATTTTTTTTTAAATTAATTTAAAAAATTTTTTAAATTAAGGAAAAAAAATAAATTGGAAAAATGATAATTCGAGTTTGTGTTTGGAGCGACTGCTTTTCAAGACATTTTACAAAGATTGCTCATTTTGTCAAAAATTTTAATGTTTTCATCAAATTTTGAAGGGTTTTCGGAAAAACAGCACTCAAATTTGGTTAGGTTATAATTATCTTTTCATTTCTTTAAAAAAAATTGAACCCTTAATGGCCAGGGGTCAAAAAAGACCCATGGAACTTAATATTAATTATGACTACGAGATTGCAAAGCCATTAAATGTATAAAAAATCTCAACTGGATAAAAATAATTATTTTGTGTAACGTGATCCATATGGGGTTAATTTTTATACTTTTGGCCAAAAACGCCTGACTAGGAAATTTACAGAATAAAACATTTCGCATATCCCAATTTAATAAAAATCTGGTAATGTTATTCTGTAAATTTCCTAGTGGGTAATTTTTTTTGAAAAGTGATAACATTAACCCTATATGGATCAAGATACTCAAAATAATTATTTTTATCAAGTGGACATTTTTTTTTATTCATTCAAAGTGATATTTTTCCAAAAATTATGAAAGGTGTAATTCTGTAAATTTCCTAGTGGGGCGTTTTTGGCCAAAAGTATAAAAATTAACCCCATATGGATCACGTTACATAAAATAAGTATTTTTATCCAGTATAGATTTTTTTATCAATTTAATGGCTTTACAATCTCGTAGTCATATTTAATATTAAGTTTCATGGGTATTTTCTGACCCCAGGCCCCTAAGGGTTAATGATTTTTTAAACAACTGTGAAGATAATTATAGTCTAACGAAATTTAAGTGATGTTTTTCCGAAAACTGTGTAAAATTTGAAGAAAACTTTCAAATTTTGTTTAATTTTTGACAAAATGAGCAATTTTTATAAAGTGTCCTGGAAAGCAGTCGCTCCAAACCCAAACTCGAATTATCATTTTTCCAATTTATTTTTTTTCTTTAATATCAACTATTATTTGGTACAAATAGCAATCGACATCTCCAAATTAGGCATTTTAAAAAATCTTTAAAATTAATTTAAAAAAAACACGTATTTTCATTTTTATAAAATTCGTGGGTTATTTTGGATTCAAGGCTAAAGTGGGTTAATGATATTCGATGAAGTCAAAATTCCATGTCTGAATCATTTTGACTATATTAAATGAATAAATGGAATAAAAAATAATTTTTTTCGAAATTTCGAATTTTGGGAATTTTTAATAATAATACACTTTTTTCCAAAAGGTGCAATTTTCGTCCAACTTTCGGCACGGGTTAACGTTTTCCAAAAAAAAAAAAAAAATTGATTTCTTCCATTTGGGACCATTTCCAATAAAACTCGGGGGGTGTAATGACAAATCTATTTTTAAGGGACACTCTAATGTACATATTAGGAAACTACATATGAGCAAAAATTTAGTCCGGTTTGCTCTATCTCGCTTAGTTTTCGAGATATGGCCCATTTTATGAAATGGAAAATATTCGTTAAAAATCTAATTTTAATTATTATATTAAAAATGCGCAATTTTCTCACAACTGCCAAAGAAACATACACTCATAAAAAAGCCCATACAAATAGGTCAAAATTGTGCTGGCGCAAATATATGTACTATTTCCTGTTATTTTATAATTTTAACCTATTTGTTATAATTTTAACATATTTGTAAGGGATTTTTAAGAGAAAATAACAGAAAAATTAGTTCAATTTAATCAAAACACGTTTAACAGACTTTTGTACTAACTTTTTTTTATGAGTGTACACATCTGAGCAAGTAGTGTTGCCAAATAACAATTTTTAAAAAAAACCACTAAAAATACCAATTTTTTAAAAAGTTATAAAAAATATTGTTAAAGAAATAAAATATTGTTAAAATATTAACTATTTAAGTGTGTATAGAACATTAAAGTTTCAATTTGAATTACTTATACCACCACTAGAAGGCGCGACGTAGCCATAAAAAATTTCACCGCTAACATATTTCGCAACAATTCCACCCAAGTGAAAAATCATTTTTTATATCGAGTTTGACAGATTTTTTTTCACAAAAGTACGAAAATATATATAGAGTGGGTACTTTAAGTATTGAGTACTCGAGAAACGTTCTGTATTGAGTACTAAGTACCCAAATACTCAATATTTTACAACTCTATTTTATACAATAATATTTTTCGGATATAATCCGATTACAATTTTTTTAATAGTGACAAAAAGTTCACAAAATAGCAATTTTCCATCATATGGCAATACTGATTACAATGTTTATTATTGAATATATAGATATGTTTATTAAAACTATTTTGTGGTAATAATTCTATTTAAATGAAACCATAAATTAGTGTTACAAAAATAAATTATAAACACTTAACCAAACTTATAATTTAGTAAGTTTTGTGGCAAAAATACCAAATATTTTTTAAAATTTAATATTAATAAATTAAAAATTTACAAAAATATATCGAAAATAATATGAAGCCAAATGTAATTAAAATTATTTAAATATATGAACAGAAAGGCAATTAAAAGTTCATTAAATAAAATTTTAAAGTTTTGTTTAAAATTTGATTTATTTTCACTAGAAAAGTTTAATTTATTAGAGCAGTTTTTAATTTGTAACACAAGAAAAAAGCAACACAAATAATTGTATACCTTAAAATAGTAATTTATTTTGAATTTTCGTGGTACTATCAACGAACATAGAATCTCAAGAGATTGCAGTATACCCAACTTCTGTTAACCACACTCTTGCCGGGTCTGGCGGAGATTTGAAGAAATTTAACAGTAAATGAGACTTTTACGGTTAAAGATTAGGAATAATAAATATTAATAAATTTTTTAATAATTTCATTAAATTAAATAATTAAAATCATTTCATAATAAAACTAAACTATAAAACAATGTTTAAGAAGCAAAAAAACAATATTAAAAGATTTCAAGAAATTCTAATAACATATTTCTTTAGTGCTCGTACAGACCCAGTTAAACAACGCGAGCGAAATGCATGGAGACTGGTACTATTAACGGGTTTTCATTGTGTTCTTTATGAAAATGAAAATTTATATCGACCTATGTTAGGCTATGCTAACCACATGTAAGTACTAAAAAAGAGAGAGCCAGTTAAAAGAATTTGAGAGAGTTGGGCGGTCTTTGAAATGTTATGGTCTATGGTACTATTTCTAAAGCAAACAAGAAAGTTGTAAGTTTGTATTATGTATTTGTTGCTTTGAATTTTTACCTAATTACCGTAATTCTAGCATTGTTGGAAAAAGTTGTAGACTAGAAATTTTTTTATTGTAAACAAATTTCAAATGAATGTTGTAGAAATCATTTAAGTAAACACGTACATATGTATATAGAAGCAACAATCATTTAAATTACTATATGCACCTAACCCTTGCTTGACAGCCTATTTTATATATCAACAAATGGTATAAATATGTTTTTTGTCAAAATAAATAATTAAGTTTAATAAATCATAAAGCCTAGATTGAATACCTATAATAATGTGTCTTTTAAAAAAAGAAAGACAGCCACAGTAATCGCTGTGCCGACCATGGTGTATCTCATTAAGAGGTGATGCTACGAGTCAAAGCTGAGGGTCGTACGAAAAACTTTTTCGTACAAAGACAAGTTAACAATTTAAAATACTTTGATCAGTTGACACATAAATAAAACTGCGGCAGCCTAGTGATTCCCTTTTGTGTCCGTTAAATGTTTAAATAAAAATGTTTTCGTCTTCTTCTTCCTGTAAATGAGCACTTACAGAAGTTTAGTTTTAAAACACAGCCAATTACTAATTTTACAACTTTATAATTTTCTTCATTCATTTTCATTCAATTAAACTAGAATTATGAAATATAACATGTACAACAAATTATTAAGAAAAATAATGAAAAACTTTTAAATTAATTAAAGCAACAGAAAAAATTAACAGAAAATACTGTTTGTTACAGTGGACATTTTATATATTTATACAAATAGGAATGCTATGATTTTTAAAAAATACCATTAGGTCGATGCATTTTTTTTTAATTTAACGTATTTTTTTTAATACCGATTGAAAATTATATATGTATAAAGTAATAGGTAAAGGTTATTTTGAATTAAAGAATCAATTAGAATATATGGAAACATATTTTTAACTTTGTGTAACAGTCATTCAAAAACAAACTATAAAAAATACGTGTTTTCAGTAGGAGTTGATATTTTCAGTTAAATGTTTAATTTTTTTTATTTCCCATTTTTAGACAAAAACTCTAAATAACTTAGACGTTTTTTGTTTTAAACCAAAGAATTCAAATAATTTTGTTTTGTTGTTTCCTCAAACTAGTTGGTTTAAATAAAAAATTATTTCAATTCAAATTACAAGAATTTCTTCACATATTCACATATACATACCAATATACAAGTAGCAAATACAACTGTGTTATGTGGGCCGCCTTTCGCTAATTCAAAAAAAAAAGCTTTAGAATATGAAAAAACTTACTACAAAATCGTTTTTTATAACGTTTCGTCAGCTAAATATTGAAGATTGTTTTAACAGAATTCCGATTGTTTAAACAATTTCTTTTAAAAATTGTTTAAACAATAGCAAAATGGAAATAAAAGGAAAAATAGTTTGAATATAATGAAAAATCAGTAGTCCTCTTTTTTATTGTGTTTTCAATTATTTAATTTAATATTATGTATTTTTTGTTGTTTTTAACGATATAATATTGTGAGTGTAGATATCAGTAAAAAGGCAATAAACCGCATTTAATTAAAATCCGATATGTAATTTTTTTTTGATCTTTTAAAGAATTCAAACGACCTAATTCTCAAAAACACTTTTTTTAAAGAGATAATTATTCGTATTCTCTTCATTTCTCTTTGAGTTAATACATATTTGACACCCTGTTAATATGTTATAGTTAAAATGCCCTTAACTAAATGCATGTATTCTTATACTATTTAACTAAATAAAATAATATAAAAAGAAGTCTGTTGTTAAGAAAATGCAGAAATTTGTGTCTCATTTTTACGGGCACGTAATTCAACAAGGCAATATTTGTTTTCTACGTTTGTTTAAAAACGGAGGTTTTTAGTAAAAAGCATTTTACTAAAACTTACAAGTATATGTTTATAGAAACTTCCGTTGCTACAGATCTTAAGATAATGAAATCTTTTGAAAATTATATCTAAGAAAATCAAATCTACACCAAGGTGTAGAAGGGAATTATAAGGGATCAACCCATCATGACATATTTTTTATGCTTGGCAGCGCCTATCCCGCCTCTTCCAGGATTTTTGTTTGCGAAATTTTAACAAAACCCGCTTTCTAATTCTGAATGTAATTGAAATTTGTAATTGAAATCACTTTCAATTATTTTGTGTACACTAATAGAAAAAGTCCGTAAAAAATTTAATTAAAACCATGGTTGGTAACCGAAACCATGCGGTTATCGGTAAGGGTAACGCTATTTTAGATTATTTCGGTAACGATATTTTAAGGGTAACCCTATTTCATTTATTTCGGTATCGGTATTTTAAGGATAACAGTTTTTTAGTTATTTCGGTAACGGTATTTTAAGAATAACGGTATTTCAGTTATTTCGGTAACGGTATTTTAAGGTAAGCGATAGTTCAGTTATTTTGGTAACGGTATTTTAAGGATAACGGTAGTTAGTTATTTCGATGCATCCCGGAATTACAAAAAAACGAGATTAAAAGCAGAACCAATTTTCCAACTTAAAGTACGAAAAATACTCAATACCCACGTGCAATTACCAAAAGCAGAAAATTAAAAATAATGGTAATGGTATTTTAGGGGTAACGGTATTTCATTTATTTCGGTAACGGTATTTTAAGGGTATCGATATTTCATTTATTTCGGTAAGGGTATTTTAAGTATAACGGTATTTCAGTTATTTCGGTAACGGTATTTTAAGGATAACGGTATTTGGGTTATTTCGGAAACGGTATTTAAGGGGTAACGGTAGTCAGTTGAAAGGGTTTTGAATCGATAACGGTTATTTGTCTACTGTGGCGTATGATTTTTCCTCTTATATTAATTGCTGGAACCGCGCATGCTGCCAACCCTGGTTAAAACTAGTAAAAATTAGTTAAATATGATGCTGCAGAAAAAACTGCCAAAACTAACCGATTATTTTGGCTATATTTTAGTAACATAGGAACAGCAAAAATAAAATTGTTAATACAATGCCATATAATTTGTAATTAAAAATTTTCAATTACAATTATATGTAATTGATTTTTTTTTAATTTTGAGTACATTTATTTATAATTGTAATTGAAAATTTTTAATTACAAATTTCAAGTAATTGCAATTATAATTGAAATTTAATTAAAGTCCCCTAGTGCTGCTTGTACTTTTTTCAAAATCTATAATTCAGCTTCGTGAGGTAACAATTTTTTTTGTCTTTACTTAATACAAATTAATGAAAATATATGAAATTTTTTTTGAAAATAATACGAAAAATTAAAAATTTAATAGCAAATTTATTTTATATTAAGTTCAGACAGTTTGTAGAAACCCTAAATAGGCTAAGGTGCATTTTTAAGACTGAAGGGCGGATTATGGGACCGTAAACGTAAATGTGATGTAACTGTACCTTGTCGAAAAGAGAAGCAACACTCAGGAAATTCTTCCTATTAATTAACGTGTTGATAGAGAAGAAATGAAAGGTGGTGAAAGATGATGGGCTTCAAATATGGCAACACTGTAATTGCGCGAGATTATGAATCTTAGAAGAGTTGTTGCGCGCTATCTGAGAGTTAGCGAACTTTGTTGATGCTTTTTAGTTCATAGCCCTGTTATATTATTTTACTTCGGTGGGGTTAAGTGCTATGGGAAAACCGAAGGAGGACGCTGCCCACAAAACAACAATAAAATTCAATAAATTCAAATTTTATTTATCAAATGTTATGATTGTACCAGGTCTTAATTTTTTTGAAGTTTTCAAACAAGAATTTGAATAAAGCACTTTAACAGATGGTACAAGTACTGGCAAAAAGTGCACACAGAAAACAGATTCGAATTTTTCGCCAACCGAATTTTTATAGTTCCAGGTACAATCACTTTTATTTATTTGAATACCATTGTAACTACCGAAATTTATTTATAATTTTTGAATTTTTGTTGTGTTAATAGATTACTTTAAATTCTATAAATAGAAAAACACGTTCCACAAAATTTATTTAAAAATTAAAATTTTTTTGTCGCTAACTGGGATCGAACCCCCGACCCTCCGCTTGTCAGCCCATTGCTTTCCCTTTAAGCTAAGCTCTATTTAAATTTTTTTAGTCAAATTTCAAATTTGAATTTCTTCAGGTTTGAATATTTTGTCTATAAATAAAATTATATCAACAACAGAAAATCAGTTGTGTCTTTTAATTTGAATAAAAAAAAAATTTTTAAAAAATCTATATCGCGAACTGGGATTGAACCGGCGACCTTCCGTTTGTCAGCTCATTGCTTTTCCTCTAGGCTAAACTCGACTTAATTTTTTTTTGTCAAATTTCAAATTTGAATTTCTTCAGGTTGAAAATTTGAATATTTTGTTTTTGAATAAAATTATATTCACAACAGAAAATCAATTGTGTCTTTTAATTTGAATCAATAAAAAAATTATTTAAAAAAAAAAGTAATGCCTTGGTTGAGGTTTGAACTCAAATCTCTAAGGCTATAAGGCTGTGTCTCTACCTCCTGCGCCACAGATACTTAAATTTAGTTGTTGTCTAACATAGAGTTTAAACACGCATATTTATGAAACCAAAAAATATGATAGATTCCAAAATTTTATTATGATAAATAAAATTTCTGTTCCTTGTCGCAATTTATGATTACAATTACCAAAATAATGGAAATTAATGGTTAAAGCTACTAAAGTTAAAAAAAATTTTAAATTGATTGGAAAAACTAATACTTTGGATAGAGTGATCGATTTTATTGAAACACAACTGATACTAAATTGTTGCTGCCGATATTTTATTCAAATGACTAAATCTTCGATAAATTGGTGGTTTTTGGTATTGAAGGTAATGTGGAAGTTAGTAATTTTTCAATATTGGTTAGAAAAGCCAATATTTTGGATAATGTGACAGTGTTTTGGTTCATCATATATATTTTTTGTTCACAAATAAATATAACTTTCCTGATGATGAATTTTAAATAACTGCAATTAAAATTATTGAATGATGAAGATATTTCGTTGGTTCCGATAGAATTCCAGCCAATTTATTTTCTGTGTGTGCCTTCCCATTCCCAAAATGATAACATCATTATACAAAAGGATCAGCTATTCAAAAAGCGCCGGAAAAGCACTGGAACGTTGGCGAAATGCTGGCAAAACTAATAAATATGTGGCCTGGAAATATATTTTCCAAAATAAAATTTTAAAAAAGTTCATATGTATTTTTTTGGTCCTGCTGTGATTTGAACCCAGGCCGTCAGACCATTGGTCTACCCACTGAGCTAACGACACATATAATACTTGGTGGCACTAAATGATTGATAACAGCTGGACAACAACTGGCGGTGCTAAAATGTTAGTACTGGCAAACAGTTTTTTGGAACTAATATGCCAGCGTTGGAAGAGCAAAAAAAAAGTTGGTCTTAAAGGAGCTTTCCCACAAACAAAAAATTTTATTTTATAAAAAAAATAAATTTAAAAAAACCAAAAAAAATTTTTTCCTTGCAACCGGATTTGAACTCGGAACCTTTTGATTACAAACCTTTTTACCGAAGCGTCAGCATTTTTATAAAATCATTGGTCTACCAGTGAATTAATTTTTGTACCGCTGGCAATTTCTGACTAGGTACCACTGGATAACACTGGTTGCAAGCCTGGCATATCATTCTCCGCCCATTCTTTGCCAGTGTTTTTTTATAAACCACCGACATTTTTTTAAAACAAATTGTGGCAAAACGCTTTTTGCAAACGCTGGCAAACGCTCGCGATCATCCTCTATCGGTACCCCGAACAAAAAAAATAATTTTTTTTATTTGTAAACTAAAATACCAGAAATAAATTTTGAAAATCGGTTAAAATGTTATTTGCTCAAAAAAGAGCTTTTGGAAACACTGTGGGACGGTTTAGAAGTTAAATGGTTTTTTTTTGAAAAGGTTTTCTCTGCGAATCGAACCCACATCCACCACATTAAAGGCCCAACACTTTATCAATGCGCTTATTTGGGCATTAAATTATAAAATTACTTCTTTTAAAGCTCTTGTTTTAATGTAAGTTGTCGTTTTTTCTTTTTATATCTTAAAACTTGCTAAGTAGTTAAGTCGTTTTTATGCAAACGCATTTAGTATCAGATTGTTTATAATTGTCATATGCGTTTAGACGGTAATATACGTTTTTGTATATTATATTCAGTCTGCTTATATTACACGGGAGAGGGAGTGTTAACTAAAACTTAAATACAAACACAAACGTGATTTTGCCACAAGAAAATGCTATGAATTCATTAGAAAAACGTGTATAGAATGTAAAAACGAAACATAAGGATTTAGTCAAACAACGTTGTGTGGGAAAGTAAAATGGAAATAACAGTTTACTTCAGTTGTTTTGTTTAAGAAAAGTACCCTTAAACTAATTTTTTCTTTGTTTTCATAAAGATTTTGAATAGTTTTTGTTTTAAAAAAGTCAAATTTTTTTGTTAAATTCATGAATAAGTAGTCAACTAAGCCATTTTTTATATCTAAAATGATTTGCATATCTTGGCAAAATTTTTTAGTATTTTGGTGCGTATGATTAATGTATATCTTGTACTTCCTAATAATAATCCTACACTTCCTCTTAACCTGCAAGGTTTTGTGACGTTTTAAAAAATTGAATGTACGCTAGTAATTCCTTTTAATAATAACGGCAGTTGGTACGAAAATTTTATTAGAAAGAGTTTTCCAAATGAGGATCACGAATCCCTGAGCATTCATAATTGCACCATAAAAAAAGATTTCAAAAACAAGAATTTTTTAAAATTTTGAAATATTTAGTTAAAATTTATAAATGTATATGAAAAATCAGCTTCCTGTAGATCATAAATTAATATCACTTTCTTTTTTTTTTTTAATTATTTTTCAAATTAAAGAAAGATGATACAATTTTCAAAAGTAAATTACAAAGAATAAGAAAATTTGAATGAATTCGATAAGGCCAGCAAGACAGAAAGTGATATTAATTTATGATCTAGAGTCAAACTAAAAACAACATTCATTTACCAAAAAAAAGATCAACAATACATACCCCTCATTCAAATAAGCTTCCCATAAAAAACAGCGTAAATATCCAGGCAGAAAAATACCATCGGCATAATGTTGGAAAACCGTTGGCGGTGGTCGGTTATGCGTTAGCAGGGATTAACAATGTTGACAGTATTGTCCTGTTACCCGATTGATAACACAGACCAACCGTTGGTTGGTGTGTAAATGAGTCATTTAGTTTATTGAGTCCTTGATGCTGAATTTTATTTTCTTGTTGCTTTTGTAAATTCTTAAATATTATTGTTTCGCAGTTTGTCAAAATGGTCTACGGCAAGTGAAAAAAAATTACATAGCTTCAATAATAAAAGGCTAGAAACAATTATGTTAATTCGTAGTAGAAAAATTCTGATAAATATAGAAATTTTTATTGATAAATCAGGAATTTAAGTTGGTAATCAACTTTTGCTCGATTTTAGAAGCTTTCAGAAGCTTTAAAATGATATCTCAAAGAAAGTTTTTGCAAATTTGACCATTTTCTCCAAATTTAATATGCCATGGTTTGGGAAGCGCTGGGGCTAGAAGTCCAATTTTTTAAGGTTTAGCTTTACAAAGTATACCAAGCTATACCAAGTTTGATAGAATTCAAATAGAGTGCATAAATTTCAATTATTAATTTTATATATTTTCAGCCCAGAATTATTTAATATAACTTTTTTTGGGCATTGATAACCCATCTTTGTTAGATGCCAAATACGTATAAAATATTAAAGTTGAACTTTCGAAGTAAATTTTGATAAAAAATGTAAATAAGAAATTTCCGTTGGATTTTATATTGTGTTTTATACCTATACCCATACACCAACAAGTTGTGTATGGCCAACCCAAGAAGGATTTAAATATAGTTTTTGTGAAATTTTAACTTGAGACGCCACTGTTCAACACTCTAATTATAGTGAAGTTTAAGAATTCAATATACAGTAAAACTAAAAATGCATTGTGTGTATTGTGTGCACATCTTGCATTTGTTTGTTAAATTTGTTTGTTATATAAATTTTCAACTATGACATGAATGTTAGATAAAACTATAGTTTTCATTATTTCTTTCAGTTGTTTTTCTCACATTTTGTTTTTGTATTATATGTATATTTTTATAAAATTTGTATTTTTAAAAGCTGGTACGAGAAAAATGTAATCATAAAGGATAATAGAATTTTTATGTTGTTTATCCATTTACTTTCAATTTAAAACAATAACTTCTAAATAACACACTTTACTATACTAAAAACTGCAATTGAAAAATAATATTGATGACTAAAAGAAAAAAAAAAAAACTAAAACTAGAACATGATGATACAAAAAATATTATTTACATAAATTCTACAGTTGTTATTTTTATAACGTTAGTGAAATTGCAAAAAATTCTAATTTGTACAGGTTAAAATAAAATCTCTGAAACTGCATTACAGCTAAATTGAATATAGATTTTTTAAAACAAAGTAATTTTTAAAATTTTTTTTGAACAAAAACATCGTAAAATGTAAATATCATTTGCAGGAAAATTTATGGGAAACACCAATATTTTGCTGTATGTGTTCCCAATAGAGTGGACTGAAAAACATAGTTTTTAGCGTTTAAAAATCCATTAGAATCCATTATAGAACCGAACTGGAGGAGTACTCTTCAAGAGATTGCTCTTGTAAGAAAACTCAGAAAAGAATTACAGTTACTGTATGTATAAAGAAATACAAAACAACTTAAACGAACGAACGAAAGTTTAAAAAAACAAAATAAAATTACTGAATTTCGTTCAGTGTTTCTAAAAAAGGCGGAATTCGGTTAATCGTTTGTAAAAAAACCAGTTAACCGCTCAGAAATAAAAATGGTAAAAACAACCAACAAAAAATAACTGAAAAATAAAGTTTGAAAAACAATAACAATCGGAAACATATTCTGAGAGTTTTTCTATAGAAAAAAAAAAAGAATCTAATAATTTATCGACCAAAAGGAGTATTTAGTGCTAATGGTTTTCGATAGCTTTTTCAAGGCTTTTTCGTTAGGAAAAGTTATTATTGATTGCAAACACAACTTACTTATTTTAAGACCATGCTAGTTCTATTGAAAATCTCAACACGTTATTTATTGCCACAGCAACAATCCCTAAACTATCCGTCCGGTCCTTCCAAAAAACTTATACCTAGTAAATAAGTACTATAGACAGTGCTGATATTCTACAGATTTTCTTCTATTTGTATAACTTTCATTAATGGAAGTTTTATCTAAAACAATTAAATTGGGATTTTTACTTCCGAGATAAAAAATGTCTATCAATACACATATTTCTTAGAAGCATTTCTACACTCAAAAAAATAAGTTAGTAGAAAAATTAGTAAAACTTCTTGTATATCAAGTGTACTAGTTTTCAGCAATTTTTTGCTGAAATTCCGTTTTCAGCAAACAATTTAGTTATATTTTTTTAGCACTAAACTAATTTTGAACTAATATTTTACTAATTTATTTTGCTACAAAAATTGTGCTGATAACCGCATGCATAGCGTGGACGACAACCAGATAGACATCTTGATGTCGCAGCTTGTCTGGAAACGGAAATGACAAAAAAAAGAAAAACAACTATACACATATTCTATATTTAAATTTTCAGCAAATAAATTAACTAAAGTAAAATTTTGCTACAAGTTTTTTGAGTTTTTTTCAGTCTACTAATATTCAGCAAAAAGTTTAGTGATTTTAGCAATAATTTTTTTCATTTGCAGTCGACTAAATGTTAGCAAAATTTTTGCTGAAGATTACTATTTTTTTGGTAAAAATCAGCTCGCTGATTTTCAGCAAACCTTTTGCTGAAATTACCAACTTTTTTGCAAGCACGCTCCTGACTAAAAATTTGCTGACACAGCAACATTTTTTTCTGACTATACTGATTTTTTTTTTGAGTGTATATGCATATTAACCCTTAAATGCATGATCTCTTCGATTTTAACCATTTTTTTATATATGATTTCTAAAGGAGTGTACATTTCAAGAAAAATACAAGAAAAAAATTATTTTTTAAGAAAAGGTGATTTTTATTGAAAAATATGGTTTTTTGCCAAAAAGCTAAACTTTGACTAGTTCAACGTGTATGAAAAAAAGACAAAAAAAAAATCTATAAACTATAATTTATACATTTATTGTCGCTAAAATGAATTTTATTGCGAGAATATCACTTTAAATATTTAAACAAATATTTTTGAATATTACACTTTCTGTAAAAAATGCGTGTTTTAGATTTTTCGCAAATATACAGAGAAAAACCAAGATTTTTAATCTAACTGTTTAAAAATTCTGCGCTAAACTATAGGAACACTATGTACAGAAGGGACCCCTAATACCCAAAAATGCAGTTTTGTGCATCCAGTGGGTTTTTTTTTATTAAAAACCCCGTATGTTGCCAAATGGCTACACCATGCATTTAAGGGTTAAATATAAGCCAGCAAATTAAATAGAATGCTAATTATAAAATTCGCTATTTATTATTTTCACCAAAAGGATATTTTGCTAACTGGATCACCATCAGAAAAATTGAATAAAACAAGACTGATAAAAGAGTTCGTTAAATAATTTTCGGGGTTTATGTTAAAATTAATTCTTATTGAACAGAAATTGTTTTTTGTAATTCTATAATTTTGACAGCAATGAAAAACAATTAATTTTGGTTAGTAAAAAAGGGGAATAATAGGTGGCGTAATTATTTTATTGTATAATAAAAAACTTCAATTATCGAAATTTTCACTAATAATATTTTTAATTTAAAATTGATTGGGATATCCAACAAATGGTTATTAGAAAAATCCAGCCCTTTTGAGAATATTTTTATTTGCGTACAAACCGTAACGAATATATATATGTATGTGTGTGTGATCGCTGTCGATTAGATTTGTGAAAACAACGATCATCCCAACAAAATAACATATATAGGGTTTTCCAATAAGGACTTGACAACGTGAGAACGTACGTCGCGTCAAATGGTCCATCGGCTTCAATTCTTGAGTCAGCTTGATCTTGTATGGGTGTAAACCAAGATCTTTATGCATATATGGGCACTAGGTCTAAACATGGACCGGTGTTAACCAAACTCAATTGGCTTCGTCCTTGGGCCAACATAGGTCTGTGTACCAAATTTCATCAAAATATCTTAATATCGCGCGTTAATAAACATCTTAAATCCCAATGAAGAAACAAAAACCGTATAAAATTATCACAGTTTGCTTTGTCATCTTCTAAATTACTACTCTGTTGTTGTGACTTATCTAGTAAAGTTACTTGTGACTTTTTAAACGTTGATATTAAATGAAAGCAATAATAATTGTTGTAATTAATGATTATTATTATTATTAATTAAAATTAATGCTCAATGTAATAAAGCTTGTTTAGTGAGGACTCTAAATTAATGAAATAAAGGGATGTAGGTACGGAAACGTAGAGGAAAAATCAATTCTCATCAGAATTCCTCTCTACATTTACGTTTTTATTTATTCAATGCATACGAAAGAGATACAAATTAATGTACGGGGTCTTATATTCTTCTTTAACTCTTTAACTCTGCGGTGTGGTTCTCCCCGATTTGGATAAAATTTTAATATGTGAAAGAGGGGACAGAAAAAATAAAAATAATGACAAAATCTGATCTCAATTATTAAATTTTTTTATTTTTATGAATTTCAGAAGAGTTACTGAATTTATTTTTGTTCCTCTTTTAAATTAAATAATTAAAAACACAACAAGTGTATGTATATTATTTTACATAAAATTTTTTCGATTAATCGATTAATTTTAAAATTTTAAAAAACCCGAATAATTATTTGCACGATTAATCGATTAGAATAAAAAGCCGATTTATTGAATACCCTAGCGTTTACCCTTCTCCTATTACCCACCTAGAAAGGCGTTGGAAAATAGAATTTTTAAAACTTTTCGGCCACTTTTTAGGGGTAAAAACCAACACAAAACACCTGAATATCAAATAATCCTTCGCACACGGAGAAGAAATATCGTTGCAATATGATCACGTCTATAAAACTATGTTCTCTACAGTCATAGACAGACCTTTAAAAACATAATTCCTTAATTCGATTTATAAATCTGATTTAGTTTTGTACGAATCAATTCATTTTAATTGATTGAATTATTATTGTTGCTTCTTTTCAAAGAATCAAACGAATTGATTAATTTCATTTCAAATAAAAATGATTCATTTGATTCAAATCTTTAGAAATATAATTCAATCATCAGCAATTATTTTTGATTCGTAAATTATATATTGATTTCAAATTGTTTTTCTTTAAGATTTTATGATTTGCGTATTAATTTTAGTCAATAATATATCTGTAAGAAATAAACTTTTATTGAAAACATTGATTTAATAATAATTCTAAATACAAAATTAAATTTTCTCTTAATAAATCAATGTTTTAAATTGAAATAGGATATTCCTTTCAAACGAATTAAAAAATAGCCATCAATTCGCGAACAAAAAAATATAAATATAATTCGTTCGAATTATCTTTATATTTATTTGATTCACGAATTTATAAATCAGCTTTGTGAATCATCTTTGAAAATATTTCTTTTTTAGTTAATTCTTTAAAGCCCTGATTTGGTTTACACTTCGAGAATTATCTCTGAAAACAATTTATTCAATCGAATCCAAATTGAATCAATATAAAATAGACCAAATCATTATTTTCACTTTAGTAAATATCAAATCATTGATTTAAAGTAATAACGAATTATTCACTGATTCATAAAATAAATCAATTTTAACGCGAGTTAAATCAAAAAAGAATTATGTTTTTCAAGCTCTGGTCAAACCGAATAAGATATATAATTATATACAATTATGCACTGTTACTTGAAACCCGTTTTAAATGGGTTGTAATCAGAGACCCAAAATAACTGTTATATTTCTTAAAAAGTCACCACCCAAATTTATTAATTTATAATATTTCAATAATGCACTATATCTTATAAATCATATTGCACAAAAAAATCACAAAGTTTGGCAAAGATTTTAATTTTTTAATTTTTATATTTTACTCTATAAATTTCTGTTGTTTTTTGATTTTTATTTTAAAACTTTTTATAAAAGTTACAGAATAATTTTTTTTAAAAAATTAAGCACTAACTTTTTTATTTGATAATAAAATAAAAATTAAAAATTGACCTAAATTGAATGCCGGAAGTTGTTGGAATATACATATTTACTCACTTTAAGTCACTGTTCAATCTTTTATTAACACTAGTTGACATCATCAGGATATTATAATTGTTGAAGACATTGGTTCTATGGCTTTTGATTTATATTATTAATTGTTATTTTTTGATAAAGAAAAAAAATCACAAAATAACTTTTATTATTTTTGAAAAAATAAAAATCGTGTTTGGATTGTTTTTGTTTGAATTAAAAATAAAATTCAAACAGAGCAAATAAACAGAAAATTAAAAATATTCAAACAAGAAATAATTGTAAAACAATGAGTTTTTTGAATAAAAGTTATAACTGTTACGTCCCTGGTTGTAATATTATTTTGTTGTTGTAACAATTTCACCGGAATAACTTCATTAGCTTTCTAAAAAAATTCGTAAAAATTTGTGTAACTTCGAAACGATACGCCATTAAATATTTGTACATATGGACTTTAAAACTTTTTTCCACCTTAATTTTTTTCAACTCAAATCCTTATTATTTCCACTGTCCAAAAGGAATGCTTTAAAATGAACAAAAAAAGAAAAAGAAATTGAAAAATAAAATCTGCATTTAAGATAATTTAACAGATCTTCCATCTTTTCAAATAACTTATAAAAGCTTTAAGGCTTTTTTGTTTAATTCGTTTTTAAGGCTAAAAATTGTAGAGAATACAACCATTCTATAAATAAAATAGTTCGTTTTTTCATTCAGTTTTTTGTTGTTCTTGTTGTATTTTGTATAACCATCACATCATTGGATAAGTTGTTCTTGGTTTTGTATAACTGTCTAGTTATTTTTTTTTTTTTGGAAAAATTGAATACATATCTCTCTCGGTTTTCTATAGAAAATGCAGTGTTGCCATTTCAGTGCTTTTCGGGTATTTTTTGGTGCTTTTTTCCTTCTTGTACCCGGTGATTTTTTACAAATACCCGTTTAAAAAAAGCGGGTGTTTACAGTGCTTTTTCAGATTTCTTTCAGTGCTTTTTGTACAGTTTATATTTTTGGTATTTGTTCTCGTTTTTTTTTAATTTTTCTTCAATTTTCTGTCAAAGTTGAAAAAATAATACGAACTAAACAAAAAATACATTTTTCCCAATGTTTGTAGTACAATTTTAAATAGCAACTTCGATATATTTAAACTTCAAAATTTTTAGATTTTAGTTTGGTGCTTTTTTACCCCTTTTTTGGTTATTTTTTGAACTTTTTTTACACGATTTTACAAAGCTAAAATGTGTTTTTAAATTCTTGACTTAAATTTTTCAAAAAATTAGTATCGTGCTTTTTTACCCCATTTTTGGTAAATTTTTACTCTTTTTACCCGTTTTCACAATCCTCACGGTGCTTTCCTGCCTTCAAAAGTTGGCAACACTGAGAAAATGTATACAAATATTTTTGGGGTGAATTGTTTTAATTTATTCATGACACTTTAGAATAACAAAATCAACAACAAACGGACAACAAAAACCAGAATCCCAAAAAAAAAACTGTATTTAGGTTATTTACAAGGGGTGTACTAATTTTAGCATGTTCTGTATTGTACCTAATACTACATTTATATTTACTTGAGCAAAAACCACCTAGTTTTTGTAGAAAACTAGTTTTTGATTGTTCTTTTGTATGCGTTTTGACAAGTTAAAAACTACAAGAGACAAAAACCAAGGTATAAATTGCTGAGGTATAAATGCAGTGTAACAAAAACTGAATTGTTGAAATTTTGTTTTAAAATATACAATATCTATTGCGATACAACATTTGTATAATTTATTTGAAAAGTAGTATGATTCCATCAAAGAAAAGTAGTTAATTATGGGCATCTAGTCACCTGCAAAGTTTTTTTTTGTCAATAATCTAAAGATCGATTAAATTTTAATAAAATTCTTGTATTGGAAAGTGCTTATTCGCAGGAAAAAGAGGAAAACATTTTTTTTTAAATTGCAAACTGCCGCAAATAATGTTTCTATTAATAAAATAATTTTTAATTTTAAATTGTTTCTATACGTAAAGTGTGTGCCGTTGCTGGGAATTGAACCGGCTACCTCTTAGCTCTTAGCATCACCTCTTAATGAGATAATCACCTCTTAATTATATAACCATCGATTTTTTTTAGAATATATTAGTGTAATGTCCCCTGCTGAGATGTGTTCATAAATATTTTACAAAAGTTGCCATTGACAGCTTTAAGAACATGAAAATTCAAAACCCTGTATCTCCCATTTTAAAAACAAGTGCCTGCGAACCACTTTCAAAATAAATGTTTCAAAAAAGAGAATTCGCAACATATAATCCTCGTTAAAGTATAATAAAAATGTTAACAACTTAGTTTTTTTATTACTAATTCTACTTACTACACATGTTGTGAACAACCTTTTTATTTTTGTAGACTCCACACATACGACTGTCATTGACAGAGATACTATAAAGTTCCTTTGAGTTTTGATATGTTATTTGTATGAACAGTTGTGTAGGGATATCAACCGAAACTCAAAAGCCTTTTTGGAAAATTTTCTTGTATAGTTTTCATTCTTGACATTACTAGGCTTCTTTTATTGCAGTTAATTTAAATATGCACGAGTATGTACTATAGATGTTTTATATGTTGGGTATTTTATTTTGTTTTGTTTAAATATGTTAAAAACATTTAACCAACAACAATTTATTTGGTCCTTTAAGTTTTACGAGTAGTCAGTATTTTTCTATGTCACTACACAAGAGATTATTAAAATTGTTAATGATCTTTGAAGTTATTGACATGTTTTTTTGGACATGTTAAAGTGCTTATAAAATGGAACAACTTTAATATGAGAATTTCAGATGTTGTTATATACACTATTAAAAATTAATTATACCCTACATCAATGACAAAAAACCTGGTAGACATATTAAAAAGCATGTTCTCTCGATTACAATACTACAAAAAGGAAACAAAAAACCCTATAATATCAAATAAAACCCCCAAATTTTTGCTAATGACTTTAGCTGGTAGTTTTATGCCATGTTCTACACTACAACGATTTGTGCTGATGTTTTTAAATAGAAAAAATAATCGATCTTGACCCTCGTTTAAGAAAATCGATCGACCATTGTAAACAGTGTGATTGATCAATCTACAGGTTGTACAGGTCATACGACGACGCCCTTTCAAGAACCAATATTTCCGAAATGGTATTTGATATGGTAGCTCAGTAAAAAGCATAAAATTCGGAGTATATAAAAGTTGGCTATTACCGCTCTTGTAAAATTTAAGATTATCGTAGCAGCGTTGCAAAATATTGATTTTAAAGTCATAATGTCGGGTTTTTTGTAAAAAGCTGATAAAAATCAAAAAACAAAAAGAAAAAAAAAATGAAAAAATAACCCTAAAAATTGATTATTAATTTTTTTAAGAAATCTTGATTATTTATGTAGATTTTAATTAAGAGACCACATTAAAAATAAAATTTTGAAAAATTCCGGGTCCATTGAAAAATGTCAGCGGGTGAACATTTCGACTTTGGCTGGAAATATCTTCGTTAGAGGGCGTGGTATGATAATAAAAATGCAGAAAAATGTTTTCTGGGTACAGGTCTTTGGTCATACCAATTTTCGTTAAACAATTCGCACGATTTCTTAATTCAGGAGAATATGGGTTAAGTTGTCTACACTTTGTAAAGTTAATCTTTCAACTAAATATATTTCATTTATCCTTTTTAATGCCTAACAAGTAGTATTATAAGTATTGAATATAAATTTAAAATGCTGTAACCTTTAAGTCATCAACCAATTAAAAATGAAATATTAGAAACTTATCTAACTATTTGCTGCAATAAGAAAATCTAAAGTTTGGTCAAGACAAATATGCCAAAAAAGCAATAAAACAAAAATAATATGAAATTTCTATAAATAGAAGGATTTTAATAACATCTAGTGGCAAAAAGCTTAGACAACTAAATCAAAATTTTAAATTATTTTTCACAAGTGGTAAAAGTTTTAAAATGTTTTTTCCTTAAGCAAACCAAAAAAGGAAGAAAAAAATGTTAGAAAAAGTTGATACTGCATACAACTTAACCTCAAATTATGTTGGTTTTTCCTATTCTATTTTGTTTGTGCTCCTCATACTTCCGGTTCATGTTGTTGATTAGTTGGTTAGAGTATTCTTCCTTTTTCTGTGTTTATATTTTTCTAGAGCACAAAATTTGTACAGAGTTGAAGACTTAGTACGTGTGGTTGAAAAGTACACACTTGGATAAAGTGGCTTAATGAAAAACATTTTGTTAAATTTCTTCTCATAAAACAAATTTAAAAGAGTGTGTAGTTTAAGTTGAAGAAACAAGAAGAAGAAATAGGAAAAGTTTCAAAAAAAAGTTTGGATTTTTTTTCATCTTTTTAAATCTAAAATGCATATACATATTTGCGTGAATAACCAATACTTTTATGGAAATAAACAAGTTGTTTACTCTAGTTGTTGTTTATAAAAAGTTTATTAAACACTCAATCCCATTGTGCAGGAGGGTACCTATATCATTTTTTCATTCTGTTTGTTACTCTTGGAAAATAATCTGGTACCGCATAAACTGTATACTTCATCAGTACGAATAGCTGAGTTAATATAAAGAAGTAGGTCTATCCGTCTATTTGCTAAAACACAGTTTGTTAATGAAAACGTGTAAAATCGGTTGATGGTTTCAAAAGTTACGTGTGAAAACGAAAATTAATTTCCAAATTTTCCGTACTAAATGGTGTTTTAAACTAAAGGTACGGTCACATTAGGCAAATATTTGCCAAAAAACGTCAAATATTTCTTTGCCGTAGTCTGACCACAAAATATTTTTGAGGGGCAAACAACAAAACAGCTGATTTTGGGAAAACAAAATTATTTGCCTACAAACAAAAATTTGCCCAATGTGAACATAGTGTGACCACTAAAGGGCAAATATTTTCTTCTTTTTTGGGCAAACAATTATTTGATCTTACAAAATTTTTGCAAGAGCAAACAATGGCAAATAACAGCTGTCTCAAGCAGTGTTGTCAGCTAATAATACTTAAATCATTAAAATATAAAAAAGTCGCTAAATATCTAAAAGCATTAAAATTAAATGATTTTATTTGTTTGCAACTTGCATATTTATAAAAGTTTTACAGTTTTACAGGGTTAAATTAAATTTTTTAAAACTTATCTAAACTTATAAAAAATATTACTAGTAGGCTAAATCTATTAAAAGACTAAAAATTGCAAAAATAAGCTGTTATATCTACAAAATTTTTGTTAATTTTAAAATAAATTTAGTTGAATGCAAATACCAGTCAATCCAGTTAGCAAAAATATTTGCTAAAAAAATTGTAAACTGCTGTTTCCAAAATGCTCCATTTTTATTTGCATTTAAAAAAATCGGAAAAACTTCGAAAATTTAAAAAAATTAAGAAATCTCAATACCGATAATATATATATTTGTTCCTTTTACTCCTGCAAGGAGCATAGGGCCGCGATACCGATAATAGTTAAAAAAAAGTTTTTTTCTCAAATAAATGTTTAACTTCATTCTCAAGGGGTTAATTCTTCAGTATAATGATTGGTAACTCAGGGCTGTTTCACGTAACATTCAAAAAAATTAAGTTTAGGCCCAAATATCTTTGGTGTTTGAAGTGATAAAGACTTGATGTATATATCAAATGAAAGCTTTAAGTCTTAGTAATATATAAATAAGTATACATTTTATTCCTATATAGGCCTTTTTATAAAATAGCGTTTCTTAAAAAAAATTAAAATTCCTTCACCGGTTCGTAATGGGTTAATCATAATAATAAAATAATGTCATCCAAAATATTTTTTTATTACCTTTCCAAGGGTATGTATATTATCCCAATCCGACCATAAACGACGAAGATATAGCCAAGTCCATTTTCGAAGTTTACACCGAAATAACTCCCGACATAGGCGTTTCCGCAAAAAATAAATAAATCGTAGGTTTCCTAAAGAAGAGTTCTATCAGTGGTAAAATTTTTTGGTCAATCGGTGAGATGCCCCTTAAGTCGACTTTAGCCGTATTAACTAATTTTTTTACGGAATTTTTTCTATTAGTGTAAGAAAACTTCTCCGGATGATATACTTCCTAGTACCAGGTAAAGAGTTTTTTCTGTGTACAAGAATTTTTCACAGATAATATTAGACGATTTTGAAATTTGAGAAAGAATTCACCAATTTCAAAATAAAACGTTAAAAGTAAAATATTTGCGATTTTGTCGTTAAAAATAACACCTAGTTGTCAATACTTAAATGTAATCAACAAGTAAACAGCTGTTTCGTCATTTAACACATGAAAGACTATAAAATACAATAAAATAATATTAAATAAAAACAAGTGGGTCATCAGTCGAAAAAAACAAGTAAGTAAAATTATTATATTAACATAAACGGAAAATAATGTATATATTTTATTGTTATAGAAAATGGAAGATGATTGTGTAGGTCCAGCTATTAAAAAAGCACGAACTAAACCGAAAGTGGTAAGAGATTGGGATGATGAAGATGTCTTCAAGTTAATTTCATTTGTAGAAGACAGGCCGTGCTTGTGGAATGCCCTCGATGAGGGATACCATAATAAAATCTTGCGTGAAAGCGCCTGGCAGGACATAAGTGAAAATTTCGTGTCCAAATATGTCACCACGGATTTAAATGCAAAATGGACGAACCTTCGTATCCAATTTCGAGGTTACGCTGGCAGAGCCAAAACAAAGTCTGGCCAGGGAGCTGTGGAAGCTCCAAAGTGGAAGTATTTTAATGCCATGGGTTTCGTGGGACGAGCTGAGGATCAGCAAACCCAACCAACCACTTCTAATATTGTTTCTGAATTTGAATCAGATAGTAATTGTGAGTTAAAACCCGTGAATATAAATTAAGAGCTAAACTGCAGTGTACGGGCATTACTCCGATCATAAAATTTGTGTCATAGGTGTAAATTTTTGTCGTGAGTGGGCTGTGGCCGATAAACAAAAAATAAATCAGCACAAAAAGTTGTATATTAAGAAAAAATATTTAAAAATCGGGGTTGTGTCCGTAAACTGCAGCTGATCCTAAATAAATTTTTATAATAAAAACACTTATATATTCCCTTTTAGCTCTCGATAACTCTACATCAACACCACCATTGACAACACATCGGCAAGCTGCAACAACACAACGTCGCCCACAAGTTGGAAATGGACAATCAGCAGCAACACAAATTGCAGAAACTATGCGTGAGGCAGTCGTAGCAATGAGAGAAAGAAACCAAAACTCGGGTGATCCAAACACTTCGTTTTCAAATTATTTATTAAGCGAACTTAAAGCGCTCAACGACGAAGAAGCATCAACAGTACGTAAAAGGGTAATGTTATTCTTTTTACAGTGCATAGAAGAGGAACGTAATAAAATATTTTAATTATTTTATCTATTATATAAAAACTGCACTGAGAGAAAAGCTTGATAAATTTTCGTCCAATGTAATATTTTTATAAATTTACATGAACCGTTTCATAAACAACAGCAATAATATAATAACCACATCACAGCATAGTGGGGTGTTTTCGAAATATTTTAGAAATTATTCAGATATTTCTTATCAACAGGACGGATTCAGACGAAACTTCACACGACCATAGCTAACATAATTCTGAGCTTAAGTTTTGACAGACAACCCCACAGAACGACCGGGAGCTGCGCTACTGGACTCCAAAGTAGGGCACCTGGGGCATGTGAAAATTTTGAAAGCTTACCATTTTTCGATTTATGAACCAGTTTTAAAAAAGGTATTATTTTTACAATCTGCTAGTAAAGCCCTAAAATAAACATGCTTACACATTTGGGACTTGTCTTAAAATATAAAAGTTATTTACATTTAAAATCTTGCATTTTTGCAATAACATAGTCCGCCATTTTAAGCGTGAAAAAGATATTGCATTAAAATATGCTTTGTGAAATAAAATATTTAGTTTGAAATATAACTAAAATTTTATAAGATTATCGGACTAGATTAGGCTTTACCATTGGCAAAAAACTGGACTAAGTTATTGCAAAATTATAAGTTTCAAATGCGAATAACTGTTATATTTTAAGAGACATCGCACATATGTAAGATGTTTGTTAGGGCTTTACTAGCGGATTATAAAAATAATACCTTTTTTAAAACTGGTTCATAAATCGAAAAATGGCAAGCTTTCAAAATTTTCACATCGTCGATGTGCTCTATTTTGGATCGGCCTTCAAGACTTTAGCTCAGAATTACGTTTGGCTGAATTATTTCTAAAATATTTCGAAAACACCCCACTGTGCACGGTCGATATGGATATTTTCTGCACAAGAAAAATTAAATCTTCACTAATACAACCTTACAACTATAAATATAATGAAGCGTTTCATAAGTATGATGGAATTATTTATCTTTTTTTATAAAATGTTACATAAATATTATGAAAATATACATTGGACGAAAATCTATGAAACATTTCACTTTTCATGTAGTAATTTAAATGAAAATGCCGATTTTCCAACGTCACTTGTATTACCTGAACACTTTGATTCTTAACGATGTTTAGGTTTTACTAAGGTGACGCAAAACCAATGATTGAAGGTTACAAAACCGTTAAGACCAAAACCGAAGCTGCTTTATGGGGTAACGGAGCACAATTATTCGCGAAAGGCAGTACTTTCGATTTTAGTTTTAAAAGATTTGTGACTTTCACTCATTCACAAATCTAACTGCGTACCCTGTTTTTTTTTTGCTTAATTTAAGTAAACCTAAACAAAGCTACGGATCACCGTGTAAATATTGTAACGTATTTATAGTTTAAGTTTTTCTTGTTTATGTTTTGCTAAGTTTTTTCTTATGTTATATTGATCTCATTTTCTCTTAAATAAAAAGAATGAATTTTTTAATTTGTTAAATAAAATATTTCAAGTATTTTTTTATTAACATACATTAATTAGGGCGACATTAAAATTGCGAATTTTAGATTTTTGATCGACAGTATGTCCTTAAAATTTTTTCTCTTTTTAATTATTTACATTTTGTTTAAATGGGTAATTTTTTGAGAATTTTGGACCAAACAGACCAATATGCTGGGGTTGCCAGGTTAAAATCAACAACTCGTTATTTTATGGAAGCACCTATATAAGGGTGTCCCTTATAAAGTGTTTGGTCGATTTTCGACACGCATACCCCCCAATTTTTTTACAAATGGTCCCAAATTAACAAAATCGATTTTTTTTTTGGAAAAGTTAACCCGTGCCGAGTTGCGGCCGAAAATGGCTCATTTTGGAAAACAAGTGTATTATTATTAAAAATTCCTAAAATTCGAAATTTTGAAAAATTTAGTATTTTGTTTCATTTATTCATTTAATATAGTCAAAATGATTCAGACATGGAATTTTGACTTCATCGGATATCATTAACCCACTTTAGCCTGGAATCCAAAATGACCCACGAATTTGATAAAAATGATAAAAAACGTGCTTTTTTAAAATTAATTTTAAAGATTTTTTTTGCCTAATTTGGAGATGTCGATTGCTAGTTGTACCACCACATAATAGTTGATATTAAAGAAAAAAATAAATTGGAAAAATGATACTTTTGGCCAAAAATGCCCCACTAGGAAATTTACAGAATAACACCATTAATAATTTTCGGGAAAATATCACTAAATGAATAACAAAAACATTTTTTCCACTTGATAAAAATTATTATTTTGAATAACTTGATCCATATAGGGTTACTGTTCTCACTTTTCACAAAAAAAGACATACTAGGAAATTTACAGAATAACATTTATCAGATTTTTATTTTTATGTCCCGAAAAGCAGTCGCTCCAAACACAAACTCGAATTATGATCTTTCCAATTTATTTTATTTTTTTTCCTTAATATCAACTATTATATGGTACAACTAGTAATCGACATCTCCAAATTAGGCATTTTAAAAAATCTTTAGAATTAATTAAAAAAAAACACGTTTTTGCATTTTTATCAAATTCGTGGGTCATTTTGAATTCCAGGCTAAAGTGGGTTACTGATATCCGATGAAGTCAAAATTCCATGTCTGAATCATTTTGACTATATAAGATGAATAAATGAAACAAAATACAAAATTTTTCAAAATTTCGAATTTTGGGAATTTTTAATAATAATACACTTTTTTCCAAATTGGTCCATTTTTGGTCGCAACTCGACACTGGTTAATGTTTTCCAAAAAACAAAATAGATTTTGTTAATTTGGGACCATTTGTAAAAAAATTGGGGGGTATGCGTGTCGAAAATCGAAACACACTTTAAAGGGGACACCCTAAACTATATTCGTAAAATATTTAAATATTTTTATACTGAAAGGATACTTCCCCTTCTTCCACAAAATATTTTGAAAATTCCTCTCTTATTGCTGAAGGTTCTTGGCCAATGTAGGAACGGTGAGTTTGAAGATTGTGAAGACAATCGCCGATTTGTTCACTGCGCCATTCACCAGGAATCAGAGTGCCATCTTCAGTATAATGGTCAACAAGATTTGAGTTAAAGTATACAGAACTTCTCCGACTCATTAAAAAGTTGTGCAACACGCAGCATGCGAGGGTTATTCGTCTTACTTTTGATGGTTCAAGGTTTATTGGGCTCCGCATTACTCTAAAACGTGCTGACATAATTCCAAATGCATTTTCTATTATTCGTCTGGCTCTTGACAAACGATAATTAAAAACCCTCTGAATCGCATTCATATTGCGTACACTAAATGGTTTTAATAAATTTGGTGTCAGAGCGAAAGCATCATCAGCAACAAGAACATATGGAACTGGTATAGTTCTTGATGGAAGTGGTATTGGAGGAGGCAGATTAAGCTGGTTTTTGGTCAAAGCTTCGTAGAAAGAACTTTTACGAAAAACTCCACCATCAGATATTCGGCCATTTGAACCTACATCGATGTACAAAAACTTGTAAGCTGCATCGGAAATAGCCATGAGCACAATACTATGTGTTCCTGCAAAATAGTGGAAATTAATGAACTAATATAAAACAAATCGAATTATGTAACTATATCTACCTTTATAGTTGTAGTAAACGCTTCCGGAATGAGATGGCGCAGTCATCACAACATGCTTGCCATCTAACGCTCCAATACAATTTGGAAAATTCCATGTTTGCAAAAATTCCTGGGCAACTGCTTTCCATTCCTCTTTGGTTGATGGTACCTACATTTAAATAATTAAAAACCACACAAAATTCATAACGCATTGTACCTTTAAATACTCCGGCTGTAGAACCTTATAAATGGCATCGCATACTTCAGGAATAATCCCTGAAATAGTATTATGAGGAATACGGAATATGTATTGGAGAGATCTGAAACTTTCGCCAGTAGCCAGGTATCGGAGTGTCACCGCTAAACGTTCAGAGGCTGAAATCGGTTCACGAAGGTTTGTTGTTTGCTTGGTTATAAGCGGTGCCACTAAATTTAGCTACAAAGTAATTAGATGAAAATATTACTGGTTTAAATCTGAAATATACACTTACCAAATAGTCAAAATCAGTTTCGCTCATGCGCAAAAAGTTTTTATATAGAGCTGGATTTTCCGACCGTAGTTCTTTTAACAATTTTGAACAACATCCATCCTCATTCCGACGACGAACCCACTCTTTAACCCATTGTCTTGTTTTCTTTTTATTTACCTTTTCCTCCTCTTCCAAAAGTACAGCAGATGCTGCTCCACAACACAAAAGAAAAAAACTTTCATCATCCTCCATCATGATTTTAATTTTTTTACAGCTTTTAATATTTTGTAAAATATTTTTACGTTTTCTGACAGTTTGATCAAACATTTTTTATTGTCAAATATTTGTTCAAGTGTGACCATAGGGCAAACATGTTTTCCCTCATTTATGTTTTCCCCTATTTGAAACTTGTTTGAACAAACAAAAAGAGGCAAATAAATGTGTGTAGTATGACCACAAAATAAACTCTATATTGCTTTGACAAAATTTTGAGCAAATATGTTCAAACATATTTGCAGCAAATATTTGCCTAATGTGACCGTAGCTTAAGAGGATTATGAAAATTATTTGATAAAAAAAAAAATCAATAATAAAAAAGCTAACTATTTTTTTCAACGACATGATTTAGGGTTTAAAAAATTCGCCATAGCCGACTTCCATTTGTTTCTCTCCCATTTTGTTTAAGTTGTTGCTTCTGTTTGCTGGTACCTATAAAAATGATTTATTTTTAAATGCATAATACTTATATGTAATTTAAAAATTTAAAGCCATGTCCCCGATATGAAAAATCTTTGATTTTTATGAAATTTAAATATGTTGAATAGAAAATTCTAGACTAATTCAGCCAAAGAAACTTTTCATTACATTAATGAAATCTTTCTTCACACAACTAAAGAAAGCATTTTTAAAATATATAAAAACCCTAAATTATCCTAAAAAATCTTACCACATTTTACTAATAGTACTATAGCTGGAATATTCTATCACAAAAAGTAAACAAAACCTTCCAATTGTACACTCAAAATAGTTTGTAGTTTAAATTAACTGAAAATGTAATTTAAAATAAATGAAAAATCACTTGAAAACCGGTCTACTGACTTTTCTTTTAAATCATTTACTTTTAAATGTTAATAAATTAACTACAAAGTCTTTAAAAAATAATGATTTTTCTTTTATTTCGTTTTTTTAACTAACAAAAAATTAACTACCAAATCCGTAAAAATAAATGATATTTAGTTTATTTCGTTTTTATAACTGACCTAGAAATCTAAAAGGGTTTCTTTTCCTAACAAAGCATTTTAAATGAAAATATTAACTCATGCGCGGTTCAAGCAATTAATATAAGGGGGAAAATCATACGCCACCGTAGACAAATACATTGAGTTGGGCACTGAGGCGTATGATTTTTCCCCTTATATTAATTGCTGGAACCGTGCATGATTAACTGTTATAGAAAATTCGTATTTCTATGTAGTTTATTTTTTAAATAAAATACAAAAGAAGTTGAAAAATATATTTCTTTTAATTTTAACTGTATAATCATTTAAAAACAAACGTACTGATAACTTTTTAAATAAACTACAGTCAGTTACTGTAATAATATTTTCAGTGTAGTTAAACTGGTAACAATTTCGAGTAAACGAGCAAACTGGCTGTTTACTTGAAATTCTTAAGGGCTAACTATCCCAGTGTAGAAAATCATTACCAGATATGTTGTTATGTAACTACATACTTGGTAAGGGTTACTACTTACTTTTGTTATTACATTTCTTATTACCTTTATATAGGGATGTCGCGAAAAATAATGAGTTGTCGTTACACACCAGCATACGAAAAATCAAAAAATATATCGTTACCTATGTGCTTACCAGTACTGACAAAAATAATAAGTCTAAAAATAGATTTTCAAAAAAATAAATTATATAAAAAAAAATATTTTTTATTGTATTTTTTTTTTTAATAAAATTTGCTTGTGCGGGAATCGAACCTGGGTCTACAGATTGCCAGTCAACAGCTCTACCATCTCAGCTATATCGACATGTAATATTTAATAGATAAAAACATAATTGACCTGCTGCACACAAGTAAGCTTACTCGCCAACATACAAAAAATCAAAAAATATGTGGTTACATATATCCTTACCAGTGTTTAAAAAATATTGAGTCTAAAAATAGATTTCAAAAAATTTTCAAAAAAATCTAAAAAATTATTTTCTATTTGAAATAATGATAAAAATAAGGCATTATTCGTAACTCATTATTATATGTTTTAAAATAATCGAGAAGGTAAGTGGGTGTCATTACTGGTAGTCCAAAAAATAATGAAATGCCATTACCATTTCTACACTGGGATATTATGCGTATGCTGGCTTAAGCAAATGTGCGAATGCATACATACATATAATCAAATGTATATAACTATATTGTAGTTAACAAACTTTTCGTCAAGTTTCGTCAAGTGTCATTTGCTTAAGCAAACAGCGAAATTGACCATACTTTACTCACGGAATCAGCTGTTTTTTAGAAAAACTGTTTATGGAAAAAGAAAGTTGCAATGGGCGCGGAAAATATTTTTATAGAAAATTTAATTGAAAATGTTAAAAAACAAACGTGCTTGTATGACAAAAGGGATGACTTTTATTATAACCGAAATGTGAAGGACAGGGCTTGGAAAGAAGTTTCGGAAAAATGCATCAAAAGTGGTTCGTATGTAGTTTATTTCATTGCAAGTTTTTGTTTATTAATTTATTTCGATTTTTATTAATTAACACACAGATGGAAGTTATTGCGGGAACCTTTGTGGGCGCTGTGGTGTATTGGTTAATGCGTTGGACTGTTACACGTAAGGTTGCGGGTTCGATCATTTATTTATGAAAAAAAATAATAATATGTATGAGTTTTTTCTATCCCTCATACATACCGCAGCGTCCTCCTTCGGTGTTCCCATAGCACTTAACCCCACCGAAGTAAAATAATGTAACAGGGCTATGAACTAAAAAGCTTCAACAAAGTTTGCCAACTCTTCATCAGATGGCGCGCAACAACTGTTATAAGATACAACATCTTGCGCTATTACAGTGCTGCCATATTTGAAGCCCTTCATCTTTCACCACCTTTCACTTCTTCGCTGTTGCCTTTCCAATGGAAGCAACACGTTAATTAATAGGAAGAACTTCATGAGTGTTGCTTCTCTTTCAAAAAAAAAAAAAGGAAATGAAATGAAGAGGATGGAAGCACCATCAGATATTGGAATGTGCTATTTGAAGGAGTAGAAATTTCTACAGCCTATTTTTAGAGACATTCTATTAAATTACCATTGGTCCCAAAAACTTTTTTGTGAAAACGAGATAAAAATATTCCGAGTACTTCTTCTAATGGGTTCGTAACAAATATTCCTACTGAAATCCAAATTGTGATGATTTTCACCGAAAAAATTTCGTTCATTTATATCAAAATGTAATTTCAATTTGAGGACAAAAAAATACGCTCTCAATCTTCGTTTTTTTGTGTATAAAGTCGACCTTGGTTTGTGTTTTTTTCTTTGTAAAAAAAGTACTCTGAAACATTAGTTATTTTTATATAAAAAATTCCTGAAAACCTGAACTTGTTCACTAAAAACGTAATTTTTGCTGATTTTTAACATTGTATTATTAATAAAATATATAAAATTTTAATAGTCAAAAGCATAATCACTTTGTTGGTTTTGTAACAGCCTTATAAATCAAATTTGTTATTTTTTACATGTTAATTTGATTTTCAAGGCTAAAAAAATTAAAAATTATAAAAATTGACAAAATGTTTATGCATAAAACTTTAACCGTATTTTAATTAAAAATATATGTTTATAGTAAAAATTATGTTTCTCTTTTATTTAGAAATGGTGTAGGATATTTAAAAATGAATTTGTAGCTACACACTATTCTTCATAGAATTTGGCAGTCACAACTGAAAATGTTAATTTTTATAACCGACTGTCAGCCGATACTGCATTGAATTTAGAGATAGTTGTAGTAACCGCACCAATTCGATTGGCAACAAATTCGGTTAGTACAATGAATCTGTTTTCTGGGTTTACTATTAAAAAACTAGAAAAAAGTTTTTCATCAACTCCTGAAGGGAACCCTTTGGACGAATCCTTCTTAAACACAGCGAGTTGTTTGATGAAGGAACTGCTGGAGTCAGTGAAGGAGGAGTACCAATCGTATATTTTGCAGGAACTTTATCGACTGCGACGAGAAAATAAAGAAAATTAAATTTTTGTTTTTCTATTATTTCAATTGTAAACAAATTTTTTGAGCATATATTTTGAATGGGTGAGAACTTTTGCATATTTTTGGCAATTATGCAAACAAGAGGCTGGTTTAAATTTAAAATATCACTAAAAGACGAAGACAAAACTTTGATCATTGTTAGAGAAAAAATTAACACTACTTGTCTACTTCACTGAAAATTCTAGAAGAATCGATTAGGTAGTTTTTGAGATATTAGGCATAAAAAACGTTTTTACGGTTCGGATAAATGAAAAAATTTAAATGTAATTGTTAATAAAATTTGTTAATTTTATAAAAAGAAAATAATAATAAAATAAAAATAAGAAAGTACAATAAAGCCATAAAAAAAATTTTAAAATTGCAATTTCTACTAAAAGACAGTTAAAAATTTGTAAAATAAAGTTTATGAGCTAAATTGAATTAAAAAAGTTACAGCTAGCCAAAAAACACAAATGAATGCTATTATCAAAATTATTGTCCAAAATCACACTTTTCTCTAAAATTTTCAAATTTAAAAGGCAATCACTACTACACTCATAAAAAAAGTCCGTACAAATAGGTAAACATTGTGCTGGCGCAAATACATATACTATTTCCTGTTATTTTAACAAAAATTTTAACTATTTGTACGGACTTTTTTAGAGAACATAACAGAAAAATTAGTTCAATTTAATCAGAACGCGTTTAACAGACTTTTGTACTAACTTTTTTTATGAGTGTAAGTTTAAAGAGGGATATGTGTAATTTTCAGTAGAATTATTCTCTGAGGAGTAGTTAAAAAAACTCTATGCGTTGATCGCTTTTGTTTTATATTTTGTTGAACAAAATTTAAAAGAACTCAAAATTAGAGCTTTGCCAATTTAGAGCAAAAATCCCATATTTGGCCACACCTGGGAATAGGTTAGCATAATCCAAGAGAGGCAAAAATTTATATCTGATCTTAGAAATGAATATAGAATATAATATTGAAAGTTTTTGAAAAAATTCTAATTTTTTGACGATTTTCATAATTTATCCCATTTTAACCCCAGAATGGTCAGGGCGAATTGCAATTACTTAAATATTTTCGAACCGATTCTGAATTTTTATGCCTTGTTAGAAAGGTAAGGCAGTCTATTGTGAAAATAATTATGCACAATTTTCATTAAAAAAAAATCAAAAAACGTATAATTTTTCGGATTTTGAATACCCACATTTGCAATAGTTCTTTTCGGATTCTTGTAGTTTATAAAAATTTTTGATAGTACTGTTGTTTACATTTGTATTTAGTTCCAACATTGAAGATTATCTGAAAATCTGTCAAATTACAAAATTTATTTTGTATGGGTAATCTTGAAAATTGTATAAGGTTATTGCCATATAAAAACATAATCTTGGATATTATGTTGGCAATATAAATACCCCATTTGACTCCTTATATGATTAACATCATTCGACCGTGCTTATTGTTGCATTCAAATACTTAAGGCGGAGTTACCCAACCGTAAACGTATCTGTAACGAATCAGCTGTTTCGAAACCACAAGAAGAAATATATACGAATGGTTACTAACACGTTAATGTAAACGTACTTGCCAGATCATTCTGTTGAAATCAGAATTTTCTATCCGGCATCGAAACAGCTGAATGATTTTAGTCGGAAAAAATATGAAATGAATAAAGAAAATTGATTCAAACAACAAATAAGGAATAGAAATTAACAAAGAAATGTAAAAATTTAGAATAAAATATAAAATCACATGAAATATATGCTAAATAGTAATGTCGTTTACGGTAATCTATAAGTATACTTTTTAGCTACGGCACGGTACAGTTACATCACAATTATGTTTACGCTCCCATAATCTGCCCTTTAAACTATTTATTTTACAGAAAAAATCTTTAAAGTTATCTTCCATTTTTTTCTCTCTTAGTTTTCTTTTCAGTTTCTTGTAGTCTTAATGTTATATTAGTTTGTTTATTAGGGATATAACTTTTATAACATATAACGAACCCTTGGAAAAATATAACGAAATACGATATTAGTTTTTCGCGGTCGTGAAAAAAGTTCTAGCACTAAACGCATTAAAGTTTGAAAGACAGATTTTTCCAATTTGATTTTTTTTCAATCAGTTTATTCATTTACTCGAATTTCTTACTTCTTGTGCTACAATTGGAAAGTTTTGTTTACTTTTTGTATTGAATTTTTCTATCTGTAGTAAATGTAGTAACTTCCCAGCAAAACCTTTCATTACCATGTAATGAGTTTTAGGTATTGAAATCTTAAGTGTTCACTAGTTACCTTTTAATTACTAAACTACTTATTTTAACATGGCGATGTCATTGGAGGAAAGTCATTACACTGATGTTACCTGTAAGTAGTTTATCAGCTTTTCTATAAATAGATGTTGAATATAGATTTAAAAAAATATAAAAATTTAAAAACCAATAGGAGCTGACACGTATTGATCAGCGTACCCCACGATTGTCAGGCAAACACTCTAACCATTAGACCACGACATCACTATGATTTTTAATGCTTTAACTTATGTACACATTTATTGTGGCAACTGTTATACATGTCTATTTTTCACAAAACTTGTTGTTATTAAATACTGCTTAATGACCCAGCAAAACCTTTCATTACCACGTAATGAGTTTTAGGTATTGAAATCTTAAGTGTTCACTAGTTACCTTTTAATTACTAAACTACTTATTTTAACATGGTGATGTCATTGGAGGAAAGTCATTACACTGATGTTACCTGTAAGTAGTTTATCAGCTGTTCTATAAATAGATGTTGAATATAGATTTAAAAAAATATAAAAATTTAAAAACCAATAAGAGTTGACACGTATTGATCAGCGTACCCCACGATTGTCAGGCAAACACTCTAACCATTAGACTACGACATCACTATGATTTTCAATGCTTTAAGTGGGTACACATTTATTGTGGCAGCTGTTATACATGTCTATTTTTCACAAAACTTGTTGTTATTAAATACTGCTTAATGAACATCAACGTTTCTATAAATAGATGTTTAATATAAATTACAAAAAAAAAAAAACAATGGAAGCTAACACGAGTTAATCAGCGATCATCATGTCTGTCAGGCAAAAACGCTAAACACTAGGCTACGCTATAGTTATGGTTTGTAATGATTTAGAACATATATTATTTGTTTCAGCTATTGTGAAATAGTAATGTGTGGGGTATAATTATCGGTAACTCATTACATTCAGTTTAAAAGTAATTCGAAGGGTAATGAGGTATGATATCTAAGTAACGCATGTAGTAATGACCAGTCATTACCAAGTTTTTGCTGGGGAACATCAACATTTCTATAAATAGATGTTTAATATAAATTACAAAAAAAAAAACAACAATGGAAGCTAACACGAGTTGAGCAGCGATCCTCATGTCTGTCAGGCAAAAACGATAACCACTAGGCTACGCCATAGTTACGGTTTTTAATGATTTAGAACATATATTATTGGTTTCAGCTATTGTGAAATAGTAATGTGTGGGGTATAATTATCGGTAACTCATTACATTCAGTTTAAAAGTAATTCAACGGGTAATGAGATATGAGATCTAAGTAATGCATGTAGTAATGACCAGTCATTACCAAGGTTTTGCTGGGTTGTAGTAAGTAAACGAACAAGCTTAATAATTCCTCATAAAGTATATAGTTTTCAATTTATATCATTATACTGAAGCTGAACTTGGCAAAGAAATTTAATAAACTAGAATAGTTTTATATTTTGCAGAGTATTCAGATTTGTATCCCATTTCGTTCAAGTTCTGGAAATTGAACTTTTAGAGCTCAAAATGTATGGATAGTTTTTGTGTTTATTAGGGCTGGTCAAATTGTATAGATAAAAATTTTTTGATATTGCGTCATCGATTTTTCGAAAGCTTTTAGCATGAGGGAAAAAAAGTTCCACTACGACATATCAAAAAAATCATTTTCGAGGCTCCCAAATTTAAATTTTTTGCAATTTTCTAATAAATGCTAGATTAGCGCAATCTTGAGGTGGCTTTTTGAAACAACTAATAAAGTTGTAAACAATATAACATTACAACCTTTCCAGAAAGGTATTACTTATGAAAATCGGATAAAAAATGTGGAAACTAGAGGTAAAAGTATATAAGTAAAATTATTTTCTCCTTGTTGTCATCAACATCATTATCATCATTTCTCATCATTATCATCATTTCATCATCAAGCAGAAAATAATTTTACTTATATACTTTTACCTCTAGTTGCCACATTTTTTATCCGATTTTCATAAGTAATACCTTTCTGGAAAGGTTGTAATGTTATATTGTTTACAATTTTATTAGTTGTTTCAAAAAGCCACCTCAAGATGGCGCTAATCTAGCATTTATTAGAAAATTACAAAAAATTTAAATTTGGGAGCCTCGAAAATCATTTTTTTGATATGTCGTAGTGGAACTTTTTTTCCCCATGCTAAAAGCTTTCGAAAAATCGAGTACGCAATATCGATTGCTAAATCGACCCACCCTAGTGTTTATATAACATAATTAGGTTGTTCATAAGGGGTGTGCTATCTGTTGTATCGTTGTATCGTCCTAACAAAAAACAGAGTTGTTAAAATTTTTATTTGTGTTTAACAACGATTTTCTATTCAGTTTTCTATCGGTTAGCACACTCAAACATAGGACACTAAACATACGTAAAAATGTTGTATCGTGCTATTCTCAAATGTTGTATTTTTTCAATTTAATTTTTAACAACTCTGTGTTTTGTTAGGACGATACAACAAATAGTACACCCCTTGTGAAAACCCTTAATCTTTCATTTGAGTGTAATAATGTCTCTATTTGTTGAAAAATATTTAAAAAAATTTACAAAATTATTGCTTAAAAATTACGTAATAGAACAATTTTAATTATCTGTACAGTACACTATAAGAAAAAAATCTGTAAATATGTAGTTAAAACTACTAAAAATTAGTTAAATATTATGTTGCATAAAAAACTTCTAAAATTAGCAGATTGTTTTTGCTATACATTAGTAAGATAGTTTTAGTTATATTTAAGTTAAATATTGTTAATAGAAAATTAACCTGCTAAAATCAGAAAAAAAAATTATGATAAATAACACTGTGAGACAAATGGTAGGGGTCAGTGATCGGGAAGGGTTCAAACTACCGGGGAAAGTTATATCGGTAAAAAAGAAGTTATACGTGTCCCGGCGTTTCGCTGGGTCAACCCTAGGAATCGAGATATATCGATTTGACCTTTGGTGGTCTTTTTTTTTGACATAACTCGAGAACCACTAGTCCGATTTTGCTCAAACAATTTTAAAAAAATTAAAAATTACAATTCCTTTAATCTGTTCATATAACGTTTTTCTATATACTCAACCGTTTTGCCGGTAAAAATAAATGTATGAAGAAAAAAATATTTTTTGCCTAAAATATTAAAAAAAGTAATAAACAAAAGGTTATTGATTTTGATGGTAACAAACATTTATTTTTACCGGCAAAACTGTTGAGTATATAGAAAAACGTTATATGAACAGATTAAAGGAATTGTAATTTTTAATTTTTTTAAAATTGTTTGAGCAAAATCGGACTAGTGGTTCTCGAGTTATTTCAAAAAAAAAATATATCTCGATTCCTAGGGATGACCCAGCGAAACGCCGGGACACGTATAACTTGTTTTTGACCGATATAGCATTTCGCGTTGGTTTCATCCCATCCCGATTTTGACTGTCGCATAGTGTAATTAGTAGCCTAAAGAATTTTTTTAAATGCAAATTAAAATTGAGCCTTTTGAAAACAGCAGTTTACAATTTTTTTTAGCAAATATTTGCATTAAATATAACAAAAATTTTGTAGATATAACATTTTGATTTTGCTATTTCTAGTCTATTAATATTTAGTAAAATTTTCTACAGATTTTACAGTACAATTTGTCATTTTCAATTAACTAAAATTTAACTTAATTATAACTAACGATCTGTATATTTAATAGTTCTATTTTTGATGTTCTTATTTTACAAGTATTTAACAAAAGAAATTTGCTTTTTTCATCAATTTTTTCTGCAACATAATTTTTAACTAATTTTTAGTTGTGTTTTCTGCTATTTTTACAGATTTATTTCTATGAGTGTACGTATTTGTCATATCGTGGTGCCATGTTTGCCTAAAATAAGTTATACCCCTTTTCTACATATTTTACTGTTTAATGTTGTTATTTAAGTATTTTAAAAGAAGTGAAAAAATTTATATTAAATGTTGTTATTGCTGTTTGTATTTGCTAGAAAAATTTCACTTAAAGTCAAATGAAATAAAAATAAGAAAAATATTTACAAAATGAAAAATGATTTCCGTTTCTGGTTCTTTCATCTGCAACTACTTCTTTTTTTATCTTCTGGTTCGTATTTTATTTTTCCAACTATGAACACTGTCATAGAAAATTATTCGAAATTTGAGGTTAAATCGATCCATCCTTTATAATGACTCGATGACATTGTCAAAGCACCTGTTGATAGCTACGAGGCTGTTTCTAATCCACTCAGGGAACTTCTGCAGTCAGAATTTGTTAGTTGTGTAAATAGTATTTCAGTTTTGTTATTTTAAATTATAACTACATTTGTAAGTTATTAACAGTCATTACGTTTTTAAACCAATAAAAAAAATATACGTAAGTAATTTTTGTAAGTAGTTTTGACTAATTTATGGTTAAATTTTTAACAGCAAAAACAAAAGAAAATGTGCCTAAGCTGAATTTAATGAAATGTTAGTGGTCCTGATTTCAAGCGAAATTTAATTTGTTTTTACGTAGTGTCTTGAAATGCAATTAAATGGAGCACAAGCAATTGACAAAATGATTTCATCTCAAGTGAAGACCCTTTATTTCAATGTTATAGCTATATCGTGATATCATTGACATGCAATTGGCTCTTGCCATAATGTCTGCCATCAAATGTCACTTTTAGTGTTCATTTTAATTTAGCAATAAAAGAACTACATAAATTTTAGAGAAAAGCTTAGTTATTTATTATTTGTAAAAAAACAAAATATAATTATTGATAAAATTTTGAGTTTTTCAAAAAAAAAAATATGATATTTCTTAGCCACGAAATAGTCAAGTATTCCACTATAGTGCAACTGATATTATTTTGAAATTTCTCTGCAATCGTTTTGACATTTCATATCACATCATTTATTGCTTTTGAAAAAACCGATTTAAATGCATTTTCAGCGGTCTTTACATATGAAATATTATAAGTGTATATTTTTAAAAACTTTTCACCAGCGTTTTGTTTACAAGTTTGACACCTTATACATTTATCAAAACTTCCCAGTGTAGAAAATCATTACCAGATATGTGGTTATGTAACTACATACTTGGTAATGGTAAGTAGTTACTTTTGTTATTACATTTCTTATTACCTTTATATGGCGATGTCGCGAAAAATAATGAGTTATGGTTACACACCAGCATACGAAAAATCAAAAAATATATCGTTACCTATGTGCTTACCAGTACTGACAAAAATAATGAGTCTAAAAATAAATTTTCAAAAAAATAAACTTTTCTCACTCCTAAAAATTCGTTTTATTTTTATTTCAAATTGTTTCATATTTTCAGCGCTTAGGGTAGATTTATTCTTGTAATTTAAACCTAGTACTTAGTTGTTGTACTACTTCTACATTCATTCACTCTTTTTTTTGTGGTTTAGGGACTAGGCCATAAGTGTGCTTGAGTAAATTTGAATAATATTTCATTTAGTGTTTTTTTTTCATCTTAACTTTTTTGTTGTTTATGTTTTTAGTTCATTTGGGGTTTTGTTTTATTTGTCTTTCCTTTAAAATAGTGGAAGGTTTTCATAGAAAAAACATTAAACAATTACAAAATAATGATTTAAATTTATAGACTGTGCTATAACTTATTTAATAAGAGTTTATTATATAATTTTTACTTTAAAAATATTTTAATTAGGTTTCCACTTAGTGTTTGGATTATTTTAGCACTTGTTCTAAGAGTTATGTGGTGCGAATTTGAAAATAATCTAAAACACTTGGCGCTCTACGACCAAAAATTTTCGATTTTTTAAACTTTTTCAAAATTTCTTTAACAGAAATATGTCTTTGGACACATCATTTCTAATTAACTTTTACATGCTGAACCCGAAAATTTTTAAGTTTTTTAAATCGGACTATCGGTCCTCTAGAAATCGCGACTTAATATTTTATAAAAATAGAGTTTTTTTCTTCATTTGTAGGGGATTTCTTTTGGGCTGATTTGGTCAATTGTCTGATAACTAAATAAAAAAATAAAAGATGTTTCTCTTATTTTAGAAATTTGTCAAATATAATCTTAGAATTCTTTCTTTTAACATTTAAATATCGTAGAAAACAAAACCAGCTTTGATTTGAATATATAATAAAATTAGCTGATATGCTTGTTCGAAATTAAAGTTTGTATTTATGAAAATATTTTAATAAAATTTTGTACGCTAGTGATTTTGGTACGTCTATTCATTTCAGTAAGAATCAGTCCATTGGTCATATGAATAAAACTTTGCAATTACTTCGAAGTAATTACTTTGGGCTTAGGAATGGCTTTTAACTCCAAATTTACCAATTGGTTGGTAGAATAGCATCAAATGTAAACGAAAATTAAAAAAATTAAATTTCTAGTCTACTCCCAAGCAGACTAGATTTGTGAAGTAATTGCTTAAAAAACCCTGTTTGTCCCCTATTAGTAATATCTATTTTTTATTCATACGAGCCCATGTCCAAATTTTGGCTAATATGCATGTTAGTACGATACAGATGGCAAATATAAAGATATTTTACAAAAATTTGGTATACTAAAACCAACGATATAATCGGTCAATATATGGACCCAGTAACCACATAGACTTTATTTTAAACTTTGTCTTAAATACACCAAACATCAGGCTAAATCAAAATTCCTTATTGATTTCCATTTTTTTTTTAATTTATACACACAAAAAATTAAAAATAAATTTCAATTTCGAAAATGATATCAATTATATTTTAGTTAATTTTGCATCTATCACGCAAATGTTACTATTAATTACTAAAAAGTTCGTACGATTAATTAAAACAATTAAACATTTCAAATATTTAGCTCATTCAATTCTATATTTGTTTAAAAACAAATTTCTGTTTTAAACAAATCTTTTATTAGATAATTTAAGCTATTAACTTTTGTGTGTAGACAAATTTTTACACAAGTCCATATTCACCCGAGTAAAAAAAATTATATATAATCATATATGGCATATATTACAATATATAATTATACATGTCGTTATGTATATACATATATAATTATATATGACGTTTTTCACAAAATTTTTCCTTATATTATGCCATATATTATTTCATCTAATTAGATATCGGCCTTCATAATATTAGATATGGCATATATAATTATATATTACATGACATGGTTGATCTTATTGCATATACAGTTATTTATAGAACTATATCTTAATATATATGGTGGCATTTTAGCAATATATAATTATACATGGTATCATTTAAAAAATATATAATTATATATGGTGACAGTTAAACTAGATATTATCATATATGGTGCCATTTAAACAATATATGGTCATATATGGTACCTCATTAACAAAATCTTTAATTCAGTTCCAGATATGATAATATATGGTACTATATATAGTGCGATATATATTTATATATGGTGCTATTTAAGCAATATATTATCATATACGGTGACATTCAAACCATATATTATCATATATGGTGCCACTCAAACCATATATTATCATATATGGTACCATTTAAACCATATATTATTATATATGGTGCCATTTAAACAATATATGGTCATAAATGGTAACTCAACTACAATATTAACTGTATTTCAGAAGCTATTAATTGCATTTCACAAATTTTAAATGTATTTCAGAAATTATGGAATGTATTTCAGAAATTATTAATTGTATTTCAGAAATAATCAAATCTATTTCAAAACTTGTTGGTTGTTTATCATAGTTAATAGAGAAAAATTTCTAAATTACATTTTATAATTTCTGAAATACAATTGATAATTTCTGAAATACAGTTTGATAATTTCGGAAATACAATTAATAATTTCTGAAACAGAATTGATAAAACTGAACTTCAATTGACTACCCTATTAAAAAAATTAATGAGGTACAACATGCAATCATATCTTTTTCTGATGTTGGCCAAAACAAAATTTGATCCGAAAAATGGTGGATCATGCTGTATTCATTTATATGCACCGTAGATCTAATATGATCAAATACGATCCGAAAATGGGTTTATCTAATCATATAAAATTGGATGTGACGTAATGACAATCAAGAACTAATTTCAATAGAATGGACGATTTAATGCAATATGAGCGAACTTTGAAGGAAGTATTTATGTCTAATGGAATCAAATAAAATGTAACTTTATTGTACTAAATCTAATTATATATAGTAAGATAAAACCATTTTTCGGATTGTATTTCATCATATTAGATCCAAGGTGTATCTAAATTAATACAGAACGATCCACCACTTTTCGGATCAAATTGTAGTTTAGGCTATACCAAAAAAGATACGTTTGTATTTTATAACATCTAACTTTTTTTACTCGGGTAGTTCTGAAATACAATTCATAAATCTGAAAAATAATTGATAAGTTCTGAAATACAATTGATAAAACTGAAATTCAATTGATTATTTCTGAAATACAATTAATAAATCTTAAAAACAATTAATACAATTGAAATGGTGTAGAGCGTTAAAAAGATATAAATAAAATTATTTTATTCAAAGATTTCAATTTAATAAAAAAATAAATATATAATTTTATAAAAAAATTTATAGAAAAAAAAATTTTAATTTTATAAAAAGAAATTCATTTTGTAAAAAAAATGCATATCGAACTCGAGACCTTCTGAGTTTAAACCTTATTTTAACAAAATATTTTAATTTTTATAAAATCAGTGCTCTGCCAGTCTATTATTTTTTGAACAGTTGGCAATATATGTCTGGGATCTTATTAAATCCCAAATAAATGGAGATCTTACGTAGTACCAAATATAATGCGGCATCTAATTTTATCTATCATTTTTATGGATAGTTTTAGATGTCAATCCCCAAATATATTTATTACCTAAATAATAATTTTAATACCTAAATAAATTGCTGGATCTAATTCGATCTGCAATTTATGGGAAAAATTAAGATTTTACCAAATCACTAAATATATCACTGGATTCAATTCGATCTGCAACTTATTGAAAAAGTTAAGATCTTACGCAATCCCGAAATATATTACTGGATCTAATTTCATCTGTTATTTTTTTCATAAATTTAGATCTTACGTAATCCCCGAATATAATCCTCGATCTTATTCGATCTGCCGTTTTCCAGATAAAGTTAGATACAACTTAATCCTAAAATATATATGTGACCTTCTCCGAGAAAAGGGACCTAGTGTGTGAAAATTAAGTTTTGAGCAGAACGCATTTAAAGTTTCATAACGCATTATCACTTTAAACACACCTTCAGTTGGGAGATGCGATTTCGTATGGTTAGGTACCTCAACTCATTTCATTTTATTCTACACCCTTTTAGGTACCAGAATCCACTCTTAAGTCCAAACCCGTTTTTTGACACACTAGGTCCCTTTTCTCGGAGAAGGTCACATATACCTAGATCTACTTTTTCGTATAAATTTAGATCCAAGTTTATCCCCATATATATTGCTGGATCTAATTCGATCTGCCATTTTTCGGATCAAATTAGGTCTTACTAAATCCCAAAATATATTGCTGGATCTAATTTGATCTGCCAATTTTCTATTCAATTTATATCCAGGTTTATCCACAAATATATTGCTGGATCTAATTGGATCTGCCATTTTTCGGATAAATTTAGATCTAAGTTAATCCACAAATATATTGCTGGATCTAATTTGATCTGCCATTTTTCAGATCAATTTATATCTAAGTTTATCGACAAATATATTGCTGGATCTAATTCGATCTGCCACTTTTTCGGATCAAATTAGATCTAAGTTTATCCCCAAATATATAGCTAGATCTAATTCGATCTGCCACTTTTTCGGATCAAATTAGATACACGTTTATCCACAAATATATTGCGGGATCTAATTTGATCTGCCAAAATTGAGATCAAATTAGATCTAAGTTTATCCCCAAATATATAGCTGGATCTAATTGGATCCGCCATTTTTCGGATCAAATTAGATCTAAAAATATCCGCAAATATATAGCTGGATCCGCCAATTTTCGGATCAAAATAGATCTAAGTTTATCCCCAAAGATATCATTGGACCTCCCAATTTTGAGATATAACTTGATCTTAGTTTATCCCCATATATACAATGGGATCTAATACGATATGATTGGATACACCCAATTTTGAGATCTAATTGGATCAGCTAGATATTACAGCAGATCTTAAACAATATCAAATTGGATATGGTTAGATATTGCGCTAGATCAATTTTTTTTACTCGGGCACCCAATAAAATTTTAGATCGAAACGTTAGTGATTTTCAATCGGACTAGTGTAGGGTAATCATATAGTCGGCATATCTTTTTAAATAATTTTTTGTGTTTATTAGTTAACAGTTAACTGTTTTTTTAATTATTTGGACTTTTGTTTTACCTTTTCTGTGAACGGTTGTTTTCTTAGCGTTTTTTTTCACAATTTTATATTTTTATGCACTTAATATTCGTGGATAAAAGATTCCTATGAACGGCTTGTTGCAAAACTCGTCCGATAATTTTTAACTTGAGGTATTAACTAACCCTTTACGTATGAGTAATATTTTTTTATTTACTACCATATTACTCATACGTACCGACCAAAGAATTCCAGTCTGATAATTGTAAATAAATCAATTTTATCCACATGTGTTTAAAATAAAAAATGAGATTTATTTTATGTCGTTTAACTCTTAAATTTTGAAAAATTAACTGAAATGCTTTACATTCTTTTGAAAACAATTTAAATTAAGTTTAAATTTTCTTATTATCTTTAGCGAAGAACTATATATATATAAAAAATAAACAACAATAACGAAAATGTAGTTAATAAAAATTGTTTTTATTTGCGTAGCTTATTTTGGCATGACATTTAAATTGTAACTTAAATGTTGTTGATGTCGTTAATGTTGTTGTACAGGACTGAAGAACAAAACTGAACAGAGCAGAGCAGAGCAGAGCAGAAAAAACTGAAATAAAAATACAAAAAGAGCAGTTATTTTCTGTGTATTTTCTTTTTATTTATTTTTTTTACAATTTCTCTGTAAACGTAAAGTGTAAAGTACCGGAAGTGCTATTAAACGTTGTTCTTATTATGGTTTGCTGTTGTTGTAGTTGTTAATGTTGTGCGCTGTTGTTGGAGTAAGCAAAGTAAGCTTGCAGACATAATTAAATCAACTACCAAACATACATTTTGAACCAAGCCAACAAATACGACAATAGTAGCAAGAAAAAAAAAACATCAAACGAAAGGACGTAATAAAATACTTCGTATAACTTTTTGTTTTACTTTTTTGTGCTACTTTAACTACTGCTCAGTTGTAGCACCAGTGAATGAAAGAAACAAATTAATACTAAGGTACCTTTCTTTTGGTACATCCAGAAATCCGATTATTGTAGACAAGCAAATTTGTTGTTAATCAAGTGGTTTGGTTTGTTGTGACCATCGAACTTTAGTCAAATCAACCGAAATGATATTGCTGTAATATTCTTAACAGATTATAATATGCTGAGATAGATAATTATCTGTCAAAACCAACAGATTTTTTGTTATAATCAAATAAATTGGTAGCTCTTGGAGTACAAGAGATGAAATCCCTACGAAATGTTTTTGAGGACACGTTACCATACTATTTACTTGAAGTCCGTGGTACACGATTTGTTCACGTCACGGATTATACTCTACTGGATGCAAACTTTATGCAGACGTATGTGGTAAGGGTACCAGGGAAGACTTGTAATGCAAATGTTTTTTATTTCCAGTGATAAAGCCTTGATTTTTATGAACAGTTACATTTTGAAGATAAGGACAGTGTTGTAAGTCTACACTGAGGGAATTTCTGCAGTCAAAAATTGTTAGCCATTCAAGTAGTATTTCAGTTTTGTCATTTTAAATGAAAATAACATGCATTTGTAGGAGAAATGCAAATTTTAACTATATTCGTAAATCATTAAAAAAAAAACAAACAAATACTAAAAATTTGTAACATTCATTTTATGCAGTCATTTTGTAAAAAAAACCAAATAAAATGAATGTAGCTAAATTTTGTTAGTTGTTTTGACTAATTTGTGATTCATTTTATTAACAGTCAAAAACAAAAGACAATGTAAGTTGAATTTAATAAAATGCTAATAGTCCTGTTTTTAAGTGAAATTTCATTTCTTTTTGATTACATTTGTAGCGGTCTTTACCAACAAAATATTTTAAGTGCACTCATAAAAAAAGCCAGTACAAATAGTGCAAAATTCTGCTAAAATAACAGGATATATTTGCGCCAGCAGAATTTTCAATGAAGTTGAGAATTATGGTCTGCTAAATTCAGGTAAGCTAAATTTTACACACTACTAAATACACAGACAATTCTAGTTAACTTAGCTAAGAAATTTGACAGAAACATTAACTAATTTAACTGAAAATTTCTGTTAAAATGTCGCTTACAATCTTGGTTTTGGGGCTCTACGGATCTGTCCCGAGACAGGCCCATATTTATTATTGGGAGTATAGGTGGCTTATAAAGATTGATAAATTCATAGTATCGAATTTTTGATCATTTTGCTCTATCTCGCTTAGTTTCCGAGATATAAGGCATTTTGTGTTTATACAATAAAAAATTATGAAAATATAGCGCCATCTCTATGTGATATTGATAGCAGAGAGACAAAAGTATAAACTTTGGGAAAAAATGGGGGTCTAAATTAGCTGAAAAATTTGTAAAATTAAGAAACATAAATTACTAAAAGTTAAGATGCAAAGTTAGTTCAAATACGGATAAAAGTAATTGTTATGCTAAATAGGATTTACAAAAATATTAGTTCAATCCTAAATTTTAAAACAAAATAACAGAAAAATCAGTTCATTTGCGCCAGAACGCGTTTAACAGACTTTCGAGTCTCAGCACTGCTGTCAAGCAAGTAAACCGACTTTCAGATAAAGGTCTGCACAATGGATAGGGCCGCGAGGATTATAATTGAACGGAAAATATATCTAACATATGCACCTACACTAGTGTTTTCGTCGACAGGCTTGCCACTTTGAAGGCCTTAGATTTGATACAAATATCTATTTAGTGGAGGTGTTTGACGGGATTTGACACATATCGGATAAGAAAACAAGATCGGGGTTGGCGCCATTGACTACTTCTTTGTAACATTTGCCTAAACCAAAAATAACAAAAGCTCTTCTGAGTTTCGAATAACGGACGATCAGCATGCTTATAGGGATTCTCACTGTGCACTGCATCATAACTTATATGGGATAACTTAAAGTAGGGATATAACCTTGCGGCTGCGGATTCCGCTGCGGCGAGAGAAAACAAATTAAATGACTGCGGCTGCGGTGACGGTTGTTTCACATGTACATATGTGTACATGCAGTGTGTGTGCGGCAAGCGCCAGGGATGGGAAATGAGATTTGTGTTTCGGTATAGAACAATTTTTAATTTTTATAAATTTTTTTTTTCATTTTAATGAGTTTGAAATTAATAATAAACATGAAAAATAAGGATTCTTTAAAATAAAAGAACATACGTTTGGGATTTTAGTACATTTAATTCCTTTAATAAAAGAATAATCGTTGGAACTTTTCCATCTCTGAATCTCACCAAATAATGGGATTATTTTTTTAAAATATTGAAGAGATAGTGAGAATGAAAATATGCGAGTGTGAGAAAAAACGCAGAGAAATTAAATTAAGTTTTCTGCAGCATCAGAGGTTAATCACAACTGGGTCGATTGTCGACCGACGACAGCAAAAGTCGTCACGATTAATTTAAATTCAGCGACAATCGACCGTCGACATTTGTTGACGTTTAGAAAAAAAGGAAAGCAAAACAAGAATATGGTTGTATTTGTTTCACCACAATTCTTCACCAATTCAATTGGTCTTTCACTAATTCTTGTTGTTTTATATTTTATTGTATTTAATTTTGCTTTTTTGCCGTAAATTATGTATTTTAAATTTCAATTATATTTCTTCTGTCAAAAAAATAAATTTTTTGTAAACAAAGTACGAATTTTTGCAACTCTAATACGAATTTCTAACAACTCTGTTCTCATGGCAATCTTTAATTAGTTAAAAATATGGCAACAATTTGACAAATATTTTAAGTATGTATTAGTGTGTCGTCACGAAAATAGAATAGATTCTATTCCGACGACAAATCGCCTGACGACATGCCGACATTTTGCTTCCCATACAAAATATATGAAAAAGCAACTCTCGTTTTCGTTGTCGACCCAGTTCTGATTAATTTCTCATTTTTAATTAATTTTATTAACTTTTCCTGCTATTTTTACTGGTTTATTTGTATTAGTGTGCGATTAAATCCCTCGACTTTAACTTGCTTCAAAACCCGCAGTTAAATACTCTCGATTTTATATCACGATAAAATCTACTCAAAGTTGCCGCTTTAGGAATCTATGGCGAATATTGAAGCAATAAAATCCCAAGGTTAAATCTAGAAGTTCTCGACTTTAGCGCGTCGGGAGGATTTAATCGTAAACTGAACAAAAAACAAAAAAATCCATAAGTACTATACACGAAAGTTTTCGTATATTGTATGAAATATTTCGTAGCTTCACACCACGTAATTTTTTTTCGTGTAATATTCAAAAGTTACAAAATTTTTATGTGCAGTTTAAGAAATATTTTTTATATTTTATGAAAGAAGATTGTTGTTGTTTCGCACCACTAAAATCTTTTGTGAAATATACGAAATTACGAAACTTTTTTGTGCATTTTACGAAATATTTTTATATTTTATGAAAAAATTTCGGTGTTTCGCACCACGAAAATCTTCAGTAAAATACGAAAAACCTATGAAATTTTTTCGTAAAATGTTGTGTGGATTGTTTTCAGTGTAAATGTAACAGCCCAATCATAAAAATACAAATGGAAAAGCGGTGGCAAAGCACTTTCACAGGTGGTATAAGTACTGGCAAAAAGTGCTTTCCCATTTCCAAAATGATAACATCATTAGATAAAAAGGACCAGCTGTTCAAAAAGCGCCAGAAAAGCACTGCACAAAAGCATACCTTTCGATTCAACGATTGAATCGTCTCGCCTTTGTACCTTTCGAAACCCATAATTAAATGATGTACCTTTAGCTGAACTTTCCCTTTTACGAATCAGCGTTAAGTAAATATGCATACGTTAAGTCGACTGAAGTTAAAAAAAAATTAATCGAATGTATGGCAGCAAAACATTTTAGGAATTAGCGCGAAGAAGTTACGTGTATGCTTTCGCCTAAAACACATTTCTGTGTACTTTGAGTTTTTTGTTATAAGTTAACGTATATAAGGCGAAAACACACATTTTTTTTTATTTTCAGAAATTTAAAATCAAATTGGTTTCAACTTTTTATGACTAGAAATTCATTATGGTATTTTTTTTGAGTTTGGCATATTTTGAAACTGTCTATTAAATTACTTTAACTTTGGTATCTTTAAAGTTCACTATCCTATTCTTTCGGCTTTACTTCTAGAAACTCTTTGTGGAACCAACCAACCATTTAAGCCTCTCGACTTTCGTTACTTTAGCAATGATTATATTCTCTGGACTTTTTTACTTTTAAAAGTCCACGATCGAAACCACTCGACTGTGTTATCTTAAAAAAACCTTGATTGGATTCTCTCGAATTTGTGTACTTTAGAAATCCACTTTGAAACCTGTAGTATCATCAGTTTAGTATCCGAATTAAACCGCATTAAAACCCTTTTAATTTTCGTACATATTATGAAATGCCTTTTTGTTTATCATCCCTGCCACAGATACAAAAACAAGAAAACCTAAAGCTTTATTTTTTCTTTCTTGATTTTAATATGCTTTCGTGTAAACTTTTGTGTTTGCGTGTGCTTGTTTGTGTGTGTGTGTGTGTGTGCAATTGAGTGTGTGAGTTTTTCCTTCATCAAGGACCTGCAAATAATTAGCATACCCTCAACTTAACTGTGAATTCTACTCGACATATAGTGTTAATTACTCAGTCGCCCAAAAATTGCAATGATAAATGTTGAAAATTATTTAAATTGTCGTTTCTCTTTTTTATGGGAAAACTTAAGATTTGTTCTTTTTTATGCTTTTTGTAATGCTTTTACATTTTAAATAGCTTCAGAGTTGATAAAACGATAAAGTACAAGAAAAAAGTTTTTGGTTAAAAAAAGAAAACTTTTTTTTTTTTTGTGATGAAACAATTAATTATCTAAAGTTCATAAAAAGAAATACTTTTGAATAGTTGATTAAATAATGTGGTCAATTTATCTTTTCTTTTGTAGGCATTGTGACTTTAATTTGGAAAATAATCAAAGATTTTAAAGTGTTTGAAAATTAAAAAGTAAAATGTTAGGGCAATGAAAGCGATTACATAAGTTGAGTTTAAATTTGAAATTTTCAAAAAAAATTCTGACTTAAGCAATATTCGAGACAAAAATCTTAATAATGGATTTTTTTTAACAGATATTTAGGGCTGGTTTTATAGTCAGAACTAAGAAATATTTAGGTTTTAAATATTTTTTAAGTTAGAAATCTTAATCCAAATTTATATATTTGGCATTGAAAATCTACTATGGAACAAATATTAAAATTTTAATTTATCGCTTTATTTAGGCGATATAGCACAACAGAGGTTGTAGACGTATCTAGAAACCCAGTAGTCAAATAATTTCGGTTTTTCCTATAAATAACACTATCAGTAAAATAAAGTTACGTACCGAAAATCGTTGATCAGTTGTTGTTATTTCAGAAGTTATGGCGATTTTCGAAATTTGGCGAATTTGGCACTAAACATCAATAGATTTTGGCTAAATTAGTTCTGCTTGCTACACTCTCAGAACAATTCCGTTGTGGCAACGGAATTTTTTGCCAACCGAATTGATTGTGTTGCTGCAACCTCGTAATTCGGTTGCAGCAAATAATTTCACTGAAATACTATTTGAATAACTAACAAATTCTGACTGCACAAGTTCCCTGAGTGTACATATCAATCGGTGTTTCCATAACGCATTACCTCACCAAAGTAAAGTAATATAACAGGGCTACGAACCAAAAAGCTATAACAAACTCTCCATCAGATGGCGACTGTTCTAAAAGTCAACACCTCGGGCAATTACAGTGTTGCCATATTTCATCTCTTCTCTATCCCCCTTTCCAAAGGAAGCAACACGTTAATTAATTGGAAGAATTACCCAGGGGTATGGCATCACCAAAAAATGAGTTATAAAAAAATAGTTATCACTAGATGGCACTTTGTAAAAAAAATTGACAATTTTCTTTTTTTATTGAAATTTAAATAATAACAAACAACAAAGGAAAAAATACAAACACATATTTAAAATTTTATTATTTGAATATATTCCGCGTTGTTTTTTCCTTATTTTGAGCAGTTTTCAGCAGTTTTTAGGTTTTGAAATATAGGCTCAGCTGATACTAAACTGATACTAAATAGTTGCTCAGGTAATACTAAATATCAGCGCCCTCTATCGGTGAGTAGTTTAAGTTTTGATTTCCTATCTCTATAATTAATAGTCTCTGGAATTACCTAAGAGCTGCTTCTCTTAAAAAAAAAAATAAAACAACAAGGAATGTTTTCCAATGGGTTCTCTCCGAATTTAATGAAATTTGTGTGTATGATGGAGGAGAAAAACTAAGAGATACATATTTTTTTAGCGTCCCAATCTCACGTTTAAAGCCACATTCACAATGATAGAGTATCCCACTCTGCAGACTGGAGTGTACTAAAATAGAGATGGCAGGATACAAAAAATATGTAAGTGCGAAAATGAAAGGAACAGAATTCATTCTGCAGAGTGGAGTACTCTATCATTGTGAATGTGGCTTAAGGATTAAAATCAAATCAAAATCATATTTTTCTATGAAAACATGTCTGAAATTAGAGAAATTTTGATTCATTTTCCACAGCGAAAAAATAGAAATTTTAATATTCATTTTGCCCATTGCAAGGAAACAGTGTTGGAAATTATTTTAAATAGTGGTGAAAAAAGTTGGACATGTTTTGTATAGCGTCTCCGAAGAAGCTTTCGTTCGATATCCAAATCTTTATTTCTCTGAAATTATAAAAAAAAAATAAACTAAAAAGACGAAACCTTTGGTAAGTTTTGAAAACACTTTTTAACCCCTAAATATGAGATGGCTCGCTAAAATAAAAGACGTGTACATTATTCTTTTCCCTCTATCACATATTTGAATATCATAAGAATAGAACCCATTGGGATACCTTGCTTGCAAGAAGGTATTCCTTAGTTGATCGGTATACTATGAGCTGGAACTACACCCATTATTTTTGGTAGTCAATATAGCCTGTTACACAGTGTAGTATACACTAATAGAAAAAAATCTGTAATAAATTTAGTTAAAACTACTAAAAATTAGTTAAAAATGTTGCTGCAGAAAAAAATTGCTAAATTAGCAGATTATTTTTGCTATATATTAGTAAGATAAGAACAGCAAAAATAAAATTCTTAAATATACAGAATTGTAGTTATATTTGAGTTAAATTTTTGTTAATAGAAAATAATAAATTAAGCTGCTGAAATCAGCAAAAAATTTTGCTGAATACCCGGGTAAAAAACTTAATATGGTATCATACATAATTATATCTTTTTTGATAAATCCCCATATACAACGACATACAACTTGATCCGAAAAATGGGTCATCTAGATGTGTCTAATTATATCAAATTAGATATAATTTGATACAGTTTGATCCGAGATTTGTCCATATCCAGGACATCAAATTATATCTAATTCGATATAAAAATATCTGATTTTATAAAATTTTGTCTGATAGTAGGCATACTTTTTATGCATACCAGCTATTAAATTGAAATTGAAATGTCTATGGTTTTAACAATTTTGAAGACCCAAATTTTAAAACATTAAATAAAAATTTATTTGAATACTTTTGTATTTTGTATTATTTGGCTATGGAGTAATTAACTCTGAATTTGCAGATAACTAAATTTGATGTTGAACTATATATTCATTTGTATTGGATTATATAGAAAGTTATATAAAATTAAAATATATTTTTACTACAACGACACATACAGTGTTATAAAACTTAGTATCAAATCATATATAATCATATCGATCACTACATATAATTTCATTAGTTTTATAAGGCTTATGTAGTTATATATGGAGTCAGATTTGGGGATATGTAATAATATCAATTACCATACAAAAAATTCGTTGAAAAAATAATATCAGATGTAGTTGTATATAATGATATGTGTCTTAATGTTACTCCATTCATTGTCAGATATAGCTCAATCACATTATATATGACAATATATAACTATTTTTCTCGGGTAATTAGTAGTCTAAAAAATGACGAAAAAATTTAAAATTTTCTAAGTTTTTTTTTCGATTTTTTTTTAATTGCAAATAAAAATCGAGCCTTTTGAAAACAGTAGTTTACAAATTTTTTTAGCAAATATTTCTGTTAATTTAACAGGATTGACTGCTATTTGCATTCAACTAATTATAGCTTAAAAATAATAAAAATTTTGTAGATATAACAGTTTAATTTGCTATTTTCAAGCCACTAATATTTAGAAAAATTTTCGGCAGATTTTACATTAAAAATTGTTATTTTCAATTAACTAAACGTTAACTTAAATATAACTAAAATTCTGTAAAATCAACAGTTTTATTTTTGCTGTTCTTATTTTACTAGTATTTAGCAAAAAGAAAGAAATCTGCTAATTTAACAGTTTTTTCTGCAGCCTAAGTTTTAACTAATTTTTAGTTGCTTTATTCTGATATTCTTACAGATTTATTTCTATGAGTGTTGCGTATAATTAATGATAAGTATATTAGTGTGCTACTATTCTACATTAAATTCCTTTGACATTAATTAGCATAAATCATACACTTGCTACACCTACCTCTGTACTGTAACATTTACAAATCCGGCTTCCTTTTGATAAACCACAAACATCGTTAACTCACTTTGTATTACAGCGACTCTGTTGGCTAAAGTTATGGGAGTACTAGTGTATGTGCTTTCAAAAAAAATTTTACAGGAAACGGAAGCTTGTTAAAAAAATGCTTCTTTATTTTAAGACTTTTCTTAATAAAGCTTTATGTCTGTCATTCATTCACTCATTTCATTTATTCATTAAGAAAAGCTTATTGTAATTAACCATAATTATTTTAATTTTATTGCTGTAGTTGTTTATTTTTTTTCTTGCATTCAAAATGTTCTTTGTACAAATAAAATACTTGTACCACCAAAGAAAGATGTTTGTGTTTGTTGTTAAATTTAAGCAATTGTGTTCTTTCAGTATAAAATTTTGTGTTCTTTTTGCATTAAAAACCATTAAAATTAATTAAGTCATTTCCATTATTGTTACCAACACCATTAATTATTCTCCTCATCAGCAAGCAGCTGATTCTCATTATTGCCTCCTTAATGCAAGTATGTATTTGGTTGTTGCTGGTATTTTTCTTTTTATCATCTTTATGATGATTATATGACTTTGCGCTTCCTGTGCTTGTTATTCAATTTCAATTAAGTATAAAATGCCATTTTCTGATAAAATTTCATTAAGTATATTTCTATAGAAATAATAAAGATGATAGATATTTTGATTAAAAACATATTTTTTTTTCTACTCAGTTTAAGACATTTCCAAACATTTTCAAAGTACTTGTGATGAAGTTTTTATTTTGTTGTTTTTTTTGGCAAATACTTTTGCGTAAGAATTGTGTTAAAATAGGAATTGAAGTGGTTTTCTTTTTATTGACAACTGAAACTTTTAAAACAAATATTTGTTTGTATGAAAATAGTTTGTGTTTAAAGAGAAAATCGTCGCTGCTCCTAAGAAAATAGCTATCTATTTTTAAAAATTAATTGTAGGATACCAAATCACCTCATATCTTTTTGCCCTAGCTATAATTTATGGAATTATTTCTTTTATAGGTGCACTAAAAAAAAAAAGTCAGTAAAGTCAGGAGCGTGCTTGCAAAAAAGTTGGTAATTTTCGCAAAAGGGGTTTGCTAAAATAGACTAAAAAAGAACTAAAAAAATTTGTAGAGAAATTATCGCAGCAGAAAGTACTGCTTGCTTGGAAGCAGTTTTGTCAGGGAAAGTTGAGCAGTGAAGCGATTGCATTATTGATGATATCATGCCTGATTTTTGTTCGAGATAGCTCGCGTAAAAGCACTTGTTTCGGGATCCGAAAAGGCATAAATTCACCGCTTTTAATTAGTGCTCCTGTTTTTCTTTTAGAATGTCGATAATTCATGCCTTCTCAGAAGTGCATATTATAAAGCTTTTCAACTATTTAAAATCATGCCTTCTCAAAAGCACAATATTCCTGCATATTTTTCAGTGAAGAGAAAATGCCTCTTATTTTTAGTAAAACTTCCTATTTTCATTAAAATATTTTTTTCCGCATTTTAAAAAATTTTGATAAAAGAACCGCAAAAATACTTAAGGAATCAAAATGTATTGCTCATTTCATGCCTTTTTGAAAAGCACAGCAAAAAGCGATGTAAACAATTAATCAACTTCGGCCTTTCATTAGTGCTGTTTACGAAGCTATACATTTTTAGAAGCGGTAAAAATAGCAGTAAGGAAGCAGTAATCGTTTTTACTGCTTCCACATTTTTGTTGGGATACTTTAGTTAATTTATTTGCTGTAAATTTTTTTTGTGATTCTTTTGAACATTATTTAGGAAACTTCGTAAAATTTAAAAATGTCCAGACTTCTACATTAGTAGAAATTTTTTTTTTTTTTTTTTTTTTTTATTTTTTTTTTTTTTTTTTTTTTATTTGCGTTTATTTACTCAAAAATTTATATTATTAACTATAAAAAACATAAAATGTCTGTCTAAATAACATAAAATGTCTGTCCTTGTATTTCACATAATCACTATAACATTTTGCTTATATGTTAACATTTTATCTTCATTAAATTTAAAATTTGTTTTTGTGTATAATTTAAATCATATTTTATCTTATTGTGTTATATTTTATGTGCATGCATCTTTTTGTTTTATGTATGAAAGACAGATACAAAAATCTTGCACGGTTGTATTTTTCATATGGCTTAGAAAAGTTGTGTTTTAAGTAGCATCTGTCTCTCTGGTTGTTGTCCGCACTATAAATATGTTTATCATCACAATTTTGATAGCAAAATTAATTACCCAAGTAAAAAAGTTTTGATATAATCATATATTATTTTATGTAATTGCATATAGTAACTTATAGTTACATATGGCCACATATGCTTTTAAATTCAAGCAGATATACTTTTATATAGTCATATGTTAGATATTTTTTCCTCAAAGGTTTTAATATGGAGACATATGTGATTTTATATTATTACATATTGGCCTACATATATATGTATGTGCTATATATAAGTACATAAAGTAACATATAAAAGACATAATTACATGTACGTTTATATATAATTTAGTATGACACTATACATAATAATATAAAACTATGTGGATCCATATAAGAAATCTTTTATAATTTGTGTTAGTTATGATTATATATTGACGAATATGAACCCATATATAACTTATAACGTTCTTTATAAAATCATCTATAATTATATATCATCCCACATAGGCAATTTTTTCAAAGTGATTTTATATAAAAATATATAAGGTGCATATAAAACCGTATTGTATTATATTTGGTTCCATGTTATCAATGATTTTGAACTAGTTTTAGGTTTAGTAATTACTAGGGATTGGCGCGTGACACGAAATGTTCGTGAGTCACGTTATTCACACGTGATCGTGAGTAATAATTACTATACTTAAGTGATTCGTGCGTGAGCGTGAGTAAGAATAACCCGTGATTGATTCGTGTGTGAGTTTATTTTTTGCATCATATGTTTTTAGTAATTTTTACTGTTTTGCGTGAGAATTTTCTGATTGTAAGTTTAATAAGTAAGTTAATATGTGCTGAGTAAAAAACGAAATGCTCGTGCGTGAGTAATTTGTTTTTTTTTTTGTTTTTTTTTTTTTTGAGCATGAGTCAAAAATGGCTTACGCACCGCACCCATAACATTAACAACACTGAAGCTTTAATACGAAATTCTCTATACTATAACGTACACTTGACTGATTTCTTATATCTTTGTTGTATATCATAATCCTATTAACTTTAAAATTTCAGTGTTGTTAACTTTATTTTAAAATTACTAAATTAAAAGAAATTTTTTTTCATGTTTATTGTACTGTCATGATAAATCTGGATAAAAGTAATGGAAGATTTATCGAAATTATAAGATCTCCAGCAGGCCTGGGGTTAATCATTACATTTTGTAATTAATTACACATGCAATTACACAATTACATGTAATTGTAATTGAAAAAAAAACTCATCTATAATTACATATTCGGCCTTATTACGAGTGTCGTAGTCGTAGTCGAAACTACTCACTGAAAACTCACTAAAAACGCAACTTTTGAAAAATTTTTCAATTGGATTTCCATATATAGCACTCAGATTTAAAAAAATCCACCATGAGAGTTTCATTTCTTAATAATTTCCATTATATACAAAATCATTTTATATGGAGTCGAAAATTTCGACTACAAATTCGACACTCGTAATCAGGCCGATTATTTGTAATTGCAATTCAAAAAAGAACAATTACAAGTAATTGAAAATTTTTTTTTATTTAAAAAAATTATTTTTGTATGTATATTGTTAGATATGGTCCTATATAATATGATAAAAAGTATAAGGTTTATATTTAGATATAATTGTATCAAACTATGTCCACTTTTATAACATTTTATATAATTTTATACAAAAAGATATAATTTGATGTAATTGGATGAGGACAAAATTCGGATACAATTGTATCGAATTGCATAAAATTGTATCAAATTGTACCAAATTGTATACAATTGTATACAATTCGATACAATATGATACAATAAGACGTTCTCATTTTTCGGATATAATTATATCTAATTACATAAAAGATTATATATAATTAAATATAACTTCATATGGCTCCATATCATTTTTTTTTACTTGGGTAGTAAAACATTAGTTCAAAATTAGTAAAGTGCTAAAAAAATTAAACTAAAACTTTTGCTGAAAGACATACAATAATTTTAGCAAAAAAGTTGCGGAAAACTAGAATACTTGACGTGTTTTTTGTTTGATTTGGTATCATACAAGTAAATTAAAGAGAATAAAAATTAAAAAAATTCGATAAGGCCAGCAGGATAGAATATGTATTTTTGGGTCCCGCCACAGACTCATCTTCAGTATCCATGCCTTTATGGGTTAATAATTGATAATGATCTTTTAATATTGACTGCGAAATAAATAAACAAATGTAAACACAACTCAATTAGACTAACATCAACATAAACTGGCGAGCTAAAAAGAGTGCATATCAGTACTTGAGGAAACTTTTAAGTTCAGGCATAAAAATATCACAAACCAAAAGTTTCGCTTAATCTAATTCTGGCCTCAGAAATGCCCTTCCATATCAGACTTTCGAGCTATATGAACGGGAAAAACTTAACTTTTCTTCAAAATATTTCGTATCGTACACTCAGATAAAAAAGTTATTAAAAAATTTTATAAACATTTCCAATCGCACTTTAGTATATTTATACTATTATTTAGTACAATTTTTTTTTATTAATCAGTTTTGCTATTCTCTTACAAATTACGGATTTTTTTTACTAATTTTCGCTGCTAACTTCAGCAAAACATTTTACTAATTTTTCAAAATCGAGTGCTAAATTTAGCAGAAAAATATACTAATTAAAAAATTTAATTTACAAGTATTCGTTGATTTTTTACAATTCTTGTTTAGTTTATATTTGTTACTATTGATATATTATATTGTATCTCCAATGCATAAAAAGGTAATAACTGAAGAACCGTTTGCAATTTTGACTCCAAATTTCAAGTACGATGAAGTAATTATACGCTTGTTACAATTGAAAGAAAAGTTTTTTTTATTAATTTTTTTTTAGTACACTTTTTTGCTAATTTCAGCAGATTGATTTTAAATTACAGTTTACAGCAATTTACTGAAATTTAGTAGCTGCAACTAATTATTTATACTAATTTCATTGTACTAAAATTATGATATTTAGTAAGTTACACAGAGAGAATTCCATGGACGAGTTTCAATGAAATTTTTTCACTAAGCTAATGAAGTATTCTTCACAATAGGAATGAAAAATTTCTTAAACTCTATGAAAAAGCTTCATAGTTTTAATGAAAATATTTTTAATGCAACTTTTTCATTAGTCTTATTAAATTTTTAATAAATAATATGAAATTTTTCATTAACTTTCATGAAAAATTGCATTAATTTAATGAAAAGTTTCAATGGACGAATTCCAGTAACAATTCATAGATCTAATGCAAAAATTCATTGATATCATGCAGATAATTTTCTCAGTGTAGCAGCAAAATTTCAGTAGCCATTACAGACTTTTTTGGTTTCAATGGACGAATTCCAGTAACAATTCATAGATCTAATGCAAAAATTCATTGATATCATGCAGACAATTCTCTCAGTGTAGCAGCAAAATTTCAGTAGCCATTACAGACTTTTTTGGTTGAGTGTAGTTCGTTCATGAATGAAACAACTCTATTATACACACGAGTAAATTAAATAAAAATAATTTTCTTGATCAAAGTATCTTCCAGAAATATGTCAGGTTTCAAAATACATCGATTTGTCGAATTATAATGGTTTATTAGTTTACAATGGAGAATGGAGAAAGTAGTCAATTGTGGACTCATAAAAAAATTTCACAATACACTGAACCAAAAACATCGGTGAAATCAACTAAAATGCACATTCAATTGATGAATGGGTGATCACTGGACCGTACCTCAAAAAAAAAAAAGTTCGCCGTACACCCTCCAATCTGAATTATTTTTGCAAGGCGATTTAAAAAAAAAAAAATTTTTTTTGCCGAACGTAGGGGTCGCCTTTTTCAATTTTTCGTTATAGCTTCGGCATTTAAAGTTGGATTTTAAAGTGTGATAAACCGATTTTTTTTTGCCTCGACGAGACCAGTGTTTTGCTATAAAGGAAAAATCGAACGAAAAAAAAATTTAAAAAGCGACCCTACGTTCGGCAACCAATATATAAAAAAAAATTTATACTGGGTTTATTGAAAAACTTCCTTAGCAAAAGTTTAATGATTTTTTGTGAGCTTTAATTTTCTGACATTAGGGTTGTACATTTGGGTGGTAGCAACTGAGATCTGGTGGGTAACTACTAGAACGGGATACTTGAGATCAATTGCCTTAGAGCAAAGCACTCGTCTCCTCGGAAGAAAAACACCGATGTATCATACTTTAAGATCCGACTGTAAATGCCAAAGATATAACGAAAAATGTAAAATGGCAAAAAAAAAATAAAAAAAATTTTTTTTGAAACCTCCTTGAAAAAATACTTCATATTGGAGGGTGTTCGTCGTACTTTTTTTTTTTTTGCCTGTAAGGTGGTACGCTCTTGTAATCACTATACAACTAACAAAACCTGTACGTCATAACACATTGTTTAGTACATTTATATTTTAACAAAAAGACGTTTTTTAACGTTTAACTATTTTATGTGATGTTAGCTTGACAAAATATCGTCAAACGTATAAACAAAAATTGGTTATATTAACAATTATATTTAATCAAATAGAATAATTTTTTGTTGTTTTACCAATGCAGTTTATTCAATTGAACAATCCATATTATTTAATTAATTCATATTTTATCGATTCATTATTAATTTTTAGACTTACATTTTACTATTTTTTATATTTTACCAATTTCAAATTATAAATATACGTCTTTGTTATAATGAAGTCGATAAAATATAAAATAATAATGAAATGCGAGTATAAAATTAAAATTATAATATAGCACATATTCAACACACTTTATTTAAAACACATGAAATATTTTATGGATAAAAACATATAAATTTATTTATTTAAATTAATAATTCAAATATATTTTATATACTTCACATAAATAATATAAAAATGAATGACAGAAATTAAAATTTACAATTTAGTTGATAGAGTTTAAAATTACATAAATTTATTTAAATTAAAATTAATAAATATTCACTTAACAAGTTACTGAATTTGTTTATTATTAATACTTTGTTAATTAATATTTCTAACTATCACAAATGGCTGTCACATGCTAGCACGAGGAATGACGCGAAAAAACTAACCACACTAAACATTTTCTACAGATTTAATACTTTTTTTCAAACTGACGAAAAATTATATCAAATTAACATAACTGCCTTTTTAACAAAATTTTTTAGAGTTAACAAATTAAATTTTGTTAATAAATTGACAAAAATTCATCAAAACAACAATTGCTTCCTAGAGAATTTTTGACGGCAATAAGTATGTACATTTAAAAAAGACTTAAAGCTAAAGTTGGACTTAATAAATCTAAAGATCTGGACAGAAATGCTAAGAAGAATGTTGATGCTAAAAAGAGAGCAAAACTCTGTATTACATTTTGTTACAATTTTATAAATAAAAAATATGATTGTAAAACAAATATGTGGTTTTTATTCATGTCGTGTTTTTTAATTAAAAAATAAATTAAAATCAACAAATTCGATTTTTGAATTTAGCTTTGAATTTCAATAAACTGGTTTTTTGATATGGCAATATCGTTTGTTAAAATTTGCTTTGAATTGCAACAACTATGTTTGTTGGCTATTTAATTGAAATAAATTCAACAATCAAGTAACAAATGTAATGTTTGTATTGTATTTACAAAATCTATTGTAGTCGCAATTGCAATTAAAAGTTTAATTGTATTTACAAAAAGTTTAATTGTATTTACAAACTATTTTTATCTGTGTAGGAGCACGGCTAGAGCTGTACAGTTACTTGAAAATATTTATTTATGTACTAAAGTAAATATTTTGAAATATTTTTTTTTAAAATATACTTAGGAGCTCTAGTATAAATTTTTATTTATTATTTAAATCCGTGTTTAAGTATTGTAAGTAGACAAATAATTATACTTGACTTTTGAAATACTAATTTATTTTATTGACTTTAAATAATTTGAAGTGTTTGAAGTAAATAAAAAAAAGGTTTATAATACAAAGCTAAAATGTAAACATTTTGATGCAAGTGCATAGACAGTTTTTGATTCTTGTAACAGTCTTATAAGAAAAATTTTGTTGTCGTTCTGCATGTTAATTTGATTTCTAAAACTTTTATAAAAGTCAACAATGGGTCATATGAATAAAACTTAGCAATTACTTCGAAGTAATTACTTTGGGGTTAGGAATGGCTTTTAACTCCAAATTTACCAATTGGCTGGTAGAATAGCATGAAATGTAAACGAAAATTAAAAAATTAATTTTCTAGTCTACTCCCAAGCAGACTAGATTTGTGAAGTAATTGCTTAAAAAACCCTGTATTTCCCCCTATTAGTAATATCTATTTTTTATTCATATGAGCCAATATGTCTATGCATTTTGCTATTAAAATATTTGAAGTATGTAGTTAAGTGAAATCGGAGATGTTATGAACACTAGACATTTCCTTTTCATTTCCATTACATAAAGAAATGGAAATGAAAATATTTTTTCTTTATTACAAAGTTTACATTTGTTTGTTTAAATTTTTGTTTTTGTTCCCCATAACTGAGTCACATTATTGAACAATAAAAAAGAACAAACAAACAATAAAACAAAAGGGGATTTTTTTTGTAATGAAAATTTCATTATGTTCTCTCCTATTTTAGTGAGATTCTCGTAAGAGAAAAACAAATTAGGTAAACGTATATTTTTAGCAGCCTAATCCATGTTTTGGGTTTAAAAATTGAGGTCAAAAATGATTAATTTTTTCGTTTTAAATTTATTTCTTAAGATTTAGAAGAAGAATAGGCAAATTCTGTATAATATGGTAGCTTTTTTGATGACGGTGTACAAAACATGTTTGAACCTGGCCAACTTTTACTGTTATTCAGTTATGGTTTTTTTCAAATGGCACATTTGTATGGGAAATGTTGTTGGTTTTAGTTAAAATGTACATATCTATAATAATGCCTATTTAGTGTAATCTTAGCTTTCTCCCATATTCGTTACTGTTTTTCTTTAAGACATTTTTTCCCATATCGCTTTTTTCACCAATATTTCAATTAAATGGCAACGCTGATTAGATAACAGGGGCAATATGGGTATACAATTTGTTATTACATTGTATAACATTCAGTGTTGCCACCAGTCAATAAAAAAATTACACAGCTGTAGGTCCAAAATTATCCAAAACTGTATGAAATTACACAAAAAAGTTAATAATTTTTTTATATTTTTCCAAATAATATACGAGGCCATTTAGACTAACTCTTCTGCACGTTGTAGGGCAGAGTGAAAATATTTTGGAAATAATATAGTGATTTCTTACCGGCTAGTTGGATTACTATGAAATTTCTAGCTTCGAAGTCAAAGCAATTTCGATCTTAAGTTTTCCGGCCGAGCCCACAGTGCCACCAAACTAGACCCCCTTGAGCATTGTGAAAGTCTGCCTGAAATTTTGCATTTTTTCAATAACCTGGTCCAGTTTTCTGCAGAGCCAAATCAAAGCCAATTTTTATGAAAAATATTGGTATGTTTGGAAAAAAAATATTCTATTAACTAAAGAAAAATTAAATGCAATATATTTTTCAGGCTTTAAATAGTGAATTATATGGTGTCATTCAGAGTTAAAAGAAATCCTTCTAGGTTAACTATTTCTAAAGTGCTGAATTATTTTCAAAATATTTTGATTCTGAACCACTGTGTTGAGTTAAAAACATTTTTCTGTAGTCATGGAAATTTCACTCTGTCGCAGCATTTTCAAATGGTCTTGCCATCCAAGAGAAAAGTAGTTTTTTATCATGAAGTTTGAACAATATATTAGCAAAACATCAACAATATACGGGGTTAGAAATAGAAATTAAATATATTATTATTAGGGCAACCAAAAAAAAGCCCTAAAAGCAATATTTTAAGCTCTTAAAAAAAAGCTCGAAAAAACTGTAAAATAAGCAGTTAAAATGCAAAAATAAGCCATTAAACTTCATCACTTCTTCATTAAAATCCTCATAAAATTTATATTTTTTGTTTAATACAATGCCACATTCCTTGGAACTTCAGGAACCAGACAAAGTTCTGACATTCTTAAATTTATTTTCATCAGGAGATGCATTAAAGAATTAAATGTGCTTAAATCATTTTTGCCTAAGGAAATCGTCATTGCCATATTTTTACTATTAGAATTCAGATTGAAAAAATAAAAAGTTTATTTTAACAAGAGATTTTTTAATTTAAAATAAATTTAGAAAAACAAATTTTAAATAAAAAAATTTATGTCGACTTAAAATAATTTTAAAAATGACTGATTTTATGAAAAAAGCAAAAATATGCTGTATTTTCGTATACAAAAGTTAAAATAAGCTTATTTTTCAAAGAAAATAGCAAAAATAAGCCAATATTTACAAAATAAGCAAAAACAAGCAAAATTAGATAAAATAAGCAAAAAGAGCTCTAACAAATATAGCTTAAAATTCTTATATTTTTAACATCAGAACTTGTATTTAATCTAAACTGTTCTATCTCTTTTAATAAAAATCATGCCCCGTCTTCTTTTTGGTTGGCCTAATTATTATATATTAGGGGTTCCCCATACAAACATTTCAAAAAATCACCATTTTTGGCACTTTACATGAAAAAATGTTTGTGTGGGATGTGTCCCATGCCAGTGCCACACCCCCTAGGGTCCGCCCTCCAAAGTTAGTGGGGGTTAAAAAATTACCATTTTTGACACTTTACATGAAAAAATGTTTGTGTGGGGAACACCCCAGAGGGGTTCCAGGGGGTGTGCCACTGGCATGGGTGGGTCGGCCCTCCAAAGTTAGCGGGGGTCGGTCTAACATTTGGACTCGATTGGGGCACTCTAAATGGGTCAAAGTGGGATTTTTCAAAATTTGGGACATCAAAAGTCGGGCATTCAGAATTCGTTTTAGAGTTATGGTTCCTCGGGCAAAGTTTCTTATTTGGATCCCCAGAATACGATTTTCCTTGTCACTTGGGCGATTTTTAAATCGACCCACCCTAATATATATAATGGCAATTAGAAAAAAAAAACGCTATGGTGTCCAAATGGCACCCTAGTAGCTTAAGTGTTAATTAAAATTCCAGCCTTTATCTGTTTAATATGAATTGCAAGTATTTTAACAAATATTTTTAGTTCACTTTACCAACAGCATTTCTGGTTTAAAATAGATTCGTCACCGCAAATTTAATATTCTTGATTGACTTTTTTAAAAAATATCCCGTACTCGTATAAAATGTTTTAAAAATTTTACTTAATTTGCATTAAAGTAATTTTTAACTTTGTCGTATATAAATATGTATACTATAAAATACTGCATTATTCTCATTTATTAATACAACATATTGTAATTATAACATTTATGCAACATTTTATTTTCAATTTAATTTTATTAATATGTTTAATAAGTTATTAATAATGACTACTTACAGTAAATTATTTAAATCATACACTTTCGTAATTATTAAAACGCACATTAACATTTTTGTTTTAATTTTATTATTCTCGTTACAGATTGTTTACTGCAGTAATAAATAAAAAATGTAACTTTTATATTACTTAATATCAGTTTTTTAAATCCAATTCAAATTTTATTTATACCTAATTACTACGCATCAAATATTCATAATATTGCATTGAAAAGTAGAGTAATGCATAAATTTTTTTACATGCTGTAGAGAGTAATATAATGTTAAACATACCATTCTTCATAAATTAATTGGTTTATAAAAAAATTTGCTTTAAAAATAGGTTAGTGTAAAAATAGTTTCTTCTAAAAGATTTTGAGATTATATTATTGTTCGTTTACCTCCCAGCAAAATAAAAATTGGAAGTAATGCTTTACAAACTACTTCTTTTACTGCTTCAGAAATATCCTTTAGTGTATTTTTATAGCTTTTTTTAGAAGTATTTCTGAACAACTTCAAAAAATCACTTCTTTCATTGCTTCCAAAGTATCCGTTATTACATTTTTACAGTTTCTTTATAATTACTTCTAAACAACATCCAAAAAAAAAAATCACTTAAGTACACTCATAGAAATAAATCTGTAAAAATAGCAGAAAAAGCAAAATGTTAAAAATGATGCTGCAGAAAAAACTTTTAAATAAGCAGACTGCTACATACACTTATAAAAAAAAGTTAGTACAAAAGTCTGTTAAACGTGTTCTGATTAAATTGAACTAATTTTTCTGTTATTTTCTCTAAAAAAGTCCGCACAAATAGGTAAAAATTCTGCTAAAATAACAGAAAATAGTACATGTATTTGCGCCAGCACAATTTTGACCTATTTGTACGTACTTTTTTTCATGAGTGTACTATTCAAATAAGAACAGCAAATATAAAACTGTTAAATTTACCGAATTTTAGTTATATTTAAGCTAACTTTTATTTAATTGAAAATGACAAATTGTACTGTAAAATCTGTAGAAAATTTTGCTAAATATTAGTAGACTAAAAATAGCAAAAAAAAAAACTGTTACATCTACAAAATTTTTGTTAATTTTAAGCTAAATTTAGTTCAATGCAAATATGAAATAGTCACATTATAAACAAGGCCTTGCGTGGGTGAGATGGCTAAGCTATCGAACACTAATATAGTTACATTTGTAATGTAGGAGTGCATGGGTTCGATTCCTACAGCCGACAGGTTGTTGAAAAAAAAATTATCATATAGAGAAATCTGACAATAAAATATAAACAATAATAAAATTTAATGGAAAATCACTGATGAAGCCTGTCCATAATAAAAAAAGGCAGAAACTAGATCTAGTCTGATTTGCAAATTAATAATGTTTTTGAGAAAAAAATGTTTATTCTTCTTCTTAACCTCAAACCTACTAAAAGCAAATAACACTCTATTCTGCTAAAATCAGCAGAAATATTTGCTAAAAAAATTGTAAACTGCTGTTTTCAAAAGGCTAGATTTTTATTGTATTAAAAAATGAAATCGAAAGAAAAACTTGGAAAATTAAAAATTTTTAATTGATTTTTTAGGCTACTAATTATTTAGCAAAATTTTTGCTGATTTTAGCAGGTTAATTTGTTCTTTTCTATTAACAAAAATTTAACTCAAATATAATTAAAATTCTGTATATTTAACAGTTTTATTTTTGCTGTTCCTATATTACTAATATATAGGAAAAATAATCTGCTAATTCAGCAGTTTTTTGTGTGCAGCATCATTTTTAACTAATTTTTAGTAGTTTTAACTAAGTTTTTTACAGATTTTTTCTATTAGTGTAGGATACTAGATGCCTATTCCTACCTGTGACGAGTTGTGACTGTCATAAGATCATTTTTATGACTGAAAATCACAAATTTTCTAACAAAAAGACAGTGAAATTCAAGCAATTCAAATTTTATTTGTCAACTATATGAAGGTGACAAAATTCGGTAGTTAGATTGTCAGTTTACTATGAAAACTTGTCAATTTAACTACCGAATTTTTTCGTTAAAAAGTTACAGAATTGACCATCAGCTCTTAGATTTTTTTGAAGTTTTCAAACAAACATTTGAGTAAATATATTTATTGTGACTTTGCAACAACAACACAACCAAGAGTCACAGATTGCAATTGTAGGTCCGATATTTTTGATTCACAAAGAATAGTACTAACTTATAATAACTCTGCTAATGTAGGGACGCATTGTAAACAAATAATTGTTTACTTTTATATGCAACAATATATGGTGTATATTTTACGAGGTATCCAACGCACTATGGAGTATAAAATATGTGAAAAATGTTAAAATTTACTATATAAAGATATTTTATAAATTAAAGAACAGCTTGCTTTTAAATTAAAGTTTATTTATTTTGATATTTAAAAACTGGCAACAAGTTAACTAAATAAACAATTTTAAAATCGAGATGCCTGTTTGCAAAAGTTGAGTTGAGTCCTAGCAAGATTCTTAGCAAGAATCCAACAACATTAGTTTATTTGAGGAAAACTTTTAGTTCTGCAGTTAGCGGACTTAAAATTCCAGACAATTTTAAATTTTATTTTGAATTTTACTATTTTCCGGAATAGGACAACCATTTATATGTAAGCCAGAAAAAGAAATATACTAGCCCATAGTGAAATGCCTTACTCTACAAGCAATTACATTAGGGTGTCCCTACATTTCACAAAGTTGTTGAGTCGTTTTAATTCCACTCAAGCGATGCGAAGTATTTAATTGATTATGGGAAAATAATTAAACAATTTTTGAAGGGTACTTACAGAGAAACCTCTATAAGCATTTGATGTTTGACATTTGGCAAACAAAAGTAATTTGTTTCTTGTGAAATAGGAGAAAAATTGCTAAACAAATTTTGGTGCTTCGATTTTGGTCCATAACTGCACTTTTGGATTATTGTTATCTACAAAAAGCAAAAAAAAAATTATATTTTTGTACAATACCTAGTAAATTTTTCCATTATTTCAAAATATAAAATAATGCGTTACCAATAATAATTTATTGTTATCATTATTTCAAATATAAAATAATGTTGTATACTTTTTATAAATTTTATTTGAAAATCAATTTTTAGACCCATTATTTTTGCCAATACTGGTAAGCATATATGTAGCGACATATTTTTTGATTTTTCGTCTGCTGGTGTGTAAGAATACAAAAGTAATAAGAAATATAATAAGAAAAGTAACATATCTGGTATTGATTTTCTAAACTGGGTGGACTAGCCAGACATAAACGCAGCATTCTTTCAATTAGTCAAATGAGAATAGATCATTTCGTATTTTGATTTTAGTCTCTTTTTGTGTACATTGAACACATAAAAAAAGGAAAATGTAGACCGAAATTCTATTGAGAATTGTTTTTCCCAAATTTCCAATTAACTCAATTGGCTTCTGGAAAGCTAATATTTAAGTGAAGTTTTCATAATGACTTATCCAATTTTGACTTCAATCGGTGGGTTTCTATCTATAGTGTCTCGCTCAGTCCTCGCCACATTTAAAAAAAAGAGAGTTTCTCATGTATTTTTCTCTTTGCCATAGTTTGGTGTAAATTCGCTAATTACACTATGGAACATTTTTGGGATTATTGTCTGGGGGGTGAGAAATTCCAAGTCAGGGTGATGGTACTAGGTCAGTATAGTAAAACCCTCAAAGGGTTTGGCGTTCGTATGTGTCATTTTTTTTTATGACCTTTTAAATTTTTTCCTTATCTTGATGTTTTTTCGCTTAGTTGTAACATTTTGGCAAAAACGTAGTTTAACATAACTCGAGAACCACTTGTCCGATTTTGATGAAACAAATTTAGAAAAATTTAGAATTACAATTTCTCTAATCTGTTTCTATACCGTTTTCCTATATGTGCAACACTTTCGAAGTTAAAAATGAATGTATGAAGGGAAAAAAGTATTTTTTGCCCAAAAATTTAAATATTTTTTTTTAAAAATTCATAAAAAATCCAAAATGGAAAAAAGTGCCAAAACTAATTACTTTCGCGTAAAGTCACATAACTCATGAGCAAAAAAAGGCATAGATCATGAAAATCGATGCACGCGTTTCTCATTTATTCACAATTAGGTAAATGTATGAATTTCAAAAATTTGCTCCAGATATGCACAACATTATTTGGAGAAAACATTGACACTCACAAGCCGAACTCTCTCATATTTTTCTACTGTACTAAAAGAGAAATATTGATGTGGCAACACTGGTTCTGTAATGTTCACATAAAACATGCATTGTCATTATACTTCTTCTCTTTCTCACACTGGTTCTGTGATTTTTGTCATTCAACAAGTGCCGACGAACGCGAACAGTAAAAGTGATTTTTCTCCAGTTTTTTAAAAGTGAACAAAAGAGAACAGAATATGGAACTGTGCAAGCCAGATAAAAATAGCTTTTGCTACTGCTGTGGCCAATATGTCTCAACACATAAAAAAAGGGGAAATTTCAGTACTGATTTTGTTCAAACATACGAGATGTACTTCAACCAAGCTGATTAAAAGTGACGCATTCAACAATATTTTGATTGACGCTGAATTGAATGCATGGCAGGCAATCAAAGAAGTAATAGAAGGCTTGTTGGGAAAGCATCTTTCTAACAACTACGATGTTTCTGTCGCAAGGATGTTAAGAGCATTCTCGGAAATTGGTGTCCACATGTCCTTGAAAATCCATTATTTACATCATCATCTGGACTACTTCAGCAAACAATTGGCTACCGAATCTGATGAACAAGGTGAACGCTATCATCAAGTTGCTATGCCATTTGAAATGAGGTAATACTGATTTTTTATTTTTTCAAACTCATTTTAATAAAACAAAAACTTACAGATATAGAGGCAAAAAGTCGCCGAGTGCAATAATTGCGGAAATTTGCTGGTGGAGTAAGTTAGTGTGGCAAGACAAGGATGATCTTGATGATAAAGAATTTTCAGGAGATGCAGAAGGGCCAACAGTGGAGTCACACATTGACATTATGTGTGGTTCAGAAACTGATGATAGCGATGAATGCGATGCCACTAGTCCCGAACAACCACCATGGAAAAAGTCTAGGCAATATTTATTAAAATAAATAAAAATAAATAAATAAAATAAAAATAAAAAATTATAAAAATGTTTACTTAATTTTTTTAGTAGTTTATGGCCAGAAGTCTGGAGTTATTGGGGAAAATTTATGAAAAAGGCGATAAATGACACTTTTTTGAATAAAAACAAATATCAATATTCTTGTCAAAATGGGATACCTTCACTTAATTGTAAATAAAAGCAGAACGCGTTAAATTTTGTTTATAGGTTATGTGACTTTACATGAAATTAATAACACTTGATCCTTTTTTCCGTTTTGGATTTTTTATGAATTTAAAAAAAAAAAAATTTTAATTTTTAGGCAAAAAAATATTTTTTTTTCTCCACAAATTTATTTTTACCGGCAAAACTATTGATTATAAAGAAAAACGTTATATGAACGGATTAAAGAAATTGTAATTCTAAATTTTTCTAAATTTGTTTCATCAAAATCGGACAAGTGGTTCTCGAGTTATGTTAAACTACGTTTTTGCCAAAATGTTACAACTAAGCGAAAAAACATCAAGATAAGGAAAAAATTTAAAAGGTCATAAAAAAAATGACACATACGAACGCCAAACGGTTTTACTATACTGACCTAGTACCATCACCCTGACTTGGAATTTCTCACCCCCCAGATTGGCTGTTGTACTGTGTTATCGATAGAATCGTGAGTAGTATATTTTCTCTATAAAGTAAATAGTGTTTGCTAAATTTTTTATACAACTTATTTATAAATTTCTTTGTTTTGCTTTTTAACCTGTGTTTTAAAAAAGTTCTTAATATGCAGTTAAACAAAAATTTATTTGTCTCTTTGTTAAGTCGAATAGAGGATATTATGAATGCAGAGTACTACACTGCACCCAAAGACATAAGTAAAATCAACATAAAAATGTTGTCACTTTTTGATGAAATGAGTTGTTAAAACAATATCTTTTTTATTCAAATTGATGTGTGATTTTTTGGAATCAACTATTTTTTTTAAATGTATCTACTTATTGTCATCAAAAATACTGTACAAAGCAATTCTTGTTTTGATAAATTTTTGTTTTATTAACGAAATTTAGTTGCCTATTTAAGACTGAAAGTCACAACTTTCCATACAAAACAACAATAAAATTTAAAAAAATCGAATTTTATTTGTCATTGTTATGATTGTATCGATACCAGGTCTTAATTTTTTATAAGTTTTCAAACAAAAATTTGAATAAATATAATTTATTATGACTTTGCAACAACAAACACAAGAGAAATATAGTCACAACTAAGAGTCACAGACTTTTCGTAGGAATAGACACTTTAATTTGTTAACTCTAAAAAATGTTGTTAAAAAGGCAGTAAAGTTAATTTGATATAATATTTCTTCAATTTGAAAAAAGTATGATATTAAATCTGTGGAAAAAAAATTAGTGGGGTTAGTTTTGTCGCGTCATTCCTCGTGTTAGCATGTGAGACCATTTCATATTAATAAATTAATATGAAGTGATTTTTTTTCTTCAAAGTATTGATAATTAAGAAATTCAGTGACTTGTAGTGAATTGCTGAGTGAATATTTATTATTCTTAATTTATATAAATTTTTATAATTTTTAAAGTTTTTTATTAAATTGTAAATTTGTATTTCTGTCATTAGTTTTTATAGTCTCGTGTCTTTTTATTGAATTCTTTTAAAGCGAGGCAAACTTTTTATTTATAAGTATATAAAATGTATTGGAATTATTAATTTAAATAATATAATTTTAATGTTTTTTACACAAAGTGTTTCATGTGTTTTAAATAATTTTTATATGTTCTATCGTATATTATAATTTCAATTTTATATTGCATTATTTTATATATTTTATCAAATTCATTATAAGAAAGATTTGCTTTAAATAAATTTAAAATTGTTAAATATAAAAAATAATTAAATATAAGTTCAAAATTTAATAATGAAACTATAAAATATGAAATAATTATATAAAATGCATTGTTGAATTGAATAAAATTATTCAATTTGATTAAATATAATTGTTAACATAACTAATTTTTTTTAATACATTTGACGATATTTTGTCAAAATAACACCACATCAATAGTGAATTAATGGATAGGTTTTGTTGGCTGTATAGTGATCACTAGCGAAGACGAAATTGCTGTTTTTGCTTTTTATGCTTTTTATTGCTTGTTTTACTCATATTTGCTTCTTTTTGTTTTTTTTTGGATTTTAAATTTTTTTAGCTTTAAAATACTTTTTGCGCTCATAAAAAAATATTTTTTCTCTTAACTTTGAATTTTTTTTTAAAAACTGGTGTTTTTGCTAGTCTTTTTACTTTGGCATTTTACAATACTTTTTTGCTTTAAACACATCGGATTGTGATTTTTTCTGTCTTCCCTGGTGATCACCCATTCATCAATTTAACATGGATTTTAATTGATTTTATTGGTTCAGTGTATGATAAGATAAAACTACTTATTAAGCCTAGTATTTTGTTTGCACTTTTCCGAAAAAGTTGTCGAACTCCATATAAAAAAATGATTTTTCATCAATTTCGACTAATCGTATTAAATTATACGAATTATTAGTTATTCGTTATTCACAATTTAACATTTTCAAATATTCTAACAAATATTTGTGCAAAATTGCTCGAATTGTGTTGTATGAAAGTTTTAACTTTATCTGGAATAACACATCTTCTTGCTTGACAAACTCCATTTCCGATAAAAAACATTTCAGGTTATCGGTGACTTGCTTTGCACTCTTTATCTCCCTTTTTACCAATTCCCAATATCTCTTCGCTGGCCTGAGTTCTAGAATATTTAGCGGATTTCCCTCTCCAGGATTTTCAGATTTTCATTAAAAATTCCTATTATATTTTCACACACTTCTTGTTGACTATTTTAAAGCAAAATAAATCATGCACTATCATTAATATTTGAACACAATTTTCTATTATATTTTTCAATGCTAACGTGATTAAAAAAGATATTTTTTTTACTTAAGTAATAGTTTTCAAATGAAAATATAGTATGCACTAGTCATTAAGGCACATCTACACGGGATAGAAAACTCGCGAGATTTTATGAAAATGCAGCTGTGTATAAGTCTACGAAATGTAATCTCTAGACCATTGACAATTGCTGTCGTACACAAGTTTTTTTAATTAAAAACAATTTTTAAAATGTCTTGTAACATTAATGAACATTTCAGTTGATTAAATGCATTTTTTGGTATTTGGAGAATAAATTATTCTTCGGAATACAAAAATTTTAATAAAAACAAATTCTTGACAACTAGAGATGGTACTTTTACGATAAAAATTAGTTCCAATAATATCAGAGATGACAAATTTAACGCAAACTCTACGAGATTTCTATCCCGTGTAGATGTGCCTTTATATAAAATTTCTCTTATTTTGTAGCAGCGCATATTTAATGCGACTCACTATCTGGGACACCCTAACGTGCATGAATATGTAAAAGAAAATCCTCATGAAATCATACATGTCAGCATAATTTCAAAATACATTCAGTTTATATTCGTATTAAAATTCAAATATTCAAATGGAGCCTTAATTAAATTCATAAGAATAATCTTAACCACAGTTTTAAACCAGACGTACACAAGTGGAGATTATAACAACACGAAGAAAAATTAAATTAAAATATTTAGAAATGAATTGTTACCAAAATTACAAGTAATAGATTTGATTTATTTGTTTCTATTTCTTTTTTAAACAATTTTTTAAATTTGTGCTAATTTTTTTTAGAATCTTAAAATCTTCTCGTATAAATTTAATTAGCGATGAGTACGCACAAGGTTTAAATGATACTCAAGAAGAAAATTGCTCAAGTCCTTCGATCGAGGCGGTAATTAATAATGTGCCCAATGTAACTGTGGAAATTTTAAAAACTGAAAAATGGACTGGTGCCGGTATATTCTTATGTGTTTTGTTTAATATTTTAGTATTACTTTTCCTTTTAGCTTTTATAATTGTTATGAATGAAAAGAAATGAGATTTATTAACAATAAAATTTTTTAAATTCAAGAAAAAAGTGATCAAGTATTTTGGAATATTTAACAATTGATGTGAAAATTATAAAACGTCAAAAATAAATATTTTATAATGATGTCGAAGCTGGTTTGGAGTTTCTTCTTAAAAAATGTGTCATTATGTTTCACAACAACTCATAGGACTCTGCCAGAACACATTTTAAGCATATCTTTCTAGTTCGAAATTTAGATGAGTGATTTCTTTAAAAGCACGGACAAAAAATTTATTAAAATATATGTTCATCTGTTTCAGTATATTTTTTTTTTCGAAATTATACTAACAAAATTAGGGTTTGGTAAAAACAAATTGGATAAATTAAATCTACACTTAAAATAATACGCCGGTAGAAAAATCTGTCAAACCGGTTTCAAATCGATTTGACTAATTTTTAACAAATTTTTAGTTGAAACACTGATTTAAGCAAAGATTTTAGTTATCTTAATACTAAAAATCCTCAGTACTTTTCAAAATTATTTAGAACTAATTTTTAAAATATAATATTTACATGTTACTGCTATTACCCGGTAGATGGCGCCACCAATGTATCCGAAGTTTTAAAGATGGCACTATTTCGTTCCCTCCCGATTTTTTAAAATGGCCAATATCTCGAAAACTAAGAGACCAAAATTGATGAAAATTTCGACTACACCTAACCGTATAATACACAAGCGAAAGGGGTATCTCTATCCCAAAATGGACCTTGGCGGGGCCTTGGACCCTCGAAAATTTTTAATAAAAATTTTCCACTTCATAAAACGGTCCATTTCTCGAAAAGTAAGCGAGACAAAATATTTGCTCCCTTGGAGTGCCATTATATGCCCTCATATGAACTTGGCCCGGGGAGGGTCCCGAGACCCTAAATTTGGATAAATTCTACGACTCAATATAAGTACAGATAAAACTGTAGTTTTACAAAATTTTTACTTAAATTTAGATTTGTTAATTTTAACACAAGAATTTGTTAAAAACATAGATGGGCACTTTGCAGTACCAGTAAAATTTCAGTAAAAATTTGTTTTTACTAGTAAATTTTTACTGATTACTGAAAAAATTTCAGTAATCAGTAAATTTTTACTGTTTACTGCAGTAATCAGTAAATTTGTACTGATTCCTATAATTAAAAATTACAGGGTTGGCAGCAAATACCGCTAAAATACCGTTATCGATTCAAAACCCTGACTACCGTTACCCTTAAAATACCGCTAACAAAATAATCAAAATACCATTATCAAAATGTATGAAATATCGATACCCATAAAATACCGTTACCGAAATAAATGAAATACCGTTATCCTTAAAATACCGTTACCGTTATTTTTAATTCTCTGCTCTTGGTAATTGTACGTGGTTATTGAAGTATTTCACATAAATTAAGTCCATTAATTTATTTTGTTTTTGTTTTACTTTATTTTTTGCAAAAAAATGGGGTATACGACCGTTACCCTTAAAAAACTGTTACCGAAATAACCGAAATATCGTTATCCCTAAAATACCGTTACCGAAATAACTCAAATACAGTTATCCGTAAAATACCGATACCGAAGTAAATAAAATAGCGTTACCTTTAAAATACCGCCATTGAAATAATCTGAAATAAAATAGCGTTACCCTAACGATAACAGTATTCGTTTCGGTTACCATCCATGAAAAAATATGCCTAGTTGCTTTTCTTAAACAGACGTAAGTGCACAGTGTGCTTCCAGGGATGCCAACTTAGTGCTTTTCGCGCTAAATCTGGTGCTTTTTGGTGTGCCAAAACGCGAAAAATATTAATCTAACGCGTAACAGAAAAAAGCACTAAATTGGTGCTTTTTCAAAATTTATTTAGCGCGCTTTGCGCTTTTTTAAATTTACCGTTTTATGTTAAATGCCAAATAGTGCTTTTGGCACTAAATGTAGTGGTTTTGATGTAACACATGCAAAAAGGTTCTATTTTGCACGTATCACTTTTAACACAAATTTAGCTAAATCCTAGTTATATAAAAAATTTTGGGGCCAATTTTTTATAGTCAGAACTAGGAACGAATTTTTTCTAAAATTTATTTATTTAAGACAAAAATCCTTTTTTCTTCTGACTATAAAACAAGACCCTAAATTTTTAAAAATCGAATAATTTTGAATAATTACGACATGAAACTTTTCATAACATTTTATCAAAAATTTCATTAATTCAATGAAAAGTTTCAATGGACGAATTCCAGTGAAACTTCATTGGTTTCATGCAAAAATGCATTAATATAATGCAGATATTTCTCTCAAATGACAAATTCTTTTTAAAGGCCTTAAAAATTATTTCGTGCTTTTTTACCCGTTTTTAAATAGAAATTTACGCGTTTTACCCTTTTTTGCGCTTTTTGCTATGAAAAAGTTGGCATCTCTGTGTGCTTCCAGTGATTTGGGAAATTATCTCCAGGAAACAATATTATACCTGGCCGAATGAGACATAACGACATATTGTCTAAAAGCTCGCAATGCTATTAGAAACGTATTTCTAAAATTCAATACCCCATCTTCTTTTCTTTCCAAATTAGCTTTGATATTTAAAATGGTACTTTGTCTTATATTTAAAATTTTTAAATGAATGTTTTTCGTTCGATTTGAGACCATATATTATAATATATCTCATTTTTTTAAAATTATTTCCAAATTAAAGAAAGATGACACAATTTTTTTACAAGTAAATTACAGGGAATAAAAAATTTAAAGAATTCAATAAGGCCAGCGGGACAGAATGTGTATTTTCGGCTTTCGTTACAAAGCGATTATCAGTGTCGTTCGCCTTGATGGGTTAATAATTGATAATCGTCTACTTATGTTAATAATATGTTAACAACTCAATATAATAATAATAATAATAATAATAATAATAATAATAATAATAATAATAATAATAATAATAATAATAATAATAACTACTTACCCTTCATTCATTTAACATTTTTTTCAACAAAGATCTTAAAAATTTTGAAACCTTGATTTTGAGCGACTACATTTACAAAAGTTATTGAGATATTGATACCCACTTAAGTTTGAAAAATAGACATAGAATTAAGCTTTAATTGTGTAAAGGGTTTTCTTTCTGAAGCTATAGTTCCTAATTATAAATTTGTTATTGAAATGATCTGTTAAAAATGGAGAAAGTAAAATTTAGAATTGTGCAAAATCTAGAGCCAATTTGAATAAACTGGTTGCAGGTTCGAAATCAGCACCCCAGCAATATCAGCAATTATCCTAAATCCACTGAAAAGTTGTGCGAGTTACGATATGGTTTTATTATACCCTACACCACTACGTGGAGAGGGTATTATTAGTTTGTGCTGATGTTTGTAACACCAAAAAATATTGGTCCTAGACCCACCTTATAGTATACCGATCGGCTCAGAATTTTTTTTTATTTCGATTTAACGATGTCCGTCTGTCCGTCCCTCCGTCCGTCTGTCTGTCTGTCCATACATTCTTGTGCGGACTCTACAGGTCGCAAATATTAAGATATTTTGACGACTACACCGACTTACGTCGGCTCAAGGACGACGCCTATTGATTTTGGTTAAAATCGGTCCACGTTTAGACCTAGTGCCCATATAAGGGTACCCTCAAAATTGGCATGGTTACACGCTGCAGGTCGCAAATACGAAGCTATTTCAATGAAATTTGGTTCGCTGACTTACATGGTTCCACAAAAAAAGCCTATTGATTCTAGATAGGATCGGTTCATATTTGGACCTATCGCCCATATGTGCTATATTTTCGATTTTTTCTTCTTTTATGATTTTATAGAAAATTTTGACACAAGTCTGTTTTAACCCATTCAAATTTCGGATCCAAACATTAGTTGGCTTTAAGTCAGACTGGTGTAGGGCATTATATAGTCGGCATGCCCGACTTTAACCTTTTTACTCGTTTTTAAATCAAAATTGTAATGAAATAATAATTTTTACTGATATTCCAATTTACTTCACATTACCAGTAAATTTTTTAATGATTACTGAAAAAATTATAAGTAATCAGTAAATTTTTACTGGTAATGAAATTTAATTTACATTACCAGTAAATTTTTACTGATTACTGAAATTTTTTTAGAAAGGCAAATTAAATTTCATTACCAGTAAAAATTTACTGATTACTGCATTTTTTTTCAGTAATCAGTAAAACTTTACTGGTAATGCAAAATAAATGTCATTATCAGTAAGAATTTACTGATTACTGGAATTGATAATGCACTTGATATGTAATGCAGTGTGCCCATGTATGGTTAAAAACGTATTATTCTGAGTGTAGAAACCGATATGACAGCAATGACAGCAACATGTCGCTAAGCCGTCATGAGGACGTCTTCACGAAATTTCTAACTGGGTAGTTCTATTGAACGATTCACCATTTTAATGATATGAACTGATCGTCATTGTTCGATATTGCAACAATTGTTTGTAACTATTTCTAATAAAATGTTTGAAATTGAAATGCTTTTTTAGAAGATAATAATATTTTTGTTCGAAATTAAGAAAAACCAGTCAAAGTTCATAAAAAGAACAAAAATTTTATCAAAATATTTTTTTTTTATTTTTAATTAAGTTACTGTTAATTATAATTAAGCTAAAAGATACTGCCGAATATTGTTAAGCCTGCACAGAGAGAATTTTGCTGGACGAATTTTAATGAAATTTTTCAGTAAACTAATGAAGTTTTCTTCACAAAGTAAATGAAAAATTTCATAAATATGATGAAAAAGCTTCATATATTTTATGAATCTAGTTTTAATGAAACTTTTTCATTGAGTGTACGAAAGTTTTAATAAATGAAATGAAATTTTTTACAACGTTTTATTAAAAATTCCATTAATTCAATGAAAACTTTGAATGGACTAATTCCAGTGCAACTTCGTTATTTTTATGCAAAAATTCATTAATATCATGCAGATAATTCTCTCAGTATGCCACTAAAAAACAGCCTCTGTACCTACTTTGAAACAGACCTTTTTTGTTAAAACGTTGAAATCCTAAAAACAAATAATGAGAGTAAGTAAGAGAATTATAACCAGTACCAAAGTAGGAGTTTGACGACAATTGCCCCCATACCTATGACATCACCACTTTATATTCTGTAGTTGTTTGTAAACTAGTACATAACTGGTTCCGAACTAGTAGTTTTTGCCACTGGGTGAATTTTTATAAGCAATTTACAAAAAATAAAAAAAAAATTAGAAGTAGATCTTTGATTTTTTTTGGTTTTTCAACAAAATTATCTAAAATAATGGACACTACAACTTTTCTCCATATTTCTTTTTCCAAAATTCTTCACCATTTTATATTGTATTTTTTTGTAATAATTTTTCGCGATTTGGATGACGTTTTTATTCAGGGACTGTGCGAGTATGAGTATTGTGCCAAATATATAGTTTGCATAAGTGCAATGCTAAAAAAACACTTTCTGGAGGACCATCTTTGTGAAAAAATGTGCGAAAACACACAAACAATCTAATGCTTAATGGTACAACACTTTCCCCTATAATGAAATAAATTAATAAACATTTGATTTTTTGTACTTTCATTAAAAAAATAAAATATATATATTTATTGATTTATTTTTTGGTTTTTTTTAATACCAATTAAATATAACAATATTTAGCTTAACAATATATAAAAACATAATATCTAACACTTGTGTGTTTTACTTATTTCAAATAATAAACAAATTCAAATGAATTAAATATTTAGCAATATATTTAAATTTATTTAACATTTCTTTCGTCAACAAAATAACAAATTAAAATACTTACTAAACACTCAACGGACATGAATACTCTTAACTTCAATGATAATTCCCGCAAGGGCCACAATCACATAAATGGAGGTTATGGCAAACACATACAGAGGATTTGACGTAAATACTAATTTGGTCAAGAGTACGGTACCAAAAAGGAAAATGCCCATTAAAAATGCCACTACACAAATGGTTTGTAAATCACGATACCATAAGGTATTTGGATCTTGTGTACGTGGTACGATAACTTTTGGTTTCAAAGGACGATATTCCTGTTCATATTGTGTCTCAAAACCACTAGTGAAATCAACATCATCTAGGGGTGCTGAAGTTTTTTGTTTCTCTAGGTCACTAGAAGCCATGGTTATTGATGATAACTTTTTATTTTTTTAATTTATTTTTTTTAAAGTACGTTATTCACCTCTTATTGACTGTTAATTGAAAACTGTCGTTCTCTACATTCTTTTGTTTTGCTTTCGCCCTGCGTGTATCTCAAAAAAAGTATTGTGACTGTTATTTATTTGATAGTATCATATCATATCAATAAAAAAAGGTGTTAATAGATAAGAAATACTAATACAACTGTATCTGGTATGAGCACACTGAAAACAACAAATCAGTTGAAACAACTATTATTTAATATTTAGAAATGTCTACTATGTTATCGGGCTTTACAAAATTTACAAACGAATTAGTCAAATAATAATTGTTTAAGAAACATTTTTTAGGATCCTGTACTCTGGGAATTATAGAGCTACAATCAACTAGAAGTGATGGTAAAATAACTGCGAAATTAGAACAAAAAGTATACACTCTTTTTTCATTTAAATCGATCGTAATATGTAGTTATTTTTAACAATTAAAAATTAGATGACAAATGTAGTAAAAACAACTGCGAATGCAGTTAACATAACAGAGCATCAATTCCTTAATTTTGAAAACGATGATCGTTCGATTGATCGATATCGTTTTCCGAAAGAAAAGAAAGCTTTATGCTCGCCAATATCGTATCTTTTCGAACATAGTTTTGAAGACGATAGTAAAACAGCTGATGGGATTTGACAAAAAAAAAATAATCTTCGAACATTCCTTGGTGCAGTGTTGTTTTTTCAAACGCATCATATAGACCAGCTGCAATTAATATTATAATTAATATGCATTTTTATTAATTTTAATTTAGTAGGTTTGAGGTTAAGAAGAAGACTAATCCTTTTTTATAAAAGTTATAAATACATTTTTTTGCAAATCAGACTAGATCTAGTTTCTGCCTTTTTCTGTGGATAGGCTTCAGCAGTGATTTTCAAGGTTGGTTACCGAAACGAATAACGGTAAGAGTAACAGTATCGAATTTTGTTTGTTTCGGTAACGGTACAGGTAACGGTATTTAAGAATATTTCGGTAACGGTATATCATTACCGAAAAAGCAATACCGGTACGTACCGGTATAATAAATTACTTTAAAAACATATAAAAACAAACATATCATCGACCGGCCTGCAAAATGTCACATGTGTTTTTTAATAGATTTTCAGGAAAGCGAAAAAACAACAAAATCTACTTTTAAGATATTTTATTGGCATCATATGCCTTAATGATTCACGACCTCATTTAGTAAAATCATGCAAAATGTCACATGTGTTTTTTAATAGATTTTCAGGAGAGCGAAAAAACTGTTACAAAATCTACTTTTAAGATATTTTATTGGCACCATATGCCTTAATGATTCACGGCCTCATTTAGTAAAATCATCATTAAGGCATATGATGCCAATAAAATATCTTAAAAGTAGATTTTGTAACAGTTTTTTCGCTCTCCTGAAAATCTATTAAAAAACACATGTGACATTTTGCAAGCCGGTCGACGATATGTGAAGCCTATTTTTAGTTATAAATGTTAAAAACACTGATTGGAAGCTATAAATTCGATGTTGGTAGTTTTAATAAGTAAAAATATTATATATAATTTTTTTTTTTTGTAAAAGAAACTCAAGATTATAAAATAAAAAAGTTAAAAATATTAATTTTTTTTAAATTAATAAATACCGGTAACGGTGGTGTTGGGTCTATCGTAAAAGTAGAGGACAAAATGGACAGGTTTCAATATTTGAGCATTCTTAAGAATGTTATGGAGCCATTTGCCTATGAAAATATGCCAGTTAAGTGGATCTTTATGCAAGACAATGATCCGAAGCATTCGTCGAACATAGTGAAGGATTGGTTTTTACAAGAACAAATTAAGGTTTTGGACTGGCCAGCCCAAAGTCCAGACCTTAATCCAATAGAAAATCTATGGAATGATGTAAAAGCAAAAGTTTCGCAAAACAATTACAAAAATTTCACCGAACTTTGGGCTGGCATTCAAGAAGCCTGGTATTCTATACCAAAAGAAAGATGCCAGAGATAAGTTGAGAGCATGCAAATAAGATGCGAAGCAATTATTGATAATGAAGGATACAGAACAAAATATTAGTGTAATATTAACGCTAAAAAATAATAATTGTTTTAAAAACCCAAAAAATATACGGTTTTTTTATTTAGAAGTCCAGGTTTTTTTTTTTATTAGTTTATACATATTTACCAATATATATAAAATAGTTGAAGGATTTTTATTTAAATAAAGAATGAAATACAATCATCAATAATAACACTTCCCGTATATGAAATAAAAAATTTTATTTTTATTTTATTTTTCAAAATAATTAATTAAGTTTCTTAACACATAAAAGTGTCCTATTTCTATGTCCATAGCTGTAGATATTTTTAAAAATTTAAAAATAAAATAAAATATTGAATTTAAACAAATTAATTATAAATATTAAAAAAAATAATAAAATAAAAAAAAAATAAAAAAATATTGGTCCCGCCGGGAATCGAACCCGGGACCCTCTGTTTGGAAATGCCAAATGATATCAAAATCACTTTTTACGATCACTTTTAGAGCAATTACACTTAATACTTAAGTGTTTTTTTTGGATATTGTTCAAAAGTAATTCTAAAACAGCTGTAAAAATATACTAACGGATACTTTCGAAGCAGTGAAAGAAGTGATTTTTTGAAGTTGTTCAGAATAACTTCTTAAAAAGCAGTAAAAATACACTAACGGATACTTGAGAAGCAGTGAAAGAAGTAGTTTGTAAATCATTACTATCAATTCAGCTTTCTGTTATTGTTTTTTACTTTCAGAAGTGATCAAACAGACACATACAAACATTATTATTTTGGAAATAATAGTTTTTGCAGTTTCTTTTTATCGAAAAATCTAAATTATTTCATAAAATAAATGTAACTAATAAATTTAACTACATTTAGAATACACTCTAAAAAATGTTTGTAAATTTACTACTATAAAATGGGCAAAGTTTTGTTTAATTTTACGAAAATTTGGTAAATATAAATAAAAAGTGCGTAAATTTTTTTTGTATACACTTCCATATGCAATATTACACACACAAAGCATTTTTAGACATTATCTGTTAATAAATAAACACATTATGCCTAAAATTACTATTCTTTTGTTAAACAAAATTTTTACGCACAAAGTTGGTAAATATACTAACTTATAATAGTAATAAATATTTTGACATTTCTAAATTAGAAAATAATAAAAAAAAAATTAAAATTAAAAAAGAAAGCTAAAACTGTTGTTTTTTGTTTATTATTTATACAAACACATTTTCATCTGGAAATATCAACATAACCCAGCAAGAATGCCAATACGAAGAAGATTCCCCGATCATATCGCCTGGAAGAAAGCAGTTATTGCCGGCAATAATAATTATTTTCGTATTGCGGAAGTTTTTTTAAATCGGGAACACTGTTATCGGAAAGCTACATTTCCCGGCAATACGAAAGCAATTTGTCTACGAGATAATTCCACGACATTTGTTATCTCAATAGTTTCGCCGGGAAGATAAATCCCCGACATTTATTATCGCCAAACTATTGCCGAGAAGGTTATTCGCGACAATTTTACGTCATTTATTGCCGCCAAATTACCATTTGGAAGAAATAAGGAATACATTGCCTAAATAATGTATTCGCCCTACCATCAATAAAGAGAATTATCCTCCAGGTGATAAAAGGAATAAAAGGAAGATATTGCAGCAATATTATTATTTTATTTTCATTTAGTTTATTTATCTTTGTACATAACTAATTATACGTATTAATAAAATATATATTAAAAATTAATTTATTGTTTTATGTAAAAGAAAAATGTTTTTGGGTGGTTAACTTTAAGCACAGCTTAATTTTTGGAGGACTTTTACGCACTTTACGCTTTAATTTGGACCAGTACTTCAAGGGAATAAAAAACAAAGTTTATGGATCTCACTTAATTTTCAAGGTACTGGCAATATTAAGAAATTGCCTTGTGTTCTTGCGAGAAATAGCCACATAATATTTATGAATTGTTGCATAAAAATAATAAAGTAACATTGAAACTTTTTATTAAATAAATGCAGGTTTTTTTTTATTATTAAATTATATGAACATTTTCATTTTAGTTACTAAGTTACACAATTCAGTTATATTGCGTGAAATCTCAGCAATTTTTTTGTTTACCAGGAAGGTATATTTTTTAAAAAGTTCAACATTTAAATAAAGCTGTCATTTAGTTCAAATGTTCGTCTATTTTGTTCGATCTCTAAAACAAAATTGACAAACAAATTTGATATACTCGTTTTGAAACAAATTTTTTTGAGTGTATCTTGTATTTGCATTTTCGTGTTTCTTTAATAAATGTAATGTCTATGATTGACGAAGTTGCACTGAAATTTTATGATATATTTGTGATTTGTATATTCGTAACATTGAATGGTTTAGTTTCTGTTTAGATAAGATATTTAATCGATGTAAAATTATACATGGTAAAACTTTCCACTCAATGTTGAAATAACTCATACCGTTTTTATAATACTTATATTTTAGATCTGGGGTGGATAATTTCATCGTTAGACGAAAATACTCGGTTAGTGTAAGCCCCAAAATGCTTGGCGCTTGCAGGTAAAATTTTCATATTATCGTTAAATGAAGATTGAACTTTTCTTCTGTCATATACAGTAAGTCTAAAAAATGGTGTTAAAGTACTTTTAAAATAGGTCTTGTGTTTGGACGTCCATGACATTGGTCAACAAAAGAATACTTTTTGTATGTAACATGAAAACTTTTTGCTAAACAATAAGTATACTAAGAAATAAATTTTTTTTAAATTTTCAGTGTTTTTTCGATATTTTTAAGGCAAGTAAAAATCTAATATAATACATTAGTAAAATGAATTTTGTATGAAAAATTTGTTTTATGGCACTTATAAATTTTAAAAGCGATTATGCATATGACCCTAACAATTTAAATGAGTAAATAAGCAGAAGTTAAAAAACCCCAAGTGATGACATAATTCATTTGTATAATGTTTGAAATTAAAGAGAAATCTATTAACTCATTTTGGGTACACTCCCAGCAAATGGAATGACTTCTAAATGAATCACTTCCTTCATTACATCACAAAGAATTACTCCCTTAGGAATGGGTTTTAAACAATATCTAATGCTGCAATAAATATATGCTAGTCAGAAGTTCCTTTTCATGGGTGATAAGAAGTTAATATTTTGTATGGGGGTTGCATAGGAACGTGCTGGCACATAAATCAGAGGGTTGCGGGTTCGAATCCCACCAGGTGAAAAAATTGTTTTGTAACTTTTTTTACACAATTAATAAGTTTTTGTAGTTTTTACTGTATAATTTTTATTTTTTTTTATTTTCGTACACTCAAAAATTAATTTTTGAAACAATTTAATTTTTTTTTAATTTTCTATTAATGTTTAATGAAATTTTATGGAAATATAAAAGTTCTAAATAAATATGTAATTCTTCAAATATTTTTTGTTAAAATACGAAAACGGTAAATATTACAATTTTGTTTGTATTCAAAAAATTGTAATTTAAAAAATCCATTTTGATAAAATTTTTACTAAATGTATTTAGAAACTAAATATAACAGAAAAAGAAAAATCCTGTAAACATTTTAGTTAGAACTACCCAGCAAAATCTTTCATTACCAAATAAGTGGTTATATAATAGAAATTCATAGCTCCGCACAACTTATTTTTTGGCGTCTAAGCTCATTATTTTTGTTTGGCGTGGTCGTTTTTATAAGTAGTCACGCTTACCCGCTCGCTTACGAAAAAATGAGAAATAAGTAGTTATGAGATTTTGAATAATAAGTAGTTACACGCATGCTTACAAAAAGTTGAATTATAAGTGGTTATCCAATTGCTTACTTGATTCTTAAAAATAAGGAGTTAAGCAAATATTATTAGCTTAAAGACATACATTCACAAATATTTAAGTTTTCTCTAGTGTGTAATTTTAGGACTCGTCATAAAAATTTAAACATAAAACATATTTACATATAATAAATAAAAATGTATAAAATTTAACTGTGTAAAAACTACTTATTTAAAGTATTACGAGTAAGTCATTATTTTATATTTAGAAACAATGAATACAAAAGGCCGTTATTAGGAAGTCATTATTTTATATTATAAAATAATGCAAAAGGTAATGATGTATCATTTTTGGTAATGCAGATAGTAATGAGGTGTCATTACCAATATTTTGCTGGGTAGTAAAATTAAGTTAAAAATTACCTTGCAGAAAAAACAATTTTTTATCTACTAATATGCTGCAAAATTTTTTCCGGATTTTATCAAGGTAATTCGTATTAAAAGTTAACTTAAATGTAACCAAAATTTTGTAAATTTAACAGTTTTCTTTTTCCTTGTCTTACTAGTATTTAGCAAAAAACAATCTGCTAATATCAGCAGTTTTTTTGCAAGGTCATTTTTAATTACATAATTTTTAGTAGCTTTTTCTCCTATTTTTACAGCTTTATTTCTTTCTATGAGTGTATTATTTTTATAAAAAAAACCAAGGTTGGTTACCGTTATCGTTATAATACCGTTATCGCTAAAATACCGTTTCAAATTGAATACCGTTACCGTTACCAATACCTCTAAAAAAATTTTCCAATACCGTTATCGTTACCGATACCGTTATTTTCATGGGTAGTTACCGGTATTTTACCGGTATTATTTAGTTTATATAAAAAATGCCTTATTTTTACTTTTTTATTTTATAATCTTGAGTTATTTTTACAAAAAAAATTTATAGATAATAATTTTAATTATAAAAACTACCAGCATTGAATTTATAGGTAATAATCTGTATTTTTAAAACTTCAAAATGAGAATATGCTATGTTTTTACTTGTTTTTATATGTTTATAACGTAATTTTTAATACCGGTACGTACCGGTATTGCTGTTTCGATAACGGTATACCGTTACCGAATCAGTCTTATATACCGTTACCTTTACCGTTACCGAAACAAACGAAATTCGATACCGTTACCGTTATCCTTACCGTTATTCGTTTCGGTAACCAACCTTGAAAAAAACACTTTAAAAAAAAACAACTTTATATATTTTCCAAACTGTTATACATATATTTTTGTTAATAAAAATAGAAAGAAATAAATATAACAATTTACTGAACAAGACTGCTAAAAGTCAGGTATAAGTTATAACAAGCCATAGCATAAGAGGGGTACAGCGTCTGCTTGAAATGCCAACGAGTGTGGGTTCAAACCCCACACGATGCATGATGTTTTTTTTTTTTAATTAAATTAAAATACAAACAAGTGAAAATGAATTTGCTTTTCATCGGTTCAAATATACATAATTTGTTTCAAAAAAGAACAACTTCCCTCCTATGACAATCCAATGTTAAACTCATCAGTGAAAACCACAAATTATCACTACTCCCTATTCATCTGTTGTTATGTTTTTACTACTTCTTTTTCCTCATTTTTTTTCCTGGGACTGTTCGGATTGAAACTCAGTGCTTTAAAATGGCTATATTTTGTTATTAAAGAAAGACAATTCAGTAATTTAGAAGCCATAGAATAGTTTAGTATTTTGATATTACCTGTAATCGTAAAAAAAACAATGGTAGAAAATTTTATACAGAGTTCCCAAATATGTATTAAAAAAAATATACAACATTAAAATTTTTAAAATATCTTTAACCCCCTAGGTTTTACATGCTATCAAATTTGTAACTTTATTTGCCAATATTTCAACTAGGGGGCACTATAAGATACGAAGAGTTACAAAAATATCTTACTGAATAATTGGCTTATACGTGTGCAAAGTTTGGTTAAAAAATGCGCAGCGAATCTATGACGTGTCCTTAATGAGTTAAATTGTTCTGAGTTCTAATTGACAGTATTAAGTGCTTGTACATTTGTTTACTTTTCAATACTCGATATTAATCGAAATTTTTTATCTGGATACTCGATACATACAAAACAACAATAATAATTTATGTTTTTATAGTTCGTAATTAATATATGATCGTAAAATTTTCTTTCGTTTTCATAGCCTATACCACTACGTGACCAGTGTATGTATAATAAGTTTGTGCTGATGTTTGTAACACCAAAAAATTGTGGACCTAGACCCGCCTTTTAGTATACCGATCGACTCAGAATAGCTTTTTATTACGATTTAACGATGTCCGTCTGTCTGCCTGTCTGTATATCCCTTTCCCTGTGGGCACGGTAAAGGTAACAAATATTAAGATATTTTGATGAAAATCGTTTCATGTTTAGCCTAGTGCCCACATAAAGGTCTACCCAAAATTGGCTTGTTTGCACGGTGCAGGTCTCAAATACGAAAATATTTTAATGAAATTTGGTACACTGGTTCACATGGGCCGATTGAAAAAACCTATTCATTTTGTGTAGAATCGATCCATGTTTAGACTTTATGGCCGTATAAAGGTCCCCCAAAAATTGGCTTTTTAGCACGTTCCAGGTCCTACACTCATAGAAATAAATCTGTAAAAATATCAGAAAAAGTTGCTAAAAATTATTTTAAAAATTGATGATGCAGAAAAAACTGCTAAAATTAGCAGATTTTTTTTACTAAATACTAGTAAAATGAGAACAGCAAAATTAAAACTTAAATATACAGAATTTTAGTTATATTTAGGCTAACTTTTAGTTAATTGAAAATAGCAAATTGTACTGTAAAATCTGCAGAAAATTTTGCTAAATATTTGTAGACTAAAAATAGCAAAAATAAGCTGTTAAATCTACAAAATTTTTGCTATTTTTAAGCTAAATTTAGTTGAATGCAAATAGCAGTATATTCTGCTAAAAATCAGCAGAAATATTTGCTAAAAAATTGTAAACTGCTGTTTTCAAAAGGCTCGATTTTTATTTGCATTTAAAAAAAAAATGGAAAAAAATTTCGAAAATTTTAAATTTTTTGGTGATTTTTTAGGCTACTAATTATTTAGCAATTTTTTTTTGCTGATTTTAGCAGGTTAATTTGCTATTCTCCATTTACAAAAATTTAGCTCAAATATAATTAAAATTCTGTATATTTAACAGTTTTATTTTTGCTGCTCCTATATTACTAATATATAGCAAAAATAATCTGCTAATTTAGCAGTTTTTTTCTGCAGCATCATTTCGAACTAATTTTTAGTAGTTTTAACAAAATTTTTTACAGACTCTTTGCTATTAGTGTAAATACGGAAAATTTTAATGAAATTTGGTACGCTGACTCAAATGGGTCCAAGAGTAAAGCCTATTAGTTTTAGATAGGATCGGTACATATATGGACCTATCGCCTATATACACCTAATATTAGACAAACTCAAAAAATTTTTTTTTCATTTTATAGACAAATGTGAATACAAGTCGATTTCAACCCATTCAAATTTCGAATCCAAACTGGCTTTCAACGAGACTGGTGTAGGGTACCATATAGTAGGCATGCCCGAATTTAACTTTTTTACTCGTATAAAGTATAAAAAATTTATTAATTTTTATGTACATTTCATAATAAACGCTCAACTGTTACTAATCCGCTACTCAACAATCTGGCGCAAGAATTGATTACCTACCGCTAAGTCAACATCACTATAGGAGTTAGTGATACATCAGCTGCAGGGACGTAACAGTTATAACTTTTATTCAAAAAACTGATTGTTTTACAATTATTTCTTGTTTGAATATTTTTATTTTTCTGTTTATTTGCTCTGTTTAATTTTTATTTTTAATTCAAACAAAAACAATCCAAACACGATTTTTATTTTTTCAAAAATAATAAAAGTTATTTTGTGATTTTTTTTTCTTTATCAAAAATTAACAATTAAGAATACAAATCAAAAGCCATAGTACCAATGGATTTAACAAATATAATATCCTGATGATGTCAACTAGTGTTAATAAAAAATTGAACAGTGATTTAAAGTGAGTAAATATGTATATTCCAGCAACTTCCGGCATTCAATTTAGGTCAAATTTTAATTTTATAATCAAATAAAAAAGTTAGTGCTTAATTTTTTCAAAAAAATCATTCTGTAACTTTTATAAAAAGTTTTAAAATAAAAATCCAAAAACAACAGAAATTTATAGAGTAAAATATAAAAAATTAAAATGTTTGCCCAACTTTTTGGGCAATATGATTTCCACTTTTTCCTATGAAAGTGGTCCGTCCAAAAGAGCCCCCTGTATACTCAGAAATGACTCAGAAAAAATAACGTATAAAATCGAAATTTTCCTCATAATTTTAAATAATTTTGGAATCTTCTTTGAGTCCGAAAAATGAACCCTCATTTTGAGACAGCTTTTTAGATTGCAGAGACAACTTTTTGGATTGTTTTCTGAGGGTTCATATTTTCTACCAAAAAAGAGTGTTTTCAAAAAAAACAATAATCACCCAGTAGCAAAAAAATACTAGTTCAGAACCAGTTATGTACTAGTTTAGTTGAACCAGGCAACTAGTACGAGTTCTACCGCCTCTCCATACAAACAACTGTAGAATTTAACATGGAGATGTCATAGGAATGGAGACAATTGTCGCCAAACTCCCACTTTAGTACTAGTTGTAGAACTAGTTTGGAAATTACAATTTAAGGATGAAAAATAGGGAGAAAAACTGCTACTAATGTGACACTCGCGGAACCAGTTCCGAAGTGACTCTTTGGAAATAGTACTGTACCAGTTGGTAAAGACTTAATTGATATAGATAAAAACAAAGGCTTTCCTTTGATGAAACGTAGATGAGACCGATGGTTTCCTTACTGAGATAATTAGGTCAATTTACCAAATGAAATCTAATATTTTTGTGTTTATGATTTCTAATCACAATAAAAAATTTTAGTGTTTAGTGCAAACTCAGACTATATTATTAAAAACAAATGTAAACAAAACTAGAATTTTAAAATTTATTTAAATTTAATCTTTCGAAATAGTCTCGCATTGTTTCAATGAAACTAATAAGTACACAAATGGTTCAAAATTATTGCTTTAAGAATAAAAAGAGGGAGCTGTACTGGTACTTATGAGAAATTTACCAAACTAGTTCCGGAGTGACTCTTTGGTACCAGAACTGTACCAGTTGCTTTGCACCTCAAGTCCATTCAGAGTAAAAAAAAATTTAAGTGTTTATTTGCAAACTCGGTTTTATACATATGTAAACAAAATTAGAATTTCAAATCTCGCATAATAATTTAGTTAATTTGTTTTACAGTCTCGACATAGATCGTATTAAACTAGTTCACAGCTGATTTAAAATGGGTATTTTGATAACTAGTTTTATAGTTACTAGTCAAAAAACTAGTACTTTTTAGAACTAGTTCGACCATTTGCTACTGGGCATTTATATGAGCCATTTAAGAATCTTATTTATGAGCGCTCCGAAATTGCTGGCTGGGTTATAAATTATAGTGCATTATTGATATGAGTAGCTGAGATGCAAAACTCGTTCGTTACAAAAATTAAAAATACAAGATGACAATTAATTCTGACAGTTCTTAGGCGATTTGTGAGAATATTTTCGATTTTTCAACTGTTAAGTTTTTAATCAAGAATGTCATAACATTTAAGAGTTAAAAGCATTCAACTAATTTTGTTTATTTAATTAGCCGCAACAAGTTTTTTGCTTCTTCACAAAATTTAGTTAATGTTTAACGAATGAGTTTTGCATCTCAGCTACTTATATATTATAATTAAACAAATTTGGGTTATGACTTTTTAATAAATATAACAGTTATTTTGGGTCTCTGATCAGCTGTCGTTTGTTTATTACATATTTTTTTTAAAGAATAATAAACGTATATAAATAAAATTATAATGGAATAAAAAATCAAAAAAAAAATCAAAGAAACCTCTACAAATATTTTTATTTTAAAACCAAACAAAAGTAGTATTGATCACCAGGCAATCATAAAGCGCAACATATCATTTGTAGCTGTAGCAGGTTTCTCTGGTAAACCTGCCCAATTTTTATTATTTTGTCAGCCTGTGTGTCAAAATTCATTGCATTTTTAGGGAATTCTCCACAGTGTTAAAAAAATAATATAAAAAAAAAAATCATAAAAAATATTTGAAAAAATCGCTTTAATTACAAATTGAAAAACGTAGAATACATATAATAAGTAACTTCATATGACTGGAAATGAAGACTAGCCAGCAAAATCTTTCATTACCAAATAAGTGGTTATATAATGAAACTAAAATTTTTTACTACTTATAATTCGGCGTCAGTACTAGTTATTTTTGTTAGGCGAAGCCGTTTTTATAAGCAGTCTAGCTTACGCGCGACAACTTATTTATTTATAAAGATAATGTGAATTTGGTAACTACTTATTTCTTAACCACTAGTAAGTATATAAGTAAGTCGTATTATTTAACAACTTGTAAACACTTAGTTTTTAACTGCGTATAAGCACACGAATAACTACTTATTTTGGTAACTACTTATTTTATATACTTTTGTAATGCAGCGAGTAAGCGAGTGCACAAATTTTGTGCGTTTTTTCATGCAGCGAATACGGACAACTACTTACAAAAACGACCTTGTCGAACAAAAATAATGAGTTTTGACACCGAATTATAAGCAGTAGACCCTAATTCTACTGCTTATTATTTAGATATTAGTAATGAGCACCCATTACTGAGATTTTGCTGGGCTACCCTCTCAGCAACTGAAAATGTGTAAACAAAAAAAAAAAAAACATTAATATTTAATACAGTTTTTATTTTTATTGTAAACAAAACTACAAACAAACCTAGCAATCAAGTCAACCAAATGAACACTCATGCACACACTTAAAATAATATGTCAGTAAAAAAATCAATCAAACGTTGATTAATTTTTAATAAATTTTCTTTCTAAACACATATGAAAAAAAAAAACATTTTTAGTTATTCGTTCAAAATAATATTAAAAATCCTCAGTAAGTTAACTAATTTGAAGTGTTAATTTTCAAAATTTTTAAGAACTCAGCCAAGTGAGAAAGTCAAAAATTGATTTGTAGGGCCTTGGAAGCGCGGAAATTAAAAAAAGAAAAAAAAACTAGAAAATGATCTATATCTCGAAAACTAAGGGGTATAGAGCAAAGCGGGTAAAACTTTTGTTCTTCCATATTAGCAATACATGTCATAATTACATATAAAGCAGAAAGGTGCAGATACCATTTGATTTAGAAATTATGTATAAATTTAATAATAAAATACTAAAAAAATAAAAAAAGTATAATAACAAAGTACAAATAAAACCGTAGTTTTTCTAACTTTGTTCTTAATTTTAGATTTGTTGAATTTAACACAAAATGTTGTTTCAATTAACAAATAGGTTCTATGCTACAAAACTGTAATAAATTTTGTTAAAATTAATTTTTTCTATTGAGGCAACAGACATATTATTTTGAGTGAACAAACCGTCTCCCAAAGAACACAGAAATTTTAAAAACAAATAAATATGATATTCTCACATATATGTATAAATATAACAAAATGATGACGTATACCAAATGTATCATCGTACAATGTATTGTATATTTGAAAATCCATGTACAGCAATACCTTGTTGTACGGCCTTTTTAAATATTAATTTTTAGTATTTACTATTATCTCTGCGTTGAATACAAGGTGTGAAATTGTTATGTGAATTTAAGTGCCTACATTAAATTTTAAGCAAATAATAATTTCAATTTAATGAATTTAAAACAATTTAAATTTATAAGGTTTTTAACCCATATTCTTCTGAATTAAGAAATCGTCGATTTTTTTTTTTAACGAAAATTTGTGTGCCCAAATAAGATTTTTGTGCATTTTTAATTATCGTATCTCTCGCGCGGAGATATTTGCAATCAGAGTCGAAATCATCTTCTAGAATCTGAAACTTCTTCAATAGAAACATGTGATTAGTAACTGAGGATTTTATATAGGATAAATAGTTTATAACCTAAATTTTTCGATAAGAAAAATTGGTTTAAAACTGACTGACTGAAAAAATAAAATCATCTGAAAATCTCACGGATTTTGAAGAGAAAAGCTATTGCATTACTTAAATGATATTTAGGATCATCATTTTCTTATTGCGGACAACTGATGAATGGGGTAGATGTCCAGGAAACCATTGTATTGCCTATCATGAAAATTATCAACCTTTTAAAAGCAACAAATAAAATCTAATACGACAATATCATATTAGATATTGGTCTTGATCTAGAAATATATTCTAACTTAATATACGAAAATATAGAAAGTATAATACAAAAATTTATATATTTTTTATTTTTCAAAAATTTTTTAATGCCGCCACCTGGTATACAACTTGCAACGAAAACCAAACAGCTACACTGCAATCCAATAATTTATCAGTATTTTGTTTTTCACAAGTCCACAAAAATCCAAGTTTTTTTTTAATTTTTATTTTATTTTTGAAAATTGCAAAATTAAAATAGTATTGAATTTAAACAAATCAATTAAAAATATTTATACGATTGAACAAATATTGGCCCCGCCAGGATTCGAACCGCTATCGATGGAAATGTATCCACATCACTTCTTAGGATCAATTTTGGAGCAACAAAGCTTTAGAAGCAATAATGCTTTATCAGCAATAATTATGCGATTTTTTGGACGCTGTTTGGAGTTACTTCAATAATTCTTTTGAAGCAATGAAAGAGGTGGTTTATTTTAAAGTTTTCCTAAAAATAAAAACGTACTAAAGGATATTTTGAAAGCAATGAAAGAAATGGTTCGTAAAGCATGACTTCCAATTTTTTTAGCTGGGTAAGTATTTTTTAAACAAAATTTTTTACTTAAGTAATATTTAGGATAAAACTTGTTCTTAGTTCTGACTATAAAACTGACACTGTTAATTTTATGTCGAGGTTGCCTGACAATCTGTATTTCGCCCAGACTTCCTGGTTAAAATGTCACTATTAAAATTAATAGCAATGCCTTGTTTTTAATTTTTTTTAATATATTTTTTTTTGTTTAATATTATATTATTTGATGGCTTCTTATAACTTTCTTTCAAAAATTCTTAAACAAGAATGATGGTAACTGAACGATGACGCTGATAAAAAATAGATGCCGATCATCTTATAATTGGCGATATTATATCAATTAAATTTTCAACTTTGATGTCTTCAGAGACTGATAGTAGTATTTCATGGCAAATATTTTTGCTGAACACTTTAACCCTCTAACTCTTCAACTCTTACCTTTTTTAGAAAGGTGCCAAAAAAGTCTCTTTAATTGAAGAGTTAGGGGGTTAAAATGTTCTACAAAAATGTTCCCCGTAGTGTTTTTTTTTTAATTTCACTGAACACATCCTATACCTGAACTGGAAGATTCACATGGTTTCCTATGCCGATTCACAATAAACATTTGCAAAAGGGGGACATTAACCCCCCAAAAACATAGAGTCAGACTTAAACTTTTAAAACGCCGATGCACGTATATTTTTTTTGTCCCCACTACCGGAATCAGTTGTCAGAATCTTGTTGATTTGGAAAAAAATTAGATTTTGTTGTAGTGTTATTTGGAACAGAAAATTTTACTGGAGTGTATAGCGCTTGTCTGACAATCTGACAGCCCCGGATCGCAGCGCAGCACGATCATCTTTTATTTAAAAATATACTTATCGGCACCTTTTCTAAACTTTTGGTTTTTCCAACATCGTTTGCCGCTGTTATCAGTCTGACAACTGCAGAATATTGCCAAGATTGTTAATGCCATGTCCTTGCAATGTATTACCAACCAACGCCAAAGGTTTACCAAATTTTTTTCAATTGCATTTTTCTGCGTGGAATGTTACAGAACTAACCGAGAACGTGTCACTGAACTTTTGTAGAAAACACAGAAGAGTAAAATGTCATAGAAATTATATAGTCAAATTATATATTCCATGTCATAAAACTGTATAAACTTAATATCATGGTTCAAAGACACGTCCTCGGTTAGTTCTGTAACACATCACAATATGACAATTCTCACTTTATATGACAACACCAAATAAAACTAAGAAGTCCCTGTAATATAGTTGTCCCCGTTCATTTGACAACTTTTTAAAAGCACTATAATCAACCGTATAACTAGAGCCCAGTGTTCTTTATTTGACATAAGTAGTATTATTTCCTAAACTGTTTGTCATTTAACATTTTTCTTTACTTTATATTTATGTTTTTATTTATATTACAAAAATATGTAAACACCTAATAGATATGAAACGATTTTCACACAAAACATGTTAACAAACATGATGGTGGGATCCCCCAATTGTTTACACCTAACAAATATTTATGTATGTAAATATATGTATAATACGATATTAAACATTCAGTGTGGAAAACTCAATAAATTTACGATTATGTTAAAACTTAAAATGAATTAATAAATATTGTCACAACATTAGACATTTTTCGGTAGCATTTATTTGCTTTGAATGTGCGCGAGGGTAATGAAAACTTTTACCAGAAAAACGCTTATCTTTTTTCCAAAGTAAATGATGTGGAAAATGTTAAGTAATCAAACATTTGTCTAGAATAAAAATATTAAACATAGAAAACGATAAGTGATATAAGACTATCATTGACATAAATAAGACAACTTAATGTTGTAGAAATCATTTAACCCAGAAAAGAAAAAAATAAACAAGTTTAGAAGTTATTTGATGGAAAAAAAGAAATGAACGCTAAGAGATTGTTGTGGAGAAAAATTTATTGAAATGTTATTCAAAATATTTTGTTAGGCGACAAACATTTTTTTTCGGTTAAAATTGTTGGGTCCTTTGAAATCAATAACATACACTTTATTTAAATTTATTTTAATATAAAATTTCATCACTTTTATTGTATTTTAATTGTTAGTGGTTTCTGTTCTTTAATATCAATACAATTTGTTTTTGTTTTGTTTTTACTGTACGTTAGTTTTTTGTATATTTACTTAATTTTGTGTTCAGTTTTATTTATGTTGTGTTCAGCAATTATCAGGGATGATAAATGGGATTTTAAAAATAGTACCAACCAGCTTAAAAAATAGTACTTTTTCTACCTCCATAGTACCAAACAATTTTTGCATTTAATTTTTTTTTATCAGAATAAATTAACAAATAAAAATTGATAAAAAAATTAAGAGTTATAGTTATTGCCAATTTTAACTAATTTTTATTAGCTTTTTCTGCTATTTTGGCAGGTTTATTTCTCTGGGTGTAGGGTTCAGAATTTAAAGTCCCTAAGAAACATATTCGACTTCGTTTTAAAGCGAATATCATTTTAAAGGAATTTACGGGATAAATTCTTGTGAAAGTCAGGATAATATTTTGAAATGAACAAATTGGATGACAGTCGTATCAAATCAATTTAATGATTGAATGAGGCGAATTAAGAATTCATTACATTCTTCGAAATAGGGTGTAGGAATTCAATCATTCAGAATTGAAAATCGAATATGTGAGTGAATTCTTTAGAAGATCTAAAGGGGAAAAACATTTGTTCGTTATAAAAAACAAAAAAATTCCTAGATTTTTTTTAGTTCTATTAATTTTTAATATTTTTTTAATAACTTCTTTCGCATTTTTTATATTTTTAACTTGAGTTTTCAAGAGTAACATCTAATATTTTAAATATTTTTAACATAGGTATTTATTTTTTATTTAAAATAACGAAGTTCGATGTGTTCGCTAAAAACAATGGCCATTACTGTAAAAGAGTATTTTAAATTTTAAGTCGACTTTATTGTTAATCATACGGTTTTGTTCATTTTGTGTATGCAAACCATACAAAAATATTTATATTTTCAAACATTTTGATTGGTTGAAAATAAATTAACCAATCAGAATGCTCCAAAAATAAACCAAGTCAAGGCATACTGCCACCCAATATTTTAACTAAAGTCGACTTCAAATAAAATATACATTTGAAAAATTTAGATAGAAGGGCAAATAATTTATATAAAAATTAAAAACGCACAAAAATTTAAAAATAAGTAAATGTATAAATAGTACTAAATGAGGCAGAGGAGTACCATAGTACTTTTCAAGTTTTAATATTACCACAAAAAGTACTATAGTACCAACTTTATCATCCCTGGCACTGATGCATAAAGGTGCGTACAGAGTGGCCGCTTGTTGCCGAGCCGAGCCGACTGACGCTTATTGCGAGAACCAATGCGAGAAAACTGGTAATATACAAATTAGTACAAATAAGCGCGAACAGGTCATAGTGGGCGCCGAGCTGGTCAGAGCGCAAAGCTGATTGAATGCGAGAAAACAGTTCCAAAGCGTTTTTCAGCGCCGAAAACATTGTTTATGTTATGTTGATAAAATAAAAATTAAACAAAAAAATAAAAATTCAAATAAATAATAAAAATTAAATAAAATTATAACAATTATAAAAAAATTAAAAAAAACTTATAAACAAAATTTAAAAAAAAATTTAATAAAAATTTCAAGAATAATTGAAGAAATGCGTTAATAAGTAAAATTTTTTTTTCACAAACACGAATGAACAACAAAACCAAATGCATACAAACATACATAAAACACAAATAATAGATAAAATATCAGAGCTGATTCTCGCATCCACTATGTACACCCAAACTTGTTGCTCGCATGAACAAGTTCTCGCAATAAGCTTCAGTCGGCTCGGCTCGGCAACAAGCGGCCACTCTGTACGCACCCTAACATTGCATCAATACGCATTTTTTCTAAAATAACAATAATATTATGAAAAACTATAGAGTTAGGCTTAATCGTTCTTTTTGGTGACTCGGTCATTATCGTTCAATACAATTTATTGAACTAGTTCGTTCAAATCGTTCAATCGTTCTTTTTTGTTACTAGCTGCCACTGAACAGCGATTCGCGAACTGCGTCGTTCATTTGACAATTTATTGGCGCACTGAAAAATATTCGAATTTGCTCTAAATTAATATTTTCAATAGTAGAATACAAATTTTATGGTAGATTTTCAGAATTAAAGATAAAGAATCCAATGTGGCGGATCATTTTCGATAACCAAAGTCATTTAAAAATATGTTTTTTAGATCCTAAATGTAACTTCCTATATGAACTTGTTTTTTTTTCGTATGTTCTTGTTAATTTTCTAGCAATTTTTGTTTTTTTTATGTGCTCGATTCACTAGGCTTTAATCGTTTTCTTTGTAACTTGGCATATCTAATATGGCGAATGATTTTCTAAAAATCATCGAATTTGCTTGAAATTATTTACCTGTAAGTTTTTGGGAGTTGCTGCTTTAAATATGCAATAATTTTTTGCACTTAAGTAGAACAAATGTTATTCAATAACGTCTATAAAAAGGGATTGTGATAGGTTTTAGTTTAGTGCTAAACAAATTTGATTTGCAAATGAATAATGTGTCTATAACTTTGAAAAAATGTTTATTATTCTTCTTAACCTCAAACCTACTTAATTAAAATTAATAAAAATGCATATTAAATACAATATTAATTGCATTTGGTCTATATGACGCGTTTGAAAAAAAACAACACTTTACTGGAAAAATAAAAATGCCCTGCTGGTAGTCCGTCTCCGATATACACAAATTGCTTGCACTTGTACGTAAAAACCATACGTCAGTGTGGCAACATTTGTGAAAAAGGTGGCAAAGAGGAGATAAGAAGATAAACAAAAAAATCTAAAGTAGAATGTTTGTATGTCTGGTTGATCACTTCTGAGAGTAAATTATCATATAGAGACAATCTGACAATAAAATATAAACAATAATAAAATTTAATGAAAAATCACTGATGAAGCCTGTCCATAAAAAAAGGCAGAAACTAGATCTAGTCTGATTTGCAAATTAGTAATCTGTCTATAACTTTGAAAAAATGTTTATTCTTCTTCTTAACCTCAAACCTACTTAATTCAAATTATCACAAAGTTTTCTACATTACTATAATATGATCACTGGAAATATATTATGCAGTTTAGATGCATTGTGAAATTGCATTTTGAACAATATTTTTCTACGCGCTGATATTACATGTTTCCATCATTTATTTTTATTTATAAATAAGTGATAACTAAAATTAATTTAAAGTATTTAAATTTGTGAGTTAGAAATTGGATAAATGGACAATTTTGAATAAAACAAAACGTGCATAGCTTTTGAACTCAGCTTCCAGAGAATGCTGGGAAAATACTAAAGAGATCATATCATGATATCCAGGACTATATTATGATACTATTGGGATAATTCTAGAATTATAATGTGATAATTTAAGTATAAAAAGGGTATTTCGTAATAGGATTGTCGCAATCACATACTCAAAAATATATGATGCTTTTCGAATATTGTCCTCCTAACCATGTTTTTTCTTTGCGTGTGGGAAGATCAACGTGTCTAAAAATAGATTTTGAAAGAACAAATTTTTATTTACAGAAAAATTATAAATTTTTTTTTAAATGAATGTTTTTTGTTAGATTTGAGGTCATACATACTGCTGGCCTTATCGATCTCAAATCTAACAAAAAAAAAAACAATCATTTACCAATTAAAAGATCAACTATACATACCTTCATACATCTCAACACACTAGATATAGTGAAAAAATATAATTTAAAATGGCCATTGGCGGACTTAGGCCGGTCTGGGGTGGGCAAAGCCCATGTTTCACAGGGAGGTGTTTTAAAGAACAGACTCCTCCGCAACCGGTTCTGACTCATTAAAAATTTTTATTCGGCAATATTCCTTACAATTTAATGAAATTAAATTGAAAATCAACCCTTTTAATAAGCAAGAAGAAATTTTTTTCCATAACTTAGTTTTGCTACCAAGTTTAAGAAAAGATAATAAATTTTAACTTGTATTCTGCAACAGTTACAAAAAAGTTTTCAACATATAATTTGAAAACAAGCAAGGAAATATTTTTTTTGTTTTTTTTTCAAGAATTATGAGTATTTGTTGCTATGCAAATACTTTCTTCTTCACCAAAATAGAAAAAATACCGCGTGTTCCTATGAAATTCTGTAAATGGCTGTGCGTGTGGTTTAAAAGCAGAGTCAAAAGTGAATTGATTCTGTTTTAAATTAATTTACAAAAACTCAATTCAGCTTTAAAAGAAATTTTTCGGCAAATACATTCCAAATTTCTATTTATTTTTTTGGGTAGCTAATTTTTTGGCACATGTATTCAGGACCAGACCACCTTACGGAATTTTGTCCGCTTCCCCGTACACTCATAAACTGTAAAAATAGCAAAAAAAACCAACTAAAACTATTTAAAAATGATGTTGCAGAATAAACTGCTGAAATTAGCAAATATTTTTTTGCTAAATACTAGTAAAATAAGAACAGCAAAAATAAAACTGTTAAGTTTACAGAATTTTAGTTATATTTAATTTAACGCTTACTTAATTGAAAATGACAAATTGTACTGTGAAATCTGCAGAAAATTTTGCTAAATATTAGTAGACTAAAAATAGCAAAAACAGACTGTTATATCAACAAAATTTTTGTTATTTTTAAAATGAAATTTAGCAGTTTATAGCAGTCTGTCCTGCTAAAATCAGCAGAAATATTTGGTAAAAAATTTTATACTGCTGTTTTCAAAAGCCGAAGAAAAATTTCTACTAATTATTTAGTAAATTTTTTTGCTGATTAAAGAAGGTTAATTTGTTATTTTCTATTAACAAAAATTTAACTCAAATATAACTAAAACTCTGTATATTTTACTGTTTCATTTGCTGTTGCTATCTTACTAATATATAGCAAAAATAATCTGCTAATTTTAGCAGTATTTTCTGCAACATCATTTTTAACTAATTTTGAGTAGTTTTAACTAAGTTTTTTTGCAGACTTTTTTCATTAGTGTGAAAGATCCAAATCATGCTATCGTGGAGGGAATATTATGCTCGGGATTTACCCAATATATTTTTTAACTTATGTGTTTGTGATGCAAACGCAAAATATAAATATATATAAAGATTAGCGCATAAATTAATTCTTTTAAACTCTGCTCAAAATAAAACTTTTATTTTCAGCCAACGTATAAGCCTATTTTCATAGGTTAAAACAGTCATTTATAACAATTTTTGGGTATAAGGGTTTGTACGATGCCTGCTTAACTCATAACTGAATTTTTATGTTTCTCTAAAAAGTTAGTGAGACAAAAGTTTTCTTTTCTTTACTTTCTTTTATTTTCCTTTTATATTCTATAAATTCAAAACACAAAAAATAGTTGCTAACACTTAATGGCCTTAAGGAATACTTTTAACAACATACAAAACATTTTTTTTTTTTTTTTTTGTAGAAAATTTACTTTTTGGTGAATGCGAATGTTAAAATGGTGTCGTGTAGGTTCAGGGATGTAATATTGTCATATAATAGCAGTATTAGTAGAAAATGTAAGAAATCGTTGATTTTTTAAGCTTTCAAACAAAAGGTCTTTTATTAGAAATCTAAATACAAAAATATTGTTACGAAATTAGATTAGTCTAGTATAGAAAATCCTATAATTTTACAAGAAAAATATCTCGAGAAACGGGATTTACTAAAACCATCAATCTGGCAGCACTACGTTTAATAAATTTAAGTATAATGTTAAGTGGTTAGGACTCTGCTAAGAATAACATAAGTGTTACGATTTTAGTAAGACTATCATTTTCTAGTGTGTTCTACAACCACGGCCGTTAAACTATAAAAAGGCTGCCACTTAACGCTTAGTAAGTTAGTCGCGCTTTAGCATTTGTTTAGTTAATTGCGTATTAACATTGTATAGTGAGTTGCGTTCTAGCGTTTTTATAGTTGTGCGTGTTGTACTGTTGTATGTAAAGAAATAAAGTGTTAATTAAATAAGCTCAATATCAAACAAAAGATTGTGTGGTTAGTTGGATTGCAATAGAAAAGAAGCTGGTTTATTTAAAGTAAATAACCCAGGTGGAAATTATGTGTGGTAACAAAAAAGAAGTACTGGCAAAGCGCAAGTAGACCGCGGTCTTACAAAAAGAAGTAATGGCAAAGCACTAAATTTGGACGCCTTCCCAATGCTTTAAAAGGGTGAATTCTCAGCACTTGTTTTCCTATAACATTATTTTTTTTTGAAAAAGAATCTCCAAAAGAGTGAATATTTAAATAATTTTTGACTCCACAATACAATAACTCCAAGAATCGTCTATTTTTAGAGTAATTTAAAATTCTTCAGTGATGAGGGCTCATAATTTGGTGGCAGGGAAAACACTTGATTTTTATGTTTCTTGGTGCTATCTCAATACTTTGCAAAGCATTAAATAGATCGGTGTTAAGTATCATTTGGGTGTCAGGAAAGCACTTTAATTTTTTTATTTGAGCGTTGGCAAAGCATTTGATTTTTATGTTTGTGGGTGTTTTCCCAGGGCTTGGTAAAGCATTGGCACCACCGTGGAACGGTGTTATCATTTGGGCGTTGGGAAAGCGCTGTTAACAAGCACTCATACCACCCATTTCGGTGCTTTGCCAGTGCTGTCCCCTTTGTAATTTTCTACCTGGGAAGCCATTTACGTTTTAAACTACTAACAATATTTAAATAATTTCGAAGGAAGAAATAAACGTATTTCAATTTAAAATACACACGGAATTATTTATTACTTTTGGATTGGGCATATTTTAGAGAAAAATAAAAAGTTAAATTTTTGCTAATGTTACTGTTAACATTATATCTGTAGTTCCATATTTCTCCAGTAGCACCAAAAATAGCATACCAATATTTCTGAGTCATATAAGTATGTATATTAGGGATATAACTTTTTGCAATTTTTGCATATATCATTTCTCCCAAGGGAAAATCAAGTAGAGCATGGAAAAGTATTAAGAACTACGATTTTTTAGGGATCGCTAAAAAAGTTCACGCACCAAACGTATTGAAATTTTATACACTCACAATATATTTTCGATAAACGATTGAGGTTTATTTGAAAAGTAATAGGTAAAGTTTATTTTCAATTGAAGAATCAATTAAAATCCATGGAAACATATTGTTTAACTTTTTGTATAAGTCAATAAAAAACAAACTACAAAAAAATACTTATCGTCTGTAGGAGTTGATATTTTCAGTCAAATATTCTATTTTTATTTTCTATTTTTAGAAAAAATAATTTAAATAATTTCGTTGTTTTCTGTTTTAAAACAAAAATTCAGATATTTTCGCTTTTCTTTTTTGTTAAAATAGAGAAACAAGAAATTCTTTACTCATATAATAAATCAGACAATGAAAATATTTGAACAATCATTGGAAGAATTTAAAAAAGAAATTAACGACGTTAAAGAAAGAGTTACTGAATTGGAGACAGTCGCGGCTAATACGTTAAGTCTAAAAAAAGAAATTGTTGAATTAAAAAAAGAACTAGACAAACAAGAAAATGCTGCAGTTGCATGTGATATAAGAATTAATAATGTACCAATGCAGGAAAATGATGATGTAAATCAAATTTTCAATAAATTATGCGACACAATTAATATTAATCGACCATCTGTGAAATCAATATTTCGCCTTAAAAAAACTAAAGCTGGAATTAATAACGCTGATCCTGCCATTATTGTGAGACTCGGAACACCATATGATAGAAACTTCATGTTGAAATCTATTTCAGCTCTAACAAGAATGCGCAAAGGTCCATTAAGATTGAGTGATATTGGCATGGCATCGGATACTCCATTCAATGTCAAAGAAAACTTAACTCCCCGAAATTTTAAAGTTTATATTGAAGCTATAAAATTGTGGAAAGATAAGAAATTAGCATCTGTTTTTTCTATGCGAGGTATTGTTTTTGTCAAACAAAACCAGTCGGATCAACCTCAGCGTCTCGAAAGTATCAATGATATTAATAGCTTATTTCGTATATAAAATGAGCATTTTCAATGATATTGTAACGATGACTAGCAAATCACATGTATTAGATTTTTTTAAACTCTATTTTTTTTATTTTATTACCCTTATAAAAACCACATATCAAAAATTTCAAAATTTTCTTTTATATTTAACACTCTTATTTCAATTTAAATTATGCTTTACTATAATTTTTTGTTTTTCATATTTTATACACAAATTTAAATTATATTTTATTATAACTAATTCTTTAAGTACAAAATTTAAATTAGGTTTTTATATAAAATCACCATTTGCTTGCGTTGCTTTCATTTCCGTATTTAATGCTAAGCAGTCTAAATAATATGAGGGTGAATTCCAAATTCAATACACATAACATGATTCGCGTATTTACTAAACTTAAACATGGCTTAAACGTTGTTCATATTAATGCACAAAGTTTAAATATTAAAATAGAAGAGTTCCGTTACATATTTGAGTCTTCCAATGTGGACGCAGTCTGTGTCTCCGAAACATGGTTCAACGCACAAGTTAAAGATGAATGCTATAAACTGCGGGGATATAAGCTCTTCAGAGCAGATAGAAAACAGAAAAAGTGTAATAAGGATAAAAAAGCTGGTGGTGTTGCCATCTATGTTAGAAATAATGTAAGATGTAAATTTAAAACTAAATCAAAAGATGGTGATCAAATTGAATTTTTGTTTTTAGAATTGTTTAATGGGAACGAAAAACTTTTGCTTGGGAGTGTTTATAGACCAAATAAAAATATTAATTCAGAAGCATTCTTTTTGGAGTTGTCTAATATTACCGTAGGGTATACAAATATTATAATAGCTGGTGATTTCAACAGCAATATTTTGATAGAAACTACGTTCTCAGATGGAATGCAATATATTGGCTTAGAAGCTGTAAATAAATCTATACCCACACACTATTCCACCAATTCAAATTCGCTCATTGACATATTTTTCACTAATGCCTTGTCAAAAATATTATTGTTTGAGCAAATATCTGCGCCTGTTTTTTCCAAACATGATCTTATTTTCATCACTTACGATTTTAAACCCAACACTATTGACGAAAGCTTCAGCTATCGTGACTTTAAACATATCAATTATTCAGCTTTATATGATAAAATTTTACATATCGACTGGGATTGTATATTTTACTTACCATGTGTTGACGATCAACTTAACTTTATTCAAGTAAACATCAAACAACTCTTCGATGAATTTGTTCCTATGAAAACAAAAAGGAAAACAACAACAGCGAACCCATGGTTTACGGCTGATATTAAATATCTAATCGAACAACGTAATATAGCTTATACGAGATGGAAAAGATTTAAGATCCCTGAACTACAAGCAACATTTCGCTTTCTTAGAAATAAAGTTAATACCAGTGTTAGAACTGCCAAATCTTTCTACTATAACACAAAATTTTCAAACTGCTTAAACGTTAAGGCGAAATGGAGCGAAATTCGAAATATTGGAATAGTTAACAAAACGAGAGGTTATACTACGGATATAAATGTTGATGATTTAAATAGAAAATTTACGGATTTGCCAGTACCTACCGCTAATGTTTCGTATTATAAGAACCAAAATAATGTAGGTGATCCAAACCAATTTTCTTTTAGTTGCTTTACTCAAACTGAAATATACAAAAGCTTTCTGAGTATCAAGTCTAATGCGACTAGCTACGATGGTGTTCATCCAAGATTTATAAAAATCATATTCCCTACTATAATACCATATATTACGCACCTTTTCAACTCGATTATTACTAAATCAACATATCCTACTAAATGGAAGCACGCCAAAATTGTTCCTATACCAAAAACCGAAAAAGAATTCCGCCCAATAGCTATACTACCCTTCTTGTCAAAAATAATTGAACGCTTAATGCATCACCAACTCAGTAAATTTATTCAGGATAACAACTTGCTTACTCCTAGACAATCGGGGTTTCGTCCTCAACACAGCTGTGTGTCTGCTTTGATTGATGTGGCAGAAAATATACGATCACAAATTGATGATGATAAAGTTTGTTTTTTAATTCTCTTAGACCATTCCAAGGCATTTGATACCGTCAATACTGAAATACTTACATTGAAGTTAAGTAAAATATTTAATATTTCTTCTACGGCTACAAAGTTGATGGCTTCATATTTAACTGGCAGATCACAATCGGTGTTCAATGGTGAAAATATATCTAGTACAATAGAACTAGCAAGAGGTGTACCACAAGGATCTATTTTGGGTCCACTATTATACTCAGCTTATGCCAATGATCTTCCGAATCAACTACAATACTGTAATATCCAAATGTATGCAGATGATGTTCAACTATATATAAGTTGCAAAATTTCTGAAATTGATGACTGTACGCGCAAAATTAATGCTGACTTGGATAATATCAGATCTTGGGCTACAACTAACGGATTATGCCTCAATCCAAATAAGTCAAAATGTATGTTGATTACTAAAAGAACACTAATTATGCCATATATTCCCGTCATAACTTTGGGTGAGTCGAAAATCGATTTTGTGGATAAGGTGAAAAACCTTGGAGTCACATTTAATAAGTACCTGCACTGGAAAGATCACGTTATCGTCACAACTGGAAAAGTATACGGTATGCTAAGAAATTTATGGTGCACACAATGGTTCGTACCACTCAAAATCAGAATGCTTCTAGCTAAGACCTATTTAATACCGACTTTACTTTACGGTTGTGAGTTGTTTTCAAATTGTGATTCAATCAGTATGAGCAAATTGAACGTCGCTTTTAATAATATTGCACGATATGTATTTGGCATACAACGACGTGGAAGAATATCACACTACTCAAAGCAAATTTTTTGTGTCACATTTCAAAACCTTTTAAAGTGTAAGACATTAATATACCTTCATAAAATAATCTACTCTCGTCAGCCAGAATACCTTTACGGGAGACTTAACTTCTTCAGGTCTGAAAGAGGCCTCCGTATTATTCAGATACAACATACGACTACTTTTTCGGATCTACACTTCTATATTAATGCCATAAGAATTTGGAATAGTTTGCCCCCTCATTTACAGATAATTAGCAACGCAATGCAATTTAAAAAACTAATATATGAATATTATAAATAACATTTCAATTAAATTTCGACCAAATTTTTAGAAGTTTAACAATATAATTTTTTTATTTTCTACTTTTTTTTCCTTTATGTATTATTATTATTATTTTGTCCATTATTTTTTTTTTTTATAAATTAATTTTTGTTAGTAAATATTATATGTATATGTATTTTGAATGCACATTGACAAATTTACCAATAATTACTATTCAGTGCTTTTATATAAGATTAAATCTTTGTACTGAATTATAAGAAATTAAATAAATAAATAAAATAAATAAATGTACGATAGATATACACACAAACATAGCCAATAAAAATTTGAACGTGTGTGTTGTGTGTGTAGTGTTTTGAAAAAAAAAAAAAAACTTTCCGATATTGAAAATCAAAGTGGGATTTTTTAAAATTTGACCCTACGGGTCTAAAGTTGGGACATCTAAATTCATTTTAGAGCAAAGTTTCTTATTTTGATCCCTAGAATACGATTTTCCTTGTCACTTGGGCGATTTTTAAATCGACCCGCCCTATTATGCAGTATTTTAAAATTTAAAGTATTTTAGAAATCGGTTTCGGTGCGGGAGGTTATTTTACGAAATTGATTTCCATGGTTTTTCAACTTAATCTAATATAAACAAATTGCAAGTTTCAATCAAAGCGCCAAACGCCTTGGGGGTTTTACTACACTAACTGAGGACTTTCATTTGGCGTTGGAATTATCCACCCCAAAATAGTGCTGCACAGTGAATTTTATAATTAATATTCCACTCTTTAAAAAAAGGACTCAAATAACCCAAGAAATCTGTTTATTTGGGGTTAGAAAAGTAGTCCTCCAACATTTAATTGATACTGAAATTAATCATTTTCCATCCCTGGCGGTATTCATACCATTCTACTATGTAAAAAAAATGTGAATGTATTAATAAAAACAACCATCACCGCCACCGCAGTCATTTAATTAGATTTTTCTCACCGCATCGGAAATCCGTCGCAGCAGCCGGAATGTTGCTTCTCTACTCTGAGTGTATGTCTCTTTTATGAGGTAACAGGCCCTCAATAACATTTTATTATATTTACAAAATAAAGAAATTAAGAAAATAATAAAAATATTTGAATAAAAACATTTTACTAAAAATATTTTAATAAAAATTTTGACTATATTTTAATAAAAAATAATTTAATAAGGGTCAAATTCATAATCACTTTTTGAATTTCTAACTGGCTTAAAAAACAAATTTCTCATACAAAATTAATTTTATAAACGTGTTATAAAGTTTTTAAATTATTATGCATAGGCACATAAATATTTTATGACCACTCTCACCGACTCGCTAATCATTTTCCCATGGATAGAAATACGCACTTCAATGTAAAATTAAAACCATTGAAAATAATAACAAAAAATAAGAAACACTTTTCTATGGATCATAAATCTTTTAAATTATTTGAATGTTTTTGAAAATAAAAAGTGTCTTTTTTTGGCACATATAACTAATCATAAAGTTTTAAGTTTCTTCTTAAATATTCTACTCAACTATTTTTACCTGAGTAAGCAATTATTGTGCAAAAAACACTTGCTTTACAACGAATATTCTTTTTTCTCAATGAATGCTAATATTTTTAGTATTTCTCACAAATTCATGTTTTCATTTTCTACCTTCTACAGAAGGTGTCCTTCATTATAAATTTTCTTTGTTTCTCTTGTTAGTGTGTTTGTGTGTGTGAATTGAATTTGATTGTGTGTGTGTCATATAAGAGTTGTTGCGTTATACTTCACACCCAATATTCAAACTCAATGTTCGTTCAATGTTAGTTGAGATTGAAAAAACTCCTTGTACAGCACTTTGATTCACTGCACACAACACTTTACATAGACCAAAAAAAAAAAAAAACTTTCCCCATCAAAACTTTTTCTTTTTGGTTTAAGTTCAGAAACCTAAACTGCATATTTTTTGTTGCAGAATTTTAAATTTGTTGCTTTTGTTGTTTTTATGGCGCGCCAATCTTTTTCTTGCCAACAAAATATGTTTGCGATTTTTCAGTTGAAAAACAAGAAAGAAAAATAAAAAGCAATAGTATTAACTTGTTATATATCATTATATTAATACAAATGGTTAAAGTATAAGAAGTATAATAGGGGCATTCACTTTTATGAATGAGGCAATAACAGTTTTTAATTTCTACACTCATAGAAATAAATCTGTAAAAATAGATACAATAAATAAATACAATTAGCAGTTTTTCTTTGCTAAATACCAGTAAAACAAGAACAGAAAAATTAAAACTGTTAAATTTAAGGAATTTTAGTTATATATAAATTATTTTTTAATTAATTAATTAATTTTAAAATCTGCAAAAAATTTTTATAAGTATTAGTAGACTAAAAATAGCAAAAACAAACGATTTTATCTTCAATATTGCTGTCATTTTTAAGCCAGATTCAGTTGAATGCAAATAGCAGTCTATCCTGATAAGTTAACAGAAATATTTGCTAAAAAAATTGTAAACTGCTGTTTTCAAAAGCTTCGAATTTTATTTGCATTTAAAAAAAAGAAAATCGAAAAAAAAAATTTAAATTAAAATTTTTTTTGACTTTTTTAGGCTACTAATTATTTAGCAAAATTTTTTGCTGATTTTAGCAGTTTAATTTGTTATTTTCTATTAACAACAACCTAACTCAAATATAACTAAAATTCTGTATATTTAACGGTTTTATTTTTGCTCTTCTTATATTACTAATATATAGCAAAAGTAATCTGCTAATATTAGCAGAATTAAAATAATACGTCAGTAAGATTGTCAAATGTGTTTCAGATAGATTTGAATAACTGTTAAAAATTTTTTTAATTAAAATCATAATTTAAACAAAAATTTTAGTTATCTTCATTTGACACAATACTAAAACTTCTCAGTACCTTAACGAATTTTGAGTGTTAATTTTTAAAATTATTTATAACTACACTCACAATATTTTATCGTTAAACACAACCTAAAATACATATTAAATTAATTGAAAACACAATTAAAAAAAGTACTACTGATTTTTCATTATATTCAAACCATTTTGCTATTTATTTTCAAACATTGTTTAAACAATCCATAAAAAAAATAAAAATAATTAAAAAGTCTGTTAAAACAATCATCAATTTTTAACTGAAAAAACGTAAAAAAAAACGATTTTGTGGTTTGTTTTTCATATTTGAAAGTTTTTTTTTTGAATTTTCAAAACACTACACACACGACACACACGTTCATATTTTTATTGGCTATGTTTGTGTGTATTAGTAAAGAATTTCTTGTAATTTGAATTGAAATAATTTTGTATACAAAGAAACTATTTTAACAAAAAAGAAAACCGAAAATATTTGCATTTTTTGTTTTAAAACAGAAAATAACGAAATTATTTAAATTATTTTTCCTAAAAATGGAAATCTAAAAATAGAATATTTGACTGAAAATAAAAACTCCTACAGACGATACATGTTTTTTTCTAGTTTGTTTTTTATTGATTGATAAAAAAGTTAAACAACTAGCGTGTTTTTAATCACCTGGATTTAGAATTTTTCATATAAAAAGTGGATTTATTAAATCCAAAAAAAAAACTGGATTTAATAAATCCATAATAAAAGCACAAATTTATGAAACAGCCTATTAATTTAATGTCAGAAAAAAAACACGAACAAAAATTAAAAGAGAAACAAAAAAATTGAAAAACTAACAAATAAAAGGTTTTTATTAAATTTCTTTTTATGAAATATGTTTAGAAAAAAAACTACACCTCACCAAATACATATTTTTAATCTTGGACGTGGAGAAATAGCGGAAATAGAAATGGCAATTTTTCACTCTACTGGAAGTAATTTAATTAAATCCAATTAGTGAATATTAAATATTGCAATGGAATTTTTCAATTATGTGAAAATATAAATTGATAAAACTAAAAAAGCAGACTGTTTATCGCTGTTTTATATAAAATATAATTAGAAATTAAAAGTTAAAGTAAAATCCTTCATCATCGAATTCGGTATTAAAAATTAGGGTGAAAGAAATGTCGGACAGAAAATTCTTTTTAAAATAGGGAGAATCTAACCCCATCTGTTGAGCACTTTTAGAAATACTTTTTGGATTTATTAAATCCAAGTGATTAGAAAAAACGGCTAATATGTTTCAATGTATTTTAATTAATTCTTTAATTGAAAACAAACTTTACCAATTACTTTTTAAATAAACCTCAATCGGTTATGAAAAATATATTGTGAGTGCACAATTACTGACAAAAAGTGCTTTCCCATTCCCAAAATGATAACATCATTAGACAAAAGGACCGGCTGTTCAAAAAGCGTTGGAAAAGCACTGGATGAACAAATATATTTTCCAAAATAAAATTTAAAAAAAGTTCATATGTATTTTTTTTGTTCCTGGCGTGATTTGAACCCAGGCCTTCAGATTGACAGACGATTGCTATACCCACTGAGCTAACGATACATATAATACTTGTTGTCTAAACATATAAATGAGTGATGACAGCGGGACAACTACTGGCTATGCTAAAATGCTAGTACTGGCAAACAGTTTTTTTGGAACTAATATGGCAGCGTTGGGAGAGCAAACAAAAAGTTGGTCTTAAAGGAAAGCTTCCCACAAACAAAAAAATTGATTTTATAATACGAAAAAAAATTTTAAAATAAAAAAAATCAAAAAAATAAATATTTTGCCTGCAACCGGAACTTGGAACCTTTACAAACCTTTTTTAACGAAGCATCATTATTTTTAAAAAATGTTTTGTACAGTTGCAATTTTTTACTAGGTAGCACTGGATAACCACTGGTTGCAAACGTTGGCATAGCACTCTAAGCCCATTTTTTGCCAGTAGTTTTTTTTTGTAAACCACCGAAATTTTTGTAAAACAAATACTGGCAAAACGCTTTTTCCAAACGCTGACAAAGCGTACCAAATGCGTGTTCTCCCAGTCATTTATTTTTAACCCCGTGGTTACCCAGTGGTATTCCAGTGCTTGATTTTTTCTACCACTGGCGATTTCTGACTGGGTATATTTGTGGAGGCTAAACTATTAATTATGGACTCAAGCACGCCGTGCACACTGAGAGAATTATCATCACTTCAATAATGAATTACTTCATAGTTTCAATGAAAACTGTCCCTGGAACTCGTCCATTGAAACTTTTCATAGAATCTATGAAATAGGTTTCATTAAAGTCAATGTTTATAAAAGGTTTATAAAATTAATGAAACTCTTCATAAAATTAATAGGCCACTCGTCCAATGTATAAATCATTCAGCCAATGAAGAGCTTCATAAAATCTATGAAGCAATTTCATTTACTATTATTTATTATAGTTGGTTGTTGTCGTTGCTACGCTAGAGTGGATAAATAAAAAGTACTTAGCAAATACAAAAGGAGTCATAAAATCGTAGCATATTTTACGGATGTACAAAATATATCTAAAGAAAGAATTCATTAAATTAAAAAGTTTCATTAAAAAAAGTTTCGAAAAAATTAATATGATTTATAAAAAAATTTCATAGTCCAAAATTAATAAAAAAAAATTAATTAAAAAGAAAAATAAAAATTATAAAAGATTATTCTCTCAGGAAATGACGATATTTTATAAAAAAATTTAAAAAAAGTAAATACTATTGAACAATTTCATATATATAAAGAACATTTTCATTAAATTCATGGAGATCTAATGTATGAAATTCAATGAATTTTTTTTAATGAAATTATGAAATTTTATGAAAGAAAATTATGAAAAATTTCATAATATTAATTAAATATTATATACATAATGAAATTCTTCATTGGTTCTATGAAAAAAATTCTAATATCGTGAGGGATAATTCTCTCAGTGTAGAAAATGCATTTTTTAATACCCATACTGCTCATGTCGTGGACCCAGGGTTGCCACTTATTTGAAATTTTAGGAAAACAGCTGCTATGGAAAAATATGTACTAAAGCCGAATGATAACAAATATCGGAAAAGCTGTTTAAAAAACTAATAATTAAACAATAAAAAATTGGACATTTTTGGAAAAAGATGCGCCTGCAAAAAATTTTTAATTTACGAGTAAAATATTAAAAAGTATCAGAAAACGCCGAACTGTGACCATCGAAATATTTTTAAGACTCAGAGGGCCCAAAAGTGGAATTTTGTGCAATGAATACCACCTACCAATGCTTAGATACCTACGCGTTCTTGTTCGCCTACACATGAGGTATCTTAGTGTCGATAGATACTCGTACCTATTGGTTGATATTACGACGTAATTTATGGCCTTTTGCAAAACGACCCTAGTGGCAATTTGTGTTTTGGGGGTTGTGAAAATGTCCCTAGGGATTATACCATATGACCACAATTATTAGATTGCAGATCACGAATACGAAAATGAAATCAAAATAGCTTTGGCTAAAAATGTATGGTCGTCAAAGGGTTAAGTTAATTTAATGAAAACACACACATACTAATCACTGTCAAATAAATTACTCTGTCTGTATAAAATTTAATTTCCCCTTATTATACTAAATTTAATTAAACATGTTTTAATTCTCATTAAATACCTCAAAATACAGCTGCTTTTTTAGAATTAAATTTAATCCACTCAAAGTTTAAATTCAGCAAAAAAAATACTCAACTAACATGGTAAAACCGAAATTGAAAAGTTAATTTTATTTTGTCATACGCTATATGCAGTTCATTGCCGCAAATTTAAGAGTTTTAGCATTAAAAGTAGCTAAATGAAATAAAATGTGGGTGGAATTTGGAATACTTAAAAAAAATTAAATGAACAAAATTTTAAAATAAACTTTAGCAATACTAAATTTCAACTTTTAAATACTATTCAAATCTAAATAATTGTATCTGAAACCATAACAAATTGAGCGTGATAAGCAAATAAATATATGCTAGTGTGTGGATTCTCATTAGGGTCGATCATATTCCAAAATATTTAATAACATTATTCTAGCTGCAACCAAACTATTCGGTATGAAAGAAATCAGTTTTCTCTGTATATCATAAAAACAACGTTCATATTTGTGCAATATATGTAATTTAATGAATTTGCATTTCGCGGCATCGCCAAAATTTTTTTTCAATAGTGACTCAAAAATGAGCTCCAAAAACATAAACATTTTTGCACATTTTCCTATGACAACGGTGCATCGAAAAAGTCCTCTGTGTAGGCAGAAATTACTCAGAAAAAAGAAAGTATAAAATTAAAATGTTCGTCATAAATTTAAATAATATTGGAATATTTGTTGAGTCTGAATAATTAACACTCATTTTGAGACAGCTTTTTAGAATGTAGAGACAACTTTGACATGGGGTTTCTAGAAGACGTTCGTTGTCACACGAATGAGTGACTACATGTATTTTGTTTTTGTATTGCATGTATTTTGTTATTGTTTTTTCGTTCGTGTGAAGCAAAACGTCATCTAGAAACACCACTTGAATGTTCGACTGCAATAGTGATAGTGATGATAACTGAAAGAATCAAAAGAAAAACTTCCAGTCTACTGTACTTTAATGTGATGGCTTCTATTTCATATGATTTTTTTGCATCGCTGCTATGACTTTTTCTAAACCAATGGAAATCTTGTGGTTAATAAATTCCACCGTAATGTTTTTTTTCAGTGAAAAATCAAACAATAAAATTAATTAAATTTTGTCCATAGTCTCCAACCGACACACACACTAAATGAAAATTCATTTATAGCATGTAAAATATATTAGAATGTATAAATATCACAAAACAAGGATAATCATATTATCGGTTGATATACGAGTTCTATGGTATTCGAATTAATCTTTCACTATCCTTGTACACCACTACAGTATGTACTTAAACTAATACGTCAGTAGAAAAATCTGTCTAAGAACTTTCAAATAGATTTGACTAATTTTTAAAAAAAAATTTTTGTTTGAAACAGTGATTAAGGCAAAGATTACGGTTATCTTCATTTAACACAATACCAAAAATCCTCATCAGTACTTTAACTAAATTTGAGTGTTAATTTTCAAAATTACTTTTACAACTAATTTTTAACCCTCTAACATCCAAGGATGTCTCAGTGCAGCTATCATAAAATTGCCCACCAATACGTCAAATGCGTATTTTATAATCAGAACTGAAGCAATTCCGATACACATTTTTCGTATGTAGTGTATCTAATGTCTGGCAGCGAGAAAGTATCAAAATTAAAATTTCGTAAAAATTCAGAAAATAATTATTTTAAAACGATCACAGTATTCAAATATCTAAGGAACATATTTAAGTTCACTAAAAAATTTTGATAATGAACTCGCATCAAGAGAAAATGCATTAATTGTCTACCATTGGTTATAGGAAAGTTTTTTTTCAAAACTTTTTGCTCCATTTGTTGTAAAATAAATTGTAAATACTATTTGGAATTTGCTATATTTTATCTTAACTCTCATATAGTTTATTTTATAAAACCGGTTCATCTTTGAGGCACATATCTTTTTAAAAATCCCAAAAAAGAAAAAAAAAAAAATTTTAATCTGATTTAAAAACCAGTTTTTTCACTATTTCAAAAGTATCAGTAGGTGTATTTTTACTGTATTTTATAAGTAATTCTGAACAACTTAAAAAAAAAATCACTTCTTTCATTGCTTAAAAGTATCCGTAGGTATATTTTTACCATTTTTTATAAGTACCCAGTGTAGAAACGGTAATGACATATCATTATTTTTTGGACTACCAGTAATGACACCCACTTACCTTCTGTATTATTTTAAAACATATAATAATGGGTTACTGATAATGACTTATTTTTATCATTATTTCAAATAGAAAATAATTTTCTAGATTTTTTTTTAATTTTTTGAAATCTATTTTTAGACTCAATATTTTTTGAACACTGGTAAGGATATATGTAACCACATATTTTTTGATTTTTTGTATGTTGGCGAGTAAGCTTACTTGTGTGCAGCAGGTCAATTATGTTTTTATCTATTAAATATTACATGTCCATATAGCTCAGATGGTAGAGCTATTAACTGGCAATCTGTAGACCCAGGTTCGATTCCCGCACCAGGAAATTTTATTAAAAAAAAAAAATACAATAAAAAATATTTTTTTTATATAATTAATTTTTTTCAAAATCTATTTTTAGACTCATTATTTTTGTCAGTACTGGTAAGCACATAGGTAACGATATATTTTTTGATTTTTCGTATGCTGGTGTGTAACGACAACTCATTATTTCTCGCGTCATCGCCATATAAAGGTAATAAGAAATGTAATAACAAAAGTAACTAGTTACCATTACCAAGTATGTAGTTATATAACCACATATCTGGTAATGATTTTCTACACTGGGTAATTCTGCACATCTTAAAAAAAATCACTGAAATAAGTATTGCTTCCAGAGCATAATTGCTGTAAAAGTGATCCTAAAAAGTGATTGTGATACAGTTTATTTCCAAATAGATAATCGCGGTTTAAATTACTGGCGGGACCAGTATTTTTTTAAGTTAAGTTTTTTTTTATTTTTTTTTAATTTTTTCTTTAATATTTCCAATTAATTTGTTTGAGTTAAATATTTTCTTCAATTTATTAGTTTTTCGTATTTGGGTTTTGAACTTGCTTTCCAATGATATATAATTTGTGTTTATCAAATTGCCGGTTTCGCGAATAAAAATACAATTCATTCCGCGAAAAAATTTTTTTTTTTTTAATTTTGTATTTTTGATAATTTTAAATGCTTTTCAAAAATATAAAATTTTTTAAAATCCAAACAGCGGTTGCGCAGTTACAAAATAATATATTAAAAACATAACATTTCGCGATCAAAAAATTCTTAAATTGTGTGAAAGAAATTTAATTTGTCAAACTAATGTCAGTAATGACTCGAAATATCGATTCAAAACCAATGAAATGCAAAATCAATCGTTTTTCGCTCCAGCAGCTTAGGGTAAAAAACTGATAACTTTTTTTGATTTGACGCATAAATATTAGTTGAATCACCTCTGTTTATGGTTATTTTAAAATATTTTAAACATTTATCTACATTTATTTGAATGAAATCTGATGCAAACAATTGTGGTTACAGAGTTTACAGTTACGGAGTTTACATTTGGTTACTTTTTTCGTTTTCTTTCAGAAACGCTTTGTCAGAATTTTTTTCCGAAACAAAATCGCATGATGCCTACAAGGTGAATCCAAATATGACATTGTTTTTCTTACTCGTTAAATAGTTTGGTGTAAAAACCAGGAACGGAGTTTACAACATTTTTTCAAATCTTATTAAAGACATCTTTTTCATCTCGAGAATGTTACGTGCTGCAGAAGAGCTTCAAGTCTGTTATACTGGATGATTACTTACAGTCCAGCGATCATTTGAGTATAAATAACATTATACTTTTCGCAATATAAATAATAGATAACTCCAAAATTCTGGTATATGCATTTTTAGCAAAAATTATGACGAAAAATCGTTACAGAGTTGAGGTCGTGATAGCTAAGATATACGAAAAAGTTTGTAAAATGTATTAATTTTTATTAAAAACGGCACTTTTCCTCTTCATAAAAATTCTTAAAGTTAGTGTTTAGCTTTATTGGTAATTAAAATATGAGCTATTAAAGTTAAAAAACCTTATGAGTTACTTGTTACGGAGTTTACATTTGGCCTATAAAAGTGGTCACAAATTTTATGTATTAACCAAAAATTGGTCAGATTGTTATAAATTTTGTAAAACAGGTGACAATGCGCTAATATATGTCGAAATATATAACTCAAATGTAATCCATGCATTAGAAATTAGGTGGTTACACGGTTTTTATCACATTTTTTGATATCACCAATATATATAAAACAAAAATGATGAAAAAATGCACTTTTTGCACTTGTTTAATAAGTAATTTTATTGAAGAGAACAAAGCACAATACTCGCAATGACAAAGTGGTGTTCAATTTCCATTTCAAAGAATAGCTCAGAGGTAGAGAGCTAGACTAGCAATCTAGAGGTCGCAAGTGGATGCAATAAAAAAAATTTTGTAAAATAAAAGAAATATAAGTTTTTTTTTAATTGATGAAAAAGAGTTTCCTTTCCACTTGTTTAAAAAGTACTGAAAAAATGTTGAAGTGGGAGTATTCCTGAGTACTCCTAACAAGTCAATATTAAAGTCATTAGTGTTTCTGTTAGAATGGAAGTACACCTTAATCATTAATTTTGGTGCTTTTTCTACTGCTTTGGTATCTCTCGAATTTCATAGATTTTCAAAAAATTTACAAAGAATTCTGGAAATTTCTTTCTATTCTATAGTGAGGAAAATAAGTCATTATTGGTAACGCACTGACTTTTGTTTTGGAATAATGGAAGAAGTTACTACTTGGCAGTAACTGATTACTATATCCCAGTGTAGAAAATCATTACCAGATATATGGTTATGTAACTACATACTTAATAATGGTAACTAGTTACTTTTGTTATTACATTTCTTATTACCTTTATATGGCGATGTCGCGAAAAATAATGAGTTATGGTGACACACCAGCATACAAAAAATCAAAAAAATATATCGTTACCTATGTGCTTACCACAACTGACAAAAATAATGAGTCTAAAAATAGATAAAAAAAAAAATAAATTATATAAAAAAAAATATTTTTTATTGTATTTTTTTTTTTTAATAAAATTTGCTGGTGAGGGAATCGAACCTAGGTCTACAGATTGCCAGTCAATAGCTCTACCATCTGAGCTATATCGACATGTAATATTTTATGGATAAAAACATAATTGACCTGCTGCGCACAAGTTTACTTACTCGCCAGCATACAAAAAATTAAAAAATATGTAATTACATATATCCTTACCAGTGTTTAAAAAATATTGAGTCTGAAAATAGATTTCAAAAAATTTTCAAAAAAATCTAGAAAATTATTTTCTATTTGAAATAATGATAAAAATAAGTAATTATCAGTAACTCATTACTATATATTTTAAAATAATGCAGGAGGTAAGTGGGTGTCATTACTGGTAGTCCAAAAAATAATGATATGTCATTACCGTTTCTACACTGGGATGTTATGAAAAAATGCAGAAAGTTGGTCGGTGTCATTACTGGTCGTCCAAAAGGGAATGATGTGTAATTACTGTTTCCACACTGTGCAAACAGTATATAACCACTTATCTACGAAATATTTCCTGTACTTTGATGTTAAATTTTCTTTAGCATTTTGCCCCAATCACAATACTTGTGATATAAAGGCATGTTTAATTAGTTTTCCTTGCGACCCTGTAACCATTTTTTAAATCATATCAAAAAGCACGCACTCATCTCTATTTTATTTTAATAAACCAAAATGTTTCATTGTGTCCTCACACTATCGCCCTATAATTTTACCAAAATATTTTAACCACATATAAACATAGATTCTTCATTACTATTTGTATTGTATTTGTATATTTAATATATATAAGATACATATGTTTACTAATGTAAATGTAGATGAGGGTGGCGTTGAAAATTCAACTTTGGATTTTCGCTGATACCCGTCCCTAATATTGTAGGATGTATTTTAAAACTAATATCGTGTTTTTTTGAACGACAAAATTTTCAAGATATATTGAAAATTGTTTCAGCTATTTAAAAAATGTTTTTATGTAAATGTTCAGCATACTAAATTTTATAAGAAAAGATGTGTTACACAATATAATTAAAATATTGTTTGTTTTTGGATGTGTTTTAAAATTCCGAAACTTTGACATCAATGGTGCATGGCCTTGAGGTATCTAAATTACCTTTACAACATGTGAGTTGTAAACTAAGTGGCACTATTTTACGCTCGGGTTTTGTTAAAATTCAGAAAAAAAACATTTCCCCATACATTTTATTGCCACCTTAATGTAGGAATTTAATATAAATAAATTCTAATACCACACTTCATGCAAATACCAGAAAATGTACATGAACAAAAATTTCTATGCATATGTATTAGGCTGGAGTTTTTTTTTAGCTAAAACTTTTCAATCTTCTTTTTATACACAGAGAAAACAGTTTCATTTGTGACAACCAAATTGTTTACCAACCGAATAGTTTGATGGGAGCCACTAATAAATCTTTTTGTATCAACCCAAATTTGGTCCATACAAAAGAGTATCGGTTGAAATAATATATTTGAATTGCGTCAGGACCATATTTGATTGCGTCAACCAAATAATTTGGTTTCTGCAACAAAATCATTCAGTTGGCAAGAAATTCGGTTGCAGAGCTTCGAAGAATGAATTCTATTTTCAATGAAGTCCCTAAAAATACTATTAGATTTCTTTCTAAATCGATTGAGTTAATTTTAAACCATTCGCAGGGACTTCATTCTTTGGAATTCATTCGATCTAATTCACTTTTAAGGAATTCAATCAATTTATCTTATTCGATTTTGTCTATCATTGAATTCAATCCTTACGAATCCATTCGATTTCTCACTTATTCGGTTTCTTACTCATTCGATTGACAATTTGGAAATTCTGTCAATGATTCAATTTTTTTAAAACAACTGACAAAATGGATAAAAACTACTGTTTTTCTAGACTTAATTCTTTTGGCATTATAAAAGTATATTTTAATAATTAAAAACAAGTTTTTTTCTTTCGATTACAATAAGATGTGTAATTAGCCTATTCAAAATTTGAAGTAAAAATTCCAAACGGTTCTCTAGTTATTATTCTTTCATGTATTGGAGATACAATAAAAATTTTTGATTTTTATTTGCAAACTATAAATATATCAATAATAAAAATTTCTAGTTGCAGTTAACTTGTTTATTTTTATATTGTATTTATATTTTTTATATTAAAACAATTTTTAATATTTATTAAAATTTAGCCATAAAACTCAAACTATCACATTCTAATAAAATTTCTTGAAATGTCGGCCAAAGCCAGTTAACAGAGGAAGGGACGCATTCATCTTCTTGAGATTCTATGCTCGTTGGTAAAATTGCGGTTTAAGAATTCCACAGCCTTTAGAAGCTCTGTTCGATAATCACAATTAATTTGTTTTCTCTATGCTGAATTTTTTTTTGTCATTCGATTCACCCTAATGTTTATATAGACATATACATTTGTATAAAATTAACACAAAATAAATTCATACATACAAATGTTGTTATTATTAGTTATGCATGCAACACATAACATTTTAATGCGGTATATTTGTTGCGTTCTTTTGATATTTTTAAAGGAATATTCCCAGTCAAAAGATATTTGAGTGCTTAGAAATTATGATTCTTAAAACATACTAAGTTCTAATATTCCCAGCAAAATCTTTCGTTACCAAATAAGTGGTTATATAATTAAACTAAAATTTTTACTACTTATAATTCGGCGTCAGAACTACACTAATAGAAAAAAGTCCTTAAAAAATTAGTTAAAACTACTAAAAATTAGTTGAAAATGATGCTGCAGAAAAAAACTGCTAAATAAGCAGATTATTTTTGCTATATATTAGTAATATAGGAACAGCAAAAATAAAACTGTTAAATATACAGAATTTTAGTTATATTTGAGCAAAATTTTTGTAAATGGAGAATAGCAAATTAATCTGCTTAAATCAGCAAAAAATTTTGCTAAATAATTAGTAGTCTAAAAAATCACCAAAAAGCTTAAAATTTTCGAAGTTATTTTTTCGATTTTTTTTTAAATGCAAATAAAAATCGAGCTTTTTGAAAACAGCAGTTTACAATTTTTTAGCAAATATTTCTGCTGATTTTAGCAGAATAGACTACTATTTGCATTCAACTAATTTTAGATTAAAAATAGCAAAAATTTTGTAGATTTGACAGTTTATTTTTGCTATTTTTAGTCTACAAATTTTTAGCAAAATTTTCTGCAGATTTTACAGTACAATTTGCTATTTTCAATTAACTAAAAGTTAGCTTAAATATTACTAAAATTCTGTAAATTTAACAGTTTTAATTTTGCTGTTCTCATTTTACTAGTATGTATTAAAAAAATCTGCTAATTTTAGCAGTTTTTTCAGCAGCATAATTTTTAACTAAATTTTGGTAACTTTTTCTGCTATTTTTACAGATTTATATCTATGAGTGTAAAAGGGGTTGTAAATGAAAAGTAGCTATTCGACAACCGATCTTTGGAACAGAAAACTTTCCTGGGTATTTGTTTTATATAACTCTGTAATGCAGCGGGTAAGCGGGTGCACAAATCTTGTGCGTTTTTTCATGCAGCGAACATGGACAACTACTTACAAAAACGACCTTGTCGAACAAAAATAATGAGTTCTGACATCAAATTATAAGCAGTAGACCCTAAGTCTACTGCTTATTATTTAGATATTAGTAATGAGCACCCATTACTGAGATTTTGCTGGGTTATTCCAGGCATTCAAATTTAAAAGTCATGAATACACTCACAATATTTTATCCTTAAAAACAACCTAAAATACATATTAAATTAATTAAAAACACAATTAAAAAAAGGACTACTGATTTTTCGTTATATTCAAACCATTTTGCTATTTATTTGCAAACATTGTTTAAACAATCCATAAAAGAAATAAAAATAATTGAAAAGTCTATTAAAACAATCATCAATTTTTAATTGAAAAAACGTAAAAAAAAAGATTTTGTGGTTTGTTTTTTCATATTTGAAAGTTTTATTGTTTGAATTTTCAAAACACGACACCATACACAACAAACACGTTCATATTTTTGTTGGATATGTTTGTGTGTATGAGTAAAGAATTCTTGTAATTTAAATTGAAATAATTTTGTATATAAACAAACTATTTAACAAAAAACAAAACCGAAAATGTTTGAATTTTTGTTTTAAAACAGAAAACAACGAAATTATTTAAATTATTTTTTCTAAAAATAGAAATCTAAAAATATAATATTTGACTGAAAATAACAACTCCTGCAGACAGTTCATATTTTTTTCTAGTTTGTTTTTTATTGATTGATAAGAAAAGTTAAACAATATGTTTCAATGTATTTTAATTGATTCTTCAATTGATAACAAACTTTACCTATTACTTTTTAAATAAACCTTAATCGGTTATGGAAAATATATTGTGAGTGTAATTTTTAATCAGAGCAAAGAAGTTCAAGTGTTTTATATACATAATTTATAATAATCTTGGCATAAATTTGTCAGCCAACCAGTGTTATTTAACATAAAAAGTGGAACATTTTGACAATGCTCTCAAATAGGTTAATTCTGATTTTTTTTTTTTTTAGAAAATGCTTAATTAAAAGCTTTTATATCGATTTTCATGTCAAATGGCAATTTCTTACATTTTAAAAATTTGCGGTCATTTCGACCCCATGTGCCTATAAGGGTTAATTTCTAATTTTTTATTACTATGTATAAAACTTGGTGTTAATAGAGTTATTTGGACAACTTTTACCAAATTCCGCAAGAAACAACACACTGGAAAAATAGAAATATTTCAAAAATTTCACCTTTAACCTTGGTAAAGAAAGGGTTAACGTTGTTAGAGTTTTACAAAATTTTCGGAAAATAATCTCTTATATTTATAAGAATTAAAAGAAATTGGAAGTGATTTTGTTGCAGCTAGCTAAAAACACAAAAATTAATACTACATATTATCGAAATAATTGGCCAAAATGACACTTTTCTCTAAAATTTTCAAATTTAAAACGCCGTCACTGTTAAGTTAAAAGAGGGATATGTGTAATTTTTAGTCGAATTATTCGCTTATTATATTCTTATATGTGTATTGAATAAACCCCTATGCGTTAACCACTTTTTTTTATATTTTGTTGAACAAAATTTTAAAAAACTCAAAACTAGAGTTTGAACATTAAAAAAAAAAAAAATTCCCAACTTTGGCCATACCTGGGACTAGGTTATCGTAACCCAAGAGAGAGACATTTTTATCTGAATATTTGTGGATCTTAGAAATAAAACTAGAATATAACATTGTAAATTTTTGAAAAAAATATTTTATTTTTTTCGATTTTCAAAATTTATCTCATGTAGGGTTAAATGGTCTGAGGAAATTGCAATTACTAAAATATTTTCCAACCGATTTTGGATTTTTAGACACTATCATTTTACATTTTCCAAAAATATAGCTATTTAAGAGCGAGTATTTTAAAAAAAGGCAAAAAAGTGATTTTTTCGCCTTGTAAATCGTATTTCAAACTTCAGGGCACGTGTTCCCGTTATACGATCACCTTAATTTTTTGCATGGTATATTTTTATACCCAAGGGCACATTTCTAGTGGAGGGGGGAGGACTGGTCACTGGCCGCCATTTTTTCGTCCATATAACGTAGGTCACCCTACTGTACACATAACATTATTTATGGCATGTAACCTTATAGGCTGTGGTGTATACTTAAATGTAGAGTTACCAGATTAACGTGTTCAGTAGATCCCGTTTCTCAGGATATTTTTTTACAGAAAATTCCATAGTTTTTCATACTAGACAAATATAATATATTTTGCCAACTTAAAAATATTTAAGCGATAAAAATATTTGTTATCCATTTGGGTTAATAAAATTTATTTTTATTTAATATTGAAATATGATAAATTGGTGGGTGATACGACTTTTTTGTTATTTTTTTTCGGAATCAGCACACCAAATTACAAAGAAATTATATAAAGTTATTGAAAAAGTTTTTTTCATCCGATGTGTGATCCAATAGCGATTGTACCTCCTAGTTTTGTATGCTTCTTGGTATAACATAATAATGTTGCATTAATATTATTTCCGTTGCTATTTTGAAAGTACCTTAAATATTATTTTTAAATGCCACCCTAACCCACGTCGATCTAAGTAGAAAAGAAAGATGTTTAAAATTTGTGAAACGTAGGTTTCATTGATAATACCAACCAAATTAAGAAATTAAGTTTTTAACGTTAAATCTTAAAGTTAAAATTTTTTGAAATTACCCGATGCACTAAAAACTTAAAGCAACATTCTTTTATAATAAATTTAATATTCTTTTATTTTAAATTCAATTTTAACCTTGATTACACTCGAAATCCATGTCTATATGATTGGCCTAAGCAGTTTTCCAGAATATTTTTTTTTATTTTTGTCCTTGTGGGGGCTTCGGTTCATTTTTAGATTTCATTTTATAAATAATTAAAAATTAAATCCGAACAGCAATATGCAGATCATTTTTCACAATTTGTTAAATACGTTTTGGCATTTTAGAAAATTAAATTAAAAATATATATTATAAAAATTAAATAAAATATTAAATATGAAATAAATAAAAAGTGAGAGACTTGACACGTTTCCATATCCTTATTTAATTTTCCTATCCAGAAGTTTGTATTAAGATCTGTAGTGGGATTCTCTAACTTTTTAACGACAAAATTCGAAAAAGTTACAGAATTGCCCCTCTGGGGTCTTAGATGTTTTTTGGAGTTTTCAAAAAAAAAAAAAAAATATAAGGCAACACTGGTTATGAATGAATACATATTTATTTATATGTGTGTGTATATGAGTGTTTACCTAAAAACGATAAATAGATATGTATATTATACTAGTAATCATGTATGTTTGTATAATTTACAACTAATTGTTTTTGATTAGCATTTGATATACAAATTGTTATTGTAAGGAATTTTTAATTAAAATTTAATGTGGGCATAAAATATAATTTATCTTACATGGGAATCATTTTACCACAAAATGTGTTAGGTAATAAAAATTTCACAATAATTGACTTTTACAAAATATGTGTAAGGTAAACTGTGGAGCATTCACCACTTTAGTACACACAGAAAAAAAAAACTGTTGAATATGTTTACAGCTAATTATATACATGTCTACAGGCTACCATATTTACCCAGTGTAGAAAATTATTACCAGATATGTGGTTATGTAATTACATATCTGGTAATGGTGACTAGTTACTTTTCTTGTTACATTTTTTATTACTTTCGTATGGTGATATCGAGCAAAATAATGAGTTATGATTACACACCAGCATACAAAAAATCGAGAAATATGTCGTTACATGTATGCTTAACGGTATCGACAAAAATAATGAGTCTAAAAATAGATAAAAAAAAAAATCTGTTTTAAAAAAATATTTCTATATTGTAAAAAATTTTTTAATAAAATTTCCTCATGACGGGAATTAAACTTGTAGCTCCAGAATGTTATATTTGATAGATAAAAACATAATTGACCTGCTGTGCATAAGTATCCTTACCAGTGCTAAAAAAATATTGAGTCTAAACATAGATTTCAATAAAATTTACAAAAAAATCTAGAACATTATATTATATTTGAAATAATTAAAAATGTAACTAGTTATTAGTGCACTAATAAAAGAAGTCTGTAGTTAAAACTACTAACAGTTAGTTAAAAACGATGCTGTAGAAAAAACTCCTAAAATTAGAAATTTTTGCTATATATTAGTAAGGTAGGAACAGCAGAAATAAAACTGTTAAATATACAGAATTTTATTTATATTTGAGTTAAATTTTTGTTAATAGAATATAATAAATTAACCTGATGTAATCAACAAAAATATTTGCTAAATAATTAGTAGCCTAAAAAATCACAAAAAATTAAAATGTTGTAAGTTTTTTTTTCGATTTTTTTTTAAATTCAAATTAAAATCGAGCCTTTTGAAAACGGCAGTTTACAATTATTTTTGGCAAATATTTCTGCTATTTGCACTCAAGTAAATTTTGCTTAAAAATAACAAAAATTTTGTAGATATAAAAGTGCGTTTTTGCTATTTTTAATCTATTAATATTTATCAAAATTTTTTGCAGATTTTACAGAAAAATTTGTTATTTTCAATTAACTAAACTTAATAGTTTTATTTTTGCTGTTCGTGTTTTACTAGTATTTAGTAAATCTGCTATTTCAGCAGCTTTTTCTGCAACGTCATTTTTAATTAATTTGTAGTTGGTTTTTTTTTTGCTATTTAAACAGATTTATTTCTATGAGTGTAACTGATTATTATATATTTTAAAATAATGCTGAATGTAAGTCGGTGCCATTACTGGTAGTCCGAAAAATAATGACATTTTTATACCAGAGAAGACAGAAAAAAGCAAAATACGATGTGTTTAAAGCAAAAAAAATATTGTAAAAAAGCAAAAGTAAAAAAACTTGGAAAAACAACAGTTTTTTTTAAATTTCAAAGTTAGGAGCAAGAAAATCGTTTTAATAGTAAGCATATCCATCTTAAGATCTCTAAATGACAATAATGTTATAGCTAACACGTAAGTGAATGAAAATGTAAAATTTACGAAGAAAAAAAAAGTATTTTGATTTTGATGTTACCATAAACAAACAAGCATGCTTAAGCCTGTTTTATATACTGGTAAATAGGTCTCTTTAATACCTTTCGTTTGACACAAAATTTTCCTATAGTTACTTTGGAACGAGTATGTGAAATAAATCGAAAAAACCTTCAATTGGGCCATGTTTGACACCATTTTTTAACTTTTGAATTTGAAATTGGGCAGCTAAAAAAAATGTGTCCTTTAAATTTTTATCCACCACGAGATATCCGAAGCTCATTAAGATCTATGGGTCCGCGTCGAGAGCCTTCCCTTGTAAACTAACGAATATGTAAATTTAATAACGTCCAAGACAATTATTTAAATTTGTATTTCATAAACATTACAAATCCCACTTTATTAAATTATATTAAATTTATGCATACACTTAAATTATACTTAATAATAATTTCATTTGTCTTCTTTATGGCGAAAACATAATTTAATAAACAAAAATTGGGCCGACTTTAGTAAGAAGCCAAAATAATAATAAACAGCATTGACAGAATTATATACAATATAAGAAAGACATATGATATACAATAAGTTGACAGCTAAACACATAAATAGGTTTAAAAACAGCACCTATTCCTCCGAGGATTACAAGGAACGGAAAAGAAGAAGAAGAAGAAGAAAAAACACTTTAATAAATTAAAAATCTGCACGAGACGGAAAAAAAATTCACTGAGACATTATCAAATCTGAGTACAAAATATACCACCAACCGTTAATGAAGGCAGTTTACTGCCACTCCAGGTGTATGAAAAGAAGCTTAACACATCAACAGGGTGCCGCTAAAGAATAAAAGAACAAACATTTTAAGGTAAGCAATATCAAGTATGTACGTACACACATATAGTTAGGTGAAATTCAAAACAACGCAACTAACATTTTCATTGTTTGAACGGGTGAAACCAATATCATACTACGATCAGGCGGTTTTCATCGCCTCTTTCGAACATTAACATTTTGTGTCGAAAAATGTTAGCCTTTACAGACATGTGTAATTCATATGGTAACATTTTTCGATACAAAAAAAGAAGAGAGTGATTTAACAGAAGTTGTGTGAGTTGGTAGCTCTTTTAATTATATGCTCGTTGCTACGATCAAATTTTGTGTAAAAATATAGTTCAATGCAGTGCGTGCTTCTTAACAGTGCAGCATCATTATTGAATTCTACAGGGCAACCAAATAAACGCGGAATATTAAATATATTATATGTTTAAATTTTGTTCATAAAACCGTTATTTTTATCCAAGAAGTGAAAATTTTTGCTTAGGCTTCTAGTTTAGTCAAATGAATCATAATTATCAATAAAATCGATTTTGAATATTTTTTTTAGTTACGTTTAGGGTTTTTAATCCGGGAATTCCCGGGAATTTTGCCCATTTTTCATTTCCCGATTCCCGGGAATTTTCCCTATAATTCCCGGGAATTCAAAAAACACTAAAACAACCATGTACATTAGCTTGAATATCCGCAAAAAGCCAAAAAATAAGCATATCTTGAAAAATCTTTATGTATTTTACCTTTTTAAAGGAGATCTCCAACGATGTCCATGAGAAGAGTATCGACTATGGAAAGAAATTTGTTCGGATTTTTAAAAATTTTTTTTGGATAGAGAAAACTCTTCACTATATGATCCGATTTCGACAAAAAATTCGAAGAAATAAAATTTCCACAGGTTTTTTTTTTTTTGTAAAATATGTTGTAGTCTCAAAGTAATATACTATGCGTTAAATTTGTGTATACCATTTTTTGGTTGCATTTTTTTTTACTTTTTTTTATTAGAGCCCTATATCGCATAACACGCAGAACAAAGATATAAAAACTACATCCAAACATGGAATTTTCTTTAAAGAAAAGCCAGTGACAATTCCTTAATGATGGGCGAAAGCACGTCATATCCTTCAACCAATTCGTCCCAATCGGTTAAACTAGGAGATCTAAACTTTATTAATACACGGTTTTTATGAAATTTTGCTGTTTTGTTAATTTTAAACTTTAAACGTGTTTGCCCGCAACCATGAGTTTAAAATCGGCTGCCACTGTACAGCCAAAGTGGGTAAACCGATTTGAACGCGGTTTTTTTTCTTTCGTAGGCAACAAAAAACTCCAGTCCTTATCGTGGATATTTTTTTTTCTCAATTTTAGTCATTTAAATGTAATATCCCCAAGTAAAGGTCTTTGTTCTTGCATTTTTTTGTAATTCTTAAATTTGTGTGGCAACTTTGTTAAAAAAAATTTTTTTTTAATAAAAATCGGGCCACGAAAAGGACTAGAGAATTTATCTGCCATTAAGAATGACTTTACATTTTTATTTTCCGATAATTAATGAAGGGTGCACAGTGGCAGCCGATTTTGCCTTTTTTAAAAAAGGCCAATAACCCTGTCGGTTTTGGTTGGCGAAATTCAAAACTAATCATTTTTGAAAATACTGCAATAAAAGAATAAAATTAAAAAAATATTGTTAATTAAATTTTTGACAACCGGTCAGTATGCTTTTAAAATTGCTGCTGTTACAGTATTTACCCCCTTAAGGCTAATTTTGCTGGAAAAAATCAATTATTTTTAGGTCGTTTTATCCCAGCGTTTTTCAAAATTTTTTCGAAATCATATAATTTACAAATTTTTCATTGAAATTAAATGCAAAAAACAAATTTCTGCATTATCAGTTTTCGTCAAAGTGTTTGTATGTTTTTCGAGCAAAAAGTAGTATTTACTGTTAAAATATGAGTAAAAAATGACTTTAGTATTCCCGGGAAATCCCGGGAAAGTTAGAAAAAAATTCCCGATTCCCGGGAGCTCGAAAATGTCGGGAAATTAAAAACCCTAGTTACGTTGTTTTGCATTTCAACTGACGATATGAAAATAAATTTTTTTTTATATATAAAAAAACCGAAAATCTTGTAAATGTAAATTTTTTTTATTAAGGCCCATTAACTTATCTCGAGCAGTTAACTGTAACTTGACCATTGGTAACTAACCAAAAACTTAACCTAATATTTTTAATATCGGCAGTTAACTTTGGTGTGAAGTGGCAGAATAAAAAAAACAAAATGAAAAACAAAACTAAATAGAAAAAAAATATTTTTGAAAGGGGATAGAGATGGTTTTTCGCGCGCATTTTTTGAGTGTTTCTTTAGCAAGCCTTCTCTAGTTTGAGCTTCGATAGATGATTTATATAGCCCTTGATGCCCCCATGCTAAATCCTAATATTAAACTTAGCCAAATTTGCTAGAATAATTTTCACGTTTTTCATTAAAATGAATTTATTTCCTTTAGTATTTAATTAATTTATTTGAAAGATAAATGTAAATACTTTCCTCCAATGATATGCTTGTGTTAAAATAATGGGGTTTTCACAATAAATGTAATTTTGGGGGTTTTTTTTTCACCAAAAAGGTAATAGGTGTTTTTTTTTTTTTTGGAAAATGACTAACTTTTCAAGTTTAAAGTGCGTAGTTTTTGCAAAAATAAATAAAAAATTTCTGTCCAGCCAACAGACGTATTATTTTGAGTGCAATTAAAAAAATATTTTAGCCAGTGGCCGAAGCTAGCAGAGATCTTAACCGAGGCATAAATTGAGATAAGTTAACGAGCCTAAGTCACTTTTTTTTATTATTAAGGAAAAGTAAAAAAGTCAAGGTGATAAACAGCTTTTAATTTAATGGTTTCATAGTTGCAAAAATTCACTTTGTTTCTTACTTGAGTAAATGATTTCTGCTTTTTTCCTTTTTTTGTTTCTTATGTCGTTGACTTCCATGGCAAACATTATTAGAATTATTAGAATAATGTAAAGAATATGTTAACAATGTGGTAGCGTATGCTAAAACATTCTACTTACAAGGAAGGTCTGCTTGTGGGTTTACAATATATTGCTAAGAAATTTGGATATATTAGAGAGGAGAACAACTGAAAAAGTTTCAGTAATAAATATATTGAAAAAAGTTGATGTTTAAGCACAGTAAGTTGTTTCGATTTCACGTTATACTCCATATATAAAAATGATTTTTCACGACAAAAAGTTTCACGTGAAAAATGTTTTATACAAATTTGATGTACAAGACTATTATTTTTCTTGGGAAAAAGTGACATTTTTTGTTTATTGTGATTGTGTCTGTGTCATATAATTATATCTTGATCATATGTAAGTACGTATCAAGATATAATTATATGAAATTATGTGTTAAATATGTAACTATATCTTGTTTTATATATCACTAGGGCCACATATTCCAATATAAAGTTATACAAAATTTTATATGATAATATAAGACCATATCAAAATTTTTTCTCTTAGCTACATATAAATATGTTTGAACCATAAATTATTTTACGTCAACATACTTGAACATTTTTACCGGGCTGTTACCTATATCGCATATTAAATTTTATACATGAACCACATAGCAAACCTTCCTAGTTTAAATATTTCTTGACATTTAACATCCGGTTTATATATAGTATATGTATTTTTATCAGAATTGATGCTTGTATTTTTTGCTTAAAATTTTCTTCCATACTTTAAGTTTAGAAAGTAGTTGATATTAAGCGAGGGAGTGATGATAAATTTACAAGACACGCATTTAAACTATACAGTTTAAGGCTTTAATGCATAAACATTTGTTAATTTTTTGTTAAGGCATACAATTGCTAAAGTATATATTTTCCTTATGAAACCTTTATTAAAAAATGTAATGCATAATCGTAAAAAAACAGTTTGGCAATTTTTCGTTTTATTCTGGCAACACCCTTATTTAATTTCTCACCACTTCCACTGACTCATTATTCGTAGATAAAAACATTATTTTGAAGATTTTATCAATAAAAATAAATTATGCTAAATCAAAACATGATAAAAAAAATGTTAAAATGTTCCCCTTTTTTTTAAAATGTTTATTGAGAATCGGCATAGGAAACCATGTGAATCTTCCATTTTAACTATAGGATGTGTTCAGCGAACTAATGTAAAACATTATGAGGAACATTTTTGTAGAACATTTTAACCCTTTAACTCTTCAATTAAAGTGACATTTTTGGCCCTTTTTTAAAAAGGGAAAAAAAGGCCCGTAAGTTGAGGAATTATAGGGTTAAAATGTTCCACAAAAATGTTACTTGCAGTGTTTAACATAAGTTCGCTGAACAAATCCTATACCTAGAATGGAAGATTCACATGGTTTCCCCTTAAAATCCAGATTTGTTGGACATTTGAGCGCCAATTTTGAATAAGTACGAGATTAGCCCTTAAACACATTTTACGTTTTTGCTTATTTCTGCTATTGAAGTTAAATTTCCAACTTTGGTGTCTTCAGAGACTTATAGTAGAACTTCATGACAAATATTTTCGCGGGACATTTTAACCCTCTAACTTCTGACAGTCTATATTACTAAAATGCTAGTCTATATTGCTAAAATCAACCGAAATATTTGTTAAAAAAAATATTTAAACTGCCGATTTCGGAAGGCTAGATATTTTGGCATTAAAAAAATGGAATTTTTTTTTCAAATTTTAAAATGTTTTATGATTGGCCTCGAACAGAATTAATAAATTTCTAATTAATCAATTAAAAAGGTCGTAAAAACAATTTTTATTTTTTAAATAAAAATTAAAAGCCAACATTTTGACAACACTCATAGTATGGAGAAAAAATGTTTTTGCCTCTTCTTGTATGAACAAAGAAGAAGGGTAAAAATAAAATTTGTATTTACTTATACCAATATATATATATATAAGTTCCCGTAGTTCCTATACGGAACATAGGGCCACAACTTATACCAATGGTATGAAATAAAAAAACAAAAAACTTTCAAAATATTTCTATTATGCTTTGCAGAATACTTCGAAAACATATTTTATTGTTTGCTCCATTCCCATTTTGTTAATGTAGCAGACTACATTTAATATGAGATTTTGATGCTTCAAATTGCATTGCACTACTGCCACCACTTTCTAAAGAAAACTGATGAATGGGACCTAGAAAATCCCCGAAACTATCGTCTTTTCATTCCTGAAAGTGTAGAGGTTTTTGAAAGCAAAAACTCTGTGAAGTATTTGTCACGAGAGTATCCTGATGAAGAAACATAGCAGTTTTTGCAAAAAGTACTTATTATGTTAATTCATAATAAGGAAATTGGCCTCGAACTGAATTAATAAATTTCTATTATTATTTGTTATATTGTATGGGCATACATGATCATATACCTCCATGCATAGTTCAATGTATGACCATACATTGTCTCATATATTTACATATATCTTCGGATCCGAAATTTGAGGGTATATGACCGTACATGTTCATATATGACCATATATGCCCACAAATGTTTCGTGTATGCTCATATATGATCATATATGGCCATATACCTCCATATACCCTCAAATTTCGGATCCAAAGATATATGGAAATATATGAGATCATGTATGGTCATACATTGACCTATGAACTGACGTATATGACCATGTATGACTATGCATGATCATATACTAGTCAATGTATGATCATGTATGTTCATATATATTTCGATTATCACATGGGTTTTTTTATTTTGCTATTATTTATTTTAAATCTCATTTATTTTTTTACCAACCCCTCTTGCATTATCCAATATAAATATTGCATTTAAATTTCTCATCAATGTAACAGGATTTTCAAACCATATACGCTAAAATATAAGTATGCATATGTTGTTTGCCAAAAACCAAAGATCTTTTTCTAAGAATATTTTTATTTTTAAAAGCTTTAAATACAATATGTTTAAATAAATGTTAAGCAGAAAAGAATCCCTCAAGAATTTAGCTTTAACTTTTCCATATAATCATATTCACACGCTCAACTTAAAGCAAAAAAAAAAAGAAAGAATTCAGCCAAGCATTTCAAGACTTTACATTTGCGTTAGTAAATGTTCAAGTTATATACACATACTTTCACACATCTGAATGAATGCTGAGAAATAAACTTTATATACTCGTATCGTCAGGTGAAATGCAATTATTGTAACTAACAGAATTTTCAAAACCTGTATCGCTGATGAATTTTTCTTCATTTGCCTAAACTAAGTTAAATTTTGGAGTTTTACTTTGTTAGCTGTTGTTTAGAATGTAGTTGAGTGAATATGTAAATTACTTCATTAAACTACATTTCTCCAAAACAGTTTATCAAAACTACCGGTTTTATAAATGAATTTGTTAAACTGTCTACCGACATTTTTTGCTTCTCCTGTAATAAAATTTAAATGTGAATTGTCTTATTTTGGATTTCACATGACTGCATATGTGTGTCAAACAAAAGTCAGCAATATTTTTAAGTTGTATGCGAAATTTTAGGATTTTCTTTTGTTTGCTTTATTTAAAATTATAAAAAAATATGAAGACGAAACATCAAATTAACAAATATATATTTTTTTAGGAATTTTGTTTAGATTTTTTTTAAGTAAAATGTTGAAGTAAGTAAAACATTTAATGGATTATTTTAGTTAAATGGGAATACGTGTATTATATTCACAATTCAAGAAGAAACACATTTTAAAAACTATATAGATTTATAATTTTTAGAGAAAAAGGTTTATTCTTCTTCTTAACCTCAAACCTACTAAAATATATAGATTAGGATGTCCCTTAAAATAACGATTTGCCGATTTTAGTTCATTACACCCCCCAGTTTTATTGGAAATGGTCCCAAATGGAAGAAATCAATTTTTTTTTTTTGGAAAATGTTAACCCGTACCGAAAGTTGGACGAAAATATCCCATTTTGGAAAAAAAGTCTATTACTATTAAAAATTCCCAAAATTCGAAATTTAGACAAAAATTATGTTTTATTTCATTTATTTATTTAATATATTCAAGATAATTCAGATATGGCATTTTGACTTCATCGGTTATCATTAACCCACTTTAGCCTGGAATCCAAAATGACCCACTAATTTGATAAAAATGCAAAAACGTGTTTTTTTTTAAATTAATTTTAAAGATTTTTTAAAATACCTAATTTGGAGATGTCCACTATAGGGTTAATGTTTTCACTTTTCACCAAAAAATACCCACTAGGAAATTTACAGAATAACATGTAGGAAATATGTATGTAGGAAGGATAAAAATTTTTTTTTACTGGTTTTCAAAAGTTGAGGTAATGATGACAACTTACCGACCCTTACTGGAAATGTCACTGACGACTTTCGAAATATATGTCGTTATTTATTTAACACAGTAACCTCCTGCTAACTTCTCTTGATGACATTTTTACATTTGTATGAAAATGTCAGCAGGTGTCTATAGGTATTTTCTATGGGAGCCGATCAGCAAGTTAGCAATGACAGCGACATGTTGCTAACCCGCCATGAGGACGTCTTCACGAAATTTCCAACTGAGTAATCTTTAATATTATTATTTCCGTTGGTGTGGCACCGCCATTTTTATATTCTATTTATTCGTAAATACTCAGGTAAAATAAATGTTTAATCGAGAATATTATAAATCAGAAGATGATTCCTAAAATTCCAATAGAAAATTTATAAAAATTTTATTGGTAAAAAATTAAAAAAATAAGATTACATTTTGAGATTATTTTTACTTCATCTAACTGATGAAAAATAACAAATATTGAAGATATCCTTTTTCATTCAGTTGATGCATCGTATTGATAACTAGCAACTTGTGTTTTTTGGCAAATAATTAGTTATTATTATTTGTCTTTTACCTTTAAATTTCAAAGTGATTTGAGCAAAATATCTTCTCACATGTTGTAATATTATTATGCTATGTCACATGTTGAAGTTAATTCCGAAAAATTTGCAGAAATTGTTCGCTGTTTGTCGTTTTAAGTAAAGATAACATTCAAAACAAAAAAAAAACAACATAAAATACTGGGAATTTCAAAAAAAAAAAACGAAAAAACTGTAATGTAAATAAATGTAATTCGTGTTAGTTGTTTTGACTAATTTGTGGCTCATTTTCTTCCCAGCCAAAACCAACCCAGCTGAATTCAAGGAGGGACATTACATTCGCGGCAGAGAAAATAGACCTTTTTTAAAAATTCATAACTCAGTCAAAAACAAATATTTTTCCAAAACTTTTTTTTTATTATTGTAGAGAATTGAACAAATTACAAGAAAAAAAATTCAAAAAAATATATTTTTCACTCCAACATGGTTTTATAGAGCTCCAAACTTGCGGCAGAGAAAAAAACGGGGCCTCGTGGTTGCAGCGCTAGGAGTCGCAAAAATTGTCCGATCTGGAAAAAAATGACTTTTTTTAAATCTTAACAAAATTGGTTATCGTATGACATGAGCGTTTTTTTTAATTTTTTTTCAATTTTTGGTGATGTTCCAAATTTGAAATTGTGTTTTTTCTAAAAAAAATATTGACTTTAAAAATTCATAAAAAATCAAAAAAAAAATTTAAAAAAAAGCTCGTGTCATACGATAGCGGATCAAGTTTAAAAAAATACAAAAAAAAAAAAAATTTCGTCAAAAAATGAACCCGCTAGTGCCGCAACCAGTACGAAAAACATGGTTTCGAGATAAACGCGTTCAAAGTTTGTGAACAAAGAAAAAAAGGTACGTAGGTAGCCCGAAAATTAAAAATGCGCTCTCACTAATCCAGCTGTAACTTTTGAAGCCATAGGAATTTTTCCATGAAATTTTTTTTCTTAGAATCTTAAGAATATTTACTAAAATACAAAATTATAAAAAAAGTCGCTTTCAAAAAACGGCCAATGTCATGTCCCCCCTTAATGAAATATTAGGGGGTTATTTTGTAAAACGCAACGCGTTGCGTTGTTTTCCGTACAAATTGTTTTTGTAACAATAACAATTTACACACAAATCAACGCAACGCAAGGCGTTGCGTTTTACAAAATAACCCACTTAGTGTCCCTGTTTTTAAGTGAAATTTATTTTTTTTAAATACATTTGCATCGCTGTTTACATACAAAATATTTTAAGTGTATTTGATTTAAAAATTTGTTTTTTATATACGTAGATACAAGTATGTCATAACAACAGGTATCTGATAACAAATTTTGATGAAATTTTTGTGAAATTATTTCATATGGTCTAACAAATAACAAACTAAACTAAATAATATTTATAAAATTAACCCATATGTCCTCTGGAGGTCACTTACACACTAAGCAATTACAATGTTAGTTGTAATAAATTATTTAGTGAATTTAAAAAATTTGAATTAAAAATACATATTTCATAAACATATTGTTGTAAATATTAGAAAAAAGGTTATTAATTAATTTACCCATTACGTGTGTGTGTGTGTGTGTCTGGCTTTGTTAAACAAACATATGCTTACATTAATATATGTGCTAAAATATATTTAAACCACATAATAACCACAAAAACTTGCTCAGGCTTAAAACAAAAATGTGACAAATGTGATGTGATTAAACTGAAAATAATATTAAAAAAAAACAAAAATTCCTAATAATTATTTTTTTTTTTTTTAATTTTCTTTAATTTTTTTTGACATTTCAACAACCACAAAATGATAAAATATGTCAAATGTCTTTATGCCAGAGGCAGTGTAAACTACAAACATTTGCAAATGTATATTAATCAACATACAAACATGTATACACACATGTAGATGACAAATTATTGTTGTACAATTTTCATTATTTACAAACAAATAAAACAATGATCTTAAATACACACATACCCGCCAGTGTATTCCTTCATTAGCAATGCAACTTCAATGCAACCACCCATCGCTATTCATACCCCCTTAGACAAAACTAGGGTATTCAATCGATTAATTGTTATTCGATTAATCGAACATTTTTTCTTAAAAATTGTTCGAATAATTCAAAATGTCCAAATTTCGAATAACGAATAATTCGAATAATTTCTTACGATTAATCGATTAATCAAATTGGTATAAAATTACAGAAATGTTTAAAAAATATAAATTTTTTATTAAAGTAAATGTGTTAAAAATTCAAATTTTTTTTTTTTTAAATTGTGGTAAATAATTTGCTGTATGCTTGTACCTATCCGGATTTCATTCTGGCCTAAGAAAATAATTAAGGGACGACCTTTTAGAATTTCTAGAAATATTTGTTAGCTTCAACTCAATGAGAATTTCATGTTTTAAGTACACAGAAAAAAGTATCACAAAATTTTAAGTAATTAAAAAAAATTGTTGGCTTTTTACTTAGATATCTAACAATTTTTTTATTAAATGTTTGTAAATTGTATCAAAAATATCAAAAAAATAGCCTTAGAATTTTTTGAAACAAAAAAAAAACAAATCATTTATTTTTTGTTTTCAACTGCTCAAATGTTTGTAAATTGTAACAAAAATTTCAAAAAAAGTATTTTTTTTGTCAATACGACAACATAAAGCGAATAATTGTTTTAATATAACAAACTCGTTGTTGAATTTTATTTTTTTATTTTTAACAAATACAAACAAGTTACAAAAAAAAATTATTGTATTTACAAAACACATTGTTAAAAAAAATTGATTTTATTTTTAACAAATTACAAAAAAGTTACAAAACGGGATTTGTATATACAAATTCCATTGTTGGTGCCTTTTTAAAAAAAATTTTGTTTGTTTATGCAAAAAAGGTGTTTAACATTACAAACAGAATTTTGTAAATTTTTTCTGTGTAGGAGCGTCAATAAACATCTTAAATCCCATCCCAAAGAAAAAAACAACATAAAATTATCACAGTTTGCTTTGTCATCTTACAAATTACTACACCGTTGTTGTGACTTATCTAGTAAAGTAGTGGTATCTATTTACGTATAATAAATTTTTAGTTATTTTTACGACATTTTAAACATTGATATTAAATGAGAGCATTAGTAACACTGTGAGACAAATGGTAGGGGTCAGTGATCGGAAAGGGTTCAAACTACCGGGGAAAGTTATATCGGTAAAAAAGAAGTTATACGTGTCCCAGCGTTTCGCTGGGTCACCTCTAGGAATCGAGATATATCGATTTGACCTTTGGTGGCCTTTTTTTGACATAACTCGAGAACTACTAGTCCGATTTTGCTCAAACAATTTTAAAAAAATTAAAAATTACAATTCCTTTAATCTGTTCATATAACGTTTTTCTATATACTCAACAGTTTTGCCGGTAAAAATAAATGTATGAAGAAAAAAATATTTTTTGCCTAAAATATTAAAAAAAAGTAATAAACAAAAGGTTATTGATTTTTGTGGTAGCTATAACAAACATTTATTTTTACCGGCAAAACTGTTGAGTATATAGAAAAACGTTATATGAACAGATTAAAGGAATTGTAATTTTTAATTTCTTTAAAATTGTTTGAGCAAAATCGGGCTAGTAGTTCTCGAGTTATGTCAAAAAAAAAGATATATTTCGATTCCTAGGGGTGACCCAGCGAAACGCCGGGACACGTATAACTTGTTTTTGACCGATATAACATTTCCCGTTGGTTTCATCCCATCCCGATTTTGACTGTCGCATAGTGTAATTATTGTAATTAATGATTATTAGAATTATTAATTGCAATTTGTGCTCAATGTAATAAAGCTTATTTAGTGAGCACTCTGAATTAATAAAATAATAATAAAGTGATGGAGTTACGGAAACGAAGAGGGTAAATCAATTCTCAACATAATTTCTCACTACATTTACGTTTTTTATGTATTCAGTGTTACTCATACGACATGTGTTGGTATTTTGAATTTATAAAGATTTTAATTTAATTTACTTTTAAACGGCTATATATTTTTATTGGCCATAGATTATTTAGTCATTTAAAAACCATAAAATAGTTTTATATCTTAGGTGCAATTTTTAACTTTTTTCAAAAATTATTTAAAAATATAAATTAAGCTAAACGTTTGTATGTTTGATTAGTTTAATGAATAGAAAAACCGAAACTTTGTTCTTGTGCTAAAGGTTAGTTCGCCAATTGTATATAATTTATGAAAATCTGACTGATCGGAACACGAATTTTTCAAAGGTACGAAATCGAAAGCATGCCAAAATCGATTCCGCCATATAGAAATTAAAAAAAATTGACAAAAATCACTAATTGTCAAAAATCCCCTAAACATATTAAAATCGGTTAACTGAAAAAAATAAAAATTGCTTAGACTTTTGAATAAACATTTGTTCATAAAAATACACAAAATTAAATTTCTCAAAATATCACTAACCATTCACGGACTATCAAAATTCCGAATTTTGTTGCCAATATTTTCACAAGAGGGCGCTATAAGGCAAAAACAATTGGAAAATTTCTTAGTGAATCTTTAGCCTATATATTTGCAAAGTTTCATTAAAAAATGTTCAGCGAATCTATGACGTTTTCTTAATTACGACTACTTAATAAAACGAAATTACAGATTATCTGTTTTCGCATTCAATAAAACACATGCTTTTTCATCAAATCAATCAAGTTAGCGGACAATATAGCTAATTTGATTTTTTTTGAAACATATATAATTTAAAAACAAAACAGTGATATTTGTTTAATATGCAATCGATTTTAAAATGCACATAGTTGTTTCCTTTTAACAGAAAAAGAGAAGCTTGTAAAAAAATTACGTCTAACTCTCAAGAAAGTTTTTGTTTCTTAATTTGCTTACACTCACAATATATTTTCCATAACCGCTTGAGGTTTATTTGAAAAGTAATAGGTAAAGCTTGTTTTCAATTGAACAATCAATTAAAATACATGGAAACATATTGTTTAACTTTTTGTATAAGTCAATAAAAAATAAACTACAAACTATCATCTGAGTTGATATTTTCAGTCAATTGTTGTATTTTTAGTTTTATATTTTTAGAAAAAATAATTTATTGTTTTCTGTTTTAAAACAAAAAATTCTAATATTTTCGGTTTTCTTTTTTGTTAAAATAGTTTGTTTATATACAAAACTATTTCAACTCAAATTACAAGAAATTCTTTACTCATACACACAAACATAGCCAATAAAAATATGAATGTGTGTGTTGTGTGTGTAGTGTTTTGAAAATTCAAACAAAAAAAAAACTTTCAAATATGAACCACAAAATTGATTTTTTTTACGTTTTGTCAGTTAAAAATTGATGATTGTTTTAGTAGACTTTTTAATTATTTTTATTTCTTTTATGGATTGTTTAAACAATGTTGGAAAATAAATAGTTAAACGGTTCGAATATAATGAAAAAGCGGTAGTACTTTTTTAATTGTATTTTCAATTAATTTAGTATGTATTTAAGGATAAAATATTGTGAGTGTACTAATCCAGAAAAACCTTCAACTCAATCGAAGATTTTTTGTTGTCAAAATTATTGGCCAAAATCACACTTTTCTTTAAAATGCCTTCACTTTAAAACGCCTTCACTACTCAGTTAAAAGAGGGATATGTGTAATTTTCAGTAGAATTATTCACTTTTTTTATATTTTGATGAAAAAATTAAAAAACTCAAAATTTTAGTTTTTCAAATTTACATAACAAAAAATTCCAAATTTGGCTATACCTGGGACAAAGTTTGCATAATCCAGGAAAGACAAAAATTTATATCTGAATATTTTTATATCTTAGAAATGAAAGTTTTTGAAAAATTATTTCAGTTTCGAACTCTAATAGCACATCTCTGGGTGTGTATCTGAGGTGCGCCCTTACAACTTCTGCTTACCCTCACTTTGGCTACTTATTTCAAAAATTGTTTGATTCTACCCCAGTGTGCGCAATAGAGTGGTTAGAGTGATATTATGTTCGGTGTAGCAAAAACATTCTTTTTTTTTGACTTTTTACTCATTTGTTATCAAGTTTTGTTATTTTATTTGTTCTATTGTTGGTCTCCTTAGTTGAAACGCTAAAAGTTAGTTGCGATTTACTGCCGCTACTACATCAAATTTCCAACAACATTTTACGTAAATATAATTAAACAATAGATATGTCAAAATCGCAGCAAGATTCTAATTGTTTTAATTAATTATACTTATGGCATACTTTATTGATTACAATTTATATGATACAATGATGTTACTTATGAGCACAATGACAAAATTATGGTAGTCAGTCAATACTCAGAAAAATGAGTATACATTTCTATGTCTGCAGCAGGGATGGGAAATGGGATTGTGAAATTTGGGTTAAATTAATTTACTTTTCGAACATTTTAAAATTCAATATCACAATAAACCAAGTGGTATCATTACGCTATAATTTCTAACGAAAAAATTAAAAAAACCCGATTTGAATATTTTCGATGCAAACAACATTATATTTTAAAAAATCCTTTATAATAAATGTATGCTTTTTAGTTTGACTCTGGATCATAAATGAATATCACTTTCTGTTTAAATTATTTTTCAAATTAAAGAAAGATGATACAATTTTCACAAGTAAATTACAAAGAATAAAAATTTGAAAGAATTCGAAAAGGCCAGCAAGACAGAATGCGTATTTTCGGCTTTCGCTACAAAGCCATCATCAGTGTCATATGTCTTGATGGGTTAAACTTTGATAATCGTCTACTTATGTGAAAGTTGAAAGCAAATCGAATATGTTAACAACTCAGCTTAGACTAATATCAACGAAATCAAAAATGATATTTTTATCCTTTGTTATTATTACTTTTTTTTTGCTTTGAACCTTAATTCTTAAGGTATCCCAGCTGGTTCTATTCAACTCTGTGTATGATAACCACAGATTTTTGAATTACAACGAACCGTTGAATTTAAATGTATGTTATTTAAATTATATTTTGCACCATGTCATGTGTTTTTAAAATGAATGAGGGGTATATACATCGTTAAATCGAAATAAAATAAAATTCTGAGCTGATCGGTATACTATAAGGTGGGTCTAGGACCAATATTTTTTGGTGTTACAAAAATCAGCATAAACTTATAATACCCTGACCACGTAGTGGTGTAGGGTATAAAAATATAATGCTTGGTTGAGGTTTGAACTTAGATCACTAAGGTTATAAGGCTATGTCTCTACCCCCTGTGCCACAGATACTTACCCAATCAGAAACCGCCAGTGGTACAAAAAATTAAGCACTGGCATACCACTGGGTAACCACAGTGTTGAAAATTAATGACTGGGATTACACTCATTTGGGACGCTTTGCTAGCGTTTGCAAAAAGCGCTTTTACAGTATTTGCTTTACAAAAATTTCGGTGGTTTATAAAAAAAAAACTACTCGCAAAAAATGGTCTTAGAGTAATATGCCAAGGTTTGCAACCAGTGGTTATCCAGAGCTACCTAGCCAATGCTACCAGTGGTGCAAAAACCAATTCACTGGTAAATGATTTTACAAAATGCTGACGCTTTGTAGGAAAAGCCTTGTAGTCAGAAGGTATCGAGTTCAAATCCGGTTGCAAGCAAAAACATTTTTTTTGATTTTTTTAATTAAAAAATTTTTTTGTTCTATAAAATCAATTTTTTGTTTGTGGACAAGCCCCTTTAAGACCAAGTTTTTTTTGCTCTCCCAATTATCGAATAACGAAAAAATTTCCGACAGAATTCCAATCAATTTATATTCTGTGTGTACATAAATAAACAAAAAAAAACATAACGATTAAAAACTTCATTGCATTCATCTTCAGGAATGTAAATTTCTACAATTTCTTGACACGAATTATCAAGAGTTTCATGAATATTTTTCAGCGCTTCCAATTTGAATGAATATATTACTGCTGCATTTCTTCAGATGTTCATAAAACTCTTGGCAATTCTTATCAAAATTTTATTTGACTCTAATAATATGAGAAATAGTTTCTGGATTAAATTTTTCTTCTGGCGTCCACTGCACCTTAATTAAAAAAAAAAACTTCACAAAAAAGATAAAAAAAATCATTCTGAACTTAAAATTAGTAATACCTGAATAAAAGAAAAAAAAAGAAACAATTAGCGTTTTTTTTAATTACCTGGATTTAGAATTTTTCATACAAAAAGGGGATTTATTAAATCCAAAAAAAAGCTGGATTTAATAAGTCCACAATAAAAGCACAAGTATATGAAACAGTCTATTAATTTAATGTCAGAAAAAAATACGAATGAAAATTAAAAGCGAAAGAAAAAAATTGAAAAACTAACAAATAAAAGGTTTTTATTAAAGTTTTTTTATGAAATATGTTAAAAAAAAACTACACCTCACCAAATACATATTTTCCATCTTGGACATGGAGAAATAGCTCAAATAGAAATGACAATTTTTCACTATACTGTAAGTAATTTAATTAAATCCAATTAGTGAATATTAAATATTGCAATGGAATTTTTCAATTGTGTAAAAATATAAATTGAAGTGATAAAACTGAAAAGGCAGACTGTCTATCGCTGTTTTATATAAAATATCATTAAAACTTAAAAGTTAAATCAAAATCCTTCATCATCGAATTCGGTACTAAAAATTAGGGTGAAAGAAGTGTCGGACAGAAAATTCTTTTTAAAATAGGGAGAATCTAACCCCATCTGTTGAGCACTTTTATAACTACTTTTTGGATTTATTAAATCCAAGTGATTAGAAAAAGCGGCTAATGATTAACAAATTTATTGCATACATTTTTGGGAATATAAATTTCTATGATTTTTTGATACGAATTGTCAAAATTTTCATGAATATTTCTCAGTGCTTTCAATTTTTTTAATCAATATCCCAGCAGAAACTTGAAAGCGGCAAAAATGATTAGTGCTTCTTTCCTGCTTACTCTACTGCTTCCAAAGATTTATAGCTTGCAGTAATGTGTTAAAAAAGGCAATATAGTTTTATTTACCACACTTTATTGCACTAAGAAAGAACGAATGATTACCGAATTTACTTGCTAAAAGCTGTGATTCCATGAAATTATTTGGATCTATGACAGAAGCGCATATCGGATATCGAAACAAGTGCTTTCACGCGAGCTATCTTGAAAATCATGCCTTATATCATCAATAATGGAAGCGCTGCATTATTTACTTTCCATGACGAACCTGCTTCCAAACTAGCAGTATTTTTTGTTTGGAAGATTGCTCACTGCTGATAAGCTTGACATTTTTGCAATCAAAGTAAGTGATGCCAAGCCAATTGAAATAACAGCGACAAAACAGCGATGCCAACAATTCAAAAGTTTAGAAGCAACCCATGTGAAAATCGAAATATATATGAACATACATGACCATACATTGACTAGTATATGATCATGCATAGGCATACTTGATCATATACGTCAAAGCATGTTTCAATGAATGACCATACATTATTTCATATATTTCCATATATCTTCGGATCCGAAATTTGAGGGTATATGGAGGTATATGGTCATATATGATCATATATGACCATACATGAACCATATGTGAGCATATATGGTCATATATGAACATGTACGGTCATATACCCCCTAATTTCGGATCCGAAGATATATGGAAATATATGAGATAATGTATGGTCATACATTCAACTATGCATGGACGTATATGATCATGTATGCCTATGCAGGATCATATATTAGTCAATGTATGATCATGTACGTTCATATATATTTCGATTTTCACATGGGAATATAAAAAAGTTATGGAGAAAAGTGAAAAAAGTAGGACAACACCGGACACTTACTGAAAAAGAAGGAGGACTGCCCCTAGCGCCCTGAAAAAGAGGACGGTGTCCGGGGAAAAGAGGACGGATTGCAAACCTATGCTGGTCTATAATAGGTTAATCTAAAGATCATTTCAGAATCATAGTGTGATAATTAAGGGATCATGTTATGATAAAAATTTATATCTTAATATGGTTTTTACAATTGTATACTCAAAAATATATGATTCTCTTCGAAAAGGGTCCCCCAAACATGATTTTTCTTTTCGTGCTGTCATAGGAGAGGTGTAGGTACTTCCACTTCAACATTCTTTTCAGTATAATAATAGTGGAAGAAAACGCTTTTTATTAATTAATTGTTATATTAGCTCTTTACCGCTAAGCTGTTCTTTTATATGAAAGTTGACTGCCAAAAAAAACCTTTTTCTCATTGCGAGATATTGTACTATCTTCTTCTCTTCAATAAAAGTACTTAACATATTGAACAAGTGCAATAGGTGCACTGCAATTCGGTATATTTTTTCAGTACTATTTTCACAGGAACATAAAAAATAATTATTCATCATTTTTTTTAATATATTTCTAAATTTAAAAATTAAAAAAAAAATATTGAATTTAAACAAATTAACTGAAATATTGGTGCCGCCAGGAATTGAACCCGCAATGGAAGAAGTGAGTTTTTTCAAGTAGTTCAGAATTACTTTTAAAAAGGGGTGTAAACACACACTAACGGATACTTTTGAAGCAATGAAGGAAGTTGTTTTTAAAGCTTGACTTCCAATTTTTTTTGCTGATATATTAATGGTAGCGTACTATCGGGTTTACTATCATATCATTCTTTGGTTTATTGAAATGAATTCATAATTTTTTTATCCTATTTCTACTGTATAAATTATCATTTCTAAAGGGCTATATTTATCTGTCTTTTTTTCATCCAAATGCTTAATTTTCCGAAAAAAATTTAATTTTGAACGAAAGATTTCGATCACGAATGCCGTAATTCGATACCTGTTTCAAAAACGTATTAACTTTTCCATCCCTGATCTACACACAAATGTGAGTGTGTAACTATGTTAAAGTGCTTTATAAAGATGATGAATGATATTTGAACAATTTAAGAGTGACAAAGTTTATTTGACAGTCCAGTCAGTTATATGGATGGTTATTAGATAAGTGATATTACACATACTCATATCCCAGCATGTGCTCCAGATTATGAACCGTATTACTCGTCTTGTGATGTTTATGATGTTACCATGATACACTTGTCTTTATATGCATGAATATTGGTTGCTTTAGTATCTATGCCGTTGGTCAGTGTGTGCATATGTGTATGTAATAATCACGCCCCTAACTATTACTTCCGCATTTGATAAATTTAGTTAAAGTAAGTTTGCAAGTTAATGTTCGGCTTATCGATTAGTTAAGTGATGTAATTATTATTTCCTTATTAATGTTCATTATAGAGTTTGCATGACAATTTATGTGTAAAACATGTGCGCAATCTAAAATAACTAAATACCAAATAGATTTACTATGTAATTAGGTAAAGATGTGTTTAAGTTAATGATAATGATTATGATAATATTTAGGATTTGAAATCATAATATAATTTGGTGTTAGATAGTAAATTTTATGGTGAGAATGTTATTATTTATTAGTTACTAGAATAAGCCTTATTCACTTAAATGACACTCTGCTAATTGTCTAAAGGAAAATGCACAAATTACAGTTAATAAATCAGAAAAGTAAATAATAGGAATTAATTTTAACTTCTGCCGAAATTTACTTGATCTCAGAGAGTTTTCTTCCATTCTCTTACAAGGGAAAGTTTCCCGTTGCGGATCCACAGTTCTTAATGAAAAAATAAACCCAAGGGAAAAAAATAAATAATATTTTATGATGCCTAATTATTATTTGTTATAATATCTAGAAGATCTCAAATGTGAATATCATGTATATATAACTTGTACATAAAGGATGAATAAATATAAAAAAACTTTATCTCAGACGCTTTGAGTTATTTTAAATTTAATTATTTTCATTGTTGAATAGTTTACCCTATTAAATGCAACTTATTTTATTAACTGTGAATTTTGCTTTAATGTAATCTGTACTTAAAAATTTATTTTAAAGTGCAAATGTTTTAGAATAGTTTTGATTTATTAGCTTTTTCAAGAGCACAAAAATCTTTTTTATATATAGTTTGTAACTAACAACTACATACCCAGTGTAGAAACGGTAATGACATATCATTATTTTTTGGAGTACCAGTAATGACACCCACTTACCTTCTGCATTATTTTAAAACATATAATAATGAGTTACTGATAATGACTTATTTTTATCATTATTTCAAATAGAAAATAATTTTTTCATTTTTTTGAAAATTTTTCGAAATCTATTTTTAGACCCAATATTTTTTAAACACTGGTAAGGATATATGTAACCACATATTTTTTGATTTTTTGTATGTTGTCGAATAAGCTTACTTGTGTGCAACAGGTCAATTATGTTTTTATCTATTCAATATTACATGTCGATATAGCTCAGATGGTAGAGCTGTTGACTGGCAATCTGTAGACCCAGGATCAATTCCCGCACCAGCAAATTTTATTAAAAAAAAAAAAAATACAATAAAAAATATTTTTTTTTATATAATTTATTTTTTTGAAAATCTATTTTTAGACTCATTATTTTTGTCAATTCTGGTAAGCACATATGTAACGATATATTTTTGATTTTTCGTATGCTGGTGTGTAACGACAACTCATTATTTTTCGCGAAATCGCCATATAAAGGTAATAAGAATTGTATTAACAAAAGTAACTAGTTACCATTACCAAGTATGTAGTCACATAACCACATATCTGGTAATGATTTTCTACACTGGGTAGTACCGTACCTGCCTGCACAAACACAAGAGAAAGAAATGTTAAATTAATTTATAATTAATTCCGACATTACTGACTTTATAACCAACATTCTACAGAAAAATACAGTAAATAGTAGAAGCACTAAAGCAAGAACTTTAACTATGTACTTTAGTTTTAATTTTACAATACTTTTTGTTTTAGTTTTTGTATATTATTCTTTAATATTTACACTATCAACGTCTGTAGTGTATAAAACATATAGACTTGCTTACACATCCTATGGCTACTTAAGCATGCATACGTTTTGAAATATTACAATGTCACTATGGGCTGGTAATTGAAAATGTAGGAGAAAATTTAATTTTATTTGTCTAAAAGCGATTTGTACTTCACATTGTGTGTACTTACGATATGGGATACTAGTGTATAACAATTGTATATGAAACTTAAAATATTTGAAAATTTTGTCTAACTTACATGCCACTATACTTGTGTGTACTTACGAAGTATATTGGCTTGTAAGCCAGCTGGTGTGTAGTGTTTGAAAGCACTCGGGGATTCTAGTAAATACACACAAGTAACTCCGAGTACTTTCAAACCCACCTTTTAGAGTGTATTAATCAAGCAGATACGTGTAAGATAATATGGACTCAAACCGAACTAATTGTAAAACTGAATTACGAACTCAACATTAACTACTCATAACGTTATTCTAAAGTGAGTATTCGAAATAATTTGAAAACCTTATATTTATAAAATGATTTTTGTATGAAAAAATTTGTTTTACAAGCCATTTATAAATTACAGAAGTGATTATGAATATGACTATATATCTTTTTTTTATTATGTTTTAAAGGTTTAGCTCTCATTTTTTATTTAGAAATTAGATTTTTAAATGATAAATTAAATAATTTAATAATACAATAACTTCCGGTCCATAGTTATCTGCCGTAAAAATATTTTTTTTAAACGTACCATGTCCTGTTATAGTCTTAATATAGATGTACCTATATATAATATAGCCCAAACATATATTTTTTTGCTTAAATTGACCTATTCCTTACGCTTTGGGTCTGTTATGGTATTCTTTAGCATTTTGGTAGCTTTCGTGTGAATACGAATTTTTTTGTCTGTAATGGTTGACTGAACAACTGTGTGAATTACGTTTAAAAGTTGGTAAATCAACTTGAATGATGATGGTTTTTGGTATATTTTTATATTGTTATTTTTTGAAACATTTATTATGCAAATGCCGGACGCAGCTTGAGTGAGAATTATGGCTTCTTCTTCAAGTCTATAATTTGTTTATATATACATATATACAACGAACAACAATGACTTTTCATTTCTGTCTATATTATACTTCTCTCATCGTTGTATGTTGTTGCAAGTATAATCGAGTAAAAATTATACAAGTGTACTACTGGCAAATATAAGTGTCTGCTGCCTGTGTCTTGTTACTGTGTTTGTATATATATTTGTGCATATTAATGAATGAGTATGTGTTGTGTTGAAATTCCACAATGAACATCTTCATTTTGAAGTCTATTGTAATTTAAAGTTCATAACGTTATAAGTATGTATTTGGTTTTTTAATATTTTTATTTTTGCATTTTTATTATATTGTTACTATTTTTGGAGTTGCTAAGCTACAAAAAAAAAACAGTTTAAATATTTTTTGTTCTAACCAGTTTTAACCAGTTAAGTTCTTGTATGAAAATACGTACTATTATGAAAACTTTAATATCCGTAAATGTGTATACAAAAATAGCAGCCAATAAAAAATGTTTCAAACCTGAAATTGTTTACCCCCTTTGCTAGAGTATGCTATTGAAGTAAAATATATTAAAAATATATTCAAGACTTGAAACTGAAAAATAATACTGGAAATCAACAAAATTGCTTATATGGGAGGGTAGTTTTAAATAAAAATAAATTGATATAATTGAACTATAGTTTACGAAGCAAAATTTTAACATTTTTCAGAATTCAGAATTAATTGTGAATATTTTTAGTGTAATAAATAACTTATTTCAAATAGTTAACTTATGACTAGGCCAACCAAAAAGAAGCCAGGGCATGTTTTTTATTTGAAGAGATAGAACAGTTTAGATTAAATACAAGTTCTGATCTTAAAAATATAAGAATTTTAAGCTATATTTGTTAGAGCTTTTTTTTTGCTTATTTTAAATAATTTTGCTTGTTTTTGCTTATTTTGTAAATATTGGCTTATTTTTGCTATTTTCTTTGAAAAATAAGCTTATTTTAGCTTTTTTATGCGAAAATAGAACATATTTTTGTTTTTTTTTTTCATAAAATCAGTCATTTTTAAAATTATTTTAAGTCGACATAAATTTTTTTATTTAAAATTTATTTTTTTAAATTTATTTTAAATTAAAAAATCTCTTGTTAAAATAAACTTTTTATTTTTCCAACCTGAATTCTAATAGTAAAAATATCACAATGACGATTTCCTTAGGCAAGAATGATTTTAGCACATTTAATTCTTTAATGCATTTCGCGATGAAAATAAATTTAAGAATGTCACAACTTTGTCTGATTCCTGAAGTTCCAAGGAATGTAGCATTGTATTAAATAAAAAAATTTAATTTTATGAGGATTTTAATGCAGAAGTGATGAAGTTTAAGGGCTTATTTTTGCATTTTAACTGCTTATTTTACTGTTTTTTGAGCTTTTTTTAAAAGCTTAAAACATTGCTTTTAGAGCTTTTTTTTGGTTGCCCTACTTATGACAATAGTAACTACCCGAGTAAAAAAAATTGATCTCGCGCAATATCTAATTATATCCAATTTGATATTGTTTAAGATCTGCTGTAATATCTAGCTGATCCAATTACATCTCAAAATTGGATGTATCCAATCATATCGTATTAGATCCCATTGTATATATGGGGATAAACTAAGATCAAGTTATATCTCAAAATTGGGAGGTCCAGTGATATCTTTGGGGATAAACCTAGATCTATTTTGATCCGAAAATTGGCGGATCCAGCTATATATTTGCGGATATTTTTAGATCTAATTTGATCCGAAAAATGGCGGATCCAATTAGATCCAGCAATATATTTGGGGATAAACTTAGATCTAATTTGATCTCAATTTTGGCAGATCAAATTAGATCCGGCAATATATTTGTGGATAAACCTATATCGAATTTGATCCGAAAAAGTGGCAGATCGAATTAGATCTAGCTATATATTTGGGGATAAACTTAGATCTAATTTGATCCGAAAAATGGCACATCGAATTAGATCCAGCAATATATTTGTGGATAAACTTAGATATAAATTGATCTGAAAAATGGCAGATCAAATTAGATCCAGCAATATATTTGGGGATAAACTTGGATCTAAATTTATCAGAAAAATGGCAGATCGAATTAGATCCAGCAATTTATTTCGGTATTAAAATGGCAGATCGAATTAGAAACAGCAATATATTTGGGGATTGACATCTAAAACTATCCATAAAAATGACAGATAAAATTAGATGCCGCATTATATTTGGGTACTACGTAAGATCTCCATTTATTTGGGATTAAATAAGATCCCAGACATATATTGCCAACTGTTCAAAAAATAATAGACTGGCAGAGCACTGATTGTATAAAAATTACAATATTTTGTTAAAATATGGTTTAAACTCAGAAGGTAACGAGTTCAATATGCATTTCTTTTACAAAATGAATTTCTTTTTATAAAATTAAAATTTTTTTCTATAAATTTTTTTATAAAATTATATATTTATTTTTTTATTAAATTGAAATCTTTGAATAAAATAATTTTATTTACATCTTTTTGACACTTACACCATTTCCAATTGTATTAATTGTTTTAAGATTTATCAATTGTATTTCAGAAATAATCAATTGTTTCAGTTTTATCAATTGTGTTTCAGAACCCATCAATTATTTTTCACATTTATGAATTGTATTTCAGAACTAGTCAATTGAAGTTCAGTTTTATCAATTGTGTTTCAGAAATTATTAATTGTATTTCCGAAATTCACAACTGTATTTCAGAAATTATCAAACTGTATTTCAGAAATTATCAATCGTATTTCCGAAATTATGAAATGTATTTGAGAAACTTTTCTCTATTAGCTATGAAATTCTGAAATAGATTTCATTATTTCTGGACACAACTAAATAAATAAATAATTAAATTTGCGTAATATTGTAGTTTCTGAAGTGCAAATAATATTTTGTGATATACAATTAAAATTTTCTAAAATACATTTAATAATTTCTGGAATACCTTTTTTCGATGCTTATAAGTTAGATCGAAATGCTTTTATCATTCATTTAATTTGTAGCTATCACACATCTATAACAAGTCTCGTTAGATTAGAGTGTAGAGGTCTTGGCTGACAATCTGGTGGACTGGGTTAAATTTCATGTTTTTAAAAGCAAATATTAAAAAAGTTTTCTCAATTTTTTGAAAAATGTTTTTTGAAATCTATTTTTTTGCCAGCATTGTGCCGATTATATTTTTCTGTCTGGGATGTTAAACTTAAACCTATTGTATATTAACATTAATTAACACTATATTTTTATTTTTAGGAAATACATTTTTATTTTATTATAAGTTAACATTAAATTAAATTTTAGATAATGGCACCAATTTGTAGTTGTAATTATTATATATTAAATCGTATATTCATAAACATTCTATACAGTTAGACGAGGTTTATGGAACTATTTAACTTTATAAAGTGTTTATAAATTATAACTTAAATGTACATATATATATGTTAAATGTACGTGAACAAATTGTTGATATGGACCCACAAATTGTATCTCAACTGATATTGGAATTATTGTACCAATACCATACATCAATATATATTGAATGATATACATATATTACAATATATGACACTGTATTATAAATATTGTTAATGAAGTAACATATCTGATAATATTTTTTAAAGCGCCATACATAGTTTTACATTATTCAAATTAAACCATATATGGAATTGTATTCAAAATGTTGATGTGGTACCAAATTTGACCATATATTGTTTAAATTGTGCCATATATGACAATATATTGTTTAAATGATACCATATATGTCTATATATTAATATTGTTTAAATGACACCATATATCAATATATATGGGACTATATATGGTAGCATATATTATCATATCTGCATCTGTATTAAAAATGTCGTTCATCAGGTACCATATATGAGCATATATTGTTGAAATGGCACCATATATGACAATATATGGTTTAAATGGCACCATATATGGTAATATATTGCTTAAATAACACCATATATAAATATATATGGCACTATATATGGTAGCATATATTATCATATGTGGAACTGTATTAAAAATATTGTTCATGAGGTACCATATATGGGCATATATTGTTGAAATTGCACCATATATGATAATATATGGTTTAAATGGTACCATATATGATAATATATGGTTTGAATGGCACCATATATGATAATATATGGTTTGAATGGCACCAAATATGATAATATATAGCTTAAATAACACCATATATAAATATATATCGCACTATATATAGTACCATATATTATCATATCTGGAACTGAATTAAAGATTTGGTTTATGAGGTACCATATATGACCATATATTGTTTAAATGGCACCATTTATGATAATATCTAGTTTAACTGTCACCATATATAATTATATATTGTTTAAATGATACCATATATAATTATATATTGCTAAAATGCCACCATATATATTAAGATATAGTTCTATATATAACTATATATGCAATAAGATCAACCATGTTATGTAATATATAATTATATATGCCATATCTAATATTATGAAGGCCGATATCTAATTAGATGAAATTATATATGGCATAATATAAGGAAAATTTTTCGGAAAAAACCTCATATATAATTATATATGGCTATACATAACCACATGTCTAATTATATATTGTAATATATGCCACATATGATTATATATAATTTTTTTTACTCGGGTAGCTAGAACCACAGTACGTATGGTTAACATCATATTCATCATACGCTCAGTGTTCCCTAATACTCGTATATAAAGAACAAAATTATTAAGGGTGGTATCGACTCTAGGAAAATTTTTGTTTTTGAATTTCTTTTATATTTTATTTGGATGGAGCATACTTTTCTCTATATGCTCCGAAAATTTCAATAAAAAATTTGAAGAAATAAAATTTCCCATGTTTTTTTGTAAAATATGTTTTAGTCCCAAAGTAATACACTATGTGGTAAACTTGTGTGTAACACTTTTTGTTTGCATTTTTATTAACTTGTTTTTATTAGAAATCGTATATATTATAACAGGGCAGAATAGAAAGATAAAAACTACATCAAAAGATGTAAAATTGCACGCAGTTTTCAAATAAAAGCCAACGACGATTCCTTGATGGATGTTGAAGACACGTCATATGGGATGCTGGCTTACAATAAGTTATAAAAGTAATCAATATACATAAAAATGGGGAAAAAAATACGAAATAAATTAAAAACTGTACAAAATTATAGCATTTTTACAAAATAATATGAGTAGCATTACGTATAATTATATATTTACAATCGTTTTTAAGACTATTAGGTTTAATATATCAAATAGCCATTAACCGATTCGTACCAAATTTGGTGGACATATAGTAAGCTAGGAGATATAACTTTTCTTCATTTATAATTTTTTGAAATTTTGCTGGTTTCTTAGCTTAAAATTAACTTTAGACTTCAAACGCGTTTTTCTCACAACCATGAGTTCAAAATCGGCTGCCACTGTACAGCCAAGGTGGGTTAACTGATTTCAATTCGGTTTTTTTCTTTTGTAGTCAACAAAAAACTGAAGTCCTTATCGTGGCCCTTTTTTTGAATTTCAATCAAATAAATTTTATATTCCCAAGTAAAATTGTTTTTTATTGCCTTTTTTGGAATTTTTAACTTTGTGTGGCAACTTTGTTAAAAAATTTTTTTAAAATAAAAATCGGGCCACGATAAGGATTACAGAATTTATCTGGTATTAAGAATCAATTTACATTTTTATTTTCCAATAAATAATGAAGGCTGTACAGTGGCAGCCGATTTTTGCCTTCTTTAAAAAATGCTTATAATGAACTGGCAACCCTGGCGATTTTGGTGGGAGAAATTTAAAATTAGTATTTTTTTGAAAATACTACAATAATATATATTTTAATTAAAAAAATAACAGCAAAAATATTGTTATTTGAATTTTTGACAACCGTTTAAATATGCCCCTTAAAATTCTCTTGCTACAGTATTTAACGCCCTTAACATATCCCAACAAAAAAAGATCTGACAAAAATGTTATTTTAAAAGCACTTCAGACATCATCAACTAATTCTGAAGTAGATACAATTTACCTCAAACACTGATTTATTTTACACTTGATGTCCAATGTACTCAGTAGTTCATCTTGAGCATTTTGTTAGTAATTTAGAAGTGATGTAGATAATGTTAATAAGTTATGGTTTTTATGTATACATTTTCATTACTTCGATACGAGTACATTTTGTTTGTATTTTGAGAGTGAGTCTAAACTACTTTTTATAATATATACATTTTGAAATGTGATTTAATTTTTAATATATAAAATCACAATTTTAATGTTTAGCTTTTAACCCATTTATCAAACCTAATATATCACAAGTGTTTAAATTTATTGTAATTTTTTTTAATAGAATTAATGAGGCACTCATTTTGCATCTGAATCTATTACTTTGAGTCAAAATCAGACGAAACAAAAGTTTTCTTTAATTTTTGTTCAACAGTTTTTTTAAAATAATTTTATAACATGCTTATTTCAGTCTTTAAATTAAAAAAAAAGATACGATATCGAATTAAGCAAGATTAACATACTGAAAATTCTGTCACCTACCGTGATTCAATTTAAAAAGAAAAGTTTTTTTTTTATAGAATTTTTAAACAACAAAAGCATTTCGCCGTATGTGAGACCCAGGTACTAGGGCAGTACGAAATTTTCTTAGCCTGACATAGAGATGGCGGTGTAAACAGCAAAAAGCTTTGCATAATGGAAACTTCCATCCGTCATATGAACACATGTTAAATTTTATTTTGATCTGTCTACTCATTCGTATAGTAATAGATGTTCAAAAACGGCGCTTCAGTGATTTTTTTGTAATGAAAAAATTAGAAATTCGTGATGTGATTAAATATTTACATAAGAAAGGTTTATCGGTTTATCATGTTATTTTTCGCTCAAAATAAATACAAAATTACTTCAGTTTAAACTACAAGAAAATCGTCACCAATTTCCGCAAGCGTAGCAAATAAAAATATGGGAGCAGAAAAAAACTCCCAAATATGAAAGAACAAACCCCAAAATCATTTTTCTCTAACGTTTTATCAGTTAAATATTAAGAATTGTTTTAACAAACTATCGAATGTTTTCATTTCTTTTGTAGATCATTTAAACAATGTTTGAAAATAAATAGCAAAATGGTTTGATTATAAAGAAAAATCAGTAGTCCTCTTTCTAATTGTGTTTTCAATTAATTTAGTATGTAGTTCAGGTTATTTTTAACGAAATAATTTTATTCGTGTATTTCATTTGAAATTTATTTATTTTAAATTAACCATTTTAAATATGAACTTGTATATGTTTCATATACCTTCATACATTTACAGCCATTAAATGGTTTTTACATTGTTTTTGGTTTTTGGTTTGAATATTTGTTTACTTTTATAATTATGTTTGTAAATATTAATACATATTTATATTTATAGATAACATCTGTGGTTTTAAGCAAATATTAATTTAGTTGGTTTATTTCATAAATTTACCATAAAATAAACAATTTTATGGCGCGGATAAACAATTTGTTTTATTGAATTTACAGTAAACAAGTAATGAAATTTTGTAATTTCCTGTTAACTCATATCCTTAATTGATAGTTAAATATACTTTTATTATAAATTATTAAATATGATTTGATTAGTATCTTGTCAAATTGATATCTATTTCAACACAATGGAAATTCAAATTATTATACTGCATTGTACTTGTGATTTTTTTTTATTCAGTTTAAAATTTCATTAGCATTAATACACTAATTTGAATTAGTCCTACTAATGATGATGTCGAAATTAAAAAAAAAAAAATAAACTGGATCCCTTCCAAACCTGTGCTATTTTAATTACCGGAATGTGTCAATACTCCAATAGACCAAATATTTTGTAGTTTTTCTCTATATCGCTTCTACGGGCTGTTTTAACAGATGTATTTTTACAAAATTGCTAGTATTGAGAAAAATTTCCAAAGCTCGGCGAAGACCGCACTACAGTAGTACTAGTACAAATGTACTCGGTCCAGGAGGGATGCCGAAGGATTAATTATACTATAAATTATACTAATTTATACGGCTATACATATTTTGTACCCCATTTCATTCAACTGCATTTCCCGGGTTTAGTGTTTCAATATCACTTGATGCTTGTTCCATTCCAATTTGATCTACTTTACTTCTCTTCCTCGCTCAATCTTTGTTCTCTATATTTGTTCGTTAATTCGGGCAAAGCAAATGAAAGCATTGAGTGTAAAATATGACTCTCTTAATTCACTTTTTTTCATATTTCTTAATAATATTTCAACATAGTTTTTAAATATTCAGTATTTTAACGAACAAAGAAATAAAATAAAAAAAATTTTAGTTAACATGTTGCAATTAAATTTTTTCCATAAAAAAAAAATGTTTTTATTTGCTTTCCCAAGTTTGCCACACAACAACAAAAATTTAGAAGGACGATAGTAAATGAATACTTTTTGCCTAGATGCAAACCAGAATGGAATTGAAATTAATAGCTATACATTCCAAATCTACAAATTTTATTTTGGCTAATTTTTTTAAACTAAACATGAGTCTAAGCAATCAGTTCCCATTGCTGATTTAAGCGATTTTTCTCCATTTTAGTGTTTTTCAAAAAAGCTTATATGCACAGAGAAAACAGATTCATTATGATTACCATATTTTTGGTTGTCACAGGTACTTTTAGCTGACCAGAACCAAGTAAAACTTTCCGAATCTGATGAAATTTGGGATATACTATTCGCACCTAAACCAAAAAGTATACTATATATACTATATATGTGACAGCGCATAGAGAAAGGGACCTAAGGGTAAAAAAATAATTTTTTTTTTTTTGTGGACAACATCTGAGCATCGAATGAGACCGATCCCATGCTCTCCTGACCTTAGGTCCCTTTCTATCCTTAGGTCCCTATCTATTTTGCGCGTCACATATATATATTTAGGGTGGGTCGATTTAGCAATCGATATTGCGTACTCGATTTTTCGAAAGCTTTTAGCATGGGGAAAAAAAAGTTCCTCTACGACATATCAAAAAAATCATTTTCGAGGCTCCCAAATTTAAAATTTTTTGCAATATTCTAATAAATGCTAGATTAGCGCCATCTTGAGGTGGCTTTTTGAAATAACTAATAAAGTTATAAACAATATAACATTACAACCTTTCCAGAAAGGTATTACTTATGAAAATCAGATAAAAAATGTGGCAACTAGAGGTAAAAGTATATAAGTAAAATTATTTTCTGCTTAATGATGAAATGATGATAATGATGAGAAATGATGATAATGATGTTGATGACAACAAGGAGAAAATAATTTTACTTATATACTTTTACCTCTAGTTGCCACATTTTTTATCCGATTTTCATAAGTAATACCTTTCTGGAAAGGTTGTAATGTTATATTGTTTAGAACTTTATTAGTTGTTTCAAAAAGCCACCTCAAGATGGCGCTATTCTAGATTTATTAGAAAGTTGCAAAAGTTTAAATTTGGGAGCTTCGAAAATGATTTTTTTGATATGTCGTAGTGTAACTTTTTTTTCCCCATGCTAAATGCTTTCGAAAAATCGAGTACGCAATATCAAAAATTTTTTATCCATACAATTTGACCCGCCCTAATAAATATATATATATTAGGGTGGCCCTTAAAAAAAAAGTGTTAAATCTTAAGGTCTCACCCCCCAGAAATATGCGAATGGCCAAAAAAGTGATAAATACAAAGTTTTGGGCCAATCAAAAAATGTTTAGAGGTCGCTCAAAGCGATTGAAAATTGCAAATGCGTTTATATGGGGAAAAAATGACTTTTTTCGAGACTTATGTAAATTTTTCAATTATGGGAAAAAATTTTATTCTACATGGTAAATTATTTGATATAAAGAGATAATTATCTATTCAAAAAGGTATAAAAATTCAAATTCGGTTAAGAACCAGCCCAGTAATAAATAATGCCCCAGACCAAAAAAGGTTAAATTATTACTTCATTGAGAAATTCGACCACACGTCATAAATATTTTTGAAATCGATTACTAAGTTATAATTTTTTTACTTAAAAGACTCAAGGCTATGAGATATGGAACAAGATTTTTTTATTGGATGTCGTAAACCTGTCGTAAGATGACGTCATACGCGGATAAAATTTTTGGGACGTTTTTGAAATCGCTAATTTCAAATTTCAAAATTTTTTCTTCAACGAAACCGAAAAAATTTAGGTTTGGAGTCCAGTAGCTTGTTTAGAACACCTTAGAGAATGAAAATAAAAAAATTTAAAAATATCCACTGGCACACTTGGGTAGGGCAACGATTTGATTTTTGCGGATTTCGAGGAAATTGCGTTTTTTGGTGATAACACGGCTTATTTGCTGTCATAAAATATTTAAAATTAAAAATTAGCTACTTCTGTAATGTTAGTTGTTTTTTTTATCATCGCTACCCAAGGTTGGCAAAAAAAAATTTTTGGACATCATTTTAATTTACAAAAGAAGTCAATTTTTTGCTTACTACCAATTAATTTTAGGAAATGTGATTTGAAATATTTAACATAATGTTTGAAGTAACTATGGTAAAATTTTTGGACGAAATAATAAACGTTAACCCTTACCTTGTCGATTCGATTTTTGCGGATTTCGAGGAAAATGTTGTTTTTGGTCATGACAAGGCACATTAGTTTAATAAAAATAAAACATTAAAAATATATATATATCAAAATGCTTCACCTAGAATAACAACACACATATTTCTTACACAATTTTTGTGGTTTCTTTTTGTATGTTTTCACTTTTAAATTATTATAATAATAATGAATCTTTTCGATAAACATCCGAAGTTACTCGTTTTTATTTGGAACATAATCAATATTTCAATCAGTGGACTTTGTAGTCCCAAATCTGTATAGGAACCTAGAATAATTTTGAAATCAAAGACACATATTTCAAAGAATTACTAACATAATCCCAAACAATACATTATGTCTCGTATAACCTCTTACTCAAATTGCCGAGGAGGGTATTAAAAATAGATGGTATTATAGTAAGTGGATTTAGTTCCACATCGTTTGCATGATTTACATTTTTTTTTTTACAAAATACATCTAAATAAAAAATAGATTTATTATTTTTATGCACACTGAAGAAGATGATGAAAAAATCATGTGCATACATGATAAATGTAAATCATGTCAAACTTCATCACACACAAACACTTTGGTGCACACCCACACATACATATCTAAGACTAAGCTATACATCCTTACATATGTATATGTACTTCCTAATAGAAGTAGCTTCAAACTTAAAACCAATGTAACACTAATATTATACAGAAAAAAATCCAGTAATAAATTGCATTCGAACACCTTCAACATATACAAGATGTCTTAAGAAAAAAGTAAAGTAAAATCTTTAGGGAAAAAAACTATGTTAAATCTTAAAGAAAATCCTAGCACATAAAAACTATACAACGTTTGTTTGAAGCATTTGTACATACTTGATTTCATATTGTCACATACAAAAACACACACAAATATGTCCTATTATACATCATATACATATAAGATGTTTAAACAACCATGCAATAAAGTTAATGTATGGGTAAAAATGTACATCAGTATTAAGAAAGAAAAAACATTCCAGATGTTTTTCTTTATAAATTCAACAAACCATTGCATCATGCCTGAAGCTGCATGTGTTTTGATATTGATAAAAATAAATAACCATACTTTATATTTTATGCAAGATTTCCTGGCTCTTCTTTAGCAAAAAAGTATAAGGAATTTAAAGTGTGACGATAAAAGTAATTTTTATTATGGGGAAAAACAAAAATGCACCATATTTTGTTTATAATTCGAAATAGTTGGCAGAAAAGTTTTATTTTTCGAATTTTAGGTCTTTATTTTTAAGTACTTGTAATAAAACGACTATCACTACTTAGCTGACTTTTTTGTAGACAAATATAAATTGAATTTTTGGACGTCTCCGTATTTTGCGTATATGAACCCCAAAGGAATACGAAATACAGCAATTATCTTTTAGATCCCTCCACCTTTGCTAACAAGCATATAAAGTAGACCGTACCTCAAAGAAGAGTTCGCCGTACACCGTCAAATCTAAATTATTTATGAAAGGTTTCAAAAAAAATTTATTTTTTTCTGCCGAACGTAGAGGTCGCCTTTTTACATTTTTCGTTATAATGCCAAACAGTTACAGTCGAATCTTAAAGTATGATACATCGATGTTTTTCTCTCGAGGAGACCAGTGTTTTGCTCTAAGGGCCATTGACCTCAAGTATCCCGTTCTAGTAGTTACCCACCAGATCTCAGTTTTTACAACCCAAATATACCACCCTAATGTCTGAAAATTAAAGCTCTAAAAAATGATTAAGAAATTTTTCGATAAATCGAGCAGACATTTTTTTATTGTTTTTTTTTTTTGCTGAACGTAGAGGTCGCCTTTTTAAATTTTTTTTCATTTAAATTTTCCTTTATAAGTCTCCTCGGGGCAAAAAAATCGATATATCACACTTTAAAATCGGACTGTAAATGCCGAAGCTATAACGAAAAATTAAAAAAGGCGACCCCTACAATCGGCAAAAAAAATTTTTTTTTTAAATTGCCTTCTAAAAAACTTTATGTTTGAAGGTGTACCGCCCAGTTTTTTTTTCCCTGTAAGGTGGTAAGGTCTAATATGCAGAGTTCCCAAAAATTGTTAAATTCCGTGAAACTGAATAAATTTTGCAATCATTTATTTAATTTAAAACTAAAACATAAAGGCAAACATATTTTCATTAACGACTTAAATGACGATCCAAGTTGAAGTAGTTCCCCCGTACTTATTAAGGTTTAAAGTTAGAAATTCTGATAAAGTCGGCTGAGTTAGACCCGAAAGTTTTCATCCTAAAGTGTATAATAGGTTGCTTCAATATGCAAGACATTAAAATTTTACAGCTCCTTAAGGCCTCATCAATGTTATTACCTTTCAGAAATTTGAGCAATCAAAACAAAGTTAAAAAAGTTTTCATCCTAAGGTCCATAAATAGCGATAAAGTTACGGCATAGGCGAAAAAAATGTAAAATTTTCAAATATATATAAAAAAAAAATAAATAAATTTTATACAATAGAACGCGATACATCGAATCTATTAAATATTTTGGGGATAGTTATGAATATTAATTCCAAATTTCAAATATAGGAACGGGTATCGCACTATCGCTGACTAAAAATTACCAATAGAAATATTTTTCTAATTTTTTTTCTTCAAAATTTTTTCAGTGTAGCTGCCAATATTATGGAACTATTTCACTGAAGAATTTTTATTCTCCCAAAAATCGTTCTCTAGTTTTAAATAAAATTTAAAATGAAAAATTTTGCAAAGAAGTCATATTCATAAAATTGCCAGGATAACGTTATTCTTCCCGCAAGAGTGTTCTAATTAATTTTGAATTATAGATTTAAGATAGACAGTTAAATTTATATTTATTTATTTAGTCTATAGATACAATTATATTAAAATTTTTTTTTTTCGTGTAGACGGGCTCAAAAACTTCAAATTATAATATTTTTTTTTTTCGAAATCAAAGAAACGCAAATACCTCGAAAACAGTTAACAATTTAATAGATTTTATTTAATATTCCTAAAGTATATAAAATTGCGATTCAAAATTTATGGATAAATCTTGAAACACCTAATCTTAAGTGGTAACAGAATTGATTTAAACTTGTTTTTTCTAAATTTATGTGTGAATCCGCCTACAAAAGTTAAGGAAAACCTGCAATTTTTAGCGACCTCTAAATGTGAGCCGATTTCGCTAAGATGTGGTACAGATATTGCCATAATCTATTCACCACGATCCGGCCTTATAGAGCAAAATCGGACTACGTTTTGTTTCCTGATACGATTTTGAAGAACCCTACTGCATAGGATGATGAAGCATAGGTAATTCCAAAAATTTTCGAGACCCGTTGAAACTAACTTTTGATGCCTCTTATTTCTGAAGTATAGGTTACATATAGAGTTAGGTAGACTATACTTCAAAACTAGGGCACTAAAAATTGTAAATCCTGGGGGTCTTCATTAATGTAGGAAAACAAAGAATAGTACTTTAAACTTATAAAAGTTTTCGGTCCGTTTTAAACTGAATCCAACTCAGTTTACGTACCGTTTTCTGGATCCGTATACGGACCAGAAAAAGGAACTTAAAGAACATCGGGAGTAACTCCAACCCGTTGAAAGTCCGACGGACCGTTATGTCATTTTAAAAACAAACAAGTCCGTTCAAAGTCCGTCAATCACGGACCGTTTACGGACCGTTATATCATGTAAAAAACGGACAAGTCGGTTGAAACTCCGTCAATGCCAGACCTTTTCCGGACCATTATGTCGTGTAAATAACGGGGTGGTCCCGTCTTTAGAATGCCGTTTTTGGTTCTTATTCGTACTTGTATGCCTACCTAAATTGACCCTATTTTAATACACTGGAAAAATTATCTTTCATGAAATTAATGATATAATTTCATTGGTTTATTTTTCGTAAATTCAATGAAGAATTTCACTATATACATATATAACATTTAATTATACCCTACACCACTACGTGGTCAGGGTATTATAAGTTTGTGCTAATGTTTGTAACACCAAAAATATTAGTCCTAGACCCACCTTATAGTATACCGATCGGCTCAGAATTGTTTTATTTCGATTTAACGATGTCAGTCTGTCCGTCCGTCCGTCCATCCGTCTGTCTGTCCATGCATTCTTGTGCGCACTCTACAGGTCGCAAATATTAAGATATTTTGATGAAACTTGGTACAACGACTTATGTCAGCACATCGACGAAGCCTATGAATTTTGATGAACATCGGTCCATGTTTAGACCTAGTGCCCATATAAGGGTTCCCCCCAAAATTGTATTGTTTATACGCTGCAGGTCGCAAATATTAAGATATTTTGATGAAATTTGGTACACCGACCTATATCAACCCATAGACGAAGCCTATTGGTTTTGGTTAACAGCGGTCCATGTTTAGACCTAGTGCCCATATAAGGGTCCCCCCAAAATTGGCTTGGTTACAAACTGCAGGTCGCAAATATTAAGATATTTTAATGAAATTTGGTTCGCTGACTCACATTATAGAAAATTTTGACACAAGTCCCATTTTAACCCATTGTAATTTCGTATCCAAACATTAGTTGGCTTTTAACCAGACTGGTGTAGGGTATTGTATAGTCGGCATGCCCGACTTTCTAACTTTCTTTCATACAATTTCATAATTTCATTAAAAAATTCATTCACCCAGAAAACAGTCTCAGTTGTGGCCACCGAATTTGTTGCCAATCGAATTCATGCGGTTACGACAACTATCTTTATATTAAATTATATTTTTCGTCGTAAAAGTCAATATTCGGTTGTCTAATTCAATATTATGTTCCACATACATACTATTATGTTCCACAAAATTTTATTGAAATTAAACATTTTTTTTTTAATTTTGTGGTATTGAACCCGGCCATTCAGGTAATAATTCACACTCTTACCCACTGCACCACAACTACTTTTAATTTTCTTAGTCATATTTACTGTTTATACATATGAATATTTTATTTTAATTAAAAAAAAACATATAAATTTTTGTCTTTTGCGGGATTTGAACTCAGAAATCGGCGTACTAGCCCAACTCTCTACCGACTACACCACAAACAATTATTAATTTTGAAGTCTAATTTTGAATTTATATGTTTTGCTTGGAAAACAAATATAATAAAGAATTCGTTTACCAATACCAATCAATAGTTGTGTGTGTAATCAATAAAATCCACAATTCGGTGGGTTCTACAGAAACTCGACTTTAGGGTCATATTTGATTAGGATACCCGTATTTGTAGTTATTACTTTCGAATATTGAAATTTTTTTAATAAAGGTTATAGGTAACATCAATTTTCTTGTATATACACTAAACAAATGGCTGCTTCTACTGCATTGAATTACTAAACTGATAGTAATTTTAAAATTGATTGGAGATACCAATAATTTGTTAAAAGGATTGTTTTTTAGTTCATTTTCCCTATTTTTAATACCTAGTAAAATATTTTTGGTGTATTATTCACTTAAAGGCAACTGCAAATAAAATAACGTCCTGGCAAAATCATTTTAATGGTTTCGATCGAATTCCAACCAATCTTTTTCCTGAGTGTTGAAATTCATATTTTAGATCTTCATAAATTTAATGAAAATGTTCTTTATGTATATGAAATTGTTCAATAGTATTTACCTTTTCAAAAATTTTATCAAAATTTGGTCCAGAGTACCGTGAGAAATGTATTAAATTTGCAAAATTCTAAATTATAGCCACTCAGCGATGATTTACTTGTCAAAAGAAAATTTTTAGTATCGATATTGCCCTATTTAGAACACATTGTTTCCACCACATCCGATTTTTGATAAAATGCGAATAATTGCGAATTTCAAAAAAAAAAATCTGAAACACGTGTTAACTTAAATCGTCTATAGATTATAATATATAAGTTTGACATTTCAGTCACAAATATCTCCGTAGAAAAGAGTCAAAAATTTGCACTTTTTGCACTTTCTTTCTGTCCATATAAGGGGAGTGGCTCTAATATTTATAGTATTATAAAATTATATTAAAAAAAAAACAATTTTTTCTTTCGATTACAAAGTTATATGTAATTAAGTAAAAATTCAAAACTAATTTTAAGTAGTTTTAGCTTAAAATTCACCACGATCGGCACAGCGATATGTGTGGCCCCTTGAAGTTCGTCGTATAGAGATAATTTAAAAATTAAAAATATTTTGATCAATTCACCCATCAGCCAACCACTGACGAGTCTTTGGGTGAGACGAAACTGCAGCAGTCTTGTGATTCCCTTATGTTTGTTAAATTTTGCAATTAAAATATTCTCTTCTTCCCTGTAAATCAGCTTTAAATATTAATTAATATTTTTCTTCTTAAAATTTAAATTACTAAATTTTCGCTTTCAATTTAAATTTGCAAAATTTTGCCTTAAACTTTAATTTTCTAAATACCTTTGAAGTATATTAATTTTACAATCCCTTTACTATTTTAAATAATAACTCAATGCCTTAAGGCATTTAATGTTTCTATCATGAAGAAAGTCAACATTATCACTTATGTAAAATATCTGCATAAAACTATTTTAAATTAAAAAGTTAACTAGAAGGAAAAACCAAAAACTTTTACCATCCACAACCAATGTTAAGCTATTTTCTAAGCCAAAATTCTAAGGTCAACAATTTAAAATATACTAAAGATTTTAAATCTCTTAGTTTGTGCTTAAACATAAGAAAATTTTCACGAATAACCAAAGCGACTGTAGACTTAATGGTGTATAGAAGCTAAACAAAAGGAAAAGTAGCAAATTTCTTAAGAGAGTTTAAACTTGTTTACATTGTGATGAAAATCACACCCAAAAAATGCAGAATGAATAAGGAAAATTGATACAAAAAACAAGAAGGCAAATACAATTAAGGCAAACCTTTTGTAAGTTACGAACGAATTATGAAAATCGCTACAACAGAATGGTAAATTCTAAGAACGAGATTAACTGCACAAAATTTATTCAACTCAAGCAATGATGGGATTAACAAGTAATACATGTCGAATGATAAAAACTCTTAAAAAAGACAAATGCCATAAATCCACTTAAAACTTAATCTTTAATTATTTTCAATTATTTCTTGTAAATGTTACAAACTAAAGGAAAAAACCTCTATTATGTCGTAATTGAATGTTTAACAAACAATTACAAATACTTTTAAAAGCTTATTTGAACTTGTGCCAATAAATTTTTGGTAAAAACGAAAAAGGATTCGTTTTTATTTAGTATGCCAAACATGTATTGTACTTTTCTAAAGCTTGTTTTACTATTTGACAGAAAATACTACTAAATACTTACTTAAGCAAAAAAACAACATCTCATCTATCTCCATACACACACACACACACACACACACACATATACATACATTCAATAACAAACACTTTAAGTAAAATAAGGACTTGACTATACTTAAGACTAGTCTTTCAAAGGATTTTAATACATCTAGTATAACATATTAAACAAAAAGTACAAAACGAAAAAGAAGCAGCAGATTTTCTACGAAAAGAAAATTATATTTACATAGAGATTAAGAAGAAAAAAGTGACATGTTTAATGAAACTTAAGACACTCTCTAAGTGTTTAACAACATGTAAATCCGTAGCACTGCATGATTAGTTAAGATAATATTTGTAGTGTTGTTGCCTAAATTACGATACAACTACATTTATTTCAAAATCATGAGGGAGTGTTTCTAAGTAACCCAGTGTAGAAACGGTAATGACATATCATTATATTTTGGACTGCCAGTAATGATACCGACTTACTTTCTGAAATATTTTAAAATATATAATAATGAGTTACTAATAAATACTTACTTTTCTTATTATTTCAAAACAAAATATAATGTATTACCAATAATGGCTTATTTTTATCATTAATGACATATGTAACCACATATTTTTTGATTTTTTGTATGTTGGCGAGTAAGCTGACTTGTGCGCAGCAAGTCAGTTATATTTTTCTCTATCAAATATTACATGTCGAGATAGCTTAGATGGTACAACTATAGACTGGCATTTTGGAGTCCCAGGTTCGATTCCAGCACGAGAAAATTTTCCTAAATAAAATTTTTACACTAAAAAAATATTTTTTTTTTATAAAACTTATTTTTTTAAAAATCTATTTTTAGAATCATTATTTTAGTCAATACTGTTAAGAACATTGGTAAGGACATATTTCTTGATTTTTCATATGCTGGTGTATAACTCAATATTTTTCACGAAATCGTCATATAAAGGTACACTCATAGAAATAAATCTGTAAAAATAGAAAAAAAAAGTTACTAAAAATTAGTTAAAAATTATGCTGCAGAAAAAACTGCTAAAATTAGCAGATTTTTTTTTTTACTAAATACTAGTAAAATGAGAAAAGCAACTTTACAAATTTTACTGTTAAATTTACAGAATTTTAGTTATATTTAGGCTAACTTTTAGTTAACTGAAAATAGCAAATTGTACTGCAAAATCTGCAGAAACTTTTGCTAAATATTTGTAGACTACAAATAGCAAAAATAAACTGTTAAATCTATCAAATTTTTGCTATTTTTAAGCTAAATTTAGTTAAATGCAAATAGCAATCTATTCTGCTAAAATCAGCAGAAATATTTGCTAAAAAATTGTAAACTGCTGTTTTCAAAAGACTGGATTTTTATTTGTATTGAAAAAAAATCGAAAAAAAACTTAGAAAATTTTAAATTTTTTGGTGATTTTTTCGACTACTAATTATTTAGCAAAATTTTTTGCTGATTTAACAGGTTAATTTGCTATTCTCCATTTACAAAAATTTAGCTCAAATATTAATAAAATTTTGTATATTTAACAGTTTTATTTCTGCAGTTCCTATATTACTAATATATAGCAAAAATAATATGTTAATTTAGCAGTTTTATTTTGCAGCATCATTTTTAACTAATTTTTTGTAGTTTTAACCAAATTTTTTACGGACTTTTTTCTATTAGTGTAATAGGATATGTAATAATAAAAGTAACTAGTTACCATTACCAGGTATGTAGTTACATAACCACATATCTGGTAATGATTTTCTACACTGGGAAGTTTCAAGTATTGTTTGTTAAACTTCCTCTATGAGTATTGAATTAATAAGTATTGAAATACTAAGATAATACTGTCATACACCAAAATCCTTGCCACAATAAAATGGTTTAACTACCCAGTGTAGAAAAGCATTACCAGATATGTGGTTATGTAACTACATACGGGGTAATGGTAACTAGTTACTTTTGTTATTACATTTCTTATTACCTTTATATGGCGATGTCGCGAAAAATAATGAGTTACACACCAGCATACGAAAAATCCAAAAATATGTCATTACCTATGTGCATACCAGTATTGACAAAAATAATGATTCTAAAAATAGATTTCGAAAAAATAAGTTTTATAAAAAGAAATATTTTTTTAGTGTAAACATTTTTTTAATAAAATTTTCTCGTGCGGGAATCGAACCTGGGACTCCAGATTGCCAGTCTATAGCTCTACCATCTAAGCTATCTCGACATGTAATATTTGATAGATAAAAACAAAATTGACGTGCTGCGCACAAGTCAGCTTTCTCGCCAACGTACAACAAATCAAAAATTATGTGGTTACATATATTATTACTAGTGTTGAAAAAATATTGAGTCTAAAAATAGATTTCAAAAAAATTTTCAAAAAAATCTAGAATATTACTTTATTTTTTAAATAATGATAAAAATAAGTCATACTTGGTAATGCATTATTTTTTATTTTCAACTTGTGGAAAAAGTAACTAGTTATTATTAGCTCATTATTATATCTTTTAAAATAATCCAGGAAGTATGTAGGTGTCCTTACTGGTAGTCCAAAAAATAATGACATATGATTACAGTTTCTACGCTGGGTATATATAGATTTGAAACAATTTAGATCTTCTATAGTGTTCTGGTTATTGTCACATTTGTGGAATCACCATATACATTCGCAAGGAATCTTCCAAGTGAGAATTCAAAATTTGGATTTGTACTACACCATTTGCACTTGTTTTTCAGAAGTTATCAGTTGTATTTCAGTTTTATCAATTGTATTTCAAAAATGATCAATTGCTTTTTAGATTTAACATTTGTATTTCAAAAATAATTGATTTTCAGTTTTATTAATTGTATTTCAAAAATTACACTGCGCTAGTCGCAAATTTTAACAAGCTGGGTCCCCTACTGGTAAAGCTAATTCGAGTACGCTGAATTCAATGGTGATAGCCGTTTTTCAAAGTTAGCGCTCTTATTCGCGATATTCGAGATTAAAATTTTGACGCTAAGGTACCAAAAAAATTACATTTTTACACTTATGGAATGATTTTTATTATAAATTTATTAAATTTGATTAAATATGTACAACATTAAAGAAGCTGTAATTTTTTTCGGGAAATTTTTTTTTCCGATTTTTTTTCGCAAAAACTTTTGTTTTGCGAATAAAAAGCACGATGTACAACAACACACAAAAAAAGTTAAAGTAAAAGCAAAAAAATAAAAAGAATTTTAGATGTATCGTAAAAAGTGCGCGTAGAAGTGCAACAAATTTATTTTTTGTTGCATTTTTTAATTTGTAATAAAATTAATACGTTCTTATATTTTGATTCAATCAAAATATAAGAAAAGCTTCGAGTTCTGTGTCTATTTGCAAAATAACAAACTTATATTTGTCATTTTTAGCCGTATTTTTAAACGAATATTTTCGATTTTTATGTACATGGAATTCCTTGCCTTGTTATCACCCATTCCTCAATTTATTGTGGAACTTAGTTTGATTTTTTTCATTACCTATCGATATATGAAAAACAAGATGAAAAAGCCAGTATGAGGATATTTATATGGATATATTGGTAAAGGTAAAAATCACATTCGTAGCACATTAGTCTTGCCAGACCCACACATATTTTGTATGTAAAGTGATACAGTTTGAACATTTTTCTATCTTTTTTCATTTCCCTTTCCATTCGTATCATGCCATCTTTCTTTTTCTTTTCGTCCACGTCACTTGATTAGTGAGTTTTGAAATTTTGTTTAAGTAGTTTTGGATTTGACCCAAACGAAAATGCTACATAGCAATGGTTTTTTTAATACGGATTTATTCACGCCAGTAGCAGAGGCTTTTGCCAATGATGTAGAACGTGAAGGAGCCGAATAATTGTAAGAAATTTATCCATTGATAGAAAATATTCAGTCGGTTCCCAACAATATCAATTTTCCAATATGTTCCACATAAACCAATTCTATAAAACTGAACTTAAATGTAAAATATAACTGGAACTAGCCTGCAGTTCGAGGAGTACGAGGGTAAAAGATGGGTCGTGATTTCCTCTATATCGAAAGGGACCGGTTTTTCGGCATATACGCTTTTGGAATCCGAAATGGGACATTGCACAATTTTCGAGATAAATCCAAAATGGCGATAGTATAAATTTCAGATTTTTTCGCTTTCTTTGTGGGTCTGAAAAATTTATACCCGAAACATACGGTATTTTCGCCAAGAAGAGCAATAAAATTGCCATAACATTTTGAACTTTTTGGCCTTCAAAATGTTGTAAAAAACTAGAAGGCACCAAGGTTAGAATGGTCTTCTGGAATGTTATTGAAGTGGTACACGCCGATTTGAATGATACCTGGATATCTGATAGACAATAAAAATCTAAGCTTGTCCTGTTTTTTTTTATTATTTGCAACCGCGAAGGTTTAAGGGTTTGAAAGTGGGGTCTAAAATCCAGTGATACTACATTTGTATATAGTTCCTTTGAAAGAATTGTGAGAAAGATCCAAAAAATTAAAAATGGGATAATTCTGACGCCCAGATTTATATTCTCCTTCAAATATTCTAGTTTAGAGAAAAAATTAAGTGTCATAACCAGGGACCGAAAATAACATTTATTTTTGAATTTTTAAACAAAAAAAGCACATATAACCAAATATCGGAGAACTGATTCAAGTACATCAAAATGATCCTTGTGTCCTAGTCTTCCAAAAAATGCATTGCTTTTTAAATTTTTGACTCTTATTTTTTTGAGCAAAAATAAAAGTAATTTTTTGCTTGAAAAAATAAAAGTTAAAAAATAACTTTTATTTCTGCTTAAAAAAATAAAAGTCAAAAAATAACTTTTTTATTCTGACTTTTATGATAAAAGTCATAACCGTCACGGTCCCTGGTCATAATCTCAGAAAGATTTTTAAACGAGTTTTTAGCTTCATCTCCATTCCAATGGAAATTATTTAATTTTATTTTATTCTTTCATTTTTATTGGTTTAAGTCCGATACAACAACCACAACTTTACCCTTCAACAGTACAACAGTCTTCGATTATGACCCTTTTGAATTATTTAGCTATAAATTCCCTTATTTCTTCTTTTTATTATAATTTTTACATCTTGTATTTTCCTCATGTATTTTTTTATCATTACTTTTCAAATAAATAAAATTTACTCTTATAAAAGAAATTTCTTGATTATATTTTTTTTTATAGTTAGTAAGTAAGTACATCTGTATGAGGATTTCCATACCAATCGTCCAGCCAAAAAAAAAAAGTATTTCTTTGTCAACGACAAATATACAATATTTGGCGTTCTAGATGATGGTAATAAAACTTGTTTAACTTTTTAAATTTATCCAGAAAAGGTTACTGTGTTGGCATGGTTAAATATTAAATATTGATCACTGCGCATTAGACAAAAACTAGTAGTGGAGTTGAGGAGATGCAACTCAACTCAACAAAACTGAAACTAAAAAAAGCTTGGAAAAAAAAGTTAAAAAAAAACTTTAAGTTAAGAGAAAAAAAAACATTTTTTTTGAGAAAAATTGCATTTTTGGGCAAAGAGTCTTAAAAAAATAAATTTAAAGAACACAAATCTTAAGAAAAAGCTCTTTTGAAGCTAAAAACTGCAAATCCAAAAAAAATAACAAAAGGAGCAAATATGAATAAAAAAACAAAAAGGAGTAAAAAGAAGCAAAAACAGCAATTTTGCCTTCTCGAAATAAACAAATCAATTTAATTAAAAAATATTTTTTTCATTCAAAAAAACTCAGACTATTTCTTGTGAGTTCATAGAGTTTTTTGAGGTTACTCGGCTTCATTTTGGATAAAATATTCTTATATGCATTTGTTGTATCATCAGCAGAGAACACAATATTGCTGTTTTTGCGATTTTGCTTTTTTTTTTACTCATATTTGCTTCTTTTTGGTTTTTTTGGTTTTTAGCTTTAAAATAGCCTCTTCTTAAGATTTTTAAGCTTTAAATTGCTTTTTTAAGACATTTTGCCAAAAAATATTTTTTCCTCACAAAAAAATTTTTTTTTTCTTAATTTTGAAATTTTTTTAAGCTGCTGTTTCTCCAAGTTTTTTACTTCTACTTTTTCTTTTTTTTTAAATATTTTTTGCTTTAAACACATCGGATTTTGCTTTTTTTGTCTTCTCTAATAACACTATGGAACATTTTTGGGATTATTGTCTGGGGGGTGAGAAATTCCAAGTCAGGGTGATGGTACTAGGTCAGTATAGTAAAACCCTCAAAGGGTTTGGCGTTCGTATGTGTAATTTTTTTTATGACCTTTTAAATTTTTTCCTTATCTTGATGTTTTTTCGCTTAGTTGTAACTCGAGAACCACTTGTCCGATTTTGATGAAACAAATTTAGAAAAATTTAGAATTACAATTTCTTTAATCCGTTCATATAACATTTTTCTTTATAATCAACAGTTTTGCCGGTAAAAATAAATTTGTGGAGAAAAAAAAATATTTTTTTGCCTAAAAATTAAAATTTTTTTTTTTAATTCATAAAAAATTTTAATTTTTAGGCAAAAAAATATTTTTTTTTCTCCACAAATTTATTTTTACCGGCAAAACTGTTGATTATAAAGAAAAATGTTATATGAACGGATTAAAGAAATTGTAATTCTAAATTTTTCTAAATTTGTTTCATCAAAATCGGACAAGTGGTTCTCGAGTTACAACTAAGCGAAAAAACATCAAGATAAGGAAAAAATTTAAAAGGTCATAAAAAAAAATGACACATACGAACGCCAAACCCTTTGAGGGTTTTACTATACTGACCTAGTACCATCACCCTGACTTGGAATTTCTCACCCCCCAGATTGGCTGTTGTACTGTGTAATAAGTTAGTACATCTTCCATACGTATACTTAATATTATATTAATTATACGTTTAGATTTCTCTACCAGAGAACTGAAAAATCAACTTTTGTCTTGATTAAAGGGTCGGCAATTAAAGGGTCTTTTTTGACCCTTTTTTAAAATTGTCAAAAACGACACATAACTTGAAGAGTTAAAGGGTTAAAATTAGGGATGCCGAACGGGACTGGTTTTTACAAATCCCGGGATTCGGGATTTTGAAAATTTAAATCCCGGGATCCCGGGATTTTTCGGGATCCCGGGATTTATCGGGATCCCGGGATTTTTCGGGATTTCGGGATTTTTCGGGGTTTCGGGATTTTTTTGTTTCGTCATATTTTTAATTTTAAAAGTAAATAGCTGAAATAAACCCTAAAAATTTAAATAATTCATTATAAATCTACTTATTATTTCTTGTAGTATGAAGAAATAAACAAATTAAGCCGGATTCACAATGCTGGAGTACTCCACGCTGCAGATTTGAGGGTGTAAAATAGAGATATCATGATACAAAAAATATATAAGTGCAAAAAAGAAAGGAACAAAATCCACTCAGAGTGGAGTACTACAGCATTGTGAATCTGACTTTAAACAGAAACTACACTTATAGAAATAAGTATGTAAAAATAGCAGAAAATGCTACCAAAAATTAGCAAAAAAGGTTCCGCGATTAAAACTACTGAAATCAACGGAACTTGTTTACTAAATAATTGTTAAATTTCCGAAATATAAGAAATATACTAATGACTTAAATTTAAGCAAATTGCAGTTTACCTCTGAAGAAACTTTTTAACCAAAAGTAGCTAAAACACTGCTATATCTACAAATTTTTAGTTATATTTGGCTAAAATTAATTGAATGCAAATACAAACTACTCTGCTGTAATCATCAGAAATATTTAGTGACTATTAGTTTTTTTAAATCAACTAACAAAAAATATTAAGCACATACCTCTGATGATTTCCGAAAGGCAGATTGTTAGATTTTTTAATTTAACAAAAATTTGCTGTTTTTAGTCGATAAAATTATTTTGCATGAAGTTATGATTTTAGCAAATCATCAATAAAAACATGTCCGTTAAAGCTAAATTACGATTTTCAAAAGTTTCACAACTGAATAGAAGTTTTTAAATTATTATAAGGTTTTTATTCAGATTTATTTAATCTCTAATCTATTTTAATCTATTATTTATGAATGGAAAAAATTAGTTCTTTAATAACATTTAATAAGATATTAGATTTATGTGATTTAGGTCGAATATAACAATGAAAACAAATAAAAAAAGCGATAAAATATGACAAATAATAAAATCGGAAATCCCGGGATTTTTTCAAGACCAATCCCGGGATTTCGGGATTTCTAAATCCCGAAAATCCCGGGATTTTCGGGATCGGGATTTCGGGATCGGTATCCCTAGTTAAAATGTTCCGCAAAAATATTTGTCATGAAATTCTACTATAAATCTCTGAAGACATCAAAGATGAAAATTTAACTTCAATGCCAGAAACAAGTCAAAATTTAAACTGTGTTTAAGGGTTAATTTCGTACTTATTCAAAATAGGCACCCAAATATCCCACAAACCTGGATTTTAGGGGGTTAGTCTGTATCAGAAAACCAGAATCTACATTTAAGGCAATTTTAAGTGCTATTTTTTAATTGTTACTAAAACTCTGGAATGCTGGAAATCAGCGAGATCTGAAGGTACTTTTTCAGTTAAAGGGCAAATTCTCGAAAGTTTATGAACTTTCGCAAACGATCGCAAAAACCTAGGTAGAAGACATTTTAGGAAACACATTGGCATTCAAGTTTTTCAAATATCTCGTGGAACATTTTGGAGCTTTTTTTTTGAAAATTAAAGATTTTCAAAAAAACCCATATTTTTGAGGTAAAATTAATAATTTTGTTACTTTTTTCGTAAATACTTAACAACCCAGGAAAATTTTTTACAATCGATAGCCAACCACACCCATTCTACAACTGGTTCCACTGCAACCGATTCCATGGAACTGGTTCTGGAACCAGTTCCTAGGGATCCTATATGGAAGGTGTGGGTGACGTAGAATCAGTTCCAGAACTAGTTACAGAACTGATTCTAGAGCAACCGGTTCCACTTTGGAGCCATAGAAGGGGTTGCTTTTGGGACAATTTCAAACAAAAAGGATCGGTGTTAGAATCGACAGTAGAAGGGGTTGTGAATGAAAAGTAGCTATTGTACAACCGATTCTTTGGAACAGCAAATTTTCCTGGGAAGTTTCTTTTTTTTGGATAACTAGTTTCAGTTTTATAATTTGCCATTGTTTTTGGAACAAATTGTTGCTTATTTATGACTTTTTTATTGTATCATTATTAAATAAAAAAAGTCACAAAATTAAAAAACTTTCACTTTGAACTCTCGCCAACTAATAACGAGTGGCCACAATGATACAATATTTCACTCACAACATATTCAACAATCCTAGATTTTGAATATATATGACGCGAAAAATAGAAAGGGACCTAAGGATAGAAAGGGACCTAAGGTCAGGAGAGCATGGGATCGGTCTCATTCGATGCTCAGATGTTGTCCACAAAAAAAAAAAAATTGATTTTTTTACCCCTAGGTCCTTTTCTCTATGCGCTGTCACATATAAACATATTTGCCCTTTACCTGAATTGTACTTTTGGCCAAAGAACGGCGATCCTTGGCCAAAGAACGGCGATCCTTGCAGTGTTTTGCTATATTAAAAAGGCGACCCCTACGTTCGGCAACCAAAAAAATAAAAAACATTTCTGCTGGATTTATCGAAAAATTTCTTTAGCAAACGTGTAATGATTTTTTTCGAGCTTTAATTTTCTGACGACATTAGGGCCGTACGTTAGGGTTGTAGCAACTCAGATCTGGTGGGTAACTTCTAGAACGGGATACTTGAGGTCAATGGCCCTTAGAGAAAAACATTGGTCCCCTCGAGAGAAACTGTAAATGCCAAAGATATAACGAAAAATGTAAAATGGCGACCCCTACGTTGGGCAAAAAAAATTTTTTTTTGAAACCTTCTTACAAAAATAATTTAGATTGAAGGGTATATGGCGAACTTTCTTTTTGAGGTACGGTCTAATGTACACTGTACCATTTATTAAATATGTTTTTACAAAATCTGATACTGTAAATCCCCTCTTTACTGTTATAAAATTATTTTTCTTTTATTTGGTTTCGATCATAAATAAACTCATACGCGTTCATTTTTGTTGTTCTGATTTATTCTACATCAAAATAGTCGTCGTTGATCCCAACGAATATGAATGAAATGAATGGTAGGAAAACGGCCAATGATTAAATCAAAGGTGCAACAAAAATCAACGTAGGTAATTATTAGCGTCGAAAACTCATCGTTTATACATTTTCACATGTAATGTACTTCTTCACGTTACTTCGGAAAAAGTTTTGCTGACGTCGGTTCGATTACACTGAAACTATTACAAACACTACCCGTTTAAATTTTTTTTTGTAATACATTCGGTTTACCGTAGATTAGGTTTAAATACTTAACATTGTTAGGCATGAGTGAAAATACAGCTGATATTAATCCCTCGAACTTTTTCTTATAGCGGGGGATTTAGTATGGAAAACTTCATATGATTATTTATTCAGTCCAAGTTGAATGCACTAAAAACTTAAAAAAAATCTCTTGCGAAATCTGTTGTAGTACAAAATAATAAACCCAGATAAACACGCACACTGAATAATGTCTATAAATTGCAATTTAATGAGATTTTCATTGACAGGTGTGTTGTATTTGTAGCTAGTATTTTTTTTCTGCAAATCCCTGTTTTTATGCGTACTTGGATATATAAAGATGAAATGATGCATAAGTTATTAGAAATGATAGTCATTAGTAGCTGCATGAGATAAAATATAATAATGATGAATTGATATTTAATTAGCTACTCAACAAATATATTAGGGTGCTCAAAAACCATACAAGTACGGGCTGTAATAAGATTTTAGCTAATAAAGGTGGAAACAAGGTATATGCAATGAAAATGCATACGTTTTAAAGTTGTTTATGCATTTTATATGTAAGAAATTAAAATTTTTAAAAACTAACCCTTTAATTCATATACACTTTGTAAAGTTCTAGAAGGTTTACAAAACGAAATTTCCATACAAAATTCATTCAATAAACCTCCTACTATCTTACAAAGCTTTTATGAATTTAGGGGTAAAAATTTTACCATCCTTGTATTTTAATATAACATATTAAATATACCCATTACATTTATATGAATAGGTACTTATAATAATAAATAAAGTGTTAAAAGTTTACAATTAGGTACACGCATTTAATTGATTAGTAATTATTTTAATTAATTAGTTCAAGTGTTGTCTTTTTTACTTTTTATTTGAATGTAATATTTGTTAAGTTAGTTTACACTAACAGAGTACAAAAACGTTTTATAATGATTGACAACAAGAACAAACAATATATGGTATGATATAATTTTTCAATAATGCTGACTCCACAATCGTTGAAAGTTGTGCAAAAACTTAAGAGGTTCATGATGAATAGGTATAGAAAAATATATTTTATTACCAATTACTTTTTCATAAATAGATTACGATTACAGGACTTTTAGCAGAAATAATTATAATTTTTTATAAATAATTTAATGAAGTAGAGCGAAATAAAAAAATATCTGCATAAGTTTCAAATCACTTAATATGCATTTTTAAATATTCTGTAGAAAAGCCGAAAAAAAACTTTAATTTACTGCATTACTGGGTTATGCATTTTGAAATTGACATATGTTAGATTTTTTCGAATTTGAGATTTTCCCATATTTATAGACATAAATTTTAAGAGAATGAAGAGACGCGATTGTTTGAAATTGATTTTTTAAAGGCCATTTCTTGGAAATAATTTAAGTATTTCAATACTGATTTAAATTATTGCCAAGAATTATCAATATTAATGGGTGGATTCTAATTCTTTTTAGCCTAAAGATGAGATATATTTACACACTCAAATTATTATGCCTGAAACAACCAACTGTAATTGATATTTCCAGACTGTTCAATACAATTTAACTGAAAATTTAATAATATTAGCTACAAACTAAATTATATTTCGTTGTGACAACTGAACTTTTTTCAGTTGTCAATCGAATTTAGTTGCCACAACCCCCCAATTAGGGTTTCACCAAATATAATATTTGTTATGAAAAAAAAATTTACTAATAAAATATGCAATTCAAAAGTTCCATTTTACTATTAAACCTACAAATATTTTGAAATTAAGCCCCTGTTTATGTATTACGAAAATGATCCAAACGAAAGCAAAGTAACGAAAATTTGTTTTTGTTTCCCATATATTTTTGACGAAGTAATTGTCAATTGCTATCGTTTAGAGTATTTTCATAATAGATAAACATGCCTTAATTTTCAAAATTGAATATGTGGGATTTCTATACTTAAATTAGCGTTTTTCATAGAAATTTCTTTTTAACGAAATTATCAGATTCTTTTTACCAAATCACCTAGTTAATTTCATTACAAACAAAACATCGTGCAATAGATATAAATATGTATTATAATAAGATGAAATATAAATAAATATGCAAATATATCTGTCACAAAAAACTCATTTTTGTTTTTTTTATTACTAAATCAACATGTTTTAATTATTTTGTTAAATATGAACATTCTGGTATTGAATATTAAATCGTTGACAAGTTTATAATATTAAAACACGTTTAATCATGACGCTGTTTTCTCTTATTATTATTTTTTCATATTTCTATCTACAACTCGGAAGCTTTTGTATTTATGTACTACAACAGAGTATCCATGAAGTATAAAAAATTGTCAAAAGTTTTATTTTTTCGCTTCTTGACATTTTTTTTTTTTTTGCTAGGTTGGTCAAAAAATTGAAATCAAAGAAGAAATTAGCCCAAAAAAAAAAAACTAGTAAACTTAATTAAAAAATTTTTTCATGTGAACGCCATTAAAACAGACACATGTTTCAAGGGGCCATAAAATTAAAATCTAAGCTAGATTTAGAAAAATATTTGAAACTCCTGTTTTTGAAATAGCGTATTTTTATTCTACGTTAGAACCTGCACAGTTGGAAAATCTTCTAAAACCAGATATTATATAGTTGATTTACAGTCACTTCCAGAATAAATTTATTAGCCGCTTTTTCTAATCACTTGGATTTGATAAATCCAAAAAGTACTTCTAAAAGTGCTCAACAGATGGGGTTAGATTCTCCCTATTTTAAAAAGAATTTTCTGTCCGACACTTCTTTCACCCTAATTTAAAATACCGAATTCGATGATGAACGATTTTACTTTAACTTTTAAGTTTTAATTATATTTTATATAGTGATATAACAGTCTGCCTATTCAGTTTTATCACTTTAATTTATATTTTTACACAATTGAAAAAGTCCATTGCAATATAATTGGATTTAATTAAATTACTTACAGTAGAGTGAAAAATTGCCATTTCTATTTCAGCTATTTCTCCATGTCGAAAACGGAAAATATGTATTTGGGGATGTGTATTTTTTTTTCTAAACATATTTCATAAAAAAAAAATTAATAAAAAACTTTTATTTGTTAGTTTTTCAATTTTTTTGTTTCTCTTTTAATTTTTATTCGTATTTTTTTCTGACATTAAATTAATATTTGTGCTTTTATTATGGATTTATTAAATCCAGCTTTTATTTTGATTTAATAAATCCACTTTTTGTATGAAAAATTCTAAAACAAAGGTAATTAATTTATGATCTAGAGTCAAACTAAAGAACATTCATTTACCAAATAAAAGATCAACTATACACAGAAAAAATTTACAAAATTCTGTTTGTAATGTTAAACACCTTTTTTGCATAAACAAACAAAAAATTTTTTAAAAAGGCACCAACAATGGAATTTGTATATACAAATCCCTTTTTGTAACTTTTTTGTAATTTGTTAAAAATAAAATCAATTTTTTTTTTTAACAATGTGTTTTGTAAATACAATAATTTTTTTTTGTAACTTGTTTGTATTTGTTAAAAATAAAAAAATAAAATTCAACAACGAGTTTGTTATATTAAAACAATTTTTCGCTTTATGTTGTCGTATTGACAAAAAAAAAATAAATGATTTGTTTTTTTTTTTTGTTTCAAAAAATTCTAAGACTACACAGAAAAAATTTACAAAATTCTGTTTGTAATGTTAAACACCTTTTTTGCATAAACAAACAAAACATTTTTTAAAAAGGCACCAACAATAGAATTTGTATATACAAATCCCTTTTTGTAACTTTTTTGTAATTTGTTAAAAATAAAATCAATTTTTTTTTAACAATGTGTTTTGTAAATACAATAATTTTTTTTGTAACTTGTTTGTATTTGTTAAAAATAAAAAAATAAAATTCAACAACGAGTTTGTTATATTAAAACAATTATTCGCTTTATGTTGTCGTATTGACAAAAAAAAAATACTTTTTTGAAATTTTTGTTACAATTTAAAAACAATTGAAAACAAAAAATAAATGATTTGTTTTTTTTTTTTGTTTCAAAAAATTCTAAGGCTATTTTTTTTGATATTTTTGATACAATTTAGGAACATTAAATAAAAAAATTGTTAGATATCTAAGTAAAAAGCCAACAATTTTTTTTAATTACTTAAAATTTTGTGATACTTTTTTCTGTGTATATACTCCTCATTCATGATATAAATTAAGTTATGACGCTTTTATTAAAATGCGTAACATTAAAAACATTATTTTCATGTATGTATTCATTCATTTTCTTATTTTTTTGAGCGATTTCTGTAGTGAGATCCTCCAATTTTTTAACGTCAAAATTCGGTAGTTAAGTTGTCAGTTTACTATGAAAACTTGTCAATTTAACCACCGAATTTTTTAGTTAAAAAGTTACAGAATTGCGCCTCTGATACACTTTTGTAATTTTTATACTTTCAATAAAAGTAAAAATACGCAAAGCGTATTAAGCGTTTCATTCTAATTTGTTGCCAATATACCATACCATACTCATTTTCAATTTAATTGATATGATTAAGCTTTTAATGGAAAATTCATTTGAAATCAAACAAAATTTTAATTGAAATTTTGTTTGTAAAATTTTTTTTTGTGTACACAGAAAAACTAAAATCCAGTTTTAATTAAAATATTTGTATATATGGTAAAATTAAAATTTTTATTGAATTCGGACCAATTAAGAATATTGTTATATCAATTAAAAATTTAATCAAAAATCGTCAAAGTTCTTAATTAAAAATTTAATCAAAAGTCGTCAAAATTTTCACTTAAAATTTTAATTATATCAATTAAAACTTTAATTGATACAACCCTAGTAAAAATGATTTTTATATATTCATATATGATTTTTATACAATCATTTATGATTTTATATAATTATAACTTGTCGAGTATTGTGAAACATATATTTTTATATGATTATATCAAAAGATATTTAATTATATAAAATTATATTAACAAGATCCACCATTTTTCGGATCAAATAATATATTTTTTATATAATTATATTAACCCATACATGATTTGACCCGGAAAATGGTGGATCTGCTTAATATAAGTTTATATAATCAAATATATTTTGATATAATGATATAAAAATATATGTTTCATAATACTCGGCGAGTTATAATTGTATAAAATCATAAATGATTATATAAAAATCATATCTGATTATATAAAAATCATTTTTACTAGGGAAATTAAGTTTTGACGCTTTTATTATAATTCTAGTATTAAAAATATTACCAATGTATATTTACTAATTATACCCTACACCACTATGTGGTCAGGGTATTATAAGTTTGTGCTGATGTTTGTAACACCAAAAAATATTGGTCCTAGACCCACCTTATAGTATACCGATCGGCACAGAATTTTTTTTTATTTCGATTTAACGATGTCCGTCCGTCTGTCTGTCTGTCCATGCATTCTTGTGCGCACTCTACAGGTCGCAAATATTAAGATATTTTGATGAAACTTGGTACACTTATGTTGGCCCAAGGACGACGTCTATTGATTTTGGTGAACATCGGTCCATGTTTAGACCTAGTGCCATATAAGTGTCCTACCAAAATTATACTGTTTATACGCTGCAGGTCGTAAATATTAAGATATTTTGATGAAATGTTGGCCCAAGGACGACGCCTATTGATTTTGGTGAACATCGGTCCATGTTTAGACCTAGTGCCCATATAAGGGTCCTACCAAAATTATACTGTTTATACGCTGCAGGTCGCAAATATTGAGATATTTTGATGAAATTTGGTACACAGACTTATATTGGACCAATAACGCAGCCTATTGATTTTGGTGAACATCGGTCCATGTTTAGACCTAGTGTCCATATAAGGGTACTACCAAAATTATACTGTTTATACGCTGCAGGTCGCAAATATTAAGATATATTGGTGAAATTTGGTACACCGACCTATGTCAGCCCAAGGATGAAGCCTATTGATTTTGCTTAACACCGGTCCATGTTTAGACCTAGTGCCCATATAAGGGTCCCCCCAAAATTATATTGTTTATACGCTGCAGGTCGCAAATATTAAGATATTTTGATGAAATTTGGTACACCGACCTATATCAGCCCAGGGACGAAGCCTATTGATTTTGGTGAACATCGGTCCATGTTTAGACCTAGTGCCCATATAAGGGTCCCCCCAAAATTGGCTTGGTTACAAACTGCAGGTCTCAAATATTAAGATATTTTAATGAAATTTGGTGCGCTGACTCACATTATAGAAAATTTTGACACAAGCCCCATTTTAACCCATTCGAATTTCGGATCCAAACATTAGTTGGCTTTTAACCAGACTGGTGTAGGGTATTGTATAGTCGGCATGCCCGACTTTAACCTTTTTACTCGTTTTTTTATGTTTTTGAATGACTTCTGATACACTTTTGTAATTTTTATATTTACAATAAAAGTAAAAATATGGCTAATATAAAACAGAATGATTTTACGCAAAGTATATTAAGAGTTTTTAAATATGTTGTCAATATTAGTTATGGTAAACTAACAATTTTGTCGACACCAATTAAAAGTTTAATTGATATGATTAAACTTTTAATTGAAAATGAATTTGAAATCAAACAAAATTTTTAATTAAAATTTTATTGATAACTAGCGGCCTTTGTCTTCTCGTTATATTAATATATTATATCTTAATATATATAAATTCTTGGACACGATCAATAAAAAAAAAAAAAAAAATTAATTTTTTTTTTTTAGAAAATAAGAAAAAAGTAAAAAAAATTAAGAGTAAAAAATTAAAAAAACAATAAAGACAAAATAAATTCAAAAAAATAAAAAATTAATAAAAAAAAATTAAAGAAAATAAAAAATAAAATAAAAAAAAATTAAAAAAAAAAAAAATAAAAATAAAATAAAAAAATTTGAGTAAAAAGGAATTTTAGATATATTGGAAAAAAATTTTTTTTTTCACAAACATATCGGAGCACCAAACGAACAGTGGGAATATGGGTTCTATACAGCCGGTATTTTGTATTTCACTGATGTGATCACCAACATACACACAGAGACTTTTTATATATTAAGATAAATTTTTTTGTGCACATTTTTTCAAAAACATTTTTTTTAAAACATTTTTGCTTTCGAAGTATTCTCTTACGGTATAAAATTCTTGCCTAATTTCATCATTTAAATTTTCGAATAAATTCAGTTTCTAATTTGCAGCCACATTTTTTATATTTTTTCTCACTGAGAGAATAGCATACTCTGTATTTTACAAACATTTTGTGATAACAACCTTTGTTTTTACGGGCATTAAGTCTAAAAGAATTTTGACCATAAGCCCTATAGCCAGCTTGGTGATTATTATGGCAGGGAGTTTCATGCTAAACAAATGAAAAATATGCATTAAAAACATACAAAATATGCATTACAAACACTTATTTCTGCGAGAGTAAGGCACCTTAAAATAAAAAAAAAAAATATGTAAATAATTCAGTTATTTTTCAAATAAACACCGAGTTTATAGCTCTTTCTTAGGTCAAAATGATTTCTAAGAATGATTTGTTTTTTTCAAAATAACAAAAAAAAAATTAGTTTCAATTCTTTGTTAATACAAGAAGAGACAAAAACATTTTTTGTCCGACTATGAGTGTTTTTGCCTCTTCTTGTATTAACAAAGAAGAAAGGTAAAAATAAAATTTGTATTTAAAGAAAATTTGTATTTATTTATTTATACCGATGGTATGAAATACAAAAACAAAACAAAAACTTTTATAATTCTTCTATTGTTGGCTATGCTTTGCAGAAGACTTCGAAAACATATTTTATTATTTGCTCCATTCCCATTTTGTTAATCTAGCAGACTACATTTAATATGAGATTTTGATGCTTCAAATTGCATTGCACTATTGCCACCACTTTCTAAAGAAAGTCTTTTCATTCCTGAAAGTGTAGAGGTTTTTGAAAGCAAAAACTCTGTGAAGTATTTGTCAGGAGATTATCCTGATGAAGAAAAATAGCAGGTTTTGAAAAAAGTACTTATTATGTTAATTCATAATAAGGAAATTGGCTTCGAACTGAATTAATAAATTTCTAATTGATAATAATTTTAGTTATTAAAACTACCAGCATTGAATTTAAAGCTTATAGTCTATATTTTTAACACTTAAAATAAAAAAATATTCCCATTTTTAATTATTTTATATATTCTTAAGGCAATTTATAATACCGGTACGTACAGGTATTGTTGTTTCGATAACGATGTACCTTTACCGAAATAGTCTTATACACCAATACCTTTACCGTTACCATTTCGGTAACCGTTATTCGTTTCGGTAACCATTATTCGTTTCGGTAACCAACCTTGCTGAATCCCATTATTAATGCGTAATTTTAAGCTTAAACTGCATCTGTGAATTCTGAATTGAAATTTTTTAAAAATTTTTGTCTTAATATGATTTATATTGACAAACAACTTTTTTCCCACGAAATGTTAAAGTTCAAACACTTGTTTAGCTCTATAAGTAGGTACCCACTGTTATAGTAATTTGTACTTGGCCCAGATTATTATTAATATCTGGTATCACTATTTTCGTTAACTTTATTAATTTAATAAAGATAAATGTCAATATAAACAACACCTACCAAAAAAATTTCGGTTATTTTTCCCCATCCTTTGAGCATTAATATATTTTGATTCGATTTGAAAATTGACGAAATATCAGGACACCCTATAAGTACATGCATATTGTTACCACCACAATGAACACTACACAGGACAACATATTAAAGTCATGGCCAAATCATAATGCTGAACTAAGGCTACTTAGCCAAGGGGATTATATGTATTAGACGTGTAGTATGAATGCATGCTTGTTCATGTCTTTTAATAAGTACCTACCACAGAACCAAATACGTAAAATGCGACTGTGTTTGTTTTGAATATTAAAATTATATTCAAGGTGTACCAGAATGTTTGTTTGTCTGTTTGGTTTTCTCGTATTATGATTTAACAAAAAAGAAAAAAAAAAGAAAACAGAATGTCAAACCCAAAAGAAATTAGAAAAAAATACTATACATAGTAGCACATAAAAGACTAGAATAAGATTAGTTTAAATAAAAATAAAGTTTGACAAAAAAGTTGTTTGCAAAAAGATTAAACTGGAGTATTACAATTTTTTTTCATTTTAATATACCAAAGTGAACATAATTATATGGTTATAAAATGTCAAGGATATTATGAAAAATTTGTAAAGAGATATTTGAATAGAAAAGGTTACCTTTAAAAATTAATATAATTAATTCAGTTTTCAGTTGTAAAAGAAAATGCTTTTTTACTATGGGCTATAACTAGAGTTTTTCACGGAAATCCTGTCCCGGTATATTTTTAAGGAAAAAAATTTCATTTTAAATGTTTAATACCATGAATGAGATTGTTTGAATAATACATACTATATAATTTAAACAATTTAATTATAAATAATATTTTGGTTATTCAATTATAAATAATACTTTTATGTTCTTGATCTCGAATTCCTGGAATCTTGAATCCCACATTTTCGAGAAAAGAACACAAGATATTCGAACTGCAGTAAAAGTAAAAAACTTTTGATAAAATAAAAAATCAGTTGCAACTTTTGATGTTTACAATGTTAAAAGCCTTATTAACAGACCTGGGTAATTTCAATTATATCTCAATTACAATACTATGCAATTTGTAGTTGAAAATTTTCAATTTCAAATTACATTTAATTGTAATTAAAAGTAATTGCAATTACAAATTTCAATTTAATTTTCAATTACATTTGGAATAATAAAACGGTTTTTGCTAAATTAAAAAAAAATTAGTTTGGATAGGCGGGATAGCTTATCCCTAACTCAGACTTTTTCTAATTATTTCTGTTCCCAATAATGCAATGTGTAATTGAAATTTTTCAACTACAAACTACAAGAAACTGTTTTTTTTTCTAAATTACAATTACAAATATATATGTAATTGTAATTAAGTTTTTTTTTTCAATTACAAATACATGTATTTGTGTAATTGCGTGTGTAAATAATTACACTGTGAGACAAATCGTAGGGGTCAGTGATCGGGAAGGGTTCAAACTACCGGGGAAAGTTATATCGGTAAAAAAGAAGTTATACGTGTCCCGGCGTTTCGCTGGGTCAACCCTAGGAATCGAGATATATCGATTTGACCTTTGGTGGTCTTTTTTTGACATAACTCGAGAACCACTAGTCCGATTTTGCTCAAACAATTTAAAAAAAAATTAAAAATTACAATTCCTTTAATCTGTTCATATAACGTTTTTCTATATACTCAACAGTTTTGCCGGTAAAAATAAATGTATAAAGAAAAAAATATTTTTTGCCTAAAATATTAAAAAAAAATTAATAAACAAAAGGTTATTGATTTTTATGGTAGCGGTAACAAACATTTATTTTTACCGGCAAAACTGTTGAGTATATAGAAAAACGTTATATGAACAGATTAAAGGAATTGTAATTTTTAATTTTTTTTTAAATTGTTTGAGCAAAATCGGACTAGTGGTTCTCGAGTTATGTCAAAAAAAAGATATATCTCGATTACTAGGCTTGACCCAGCGAAACGCCGGGACACGTATAACTTGTTTTTGACCGATATAACGTTTGCCGTTGGTTTCATCCCATCCCGATTTTGACTGTTGCATAGTGTTATGAAATGTAATTTACATCTCCCATATATGCTTATTAGGAATGGCTAAATCTTGCTAAGTCCCCATTTTTTGTTCTCCCCTTGAAATAAGCAGTAAAAATGGTCAACATTTTTTCTGTTGTTTGTCCTCACATCTAATGTTGTTGAAAAAAGTAACAGGGAACACAAGAACCTATCTAGTGGTGTATTATTTTTTTTTTGTTTCTCATTTTCTTTTGTCAAACAATAATACGAATCATTAGATGAAAGTTTTTGCACTTTATATCCTAATCTGTTACTTGACTTGCATACTAATTTCCATGGCATTATTTGCTGTCTTGTTGTTTAATTTTTTCAAGTTTTAATTGTGTTTATGGTTAACACAACAAAAGGTTGTACCGAATAATGAAAAAAACTAAAACGAGATGTAGATAAAATGGTTGGCATTGACAACTAAACAGATGCAGAGATAATGTTGTGGTTAATATTTTGCTGAGTATTAATTTTAAAAAAATATTTTAAAGATTAAAAAACATATAAGAGAATTGTTTGTTGGATAAGGGAAAGCATTAATAACTACACTCATAGGAAAAAATTCATCACACTTGTGAAAATTTTTAAAAATATTAAAAAAAAAACTTAATTGCCTTTTGTTCAATATAACACTTTATAAATATAGCTATTTTATTGAATTGCAAACTGATGACATACCTTTACGTATTTATGAAAAAGTTCCAATAATATTTGAAATATTTATTTTGAAAGTGGAATGAGTAATTTAAAAAATAAATTAAGTTAAACTTGGAGCTCCATAGTATTCATTGGCTTTTACTGACTGTATAAAAATTGTTTATCTTACTTACTTTGACGGCCGGTAAGCGGGCAACTTCTGCTATATTAATCCATTGTTTACCATATGGATCATGTTACATAAAATAATTATTTTTATCCAGTTAAGATTTTTTTTTATCAATTTGATGGCTTTGCAATTTCGTAGTCATAATTAATATTAAGTTTCATGGGTCTTTTCTGACCCCAGGCCACTAAGGGTTAAATATATTTCAAACAGATGTATAGATAATTATAGACTAACTAAATTTAAGTGATATTTTTTTCGAAAACTATGTAAAATTTTATGAAAACATTCAAATTTTTTATAAATTTTTGATAAAATAAGCAATTTTTGTAAAATATGCTGGAAATCAGTCGCTCCAAACACAAACTCGAATTATCATTTTTCCAATTTATTTTTTTTTTCTTTAACATCAACTATTTATTATGTGGTACAAATAGCAATCGACATCTCCAAATTAGGCATTTTAAAAAATCATTAAAATTAAATTAAAAAAAATAAGTTTTTCCATTTTTATCAAATTTGTGGGTCATTTTTAATGCCTGGCTAGAGTGGATTAATGATATCTGATGAAGTAAAAATTCCATATCTGAATCATCTTGAGTATAATAAATGAATAAATGAAACAAAATACTAAATTTTTCAAAATTTAGAATATTGGGACACACTTTTTTTTTCCAAAATGGGCCATTTTCGGCCGCAACTCGGCACGGGTTAACGTTTTCCAAAAAAAAAAAATCGTTTTTGTTAATTTAGGACTATTTGTTAAAAAATTGGGTGTCGAAAATCGACCAAACACTTTATAAGGGACACCCTAATGTCCATATATGGATACATAAATCTCCATGATTTCATCGTATATGTCCATTATATACATTTTTCAGCCAACCACCGTTATTTAACATAAAAAATGGGTGATTTCGACACCATGCTTTCAAACAGGTTAATTTAGATTAATTTTTTTTTTCCAGAAAACGCTTAATTAAAGGTTTATATATCGATTTTCATGTTAAATGGCACTTTTCTACATTTCAAAAATTTGGGATTGTTTTGACCCCATGTGGCTTAAGGGTTAATTTCTAATTTTTTATTACTATGTATAAAATTTGATGTTAACAGAGTTATTCGGACAACTATAACCAAATTGCGCAAGAATCTTGCAGGAAAAATAGAAAAATTTCAAAAATTTCACTTTTGACCTTGGTAAAGAACGGGTTACCGTTGTCGGAGTTTTACAGAATTTTCGGAAAACAATCTCTTGTATCAGAATTAAAAGAAATCGGATGTGATTGTGATTCACCTAGCTAAAAATACAAAAATTAATACTATTATATAAATTATTGGCCAAAATCACACTTTTCTCTAAAATTTTCAAATTTAAAACTCCGTCACAGTTAACTTAAAAGAGGGATTTGTGTAATTTTAAGCAGAATTATTCTCTAAGGTGTATTTAATAAACCCCTATGCGTTTACCACTTTTTTTTATATTTTGTTGAACAAAATTTTAAAAAACTCAAAACTAGAGTTTTGCAAATTTATAAAAAAACAAATTCCATCTTTGGCCATACCTGGGACTAGGTTATCATAAGCCAAGAGAGACAAAAATTTTTATTTGAATCTTTGTGGATCTTATAAATGAAACACGAGCATAACATTGTAAATTTTTGAAAGAAATATTTTATTTTTTACGATTTTAATAACTTATCTCATTTTAACACTACAATGGTTTGAGGAAATTCCAATTACTAAAATATTTTCCGACCGATTTTGGATTTTTATACATTACCGGAGAGATAATTCAGTCTAGATTTTGATACTATATATTTACATTTTTCAAAACTACTGTTACTTAAGAGCCAGTATTTAAAAAAAAGCCAAAAAAGTGATTTTTTCGTCTTGTAAAACTTATTGCAAACTGCGGCACGTGTTTCAGTTATCCGATCACCTTAATTTTTTGCATGGTGTATTTTTTTACCCAAAGGCACATTTCTAGGGGGGCGGGGGGACGGCCTTAAATCGCAAGATGACATAATAAGGTACACCCTAGACCATATATTACTCATAAATTCGATATATGAACATATATGATCATATACGACCATATATCCTAAAATTTCCAATATGAATATATATGTCATATATGAGATCATAAATGATCATATATTGTACTATATATGGAAAAACATTGTACTATGTATGCAGATATATGATCAGCTGTAGCCATATATCAAGGGTGGGCACGGAATTGTCACCGAGGGCCATATTGTGTTTTTTCATAAATTTTACAGGGCCGCACCATACATAAAAAAAAGAAAACTACAAATCTTGAAGTAAAACGAAAGCGGAAGGAACTAAAGTTTAATTTTTTTTTTTTTTTTTTGTAAAACAAAAAAAAAACGGTTTAAAAATCCATCTATTCCAAAACTGATTCCACAAGAACTCATTGTAAACTCAACTTTTTCAAATTCTGTTTTGGCATTTTTGAATTACATAAGTAGAATTAAACATTATTGGAGCACTATTTTTATAGTTTTTGCATTGATCCGCGTTGTCGCGGAATGAATTATATCTGTGTATGAAATGATACACAGAAAGAATTTACAAAATTCTAATTAAATTTTTGAACACCTTTCTCATGCCAAATTTATAAATTCAAAAAAAAAACTTTTTAATAAGGCACCAACGAAGAAATTTGTATATCAAAAAAATGTTCTTTTTTTTCTGTAACTTTGAATTTTTATTCTTAAACAATTTTTATATGAAAGATAGCAATTTACAAACGAGTTACAAATATTTCAAACAAAAAAATTGTTGGGAATAAAATTTCAATTTAAAAGAAAATGTGATTGCTTTTACAAATTCCTAATGTAAAATATTCCGAAATAAAATATTAAAAAAAAAATTTTTTAGATAAAAAAAATCCAAATTTGAATTCCAACAAGGGCCGCACTAAAATCAGCAAAGGGCCGCATGCGGCCCAATGGGCCGCATTTGCCCACCGTTGCCATATATGATCAATTTTTTGGAACACGGATTACAAGGGGAAAATATGACTTTTTGTGCATTTTCTCGAAAACATTAGGGGTTTTCACAAGGGGTGTGCTATTTGTTGTATCGTTGTATCGTCCTAACAAAAAACAGAGTTGTTAAAAATTAAATTCAAAAAATACAACATTTGAGAATAGCACGATACAACATTTTTACGTATGTTTAGTGTCCTATGTTTGAGTGTGCTAACAGATAGAAAACTGAATAGAAAATCGTTGTTAAGCACAAATAAAAATTTTAACAACTCTGTTTTTTGTTAGGACGATACAACGATACAACAGATAGCACACCCCTTATGAACAACCTAATTGATATTTTAAAACTAATTCGAATTAAAAACACTAAAGAATCGTAATTAAGAGTGAGTTCTCTTTATAATAAAGCAATAAAAACTTAAATCGGTTAAAAATCAACCGAGTAATAACAATTTCCCCAGGCAACTGATGTGTCGCAAGCCATTTAACCAAGAAATTCGGGTCCAGATTTTAAATTTACTACAGAAACATTTTTTTATTCTATAATTTCCACGAACTCAGATAAGAATTATTTTTTTCTATTGTGTTTTGCTAAATCGTTTTAAATTGGAGCTAAAGAAGGTCGGATTTCTTAAACACTGTTTTCAAATCTACAATTTTAAATTTTTTAAAATTTTTTTAAAGAGATTTTAAAAAATCAACGATTGAACTTTAAGGTTTTATTAAGAACATATTAGAGATTAAAAATTACGAAAATTGTAGGATTTGGTTTTTTAATTTGGCTGCGGCAGAGATTTTCTTTAAGCGGATTTCGAGAAAACAGCGAATTTTGGCATTTATTTAGCTTTTAAGCAAATTTTTCTTTTTTCTTCTTTTAATTTCACATGATTTTGGCCGGAATATAACAACACAAGATTAAATACTTCAATCCTGAAAAATAGGGTAAAATAAAAATACATTAAATTGCCCCAGTGGTAAGGTCAGAGGTCAAATTTGAGGAGATTTAAAATTTTTTTAAACATATTAATATAACAGAAATTTAAGGATTTAAGGAAATTTTATAGAATTTTGAACAATATTTAGTTTGTGCAGATCCGATCAGTACTCGCTAAATTTTACTATATAATTTGATGAAAGCTCGATGTCGATGACTTTTCATTAAAAGCCACGCCTACTTAGAAAGGATAGCAAAGTTAAAAAACAAATACCACACTAAAATTGTCTACAATTTTCTGGACCATATTCTAGTACTTCGGGGACAATTTAGTCATTATTTTGAATAAAAGCAATGGTGACAAAATTAGAAAAAATTTTGATTGATTCTATTGTATTGTCCGTCACTGTATGTAAAGGGTTCTTCAATAAGAGCGCTACAAAAGTTTTTTTAAATAAAACAAAAACGGTTTTGGATATCAATGAAATTCTTTATTCCTGTGAAAGTACGTACGATGCCATTATGTATGGAAATCGATCTCTTTTGCATGGCCACCACGGGCACGCTTGCAGAAGTCCAGACGCTGAACCCAATTTTCGACGGTTTTCAAGCATAAATCGGCCGATATTCGTACGAAGTTCATCAATCGTCGCTGGCTTGTTGGCACAGACCATAAATTTGACGTAGCCCCACAGGAAATTGTCCAACGGCGTCAAATCGCACGACTGAGCCGGCCAATCGACTGGACGATTTCGTGAGATAACACGTTCTCCAAACTTGGTTTGCAATAAATTGATTGTGACATTCGCTGTGTGGCTTGTGGCGCCGTCCTATTGGAACCACATGTCCTCCGAGTCCTATCATCCAATTGGGGCCAAAAATATTCGGTTATCATTGAACGGTAGCGATTCCCATTCACAGTAACGTGCCGGTCTTGATCATCAAGGAAGAAGTACGGTCCAATGACGCCGCCGGCCCAAAAACCGCACCAAACCGTAATTTTTTCGGGATACAATGATGACTCATGGAGTACGTGTGGATTGCTGTCTGACCAATAACGCATATTTTGTTTATTGACGAAGCCATTCATTATGACGACCATAAATTGGACTTAGCGCTCTTAACGTTGAGGCCACTGACTCCGAATGTCGGTAGTAAATTTTAATAATTTCGACTCGTTGTTGGCTCGTATATCTTTCCATCATGAAATGGCAAACCTTACAGAAGAGAAATGTCAAAAGAGCGGCAAGAAATATGGCGTCGTTTGCTGTCCCTGTCTTTCTACTTTTGTAGCGTTGTTGTTGAAGAACCCTTTATATCGCTTTACACGCCGAATTTGACTTTAAAAAGCAAAATTTACGCAAATAAGCTAACAAGCCTCAGACCACTGATGAGTTCAAGGCAAACATTCCTGCCGAAATCAATGCTCGAGATGCTAGAAAACGTTATAAAAAATGCAGAAAGGGCACTTTTTGCCGTGGCTAATAGAGGCGGCCATTTGATTGATGTTGTATTCAAAAAGTAGTATAAATGAACTGAAAAGTGCCAAATTAAATAAAAATATCACACATATGGAAATACTGACATTAACTGCCTGTTTTTATAAAAAGAATCAGACGAATTCGTTAAAACATTTGTGTGAAAAACACAAACTTAAAAAGATGTATATTTTTATCCGCATTTGTTCTACATAGAAGTCCTAACAAATCTGTGCAAAAATTTTGAAAGAAAAACTTTTTTTAATCAGTGTTTTTCATACAAATTTGTTAACGAATTCGTCTGATTCTTTTTATAAAAACACCCAGTAAATATGGCACACCCTGTACAATCCCATTTGCACCTGGGTGTACATTTTTCTACTGGATTATATGTGCATAAATATATATATTTGAATATTTTCACAATTTTCAACGTTAAGGCTAAAAAAATGATAATAAAAATTATAAAGCTAAAGATAACGGAAATGCTAGCTCAACATTTAATTTCCATAACTATTACCAAAAAACCGCATAACATCAGCATACGATTTAACCATAGACATATACAGACAAAGTTACTCGGCTACGTACGTATATAAACCACCTTTAATTTAACCCTGTAAATATTCTACTTTTAGCAACTTTTCAACTCTATACTATAAATGAATTTCAATATCAAACAAATACATAGTTTTAACGTTAGTAAACGGAAATTTTTTGAAAATTTAGTTTTAATATGTTGAGCATTTAAATTATTCATTTCCGTGTATGCATTTAGCGTACACACAAATGCACCCACACACACACACACACACATATACACACTAAATTATACAAATACATACAAATACAGTTACACCAGCATGTAATCATTAAACTTTACCCATTTGCTCGTTTATCTAGGTGTCCGCATTTAATGGTTTTCAAAAAAAAAAAAAAATGTTGATTCCATTTAAAGAAAATACTATTAAATATAATCAGAATATTAATGTTTTTAGTTTCATTTAAATATATGCGCATAAAATTTGGAACACACTGCTATTTTTCTATTCGAAAGTGCCGGGATTTTAAATTTGTGTTAAAACCAAAAACACTTCTAAAAATGCAATTGGGATAAATTTTGTTTCAATGAATATTTTAAAATTGAAAATGCGCTAACTAAAGGAAGTGATTGAGCCATTTTATATACGAGTAATAATAAAATATATTTTTTTTGTCAATTTAATTTAAAGATATTTCAATTCGAGATTTGATTGTCAATAATCTTTTTGTGCAACTTTTTTATTACCTTTATTTTTTTTTATACACAAAATATTTATCGACCATTTAAATTTTCTATTCCTCTTAATTTTCAATAATATTTTTGTGTTTTTTTTCGGTTAAGGTTAAATTAAAGCAATAATATTAATTGCATTTTTGCCCTTACTCATTAATTAAAATTAAATAATTGTATACCACTTTTATATAAGATAAAATGTTTTGGTTTTTTCATTAAAATACCATAAATTTTCATTAAATTATGGTTGTATTATTATTTTCCATTTATTTGGTGTTAGGGTTTGCATACCAGAACTAAATTATAGTAGAATAAATTATAAAATTGCTTTTTGCTATGTAAAATATGATCCACCATTTTAGTAATCTTAAAATTTCCTTTTTGCAATTCTAATTTATTAAGAACATATTATGTTGCCTTGACATTGTTTACAGCTTACCCTATTTTTTGTTACAAACATATAAAATATTTCCATAGAATAGAAGCATATAAATTACCACAGACAAAAACAAGGAACCAAAATACATTGTTCCAAATGAGATTCAAATCATGCTAATAACATGGGCAATTTAACTTAATTGCCTAAAATATTATTCGCAGGAAAAATAAAATAACAACACAGTAACCAAGAAAATACTCGTAAATAGTTGGGCAAAAATGTTTGCCTTTTTGACTATTGTTTTCTAGTTAAACATTTCAATGCCAAAAATCTTTTGGTTGAAATCAAAGTTTTTGAAAGGAGCTTGTTTAGTATTTAAATGAATTTATAATTAGATATAATCATATTTAATTGAAATTGTTTTGTTAACTTAAAGCAAAAAGAAAATTTGATTAGAAAAAGGAATCCGAGTAGTGAGATATTTTGACTGGTTTAAAATTAAAGACACAACGACAAATAGGAATTACAAATTTAAAAGAATTTTAAATGATTTTTATATATATAAAAATATTCTCGGATGGTGACCGACCAAGTTGTTCGAAATATCGGGGATTGAAATAAAATAAATTAAAATAAATAATATAAATTTATTTTTTTAATTCGGCCTCAAGCCGAACAATCAACAAAACCGATATTATAAATTCCAAAAAAATTTTACGTATGATGAAAAACCCCTTAATTCCTCATTATAAAAATGTTATGTCTATGACATCGATGCATAAATCAAAAAAGGCAAGCTTTCAAAATTTTCCCATGCTAGAGTTGTCCTACTTTGGAGTCCAATGCTACAGTTCCCGGTTGATCTGTGGACTCACCCGTCAAAACTTAAGCTCGAAATTGCTTTGGCTCCGATGGTATTAAATATCATAGTAATCCAAATAGCATCCGGTAAGAAATGAACTAATGGGCTAATATGTATACTAGACTGTCCCTTAAATAGCGATTTGGTGATTTTCGTTCATTGCACCCCCCAGTTTTATTGGAAATGGTCCCAAATGGAATAGCGATTTGGTGATTTTCGTTCATTACACCCCCCAGTTTTATTGGAAATGGTCCCAAATGGAAGAAATCGATTTTTTTTTTTTGGAAAACGTTAACCCGTGCCGAAAGTTGGACGAAAATGGAAAAAAGTACATTACTATTAAAAATTCCCAATATTATAAATTTCGACAAAATTAATTCGAGTTTGTGTTTGGAGCGACAAACTCGAATTATCATTTTTCCAATTTATTTTTTTTCTTCAATATCAACTATTATGTGGTACAAATAGCAATCGACATCTCCAAATTAAAGATTTTAAAAAATCTTTAAAATTAATTTAAAAAAAACAGGTTTTTGCATTTTTTATCAAATTCGTGGGTCATTTTGGATTCCAGGCTGTAGTGGGTTAATGATATCCGATGAAGTCAAAATTCCATGCCTGAATCTTTTTGACTATATTAAATGAATAAATGAAATAAAAAATAATTTTTTTCGAAATTTCGAGTTTTGGGAATTTTTATAGTAATACACTTTTTTCCAAAATGGGCCATTTGCGTCCAACTTTCGGCACGGGTTAACGTTTTCCAAAAAACAAAAATCGATTTCTTCCATTTGGGACCATTTCCAATAAAACTGGGGGGTGTAATGACAAATCTATTTCTAAGGGACACTCTAATGTATACGTATGATTTTTATATACCTGTTAAATAACAATTGATGCCCAAATATATCTAACGGAGTTGAATTAAGTGAAAGAGCGTTAACATGAAAATACATTGAAGCACCCATATTTAGAATAAACCAGTTTTCGAAAAGTTCGATCTCTATTAAATTGGTTAATTTTCAATCGAGTTAATCAAATTAAAAAGATTTCAAACAAACAAGAGAATTTAAAATATAACAATAAAAAAAAAAAAAAAACAAACACAAAAGAAAACATAAAATAAATTCATAAATCTAGAAAAAACTGGGAAAAAATTCAGCCAAATCTCCAGCAAACTTAACAATTGCGGTTGAAATACTATTAAAAAATTATATTTTTTTTTGTAATTTCATTCGCTTTTGTAGAATTTTTGACAGCTGTGTAATTTTTTGTTTTACTGGTGGCAACACTGCTAATAAGATGTTTTATTAATATTAATCATACGTCATGTAGTTCCTCTGTGCACCACCGCGTGTGAGTGTTGTTAAATATTAATCATACGTCATGTGGTATATTTAAGTTTTATAAAATTACCGAGACAGAAAAATTGCAAACGGGAAAGCAATTTAGTAGGTGCTACAGTGGTGGCAAAAAGTGTTTTGTTTTACCAATCGCAAAATAATAACATCGTTGGAGAGTAAAAAAAAAAAAGAAAATCACATGTACTTTGTTTGGTAAAGCTCTGCTTTGCCACTATTTAAGTTACTGAGGCATGCATATGTAAAGGGTTGTTCAACAGGGACGCTACAAAAGTAGAAACACAGGGACAGCAAACGACGCCATATTTCTTGCCGCTCTTTTGACATTTCTCTTCAGTAAGGTTTGCCATTTCATGATGGAAAGATATACGAGCCAACAACGAGTCGAAATTATTAAAATTTACTACCGAAATTCGGAGTCAGTGGCCTCAACGTTAAGAGCGCTAAGTCCAATTTATGGTCGTCATAATCATCCTAGCAGATCAACAATTGAGCATGGGGCTACGTCAAATCTATGGTCTATGCCAACAAGCCAGCGACGATTGATGAACTTCGTACGAATATCGAACGTGAAATTGCAGCAGTATCGGCCGATTTATGATTGAAAACCTTCGAAAATTGGGTTCAGCGTCTGGACTTCTGCAAGCGTGCCCGTGGTGGTCATGCAAAAGAGATCGTTTTCCATACATAATGCATCGACCGTACTTTCACAGGAATAAAGAATTTCATTGATATCCAAAACCGTTTTTGTTTTATTTAAACTTTTTTACTTTTGTAGCGCTCTTATTGAAAAACCCTTTACATATAATATTTGACAATATATTTTTTTAATTAAATGTTTCTAATAGAAAAATAAAATATCCCTTAAATTAAGGCATTTATAATGGTTATAAAATTTTTATGTTTACTGTTGTAAAATTTTATAAAACAGATTGATTGTTCACAAGGGGTGTGCTGTCTGTTGTATCATTGTATCGTCCTAATAAAAAACAGAGTTATCAAAATTTTTATTTTACTTTAGCAATGATTTTCGGTTGGATTTTCTCTCTGTTAGCATAACTAAACATAGGTCACTAAACATGCGTAAAATTCTATTCTTAAATGTTGTATTTTTTCAATTTAAATTTTAACAACTCTGTTTTTTGTTAGAACGATAGAACGACACAACAAATAGCACACACCTTGTGAACAACCTTAGGATATTAACATTTGTTTTTTAAATTTAGCTAAAAAAAACTAAAAAAATATACACAACAAAAATATTGAGCGTTTTTTGTTTTAGCGATTTTTTTTGAAACGATTTATTTTTCAGCGTTTTTTTTTTGATTTTTTATAACAAATTGTCATAAGCTGTTATACTCCATATAAAAAAAAAACGATTTTTCACGATAATAAGTTTCATGTTAAAATTGTGTAGACTTTGTTTTTACACAAAATTTAATGTACAAGACTATTATTTTTCTTGTGCAAGGTGACATTTTGTGTTTATTGTGATTGTGTCTTTCTAACAAAATAAAAAATTGTTAATTTTAAGAATCTAAATAAACTTTTAACGCCTTTTAATTCCGAGTGAAATTTTTTCAAGTGAAAAACAACTTACGGTGTTTAAACTATATATATATTTCCGAAAATTATGAAAGATGTTATTCTGTAAATTTCCTAGTGGGGCGTTTTTGGCCAAAAGTATAAAAATTAACACCATCTGGATCACGTTACATAAAATAATTATTTTTATGCAGTTGATATCTTTTTTTTTTTTATCAATTTAATGGCTTTACTATCTTTAAAATTAATTTAAAAAAAAGCACGTTTTTGCATTTTGATCAAATTTGTGGGTCATTTTGGATTCCAGGCTAAAGTGGGTTAATGATATCCGATGAAGTCAAAATTCCATGTCTGAATTATTTTGACTATATTAAATGAATAAATGGACTAAAAAATATTTTTTTTTTCGAAATTTCGAGTTTTAAGAATTTTTAATAGTAATAAACTTTTTTTTCCAAAATGGGCCATTTTCATCCAACTTTCGGCAAGGGTTAACGTTTTCCAAAAAAAAAAAAAAAAAATCGATTTCCTCCATTTGGGACCATTTCCAATAAAACTGGAGGGTGTAATGAACGTAAATCGACAAATCACTATTTTAAGGTACAGTCTAATGTATATCACATAAGAGAAATATCATCCTTATATATCTGAATATCATGAAAAACATAGACAACAAAATAGCATAATTTCCTTGTAAGTTTTTTAATGGCCTTCACTAAATAAATTTTTATATTGTATTTTTTTTTTCTATGAACAAATATTAAAATTTCATTTAAACAAAATTTTTGTTTACACTTATCTTATTAATTTTATAATATAACATTTGCTTAAGCTTCTACTAAATGTTACAACATTCTCCCCCTAGATTATTAAAAAGTCTCTAAACACTAAAAATTAACATGTGTGCTTAGCATATGTAGTGATTAAAACTTCTAACAATTGTCATCTTAGTTTGATACGACTGTTGCACTGGTGGTTGTTTGTGCAAAAGCTGTTAATGTTGCAATGTCAACAGCAAAACTAGTAAGCAGTACCATTCGAACATTTCCCTAGACATTTGTGTACACACACAAGTTTAGAATGCATTTAGTAATATATAATCTAGAAAAAAATTTAAGAGAATAGACTCCCTAAGCTGATATACATACATGTACATAAGTGCATACTTGCCTGAGTTTATGCCTTTTCAATATTCACATAGACTTAAACACATTCGACTTCATTACAAATACGTGTGTTTAGGAAGGGTAAACAAACACATGAAATGCATTTTAATAATTTTAAAGAATATGCAACTCGTCACTGTCATTAGCTTTACAAGAAATGCATATTTGGGGTACACACTGAGATCCTAATGAAAATTTGTTTTGTTATAGAGGGAAACTTCTTTGAACTTTTTTTAGTTGTCATTGCTCATATCTAGGAGTTACAAACTGAGATATAAAATTTTACAAAAAAGTTCTTTAATTTAGATTTTATTATAGTTTTTGTATAGGTTATCATCTAGAATACCTTAGGTTTGATGCACAATTTTTTTATTTTAATTTTGTTACAAAACAAAAAAGAAGGTTTGAAAGAAAAAACATACATACCCAGCAAAATATTTCATTACCAAATTACTGGTTATATAATAGAAATTCATAGTTCCGCACAACTTATTTCTTGGCGTCTAAACTCATTATTTTTGTTTGGCGTTGTCATTTTTATAAGTAGTCATGCTTACCCGCTCGCTTACGAAAAAATTAAAAATAAGTAGTTATGACGTTTTGAATAATAAGTGGTTACACACATGCTTACCAAAAGTTAAATTATAAGTGGTTATCCGAACGCATATTTGACTCTTAAAAATAAGAAGCTACATAAATATTATATTTGTTTTCACATTTAGCATAAGTAGATCATCATCAATGATTAACCCATCAAGGCAAACGGCATGATGATGGCTTTGTAGCGAAAGCCGAAAATACGTATTATGTCTTGTAATTTGTGAAAATTCTATCATCTTTCTTTAATTTGAAAAATAATTTAAACAGAAAGTGATATTAATTTATGATCTAAAAATCGAACTAAAAAACATTCATTTACCAAATAAACAGATCAACTATTCATACCCCTCATTCATCTTAATCACATTTGCTTAAAATTGTTATCGTGAGGTTTTGGTGTCGCTTATTACGCTGCTTCTTAGTCACAAATGAAGGTATTTTAAAAATTCAAAATGGCTTTTGTAGGGGAGGAGTAGCACTGATCTAAAAAAAATTTTTTTTCTGGAAGTTTGAGGACCTCAAATGTACTCACAAAATGTGTGTTTTGCACTTTTAGGTTAGAATATCTCGAAACTCTAACGTGATAGGGCTACTTTGAGGTCAGATTCAGCAGGTCTAAAACCTTCGGGAAAGTATAATGTGATTCTTGGTTAGAAATTTTCATCAAATTTTGTCGGCCTGTGTTTTGTCTGTCTGCCTGTACTATTTATTTTCATTTTCAAATTAAAAATCTATTTATTCCTAAAGTTTTTAAACGATTTAAACATCTTCAAACAATTCAGAACGTTCCGATTTTTTTTCAAAGCAAAATATTGTGGTGTGAATTTAAGTCAAAAATGCCGAAAAGAGTTCTCTTATTTTCTTTTAGAAATTCGTAAATATTATTGTCCCCAACAGGTTGCCATACCCTCGTTGAAATCGACTTAAATATAATGGCATGAACAGCAGAAACAAGTATTTTTTTAGTATATATTTGGGATATTCAAGTTGACTTTGACTAGACACGGAGCAGAAAGGACTAATATTCCTCAGTGCTAAGGTGATGAAAAGTGTATGGGACAAAGACAAGCTTTCCAAAAGCCATTTCTAGTACTTAAAAAATCTTAAACGCGTATTATGTGAATACAACAACCATTTCACCAATAGAAAAAAGTCTGTAAAAATTTTCGGTTAAACTACTAAAAATCAGTTAAAAATGACCTTGCAAAAAAAAAACTGCAGAAAAACTGTTAAATATAAAAAATTTTAGATATACTTTAGCTAAATTTAGTTAATGGAAAATAAGAATTTAACCTGCTAAAATCAGAAAAAATTGGCCAAATACAAAAAATTTAAAATGTTCAAATATATAGTATTTTGGAAGATGACATAGCAAACTGTGGTAAATTCTTTGTTGTTGTTTTTGTTTTTTCTTTGATATTTTATATGTTTAGTAACGCTACTAGACGAGAACAAGAAATTCTCATTGAGTTTGTAATTTAACTTAATAAATATTTCCAGAAATTCTAAAAACATCGTCCCCTGACGATTTCCTTAGGCAAGAATGAAATCCGGATAGGGATATGCCTCCAACAGATTCTTTTTCACAATTTGTAAATACGTTTGGGATTTTAGCACATTTACTTAATTCCTTTAATTTCATTTCTTATTTTTTTTTAATTAAAATAAAAATCTACACCCTTACTATCTAAATTTTTCAAATGCCTATTTTAGTTAAAGTCGACTTTAGTTAAAATATTGGGTGGCAGTATGGCTTGACTTGGTTTATTTTTGGAGCATCTTGATTGGTTAATTTATTTTCAACCAATCAAAATATTTGAAAATACAAATATTTTTGTAGGGTTTTCATAAGCAAAATGAATAAAACCGTATGATTAAAAATAAAGTCGACTTTAAATTTAAAATACTCTTTTATAGTAAGGGCCAGTTTACAATTTTTTTAAACAAATATTTCTGTTGATTTCACCAGGATAGACTGCTATTTGCATTCAACTAAATTTAACTTAAAAATAGTAAAAATGTTGTCATTTTTAATGAATTAAAAGTTAACTCAAATTTAACAGTTTTATTTTTGCTGTTCATATCTTGCTAGTACTTAGCAGAAAAATCTACTGATTTCAGCAGTTTCATTTTTAACAAATTTTTCTTACCATTTTCTGTTATTTTTATAGGTTTTTTTATGAATGTCAAATCGCCACAAAATGTGTTATTGATTTTATCCTCTTTCTTAAATAACTTTAAATAAAAAATATGTCATATATAGCAATTTTTTTTTTGATTTTTGAATCATCTCAATAATATTTTTAAATGTTTTGACGGTTAGAATAGTTTTCCAATAAATTCAAAAATTTTAATTTTTGAAAATTTCGGAAAAATTGCTCGTTTGAAGATTTTGATATTAATTGCAATAATGTTTTGAGACATCTAGAATTCATAATCAACAATTTTATCTTTCTATATCTTTTACAGTGCCCTAAAATAAAACTCTTAAACTTTTCTTCTCTACAACAGAAGCGAAATTAAAAAAAAAAAAACGAGTGTATCAGTTGGGACACTTTCTTTGTTATTCACTTGTGGTTATAGACATATAAATTGAAATTTATGTTAAAATATACTTAAGTGTGTATTACATGACTTGATGGTGGAATAGTATTTAAAGTACTTTTATTTAATGTAAGAGACCTTGAGTAATGTGTTAAGTACTTTCACTTCAGCTTAGACTTGGAATACTTGTGTTTGCAATTTAACTTAAATTTAACAAAAAAACAACGAAATTTTCCGAAATTTTTTAAATTATATATTCCATTTAAAATAGAATATTTTATTAATTCTAAGATTACATCTCAAAAATCTATATCAACACCTCTATAAATATAAATTTTCTTTCTTTGTAAATCCTTATTCTTTTGCTATTCATCATTAACTTTATTATATTTATGCTTAACGTAAATCTTTGACTTTGTACTATTTTTATCATCTTAATCTTTTTCATAGAAATCTTTCGCCACCAGAAATATTTTCTATTTTCATTCATGGTGTGTATTATCTTTAACACTACTAAAATAATCCGTTTTTATTATCTGTTATCAAGCCAAAAATACACTCAAAATCACTCTACCCTGAACGAACTAAAACAACTAGACTTAACGGCAGAATAACCATCAAACAACAATACTAAGAACAGTAAGAACGACCAGCCATCCATTAAGATAAACGTCAATGAAAAAAAAAACAATGCTTCAGGACTAAATATTACAATTATTACGCGTTAACATCATCCACAACCATCATCATCAACATTATGATAATGATAATACCTTTTACTCATGACTCTTTAGTTCGTATGTTTATACACTATACACTACAAATGTACCCAGACAGAAATTGTCAACTCTACCAAAAACAAAACACTGGCAGAGCACTGATTTTATAAAAAGTACTACGCTTTGTTAAAATAATGTAGTCAGAAGGTCTCTAGTTCGATTCCGGTCAAGAACATATAATTTTTTGTTTTGGTTTTTTATTTTTTTTAAGTTTTTATACCCTACACCACTATGTGGTCAGGGTATTATAAGTTTGTGCTGATGTTTGTAACACCAAAAAATATTGGTCCTAGACCCACCTTATAGTATACCGATCGGTTCAGAATTATTTTTTATTTCGATTTAACGATGTCCGTCCGTCCGTCTGTCTGTCTGTCTGTCTGTCTGTCCATGCAATCTTGTGCGCACTCTACAGGTCGCAAATGTTAAGATATTTTGATGAAATTTGGTACGCAGACCTATGTTGGCCCAAGGACTAATAAGTTTGATTTTGGTGAACATCAGTTCATGTTTAGACCTAGTGCCCATATAAGGGTCCTACCAAAATTATACTGTTTATACGCTGCAGGTCGTAAATATTAAGATATTTTGATGAAATTTGGTACACAGACCTATATTGGCCCAATAACGCAGCCTATTGATTTTGGTGGACATCGGTGCATGTTTAAACCTAGTGCCCATATAAGGGTCCCCCCAAAATTGGCTTGGTTACAAACTGCAGATCGCAAATATTAAGATATTTTGATGAAATTTGGTACATTGACCTATGTTGGCCCAAGGACGAAGCCTATTGATTTTGGTGAACATCGGTCCATGTTTAGAACTAGTGCCCATATAAGGGTCCCCCCAAAATTGGTTTGGTTACAAACTGCAGGTCGCAAATATTAAGATATTTTAATGAAATTTGGTGCGCTGACTCACATTATAGAAAATTTTGACACAAGCCCCATTTTAACCCATTCGAATTTCGGATCCAAACAATACACCAGACTGGTGTAGGGTATTGTATAGTCGGCATGCCCGACTTTAACCTTTTTACTCGTTTTTTATTAAATTTCATTATTTTTTATAAAATAATTTTTTTAACCCTATATATTTTTTGGTTTTCCTGACGTTATGCCAACGTTGGCATGTGAGTTCTAGCAGACATCATGCCAATATTTACATATTAGTCATTGTTATCATTTCATTTATTATTTAAGCTATGTTGTACTACACGTCTCGGTAGCTTAGTGTGTAGATCGATTGTCTGGCAATCTGACGGTCCGGGTTCGAGTCACAGTCCGACCATGTTTTAATTAAAATTACCATTAACATTTTTTGGTTTTTACAACATCATGGCAATGTTGGCCGCTTAGTGTCATCCAACCTTTTGCCGACGCTTGCACTCATAGAAAAAAGTTTGTAGAAAAGTTAGTAAAACTGTTAGTGCTTCAACTTAACAAATTTTTAACTAATTTTTAGTTAAAATTGAATTTTTAGTTAATTTTTTTGCTACCTCCACATTACTAACTTACAAACTTTTTTGCTGTTTTTTTTTGCTGAATTTAGTTACTACTTTTTAACAATAAATTTGCTAACTTTACAGTATTTTTCTGAATTTTAGTTACTAATTTTTAACAGAAGATTTGCTAATTTTACAAATTTTTTGTAAACTGAACCACCAATTTTGGAGCGCTTATAAACAGAATGTTAAATGACTCATAAAAATTACTGAATATTTTTAACTCGACAAAAATAATGCAAAATTTTAAATAAAGCTAAATTAAAATGGTTGAAAATTTGTCCTACTCATAAAATATCTAAATTATTAAAATTTATGAGAAAAGTTTCTATTTATCGTAATACATTAATTTTCAAAGATCAAGGTTTATTTTGGAAGAACCATTTTAATATGAAAATTGTGATTAAAAGTATCTCTGGGGAGCAAGTGGAGTTTACGGGGATGACCCTAATTTGTTTCCCCCAATATTGTACTTTTTAAGCTTATTTAAAGAATACGATATTTTAAATCGGCCTCACCTTCTTTCTTGTGGGTTGAGGTTTAGAGGTGAAAATGAAAACTCAAATAAATTCGGAAGTACATATCCGATCAGCAAACAATGAAAAATCAAAAAAAAGGGTCTCTGAAATACATTTTGTTATGGTTAACATATTAGGGGTGTTCATATAAACTCGTAAATGCCTTGTAAACCTTGTATAAATATAACCCATATTTTTTATGTATGGAGTTTGACATTAAACTCACAAACATACTAGATTTACACCGTTTACGAGTAAAATACGAGTTTATATGAAAACCCCAATTATTGTCTATAAATATTACCACTTTTACAAAAAATCATTCTTGGGAAATTTTCATTGACATTGAAATATAATTGGCAACAAATTTCATCTCCATTCAATGCCAATGAAATTTTTTTCAATTTGCATTGATGAAAACAATGGTAATGAAATGTACACATAATTGAAGAAAAAGCATTGTAATATAAAAAAAAATATAAGAAATACGCAAATTTTTAATTTTTTTTCTTAATTTATTCTTTTATTAAAACATGAAAACAAATACTTCTTTCATCAATTATAAATGGGCATTTAGGCATTGAACAATGCCAATTGAAAAAATTTCTATTAATTGACACATTGAATAAACTGGTCCCAAGTATGTTTTTAAATACACATTTATATTTTATTTATTAATTTTCATTTCATTTGCTCCTTTTTTACCTTTTTCCAGTCCACTAGTAATCTGCAAAGTTTTGTTGATTTCAGAAAATTTTAGCAAAAGTTTTGTAGATTTAACAGTTTTTTTTTTTTGCTATTTTCATTCTACTATTATTTAGCAATTTTTTTGCAGATTTCAGCAAGTTAAATTGTTATTTGCAATCAACAAAAATTCAGCTCAAATATTACTAAAATTCTGTAAATTTAACAATTTTTTTTGCTGTTTTCATTTTATTAAAATTTAGCAAACTGATTCTGCTAATATTAGCAGTTTTTTCTGCAGCATAATTTTTAACTAATTTTTAGTAACTTTTTCTGCTATTTTTACGGACTTATTTGTATGAGTGTGTAAGTTAGCTACAACTACTGTTATCATTGATCTAATTTTTTAGCTATTACATATTACAAGTCTTGTTAGCTTAGTATGTAGAGATCGTGGCTGACAACCTGGCTGCCTGGGCTCGATTCCCGTCAGAACCATGTTTTTTTTTTTTAAATACTAAAAAAATTTTTTTTTTAAATTTTTTTGAAAAACAAAATTTTTTTTAAATATATTCTTATACTATCTTTTTACAATTTTGACAACGTTGTGAAAACTTTGGCAAGTTAGCGTCAACCAACGGTTGGCCGCTGTTATCAATCGGGTAACAGGAAAATACTGTCAAGATTTTTAATCCCACGTTCTACCAACGCATAACCGACCATCGCCAATGCTATGCCAACATTGTGCCGATTGTATTTTCTGCCTGGGTATTTAATACCTTCACTTTTTAGAAGATAATGGAAAACAGTTTAAAATAAATAAATAAAGAAATAATAACACTGTTCAAGTTGTAAAATAGTACTAACGTGAAAACCATATGGTTGTGTTTGGATGAGCCCCCTGACTACTACTCCACCGATGAAAGAGCCAATTTGGCTCATTGGGAAAAATTTATGGCGTTTTTTTTGAATTTCGGTCAATTCGTCAATTTTTGACCATTTTAAGCCCATTTAAGCCCATTTAAGTCGCTTTTCCTGTATTCAAAATTTCTTGTGTTATCTTTATACGGCTCACAATTACTATTTCCACCATTAGAACGCACATTTCAACTGAGAAAATCAAAATTTTTAGCCTATTTTCATGATTTTTGCCCATTTTTCATCGATTTTCCCCATTTTTGTGCTGTTTTTATGCGCTTTTTTGTAGTTCTTGCGCAAACTTATCGACATAATTCTTACCGTTTTTCCTTTTTACAATATATTATGCAATATTATTGCCATTTCAAGCAACTCAACACACTTTTTAAATACAAAAACCATAGTTTTTTACGCTTTTTCGGTAATGTGCGTGGACAATTAAAAGGAAAAAAGGAAAGTGTACTTTTTTAATTATTTGGGTTTTTTCCGTTGGCTACCTGCATGATTTTTTTGCACAAATTTTTTTTACACAAACGCACACGAATTTTTTTTACACAAACGCCACCCTTAAAAGATGCGCCAATTCATAAGTACCTCTCAGTAAAATATTGAAACTTACGTAGTATTTATAGATGTTCATTGATCGATTTTTGTCATTCAACAAGTGTCGAAAGTGACGAAAAAGTAATAAAAGTATAAATAAAGTTTCCAGTTTGAAGTGATTAATTTTTACGGTAAAAAATGGATGAATGCCTGAAAAACTTCAATCATTACTGTTATATGTGCGGAAAGTGGACCATTATGTCGTCTAAGAAAAAAATTACTGATGAAATTGCAACATTGTACGAGCAGTACTTCAATATTCCAGTGATTTGCAATGTTGACTGGGTGCCTAAAATAGCTTGTTCATCGTGTGTAGCACGTTTGTATGATTGGCGAACAGGTCGACGGGAAAGCATGCCATATGGAATACCGATGATTTGGTCAGAGCCAGTCGACCACGAAAAAAACATGTGCTACGTATGTAAAAATAATGTTGTGGGTATGAACAGAAGAAAGGCGATGGAATATATTTACCAAAGTGTTCCGTAAGCTCAAACCACTCTTCCCCATTCTCCGCCAGTGCCAATCCCGAGAAAACCGAGTCCAACTGAAGAATACATCCCACCATCTTTTTTTTCAGAGCCAGAATCGAATTTTTCTTTGTATCAGCCATCAAATATTACGCCACCATGCAAACACATTGAAGTTACACAACAGCGCTTGAACATAATGTCAAGACAACTAAAGTTGTCACAAAATAAAACCATAATTCTTGCTCAACATCTTAAAGCTGTGAATATCCTGTCACCAGAAGTTAAAGTGTTCGGTTCGCGTGGTCGACAGCATAAATTTCTACCGTTGTTTACTCGCAACGAAAACAATTCATTTACGTACTGTAATGATATCGATGTGACGCGTCATGACGGGTATGCCGTTTTTTAAATCCTTATACCGTGTCGTTTAAAATGTAGTTTATTTTGGATATTTTTTCTGTTAATTTAAATTAGAAATAGTTGATAATTCTTTGTAACACTAAAGTATAAACACTACAATTAGTCTCTTCAGTTTTGCATAAATACACCAATTGGTTTACCAACAAGTGAAAACAGATTTGGCGCTGACAAGCGCATTTGTAGCCAATCGAGTGGTTCAGTTGTGGTAGCCGAGTTTTTCAGTTGTGACAACAGAAAACTAATTGAGACAGGATAAATTTGACTATGTCAACGGAATTTCAGTTGTATCAATAATAATTCGGTGGTCGCAACCGAAAAATTCGTTTGATGCAACTGAACCATTCGATTGGCAACAAATTGAGTTGTCAGCACCGAAACTGCTTCTGGGTGCATATATAGTCTAAACCTAATCCGCACATTTCTATTGATTAGCCTAGTTGATTTAAACCTTGACCCGGCAATTCAAATAAATTTAAAAATTCTTTTGGAAAATTAATTGTTTCATTTCTTCCGTGGCCCTATACTTCATTCTTTTTATATATTAATAAATCTGCTTAACCTTTTCGTAGAGTCTGTTCAACGTTAAGTTTGGAGAATTTCAATGAAATTTTATTTTTTTTTTTTTTATAAAACAGCCAAAATTTGAAGATAAATTCAGATTTTTGATTTCGAATTGAGCAAATTTCAAAAGAAAATGCCCTTAGCCATTTCATATTTAGAAGATTCAGTAAGAAATTCTTTATTTCTTTTGATTTTTTGAAAAGATAATATTAAGTATACGACTCGGTGAAGTGAAAATAACGAAAGCAGCTAATTTTATCTATAGTATAAACTGACTGTTTAAACCAAAATTTTACATCAAGAAAAACAGTTAGAAGTGAAACTGTTACCATTATATCTAGAAAAAAGTTAAACAATACAAACGTAGGAAAGAAATGAGGCAATAAATAAAAAACGACAACATTTGCATTAAATCACAACAAAAAAAAAAAAAAATATATTTACACAAGAATATACAAACTCATTTACTAACAAAGTTACTTCTTGGTTATGTCTCAGTATATGTTAAGATTTTTATTAAAAGTGTACGTAAGTTAGATTTTATTTGTATTAGTGTTAAGGTTTTTTAGAATGTGTTCTACTAGACAGCATTTTTTTATAAACCCAAGAGATTTCAAAGAAATACAAACCCATACATACACACTAAGTGCTGTTCCATATAAAACCAACCAAAATAATCTAAATTTTGAACTCAGCCTCACGAAGTTTTGTACCTTGTGTTTGCAAAATAGTTTTTCGACCTTAGCGATACGTGAAATATAGCATCTTAAATTTGGAAAATTATCAGTATTTTGTTAAAGTGGTGTAAGAAAGTTACAGCCAATTATATAAGAGAAGTTTTTTGAAAATGTTATCATTTTAACCAAATTTATGGCGCCATGGTTTGGGAATCACTGGAGCTGAAAGTCCGATTTTTGGGAATAATCTTATTTATGCAAACAACAACTACCATTTCAATTTTAGTCCAATTTAGATGAGGTGGAGAAATTTTAATTGTTGATTTTACATGTTTTCAACCCTAATACATTTATACTTCTTATATCAGAGATGAGCCCAAATGATTTTCATTACATTTTCATTACCATTATTTTATATAATGATATTTAAATGGAAGATATCTTCCAAGAAGTTATTAAAGCAATACCTTAAATTTTTTCTTTGAATGAAAATAATCAAATAGTATTTTGAAATTTTCTGCCTTTTATCATTTTGAAGATAATTCGGTGAGCTAATGCCGAAATAAGTATAATATTTCATAAAAAATCGGGTTATGCAAAAAACCAATTTTTTTGTAACTTTTTGTAAGGGAGCATATTTTAAATTTACAAAATTTAAAAAGCTATATTAAAGAATTAATAGGCCATTTTTAAATCACAGGATTTATTTTTGAATTTATTTTATTTCGTTAAAAAATCCTTATTTTGTTTTTTAATTTTCAAAAATTATAATTTTTATCAAAATCTTATACTTATTGGCTAACATAATGTGTAAGAAAATCATTTAATTTTGTAAAAATGTGAACACAAGAATTGAAGTACACTCAAAAAAATAAGTTAGTTGAAATATTAGTAAAACGTCTTGTATATCAAGTGTACTAGTTTTCAGCAATTTTTTTGCTGAAATTCCGTTTTCAGCAAAAATTTTAGTTATATTTTTTTAGCACTAAACTAATTTTGAACTAATGTTTTACTAATTTATTTTGCTACAAAAATTGTGCTGATAGCAGTATTCACAGCGTTGACGACAACCAGATAGACTAGCTGAAGATCTCGCAGCTTGTCTGGAAATGGAAATGACAAAAAAAGGAAAACAACTCTACACATATTCTATATTTAAATTTTCAGTCGACTAATATTCAATATGATGTATTTTTGGAAGGCGATTTAAAAAAAAAAGTTTTTTTTTGCCGACCTTAGGGGTCGCCTTTTTTAATTTTTTGTTATAGCTTTGGCATTTAAAATCGGATTTTAAAGTGTGATATATCGATTTTTTTGCCTCGAGGAGACCAGTGTTTTACTATATAGTAAAACTCCAATTACAAAAAATTTAAAAAGACGACCCCTACGTTCGGCAACCAATATATAAAAAAAATTTATACTGGGTTTAGCAAAAAAATTCCTTAGCAAAAGTTTAATGATTTTTTGCGAGCTTTAATTTTCTGACATTAGGGTGGTAGCAACTGAGATCTGGTGGGTAACTACTAGAACGGGATACTTGAGGTCAAAATGTCCGTAGAGCAAAATACTGATCTCCTCGAGAGAAAAGCATCGATGTATCATACTTTAAGATCCGACTGTAAATACCAAAGATATAACTAAAAATGTAAAATGGCGACCCCTACGTTCGACAAAAAAAAATAAAAAAATTTTTGTTGAAACCTTGCAAAAATACTTCATATTGGAGGGTGTAGTGCGCACTTTTTTTTTGCCTGTAAGGTGGTACGCTCTACTGTACAGTAGACCGTACCTCAAAAAAAAAAGTTCGCCGTACACCCTCCAATTTTTTGTTATAGCTTTGGCATTTAAAATCGGATTTTAAAGTGATATATATGGATTTTTTTGCCATGAGGAGACCAGTGTCTTGCTATATAGTAAAAATCCAATTTAAAAAAATTTAAAAAGGCGACCCCTACGTTCGGCAACCAATATATAACAAAAATTTCTACTGGGTTTAGCGAAAAACTTCCTTAGCAAAAGTTTAATGATTTTGTGCGAGCTTTAATTTTCTGACATTAGGGTGGTACGTTAGGTTGGTAGAAACTGAGATCTGGTGGGTAACTACTAGAACGGGATACTTGAGGTCAAAATGTCCTTAGAGCAAAACACTGGTCTCCTCGAGAGAAAAACATCGCTGTATCATACTTTAAGATCCGAATGTAAATACCAAAGATATAACCAAAAATGTGAAATGGCGACCCCTACGTTCGGCAAAAAAAAAAAAATGAAAAAAAATTTTGTTGAGACATCCTTGCAAAAATACTTCATATTGGAGGGTGAACGGCGCACTTTTTTTTTTGCCTGTAAGGTGGTACGCTCTACTGTACAGCCTTCATTAATTACCAGAAAATAAAAATGTAAAGTGATTCTTAATGCCAGATAAATTCTCTAGTCCTTATCGTGGGCCGATTATTATTTTTTTTTTAATTTTTTCTAACAACCACTATTCTCTAAATAGTTTTTAACCGGTCTTGCAACATGTGGCCTAGCGTTGTTATGACGGAATATTATGGCGTCATATCTGGTCACATATTCCCTGTGATAGTCTGGCCCAATTTCAGCAACTCCCAATAGATGGGATCCTTTTGGTCCCGCCAAAAACCGAGCATTACCTTGTCGCCATATATATTCGGCTTTGGCGTTGATTCTACTTGATTTTGGATGAATCCTGCTGCTGGAACACATTTTTAAATTGCTGATTAAGTGAATCTAAATGATTTTGCAAACTCTTCTTGAGTTTGACAATAATCTTCTTATAGCAATGCCTCCAATTCATCATCTTCGAACTTTTTTGACTGACCTGACCGGTCTTTGTCTTCCGTGTTAAAATCACTACTTCTGAACCACACAAACCATCTCTCGCACTTTGAAATCTATGAGCTTCGGTGAGCAATCGATATGCTCCAGCTGCACTTTTTTATACCCTACACCACTATGTGGTCAGGGTATTATAAGTTTGTGCTGATGTTTGTAACACCAAAAAATATTGGTCGTAGACCCACCTTATAGTATACCGATCGGTTCAGAATTTTTTTTTATTTCGATTTAACGATGTCCGTCTGTCCGTCCGTCCGTCTGTCTGTCTGTCCATGCAATCTTGTGCGCACTCTACAGGTCACAACTATTAAGATATTTTGATGAAATTTGGTACGCAGACCTATATTGGCCCAAGGACGAACAAGTTTGAGTTTGGTGAACATCGGTCCATGTTTAGACCTAGTGCCCATATAAGGGTCCTATCAAAATTATACTGTTTATACGCTGCAGGTCGTAAATATTAAGATATTTTGATGAAATTTGGTACACAGACCTATATTGGCCCAATAACGCAGCCTATTGATTTTGGTGAACATCGGTCCATGTTTAGACCTAGTGCCCATATAAGGGTCCTACCAAAATTATACTGTTTATACGCTGCAGGTCGTAAATATTAAGATATTTTGATGAAATTTGGTACACAGACCTATATTGGCCCAGTAACGCAGCCTATTGATTTTGGTGAACATCGGTCCATGTTTAGACCTAGTGCCCATATAAGGGTCCTACCAAAATTATACTGTTTATACGCTGCAGGTCGTAAATATTAATTTATTTTGATGAAATTTGGTACACAGACCTATATTGACCCAATAACGCAGCCTATTGATTTTGGTGAACATCGGTCCATGTTTAGACCTAGTGCCCATATAAGGGTCCTACCAAAATTATACTGTTTATACGCTGCAGGTCGTAAATATTAATTTATTTTGATGAAATTTGGTACACAGACCTATATTGGCCCAATAACGCAGCCTATTGATTTTGGTGAACATCGGTCCATGTTTAGACCTAGTGCCCATATAAGGGTCCTACCTAAATTATACTGTTTATACGCTGCAGGTCGTAAATATTAAGATATTTTGATGAAATTTGGTACACAGACCTACATTGGCCCAATAACGCAGCCTATTGATTTTGGTGAACATCTGTCCATGTTTAGACCTAGTGCCCATATAAGGGTCCTACCAAAATTATACTGTTTATACGCTGCAGGTCGTAAATATTAAGATATTTTGATGAAATTTGGTACACAGACCTATATTGGCCCAGTAACGCAGCCTATTGATTTTGGTGAACATCGGTCCATGTTTAGACCTAGTGCCCATATAAGGGTCCTACCAAAATTATACTGTTTATACGCTGCAGGTCGTAAATATTAATTTATTTTGATGAAATTTGGTACACAGACCTATATTGACCCAATAACGCAGCCTATTGATTTTGGTGAACATCGGTCCATGTTTAGACCTAGTGCCCATATAAGGGTCCTACCAAAATTATACTGTTTATACGCTGCAGGTCGTAAATATTAATTTATTTTGATGAAATTTGGTACACAGACCTATATTGGCCCAATAACGCAGCCTATTGATTTTGGTGAACATCGGTCCATGTTTAGACCTAGTGCCCATATAAGGGTCCTACCTAAATTATACTGTTTATACGCTGCAGGTCGCAAATATTAAGATATTTTGATGAAATTTGGTACATAGACCTATGTTGGCCCATGGACGAAGCCTATTGATTTTGGTGAACATCGGTCCATGTTTAGACCTAGTGCCCATATAAGGGTCCCCCCGTTTAAAAAAGATCAGATCTGGTCAGATATCAGCACATCTTACCAGATCTAATTAGATCTCGAAATTGGGGACAAATTTGAGATCTTATTAGATCTGATCAGATCTAGGCACATCTGGCCAGATCTTCGTAGATCTTACCAGATCTAATTAGATCTGATCAGATCTGGCGAATTTGTCCAGATCACTTTAGATTTGAACAAATTTGGCACTAGATCTGATCAGATCTTGCCATAAGATATTATCACATATGCCATATCTAATCATATTTGATGTGATCTGGTACAGGATCTAATTAGATTCAATCATATCTATTGAGAACCAAAAAGATCTGGTCAGATCTAAACTTTTTTACACGGGCCACCAAAATTATATTGTTTATACGCTGCAGGTCGCAAATATTAAGATATTTTGATAAAATTTGGTACATAGACCTATGTTGGCCCAAGGACGAAGCCTATTGATTTTGGTGGACATCGGACCATGTTTAGAACTAGTGCCCATATAAGGGTCCCCCCAAAATTGGCTTGGTAACAAACTGCAGGTCGCAAATATTAAGATATTTTAATGAAATTTGGTGCGCTGACTCACATTATAGAAAATTTTGACACAAGCCCCATTTTAACCCATTCGAATTTCGGATCCAAACAATACACCAGAGTGGTGTAGGGTATTGTATAGTCGGCATGCCCGACTTTAACCTTTTTACTCGTTTTAAATTGAAGAAGTTTTTTTTTTTATATATTTGTATTGAAGAAGTAAATCAAAATTTCCAGCAAATGATTTTCTGTTAGTACAAAATCCGACATTTTCCAAGGAAAAAAAAGAACTATTTCGTTCAATGACTAAGTAAGAATAAATGATAAAAGTGTAATTTCCAAAATGCCATATAAGTTATTGAAGACACAAACCATGTGCAAAAGATACGCCATCTATTGTGAATCCCGCATTTCTAAGTTATACACACACTTTAATGAAAAATATTTTTGATTCCGAGTTTTATTTCATTATAAAGTCTCTGACAATTTCTGTAAAAAAAAATTAAGTTCCTACAAACAATTTATTACGATAGCTTTTACATTTTGATTAATTCATCCCTAGCATTCAAAGGACTGTTTTATGGACATAATACTAGAATTGTGAGGAATTTTCACTAGAAAACTACTGACATTTCTAGGATCTTTATTTTACGGAACTCGTTTAATTATGGAAACTTTGCCGTATAGAAAATCCTCCCGAATCTTTAATCCTATATTAAAAAATTTAGAGTCTCTGGGAGTATCTTTCTTACATTTAAAGATTTATCTGCCTGCTATTTCCGAATTTTTAAACTAAATCAATGAAGTTTCGCTGGAATTCATCCATTGAAACTTTTCATTGATTTAATACAGTTTTTCGTAAAGTTTATAGAACAATTTCATATTATTTAATAAAAATTTCGTACGCCCAATGAATGATAAATTTTAAGAAATTTTCCATTCAGTTTGTGAAAAAAATTCATTAGTTTAGTATACATTTTCATTAAAACTCGTCTAATAAAATTCAATCTGTCCGAATTAAAATTAATTAATTACTAGGAGATCTCATATGTAATTTTTTGACTCAATACTGATTTATGCACCAACTTCGAAAACTATGTAATTAATTAAAGAGTTTAAGGGTATTCAGATTGTCGAGTGTTTACAAGTATTGTAAAAAGAATTTTTTTCGTAAATTTGTTAGGGTTTTATATGAAAAAACTGTTATGCTCCATAAAAAGTGAATTATTTTTCACAATAATCAAATTTATCGTAGATTTCTTGCAAAAAATGGGTAGGATTTCTTTTGGCGCAAATTTAGTATTCAAGACTATAACTTTTCTTGAATATACATAAGTTTTGTACGATTACATTAGGTTTGTGCGATTACATTCTAGTAAAACTAGTAAAAGAGAAAAAAATATTGTAAAAGTTGTCAAAATGACTTTTGAACATTTTGACAACTTTTACAATATTTTTTCTCTTTTACTAGTCGATCAAAAAAATTGTAAAAATGGTAAAATAACAATAAAAATTTACGAAAATCTCATAAAAACGTCCGCGGAGTGCAAACTTTAATGCGAATCACAAGAGTTAAATAATTTATTAACGATTCACATAAAAATGTGTTCAATTTTATCGTTTGTTAAACAAAAAAACATATTGCTGGAAGAAATTTTTCAAGTAAAAACTAGTCAAATTTCCCCTTAAAGTTTTTACTAGTTCTTACTATTTTTTTGTACTCGAACAGATTTTTGAGGAAAGCTGGTAAAAATGGTAAAGCTAGTAAAAAATAGCATGTAAACAAACACACTTATAGTTTCAAAATAGAAATAATTGTAGAGTCCCTACCCTCAAATAGGGTAAGACTATAAAAAAACTATTTTTACAATTGTTTAAATATGTTTTTTGATTTTAGTAAATTTAGTTCTTTTAATGCAAAAGTAATTACAATTTTTGAAACACACAATGACCATTGTAAAACAGTTAATTACTACCAACTCTGACTTAACTGTTTGCCAAGTCACTATATTTGTAGACTTAAATTCTTTTTGTTTGTCTTCTTATTGTTTTTGTTCTTGTGCCCATTTGTTAAGGAAGAAATGAAAAAGTCGAAAAGTATAAAGCGTGAAGTAATAATTGGCGCATTGGGTATAATAAGGGCGAACAACACTCACTTTAAGCTATAAGAGTTTCAGTGTTTGTATACAGAAAGAAAAAAGAAAACATCTTATATCTTTTTGGTGTTTATTTTATAGTATGACACATTTATTTGTTAAAATCAACGCAGATTCACAGCCTTAAAGAGGAAGCGTGATTTTTCTTAAGTGATATTTGCCTTTTTTTTTGTATCAAAGTAACAACCACTTTACTTTGTTTCTTCGTATTCTTTAAAGATAGAATGCTTTGCTTTATCTTTGTTGTTAAAAGAGGTTGAAGTTATTTAATTTTTTCCAAGTTTCTTCTTTTATGCTGTGGTGTTTTTTTTATCAACATTATCATTATTGTCTCCATAAGTAACATCATTATCTGTAACTACTATTCCCTGGGTGTAATTAGAAGATTGATAAGATTTGTTGTTTTTTTATACATTGTTTACAGCCAAATAAAATTGTTAAATGTTTATGTAATATTTATAAGTGAATTGAGTATTTAATCAGGCGATTAAATGGTTTTGAAAATAAAGCTTATGGGAAAAAACTTATATAAATTATTTTTAAGAGTTTTCTAGATTGTGTATTTAGTGGATTTGAAATTACTTTGCTAGATAGAAAATCATAAAATTCTCTTGGTACCTGTTACCCGTAAGTGTCCACCATATTACAATAAATTATTTACCTGGTGGCGACTACTTACTTAAGTTTTTGCATGTATGGTATAATAACATCCCAAGAAAATTTTCTGTTCCAAAGAATCGGTTGTAGAATAGCTACTTTTCAGTCACAACCTCTTCTACTGTCGATTCTAACACCGATTCTTTTTGTTTGAAATTGTCCCAAAAGCAACCCCTTCTATAGCTCCAAAGTGGAACCGGTTGCTCTAGAATCAGTTCTGTAACTAGTTCTGGAACTGATTCTACGTCAACCACACCTTCCATATAGGATCCCAGGAACTGGTTCCGGAACCAGTTCCATGGAATCGGTTGCAGTGGAACCAGTTTTAGAATGGGTGTGGTTGGCTACCGATTGTAGAAAAATTTTCCTGGGATGGATATTAAAATAACGATTTTCCAGTATTATGGCATACCTTTACTTTAAATATTAAAAAAAAAATTTACTAAAATATGAAGAAATATTTTTATATTAGTACACTCACAATATTTTATCGTTAAAAACAAACTAAAATACATATTAAATTAATTGAAAACACAATTAAAAAAAGGACTGCTGATTCTTCATTATATTCAAACCATTTTGCTATCTATTTTCAAACATTGTTTAAACAGTCCATAAAAGAAATGAAAATAGTTGAAAAGTCTGTTAAACAATCTTAAATTGTTAACTGACAAAACGTTAGAAAAAAAAGATCTTGTGGTTTGTTTTTTCTTATTGAAAGTTTTTTTTTTGTTTGAATTTTCAAAACACAACACACACAGGTTCATATTTTTATTGGCTATGCTTGTGTGCATGACTAAAAATTTCTTGTAATTTGAATTGAAATAATTTTGAATTGAAATTTTTTATAATTTTATAATTTTATACAAAAAGTGAAACAATATGTTTCCAATATGTTTAATTGATTTTTCAATTGAAAACCAACTTTACCTATTATTTTTCAAATAAACTTCAATCGGTTATGGAAAATATGTTGTGAGTGTGATTGGTTCACAATAGCCAGGTATGGCAGATCCAAGAAGAAGGGTATATCATTCAGGGGTCAGCTAAAGTAGATTTTATTAGATTTTATTATTTTTTAGCTGGTGGCAAACTGACTTATTTTTCAATCCTAAATTTACTTATTTGTTATTATTGAATATTTGTTCGAATGAGTATTAATAAAACCATATGATTATTATTAATTATCAATTAATAATACCTATACGTTAAAAAAATGTGTTTGATGTTTTATGGACTTATTAACAACCCCACGGGAAATTTTAACAAACTGTCACCGAACTGGCCCCTTTATATGAAACAGACTGGTCACTTTTACATGGCGTTGTCATAGGAGGGGGAAATTGACCCTTTGTGTCATGTCACAAGACAAATCCTAAGACAGGTTACTGAACTCTCATAAAAAACAAAGTTCAGGGCCTGTCCTGGGATTTGTCTTGTGATATGTCACAAGGGGTCAATTTCCCCCTCCTATGACAAAGCCATGTAAAAGTGACCAGTCTATTTCATATAAAGGGGCCAATTCGGTGACAGTTTGTTAAAATTTCCCGTAGGGAAATAATTAAACATTTTTGTATGCATAATGCCAAGGACATTAACCCTGCACTGGCCATAGCGAGTGGCAAGAGAAGCAAATTAGTTGAATATTCAAAATGTTTGCCTATATTTGAAGTTTATCGAATCAACAAATATAAAAAAAAATTTTTTTTTTTTAAATACTTTTTTAATTTATTCATTACATATATTTCAGATTGTTCAGATACGAAATTTTGGTTTCGTCGGATATCATTAACCCACTTTAATCCAGAACAGAAAAATACCCATAAATTTAATAGGAACCCATGTGAAAATCGAAATATATATGAGCACACATGATCATACATTAACTTGTATATGATCATACATGGGGATACATAGTCATATACGTCCACCATGCGCGGTGCCAGCAATTAATATAAGGGGAAAAATCATACGCCACCGTAGACAAATACATAGAGTTGGTCACTGAGGCGTATGATTTTTCGCCTTATATTAATTGCTGGGACCGCGCATGACGTCCATGCATAGTTCATAGATTTCCATATATCTTCGGATCCGAAATTTGAGGGTATATGACCGTACAAGTTCATATATGACCATATATGCTCATACGTGATTCACATATATGGGCATATACCTGCATATACCCTCAAATTTCGGATCCGAAGATATATGGAAATATATTAACTATGAATGGACGTATATGATTATTTATGCCCATGCATGATCACATACGAGCCAATGTATGATCATGTATGTTCATATATATTTCGATTTTCACATGGTAATTCAAAAACCTGTTTTTTTGCAATTATTAAAAAAATTTTAAATAAAATTATTTTAATTTTTGTATTAAAAATACAAAAAAAATTTTTTTTGGACTTTCTATATCTTTAAATATTTAGTTAGAATATTGTTCTATAATATTTCTGTAGCGGCACATATTTTATGGAAAGCCTCACATGTACTATATACTGGCAGTGTTTTTTTTATAAGGAAAAGTTTTGTCTACCGATTTCTAGTTATCAACTAAATCAAAATACGTTTCACAGAATTTTTCACAAACTTTTTATGAGTGTGGTTTAAGCAATTCATTGTTCCATCAACGTGTTTTAATTAAATAGGATCAATAGTTTTAACTGGTATTTTTTGGGACTGCTGCAGAATGTAATTATATTTTTGTTACAATAAACAAAAGTGTCATAAAAATTACACTTGAAATTTATTTAAAACTTACTGAAAACAACATAAAAGTGCAACTAGCCACAGCACTACAAATTATTACACTTCAACTCGTGCACATGTTTGTGGTTTTAAAACTCACATTTTGTAAAAAAGCAATACAAAAAAAAAAAAAAAAAAAATACGCTAACAATAAAACCCAACAGAATAAACCAAAAGTTTCAAAAATTTCATTTTTTCCTACACAGCCATTCAAATTACACCCAGGATTAGAATTACGTGATTTTTTTAATATAATTATTTGGACACATTTACATAACTACAATACAAACACAATAACAATTTTCAGTGATAACAAAAAATTTTCAAGAAATTTGTGTTCCCATTTTGAAACGAGTTATAGATGTAACTGTATTTGGGGCACTCGAAACATACAATTGAAAAAAATTCAACATACTCATACTAAAATAGATCTAAAGTAGCAACGAGAGTATAATTTTATTAAAATTTAACAAAAATTTCATACATAAATATATATATTTCTACACAATTGCATGGTATTATATTTTTGTTGTTGTTATTTTTATTTTTTTGCTTTAAATTTCTAAAAGGTTACTATCAAATGGTTTAACACTGAATTTAGACTGCGCACGTACAAAACTAGTTTTGGGTTGTTTTCTATGTATGCGTTTTGACAAGTAGAAACTATCACGATACGAAAACTAGGTAGTTTATTCTCAGTCTAAATGCAGTGTAAATGTCTAATGGAATTACTATATAAAGGAGGAGCTTAAAAATAAATATCATGTATAAATTTTAAAATGCAAAAAAATGTATATAAATGTTATTAAAAACTCAAATATTTATACATATAAAAAGAATAAAAATAAACATGTTAAGAATTTTTTGTGTATATTTAAAATATTATAAGGGGTGCGCTATAATAAAGTCTAACACACATTTTTCTTAATAAATTTTCTACCATGTTAATAGTAAACAATTAGATACTAAATTATATTTTTTACTGTAATTATATTTTTCTACCTATAATTAAAATTTATATTTGGTCAGAATATCTTTGAGGAATTTGTGAGATTTAAATAAACATCAGCTTATCAAATTTAACTTGGTTTAGGAATACATGTGGAGTATACGAAATACAAGTTTACAAATTATTTAAACTATTCAAAATAATACATTTGAACTTACACTGGCGGCAGCCACACAAAAATTTGAAGAAAATTGTTTATAATAATAATTAAAATCGCTTCATTTTAAGGGATAAATTGTTCAACTATTTTTAAGACCAAACCAAAAACTATCAAAAAAGTAGCGAGTTAAAAGAAAATTTCACTAGATTTTAATTAAAATAAAATTATTGAAGAAAATTCTCATTTTTAAGGATATTGCTAGAAACTACATTTTTGCTAGGTTCTATCGGCCGAACACCAGAACTAAAAAAAATTATTAGTATCGTGTTGCTACTCCTTTTGCTTTTATTACAGCCTCTACACTAGACGACATTGAGGTGCTCTATAGGATATAAATCTGGGGAGTTTCCGGGCCACCCTATTTGGCGATTCCCAATATCAAGCAACACTTTTTTAAGGTGCAAAAAAATAAAAATTTATATTAAAATTTTGTTGTTATTTTTCAAGTTACTAAACATTAGTAAATACCCGTGTAAAAAAGATCAGATCTGGCCAGATCTCAGTAGATCTTACCAGATCTAATTAGATCTCAAAATTGGGGATAAATTTGAGATCTAATTAGATCTGATCAGATTTGAGCAGATCTCGGCATATCTGGCCAGATCTAACTAGATTTCAAAATTGGGGACAAATTATTAATTAGATCTGATCAGATCTAGGCATATCTGGCGCAATTGTCCAGATCACTTTAGATTTGAACAGATTTGCCACTAGATCTGACTAGATCTTGCCATAAGGTATTATCACATATGCCATATCTGATCATACTTAATGAGATCTAGTACTGGATTCAATCATATCTATTAAGATCCAAAAAGATCTTACACGGGTACTAGAAAGCTTTTAATTACCGATTTGGCATGGTGGCATGGCGCGAAATCGTTCTGGAAAATAAATTCATCACTGTGAGATAAATGCTCCTCAATGGCTAAAAGAAGTTGGTCCCTAATAATTTGTCCATATTTTACAGCATTCAAGGTTCCTTGAATATGAAATAAGGGACCGCGGATAAAATAGTAAAAATAGCGGGCAATTTATACATTCAAAACAATATATCTACTGGCTGAAGAGAAAAATTGGTTTGTTCTTTTGGAAATTATTTAGAAAACTTCGTAAAATATAAAAATGGTCAGATGACCACATTGTCGGCATGATTTACTTAAAAATCTAAAAATATAGAAAAATAATTGTAAATAAAATATATTCAAATTGTAACCTTTTTTTTCAATTTTTAACTCTACAATTTTCTTGAGCTTAAGGTTTGTTTTTTATTTATAAAAAGTTTTTTATTTTCGATATTTCGCTTGCTGAAGATGCTACATATTGGAGTAGCGAAATATCGAAAATAAAAAACTTTTTATAAATAAAAAACAAACCTTAAGCTCAAGCAAATTGTAGAGTTAAAAATATATTCAAATTGATTATTTTGCTTTCATTCAATGACGTAAAAACCATACGTCAATGTGGCAACATTTGCGAAAACGTGACACGGAGGAACTTAGAAGATAAACAAACAAATCTAAAGTAGAATGTTTGTATGTGTCTGTTTGATCACTCTGTTTGATCACTTCTGAAAGTATTCATATGGAGACAATCTGACAATAAAAATCTAAACAATAATACAATTTAATGGAAAATCACTGATGAAGCCTGTCCATTGAAAAAAGGCAGAAACTAGATCTAGGCTGATTTGCAATTTAATGTGTTTCTAACTTTTGAAGAAAATGTTTATTCTTCTTCTTAACATCAAACCTACTAAAAACTTGTTTGTTCGAACTTTATTCACAAATTGGTGAGGGCAGATATTATTCAGCCTCTAGTTCGATGTTTTTATTTTTTATTTATTTACATAAAAACCGTGCATATTAGTTTTACAAAATTTTTTGTTCTTGCAAATAGGATAGACAGCTGTTTCGGAGGACGTTACTCCCCTCATCATTATCCGCGCAAGATAATAACCATAAAAGATTATGACTAAAGTTAGTTTGATTACTTATGTGCAAAACATCAGAGTTTATACTGATCCCCACTTTAAATTGATGAGAATTCTGTATTCTCCGAAGTTTAAAAAGTAACCAAAAAACCAAAACAAAATTATATCAAACTAATATGATGTGTAAGTAGGCCAGCAATGCCAGCCAATACATACATTTTGCGTGTCTTTCAATAAATTAGCGAGACCTAGATGAGTAACGTCCTCCGAAATAGCTGTATATCCTGTTTGCAAGGACAAACAATTTTGAAAAACTAATATGCATGGTTTTTATTTAAATAAATAAAAAATAAAACAATAAAATACATTTATGCAGATTTTTTTAAAAGATAATTTATATTGTGTTTATCAGTACAATTTTGGTAGAAAAATAAATTAGTAAAACATTAGTTCAAAATTAGTTTAGTGCTGAAAAAATATAACTAAAACTTTTTTTGAAAACCCAATTTCAGCAAAAAATTGCTGAACATTTGTAGACTTCATATACAAAATGATTTACTAATTTTCTACTAACTCATTTTATCGAGTGTGAATAATATGTAAATTGAGTAAAGTTGTTAATTTTAACAAATTAAAAACGGTCGCTAATTTGAAGAAAACATTCTGGTAAAGCACACTTTGAGTGGTACTGGCATTAAGAAAACAACCGTGATTTTTTTAATGCAGGAAATTTCTACATTCAAAACAATATCCCAGCAAGAAAAAGAGATGCCGAAGCAGTAGAAAAAGCACTATAATTGATGATCTAGATGTACTTCTTTTTTAACATAAACACTAATGAGTTTAAGATTGAGTTGTCATACACTCAACCAAAAAAGTCTGTAATGGCTACTGAAAATGTTGCTGTTATTACGGGAAATTTAACTATTTTGAGGCCAGCGGTAGTTTTTTGCTAATTTTAGCAACACATGTCTGCTGGTCTGTAGTACAATAAAATTAGTAGAAAAAATTAGTAGCCGCTACTAAATTTTAGTACAATTTATGTAAACTGCAATTCAAAATCGATTTGCTAAAATCAGTTAAAAAACTTACTAAATATCATAATTTTAGTACAATGAAATTAGTATAAATAATTAGTTGCAGCTACTAAATTTCAGTAAATTGTTGTAAACTGTAATTTAAAATCAATATGCTGAAATTAGCAAAAAATTGTACTAACAAAAAACAAAAACTAAAATCTAAAAAAAATTTTTTTTTCTTTTGATAGTAACAAGCATATAATTACTTTATCGTACTTGAAATTTGGAGTCAAAATTGCAAACGGTTCTCTAGTTATTGCCGTTTTATGCATTGGAGATACAATAAAATTTTCGGAGTGTTACTTCCAAACTAAGAATATATCAATAGTAACAAATATAAACTAAACAAGAATTTTAAAAAATCAAAAAAAAAAAAATTTTAAATTAGTATATTTTTCTGCTAAATTTAGCACTCGGTTTTAAAAAATTAGTAAAATGTTTTGCTAAAATCAGCAGCGAGAATTAGTAAAAAAATCCGTAATTTGTAATAAGAGAATAGCAAAAATGAGTACTAAAAAAAAATTGTACTGAAAATAAGTATAAAAATAGTAAAGTTCGATTGGAAACTGTTTACAAATTTTTTTACTAACTTTTTTAACTGAGTGTAGGAGAGAAGAACTCCCACTTTAACATTTTTCAGTAGTTTTTGAATGAGTGCATAGGAAGCTCTTTTTCACAAATTCAAAGTTAAAAAAAAAAATAGTCGCAAAAAAAATTATATATTTTTTATTTTACAAAACCCCACTTTGTCCCTGCGAGATATTGTGCTTAAGTCCCCTTAATTAATGTATTTTTTAAACAAGTGAAAGAGATGCACTGCAATTCAGTATCGTTTTAGTACTATTTTCATAAGCGCATAAAAACAATTTTTCATCATTTTTATTTTATATATTTTTAAAAATTGAAAAATTAAAAAAATATCGAATTTAAACAAATTAAATGAAACATAAAAAAATTTTTTTTTAAATATTGGTCCCTCCAGGAATTGAACCCGCGATCATCTGTTTAGAAATACTAAATGATACACTCATACAAATAAGTCCGTAAAAATAGCAGAAACAGTTACTAAAAATTAGTTAAAAATGATGCTGCAGAAAAAACTGCTAATATTAGCAGAATCAGTTTGCTAAATATTAATAAAATGAAAACAGCAAAAAACTGTTAAATTTACAGAATTTTAGTAATATTTGAGCTAAATTGTTGTTAATTGCAAATAACAATTTAACCTGCTAAAATTAACAAAAAAAATTGCTGAATAATAGTATAATAAAAATAGCAAAAAAAAACTGTTAAATTTACAGAATTTTAGTAATATTTGAGCTAAATTTTTGTTAATTGCACATAACAATTTTAACTTGCTGAAATCAGAAAAAAATTGCTAAATAATAGTAAAATGAAAATAGCAAAAACAAACTGTTAAATCTACAAAATTTTTGCTAAAATTTTCTGAAATCAACATAACTTTTGCAGATTACTAGAGGACTGGAAAAAGGTAAAAAAGGAGCAAATGAAATGAAAATTAATAAATAAAAAATAAATGTGTATTTAAAAACATACTTGGGACCAGTTTATTGAATGTGTCAATTAATTGAAATTTTTTCAATTGGCATTGTTCAATGCCTAAATGACAATTTAAAATTGATGAAAGAAGTATTTGTTTTCATGTTTAAATAAAAGAATTAATTAAGAAAAAAAAATTAAAAATTCGCGTATTTCTTATATTTTTTTATATTACAATGCTTTTTCTTCAATTATGTGTACATTTCATTACCATTGTTTTCGTCAATGCAAATTGAAAAAAAATTTCATTGGCATTGAATGGTGATGAAATTTTTTGGCGTTGACATTATAGACAATATGTTAACCCATGATACAACCATACTAGGTAGATGCATTAGAACAACAAACATCAACAAAAAATGTAATCGGCTACTTTTGATATATAGCGAAAGCATACGAAAAAATCCCTGAACTGTCATAATAAAACCCTGAACTGTCAAACTCTCCCTAATGCATTTACCTAGTATGGTTGTATCATGATGTTAACCATAACAAAATGTATTAAAGAGACCCTTCTTTTGATTTTCATTGTTTGCTGATCGGATATGTACTTCCGAATTTATTTGAGTTTCCATTTTCACCTCTAAAGCTCCACCCACAGGAAAGAAGGTGTGGCTTAAAAAGTACAATATTGGGGGGAAAAAAATTAGGGTTATCCCCGTAAACTCCACTTGCTCCCCAGAGATACTTTAAATCACAATTTTCATATTAAAATGGTTCGTCCAAAATAAACCTTGATCTTTGAAAATTAATGTATTGCGATAAATAGAAACTTTTCTCATAAATTTTAATAATTTAGATATTTTATGAGTAGGACAAATTTTCAACCATTTCAATTTAGCTTTATTTAAAAACTTTTTGCATTATTTTTGGCGAGTTAAAAATATGCAGTAATTTTTATGAGTCATTTAACATTCTGTTTATAAGCGCTCCAAAATTGGTGGTTTAGTTTACAAAAAATTTTTAAAATTAGCAAATCTTCTGTTAAAAATTAGTAACTAAAATTCAGCAAAATACTGTAAAGTTAGCAAATTTATTGTTAAAAATTGGTAACTAAATTCAGCAAAAAAAAATAGCAAAAAAGTTTGTAAGTTAGTAATGTGGAGGTAGCAAAAAAATTAACTAAAAATAAAATTTTAACTAAAAATTAGTTAAAAGTTTGTTAAGTTGAAGTACTAACAGTTTTACTAACTTTTCTACAAACTTTTTTCTATGAGTGTACCAAAATCACTTTTAGAGCAATTAGCAATTAGAAGTGATTTTTTGAAATCGTTCAGAATAACTTCTAAAAAAGCAGTAAAAATACACTAACGGATACTTGTGAAGCAGTGAAAGAAGTAGTTTATAAATTTTTTTTATACTTATTATTTTAAGTGCACCTGGTTATTGGATTAAATTACGTTTATATCTGAAGAGTCTTATGTTATATTTAAACAATCAGTATGTATTGCAGCAAAGTAGAATAATTGCTTTTATTTTTCTTATTGCATGCTTCAATTTGTAATCGTATTGTTTAAAAATGAAATCAATTTAACATAATACCACTAAACGCAAGTTAAATAACTTGTTGTTTAAAGTACTTAAAACAACATATGTGACCTTCTCCGAGAAAAGGGACCTAGTGTGCCAAAAAACCTAGTGTGTCAAAAACTTGGGAAAATCGATAAATATGAGAAAATATCGATTTTCCCAAGTTTTTGACACACTAGGTCCCTTTTCTCGGAGCAGATCACATATGTAGTTTTGTTTTTAATTTTTTTTATTACCACAAATTTTTAAAATAAAAACTACAATTTTTGCTACACTCTTGTCAACATACGAGTATGTTACCACATTTTAATAAAACATATAATGCAAACATACTTTATAAACCAGATATTCAACGAAAAATACTGTAACAATTGCTATTGCATATTAACTAATATTCGAATGTAATTTGAAATTTAACCACAACGCATAATTACAGACAACAAAACACATTAAATGCCATTAGAACAAACTATATGTTTGCACACAAACACAACCCCACACATACTTACTCACACAAATGCGTATGCAACCAAACACTCATCTACTTAAATACATTTATATGTGTATGAATATTGGTTAAACTGACAATACTCTTATAGTGTGGATACTAATGTTGGATTGTTTACACAGACACATGCACACACACACACACACGCACACACACACACACAAGGCTAATACACAATGCAAAAATGTTTATGAATTTTCATTAAAATTGTATTGTTTTTCAGTTGTTGTCGTCGTTGTTGTTATTGTTACCCATAAATGTTTAGTACTACTAATAATAAACTACTCATATATGCATGTATTCGTAAATGTAGTGGTAGAAGCAGTACGAGTAGTCGGCTGTTGTCTACCACTCAAACACATTAGCTGGGAATACTAGCAATAAGAGTTTGTACAAGTAAATATGCGTGTATGTGTGTGTTTATGTATGTGTGTTTTGTAGTAAAATTATATTGAAACCGCTAAGTTTTAGGTCAGCCAAATTTTCATATTTTCTTTTGTTGTTGTTTTGTATTGTAAAGGAGTTTATTGTGTGGGGAATTGAAAATTGAAACAGTTTGCTAGTGTTTGAAGCAAAATTGCGATGTTAATGAAAAGAAATTAGAACAGTTTTTTTTATTCTTTTTAGAGATATTATGTTGTTGTATTTGGAAAATTCATATTAAAAACTGAAAACATATTTTCATAATTTCAGAAGATATATTTAAAAAAAAATTTGCAAAAATTCAAAGCTTGGCACTGGCAAGGAATGGGTTAACGTTGTTCGATTTATTCCAATTTTCTTGAATTTCCGCCCAATATTACCAATATTATACTCAAATGAACGGGCATTTCAAGGCCTATTAAACAGTATATTATTCTTTGGAAAATTTGGTGCAATGAAGTTTTCCTAATCGATATTCATCAATCGTCATTTTCTTAAAAACTAAAAGGAACTTGGCACGGAAAAGCATATTTATTTAGTGCCAGTTTTCTAGCATGGAAGCTCTGCACATTTGTCTATTATATTTTAAGCATGACTTCTGAAAATTCAACAGTAGTTACAAAATATTTGCGCTTATTTTAAGGAATTGTCCTTTATTAGCTTGGGGTCATATGTGACCAAAACAAACCGCTAAGCTATTAAGATGAAATATAACATTTAAAAGTACAAAATTGATTAATTTTTGATATAAAGTACTTAAAAAGAAAAGTAAATTTACTTAATTTTTTATAAAAATCACACTTTTCTCGAAATCCACAAAAAATAAGAGCTTGTCAACGACAGATCCGTAGAGGGATTTACCTCAAAATTGGTATACTTCATCTCTAGGGTATATTTAACAAGCCCTTGAAGTGAAAAATCCATTTTTTTTAAATTTGTTTCAGAAAATTTTTTTAAAATCGTAAATGGAGTTTTGAAAATTATGTCAAAAAATGTATGCGTTTTTTGCCTCATTGCGCGACATGTTAACAGACAGGTAATATAACAATATTTCATATCTGAGTATTTATAAGTATAGGGAGCAAAAAACAATTATGGCTTTAATCAATTTCTGAAAGTTTAAAAAAGTGCCATCGAATTTCATGACCTAGTGTTTTTTGGCACAAAATTTGCTATTTCTTGGCGAGTTTTTAACCGATTTTAAAGTTATGTAGATTTTGGAAAAGATAATTTTGTAGATTCATAACACAAGTGGTTGAAAAACTGAAAGTAGAGAACGAAATTTTCGTAAAAACTGAAAAAATTCATATTTTTCCCATATAAACATTTTCAATCGATTTCCGCCTCGACTTTTCTTTATTCGATTGCCCCTAAACTTCATATTTATTAGTTTTATATAGAAAGAAAACAAATTGGACCCCGCCACTCTTTAATATCGCATTTTAAATTTATTGGAGACCTCTAGTGCCCATATAAGGGTCCCCCCAAAATTAACTTATTTACACGCTGCAGGTCGCAAATACGAAGATATTTCAATGAAATTTGGTTCGCTGACTCACATGATCCCAAGGACAAAGCTTAATGTTTCTAGATAGGAATGGTCCCTATTTAGACCCATCGCCCATATGGGCTATATTTCCGATTTCCTCTTTTTTTTATCATTTTATAGAAAATTTTACACAGGTCCAATTTAGCCCATTCGAATTTCGGATCCAAACATGAGTTGGCTTTAATTCAGACTGGATTAGGGTATTATATAGTCGGCATGTCCGACTTTAACTTTTTTACTTGTTTTCTGACTGGAAATGTTAACCTTAAAGCACCTTAACGAAAGCATTTAAAATACCGTTAACCCTAAAATACACTAACGAAATAATTTAAAATACAATTAACCTTAAAATACCCTAATGAAAGAACTTCAAACTTTGTATTTCTTTCGGTCCAAAGATAACGAAATAAATAAAATAAATACTGTTAATGTTAAAGTAACCAAACAAAATAGTTTTTAATACCGTTAACCCCAAAATAACGAATTCATTTAAAATGCCGATAACCCTTAAATATCCCAACGAAATATTTTTGAAATAACATTATAAATTATCACTACACCCAGGAAACCGACGATTAATCGATTTTTTAGAAAAATTGTTAGAAAAAATCCGAATAATTATTTGCACGATTAAACGATTAAAATAAAAAATCCATTAGTTGAATACCCTAGCGGTGACAACCCTATTTGTTGTCAAACGAATGGTTCAGTTGCATCAAATGAATTTTCCGGTTGCGACTACTGAATTGTTCTTGATGCAACAGAAATTCCGTTGCACAGTCAAACTAGTCTTGCCTTAAGTGGTTTTCTGTTGCCATAACTGCAAAACTCGGCTACAACAACCGAACAATTCGATTGGTTAGAAATGCGGTTGCCAGCACTGAATCTATTTTCTGGGTGTGACATTATGAATCGTTTGCCAACCCTAATTTTTTTTACATTTGAAAACTTCGCTTCGGTACTCCGATTTCTATTGACCAAAAAACGTAGCCTGTTGATTTTGGTTAAACACGGTCCATCTTTGAACTATGTGCCCATATAAAGGTATCCAAAGAACTTTCTTTTGTTGGCACGCAACACATCGCAAATGCAAATTTACCCAGCAAAAAGGCAAAATCCATAGAATTGGCTGCAGAATATCTTATAATGTATTAGCATAAGTTCTGATTTATGTTCTACACTCGGTTCTTTTTATATGGAGTTTGACCTACACTCATAAAAAAAAGCCCGTACAAATAGTTAAAAATTCTGCTAAAATAACAGGAAATAGTACCTGAATTTGCGCCAGCAGAAATTTCAATGATGTTGAGAATCATGGTCTGCTAAATTTAGGTGACCTAAATTTTAGGTAAAAAAGTTAGTTCAAATACAATAATTTATAAGAAATGTTGTTTAATGGAAATGAAAATTACTCAGCTGAAATCAGCACATATTTTCTGCTAAATTTTAGTTGTTTATAAACAGGTAAAAAATTTAGTTAACATTCAAAAATTTAGAAGAATTGTCGTTTAATAGAAATGAAAGTGGGTCAGTTGAAATCTGCAAAACATGCTGCTAAAATTACAATCACTTTTTGTTATTAATTGAATAAAAACAAATTAATGTAAATTTTGTTCATTTTATTTTCAAATAAATTACACAATCCAAAAACACTATTTGCACTTTTATTTTCTTGCCAATATGTTAAACTTCCGCTGGAGTTCTATTATTTGGTTCCTTTCTTTCGTCTACCTGCGGGTCGAATTTAGATGAAAATGTTAAAGGGCTGAAATAAAAGAGAAAAAAAAAAAATAACATGTTTAATAGTATTCCCTTAAATATAGTTTATATTATAAAACAAACCTATATTATTTTATTTTTTAAATACTAATTTTAACTGCGAAATGTTAATGTCCAGTTTTCTTTTGCATTCCTTTGCTGACTAACAGAAACAAAAGAAAACATGCTCTTATCATATTATTTTATTTACCAGAACTTTCTAAACAAGCGCATATTATTTTTATTTGCATTGGTAAGCGTCATCAGTGATGACTCATCACACACATTAAAATACACTTACTAGAAATTTTCTAATTTGTATTGGTCGGCAAACTCACCAATACACACCTCACCATCAAGCGTCATCAACCACCATCAATCACTATACACTAGCGCCCCTATCGTTTTCTTTTGAAAACACAAATATTAAAAAGTTGCCAATAAATTTATCTATATTAGCTGATAACATTGTCAAAATCATTTATAAAAAAATAACTAAATATCAGGAGGAAAAATTAGTTAAAGTACAGCAGAAATATGTTTTTGTGGTGAAATTTGATAACTAACAACTTTAGCTAAATAAGGGATTTAAACGAAAACAACAGGAAAAATTAGTTCAATTGAATTAGAACGCGTTTACAGACTTTTGTACAAACTTTTTTTTATGAGTGTATAAGCAGTAGATTCTTTTCCTCTAACTAGAACAGGTTCTTTAGAACCGGTTCTAAAACTAGTTATGGAACTAGTTCTAGGACAGTGAAACCATTCATTTTGACTTTCGGTAATCAGTTCTAGAACGGGTTCCATGGAACCATTGGTAAAATCACCTGGAATAGATTCAAAGGTTACCGGTTCGAACAAATTTTGCTGTGTATTTGAATGAAATTTGGTTTGCTGACACATATTGACCCAAGAACAGAGTCTATTCTATCTAGATAGAATTGATCCATATTTGGACCTATCGCCCATATCGACTATATTTCCAATTTTCTCTTAAATATACCTAACATAAAATGAAATGGAAATCTCACAAGATTTTAAATTTTTTTTATCATTTTATGGAGAAATTTTGAATTTCGGATAAAAACATTAGTTGACTTTCAACGAGACTGGTGTATCATTTAGTCGGTATGCCCGACTTTAACCTTTTTACTCATTTCATCTTACAAATTTTTAGCAATAAGATTCCGCTGATTTCAGCATTTCTTTTCAAGGAATCCTTAAACAAAATTTTTGTTTCGCTCTTTGTAAATATTTTGTTTGTGTGTATAGTAGTGGCAGATTCGTTACTTTTCAATACTTGATACTACTTGATCATTTTGACGTAGTTATTCGGTAATAAATTTTAAATTTATTTTAATTTTTTTATTACAATTTTTGGGAGGTTTTCAATTTTATTGAATAAATAAATTATAAAAACATATTTTTAAACTTTTGTATTTAAGGTGCATTTACAATGATAGAATACTGCAATCTGTAGCAAATTTAGTTTTTTTTTTCTCTTTCTTGCTAATACATTTTTGTATTTTGCCATCTTTTTTTATTCCACTTCAGAGTCAAAGTTGTTTGACTCTGGAGTACGGATTTGTTCCACTCTAGAGTTAACATTGATCTGTTAACTATTTAACATGACAAATATACCTTAAAACACACATCACTAATTTGTTCACATCTCTAATTATCAACAAATTAGAAAAAAATATTAAAAATCATAAAACCAACACAAAATAATTGTATTGGAAATTTTATAATTAAATAAAAAAATATTTTCAAATGAAGGCAATGGATATAAAGCCTAGACATTCGCGAAAGGAAATATAAGTATTGAAGTGTCAAATATTTTGTGAAGTAACTCTACTCCGTATTTGGAACAGTTAACATTTCAATCTGTGCTGCAGAGTAGAGTCACTCCACCATTGTGAAAGCACCTTTACTATTGAAGGTGCTTTCACAATGGTACACTCAACCAAAAAAGTCTGTAATGGCTACTGAAACTTTTGCTGTTATTACGGCAAATTTAACTGTTTTGAGGCCAGCGGTATTTTTTGCTAATTTTAGCAACACATGTCTGCTGATCTGTAGTACAATAAAATTAGTAGAAAAAATTAGTAGCCGCTACTAAATTTTAGTAAAATTTATGTAAAATGCAATTCAAAATCGGTTTGCTAAAATCAGTTAAAAAACTTACTAAATATCATAATTTTAGTACAATGAAATTAGTATAAATAATTAGTTGAAGCTACTAAATTTCAGTAAATTGCTGTAAACTGTAATTTAAAATCAATCTGCTGAAATTAGCAAAAAATTGTACTAAAAATAAAAAAACTGTAAAATCTAAAAATTTTTTTTTCTTTCGATTGTAACAAGCGTATAATTACTTCATCGTACTTGAAATTTGGAGTCAAAATTGCAAACGGTTCTCCACATAGATTACATAGATATCTTCCTCTTCTTCTTCTTTTGTCAACAAACACATTTTTTCAAATACAATCAAATATTTTTTGTATATGTATAGCACGTATGTCCAACACATTCTCATGAGTTACGTGCACTGACAGCAAATGTCAAAGAGCAAGAGATCTATGTAATCTATGGTTCTCCAGTTATTGCCGTTTTATGCATTGGAGATGCAATAAAATTTTCTAGGTGTTATTTCTAAACTAAGAATATATCAATAGTAACAAATATAAACTAAACAAGAATTGTAAAAAATAAAAAAAATAAAATATTTTTAAATTAGTATATTTTTCTGCTAAATTTAGCACTCGGTTTTGAAAAATTAGTAAAATCTTTTTCTGAAATCAGCAGCGAAAATTAGTAAAAAAATCCGTAATTTGTAATAAGAGAATAGCAAAAATGATTACTAAAAATAAAAATTGTACTAATAATCAGTATAAAAATAGTATAGTGCGATTGGAAACTGTTTACAAATTTTTTTACAAACTTTTTTATTTGAGTGTAGAGTGACTCTACTCTGCAGCACAGATTGAAATGTTAACTGTTCAAAATGCAGAGTAGAGTTACTTCAAAAATTTATGACACTTTTATTCTTACCTTATATTTTGTCGCAGACCATGTCTCCACCGCAATTTATTTTTGTTTTTAATTTTTTTACTAGGACTTTTATGCCGTTTCTTCAAAAAATTCTATTTTATTTTCCATATTTTTAAAAAATTGTTTTTAATTTGGTGACAATTGGAGATGGTAAGAAATTAGAGATGTGCTTTTTTAGGTATTTTTGTCATGTTAAATAGTTAACAGATCAATGTTAACTCTAGAGTGCAACAAATCCGTATTCCGGAGGCAAGCAACTTTGACTCTGGAGTGGAATAAAAAAAGAAGGCAAAATGCAAAAATGTATTAGCAAGAAAGAGAAAAAAACTAAATTTGCTACAGATTGGAGTACTCCATCATTGTAAACGTACCTTTATTCTACTTTTTTTTCATAGTTTTTCAGTTTTTTCCTTAAAACGTTTCGAGTTAAAATTTTCTTCGAAAAAATTTAGCTGATAAGAATTTTTTTATATTTTTTCGTTTTAAGATATAACTTCAAAAATACTGGTGGCTGATTTTCAGCATCAAGTGCTGAAAAAAAGGCAACTAGTCGATGGTCTATACTCCTATTATTATGAGCAGTAGTGCAGTATACAAATATATGGTATGCTTATTGCATTAAATTTTAATTATATCAAGTACTTAACAAGTTTTTACAGAGATTCACAATAAAACTGAACTTAAAAACCATTTGGGTTTTCAATAGAATTTTAGTTTATCTCCATCTAAAATTGAATGAAATTTGATATATTATATGCCATAAGCTATTCATAAAATTCTGCAAATATTTTTATAGAAAATGTTTTTATTTATTTTTTTTTTTAGAAAAATGTCATTCAAATATAATAAAAACAAACCCGAGGCTGGGGGCAAAAAATAAACATATATTAAGGGTTACTTAATTTTGCATAAAAATAATCAAATATTATTATTTAAAATATAATGTTTTACATCCCAGCAAATACCTTCTATTATCCGGTAATGACTTTGGTAAAAAGAAATAAAGGTAGGTAACCTCTTACTTTTCGATTACAAAAGCTATTATTTAGGGCATGTCCTTCGAGGTAACTCCTTACCCAGTAATATGTTATTCTAGACTCTAATCTATTACCTCTAGGTTACAAATAACCTTAAGCGTTTTTTTGTCTTAAATTTCCATTTTTTTTATATTGAGTATTAATTTAAAATTTACATATTTTTAGCAAAAAGTTTTGAAAAACATTTTTTTAATAAGTTTTGGTTAAGCATTTTGTAATGAAGGGGGTAAGCTCTTACTTTTCTATTGAAAGACCTATTAGTTTAACAAGGACATGTCCATCGATGTAACTCCTTACCTAGTAACACGTTATTCTCAGCTTAAAAGTAGTGAGTTTTCAAAAACATTTTCTTTAAAATTTAAATTTTTTTACCGAATATTAATTTCAAATTCACAAAATTTTAACAAAAAATTGAATCTCTAAAATATTATAAAAAAATTAATTATTTATACCAATAAAACATTCAAACATATGAATTTGTTATTACAAGAAATACAAGGGTAAGGTATAAGGGTCCATAGCAATGCACGGGTAAACGGTTTCATATATTATCAGGCAATATCCATAGTAATACCCACATATTACCAAGTTATTGCTGGGATAGAAAAAAACATCCAAACACAAGCAATAGATTACAAATCTAAATGGGTTGGTAGGAAAAATACTAAAGAAATATTTGTTTACTCAATCTAACTCTTGATATTGATTTAAAAATGAAAATGTTTACTCTAGTTACTATTCCATGGAGAATAAAGAAACAAAAGAACACATACACACAACAGTTTATATGGAAATGCATACTATTACCATAGAAAGAGTTTCAAACCTAAAGGAAATGTTTACCAGTTAGCTGATATCCATCCTTTGAAAGATATACATTTGGTTTAGCGGAACAAAAATACACTTTAGCTTACCGCCTGTGTTTCAATGTTGGATTTTCTCATCTGTGCTGAATAAAAACAAAGAAAACGAGTAAAAAGGTTAAAGTCGGGCATGCCGACTATACAATACCCTACACCAGTTTGGTGTATTGTTTGGATCCGAAATTCGAATGGGTTAAAATGGGGCTTATGTCAAAATTTTCTATAATGTGAGTCAGCGCACCAAATTTTATTAAAATATCTTAATATTTGCGACCTGCAGTTTGTAACCAAGCCAATTTTGGGGGGACCCTTATATGGGCACTAGTTCTAAACATGGACCGATGTTCAACAAAATCAATAGGCTTCGTCCTTGGGCCAACATAGGTCTATGTACCAAATTTCATCAAAATAGCTTAATATTTGCGACCTGCAGCGTATAAAAAATATAATTTTGGGGGGACCCTTATATGGGCACTAGTTCTAAACATGGACCCATGTTCACCAAAATCAATAGGCTTCGTCCTTGGGCCAACATAGGTCTATGTACCAAATTTCATCAAAATATCATAATATTTGCGACCTGCAGCGTATAAACAGTATAATTTTGGTAGGACCCTTATATGGGCACTAGGTCTAAACATAGACCGATGTTCACCAAAATCAATAGGCTGTGTTATTGGGCCAATATAGGTCCGTGTATCAAATTTCATCAAAATATCTTAATATTTGCGACCTGCAGCGTATAAACATTATAATTTTGGTAGGACCCTTATATGGGCACTAGGTCTAAACATGGACCGATGTTCAAAAAAATCAAACTTGTTCGTCCTTGCGCCAACATAGGTCTGCGTACCAAATTTCATCAAAATATCTTAATAGGTGCGACCTGTAGAGTGCGCACAAGATTGCATGGACAGACAGACAGACGGACGGACGGACAGACGGACAGACGGACATCGTTAAATCGAAATAAAAAAAAATTCTGAACCGATCGGTATACTATAAGGTGGGTCTACGACCAATATTTTTTGGTGTTACAAACATCAGCACAAACTTATAATACCCTGACCACATAGTGGTGTAGGGTATAATGACCACATAGTGGTGTAGGGTATAATGACCACATAGTGGTCATTATCAGCGTTTATAACTTACATACAAACAATTCATTTTTTATACCCTAGTAGTAGTGGTGTAGGGTATAATGACCACATAGTGGTGTAGGGTATAATGACCACATAGTGGTCATTATCAGCGTTTATAACTTACATACAAACAATTCTATTTTTTATACCCTACACCACTATGTGGTCAGGGTATTATAAGTTTGTGCTGATGTTTGTAACACCAAAAAATATTGGTCGTAGACCCACCTTATAGTATACCGATCGGTTCAGAATTTTTTTTTATTTCGATTTAACGATGTCCGCCTGTCCGTCCGTCCGTCTGTCTGTCTGTCCATGCAATCTTGTGCGCACTCTACAGGTCGCAACTATTAAGATATTTTGATGAAATTTGGTACGCAGACCTATGTTGGCCCAAGGACGAACAAGTTTGATTTTTTTGAACATCGGTCCATTTTTAGACCTAGTTCCCATATAAGGGTCCTACCAAAATTATACTGTTTATATGCTGCAGGTCGTAAATGTTAAGATATTTTGATGAAATTTGGTACGCGGACCTATATTGGCCCAATAACGCAGCCTATTGATTTTGGTGAATATCGGTCCATGTTTAGACCTAGTGCCCATATAAGGGTCCTACCAAAATTATACTGTTTATACGCTGCAGGTCGCAAATATTTAGATATTTTGATGAAATTTGGTACACAGCCCTATATTGGCCCAATAACGCAGCCTATTGATTTTGGTGAACATCGGTCCATGTTTAGACCTAGTGCCCATATAAGGGTCCCACCAAAATTATATTGTTTATACGCTGCAGGTCGGAAATATTAAGATATTTTGATGAAATTTGGTACATAGACCTATGTTGGCCCAAGGACGAAGCCTATTGATTTTGGTGAACATCGGTCCATGTTTAGAACTAGTGCCCATATAAGGGTCCCCCCAAAATTGGCTTGGTTACAAACTGCAGGTCGCAAATGTTAAGATATTTTAATGAAATTTGGTGCGCTGACTCACATTATAGAAAATTTTGGCACAAGCCCCATTTTAACCCATTCGAATTTGGGATCCAAACAATACACCAGACTGGTGTAGGGTATTGTATAGTCGGCATGCCCGACTTTAACCTTTTTACTCGTTTTTTTTTATGTAAATGTCTAAATTTTTAATGCGTTTATCGATTATTGAAAAAAAAAATAGTTTTTGAAGTCGTGGGGGGACTTTTTCTATCATTTGAGTACCATTTCACCATGCAAAAAAAATCATCATTTTTAGTCCCCCCTCTTAAGGGACAAAAATGGCTCTAGTTAGGGCTACGTTTTATGGATTAAAAAAAAATAACATTTTTGAAATCGTGAGACAATTTTCTTTAATTTGAGTACACTCAAAAAAATAAGTTAGTAGAAAAATTAGTAAAACGTCTTGTATATCAAGTGTACTAGTTTTCAGCAATTTTTTTGCTGAAATTCCGTTTTCAGCAAAAATTTTAGTTATATATTTTTAGCACTAAACTAATTTTGAACTAATGTTTTACTAATTTATTTTGCTACAAAAATTGTGCTGATAACAGCATTCACAGCGTGGACGACAACCAGATAGACAAGATGTAGATGTCGCAGCTTGTCTGGAAACGGAAATGACAAAAACAAAAAACAACTCTACACATATTCTATATTTAAATTTCAGCAAATAAATTAACTAAAGTAAAATTTCGCTACAAGTTTTTTGAGTTTTTTTCAGTCTACTAATATTCAGCAAAAAATTTAGTGATTTTAGCAAAGATTTTTTTCATTTGCAGTCGACTAAGTGTTAGCAAAACTTTTGCTGAAGATTACTATTTTTTTGGTAAAAATTAGCTCGCTGATTTTCAGCAAACCTTTTGCTGAAATTACCAACTTTTTTGCAAGCACGCTCCTGACTAAAAATTTGCTGACGCAGCAACATTTTTCGCTGACTTTACTGACTTTTTTTTTTGAGTGTACCCACACTTACATGTTAATATGTACCCCCGTTTTTGCCCCCCGAGCCCCTCCCAAAATTAATTTCGGTTTCTTTTTCTTTTTTAATTCCAGAGGGGGGCATATTTTCTTTTATACTTTTTTGACGAAACCCCATAAACTGCAGTTTAGCCAAAAGTACTACTGATTTTTCATTACATTCCAACCATTTTGGTTTTTATTTTCAAACATTGTTTAAACAATCCATAAAAAAAATAAAAATAATTGAAAAGTCTGTTAAACCAATCATCAATTTTTAACTGAGAAAACGTAAAAATCACGATTTTGTGGTTTCTTTTTTCATATTTAAAAGTTTTTGTTTTTGTTTGAATTTTCAAAACACTACACACACAACACACTCCTTCATATTCTTCTTGGCTATGTTTGTATGTATGAGTAAAGAATTTTTTGTAATTTGAATTGAAATACTTCTGTATATAAAGAAACTATTTTAACAATAAAGAAAGCCGAAAATATTTGAATTTTTTGTTTTAAAACAGAAAACAAATAAATTATTTAAATTATTTTTTTTTAAAATAGAACATTTGAATGAAAATATCAACTCCTACAGGAGGTACATATTTTTTGGGGGTTTGTTTTTTATTGACTGATAAAAAAAGTTAAACAATATATTTCAATGTATTTTAATTGATTCTTCAATTGAAAACAAACTTTACATATTACTTTTCAAATAAACCTCAATCGGTTATGGAAAATATATTGTGAGTGAAAAGTAACTGCAGTTCCTTTAAAGTTTGCTAAATATTATTAACATTTACAAAGTTTGTTAAAATTTACTAAATAACTCTGCATCGTTTGTTTTGTTTTACTGTAAAAATTATCTTTTAATATTAAATTTGTAATAAATAAATCCTGAAAATAATTTAACGTGATATGTTTTTGTTTTTAATTTAATCTATAAAATTCTTACTTTATTTATACATTTACTTAATTTAAAATATTATAACTATTTTTTATTATTCAATTCTGTTAACAATAACAAAATAAAATGTTGAACTCTGAAATTGACTAGCAAAACTATAATACTACAGTAAAAACGTACACAAGAAGATCCCTTTTAACAGTGCAATTTTATAAATATTTGACATACATTTTTTACTGCAAAAAAGTCGCTGTCTCTTTAAGAAGGTTTGCACTGTATATAGATTCTATATTTAAAAGAATAACGTGACAGATTAATTGACTCTCTCACTCATTCACTAGACATCGTCCAGCCAAAACCGCGTTAGGAAGTTTAAATATACGTCCTTCAGCGTACACATCCACCAAGCGAACAAGGAAGAAATCTCTTAAATAAAATCCGGCACAACCCTTTTGCGGTAAAAAAGTATTCCCTGATTTACTAAAAAGTTTAACTTTAGTAAATCATTTTTTAATGAAAAAGTTGTATAAAATATTAGAAATGACCTCTGCAAAACCTTTAAGCTAGAAATCTAAGGCAATTAATTGAAACATCCATTATAAAATGGTTAAACAAATTTGTTTAATAAACTCCCTACAATTTTACAAAGAGTTTATAAATTTAGCGGTTAATATATTCCGATATTCAAAACTACCGCTAACGAAGTATCGGGGCTTTGAAGCTAGTGCACAATATTTTTGTTAAGCGCTAATACTCATTTTTTACTTGCAACTGCATTTTATGTTGATGGGTTAAATTCGTTCGAAATTCATATGAATGCAATCTGATCCTTTTAATTAAATACCAATACAAGGGCATTATGGTCAATTAATTATGGAATGCAGTATTTACATACTGACAGTAACAGCAGCAGCTATAACATTGTCAACTGCAATAGCATGTGAATAAATTTTGTATTTAATTTTGTAATAAAAATAGTGGTTGCAGCAGAAGAAAAAAATTAAACGGTAAACAAATTTAAAATGAAAAACAACAATGCTATGTTGGAAAAGTATTTGAGTAATGAAGTTTTACACAGTCGCTTTGGCTACTTTTTAAATAGCCAACAAAAAAGAATTTTTATATAGAAAACAAAATTTGATTTTTCTTTTTTAACTTTAACTTTTTATTTTTAGAGAAATTTGTATATTAAAAATTACAATTTGCAACCATTTCAAACAAAAAATTGTTGGAAATCGAATTTTAATTTAGAATAAAAAGTGTTTGTATTTACAAGTTCCTTTGTTGGAGCCTGCTTCTTTTTTTCTGTGTATAACACTTGGTAGCTAAAAACATAAACGAATGATAAACTAGATAATGGTTGAGGAAAAATGCTAGCACAAACAAGGGGGGGGGGGGGGCGGCCTTAAATCGCAAGTTGACATAATAAGGTCTACCCTAGTATACATACATACATATATTAGTAGACAAGTACAAGCTTTCTAACACACTTATTGTGGTTTTTATATGGTCGTTATATTCCGGTTATTGTATGCTCCAAAATTTTGACTATTTTATCTATTTGAACATCGCTAGTAAAAACATTAAAAGTGAAAATTTCGAAAAACGCCGAAATAGGTGCCTATACTGAAAAAAATCAATAGGTAATATATACTAAACCTTTGGTACACTTTACGAAATATTTTTATTAGTTTCGCACCACGCAAATCTTTCGTGAAATAAACGAAACTTACAAAATTTTTGTGCATTTTACGAAATATTTTTTATATTTTGCAAAAGAATTTCGTTGTTTCGCACCACGAATATCTTTCGCAAAATATACGAAATTACGAAATTTTTGTGGGTATTTTACGAATTATTTTTTATATTTTATGAAAGAATTTCGTAGTTTAGCACCACGAAAATCATTCTTAAAATATACGAAATCTACGAATTTTTTGCCAGTAATTTGACATATTACGAAAAAAAATTAGTTTTTCAGATCAAAGTTTATCCTTTTTGTTTAAAGAATGTGTTTCTCAGGCATGTCACATGTTTTTTTTTGATTTCACAATTTCACTTTCGAAAACTTCTTCCTAAAATGCTCCAAAACAATCTTTCTAAGTTTCTACACTGATAATAATCCATGCATAAAATTACGAAAAAATGTTGAAATAACAAAAAATTTCGTAATATATACGAAAAATTGTTTATTTTACGAAAGTTTTTGTTGTTTTGAAATTAATTTCAAATTTTTATGCATGGATTATTATGTGTGTAAGGATAATTTTAATTGAGAAGAAAATACTTTTTCATTCCACTTTCAAAAACCGAAGTGGAATTTATATTTAGAGCAGTTCTAAGTGTTTTGTCGCCATTAGTGTTTTGTCGCCATTACTGCTTTTTTTATAATTTATGAATTTTTTCGGCATATTCGACTCAAATTCTCACTACAATATTTTATTTCGAATGAACATCGGAGTATTTTTACAATTTCTTTTCAAATTAAATAATTTTAAACAAAATTTTAATTTAACAGTAAAATCTATTCACAGTGATTTTAAAAGATTTAAACGACTCAAAGGATGTACAGATAATTTAAGTCGTTTCTTAAAATCGGTACTTACTTTGTCCATGGTTTTAACTAAAAAACTATTCAATTTAGGGGATACATACTAAGCACATGTATCCCCTAAAGTGCCTTCAACTATTTTCTGATTGATTTAATTTTTTTTAATAATAAATTTTTAATGTAAATGGGGGAAATGCTTTTAGTTGATCTTTTATTTAAGTAAATGCGAAAGGCACTGATGATGGCTTTGTAGCGAAAGCCGAAAATGCGCATTCTGCCTCGCTGGTCTTATCGAATTTTTTCAATAATTTTTATTCTTTGTAATTTACTTGTGAAAATTGTATCATCTTTCTTTGATTTGAAAATAATTTAAACAGAAAGTGATATTAATTTATGATCTTGAGTCAGACTAAAATAACATTCATTTAAATAAATTTTTAATTTCAATTTTTTATGAAAAATTAAAAAACTTAATTCTGATTGGCCATATTATTTTTTTTTTAATTTAAAATGGGATCTTTTATCAAACGTTAGCAGTTGGAATAAAAAATAATATTTTTTTTTTAACATTTTGCAACTTAGAAACGCAAAAAAACCTAAAGAAGCTAATGTAACATGTTACGAAGAAACTTTAAATATGCTCACTAACAAATTTCTTTTAAATGAAATTTTTAAAAACTTATAATTACCCAGTAGCAAATGGTAGAACTAGTTTTAAAAAGTACTAGTTTTTTGACTAGAAACTACAAAACTAGTTCTCAAAATAACCATTTTGAACCAGTTGTGTACTAGTTAAATACGATCTATGTAGGGACTGTAAAAAAAATTAAAATGCGAGATGTGAAATTCTCATTTCGTTTATAATTGTATTTAGAGTATATAAACACCCAAAATTTTTTTACTGTAAATTGCTTTTAGGTGCAAATCAACTGGTACAGTACTGCTACCGAAGAGTCACTCCGGAACTAGTTTGGTAAATTTCGCATAAGTATCAGTACAGCTACCTGTTTTTATTCTTAAAACAATTTTGAACCATTTGTGTACCTATTAGTTTTATTGAAACAATGCGAGACTATTTTGAAAGATTAAATTTAAATAGAAGTGTGGAAATTCTAGCTTTGTTTACATTTGTTGTTAGTAATATAGTCTGAAGTTGCGAATAAACACTAAAATTTTTTATTGTGATTAGAAATCATAAACATAAAATATTTTAAATTCGTTTGTTAAATGGACCTACTTATTTCAGTAAGGAAACTATCGGTCTAATCAGGCTTGCCAGATACTTTTTTTTGTTGTCCCCAAACAAATCTTAAGATATCCCCAAAAAATCCCAAACTAGAAAAAATTTTGAAAAAGCTTATTTAATTTGTTTAAAATGAATATTATCCGCATAAAAACTACAATTAAATATAAAAAATAGCACTAAAAATAACTGTTTTTAAAAATTCTTGGATTGCTTTTGTATAAATGTCTAGAAAAATGTTCAGAATTTTGGACTTTTACGAAGAAAAACTTAAATTTTTATTATCTTATTTAAACAAACCATCGAACCCTAAACGTATTGTATTTTGAAATTTTCAAGGATTTAAGGCATTTTTAAAGAATTTTTAGATTTGAATTTTTGAAGTTTGTCTGTTTAATAAAACAGACTTTTATCCACAATTGATATGATTTTTTTATAAACAGTATTTTAGATTCTGGGACATTAATCATATAAAACTCTCAGGCAAAAAGGATTTATTTGTGTTAAAAAGCTTTAAATTAATACAGAAAATCCATAAAAGGGTAACTTTGTTACTTTCTTTGAAATGATGCGAACAAACTTGTCTGATGTTTTCTGAAAACTATACAAAGTTAATATAATCTTAATCCCTTTTTTTCGTCCTTTAATTGTAATTTTCAAACTAGTTCTACAACTAGTACCAAAGTGGGAGTTTGGCGACAATTGTCCCCATCCCTATGACATCTCCATGTTAAATTCTACAGTTGTTTGTATGGAGAGGCGGTAGAACTCGTACTAGTTGCCTGGTTCAAATAAACTAGTACATAACTGGTTCTGAACTAGTATTTTTAGCTACTGGGTAATTACTTTTATCTATTATATTTGGTATGATTTTGCAAAAATACGATTTATTTCTGCAGAAGTAATTTACGTTTTCAAACTTTGACACAAAATTGAAGTTTGCGACATGCCTTTTGTAAATTTACGTAAAAAATTCTTATTATCAGGCATGTACTCGTAACAGTTTTTTCAGAAATGATTTGATTTCGCAATTTCACTGCCGTAAACTTTTTCCTACAATACTCCAAAACTATTTTTTTCCTTCTCAATTTATAGTTTATGCTGCTAAAGATAGTTTTGTGTTGAAAAGAAAACGGAAAATATGGCATTATATAATATGGCATTCGGATTATGTACTAAATGGGTATATGTACTAAATAGGTATATATTCCCAGTGTAAAAAATCATTACCAGATATGTGGTTATGTATCTACATACTTGGTAATGGTAACTAGTTACTTTTGTTATTACATTTCTTATTACCTTTATATGGCGATGTCGCGAAAAATAATGAGTTGTCGTTACACACCAGCATACGAAAAATCAAAAAATATATCGTTACCTATGTGCTTACCAGTACTGACAAAAATAATGAGTCTAAAAATAGATTTTCAAAAAAATAAATTATATAAAAAAATATTTTTTATTGTATTTTTTTTTAAATAAAATTTGCTGGTGCGGGAATCGAACCTGGGTCTACAGATTGCCAGTCAACAGCTCTACCATCTGAGCTATATCGACATGTAATATTTAATAGATAAAAACATAATTGAGCTGCTGCACACAAGTAAGCTTACTCGCCAATATACAAAAAATCAAAAAATATGTGGTTACATATATCCTTACCAGTGTTTAAAAAATATTGAGTCTAAAAATAGATTTCAAAAAATTTTCAAAAAAATCTAAAAAATTATTTTCTATTTGAAATAATGATAAAAATAAGTCATTATCAGTAACTCATTGTTATATGTTTTAAAATAATGCAGAAGGTAAGTGGGTGCCATTACTGGTACTCCAAAAAACAATGATATGTCATTACCGTTTCTACACTGGGTTATAACGTTATATATATCCTATTGGATTACCCGAATCTAATTATAAATGCAATACTCAATTACATATTGGTCGATATATAAGAAGATGTAACCAAATATGACATCATATTAGAATTTTTGGGGGAAAAACATACAAAAACATATGGCGTGCAAAAGCATATAAGGGTATATAAAATTATATATTATAACAATATACACAAATATTTTTACTCGGGATAATTTTAATTTTTAAAATAAAAAATATCATAAAAACTGACAAAAGAAATTACGAAATATTTTCTTTAATTTCGTAAATATACTCAATTCTTGCCTAAACTGAATTTCGTAGAATATAAGAAAGATTCGTTTATATTACAAAAAAAATACTACGAATTTTTTTGTTGAAAAATTGTGCATGGATTATTTTTAGTGTACTTATTTTTGATACACTATTAGAATACACATCTTTCATTAAGATCTGAAGTTTCATGCAGTAAAGGATTAAGGTATCCTCAAATATTTCAGATTTTTAGGTAATATTTGAAAAAATTATTCTATCATAAAAAAATGCCTCAGGACTACCAGCATGTGTCTTCAGAATATGGTATCTCCATATATGGTATTTCTATTATCTCTTTCGAATAACAATACTGTCAATAAAGGATCTTTTGTACATCCTTGTATGACAAAATATATTACAAAAAAAAAAAACACATATAAAACGTCTGCTGTATTATAAGATTTTAGACAGTGTCAACTGCCGGAAGAGCTGTAAGTAATACAAAATTTTAGTTACATATTTAGAGCCACTAACAAAAGCATGTCCTTTACTGCTTATACTAATATATAAATTTCACTTACTGACTATGGATGTAACACTTAAGGATGTGTTAAATTTCTATTAGAAAATGCTTTCCTTTTTTTCATTTTTGTAGTTAGAAAGAAAACAGGACACTTGGTGTTGTTGTTAAACAAAGAATAGTAGAGAAAATAAAGTTATAAAGCAAGTGACAACAACTGCAACAACATTACAAACATCATCATTCTCATCAGAAACAAGAGATACATGAAACATATGTGTTCCCAATACAAAGAAAACTGAAAAGCAAAAACGACAACTTCAACAAGAAAGAGTAAAATTTCAATTTCCTTACATTATTGCAATAGTGCAAACTTTGCAATATTGTCAACATTATGTACAAACACGACAAAAAAAAAAAAGAAGAAAATTATAAAATTCAATTTTCTTTTTCTTTTTAATAAAAAGAAATTATTAAAAATAATATTTTAAAGTAACAGTAAAGGGAAATTATAAAATAAGATTGATATTGTTGAAACTTTTTATACTTATTGATAAAGTATTCCTTACCATAACAGAGAGCATATGGAAGGAAAAATTTATTAAACTTGATACTAAAGAGTTTAAGTGTTGAAAAGTATTTAAGTGAATAATAGGGTGATTCGTTTTGCTACTTATCTATCTAAAGAGATGTTAATTATGAACACCGTTATTACAGATTTAAATTTTTAAATCCATTAAACTCTTCTGCTAGGTATTTTGCCTTAAAATTTCAGACTCTTGTTAATTATTACAAAGAAATCATGACTATAAAATTATTTAGCAATAAATGTTTGTTCGGTAGGGTTCATACATTACTAGCCGGATAAAAAATACTGAATTTTAAGGATGACGCTGAACTGTCTTAATCCTAAGCAAAAAAAACTGGATTTCGCCATAATTCTCAAAATTCTTTTTTACAATTTTTTTTAACATTTTATTAAACAAAACATAAAAACATTGTTAATATCTCTGCTTGATTTTATCAAATACACCTTATAGAATGAACACGAAAAGATTTATGAATATTCTTATTATTGGTTTAAAATTAGAGTTTGCTGTTCGGTTTTAATCGAAACCGAAACCGCGGTTTTCCAAGCCTCAAAACCGAAACCGAAAACCGACGAAAATAAGTCGGTTTTTAACAAATACTTTAACCAATTAAAATAATTTTAATATTATTGAATCTTGAATTTCGAAAAGGCTCAGCTCATATTTTACAAAATTTTGTATTTAATTGTAATGAACATTTTTTCCATTAAAAATTGCTTTAAAGAATTTTTTGTTTTTGTTATTACGGATAACATAAAATGAGGGTTATAATTTTTAGAAAAAAAAAAATTGCACCAAAAAGTCACATATTCAGTTCGGATTTTCGCCGCGTATTTTTCAAAAAGCCTTATTTCGTATTCCGCGAAATTTATAAAATTTAACTTTATATTGTTTAAACAAAGTGCTAAAATTTAAATTCTTTAAAATACAGCTTTACTTGCCGAAAAAAAATTAATTTATAACGAGTTTCCGCGTTTATTTCTTCTTCCGAAAAGGTTTCGAAATCGCGTTATTGCCTTTACATATTCGAGTGAGAAATTCAATCGAGTTTTAAAAGATATCTTGGACGTATTAAACTATTTAATTCTTATGAATATTTAATTATCAGATATTTGGTTAGAATATTGTTCTATTTAATTATTTTAAAAAAATTTATTATATAACAAAAAAACCGAAAAATAACCGAAACCGCGGTTTTTATAATTTTGAAAAACCGAAACCGCGGTTTCCAAATTTTTCGGTTTTTAGCAATCTCTATTTAAAATAATTATTCATAAATACATTTTTGAAACGAGTAAAAAGGTTAAAGTCGGGCATGCCGACTATACAATACCCTACACCAGTTTGGTGTATTGTTTGGATCCGAAATTCGAATGGGTTAAAATGGGGCTTATGTCAAAATTTTCTATAATGTGAGTCAGCGCACCAAATTTCATTAAAATATCTTAATATTTGCGACCTGCAGTTTGTAACCAAGCCAATTTTGGGGGGACCCTTATATGGGCACTAGTTCTAAACATGGACCGATGTTTACCAAAATCAATAGGCTGCGTTATTGGCCCAATGTAGGTCTGTGTACCAAATTTCATCAAAATATCTTAATATTTACGACCTGCAGCGTATAAAAAGTATAATTTTGATAGGACCCTTATATGGGCACTAGGTCTAAACATGGACCGATGTTCACCAAAATCAATAGGCTGCATTATTGGGCCAATATAGGTCTGTGTACCAAACTTCATCAAAATATCTTAATATTTACGACCTGCAGCATATAAACAGTATAATTTTGGTAGGACCCTTATATGGGCACTAGGTCTAAACATGGACCGATGTGCAAAAAAATCAAACTTGTTCGTCCTTGGGCCAACATAGGTCTGCGTACCAAATTTCATCAAAATATCTTAATAGGTGCGACCTGTAGAGTGCGCACAAGATTGCATGGACAGACAGACAGACGGACGGACGGACGGACGGACAGACGGACGGACGGACGGACAGACGGACATCGTTAAATCGAAATAAAAAAAAATTCTGAACCGATCGGTATACTATAAGGTGGGTCTACGACCAATATTTTTTGGTGTTCCAAACATCAGCACAAACTTATAATACCCTGACCACATAGTGGTGTAGGGTATAAAAACTAACCAATATTACATCGCGTATTATTCTAAAATTATTATTTTAAAATGAACACAATATTCAGAAATCTAAAAAACATGCTTAAGTTCGCTAAAAACTATTTATAATGATCTGAAAGCGAGATTGAAATCTAACTTTTATAAAAAGTCCTTACTTTGGTCGAAGATACACAGTGTTCCATCAGAATTACTTAAACGACATCGTCTTAGCTTGAAAACTAATGGGCGGATGTTTATAAAATTTGAAGGAAAGAATATACTTAGGGTCATATGCATAATCACTTTTAAAAATTAAAAGTGACTTATAAAACAAAATTTTCCTACAAAATTCATTGTATAAACGTGTTATAAAGTTTTCAAATGATTATTACACTTTAGTATTTATAGCAAATCATTTTAGTTTGAACAATATATACTGAAGTTAGTTACATTGCATTGAATAAGTTACATTGCATTCAAGGCCTTACTTGGGTGAGATGGCTAAGCTGTATATTTAGGTTTGTAATGTGGGGACATGTTTTCGAATCCCACGTCCGACTTTGTTGAAAAAAATTATTATATAGAGACAATTTGACAATAAACAATTTAATGGAAACTCACTGACGACGCCTGTCCATATAAAAAGGTAGAAACTACATCTAGTCTGATTAAAAATTAAGGTTTTTAATTTTTAGAGCAAAAGGTTTATTCTTCTTCCTAACCCAAACCTACTAAAGTTAAGTTCCGTTGTCGCTCAATTTCGGATTTTCCGAAAAACAAAAAATGGGTTTTTCAATTAAAGCTCTACAAAAGTTTTTTTAAATAAAACAAAAACGGTTTTGGATATCAATGAAATTCTTTATTCCTGTGAAATGAAATAAATCGGCCGATACTGCTGCAATTTCACGTTCGATATTCGTTCGAAGTTCACCAATCGTCGCTGGCTTGTTGGCATAGACCATATATTTGACGTAGCCCCACAGGAAATATTCTAACAGCGTCAAATCGCACGATCGAGGCGGCCAATCGATTGGACCATTTCGTGAGATAACACGTTCTCCAAAATTGGTTTGCAATAAATTGATTGTGACATTCGCTGTGTGGCTTGTGGCACCGTCCTGTTGGAACCACATGTCCTCCTAGTCCATATCATCCAATTGGGACCAAAAATATTCGGTTATTGAACGGTAGCGATTCCCATTCACAGTGATGTGCCGGTCTTGACCATCACGGAAGAAGTACGGCCCAATGACGCCGCCGGCCCATAAACCGCACCAAACCGTAATTTTTTCGGGATGTAATGATGACTCGTGGAGTACGTGTGGATTGCTGTCTGACCAATAAAGCATATTTTGTTTATTGACGAAGCCATTCAGCCAGAAATGAGCCTCATCGCTGAAGATGATTTTTCGATGAAAATCCGAATCATTTTCAAGTTGTTGCTCAGCCCAATTCACGAACATACGACACTTCTGGTGGTCAAGCGGCTTCAGTTCTTGCGTCAATTTGATCTTGTAAGGATGTAGGCCAAGGTCTTTTCGCAAAATTCGCCACAACGACGTCACAGAGATGCCCAACGCTTGAGAACGAAAGGTGAGAGACACATTTGGGCTTTCTTCAACAGAAGCCTCAGCGGCAGCAATATTCTCGACACTACGGGCACTTCTTTGTTTCACTGGCACGGAAACATTTTGTACTGTGCCTGTGGATTCAAATTTTTCCACTAGACGTTCAATTGTTGATCTGCTAGGACGATTATTACGACCATAAATTGAACGTAGCGCTCTTAACGTTGAGGCCACTGACTCCGAATTTCGGCAGTAAATTTTAATAATTTCGACTCGTTGTTGGCTCGTATATCTTTCCATCATGAAATGGCAAACCTTACTGAAGAGAAATGTCAAAAGAGCGGCAAGAAATATGGCGTCGTTTGCTGTCCCTGTCTTTATACTTTTGTAGCGTCCCTGTTGAAAAACCCTTTATAACTTAAAAATGCTGAATATTTGGCAAATTTTGGGCGTTTGTTGGGAAATGTTGGTACAATATAAATTTTTTTCAAAGTATTGGCCATCGTTAGCTATGACAATTTTCCATCTTTCTGGCAACATATGGATTTCGCGCGAAAAGAGCTGCTAATTTTTTAGGCCAAGAACGAATCAAGCCTATTTTGGATACCCTGCTGTGAAGATAAACGTATTCCAGTGATAGTATTCTGTATCGATCGAAGCAAATGGTAGTCAGTTGGGGTGGCCAGAGGTGGCAAGACTTTTTTCGCTGCGTGCCAGAAACGGACAAATTTTTTTAGTAAAAATTTCTCGCGTGCCACCTCAATTTTAGTTGTCTTTTAAGTATTTTTTTTAAAATTTTTAAAATTTGGAAAATTTCTCTTGAAAATATCATTGCAGATGTACATATATATCAGCCCTACGGATACCCCATGAAATAACCCCAAAGGGAAAAATTAAATAACATTCAAGAAATAACGTAAAAATGTTTGACGGTAATTTAATTTTTGGGGGTTTATTTAATCATTAAATATTAAGATTATTTCATTATGAAAAAATTCGCAATGAAATAAAATTAAAACAGTTTGAACATTATTGACTTTTCATTTTTTTTTTTTGGGTTATTACATTTTTGGTGGTTATTTCATTTTGTTAAAAAGGTTTAATTATTGGGCGCCATCAATTATTTAAGTACGTAAGCAACTGGTTTCGGGCTTCGGGCAAAAATTTGATTTTGTTAAAATAAATCGCGTGGTTGTTATCATCATAATAATGAATAAAAAGCGCATATTATGGATTTGAACAGAGAAATTTCTATTTCGGATGAAATGGCTCTTCGAAACACGATCAAAACCCAATTTTGAATTCCAACAAGGAGGTTATTTCATTATGAAACTTGTTTTCAGCATTTATTTCATTGAGGGTCATCTCGTAGGACATATTTTCACTTAAACAAATTTTTTATTTTTTAGATCCAATTTTATTACAAGTTGTTTTCCATTTTTGTGCAATTTTCTAGTACTTTTTATTTCTCCGATTATGAGGCATTTTCTCATTGAAACATTTAAACTTCGTTCAATTTAGAATTTTAGTAATTTTCCCAGAATTTTCTGATAATCGAATTTGCGAGTTCTTTATTAACCATATTTCTTTAAACAAAATATGATGGCGATACCGATTTTTATTGATTTTAAAAGACGATTTACAAGTTATATGAAAAATTTCACCATTATGGAGTTAAATCACACATTTTTATAACGAAATTTAACAATTAACTGAATTTTTTGCTGGTCTTCTAATAGTTTAAATTTTTCGAAAATATCCAACAAAACGTCGCGTGCCACCTAAAATCCACTCGCATGCCACTACTGACACGCGTATCATAGTTTTGCCAGCCCTGGTCTAGACTATAAGACGCGTGAGGCAAAACTTCCCAACCACTATTTTCTAAATAGTTTATAACCTTCATGCTTCATGTCTGGTCGCATATTCCCGGCGTTTTTCGGCTAATGCTCGTTTCTAATGAATTAGTTGTGTTCGGTACATGTCCCCGATTTCAGCAGCTCTGGACCCAAAAGAGCAATAGCTTCGCACCATGGATATTCGGCTTTGGCGTTGATTTGGCTGGTTGGCCGGGCTTCAGATAAAATTTCTTGTGTTTCGGTTTGTTGTGGGTCGATTTTTCATCGCCAGTAATGATTCGATGCAAGCATTACTTCTTTTTATGGTGTTCGAGCAGTATTTCTGACATGCAAAATCGTCTTTCAATATCTCTCGGCTTCAAAGGGTGTGGTACCCAAATTCATTGCTTTTGAAAACGTCTTGAGTGACTCCCAATAATTTTGCAAGTTTTTCTTGAGTTTGGCAACAATCTTCATCGAGTAATGCTTCCAATTCTACTGAGAGAATTATCATCACTTCAGTAATAAATTTATTCATAGTTTGAATGAAAAATGTCACTGGAACTCGTCCATTGAAACATAGAATCTATGAAACAGGTTTCATTAAAGTCAATGTTTATGAAAAGTTCATAAAACTAATGAAGCTCTTCATAAAATGAATAGGCCACTCCTCTAATGAATAAATCATTTAGCCAATGAAGAGCTTCATAAAATCTATGAAGCAATTTCTTTTATTATTATTTATTGTAGTTGGTTTTTGTCGTTGCTAAGCTGGAGTGGATAAATAAAAAGTAATTACCAAATGCAAAAAGCATAATAAAATTGTAGCATATTTTACGGATGTACAAAATATATCTAAAAAGTTTCATAAAATTTTATAATAAGCTTAATTCAACTAATAAAATTCCTTATTAATGTTTCGAAAAAATTAATATGATTTATGAAAAAAATTTCATAGTCCAAAATTAATAATAAGAAATTAATTAAAAAAAATAAAAATTATTTATAAAAGATAATTCTTACAGTATGGAAATGAATGTACATCACTAAAACTCGGCGTTATGGTTACATAAAACTATATTGTATTCGAGGATTAAATGCTTAATATAAAATTCTAATTGTATGAAAATTTTTAAAAATTAATGAAATGACGATATTTTATAAAAAATTAAAAAAAGTAAATACTATTGAACAATATTATTTATATAAAGAACATTTTCATTAAATTTATAAAGATCTAATTTATAATATTCAATGAATTTTTTTTAACGAAATTATGAAATTTTATGAAAGAAAAGTTATGAAAAATTTCATAATATTAATTAAATATTATATACATAATGAAATTCTTGATTAATTATACGAAAAAAATTCTATGAAATTATATCATTAATATCATGAAGGATAATTCTTTCAGTGCATCTTAAAACTTTTCCGGCTGACCTGGGCGGTCTTTGTCTTCCTTGTGAAAATCACCTCTTCTGTATCGCACAACTCATCTCTCGCACATTGAAATCGATGGAACATATTCAGGATAAGCTTCGGTGAGCAATCGATGTCCGTCAGCTGCATTTTTTTATTTTTTTTTTCAAATTGAAGAAGTAAAGCAAAACTTCTCGAAAGTGATGCTTTGTTGGCAGAAAAATTCGACATTTTCGAAGCACAAAAAAAAACTTTGTTGTCTACACTATTTCGTTCACTGACTAAATGAGAATAAATGACAAAATGCCCTATAAGTTATTAAAGACACAAACCATGTGTAAAAGATACTCCATCTGTTGACAATCCCGAATTTTTAAGTAATACACCATATCAGCATAAAAAATTAAATTTTTTGGCTGCAATTATAAATTGGTAACAGGAGTAATTTAGCCTTTAACATACTAATATTTAGGCATTATTTTTCAAAATTCACTCTTAACCTATTTTGGCCATATCCCCTAAGGTAGGAAACGAATAAATTTTTTCTGGAAGAACTTATAGTTTATTTTTATATACTTACCTCGAATAGGGGAACTTACGTAGTCAACGATAGATAAAGGAATTTCCTACATTTCTTCATGATGGAAAACTCAGGTTTTATGTCATGTTAAAATTATTTGCAAACAACTATAAATAAATGAATTTATTAGTCTCCTTTTAAGCAAGAGATTTTTTTATATTGGGGTCCATTAAATTAAATCGCTCTACGCTATGTTCTATGGCAGTATTTTACTTTAAATCATTTATATAATGTGGCTTTTGCAAAAGATGGGAGCACCAAGAAGAAGCAGACATAATTTTTTCCAAAATATTTCTGCGATTATATTGGAAGAATTTCAGTAAATATAACTTTATTACCATTAAGTTTTTTCCCAAATCACCCTTATGGGTGCGCCATTGGGAAAAATATGTGTGGGCCACCCAATTTTTCTCAAATCATATATTTTCGCAGTGGAAGTCTGCATATTAAATTTGGAGACTCTTGCCTTAGCTTGTTGGGAAATATTTAGAAAAAAAATATATGGAAAAAAATGGATCTACAATGTTTATTGGGATCCACAACTTTTTCTCGTTAAAGTGGTAAAACGAATCACTCTAGTGAGTAGCCATGTCCATAACAAAATGAACTATATATGATATGTTCAATATGTTGCTTCATGTTTTTTTGTTCATTTTGTCACATATAATACCTGTCAAATAAAATTCCCTTTTTTATATAAACTCCATTCTTTATTTCCTGCATTTATTTTCAATTCATCTTTTTATGTTTTGGTTTTTTTATATTAACATTGCTAATAGGATTATGATTTTGGTATTCAATTATTGTTAATCATATAAAGGGAGAAACAGAAATAAATTCAATCATTTTTACACTTAAAATATATACATTTGTTTGAAAATTTTTTAATGCAACTTCCGTTAAAATATATGCGCTTCCGTTTATGTTTCCTTCACATCAATAAAAAATCATGAGTTGCCGTTTTTATAAAAGTAAGTACCCTACAAATAGTAACTTTTTATATAAGACGAAAAGCAGGGATAATACAAATTTAAAGGTGGGCATTGGAACGGTTACAGTCCATTTATTAAATATAAATTCGATCATAACGTTTAAAATCACATTTTCGCAGTTTTGACCGTTTTTTTTTAATTATAGCTATACCTAGGTTGTAAAATAGTATTTGTTATATTTTAAAGTAATTAACCATAAAAAGTGTTTAATTTCCCTACGGGGAAAGGGACCGGTCCCAGATGACACGCAGGATAAGTCCCAAGGGGGCGGAGACCGGTCGTTGATCGGTCTTTTTGTTTGAAAGAGACATATCACTTTAACATGGCGTTGTCATTGGAAATGACCAATTGCCACAGTTTAGACACCTTGTGACAGTAAGATGGTGTGTCTAAAAATAGCTTTTCAAATAAACTAATAAAAAATTAAGAATGAAAAATAGTCTACCACGCGCCGGAGTAGGGCTCGATAACACAACCTCCTGCTTGTAAGGCAAACGCTCTACCGTCTGAGCTAATGTTGCTTATGCGCGATGGCTGGCTGATGGTAAAGTTATATATTTTTCATTTCTATTCAAATAAAAAAGAAAAAGAGAAAACAAACACTACAAGCAAATAATAAAAATGGAAAAGAAAAAACAGAAAAGAAAACAACACTAACACACACACAAATATAGTGGAAGTGCCTTCAGTATGCCCCCGATTGTCCGGTCACGGGATAGATCCTTTAATGGCAGTTGACTCGTTTTTTGCGTTGGCCATAATTAAATTAAAAAAATCAATTAAAAATTAGAAAAACACCTCAAAAAATCTGATAATATAAATAAAAATTTTAAAAATTGCCCTTAAGTTAAAAAGAAAATTAAATGAAATACCAATTGTTAAAACTAAAACAGCTTTAACATTAAAAAACCTTGAAAATACAAAACTTAAAATTTTTTAGCAAAAAATTATTAAAATTTAAAATAAGAGCTAAAATAAGCCAATAGTAAAAAAATAAAGTTCAAAATAAATAAAAAAATATTTTAAAAAATATGCCGCGAATTTTGTTTTTTATTTCGGTATCGGTCAAGTTTTTTAAAAGCAACAGTGAAAGTAACGAGTCAGAAAATACTTAAAAAATTAATTCATTCGCTTTGGTTCATATTTGTACTAATTTAGTAATAAGCCTTTGGTTGACCGGTCACGAGATAGGTCCTTGGAGGGCAATTGACTCCTCATTCCCAGTAGGGTTATGACTAAACACTTGTGAACAATTTGCTCACAAATAACTATTTCATTTTATATAATTAGTTCATCATAATTTTGTTGACTTACTGCATATTTTTATAAAAAGAATCAGACAAATTCTTTAAAATATTTTTGTGAAAAACACAAACTTAAAAACGTTTATTTTTATTTTTTTTTAGCAGCCTTTGTTGTGCATAGAAATCTTAACGAATTTGTGCAAAAATTTTAAAACATCGTTTTTAAATTAGTGGTTTTCACACAAATTTTTTAACGAATTCGTCTGATTCTTTTTACAAAAACACCCAGTTAATCGAAATTGGTTTTTACTAACAAGGGAAGCTGCCCAATCTCGTATTTAAATGTTAAAAATGGGGTCAAAAATTACCCAATTTTTCGTTTTTTCTATTTATTTCATATTGGTTGCAAAATAACTATAGGAAAATTTAAAATCATTTAAATATATTAATTAGGGAATTATTTCTTTTAAAGCTCTGATTTTAAATCATTCAATCAATATTTGCTTAAATCGACTTTTCGTCGATTTCATTTAGTTTTTTTAATATTTTGAATAGAGGCCACTTCCCGAAATTTGAACCGTTTCCCAAAATATGATACAAATCATATTAGAAGGTGTAGGGTATTACATAATCGGCGCGTACGACTATATTTTTCTTATTTGTTTTTATTTTATTTTCTCACATGCTGTTTTTTTAAGTTTTCCCAGTTCAATGGAGCATTCTGGTGTTTATATTAAAATTAAGTGCGTGTTATTTTATGTATGAGGAGTGAAAACAATAACATTGACAACAACAGAGAAAAGCTGTACGTATTTTTATGCATCTGTAGGTTTTATATGTATTTATTCGACCGTTATTAATGGTGACACTTACCGTCATATGATTTTCTTGTTTTTATGTATGTACGTGTATATTTTAAGTGGCCAATATTTGTCACTTTACTGTGTTATATCGCGAAGTAAATGAAAAGATTCATATGACAACATAGCAAACCCTATTCACCAAAAAGTTGTAAGCACCGCAATTTAATTTTTGTTTTTTTTTTGTTGAAAATCCATATATTCCGATAATTTATACCACCTCGATGCGTAATGATTACAGGGTGGGGGGAGGGGGGAAACAAATCAAAATTTGGAGGATACTTATAGACCTCTACAGACGTTTGAGATTTCACGGAGATTGGATCGCTACAACAAGATTATTTTCTCCGCTATTACATTTCAAAATTTGATTAAGATCGGGTAAACTACAAAAAAAGCAAAACAAAATTTAAAACCCTTCTCCTGAAAAATTTGGTTTTTGTCGCTTCCGCATCTTTTAACGGTTATGGCTTTATATACACATATTGTCAGTTTTGAAATTTTACCGCAAAGTTGTAAAATTTTTATTAAAATAAATGTAAATTTGTTTATTTATATATGAGCAATAACGGATAAATATGGATGGATGTGTGTGAGTGAATGTGCGATTGTCTGGATTTATTTAAATGTTCGTGTGTGTGCAATAGTGCGTAACTGTTGTCTGTACATTCATTAACTTATGAATATTAATTAGTTGTACACTCTAATTAATTTTTGTTAAAATTTAATCAACTTATATATTCACACACACATCGTGTGTAATTTGATTATACATCTGTTTAGTTACACTGACAATGCAAAAAAAAAAATACACAAATTATGTGTAATTTTACCATTTTTGTGCTTAATTTTTAAGGTCATCAAAGTGACCCATAAATAAATAATTTGCACCACGTATAATTTTTTTAATGGGCTGTAACCCGTGAGTAGTAGTCTATCCAGTTTTGTGAAAACAAAGCAAAAATTAAATATTACACAGTGATATTAAAAAGAATGAAGTAGAAATACCTGGAGAAAGTGATACTATTTTTCTTGTAGGTATTGTCGAATAAAATAAGAATGTGTATTTGGCCAGCAAACATATTTTATTTTTTAATTTTTTCACTATTTTTCAACTTTGGCCGTGTTTTTACACATTATTTTATATAGAAACCATACTACGCGTGAATTTATAAAAAAAAAACAAGTTTATCAATGAGTAAAACGCAACTTTGTTTTTAAAAATCCGTTAGTAATTAAATGAGTTATTGGAACTTTTTCCTACAGAAAATGGATCAGGTTCTGAGAACTTTCTTCCATGGAAATGTTATTAGATTCTGACAACTTTTACAAAAAGCAAAATTCTCAGATTTTTAAAACTTCTTGCTTTAGAGCAAATGTCGGAATCGGAGAATATATACCTCCAAAAAAAATACTAGTTTCTAAGATCTTTTTTCTAATAAAAAAAAAACTCGGTTACTAGAACGTTTTCCCTAAAAAAAAGTCTGAACGGATAAGAAAAGTGTACAAGAAAAGTATCTCAGATTCTGATAAATTTCCTTTAAAAAAAGTTTTAGAATTTTATGTTTTTTCTGAAGAAAAAAGTTCTCAAATTTAGAGTTTTTGTTTCCATAGGGAAACATTTAAGAATCTGAGCTTTTTTGGAAATATGTTCTCCGTGCTTGTTGAACAAATTCCTTAATATGTGGGTATTTTTGCTGTAAACAAATTTTGAAAATCTGATATTTTTCTATAAGAAAAATATCTCTGAATCTGTAACTTTTTTCTGCAGAATAAAAAAAAAATAAGCGTTTTCTAAAAAAATCATTAAAAATAGAAGACATGTTTGTCCCATAAAAATCAGCATTTGTATATTCAACTAAGATTCCATATTTTAGTAAACTGTATTTTTTTGAAAATCGTAGGGGGAGAAAATTTTGAAAAATGCATTAGAAAACTGCATTTGCATTACGTATGCACTTTTTTAACAATTATTTTATTTAGAAACATCCAGTTATAAAGTAGACAAGAGCATCTTCAAAATATCGTTTAAATTAATAACATGCGATATACAGTTAAAAAGTTATGGCACTTCAAAATGAACCACTTTTAGAATTTTTTTGAAATTTATGAAAATTAAAAACACGCATAAAATCGCGATGTACAAAAAATAAACAAAATCAGAAGACCCATGTTCAGATTTTTTGCGTTTTCTCATGGAATGAATGCTATGAACAATTTATTTTGAAAGTGGTATGAGTACATTTTCAAAAAAACTGAGTTAAGCATGGAATTAGGTAGAACACGAGGGGATCTTTTCATATAAAAAAACGAGTAAAAAGGTTAAAGTCGGCCAGGCCGACTATATATACCCTACACCAGTCTGGTTAAAAGCCAACTAATGTTTGGATCCGAAATTCGAATGGGTTAAAATGAGGCTTGTGTCAAAATTTTCTATAATGTGAGTCAGCGCACCAAATTTCATTAAAATATCTTAATATTTGCGACCTGCAGTTTGTAACCAAGCCAATTTTGGGGGGACCCTTATATGGGCACTAGTTCTAAACATGGACCGATGTTCACCAAAATCAATAGGCTTCGTCCTTGGGCCAACATAGGTCTATGTACCAAATTTCATCAAAATATCTTAATATTTGCGACCTGCAGCGTATAACAGTATAATTTTGGTAGGACCCTTATATGGGCACGAGGTCTAAACATGGACCGATGTTCACCAAAATCAACAAGCTGCGTTATTGGGCAAATATAGGTCTGTGTACCAAATTTCATCAAAATATCTTAATATTTACGACCTGCAGCGTATAAACAGTATAATTTTGGTAGGACCCTTATATGGGCACTAGGTCTAAACATGGACCGATGTTCACCAAAATCAAACTTGTTCGTCCTTGGGCCAACATAGGTCTGCGTACCAAATTTCATCAAAATATCTTAATATTTGCGAGCTGTAGAGTGCGCACAAAATTGCATGGACAGACAGACAGACGGACGGACGGACAGACGGACATCGTTAAATCGAAATAAAAAAAAATTCTGAACCGATCGGTATACTATAAGGTGGGTCTACGACCAATATTTTTTGGTGTTACAAACATCAGCACAAACTTATAATACCCTGACCACATAGTGGTGTAGGGTATAATAAAAAATTAAAAATTTTCAAAAACTACTGAAATGTTGATGAGACAATTTTTACTAGTTAACGATTCAGCAAAAATTTTTATTTTGAAAGTGGTATGAGTCGTCCCTATTTTTGGAATAGAACAAAACATAAATAATTGATTGCATGATATTTTTGGTATTATTTTTTTGAAATAGAAAAAAACTTAAAAATAATTGATTGAACGCGCGTTTTTTTTGGGATACTTGTTATGGAAAAGTAAAAAGTTCGCAAAAATTCAGTAAATAAAATTTTTAACTTTTTTTATGGTTTTCTTAATTATTATGCAATGTATTTTATTGTTATAATCGTTAAATATTAATGAAGTAATTTTGGTTAAAGGCGATTCATTTTTCACAAAATTTTTTTGCAATCTTCTAAATTTTTACAGTTCTTATATTTTGAGGTCTTCGAGAAAGATTTTTATATAACTTTTGCCCAAAATTACCAAATAATTTTTTTTATTTTTTCATATTAAACGATTTTACGAAAATGTTTATTTTGAAAGTGGTATGAGTCGCATTTTTTGGAATAGAAAAAAACTTAAAAATAATTGATAGAATGAGGGTATTAGTATTATTTTTTTACGATAAAGTTAAAATACTATTGGAAAAACTTGTGTTGGCAATATACGTGTTCAAAGTAAAAATTCGCGAAAATGTTTAAAATTAAATTTTACCATTTTTATGGTAAATTGTATTAACTACTATGCGTTCATTGTTAAAACGCAAAAGTATCTTCTAAGTATTTAGTGAAGCAATTTTGGTTCAAAGCGATTGATTTTTCGCACTATTTTTTTTTTGCAAAATGGTTTTAAATTTTTTGCAGTGGTTTTAAATTTATTGCAAAACCTAATCTTGAGCTCTTCGTGAAATATTTTTCACATAATTTTGCTTCAAAATTATCAAATAATTTTTTTATTTTTTCATATTAAACGATTTAACAAAAATGTTTATTTTGAAAGTGGTATGAGTCGCAATATTTTGGAATATTGAAAAACTTAAAAATAATTGACTAAGCGAGGGTATTGATATTATTTTTTTACGGGAAAGTTAAAAAAAAATGTTGGAAAAAATTGTACTAGCAATATACGTGTTCAGAATTAAAATTCGCGAAAATTTTTAAAACAAAATTTGATCAATTTTATGGCGAATATGCGATGTCGCATTCATAGTTAAAACACAAGTACTTACTTGTAAGTATCTAGTGAAACACTTTTTGTTTAAAGCGATTGATTATTCGCAATATTTTTGTTTTTTGTGCAATATGATATTAAATTTTTTAAAGAGAATATCTTATTGTTGCAAAAATATTTTTGTGCCCTCGGTGATTTTTTTTTTGTTTTTTTGCAAAATGGGTTAAATTTTTTACGAGACCATCTTATTGTTGGAAAACCTTTTTTTGTGCTCTTATTTATATTATTTAACTTATATATTATTATTATTAATATTTTTCACATACTTTTGGTCCAACATTACCACATCATTTTTTTAGTTTTTTATATTAAACGATTTAACGAAAATGTTTATTTTGGAAGTGGTATGAGTCACCTTATTTTTTAAAATAGCATAAAATTTAAGAATAATTAATTAAATCAGAGCAGTGGCATTAGTTTTTTGTGGAAAAGTTATAAATTAATGTTAAAAAACATACTATACCCAATGCCCGTAATGAAAGTTGAAATTCGCGAAAATTTTGCAATCAAAAATTTTAACTTTTTTTTTGGTAAATTGTTTTAATAATTATGGGATGTCGAGTTCATTGTGAATTATTGATTTGTTCGCAAAAAATTGCAAAAAAAAATTGAGCTACAGTTTTGCTTTATATTTTTTTAAGAAACCCATTACTACTGCCTATTAGAATTTAATAAAAAAAGAATCTTCCAAGTTATCATATTTCAGCGTATAAAAAATATCAAACAAAAAAAGTTAAGTCCACGTAAGATAACAAAATTATAAAAACTATTATTTTGAAAGTGGTATGAATCCACTCACCATTGAAAAAACAGGTATTTTCGCAACATATATTAAAAAATTCTTTGTGATACGAAAAATTATAACATATAGTCATGTTATTAAAAATACGTGTAAAATTTCTTGAACAGAACCACCCATATTTTTAAACACGTTAAAACGCAAAACCTTTTATATCTCATTTTAAAAACAAGTGGACTCATACCACTTTCAAAATAAACGGTTCATATATATTAACAGTTTTATGAAGTCTGCATCAAATTTAGGCATTTTGCGTGAAATGACACAAAATCTTATTGCTGTGAATTTACAAATATTTTTTATAGTGCAGTTCAATTAAAAAACATCACACAAAAGTTTATTTTTTTTTGTTAATGATGCTAGAGTCTGAAAAATATGTAAACAGATATTATCTTTATTTACACCCACACCTACATGTTAATACATGATTCATTGTTTTTTTTTACTGTTTTACTGACATGTAATTGAATCTCTTCTCTATGTAGGACCAGAGCTTTGAAGAATTAATTCCTTAATTCAATTTTTTAATTCTGAATTAAAAATTCTATGAATTAATTCACTAAGCACCATATATTGAATGGAATTAATTCATATTTGCTTTAGTTCGATTTATTTTGTTACGAATTAATTCAATTGAGTTCTTTTTATTAAATCAAATGAATTAATTCACCGGTGAACGCCTTCAATTTTATAAATCGAACGGAAAAAAAAGTGAATTAATTCCTTACTGAATTAATTCACCACTGAATTCATTCAATTTCATTTTCATTCAGTGAATTAAAAAAAAAATAAAATTACATTCAGTGAATTAAAAAAAAAAAAATAATAAGTTCACTGAATTGAAAAAAAAATCAAATAAGTTCACTTAATTGAAAAAAAATAAAATAAGTTCACTGAATTCAAAGCCTGTTTTCTGCCGTTCAGTAGAAGAAAACAATAATGTACAAATAAAATTTTTAAATAAGCAATTTTACAGCGTGTTCTAGTAACAAATTAGAAACCGGATGCTGCTTATCAACCTACATGATTCAAAAATAAAGCCTTTTACTATTAAAAATAAAAACTTTACATATATAGCCCTGTTAGCTTATCTCAAAATAAACTGAGTTTAGTGCTTAACCATAGTTATGAATGTCAAATTTATATGGAAATATCTCTGGTTATTATTTAACCATGGTTATGTTGGAAATAAGTTACTCGCCCATAGATAGATAAATTTGGAATAAAATATAACTATTACTTTTTCAAACTAGTTATATAGTTACATTTTTTTTCCAAATTTATCTATATATGTAAAGTTTTTATTTTTAATAGTAAAAGGCTTTATTTTTGAATCATGTAGGTTGATAAACAGCATCCGGTTTCTAATTTGTTACTAGCACACGCTGTAAAATTGCTTATTTAAAAATTTTTTTTGTACATTATTGTTTTCTTCCACTGAACGGCAGAAAACAGGCTTTGAATTCAGTGAACTTATTTTATTTTTTTTTAATTCAGTGAACTTATTTTATTTTTTTTCAATTCAGTGAACTTATTATTTTTTTTTTTAATTCACTGAATGTAATTTTATTTTTTTTTAATTCACTGAATGAAAATGAAATGGAATGAATTCAGTGGTGAATTAATTCAGTAAGGAATTAATTCACTTTTTTTCCGTTCGATTTATAAAATTGAACGCGTTCACCGGTGAATTAATTCATTTGATTTAATAAAAAGAACTATTGCAATTGAATTAATTCTTTGAATTTGTTGTTTGATGAACGCATTCAGTTGAATGAATTCAGTGAATTACTTAAGAAAAGGAATTAATTCAATTCTAGAGAAAATTGAATTCGATTGGTAGTGAATTCATTCAAAAAGGAATTAATTCTTCAAAGCTCTGTGTAGGACAAGATGTAAAAATATACGAAATGTTATAAAATTTACTTTAAAAACTGAACTTTATTTTGATTGGTATTAAATGTGAAATTGTGAAGAGGAAGGAATGTCTAATTTCACCTGGACGAATATTTGTATGGCCTGCGGGACAATCATTAGAAGAACAAAAATATTCTCTAAACTAAATTTTTCAAGCGATTGGAATGAATTTTTCGATTCCAAAAAAAAAAAATTCTTTAAAGAAATCATAATTCTTTATCAAATATTAATTTTGAATTTGCTCATTATCCTACCTTTAGTTACAACTGTACTAATATGGAGCGTTGTTCCGGTATCAAAAAAGTATCAGAGTCATTATTAGGGTTTATGTGTTATGTTATGGAATCCCGCCCTTTTTTCAATCCCGCAATCCCGGGAATTTAGTGCGGGATTTCCCGGGATTTTTTTTATTCTTTTACAGAAGTTTTAGCTAGAATATTAAAATTTTGGAAGCTTTATTTCAATTAAAAACATTGATTATTTTAAAAATAATTTAAATAAAAAATATTTAAAATTAAAAAATGCGATTTAAAATTTAATAATATAATATATAATATAAAAAAATATTATTTAGGCCGAATTTTTTGGGTTTAGTTAAACCGAAAACAAATTAGACATTATCAAGTTTAAATACCAACAAAAATACTCGTACCTCGGTAATTTTATATTTTTTAATGATGGTCTTTGTTCAAATAAAGTCTTTCAGCTCCAAATACCTCCAAAAAAAAAACTCGACATTAAAATTAAAAAAAATGAAAATAATTTCGTATTTTCAATTGATGTAAGTGTTTTGAATTTTTATTACCTACTTTAAATAATTTCATTTAAATTTCAATTGCTATTATTTTATTTCAGTTGTATTGTTCAAAATTTATGTTTTTGTTAGATTGAATATTGCTGACATTTGGTGATGTTATATTTTTAGTATTGTTTGGCTTTAGGTCATAAATTTAAAAAAAATAAAAATCCAAATATCTTGTATTTTATTTTAGAATATTTTATTTTTTAATTTTCTTCCGATATTTCGATTTGCATCGCAAATCATCATCTGGGATATTTAAAAAAAAAAATATATTTTTGAACTGGACTGAGTTGAAAACTTCTCGCTGCACTTAAAGCTTACTATTATTTTTAAAATAATGCATCAGATGCTTTTTCAAATTATTTTGGATGTTAATTTAAAAAAAATGCAACAATGAAAATTAAATATTTTTTTTAAGTAGTTGTGCCATAAAAAAGTTCTATTCAAATAAATAAATAAAAAACTATTTAATAATATTTTAGTGTCTATTTGTATAAAAAGATTTAGACTGTTAGCCTAAAAATTTGTGTGAAAAATACTCACTTTTACACTTTTTAATAAAAATAGACGAATACTTCTGAAAATCTGCATAGAAACAAAATATCTAGAAATATAAATTTTTGGATTCCATATTTAATCCAAAAATCGATCTTAGTTCTGATTCTAAAGCTGGTCCGATACAAATTTGCACCCATTAATAATTCCATTATATCCTGAAAGCATTTATGATTCAATTTGTTTACCCGTTTAAACCGCGAATTAATATTTAATTAATGTATTTCTAAGAGTTGTTTTAAAATTAAAACGGCCTTCCATACAAATATATTACCTTCATATTAGTTCCCTATTTAAACTGTTAAACGAATTGATCTCGAAAAAGTGAAAGATATGGATATTTTAGTAAGCCCTTATTTCAGAATATATTAGTAGATTTTCTCATGACTGCAACCAAAAGATGACCTTTGTCGTAAGTTTTTTTTTAATAGATATCAAGTTTTTCAAGTAAACATACGCCGGATATATTCATTTTCTAACGAGCGGGAATTCCCGGGATCCCGGGAAATTCAGAAAAAAATCCCGCTGTCCCGGGAAATGAAAAAGTCCGGGAAAAGAAAAACCCTAGTCATTATCAAATGTATATCAAACTCCATAAAAAATTTACGAGGGCGGATCCACAAGTCTGTGACGTTTTGTTTGAAACACAGTTTTTTTTGGGCAAAAAATTATCAATCATGAACAATCTTTTGTACTTTACTCTCCGATCGACCAAAATAATATTGTATATATGTACATATTTTCGACATTTTCGGTTATATTGACAACGATACTCAATAAACCACTTTTTTAAGTTGATGGACAGAGTCCCTATAGTATTTATCAAGCTTTTCCTTACTTTGGGTGATGATTTTTTTTTCGCAAAAAATAATGTTTGAGAGCACTTGAAATTCACTTTCATTTCATCTAACTACGAGGGAAGTTCGAAAAGTAATGGACTTATTAATCCGCCCTCGTAATTATATCGTTATAATATCTATGAAAGAAATAATATACAAAAGTTGCAAAACTATATTTTATTTGGATATGTACTGATTTAAAATTTATATAAGTTTGCTGCATGTTAATTTGATTTTAAAAGTTGTAGTTGATAAAATTTCTGAAAAATAGTTTATTTACTTAAAGCAACTACATACAATTATTTAAATTGATTTAATTAAACTTTTGAAAATAAGAAGTTGAATTGCTAGTGGCTTTGAAAGCATTTGAATAAAGGACAGACAAAATCTCTGTGAAATTCAAAGGATATCACAATATTGTCGGCTGTTTAGTCTGAAAATAAAATTTGTTTCAGTTTGAGCTTAGTTGACTTTGCACCTATCACTAAAATGATAATAGCTGTATTTTGTCTCATGTCTATCAACGTTAAGTATTTAAAGCAAATATACGTTAAACTGATTGTAGTACAAAAAAAATTTTAAACACGTTATGTTTGTAATTAATTATTCCGTTATAATCGAACGTGCGTCAGCAAAAGCTTTTAGGAAGTAACGTGAATAAATTACGTTAGATGTGAAAATGTATAAATGTTGAGTTTTTAACGTTGATAATTATACGTGCTGAAAGTTAACGTGCATACGAAAAGTTATATGTTAGTTTTCATCTTAAACGCTTTTTTATGCACTTTGAGTTTTTTCTGAGTTAACGGATATAGTGTAACGAACCTTCCAACCTTGGGTCTACCTCTTCCAGGGCAGGGCTACCTATAAAGCCGGCCGTGCTCAGGGCTGGGGTGTGTTCTTGTCCCTTCGGAGGTAGATTCAGGTTCGCTGACAAAAATATTAAATTAAGGTAGCTAAATAACAGAAAAGACAAATACTGGTGAAAAGGGGACAGAGAAGGGAAGTTGATGATTGATATGGAGTAGCGTTAGGTGTCATAGCTACCCCTGTCTGCACCCGCCCTACCGACTGTAGGGTAAATTTCTAGTCGGCCCAAATCCTGAAGTTCATAATTAACCTGTCCGATCCTCCGAAGTATCTTGGCCCTTACTCCAACAGGTGATAATTTTGAATTAAAATAATCAATCTTCGAACTCTGCGTAAAATTCCGTCTTATCACCTCCTGTCCAACAGTATATTCCTTTGACCGAGTCCGTAGATTGTACGTTCGTGCGTTCTTGTCATATGCCCGTTTCACATAGCCTCTAATTGAATCTCGTATCAAAGCAAACTCGTCCTGCCTTTTAATTTCTATATCCGATTCAGTTAATAGGTTCAGTCTTTCCAAAAGTTTGTAGTCCTTACCATGTGTAATCATTGTTTGTCCGAACATTACCCACACACCTATGGAAACTACTATTACTCTGCACTAGTATGGCCAACTCACCACCAATTACTCTTTTATTGGCCCCACTGTCCAACAAAGAATAATACCCCGAATCATTCACCTTTAAATTTACATACGGCCTACTGTCTAAGTTCTTATCTACTACAGCCGAAATAACGCAAATACGGTATGACTTGAGTTTCCGATAATAATTACACATTCGTTTCGAAGATCTACTAATCTGTTTATCCTGACCAAAAATCCTTGCTCGAGCCTTCTCATATTCCAATAGTCGTACATGATAAGGCTTCATCAACGGATGAAGAGTACTTTCAATATTGTCCGAATCTCGTTTATCTGTCGTCCGTTTATTGTCTGAACTGCCATCTCTGGATGTCCGCTCTACTTTCGACGGACATCCTTCAGTCCGTTTCCCTCTTCCCTTTTCATACAGTTGGGACAAGTTGGTCTGTATATATTTGTCTTTTCTGTTATTTAGCTACCTTAATTTAATATTTTTGTCAGCGAACCTGACCGAAGGGGCAAGAACACACCCCAGCCCTGAGCACGGCCGGCTTTATAGGTAGCCCTGCCCTGGAAGAGTAGACCCAAGGTTGGAAGGTTCGTTACATAATATTTTTTTTTTTTTTTCAAAAGAAAAATCCCAGAAACCAAAAACACTTTCAGAAAATTTCAATAGAATTTTTAAGTAAATTCACACTGAACAAAATTATAGTAAAAATCGTCCTCACAATAGTTAAGTCGAAAACACAGCTAATATTAATTATTGAAAATTATTACTAAAATTATTAAAATTTCCAATAAGCAATTGAAATATTTAATTGATTCAATTGTATGTTTGTTTAAATTTTGTTATTTGTTTAGAATGAGGTCCATACAAGAAACTAAATCTTACAAATGTTTTTAATTTTATTATTTATTTATTATTCTCAATATTTTTACTGAACTTTGTTGGTCATCTTCGCCATTTTTTCCAGGCATAAGAATTTACAAATAAAAAAAAACTTTTTTTTTTCTCAAAATACAAATTTACCCAACTTATAGTAGGATACTGAACTCCCACTATTAATATGCTAAATTTACTACGAGTAAAATTACACACAAAATGTATAAATTTACATTAAAAAGGCTTAGACATTTTTTAAAAAATATGTGTACAGTGTACACACATAATAATCCATGTATAAAAATACAAAAAAATGTCTAAATAACAAAAAAATTTGTAAAATATACGAAAAATAGTTCATTTTACGAAAGTTTTTGTTGTTTTGACATTTATTTCGTATTTTTATGCATGGATTATTATGTGTGTACTTTACCATTTGTGTGCGTAAATTTACCGTATAAAATAGATATTGCCGGCCAAAAATTTAATTTATTTTTAAAATATTTTATTAACAAAAAATTGTATAATAACATTTAAGCCTAAAACAAGCCTCAGATTCTGAACAGAATTCCTCATAGAAACATATGTATTCGATTCTAAATAATTTTTCTCATTAAAAGATTCTGAGTACCCACTTTTCTCTATAGGAAAGGCCTTAAATTCCCGGCACTTTTCCATAAAAAACATCAGGTTATTGGAAATTTTCCTATAGAAGAAACCCCCCATAACATATTCGAATTTTATTAGGGTCGTAGAGAACCTAATGGGAACTTCCTTCTTAGTAAATTTAAAAAGATCCAAAAGAAACTTAAAATCTTTTTTTTTTTGGGCCAACAGTAAAATGTCCTCTTAAAATTTTATTAATTTATCGACAAATCGGTTTGTTGTTTTTATAAATAAATTGCATTTTTTCAATTTCCCAGTTGTAAGTTGGAATTGTCAAATTTGTATGTTTGTTTGTTGTTATTTCCTTTTATTTTCATGCATTTATATCTTTGGATTGCTGCTTCAAGAAAATGAAATATGTTTACAGTTTTTTCGTTTGTACTAGATTGTTACAGTTTATTGAAACAAAGCATGTTGTTAATCAACATTAAAACGTGTCTTCGGCAGTAGACACTGTGGTAGAAAAGAAAATTTTGTAGAATGTGTAAAATAAGTAGGATGACTCATTTTGTCTCCTGCAACAATAAAGAATCCTCTTCAACAACGGTTCTCAAATAGGGAGTCGCCACTTTCTAGTGGTCCATGTGGTTCATAAAATATTTAGAAATGGAATTTATAGATTCTTGGAGTGCTGCTTAAAATTTGTACAGTGTTGCAAACAATTAAAATCAAGCTTCAACTAAGAAATTGATAATGCATATCAATTATTATTTAAATTGACTTTGCACCTATCACTTAAATGATAATATTATTTATTGAAAATTATTACTAAAATTACTAAAATTTCCTATAAGAAATTTAAATATTTAATTGATTCAATTGTATGTTTGTTTAAATTTTGTTATTTGTTTAGAATGAGGTCCATACAAAAAACTAAATCTTACAAATTTTTTTAATGTTATTATTTATTTATTTATTATTCTCAATATTTTGACTCAACTTTGTTGGTCATCTTCGGGAGAAAACAAATTTTATTTTGATACCCAATTCAGATAGTGAAATTGACAGCGAACAGTGGCAGTTCTGGAATTTCGCAGAAACTATTCAATATTTTTAAGAATTTTTATTGAATTTTGGTTAAGGCATACTTTAGTTATTTAACAGATTTACCAGTTTTCTGACAATGCAAAGTAGGGAAAATAAAAAAAACATGCTCTATTGAAAAACTATTGCACTGCGTTAAAACCAAGCACCGGAAAACGTTTTATTTTTTGTTTTTATCAAAAATAAATATCTTTAATATTCTAATCTTTTTTTTTTGAACTGTACAAAACAAAATAAGTATTTTTATTTTGAACTATAAATATCTTAAAAAAAAAAACAAACTGAAAAGTTATTGTTAAGTATGGCATACACGTTCAATATTATTGATAAATTTTTCAAAAATCAACCAATCAGAACATTTTATTTTTAAATACTTTGCCTTAAGGCAAACATACACGTTCAATATTATTGATCGATATATTTAAAATTAACCAATCAGAACGAAGTATTTAAAAATAAAATATTCTGATTGGTTGATTTTTTAAAAATTTATCAATAGTATTGAACGTGTATGCCTTACTTTAAATAACAAAGTTCAAAATAAAAAGTTCAAAATGGTTAAAAAAAGTAAAAAACTTTTTTGAACTTTTTTCTTTACTTCAAAACAATTTATAAATAAATAAATTTTAAATAATTGTATAAATAAAACGTAAAGAGTTTTGCCAATAATTTTTAACAAACCATCTTGTACCACGACATAGCGGTTTTGTTGATACTACAAATCTCGCGGTTTTAACCGGTATTTTGAAAAATATATATCTTTTTAATTAACACTATGCATTGCAGAAACATTTGTTCGGGCCGATTGTTAATTTAGCGAAAAATTTGGGAAAACCGTAAAAAATGGGAAAAAGCGCGAAATAGCGGATTTAATTTCAAGTTTGGTGAATCCAAATTGTTCCATAAATATTAATCAGATGTTGTCTTGACAATTTTTATTCGTAAAAAATATAAAAAATAATTTGCAATTTTCTAAAAAAAAAAAAAATTGCAAAAAATATATAATTGTTTTATATATTTATGGGCATACGTATATGATGTAAACAGAGGATAAATTTTGCAAAAATTTTTTATTTCATAAAGCGTTTGTTCTCAATCCGCCATTAATTTGCAAGTTTTGAAATACAATTTTTAAATATGTAAATACAATCTGGTGACAGCGCTTTTTTCTGTGATATTTATATCTTGTAACAAAACTTAGCGGTTTTTTTTCGATACTTACTACAAATTTCGCGGTTTTAACGCTATTTCAAATATATATCATTTTAGTTGACGCTTTCCATTGCCAAAACATATGTTCGGGTCGATAGTTAATTTAGCAAAAATTTCGCAAAAGCCATAAAAAATTAAGAAACCGCGAAAGGTAGGGTTCAATATTAAGTTTGGTGAGTCCAAATTGTCCTATAAATATTAATTAAATTTTGTCCTTGGTAATTTTTATTCGCAAAAAATATATAAAAAAAATTTGCAAATTTTTACAAAATATAAATAACACTGCATGACAAAATCTTGACTTTTAAAAACTAATAGAGCTCTGACCATTAATTCTATACATCTCGGACATGCTGATTACAATGTCTTACTTTATTTTTCGATCAATGGTACAGATTTTTCGCTAACTGTTTTTATAGTTTGGCGGTTTTTCATTTAGTTTTTTATGTACAAAAATTTTGAAATATAATCAAAATAAATTTTTTGTGGTTAGGCTTAAAATTTGATGCATAAAACTTGATATTAAAACCACCGTTCGCGTTTTAGATGGATTTTTACGGTTTTATAACGATTCATCCAATTGAATCGCTGAAAGCAAAATCGGCCTTAATAAATGATATGGCTTAGTAAAGAAGCAATTAGAAGGAAATTTTTCAACAAAAAAAAATGTATTTATAGGTTATGTATAGGTTAGTACCTCATATTAAAGGTAATAAAACGTGTTTTTTTAGAGTTACAGAACCCTAAATTAAAATAATGCAAAGAAAATCACTTTTAATATCAATTGATTGGATAGTAGAGGGCTGAATGAATGTCTTACAAGACATTCTCTTGCATGCGCTGATGAGAGATTGGACGAATTTTAATACTAACTATAACAAAAATTGACCATTTTACTTATTTGTAGTTATTTACAAGATGTTAAAATTCAGATCATTACAAAAAAAAAAAAAATAAATAAAACAGAAAACAAAAAAAAATATTTTGGTGTTGTATAAGAAAATATTTTGTGAATGTCTTGCAAAACATTCATACTGGCCTCTATTGGATAGATAATTTTATGCGATTAAAATTTAAATTGATTTTTGTCATGTGACCGCCACGGTTGCGCGTACATGGCTCCATCTGGAACTCTGATTTCCATACATTTTTCTCAGAATTTGCGGCCGTATGACTCCGTCGCACTATGCTCCGTCCCATGGACAAAAATAAAAAAAAAATTTTGTCTCAAATTGTGAAGGATTAAAGAAGGATTTTTTTAAACATAAGAAAGTAACTCAAAAAAATGTGAAAAAAAATATTTGGTGTGATTATTTTTGCCGCCAAGAGTGGGCGCTAAACTCAGAGAATTTTATGCAAAAATGACTTTAATGGGTTTTAGTTGTTTCACGAAAATAATTCTCAAAAATAAATTTTTTTTAAAAACTTGTTCGAAGATTTTTTTTTAATTACTTCAATATATTTGTAGTTAAATTAAAATATGGATTTTAGTTGATGTTTACAAAACAATTATTTTTTATTGCTCCGAAAAACTCATTTTTTTTTTGTTGAAAATTCAAAAATTACTTAAGTTTGATGGAGTAGAAAAAAAAATTATATAAAATTAGATATTTTTTTGTTCTTTTTTTTTGTAAGTTTATACTGTTACATAATAGATCATTAAAAAATTAATTACTATTTTTTACCACAAATTAAATAAAAATGGACTTTTTGAAATGCCTAAATTCATGATTTTTACACAAATTTCACGCATTTAAGAGTTTTTAGTATTCAAACCATGTGAACCTTCCATTTTAGGTATAGGATATGCTGAGCGGACTTTTGTAAAACACTACGAGAAACATTTTTGTGGAACATTCTAGAGGGTTAAAATGTTCCACAAAAATGTTCCTCGTAGTGTTATACATAAATTCGCTGAACACATCCTATACCTAAAATGGAAGATTCCCATGGTTTCTCCCTAAAATCTAGGTTTGTGGGACATTTGAGCGCCAATTCTGAATAAGTACGAAATTAACCCTTAAACACATTTTAAGTTTTTACTTATTACTGGCCTTTAAGTTAAATTTTCAATGCTGATGTCTTCAGAGACTTATAGTAGAATTTCATGATAAATATTTTTGCGGAACATTTTAACCCTCTAACTCTTCAACTTACGGGTCGTTTTTGGCCCGTAAAAGGGGCCAAAAAGGTCCCTTTAATTGAAGAGATAGAAAGTTAAATTGTTCCACAAAAATATTCCTCGTAGTGTTTTACATAAGTTTGCTGAACATACCGTATGCCTAAAATGGAGGACTCACATGGTTTCCTATATTTATCCTATTTAATTTTTTTTGTTTTTATAAAAATTATTTTAAGCTTTCAAAACCTATTTTTTGTGAAAGGCATTTTTTGTTATTAAATTATTATTAAATTATATTATTAAATTTGGCACAAATACGGCTTGACCTTATATCAATTCACGTGCTAAATTTCATCGCAATCGGATAATTTTTGCAGTTTTTATAAAGATTTTAAAATAAAGGATATATGGCAGGACTAAGAGTCCTTGGTTCGATTTTGATAAAAATTGACACAAACGTTTCCAGTTTTATGTGCATCTCAATGGATACTTTTTGTAATTTTACGTCCATTTATGTAGCTAATATATTATTTTTAAATTTCAGGACCTATGGGAGGTGGGCGTGTCCTTGACCCGATATTTCCAAAAATTAAAATTTTTCTTAACTAAGGGGTTCTATGTCAGTATACCAAATTTCAAAACTCTGTCTCCACTCCTTCTAGTTTTGTCCAATCGTTATATGTTATCGTCCCCATGGGGACGAAGCACTGAGCGTCGGCCCATAAAGCCCACCAAACAGTCATTTCCTGTGGATGTAATGGTGTTTAGATAAAAGCTTGTGTATAATCTTCACTACAAATGAGATAATTTTGGTTATTTAAGTACCCATTCATCCAAAAATGAGCTTCATCGCCGAACAAAATTTTGTATTTACGAAGTGCACAAGTTTGACGAACAGAACCATTATTTTGATAGAAAATTTCAACAATTTGCAAGCGTTGCTCTCGTGTAAGTCTATCCGTGAAGAAATGGCAAACCAAACTAAACAAAAAAAAAAAGCAACTGTCAGCTGTTAAATCGGTTGTCAAATAAAACAATGTTACCAACTCAAAGTTGTGAACCTCTAAAAATAACACTTTTCAGAACGGTTTTTTGAATTTGTTGTATAGTTACTATAAAATAAATGGAAAGGACGAAAAATTTGTCTATTTTGACCCCATTTTTTAAGCCTTAAATAGCAGATTGGGCAGGTAAAAATATGTGGCCTTTAAATTTTTCTCCTCTACAGCATATCAGAAAGTCATTGAGATCCGCGGGTCCACGTTGGTAGTCTTTCCTTGTTAGGTGCAAGTAATGGCAGCATCATCAACAACTGATAAGACCTTTTTTTATAAAAAAAGTAAGTGATAGAAACATTGGAAAACTATGCATTAAAATCTGCCCTATTGACTAGTGTTATCTTTATCTCATTTTATAGACAAATTTAAAATACCTTTTGAGCATATTGTACTTTGATGTTTCCGATGTTAGAGCAGTAAACTTCTACTTTACACTCTTGTACATTTATAAAATTCTTAAGCTTTTTTTTTGTGCAAAGAATTGTAAAACTTTATAACAAAAAAGAAACTATACACTAAAAAAGCAATACAACACAAGATCTTTAGTATGTACTAAATTGAGAAACAAAACAACAATAATAAAAACTGTAAAAAACATTTGCAGTTGCTGTTGGTCGAATTTTGTGTACCTTAATTAAGCAAATTGACCTAATTATTACAAATTGAAATTAACTAAGATTAAATTAAACTGTTAAGAAAATGATCTAATTTATTTGCAATATACTAAATTGCAAAATACACCGGTTTCTCTAGCGTATGAGTAATGTTAATTGGAATTCAATAATCATACGCAATCATTGATTAGTATGTGTCAGAAACTGGTAATAAAAATTCGCAACAAAGTAATTCGAAACTGGAAAATTACTAATGCTATCTACATAAGAAAAATATGAGAAGATTTGATAAACGAGCTTCAGTCTTACACTCCTCATCAAGATTCTTTGATTAGATGAAATCCGAAACATTGTGACACACGAATTTCTTGTCAACTGAGTGGTCAAGTCAATTAGATAAATTCAACAGAATTTCGGTTAAAACATTTGAAAGCGACGGCAAAATAATGTGGTTTCAGTCACTGACTGAATTATATTTCTTAAAATAGAACCCAAATTACAGTGTAACGAACATCACGATAAACTTAATATATTCATCTTGTTTATACACAACCGGGTATAAATAATCAACAGACAAAAACTATCATGCTATAACAATGACTTATTTGTAGTTTGTTTACCTAAACTATGCAAGATTTTTCAAAGTCTTTTTCCTACTCTATGAGTTTTCCAACAGTCTGCTATTCCGCTTTTGGTTATTTAACTTTATTTTTGTACAGATTGAACCCTTTTTTGGTAACTTTATAGAATGTATAAATTTTATGTTTGAGTTTTTCAAACTTCAGGAGGAAAATCTGTTTTTTTCCTCAACTTCCTTTAAGACTTACAACCATGTCATAAAAATAACAAAACTGTTTTATAAGCTTTAAAAGTTCTACAATTTTTTAAGGATCTTTTTGCCACTTACTTGGCTGATTTGTGACCAGATTAGTAAAAATGTTTAACATTCTTTACCATTTTTTTAAACATTTTTTTTGTGAAAATATAGTAACGAACATAAAGAACGATAAGTTAAAAACATGTAATCGTGTTTATGGTAAAAATGCAAACAATGTTTATGCTTAACACGCCAACTTATGTACTGATGTACAGGTAAAAATATAACGCCGCGAACACTATAAGCCCTCCCTTAAAAATGTTATACTGTCGTTTGTTAGTTCACGCAATATCATCATGTTTAGTAATTTTTAGTTTTTTTAATAACTTAAATATAAACATGATTTTTTTAACATATATTTTTGGTTTTTGTTATTTAAAGGGATGTCACTGTATAATTTCTACTTATTATTCCTATTTCTTCACCTCTTTTTTTTTAATATTTCATTCAGTGTATAATTTCTTTATTTTAAAATATATTTCATATGTGTTAACTGCAAATCAAAAAAAAAAAAAATTATCAAGGTTTTTGTTTTGCTAAAAGTTTAATAATTGAAATTTAACGTGTACAAATGTCATAAAATTTAATATAAATTTTAAAATGCAAAATGTGTTAAAATTCTTTATATTAATTGAATTGGAGGGACATATGTTTTTACATGGTTGTATAATTAACCTATTTTTGTTATGCTAATAAATATTACGTAAATGTTAAAGGCTACCAAAATAATTTCAGTTTATAAAGTAAATTTTTAACTAACGATAAATAATGTAGTGGTACATAAAATTTAGTTTGGTTTAGTTTAGTATTGCTGAAGAAAAAGGATATTTTATACAAAAATATATACACTCACAATATTTTATTGTTAAAAACAACCTAAAATACATATTAAATTAATTGGGAACACAATTATAAAGAGGACTGCTGATTTTTCACTATATTCAAACCATTTTGCTATCTATTGTCAAACATTGTACAATCCATAAAAGAAATAAAAATAATTGAAAAATCTGTTAAAACAATCTTCAGTTTTTAACCGACAAAACGGTAGAAAAAAACGATTTTGTGGTTTGTTTTCTCATATTTGAAAGTTTCCTTTTTGTTTGAATTTCCAAAACACCACACACACACGTTCATATTTTTATTGGCTATGTTTGCTTATAGAAATAAATCTGCAGAAAAAGCTACTAACAATTAGTCAAAAATGATGCTGCACAAAAGACTGCTAAAATTAGCAGATTTTCTACTAAATACTAGTAAACTGAGAACAGAAAAATTAAAACTGTTAAATTTACAGAATTTTAGTTATATTTAGGCTAACTTTTAGTTAATTGAAAACAACAAATTATACTGTAAAATCTGCAGAAAATTTTACTAAATATTTGTATACTAAAAATAGCAAAAACAAAAAAAAAATCTACAAAATTTTTGCTAATTTTAAGCTAAATTTAGTTCAATGCAACTAGCAGTCTATTCTGCTAAAATCAGCAGAAATATTTGCTAAAAAATTCTAAACTGCTGTTTTCAAAAAGCTCGATTTTTATTTGCATTAAAAAATAAAATCGAAAATACTTCGAAAATTTTAAATTTTTTGGTGATTGTTTAGGCTACTAATTATTTAGCAAAATTTTTTGCTGATTTTAGCAGATTAATTTGCTATTCTCCATTTACAAAAATTTAGCTCAAATATAACTAAAATTCTGTATATTTAACAGTTTTATTTTTGCTGTTTCTATATTACTAATATATAGCAAAAAATAATCTGCTAATTTAGCCGTTTTTTTTCTGCAGAATCATTTTTAACTAATTTTTAGTGGTTTTAACTAAATTCTTTACGGACTTTTTTTCTATTAGTGTATGTATGAGTAAAGAATTTCTTTTAATTTGAATTGAAAGAATTTTGTTTATAAACCAACTATTTTAACAAAAAAGAAAACCGAAAATATTTGAATTTTTTATTTTAATACAGAAGACAAGGAAATTATTTAAATTATTTTTTATAAAATTAGAAAACTAAAAATAGAAAATTTGACTGAAAAAATCTACTCCTAGAGATGATACGTATTTTTTTTTGTAGTTTGTTTTTATTGACACTGATACAAAAAGTTAAAAAATATGTTTCCATGTATAGGGTTTTCCAATAAGGACTTGACAACTTTTTTTTAAAAAACGTACTTCGCGTCAAATGGTCCATCGGCTTCAATTCTTGAGTCAGCTTGATCTTATATGGGTGTAAATTAAGATCTTTATGCAAAATTCGCTATAAAGTGGTCTTGGCGATGCACAGTTATTGAGAACGCCGCGGAATCGACTGATTTGGATCGTTTGCTACGGACGACTGAACGGCAGCGATATTTTCGTCACTTCGACCAACCCTTTGTCTCACTGGCACGGCAGCATCACACAATGAATATGTAGACTCAAATTTTTGCACTAAACTTGTTATTGCTTGTCTACTAGGGCGAGAATAATGACCGAAAATTGGAGTTAACGCTCTTAAAGTTGCGGTCACCGACTCCGAATTTCGGTAGTACATTTTTGCATACGTTGTTCATTCGTGTACTTTACCATGATGAAAATGTTGAGGTTACTTAAAAAAAGGAAAGTAACAGTTAGATGATCAGTGAAATAGTGCATTTACAAATTAAATTCATAGTTGTGAAGTTCCTATGGAAAATCCTTTATTTTAATTGATTGTTCAGTTGAAAACAAACTTTACCTCCTGATCAAAAAAACATTATATCTAGCATATGTAGTCATATCTCATTTGATATAGATCAACATTTAAGCTTATCCAAGTGCGGCCCTATGTTCCACTGGGTATTAAAGGATTAAATATATATATATAAGTTCATCCCAAAATTGGGGTACCCAGTAATATCCTATCAGATCCCTCAAATATATTACAGGATTAAATTAGATCCAAATAGATCTCAAAATTGGGAGATCCACTAATATCCAATAATATAAAATTGAGATCCTGATAGATCCCAAAATATCCTATGGGATTAAATTAGATCCAATTAGATGCAAACGGATAAGCTAATTTTGGCAGATCGAATTGGATAATTTGAGATCAAAATTTATCCTATGATATATTTGGAATTATTTAAATTTTAATAAAATTTAAAAAATAACACAAAATATTAAAAAAAAATATTTATTATTTAAAAAAATATTTATTTCATTAAAAAAAAAATGCCGTCGGCACTATTTGAACCCAGATTGCTGGCGATGTAGTCGGCCACTTAACTAACTCACTAATAGCATTGTGTGTAAATTAAATTGAGTTAAAAAAGTGAAAAAAAAATTTTTTTTGTGCCCGAGCTGGGATTCGATAGTAGGGTCTCTTAGGTAATATGTGACTTTATATAATTATATATTAAACACATAGAACATATTACTGACGTGTGACCATATATAATCATATCTCAAATTATATTGTTAATCTTGCACCATATATGGAATCATAAGTAATTATATCTTATATCATTTAATATAATATATAATCATATATAAAAATATATAAAAATATCTTACACCATACAACCAACTCATTTTTATAAGGCACGCATACATTATTATATCTCAAAATATATGGCTTATATGCCACCATATGTGATCATATATTATGTTATATATGATAATTTATAATTGATCATTTATAATTGTATATGACAACAGATCTGTCATATATCATTATGTATGGTATATATATGGTCGGTATCTAATCTTATAAAAGACAATATATAAAAATATATGGTTATATTATATAAGAAACATATAATTATATATGGCTATTCATGACAATATATATACTCACATATTATAAGATAAAACAAGATATTACTATGTATGACTATATATAAATTTTTTTGATCGGGCTATTATTTTTTAAATATGGAAAATATATTGTGAGTGTATATGAGGGGACTAACAAAAAATTAAAAATTAAATTAAATTTATAAGCCTCATTTAATACTTTTAATTTAAAATTTTCTTGAAAAATAAACAGCCGTATTCATAATGAAAATTTTGCATAGAGTTAACATGAGTTCATTTATAATACTGTTGTTATACTCATTCTAATAATGTTATGTAAATGAATGTTCCTTTTAGTTTGACTCTAGATCATAAATTAATATCACTTTCTGTTTAAATTATTTTTCAAATCAAAGAAAGATTATACAATTTTTACAAGTAAATTACAAAGAATAAAAATATATTTGAAAGAATTCGATAAGACCAGCAATACAGAATACGTATTTTCGGCTTTCACTACAAACCCATCATCAGTGTATTTCGTCTTGTGTGGGCTAATATTTTAATGTTGTCTACTTATGTGACCGCTGAAAGAAAATCGAGTTTCGTATCAACAACTCAACTTAGACTAACATCAACGAAATTTAACAATGCTATTTTTATCCTTTGTTATTATTACTCTATTTTGCTATGAACCTTAATTCTTAAGATATCTCAGCTGATTCTATTCAACTCTGTGTATGATAACCCCAGATTTTTGAATTACAACGAACTGTTAAATTTAAATTTAAATGTACATTATTTAAATTATATTATTATGTTATGAATCGATCTTAAAGATCAATATAATACCTAATAACTTTAGCACGCACTAACACAAACAGGTGTTATTAGCAGGGAAAGTTTTTTTTGGTATTTGCCATTAAATGCCATTTTTCCATTTATTTTGCAAAAATTCCATTTTTAAAAATCCTTGACAAAAAAAGCAAATTTTTCGATTTTTTAGACTTTTTATTAAAAAAAATGCTATAAAATTCAATAAAATCCAACCTTTGTAGATAATTTTTGGAAAAATTTCAAAAAAAATTTTTTTTTAACCCTTTAAATTTATAACATGTTTTTGGAACAAAAAATAAACTATAATTTTTTACACAAAATTTCCAAAAATTTTCAAAATTTCCAAATTTTACGCAAATAAGTTAGAGAGAATCTTGAAAACTAATACATAAATATTAGTAGGTTAAATGTTCAATTACTCCTTGCACCAATATATAATTGGAATCCAAAAATTAAATTTGTCGTGGTGCTACTTAACACGATTTAGCGATTTTCGTCTATCAATTAGGGATGCCAAACGGGAAATCCCGAATCCCGGGATTATTTCTCAAAAATCCCGGGATTTTCTTATTTTTTTAATATTAATATAAACGCAAATAAACAAAGTGAGCAATTTTAGATTACTTACGTTTTTTCTTAAATTTTCTCATATTGACAAGAAATTGATGCCAAGATATTGGTAAAATTATAAATTAAGTAGATTATTCGAGTAAACTATGCAAAGACTTTGCAGAAAAATTTGATATTTTGGTAAACATTATTAAGTTTTTGAGGAATATATGCGAAAAATCAAGTTTGTTTGTTATTTTACCGATTTATTCTTCCAAGCGAAATTCGATTTCTGAAACCTAATTTTGGCTGGGACTGTAAGTTTGAATTCTTCCATGAAAACATTTGATAACGATAACCAAATAACTTTGTTGCTGTAATTACACGATTGAGTGGGCAAGGTTATCGCAACGAATCTGTTTTAAAATCTGCTTACAAAATACTGGGCGCAAGTGTACTTAATGACAGGCCTTCATATATTATCCCAGCCAGAAAAATACAAACGGGTAAGCGATGGCAAGGTATTTTAACAGGTGGAACAAGTACTGACAAAAATTGCTTTCCCATTTCCAATATGATAACTTCAATAGACAAAAGGACCGGCAGTTCAAAAAGCGCCGAAAAAGTACTGGAGAAACAAAATTTTTAACTTTGGCAAAACGCTGCCGAAACCAATAAATAGGTGGTTTGGAATTATATTTTCCAAAATAAAATTTAAAAAAAGTTCATATGTATCTTTTTTTGACCCTGCCGTGATGTTTTGTAAAACAAATACTGGCAAAACGATTTTTGAAAATGCTGGCAAAGCGTCCCAAATGAGTCTTCTGCCAGTCATTTATTTTTAACGTCGCGGTTACCAAGTGATGCAGGAACTTGATTTTTTGTACCACTGTCATTTTCTGACTGAGATGTTTCAATATTCATAAAATGGACCACATTATTAATTAACAAATATTAAATAATTATAAAACGCTTTATTCTATAGAAAAATTAGTTACATAACTTACATAATCCCGTAATCCCGAAATCGGGATCCCGGGATTTCATACAAAATCCCGAATCCCGGGATTTTCAAATATCAATCCCGATTGGCATCCCTACTATCAATACTAAAAAGGAAAGTATTTCCTGTGACATTCTCCGATCGTAATGAAATTCTGCTGTTTTGTAAAAAATAAAATTCTAAGGTTGGGGTGTCTAAGATTATTTTCCATCTCGGGCATTTAGGAGTTAAAACTGTGTTGAAAATGGACCCATTTTTTTGTTTTTGCAAAGACACAATATACGTAACCAAATTTTAACCCATATTATATTCCTCGTAACCACTTACATACGTGTTAAAAGTGGTCGAAATCGGTCCAGCAATTGAGAATTTGTACGTGAAAATGTAAAGACACATCAAAGTTTTCAATACGAAATGATATATTGTAGTGCTTTTTTTGTAACTGATGCCAAACTTTAATTTCGCGTTGAAACCACGGAGTCCCACGTTTTTTGTTGCAAAGTGTAATTCAACCTACACGTGTTATTTAAATATTAAAATTTATTTTATCATTTTTATTTTTCTTGTTTACTCTCAATTTGTTATTTCCGTTGATTTTCTTTTAATAATTTTCACTTTGAAGCATTATAAATTGTAGAGTTTTTTTAACAAGATTATTTTTCTTTCTCATTTTTTTCAACATATTCGTTTTTACAATCAGCATGGTGTCAAAGAAAATGACTGCATCTTATATTTTATGCATAAAATTGCAATAAAATAGAAAAACAAAACTCATGTTCGTTCCTGTTGTGTTGTGTTTCTATGTGGTGTATAAAGGTAAAATATTTATCCTGTTTTTGCCATGCTTATTTATTGATATTTTATAAGAATATTTCAATACATATGGAAAGAAAAAATATTTGATATTAAAATAAATATTATACAAGGTTTTGCATTATATTTTTACAATATGCATACAAATATTGTTAAAGATGTGGATAAACTTGTGGAAAATATTTTGATTGCATGGCTTTTATGAAAAATTGTTGCTGTATAATATTTTTATAACACAACAGACTATAAAACAAAAATATAAAAAACATTTTTTTATTTCCATTTTTTCAAATATATACTGAGAGAATTATCTGTATGACAAAAAAGACCCGTAAATTAAAGATTCCGAGCGTTAAAATGTTCCACAGAAATGTTCCTCGTAGTGTTTTACATAAATTCGCTGAACACATCCTATACCTAAAATGGTAGATTCACATGGTTTCCCACTAAAATCCAGGTTTGTTGGACATTTGAGCGCCAATAAGTACGAGATTAACCCTTATATACATTTGAAGTTTTGGCTTATTTCTGACATTGAAGTTAAATTTTTAACTTTGATGTCTTCAGAGACTTATAGTAGAATTTCATTGCAAATGTTTTTGCGGAACATGTTAACCCTCTAACTCTTCGAATTACGGGGGCTTTGTTGTTCCTTTCTAAAAAGGGGTCAAAAAAGTACATTTAATTGAAGAGTAAGAGGGTTAAATGTTCCACAAAACTATTTGTCATGGAATTCTACTATAAGTCTCTGAAGATATCATAGTTCAAAATTTAACTTCAATGCCAGAAATAAGTCCAAACTTAAAATGTGTTTAAGGGTTAATCTCGTACTTATTCAGAATTGGCGCTCCAACGTCCAACAAACCTGGATTTTAGGGGGAAACCATTTGAATCTTCCATTGCAGGTATAGGACGTGTTCAGTGAACTTATGTAAAACACTACGAGGAACATTTTCGTGGAACATTTCAACCCTCTAACTCTTCAACTTTTGTGTGTTTTTTGTTCCTTTTTAAAAAGGGGTCAAAAAGTCCCTTTAATTGAAGAGCAAGAGGGTTAAAATATTCCACAAAAATGGTCCTCGCAGTATTTTACATAAGTTTGCCAAACACATCCTATACCTACAATGGAGATTCACATAGTTTCCTCTGCCGATTCACAATAAACATTTAAAAAAGGGGAAAACTTTAACCCCCTAAAATAAAAATCCGATGTGGTCTTTCAAAACGCCTACACCCGTAAATTTTTTGTTTTGATCTCCTCTATCAGAATCCATTGTCAAAACACCGTAATTTTTTTTCGTGTTGTACTGTGTAATTAGTAGGCTAAAAAACATTTAAAATTTTCAAAGTTTTTTTTTTTTTTTTTATTTTTTTTAATGCAGAGTTTGCTAACTTTTTAGCAAGTATCTTTGCTGATTTTAGCGGCATCGATGTCTATTTGATTTCACCGAAATTTAAATTTAAAATAAAGAAAACTTTGTAGAAATAATAAATAATCAGTGTGTTCGTTTACTTGAAAATCTTACTACTTTTACTACAATTGGAAAGTTTTGTTTACTTTTTGTATTAAATTTTTCCAGCTGTAGTAAAAGTAGTAACTTGTAGTAAGTAAACGAACACGCCTAATAAAAGTTGTTTTTTGCTATTTGTAGTCTACTAATATTCAGCAAAATTCAACTAACTAAATGTTTAATTAAATATATGTGACATTCTCCGAGAAAAGGGACCTAGTGTGTGAAAATGAAGTTTTGAGAAGAACGCATTTAAAGTTAAATTAAAAATAAAATTTTAATGTTTTTCTTATTTTTATCGAAACCCGTTTTTTGACACACTAGGTTCCTTTTCTCGGAGAAGGTCACCAATGTAACTAAAATTCTGTAAATTTAACAGTTTTCTTTTGTTGTTCTTATTTTACTAGCATTTGATGAAAAGATTTGCTAATTTCAGCAACTATTTTTTGCAAGGTCATTTTAAACTATTTTTTAGTAGTTCCTTATGCTGTTTTCACAGATTTATTTCTATGAAAGTATATACAATTTTTCGGGCATGTGACCCCTACAGCTCCCGCCTACATGTCGTAATCTTCATATGTGACCTTCTCCGAGAAAAGAGACCTTGTGTGTGAAAATAAAGTATTGAGAAGAACGCATTTAAAGTTAAATTAAAAATAAAATTTTAATGTTTTTCTCATTTTTATCGAAACCCGTTTTTTGACACACTAGGTCCCTTTTCTCGGCGAAGGTCACACACAAAATTTTTATCTACTTTTTCAACCAATGAGGGCCGTATCTCGGTAACTGTTTGCACAATCTTTTCTTCCAAGGCGTCCAAAGTTTCCGAATTATTCGCATAAACCAATGACTTCACATAATCCCAGAGAAAATACTACAGAGGCGTTCAATCCCACGATCTGCGTAGCCAATCGACTGGACTATTCGGGAAATAACGCGTTTTCAGTCAACATTTCTTTCAATTGGGGCACGAAATAATCAAGCAATTTTTCCCAATTAAAAGTGATTTTTTATAAGGCACATAATCAAAATTAAAAAAAAATTGGGCGTTACGGTGTAATGGTTAGCGTGGTTGACAGAAGGTTGCTGGTTCGACCCCCAGTGACGGCAATATCAATTTATAAAAATAATAATGAATAGATGCCTATATTTAAATAAATTTTATAATTTTATAATTTTCAATATTCAGTTTACAAGTAAATGAGTTTAATTTAAAACATTAAAATCATTTAAAACTATGAACAAATATATTTATTTAATCCTTGAATAAACAGCAATTTAATAAAACTTCACATACATATACTAACACTCACAATATTTTTTCCATAAAATCTACTAAATATTCACATGAAAATAATTGAATATCTGTTTCGCTCTAAAACTGTATTTTTTCCTTAATTTTTAATTCCAAATTAATTAGCTAAAAAAAACTGCAAAAGCAATATATTTTTCCTTAATTTTAATAGTCAGTATACTGTGAAAATTGTTTATTTTTTAAGAAAATTTATACTGAATATTTTATTTAATACCAAAGGTTTATATTTTTGTGTATTTTGTTTGTTGAATGATTTGTAATTTAACCAAATATTTGTTAAATTGAAAACAACTTGACTGATTTACTTTTTAAATCTGTACCTTTTTAAAATTTTCATTAAATATATTATGAGTGTATATTTTGTAAGCTTTTTGTTTAAATTTTCAAGAACTCATGCATTACATTTGCCGTACTTACATTTACATTTATTCTTGTCTTTAGCTTTATTTACGTTTCGAATAACATGTTGTCCATGTACATATGAGTATAAGAGTAAATACGTTTTATTACTAACTATTATTATGTTAAATTAAATCAAATAAAAACAAACTATTGTAAATATCTTGTCTTTTGCAGAATACTAAATCTTGACTATACAAATTTTCACACTTATTTTTTTAACCCTTGGAGGACCATCAATTTCTGGTCAAAACGATTTTGAATTTTTTGTGATTTCCATAATAGTAATTATGTCAAGAAAAATTGGTTCCCTGGAAGCCTTCTTTACTCTTTACTATGTACTTTAGTTTGAAAAAAAAAATTATAATTACCATTTGAATACTATACAGTTTAGGACGAGTGAATTTTATTTTTATTTTACTTTCATGATCTACAAACTACATATGTATATAATAGTTATTCTACAAAACATTTTACCCATATACCCTCTCCGTTCCCTTTACATCGCTGGTCAAAAATTATTATTTTTAACCCTTAAATAATGAATTATATTTAGCTTTGAGGACTCCGAAGGCAAAATCGAGACCAAGTAGGGATTGACTGCGCACTAAATTTTTATTGCATCAAACTTTGAATATATTTACTCAGTTTTTTGTGTGTACAATTCTGAGCGCTACAAACCATGCTTCCTCAATTGACTGTGGCCCTCAAACGGTTAATAATAAAACTCTATTAAATTTTCTAACTTTCTCAATGTTCATCTTACTGTTTTTATCTAGATGTTGATGATGCTTCATAGTTATTTTTCTTATTTATTATTTATGTTTATTTAAATGCATGTGTTCATTACTCTACACACATATGAGGCATTCCGCACATAGGTGGACTAATTTCTGAATGGTCCACACTGAAAATATAAAGTTGAGTACAAAATTTTTTAAATTGCTTAAAATTAGTAGAAAATCCTTAAGCCCGGCCGAAGGTCGGCTATACAAAAATCTACCCCAGAAGAAAAAGTTCCCAAGTCCGGCAAAGGCCGTCCACCCAGAGAGCTTTATTTCACAAAGAAGTCAATGAACATACTACAGAATTCGGAAATATTATGGGGATTATGAACGTTATTTTGGGCATAGTCTCAACTTCCGAAACATTCTCGGAATAGTGTTCGTTGGGATTATATTATGTCAGTAAACTTTCCATCGGCTCAGAAATTGTGAGTGCCATACAAAATTTAACATTTTGTGCAAACAAACAATCTGAATAAAAATGACTAGAATTTGGCATTATTTTCTACATCTCATTTCATTTATTTTTATTTTTGAACTAAAGCATTAGACCGTACCTCAAAAAAAAGTTCGCCGTACACCCTCCAATATGAAGTATTTTTGCAAGGCAATTTCAAAAAATTTTTTTTTTTTGCCGAATGTATGGTTCGCCTTTTTCAATTTTTCGTTATAGCTTCGGATTTTAAAGTGTGATATATCGATTTTTTTGCCTCGAGACCACCCTACGGGAAATTTTAACAAACTGTCACCGAACTGGCCCCTTTATATGAAATAGACTGGTCACTTTTATATGAAATAGACTGGTCACTTTTACATCCCTGAAATTGAGAGTTCAGTAACCTGTCCTAGGATTTGTCTTGTGACATGTCACAAGGGGTCAATTTCCACCTCCTATGACAACGCCATGTAAAAGTGACCAGTCTATTTCATATAAAGGGGCCAGTTCGGTGACAGTTTGTTAAAATTTCCCGTAGGGCAGTTTTTTGCTATAAAATAAAATACTATGAAAAAAATTTAAAAAGGCGACCCCTACGTTCGGCAACATATATATAAAAACAATTTCTACTGGGTTTATCGAAAAACTTCCTTAGCAAAATTTTAATGATTTTTTGCGAGCTCTAATTTTATGACATTAGGGTAGTACATTAGGGTTGTAGCGACTGAGATCTGGTGGGTAACTACTAGCACGGGATACTTGAGGTCAATGGCCCTTAGAGCAAAACACTAGTCTCCTCGAGAGAAAAACATCGATGTATCATACTTTAAGATCCGACTGTAAATGCCAAAGATATAACGAAACATGTAAAATGGCTACCCCTACGTTCGGCAAAAAAAAAAAATTTGTTTGAAACCTCCTTGCAAAAATATTTCATATTGGAGGGTGTAGAGCATTCTTCTGGTTTACTTGTTGATTGACGACATTTTTTTAATTGTTCATGCACTAATAGAGAATTCTGTAAAAATGTTTGCTAAAGATACTAAAAATTACTTCAAAAGGGCCCTGTAGAAAAAACTGCTGAGTTCAGCAAAATTTGATTGCTAAAGCCCCGTTCACATTATTACACAAGTGCTTATAATTTCCTTCACACAAGTATGACAAAAAGTATGCTGAAATTGTCTGGTTGTGAAAAAAGTATAAAAGAAAATCTTTTCAGTGTTCAGACTGTTATCGCCACATACAACAACTAAATTAAAACAGTTATTTTTTCTTCTATTATTACTTTTTTTCAACGTTAGTTGTTTATAATCTTTGTTTACATTTATTTGTGAATAACACTTGTGTTGAGACAAGTTGAAACTTTATGAAATATTTAAAAAAATAAATCTTTTCAAAAAAGTGTGACCGCTTTTTAAAATATGTGTACCGATTTTGACATGTGTATAACGAACTGTGTTCACACTATTATACATTTTCTTTATACACAACATTTCTGACATATATAACACACTTGTGCGATAATCTATACGGGGCTTAAACATTATTAAAATATAAATAGGAAGAGAAAATCTTTTAAATTTACAAAATTTCATCAATATTTTAGTTAAATGAAAATGACAATTTACTTTATTTTGCTGAATATTAATGACTAAAACTCCAAAAACAAAAAGTATAAAAATAAAAAAAATTCCATTACAAAAATGTTTAATTTTCAAAGTTTTTCCAGATTTTTTTAATGTGAATAATAATCGAACCTGCTCAAAGCAATCTACCGATTTGTAGCAAATATTTCTATTCACTGTAGCAGGATAGGCCGATATTTGTATTAAACTAAATACAACTCTAAAATAACTTAAATTTTGAATATATTACACTTACTTTGCTGTTTCTTTGCTATTAATATTCAGCATAATTTTTTTACTGAATTTAGCAAGGTAAATCTGTCAATTTCGATTAAACAAAATTTAGCTCAAATATTACTAAAATTTTGCATATTTAACAGTTTTATTTTTGCTGTTCTTATCTTATACTACATTTACACTGAACCAAAAATTAGTAGCCAAATTTCATAATATGATATTGTCATATTATAATTTTATATTAAACATTTAATTCTCAAATACAATAATTTTATGTAACCAATAAGGCCGAGTTTTAGTGATGTGCATTAACTTCCATACTGAGAGAATTATCTTTTATAATTTTTTTTTTAAATTAATATTTTATTTCTATTTTTGCACTATGAAATTTTTTTTTATAAATCATATTAATTTTTTCGAAACATTAATAAGGAATTTCATTAATTGCATTAAGCTTATTATAGAATTTTATGAAACTTTTTAGTTTAATGAATTCTTTCATTAGATATATTTTGTACATCCGTAAAATATGCTACAATTTTATTACGGTTTTTGCATTTGCTAAATACTTTTTATTTATGCACTTCAGCTTAGCAACGACAACAACCAACAATAATAAATAACAGTAAATGAAATTGCTTCATAGATTTTATGAAGCTCTTCATTGGCTGAATGATTTATTCATTGGAGGAGTGGCCTATTAATTTTATGAAGAGTTTCATTAATTTTATGAACTTTTTATAAACATTGACTTTAATGAAACCGGTTTCATAGATTCTATGAAAAGTTTCAATGGACGAGTTCCAGTGACAAATTTCATTGAAACTATGGAGAAATTCATTACTGAAGTGATGATAATTCTTTCAGTGGAGTGTAAGATTATATTATGCCAATGATTTGATTGATAATTCTGAATAAAATAAAAGAAAATCCGAAGAGATCAGTTGAAATTTAAATAATTCTTGAACGAGTGTTCTCAACTCTAGTACGTAATGAGCAACATTTTTGGATCTTCCCGCCAGACAGTTATTTCAAGAACACATAACACAACAAACTTTCCAGAACCCTCTGAAATTTTACTTTCCTTTCGCGTTGAAACCATTGGGCAAGATATTTGTTGCTGCACTTAGAAATTGTTCTAAGTTCGAGTCGGAATGGTGATATAATATTATTTGTATTTTGTATATATTTATTTGTTTCCAATACAACAAGATATTAAATCTTATAATTATAGTAAAGGATCTTTACAATGTTAATTATTGATAAAGTTTAATATGTAGGGTACAATTATTTGAATATTATCAGAAATAGGATCTTAGATAGGTCCAGCAAAAAAATAAAAAAAAAAAAAAATAATAATGTAAAAAATTAATAAAAATGAATAAAAAAAAAATGAATGTATTATTTTAAAGACAAACTCAATTTAAAAATTTCTTTCTTAAAATGCTGAGCGTTGCTTATAGATTTAATAGTTGATGGTATGGAGTTCCAAAGACGAATTGAATTAACATAAAATTGAAATTTTGATACAGAGTTTTCATACATTATAGGTCTTATGTCATTAGTCCTTTCCGATCGTGTTTGTATGAGTCTCTCAAAAAGATACATTGGTTGTCGAGTGTTTATGATTTTGTGCAATAGTATTATTAGGGTGTGCCGCAGGGATCTATACTTGGACCACTACTTTTTACCATATATGTTAATGATCTAGCACGACAGCTACAGTATTGCAATGTACACATGTATGCTGACGATGTCCAACTCTATATTAGTAGGGACCCAAATAATATGCATGTCTGCATTGAGAAATTTAATATGGAACTCAAACGAGTTCATGAATGGGCTACTACAAATGGTCTATGTCTTAATTCCATTAAGTCAAAGTGTTTGATATTGACCAAAAGAACTATGAACTTTAACCAAGAACCAATAATATTATTAAATAATCAGAGAATCCAAATAGTATCAACTGCAGGAAATAGTATTAATGTTCTTATATTTAATAGATTAGAAATAGTAACTCCATAAAGCTTTTTTGAATACTGAGAAATACGATCATACTTTCCCAAGTTAAAAACATATCTTAATATAGTGTTGTACGTGGATATGAGTTTCCTACTACTCGTGTAATCACATTTGGCATATATTTCGCATCCATATAATAATGTTGGCATAATATACGTTTTTGCAAGCAAAATACGTATTTTTTGTGGTGTAAAATTTTGAGTATTCCATAGCGTCCGTATCATCGAGTACGTTTTACCACAAGCAATATTTATATGGTCAGACCAAGTCAGTGAGCCATTAAAAGTGATACCAAGATTTCTTGCACTTGATACTATTTGGATTCTCTGATTATTTAATAATATTATTGGTTCCTGGTTAAAGTTCATAGTTCTTTTGGTCAATATCAAACACTTTGACTTAACGGGATTAAGACATAGACCATTTGTAGTAGCCCATTCATGAACTCTTTTGATATCCATATTTAATTTCTCAATGCAGACATGCATGTTATTTGGGTCGCTACTAATATAGAGTTGGACATCGTCAGCATACATGTGTACATTGCAATACTGTAGCTGTCGTGCTAGATCATTAACATATATGGTAAAAAGTAGAGGTCCAAGTATAGATCCCTGCGGTACAACCTTTAAAACTGGCAGAGCATCAGAAATTTTGTTCTTTACAGAGACAGATTGACGACGACCTGATAAATACGATGATATTAATCGAGTAGATAATGTAGAAAAATTAAACATTTTATGGAACTTTTTTAATGTATATTTCTTTCCGGTATTCTATAAAATTTGAATAAGGCTTGCTAAAACTAAAAACGAGAAAACCGTACAAATAAATTAAAAGTTTTGTCAAAAAGTGTTTCAAAATATAAGTTCACTATTAAAATCATGTAAAAATATTTAAGGAGGCAAGCTAATTTAAATTTATTTGCGGTTTATTTTGAACAACGTACTCCACAAAACGAATTGCAAATCCTTTTAAATATTGACGAAAAAGTTAACATTTTTATACAAACACATAAAAAAGCTTAAATTTCTTAATTGTAATACCTACTCAAAAAGTTTCACAAACCTTTAAATTTTTACGATCTTTACAGATATTTTTATAAAATTTTCTGCCTCAGATTTTTTTATAAAAAATATTTTTATATAAAAGAGTTGGCCTTTTAATTTTTCTGCTGAATTGCCACATAATAGGTCCGTTCCTTTGCATTACCGCAGAATCCCGAGGCGCTCAAGAGAATGTAATTTAACAAAATGAAATGTTAGTGACCTTTGTAGTAGGTTTGAGGTTAAGAAGAAGAATAAACCTTTTTCTGTGAAAATTATAAACACGTTAATTTTCAAATCAGACTAGATCTAGTTTCTGCCTTTTTCTATGGTCCGGCTTCATCAGTGATTTTCCAATAAATTGTATTAATTGTTTTATATATTAAATGTAAAGATTGAGAATATCGTACAAGAAAAAATACATTGAGAATGCAATGAATACCAGTCGTTTTTACAAAAATTTAGATTTCTCAATGGGTAAATACTATAATGTGGATTTTCAAGGCTAGATATGACCTGATCGAATGTTTTTCAAACGGCAGATTAAACATATGTTCATTATGTAACCTAAATGAGTCATAAGTCGTTGTCCAACACTTAAATAATTTAGAGTACGTTATCTCGGATTTATATTCTTATACGATGATCTAGTCATGGAAATCTTAAATGGTAGATTTACAGGTTGGAATTCCTTAGTCAATTATATTACCAATCCTTTAATGTACAGCAAACTTTTAATTGAAGAATTTAATAATTAATAACAGAATTTAATCCAGTAAAGGAATTTCCAATAGAAACTAATTTAGAAAATGATTAATAATTATCTATGGCAATAATCACTTTCCTGACAGATGACCACGGTCAATGTCGTAAAATCGTATTTTTATTTTTTTATTTCAAATGTCAAAATGTAAAACTAATTTATAAGTTTGAACTCAAATTTGAAAATAAAGATATACTACTACTACTATTAAATGTCCGATTGTCTCTATATGATAATTTTTTCAACAACCCGTCGGCTGTAGAGTTGTTGAACTATATAATTATACTAAACTGCGACAGCTTAACCATCTCACCCAAGTAAGGCCCTGAATGCAATGTAACTAATTCGTTGTTTTCTTTGCTATTCAGCTTTCTGTTATTATTTTTACTTAGAAGTGATCAATAAAAACATTATCATTTAGATTTTTGTTTATTTTCCAGTCTTCTCCGTGTCTCCTTCTTCGCAAATGTTCCCAAACTGACATATGGTTTTTATATTCAAGGGCAGGCAGCTTTCGTAATATATATAGGGGACGGGTTGCCACAGGGCACCTCATAATGTATATTTTAGTACAGTGTTGTTTTAACGTCATATATGCAGCTGCAATTAATATTGTAATTAATATGCAATTTCCATTTTAATTCATTAGGTTTGAGGTTAAGATGAAGTATAAACTTTGTTTCGAAGTGAAATTTCATTTTTTTCATACATTTAATACATTTGCGGCAGTTTTTAAATACAAAATATTTTAAGTGTATATTTTATAAATCTAAATCATAAATTGGTTATATTATGAAATTTCTAAATAAATTCAACAATGCTAAATATTTTATACTATTTACCTATAGATAGAAAGAGAACATTTGTGAATACTTATTTTTTTTAATTTTTAATAAATATTTACAAATTCCACATTAAGCTTACAATCTTAAGTAATATTTATAAATATATAAACAATAATAAATCTTTTAACAAAATTTACAGCAAGATATTTAAATATTTTGTGATTGTTCTTGAATAAAATTTAACTTTTTAATTCTTAGTAATGACTATTTGAACTTAAATTAAGCAAATCTTTAAAAACTGTTCTCTTTAAACATTTTACATTAATTTAAGTCTTATTTGATTTCATAAATTTTGCAATTATTTTTACACAATTTCATGTTTAAATTTTTATTAAAAAATGTCATCAGTAATATTTCATTATATAAAATTAAATTACTAACCTTTTAATTTTTTTCTTTTTTGCAAATATTTTCAACAATATAGCGTTTTCATTATTTTACCTTAATAAAACGTAACTTTGCATGTTTATTTATAATAAATTTATATTTTAGTAGCTTGTTATGATGGTTTCACATATTTTTATTTAACAAAATTTAAATTTAAAAAATTGAAAAATAAAATTGTCCTAATATATTTTCTGGTAGCTGAAAAACATTGTGTAAATATTAAATTACATACACAAAAAGGTCATTTGGATAAGATTTCATAAATACGTACAAGTATTTATCAAAAATAAAATGTAAATGTTAGAAAATATTTTATGCTCCGGTTTTGTTGCAATATTTTATTTCATACACTTAAAATAGTTTCTAAGGTTAAATAACGGAATATACCATTCAACTTGCTTTTCATTTAAATCAAAGGCTTTTCGTTATTTATTTTGAAATATTAATTAAACAACTGACAAATTAATAAAAACAAATGATTATTCCGTTGAAAATAAATGTTTGCTTTTTTACCTGCAGATTCGGATGTTGTTGTTGTCATTTGTTTGAAATTTTCACTGTTTTTTGTGTGGGTGTTTGCTTTCGTTTTTTTAGCAATCTTTTTCGTCTCTTTTGTGAATGGCTTCATATTTATGTATCCAGTTCATCAAGTTCTTCTAATTTGAATTAAAATTATTTTGTGGGGAAGCGCGACGCACAGAGTTGAAACCGAATATCTTCTAAACTATTCAATATTTTTTTTTTTTTTTAAATACACTATGGAACATTTTTGGGATTATTATCTGGGGGGTGAGAAATTCCAAGTCAGGGTGATGGTACTAGGTCAGTATAGTAAAACCATCAAAGGGTTTGGCGTTCGTATGTGTCATTTTTTTATGACCTTTTAAATTTTTTCCTTATCTTGATGTTTTTTCGCTTAGTTGTAACATTTTGGCAAAAACGTAGTTTAACATAACTCGAGAACCACTTGTCTGATTTTGATGAAACAAATTTAGAAAAATTTAGAATTACAATTTCTCTAATCTGTTTCTATACCGTTTTCCTATATGTGCAACACTTTCGAAGTTAAAAATGAATGTATGAAGGGAAAAAAGTATTTTTTGCCTAAAAATTTAAATATTTTTTTTTAAAAATTCATAAAAAATCCAAAATGGAAAAAAGTGCCAAAACTAATTACTTTCGCGTAAAGTCACATAACTCATGAGCAAAAAAATGCATAGATCATGAAAATCGATGCACGCGTTTCTCATTTATTCACAATTAGGTAAATGTATGAATTTCAAAAATTTGCTCCAGATATGCACAACATTATTTGGAGAAAACATTGACACTCACAAGCCGAACTCCCTCATATTTTTCTACTGTACTAAAAGAGAAATATTGATGTGGCAACACTGGTTCTGTAATGTTCACATAAAACATGCATTGTCATTATACTTCTTCTCTTTCTCACACTGGTTCTGTGATTTTTGTCATTCAACAAGTGCCGACGAACGCGAACAGTAAAAGTGAGTTTTCTCCAGTTTTTTAAAAGTGAACAAAAGAGAACAGAATATGGAACTGTGCAAGCCAGATATAAATAGCTTTTGCTACTGCTGTGGTCAATATGTCTCAACACATAAAAAAGGGGAAATTTCAGTACTGATTTTGTTCAAACATACGAGATGTACTTCAACCAAAATGTTATAGTGAACGAAAATTGGGTACCAAATATAGTGTGTAAAAGCTGCTACAACCGTCTAATGGATTGGAAAAATAGAAGACGTGAAAGTATGCCATTCGGTATCCCAATGACTTGGACTAATCCTGGCGAAGGTCACAATCCATTGAATTGCTATGCATTTGCGAATAAAGGAGCCGCAAAAAGGATAAGAAAATCGTATAATTACGTTGGTGTTGCAAGTGCCGCAACACCATTGCCTCATTCGGACCACATTCCTGTGCCAAAAGCTTCTAGCCCAGATATTTTCTCTTCTACGACTGCTCCGACATATCATGCACGTGATGATTCCCCATATGAGGAGAGATGCAGAAGGGCCAACAGTGGAGTCACACATTGACATTATGCGTGTTTCAGAAACTGATGAATGCGATGCCACTAGTCCCGAACAACCACCATCGAAAAAGTCTAGGCAATATTTATTAAAATAAATAAAAATAAATAAATAAAATAAAAATAAAAAAATTATAAAAATGTTTACTTAATTTTTTTAGTAGTTTATGGCCAGAAGTCTGGAGTTATTGGGGAAAATTTATGAAAAAGGCGATAAATGACACTTTTTTGAATAAAAACAAATATCAATATTCTTGTCAAAATGGGATACCTTCACTTAATTGTAAATAAAAGCAGAACGCGTTAAATTTTGTTTATAGGTTATGTGACTTTACATGAAATTAATAACACTTGATCCTTTTTTCCGTTTTGGATTTTTTATGAATTTAAAAAAAAAATTTTAATTTTTAGGCAAAAATATATTTTTTTTTCTCCACAAATTTATTTTTACCGGCAAAACTGTTGATTATAAAGAAAAACGTTATATGAACGGATTAAAGAAATTGTAATTCTAAATTTTTCTAAATTTGTTTCATCAAAATCGGACAAGTGGTTCTCGAGTTATGTTAAACTACGTTTTTGCCAAAATGTTACAACTAAGCGAAAAAACATCAAGATAAGGAAAAAATTTAAAAGGTCATAAAAAAAATGACACATACGAACGCCAAACCCTTTGAGGGTTTTACTATACTGACCTAGTACCATCACCCTGACTTGGAATTTCTCACCCCCCAGATTGGCTGTTGTACTGTGATATTATTTGAAAGCCATGAATAACACTTGATCCCTATCATCCTATCATTGATCCCGGGAATCAAGTGTATATAACAAAGAATTATTTTCTAAAATTATACCTACATCAAATTTAAATAACTCACATTTATTTAAAAAAACTACAAAATATTAATGCTTGTTTAATTTTTATTTTCAAATTTAGAAACAAGAATAGATTTTAAGACCTTTAATTCTGAAATGAAAAATTTCTTTATTCTTGTACGAGGCCAATTGTTTCATTTTTCAAAAACTCTGCCATTTTCCTTCATTAGGATATTCTCCTAACAGAGTTTTTGCTTTCAAATTTTTTACACCTTCATGAATGAAAAGACGATCGTTTCAGGGATTTTTCAGTTCCTCATCATGACTTCTGTTTTATTTTTTTAGGCAGCAATAAAAGTTATTTTTTGGCTTTTATTTTTTTAAGCAAAAAATAACAGTTATTTTTTGACTTTTATTTTTTTGAGCAAGAGTAAATTGTTTGTTTTTAATCAACGACAACTGAACATTTCCATGGAGCTAGGGATTTCTCGTATTTTTATGTGTTTGATATGAATTTGTCAAGATTTTAATATTTTAATGTGTTTTTTTGTCGAAACAGTAACATTTGTTTTTGGTCAAAAAAATAAAAGTCGAAAAATAACTTTTATTTCTGCTCGAAAAAATAAAAGTCAAAAATAACTTTTATTTTTGCTCAAAAAACTAAAAGTCAAAAAGCAACTTTTTTATTCTGACTTTTATGATAAAAGTCATAACCGGTACGGTCCCTGATTTTAACAGTTTTAGTAAAACATTTTACCGATATTTTTCTATTAGTTTCACAGTTTTTATGGTTTGTCATATTCTTTTAAGCAAAAAATTTTTGCTTTATGAATATCCGCATAAGGCAAAAAATTTTTGCCTTATGCGGATTTTTTGATATGAAATTAAGCTTTTGAATACATTTTCCTTAATTTATTTTTTTAAGTTCCATTTGCGGTCTTCTGATTGAATTTTCTTATAAAATTTTTCAAACTATATGAAGCAAAAATTTTCGTAACCTAGATTTAGATTTTCTCTAAAAATTATATTTTTGAAATAACCGAAACACGAAAGTTTTCTTGACTTCAGAATCGTTTGATCACTAATTGTAAATATTTATCCTTGGGTTAGGGTGAAAAAAAGACAGATCACCACCCTACGGGGAAAGGGACCGGTCCCAGATGACACGCAGGATAGGTCCCAAGGGGGCGGAGACCGGTCGCTGATCGGTCTTTTTGTTTGAAAGAGACATATCACTTTAACATGGCGTTGTCATTGGAAATGACCAATTGCCACATTTTAGACACATTGTGGCAGTAAGGTGGTGTGTCTAAAAATAGCTTTTCAAATAAACTGATAAAAAGTTAAGAATTAAAAATAATCTACTTGGCGTTGAAGTAGGGCTCGATAACACAACCTTCTGTTTGTAAGGCAAACGCTCTACCGTCTGAGCTAAGGTTGCTTATGCGTGATGGCTGGCTGATGGTTAAGTTATATGTTTTTCGTTTCTGTTCAAATAAAAAAGAGAAAGAAAAAACAAACACACACAGCATATAAAAAAAAACATGGAAAAGAAAAAAATAGAAAATGAAACAACATTAACACACACACAAATATGGTGGAAGTGTCTTGAATATGCCCCCGATTGACCGGTCATGGGATAGGTCCCTTAATGGCAGTTGACTTGTTTTTTGCGTTGGCCATAATTAAATTAAAAAATCAATTAAAAATTAGAAAACTACCTCAAAACCTCTGATTATATAAATAAATTTTAAAAAATTCCCTTAAGTTACAAAGAAAAGTTAAATGAAATACCAATTGTTAAAACTAAAACAGCTTTAACATTAAAAAAACATTGAAAATACAAAACTTAAAATTTCTTAGCAAAACATTATAGAAATTTAAAATAAGAGCTAAAATAAGCAAATCGTGAAAAAATAAAATTAAAAATAAATAAAAGAGTAAAATAAAAAATATTTTTAAAAATATGCCGCGAATTTTGTTTTTATTTAGGTATCGGTCAAGTTTTTTTAAAAGCAACAGTGAAAATAACGGATCAGAAAATACTTAGAAAATTAATTAATTTTCTATTGTTCATATTTGTACTAATTTAGTAATATGCCTTCGGTTGACCGGTCACGGGATAGGTCCTTGGAGGGCAATTGACTCCTCATTCCCCGTAGGGCATCTTCCAGGCTATTTAAAGCAACTTGTTTCATTTCAGATTCCAGCTTAGGGGACCGAAATACTTAAAAAATCGCCTTAGTAGAAGGACGAACAAAGATATTGTTTTTTGTTGAGTTATAGTACGTATAGGACTCTCCTCCTTAAGTTTGTGAAATCTGATATTTGGCCCTTCAAGCCGTTTATGTGCCCACCCCTGTAATATACGATTTGTTACCAAGTTTTGAAGGTCATTACTTACATTTGAGATCTTAAATAAATAAAAAAAATATTCAAGAATGAAAGCAGTTTTTCAGCTTCTAGTTCGAACTAAAGCCTAAAAAACTGTTCCCACTTCTAAAAATTTGTCATAAAGTTTGGATAAACAGATTTTGTTTTCTTTGAAAACAAAATAATAAATTTAAATTAAATAAAATATATTTACATTAGTAATATAAAATTTAGTTCCTTTTTGATTCTGTAAGCAATTTGCTGCTAAAAGTCTTTTTTTTTTTTTTGTTATTTCTACCTATTAGTTTTATTTTATAATTTATTTATTCTAAAGTTTGCCCTGTTCCACTTTTGGTGGATAAACATCACCACGCCATTTATGTTTTTTGGTTACAAAAATACCAACAGCAATCATTATAATGCCAATGACCGTAAAAGCTATACCAACATATTGGCCAATGCTGGGAATATTTAAAATAAACTAAAATTAAACAAAACAAAAAATAAAATGAATGTTATTTTAGTTTGACTCAGTATCATAAATTAATATCACTTTCTGTTTAAATTATTTTCAAATCAAAGAAAGATGATACCATTTTAACAAGTAAATTACAAAGAATAAAAATTATTGAAAAAATTCGATAAGACCAGCAAGGAATGGAATAGACTTTGTTTTTTAAAACTTACCTTAACTGTGCTTAATAAATCTTCACTAATATCGGCCTTCATTTGTAAAACAAACAGTGGAGCATAAAAACTCCAGGCTATATCCTTAAAAAAACTAAAAAGATAAAGTTAAGCAAAATAATTAGATTTTTGACAGATACATGAAGTGTTTGCAACCTACTCAATTTTTTCATCTGGCTCCACAAAAATACTGATTAAAACTTGACCATTAACTTCTAAAGGAATACCAAGTTTTGGTTCCAATAAAACATGTATACCATGCTTTGCAGGATCAGGATTTAAACCTGTTGTATTTTCTCTATACAAAGGATCTGTCATATAAAAATGAGGATGTGACAGATATACAGGAGCTCTAAAACCTACAGGAGAATAGTCAATTACACCATTTTTTGGACATTCACGACCCTTAACGCAAAAACATTTTGTATCGGGCGCCACATAACCACTATCAAATGTCTGATCTGTCGAGGTATATTTGCGGGCAGCTATACCACGAAACGTTTCATTTGTTTGTGGAAAAATATTTATATATCGAGCTGCATCAGATATAAATATAGAAACAGGATCATCCCATGCTTTACCGGGAGCCCATAATTCACCAGTACTTCCATTAATACGACCACATTCACCCTCCCAGTAAGTGGTATGATCAGAACCATTCCAGAATTTTAAATCACCCATTTGTGATAAGTCTCCCTTACCAGTGTGTATGGTGAAGTTACCCTCAGCTTCCTTGGAATTATTTCGTTTATATAACCAACCAAAATAATTTTGATGTAGAGGCAAGATGGGTGAATGTAATCGTTCAATAAAATCCATGAAGTCATTATAAAAACCATCGAATAACCATCCCATGGCTGTATGTTTCATGAAAAGACCACCACCTTCACGAGTTAAACTAAAATTAATAATTTTTCGTAATATTGGATGCATTTTACGGGATATTCTTGAAGCGACCTGGAAAGAGAAAAGTTTGATTAAAATTTTTAATCATTCCGAATATTTATTTCAAAAATAATTAAAAGATATTTTACTTAATACTTATGAATATTTTTTTAGTTTGACTCTATATCATAAATTATTATAACTTTCTGTTGTTGCTGTTAACATATTCGATTTGCTTTCAACTTTCACATAAGTAGACGATCATCAATTATTAACCCATTCAAGGCAAACGACACTGATGATGGCTTTGTAGTGAAAGCCGAAAATACGTATTCTGTCTTGCTGGCCTTATCGAATTCTTTCAAATTTCTATTCTTTGTAATTTACTTGTAAAAATTGTATCATCTTTCTTTAATTTAAAAATAATTTAAACAGAAATAATTTAATTTAATTTGATAATAATTTATGATCTAGAGTCAAACTAAAACAACATTCATTTACCAGAATAAAATATCAACTAAAAATTCCCCTCATTCATTTAATATTTATTTTATATAAACGATGCTCTGATATTACCCCAAACGACATTATCTCAATACCCGGTTTTGGGTTTATGTCCGAAAAACTTGCGGAGCATTTATTTACTAAACACAGGGAGAATTTAGCTGGACGAGTTTTAGTGAAATTTTTTAGCAATCTAATAAAGTTTTCTTCGCAAAGTATAGGAAAACTTTCTTAAATTTTATAAGAAAGCTTCGTATATTTTATGAATCTAGTTTTGATGGAAATTTTTCATTGAAACTTTTAATAAATGAAATGAGTTGAAAAAAGAATGTAAACAAATAAACTCGCCTTCAGCTCTGCGTTTAAAAATCAGTTAATTAAATATCCTCCTGAAGATGAATAAAGATGCTTGTCGGAAATATTGAGAAGAAAGTAAATATTTAAAAATAAAATATAAAACTTGATTTTTAGCTAAATTAAAAATTTAAATGAAGGAGTTCCAGTGAACCTTTATTGGTTTTACGTAAAAATTCATTTATATCATGCAGATGGTTCTCTCAGTATAAGAACAGCATAATAAGGAGTTAGGCGTTAAAAAATATAACACAAATTGTTCTTAATAACTTTTTAAACCTTTTACTGAAATAATTTTGATCCAAATATTTTCGAGAAATATTTATGTCTGATATAAAAATATTTATGTCTGATTCAGGGATAGCTCAAAAATTCCTCGATTGAGCTGAAATTTCCTCCGGATAAGTTTTTCCAGTAACCTCACAAAATAAGCACCAGGGAGCGAGGGTCGGTTTAATGTATATACTTAAATTTATTAATTTACAAAAAAAACATTCCTATGACAATCTTTTTGGCTATAACTCAGACACGAATTGAGATACCACCCTGAATTTTTCTACAAAGTTAAAAATATACAATATGATTTTTTTGGAATTTTTAGAAGTGCGCATTTCAAGATATGGGTATTTGAACTCAAAATCCCAAGACATGACATCTGACCCTTCCATGAAAAAAATCGATAGTAGCGAAATTAATTTTAGATCTTAAATAGTTGAAAAGTTATTTTCGATTTTGTAATCATACTTTCGTAAAATTTTGCCGTTTTTTTCCAATATTCGTGTATCACAGTTATGGGAAATTCATTCAAATCGGAAATGACAAATCCGAATGGTGTGTTGAGTTGATATGTTTTCACCCAATAATTGCAATGGATACAAATTCAACCCAAATTTCCGTTTTGTGGCAAAATTTTCTTTGAAAGCATGAGAAACTTTACATAAACTTACCGCTGTCGGAATATGTGGTGTTGTAATCATATCATCTAAACTACCATTAGATTTTGATTCATCAAACCACCATGTACGACGTCCATAAAATGTTACCAAATTATTGACATTATCCCATTCCAAATCCTCTTTAACTTTAATATCACGAAATGCATATGGTCCCAATTCTTCAAAATGTGGTTTAACATTAGGATTACTTGCTTGTTCTGGATTAGTCCAATTATATAAGTAGAACGTAAGATATAAAGGCATGGGAGTAACAACCCATTTGGAGAACATAAAGGAATCCGGTTCCAAAGGTAACATCTACAAACCGAGACTTAAAGAAAGTTATGGTGTTACTCGTCAAAACAATAATTTTTTCTTACCGAAGTTACGAGTTTATCCGATAATGACGGCCAGGCTGTTATTAACACTATGCCCAAAATCAATAGTATGCTACCAATAGTGAATACCCATATTTTTTGTTGTTTAACACTACAACAGCCACAACACATTTTGTTTATGGACACTCCTTAAATAGTTATAATTATTCGTTTATTTAAAATTAAATGATTTGTCTGAATTATTTTCAAAAATAAACTGCAGTTATTTTGTTTTATTTTTTTGGCCCATTGATGTTTTTGGCTAAACCGTTAAAGTCCAACTACTTATTTTGATTAAGACGTTCAATTGTTTATATTAATCAAATACTCTATAAATTAGATTGTACTAAAGTAGTCATTCTATTACCATTTTTACTTGCACACAGAGTGTCAGAAGTATAGCCATGTACGGTTGAAAGGGGGGGGGGGAAAGAGAAATCTTGTCCCCTCTAAACCAAAATTAAAACGAAAAAAGGCTGAAGGAAGTGTAAAAATAAAAAAAGAAGGGACAAAAAGAGAAAGCAAGATAAGAACAATTTTTTTTCAATATAAGAAACAGCATTTTAAAATTCCAAATTTTAAATTTAAAAAATCTAGTTAGTGTAACACGTGTATAGACGTATTAGGGCAAATGAAAATAATTTAAAATTTTTGTAATTACCAAATTTTTTTTGAAATTTCACCCCGAATTTTGCGGAAAGTGCAATTTTTAAATCTTCTCGGTTAGATTTCTACATGAAACTTTTTTATAACGGTGTACTTAGAGTCGTGTTAAGGAATTGTCAAAAAAAAGTATTTAAAAATATAAATTTAATGGATTATTTTTTTTTTTTTTTAATATACCGTGTTCGGTGAATGATTTAGTTCTTAAGTAGGCCGAAGCCACTGGTGCTAGCCGTTATTCTAGTTTAGCTTTAGAAAAAAGATATTTGATTTTGAAAATTATTTTTAAAATTGCCCTTGACACGAGCTGTAACAAAATCTTAAAACTTTCCCATCCAAAACTGAACAGTTTAACCGCCACTGAGTATTGCAATTACTTTTTCAAACACATTGCCAAAATTCATATTGAGAATGCGATTGCAATGATTAGTTATGCGCAATTTTAAGATTATTATACTACACTAATAGAAAAAAGTCCATAAAAAATTTAGTTAAAACTACTAAAAATTAGTTAAAAATTATGCTGCAGAAAAAACTGCTAAATTAGCAGATTATTTAAATATACAGATGCAGATGTTACAGTACAATATGCTATTTTCAATTAACTAAAAGTTAGCCTAAATATTACTAAAATTCTGTAAATTTAACAGTTTTAATTTTGCTGCTCTCATTTTACTAGTATTTAGTAAAAAAATCTGGTGATTTTAGCAGTTTTTTCTGCAGCATCATTTTTAACTAATTTTTAGTAGCTTTTTCTGCTATTTTTACAGATTTATTTCTATGACTGTAGAAAATATACTTTTCTAAATATTAATTAATTTAAAATATTAACAAAAACTAGTTTAAGGTCAAGGATTTTTTTCAATTCGGCCTTTTAACAGCTTTAGCAAACTGCACTACTAGGAAAAAGTCTTTAAAAAATTTAGTTAAAACTATAAAAATTATTTAAAAATATATATTAATGTACACTTATATGCGTCAGATAACTGTTAGAGATAGAGCAAAAACCACCGATAATATGCTAAAATCATTTACAATAGAGCTATTTGGAGGTGTATTTTACTCTATCTCTAGCATTTTTCTCTCGCGTGTAAAAGTGTCTTTAGTAAGATAGGAGCAGCAAAAGTGAAACTATACAGAATTTATGTTATATTTGAGTTAAATTTTATTAATAGAAAATAACACACTAACCTGCTAAAATCAGCGAAAAAAATTGCTAAATAATTAGTAGCCTAAAAAATTACAAAAAATTTTAAAATTTTCCTAGTTTTTTTTGGATTTTTTTAAATGTAACTAAAAAATGAGCCTTCTGAAAACTGCAGTTTACAATTTTTTTTAGCAAATATTTGAGCTGGTTTTAGCAAGATATTTGCATTGAACTTAATTTAGCTTAAAAATAACAAAAATTTAGCTTAAAAATATAACTGTTTCTTTTTGCTACTTTCAGTCCACTAATATTAAGAATTTTTTTTTTTCCAGATTTGACAGCATAATTTGTAATTTTTAATTAACTAAAAGTTAACTTAAATATAACTAAAATTCTGTAAATTTAACAGTTTTATTTTTGCTGTTCTTATTTTAGTAGTAGTTAGCAAAAATCTGCAAACTTCAGCAGTTTTTTCTGGAACGTCATTTTCAAACCAATATTTCTTGTTCAAATTTCACATTTTTCGCGATTTTTAATAAATTACCTAATTACCTTCGGATATGTTCTATGTTGATATACAAATTTATATGTATCGCTTTTATAATTGGTAAATTTTCTTTGAAATGTTACTAATATGAGAATGTTACACTTAAAATATTTTATTCGTAAAGACCGCTGCAAATATAATTTAAAACAAATGAAATTTCACTTCAAAACCGGACTACTAACATTTCATTAAATTCAATTTACATTTTCTTTTGTTTCTGACTGTTAATAAAATGAACCACAAATTAGTTAAAACAACTAACAAAGTTTACTTAAATAAATTTTATTTGTTTTTTTTTTAAACAAAATGATTGCAGAAATTAAATGTTACGAATTTTCAGTATTTTATTTTGTTTGTGGTAGTGCTATCGATTGGCAATCTGGAGTTTCAGAGAATCGAAAGGTTTAATTAAATTTAAGCCAAATCACGAAAATTTAATTCAGATTACCAGGTATGTAGTAAAATAACCACATATCTGGTAATGATTTACTACACTGGGATGGTAACGAAAAACTACAGTTACCCCTACAAAAGTAATAACATTTTTAAATTTCCCATAATGTAAATGCTGAAAAACCGATAACAAATCCCTGCCAATAAAAAATAATTATGGAGATAGAAATACTAATTACTCAATACATTCTGAATAATCAATTATATTTTTAATTTCGATAACATCGTGTTGGTAAATAATTAAGTAACACATTATTATTTTTTTTTGTAATAACAGAAAAGTAACTGTTGAACTTTCTAGCTACTCATTGTTATATGTGTTAAAGTAATGCAGATTATAAGTTGCTAGTCAAACAAACAATGATAACCCATTACCGTTTCTACACAGCGTACTTAAATTTTATAGATTATTCTCCTTAATTGATAACAACAAAAAATAGCGATAATCCACAAAATTATGTCAAATCAGACAGAAATTAAATTTATTTTGTTTAAACTTCTGATAAACATTAAATAGTAACAAGTTTTAGAGAGTGCAAAAGAGCTAACATATTTTGATACGAGTACTGTCCAAGAGGTTTCTTTCTGTCTCCTAGCGAATTAGTTATCTTAAATGAAATAAATAATTAACCCGTTAACAAAAGTGCAAAGGGTTATCTTTTAACAACTACGATATAAAAAAGAAAACTGACAAATATTTAACGATATGCGCTTTTTTTTTATCAATTAGATTGATTTATATGAATGACAGATTAATAATTTTCTATTGACTTCATTTATATGATAATAGATTTCGTATCTATTGGGGACATATCTCTGGGAGTAATATATGGATTAATAAAAAAAATCGACCTGTTTAGAAATACTATCTTATCTCAAGAATACTATACCATAAATGAAAAATTTGTTTTATAAATCACTTATAAATTTTAAAAGTGATTACATTTGAAGTAAAAAGATATATTCAATAAGAAAATTTTTTAGAAATTTTAAGTCGTTTTTTCACTTTATAGAAATGGCACACTCTTCCATTTATACATATGTGTGTGTATGTGCCATTTTTTAACTTATTTTTTTTTAAACTATTACCAAAAAAATCAAAGCGTAATTCTGATTTAAAAATTTTTTTGTGTTTCTAAAGCCTTCAATTTGTTTTTTATTGCTCAAAATTTCAAAATTGGATATTTGCTTAATTTTATTGTATTAAGATTCAACTTAAAAAAAGAGAATAAAAAAATTCAAAAATGCATATCTTTTTAAAAAAAAAACGCCCTCTTGAAAATTTCAGGATCTTTTGAGATCAGTTAGAGATGTTATTTAAAAAAAATTGAGCAAAAAAAAAATAGGTTTTTGAGTTTTTAGATTTTTAAAATTAAAAAATATTTAATTTTTTTATTTTTCAATATTTTTGTTTTTAATATATTTTTTCAATACGGCTAGATATCCTCTTTAAAACGAGCTAAGAACCATTTTTGTAGCTGTTATAGTTTTCGAGATATTCAAAAAATAACCTCGTAACAAAGCAAAAAATTAGAAAATTTATGACATTTTTTGAAATTTTAAATATTGCATAACTTTCGAAAAAAAATTTGTAATTTTTTTCCTTTGGCAAAACTTTGTTATATGATGAAAGAAAAGTTCTGACCAAAATCCATCCAAATCGCAAGGGGTCGAGTCCAACCATTGGTCGATTTGAGATGGAATGACCCATATACAAACGAAAGAAATTAGCCCAATCGGAACTATTAAAATTCACTTTCTGTTTTTTAGGCGCCTCTAATACTCACATTTGAAAATTTTCAAATATACCCCGTAAGCATTTGGAAGAAATCTTCCAAGAAGATATTAAAGCGATATCTTCTATTTTTCATTTGAATGAAAATAATCAAGTAGTATTTTGAAATTGTCTTCCTTTTATCATTTGGAAGATAATTCGGTGATATTTGGAAAAAATAATTCAAAAATTTAATTTTTTGTCATAATTTTTTACGACAATATTGCGGCAATATTACTTTTTTATCATTCGGAAGATAAAGGAAATTTGTTTGAAATTTTTTGTCATTTTGGAAAAAATTAAAACAAAATTTGTATAAAAATAACCAACAGATACATAGGATATAAATTTCTTGAAAAAATCAAGATTAATGCGCGGCAAAAATCGTCTGCTATGAAATCAAAATAATTAATGTGGTGGTCAATGGATCGTTTATTTTGTACCGCGGAGTTTATTTGGCGATATCACCTTTTTATCTTCCAGGTTATAAATTAGCGATATCGCCGATTTAACTTCCTGGGGTATTGCTTTCGTATTGCCTAGATGTATTTGCTTTCGGGTAACAGTTGTTCCCGACTAAGGAAACTTCCGTAATACGAAATTGATATTGCCGGCAATAAATGTTTTCTTCCTGGCAATATGATCGGCGAATCTTCTTCGTATTGCCATGCTTGCTGGGTAACTGATATTAATTTATTTAGTTTTTTGTTTATGTAAAATTTACTTTATTTCCTATTTAGCTTTCTGTTATTATTTTTACTAAAAACTGATCAAAACAGACAGACATGAACATTCTAGTTTTAGATTTTTGTTTATCTTTCAATTTCTCCACGTCTTCCTTTTCATAAATGCAGGCATATTTTCGCGTTTGTGTAAACACACAAATTTTACTTTTTTTAACAAAAATTTTACAAATTATTTGCACAACTTATACAAAAACAGTTGGGTACCTAATAAACACTTAAGTTATTTTTAACGATATTTTTTCATTAAAAATTGCAACGGAATTTGTTTTAATGAAGTATAAGAAATTAAACAAATAATATTAAATATAAGTTGAGACAATTCAATATTAAATTAATTTTATTTGAAACTGTAATTTAGTATATTAAATAATATATTGTAGTTTCAGGTCACTTTGCAATGAAAAAATATATTTTTTTGCTAATATTTATCTAGTCATCGAATAGAATCTTCCGGGCGTATATTTAATGTTTACACAAAACACAAAAACTTAAACTACTGATGTCCATTATTACACTGACGTCAGTAGCAAAGCTACAATTGTGTTTTGTATTAACTTTAGATATAAGCCCAGAAGCTGCTTTTGGTTTAAAAATAAGTTTTTTTTAAATGCAAAGTGACCTTGAATTATTTATTTCTTATAGAAAATTATCGAAAAGAAACTTAAAATCATATAAAATTATAATTATCTATTCGATGTTATACAATATGTATCAACTCTGAACTTGCTAACAGGGGGACTTTCCTCGCAAGAGTCACAGATGCACATTTACCGCTATTTCTCATTAGTAGTACTGATTGATACATGACATTTTCATTAGTTACATACAATTTTATTTTAACTACTACAGATTTGGATTGCTTTTCCTACCCAAGCAAAAATGGATTACAACATTAAAAAAAAAAAAAAAAACATTTAAAATATCTAAGATATGCAATGAACAGCTAATTATGAAAGGGAACACAATTTATTTCAATTTCGTTTTAATTTTTAAATATCACATAGAGAGAATTTTGCTGGACGAGTTTAATGAAACTTTTCAAAAGGCAAATTGTTGATTGACAAAGTAAATGAAAATCTTTTTAAATTTAATGAAAATGCTTCCTATATTTTAAGGCTCTAATGCATAAACTTTTCTTATTTTGCGTTAAGGTATACAATTGATAAATAATACATTTTCCTTATTAACCGTTTATTAAAAAAATGTCATGCATAATCGTTAAGGGGGTAAATACTGTAACAACAGAATTTTAGGGGTCATTTTTAGGTTGTCAAAAATTCAAATAAGAATATTTTTACTATATTATTTTTTTATATATAATATGTGTTATTGTAGTATTTTAAAAAAATATTAGTTTTTAATTTCTCCAACCAAAATCGCCAGGGTTGCCACTTTTTTAAAAAAGGCAAAATCGGCTGCCACTGTACAACCTTCATTAATTATTGGAAAATAAAAATGTAAAGTTATTCTTAATACCAGATAAATTCTGTAGTCCTTATCGTGGCCCGATTTTTATTTTTAAATTTTTTTTTAAACAAACTTGAAAATTCAAATAAAGGCAAGAAAAAACAATTTTACTTGCACAGAACCAAATTTGTTCATAAATAGTATGAATTGCTTTCATTGATTTCAATTTATAATAGGCATGTTCGTTTACTTACTACAAGTTACTACTTTTACTACAGCGGGAAAAATTCAATACAAAAAGTAAGCAAAACTTTCCAATTGCAGTAAAAGTAGTAAGAATTTCGAGTAAACGAACACACTGAATATGTATGAACAATTTCATATAATGAATGAATATTCCTTTAATTTTGTATTTAAAAAAATATTTGTAAAAACAAGTTAGTTTGAAATAGAAGAAATTGTCAAAAATTTTCTATTTGGTTTTGAAATAAATAAGCTAGGAAAGCATTGCATATCATTTAACAAGGAAGAAGATTAGGTATGTGCATTTTTGGAAATATACAACCTAGAAACACAATTGTATTATTAACTTTTTCAGATATGTACATTGGAATTTCACATATCAATTCAAGAAATCCGGCCAATAACATATATGTATTTACAGCAAGATTACTGAAATTCAGGGCATAATGTCGATGGGATTTGCTGAACACACAGCAGAATGTTTCTCCAGAAGACTTTGGTAAACAAACTGCATATATCCAGTTTCCGGAGAGAATTCATTATGCATTGCTTGAGAATTTGTGTAAATTTATGTTAATCATATTTTTTCTTTTTTTCTTCTTAAATAAATCATCTTGTAATTGCAATATAAAATAGGTTTAATAATAATTTGTAAATATCAAGAATTTGTTCATAGTAATGGTTGTATCATTAATTTTGGCAGACCTATTTAATATTCTACAAAAATCCATCATAAACTTTTTCATACTATGTATGAACAAATTCATACACTGTATTAAAAATGTTTTGGGAAAAATAATTAATGTAAGATTCATTCATATTATGGAAAAATTGATTCCAATTATGAATTATTTTTTTCTGTGTGGGAGTATAAAATTTATTTGATTGTTTTTTGTTGACTATGAAAGAAAAAAACCGTATCGAAATCGGTTAACCCACGTTGGCTGTACAGTGGCACCCGATTTTGAACTCATGGTTGTGAGAAAAGCGCGTTTGAAGTCTAAAGTTAATTTTAAGCTAAGAAAACAGCAAAATTTAAAAACATTGTAAATGAAGAAAAGTTATATCTCCTAGCTTGCTACATGTCCACCAAATTTGGGACGAATCGGTTAATGGGTATTTGATATATTAAACCTAATAGTCTTAAAAACGATGGTAGATATATTATTATACACAATTGCTACTCATATTATTTTGTAAAAAATGGTATAATTTTGTATATTTTTTAATTTCTTTCGAATTTTTTTACCTCATTTTTATGTATATTATTCTGCTCTGTTATAAGATATACGATTTCTAATAAAAACAAGTTAATAAAAATGCAAAAAAAGTGTTACACACAAATTTACCACATGGAGTATTACTTTGGGACTAAAATATATTTTACAAAAAAACATGTAGAAATTTAATTTTTTCGAATTTTTTATTTAAATTTTAGGACCCTATAGAGGAAAGTATGCTCCATCCAAATAAAATATAGAAAAAAATCGAAAACAAAATTTTTCCTACAGTCGATACCGCCCTTAAATAACAGTTTGTTAATTTCCAGCTTTATTCTGGCAACACCCTTATTTAATGTGTCTCCACTTTGAAATAAATTGTTAGTGATTCATAAAGTTAGTAAACGATTGACTCGTTAAGCATAGGTGAATAATGTTGGTTTGAAGATTTTATCAATAAAATTAATTTAAAATAAATCAAAACATGACAAAAAAATTGTATATATATCTTGGCTATGTAATAGTGTAAAATAAAATTTTAAAGACAATTTAATGTTACGAATACTGAACGTATTCGAATGACGATTATGTTGTAATTAAATCAACATCACTATTTTGTTTAGTATATTTTGTATTTTATTTGTACATTAATTTGTGAAAATTTAATAAAAAAATTTAATTCAATTGTACCAGAGTTTTTTAATTTTTTGGATATAAAATGTTGGATTTTACATATTCTTGGGTGAATGAACCTGCAAAAAGTCTTTAAATAGATATAAACTCAATACTTATGGTTTTAACTGAGACTTTTATTTTCCAAATTTTAGGAAATGCTTATTTCAGGCTTTACCCTACTTTAACAGATTGTTAAATTTGTAGTTATTAAAGTAATTAATTAAACTGTTTAGAAACATTATACATAACACCGTGAGAATCTAGTTTTAATGAAACTTTTTGATTGAGTGTATAAAAGTTTTAATAAATAAAATGAAAATTTTAACAACATTTTATCATTAACATTTAAGTCAATGAAAAGTTTCAATGGATGCGTTGCAGTGAAACTTCATTGGTTTTATGCAAAAATTCATCATTTGCTATATAATTTATCCTTAAATTTTAAAAAATGGATTTAAAAAATAAAAACAGGTATTGGCCTATTTTTTACCCTGCTCTTCTTCCCCCAAAAGACGAAATTTCTCACCTAAACAACACATATCTATAAGTTTTTGCTTCTCTACTACTTTTGTAAATTTCACTAAGATGTTTAAGTTTCTTGTAAGTCAAAAGTATTCTACTTGTTTCTCTGAAAAAATCTCATGTATACATTATCCATTTTTACCTGGGTAATTCTAAGTGTTGATTGAAAATAAGTTGCGATGATAAAACACAAACAAGTTGTTAGACTAATTAGACTGAATCAATTAATTTACATAAGTCAAGCTTAAAGCAATTAAGTGAGTAAAATGACGTCAGCTTAGTTTAAGATTAAAATAATTTATACATATTTATGTTTAGCTTATTAAGTCCCTAAACACATAAAATGGAGCTGCTGCCAGCAGCAAAATAATTTTTTCCTATATATTTTATATGAAGAGCAAACTACTGTTCAGCTGCAGGAAACTTAAGGGGGGACATGACATTGGCCGTTTTTTGAAATCGACTTTTTTTATAACTTTGTATTTTAGGAAATATTCTTAAGATTCTAAGAAAAAAAATTTCATGGAAAAATTCCTACGGGTTCAAAAGTTACAGCCGGATTAGTGAGAGCGCATTTTTAATTTTCGTACGGCAGCTGGTATATACATACTTGTTTTACTTGCTACGTGACTTTTGGTGGTTGTTATTCGTACCTACCTACTAGGGTGAGTTTTTTTTTGAATTTCTTGAAAAAAAGGCCTCTTCATACCTCATATAGTGGAATTTTTATTTTATATGCTCACTTATTTGGCCTCTTTTGCAGCGTGAAGTCGTGGCAGGCATGGCAGATTGAAGGTAAACTTTTTTTTCTTTGTTCACAAACTTTGAACGCGTTTATCTCGAAACCATGTTTTTCGTACTGGTGGCGGCACTAGCGGGTTCATTTTTTGACGAATTTTTTGTATTTTTTTAAACTTGATTCGCTATCGTATGACACGAGCTTTTTTTAAAATTTTTTTTCGATTTTTTATGAATTTTTAAAGTCAATATTTTTTTTCGAAAAAACACACTTTCAAATTTGGAACATCACCAAAAATTTAAAAAATATTTAAAAAAAAGCTCTTGTCACACGATAACCAATTTTGTTAAGATTTAAAAAAGTAATTTTTTTCCAGATCGGACAATTTTTGCGACTCCCAGCGCTGCAACCACGAGGCCCCGTTTTTTTCTCTGCCGCCAGTTTGGAGTTCTATAAAACGATGTTGGAGTGAAAAATATATTTTTTTGAATTTTTTTTCTTGTAACTTGTTTAATTCTCTACAATAATAACATTTTGGAAAAATGTTTGTTTTTGACTGAGTTATGAATTAAAAAAAAAAAGTCTGTTTTCTCTGCCGCGAATGTAATGTCCCCCCTTAAAATATTGCTGCTAGCACTCAAAAATTAAATAGAAATGGTTATATTTTATTTTTTACCTAGTGTCTTCAAATGCAATGAAATGTTCAAAGAAATTTGAAAATAACACACAAAGCAACAACAAAATTATTTTCGTTGTTGTTATTTTGTGTGTTATTTTCAAATTTCTTTGCACATTTCATTGCATTTGAAGACACTAGGTTATGTATGGTAATGACCAGGACAACGACTTTCATCCAAATGCATGTTTCTAGTCATTAATCCAAAGAATTTGCAACAAAATGCCATCGATTTGTTGTTGCATATTTTTGCATACTTGCATATTTTATGATTTTATGAAAATCGACATATATGGGTCCATACAGGTTGAATGTATGTTCGTACATGCTCGTAAAAATGCATTTATGACCATTAGACTGTCCCTTAAAATAGCGATTTGTCGATTTTCGTTCATTACACCCCTCAGTTTTATTGGGAATGGTCCCCAATGGAAGAAATCGATTTTTTTTTTTTTTTTGGAAAACGTTAACCCGTTCCGAAAGTTGGACGAAAATGGCCCCTTTTGGAAAAAAGTGTATTACTATTAAAAATTCCCAAAATTCGAAATTTCTAAAAAAAATTATTTTTATTCCATTTATTCATTTAATATAGTCAAAATGATTCAGACATGGAATTTTGACTTCATCGGGAATCATTAACCCACTTTAGCCTGGGATCCAAAATGTCCTACGAATTTGATCAAAATGCAAAAACGTGTTTTTTTTTAAAATTAATTTTAAAAATTTTTTAAAATGCCTAATTTGGAGATGTTGATTGCTATTTGTACAACATAATAGTTGATGTTAAAGAAAAAAAATAAATTGGAAAATGATAATTCGAGATTGTGTTTGGAGCGACTGCTTTCCAGGACATTTTACAAAATTACTCATTTTGTCAAAAATTTAAAAAATTTTAACGTTTTCATAAAATTTTACACGGTTTTCGGAAAAAGAGCACTTAAATTTGGTTAGACTATAATTATCTTTTCATTTCTTTAAAAAAAATTTAACCCTTTGTGGCGTGGGGTCAGAAAAGACCCATGGAACTTAATATTAATTATGACTACGAGATTGTGAAGCCATTAAATTTATAAAAAAACAATCGCAACTGGATAAAAATAAGTATTTTATGTAAAGTGATCCATATGGGGTTAATTTTAACACTTTTGGCCAAAAACGCCCCGCTAGGAAATTTACAGAATATCACCTTTCGCATATCCCAATTTAATAAAAATCTGATAAATGTTATTCCGTACATTTCCTAGTGGGTATTCTTTGTGAAAAGTGAGAACATTAACCCTATATGGATCAAGTTACTCAAAATAATTATTTTTATCAAGTGTAATTTTTTTTTATTGATTCAAAGTGATATTTTTCCGAAAATTATGAAAGGTGTTATTCTGTAAATTTCCTAGTGGGGCGTTTTTAGCCAAAAGTATAAAAATTTACCCCATCAAGTATTCATTAGGCGAGAATAAAATGGGGATAGAGGCATGCCTTCAGCTTATTATTTTTCACAATTTTTTAAAGAAAATTTGGCAATTTAACACTTTTAATACTCTGGAGTTATTTTTAACATTGTCACTAACTTTTATGTCAGCTGTTTTTATATGCACCCAGAAAACAAATTCAGTGCTGACAACCCCATTTGTTGCCAATCGAATGGTTTTTTATTATTCATTAAATGAATTTTTCGGTTGTGGCTACCGAATTATTCTTGATACAACTGAAATTCTGTTGCCATAGTGAAATTAGTCCTATCTCAATTGGTTTTCTGTTGCCACAACTGAAAAATTCGGCTACCACAACCGAACCAAGCGATTGGCTACAAATGCGGTTATCAGAACTGAATCTGTTTCTGGGTATGCAGTCCATTCGGAACTCATAAAATTCACTTTCTTTTTTGGACACCTCTGCTGTACAACTACAATAGATAACATTGCAATAAAACAAAATAATTTTCTTTATGTTATTTAATTATTTTAGCTTTAATTTTCTAAATATATGTACGTAAGTATAAAAAATTATGTTAATACTATTCTTAATCTATAAATACACAACTCGTTCTTCTCAGATTAGAAAGAACTTTTAATTTTTTCAGGTACTTTAATTTTCATGTATTAAATTTTCTTCTTCTACAGCGGGTTTATACCATTTATTAGTAAAGTTAATATAGGCTCCTATTGCCAGCATAAGACCACCTAAACATATTAAACCAATCCCGATATAAAAACCAATATCGGGCAGATTTAAGGCAAGCTAAAAAAAAAGAAAAGAAAATTTAAGTTAATAAAAGTTTTTTTGTAAAATTATATATTTTCGTGCATAAAATAGTATTTATTTATCCAAATATTTTAGGGTCAATACGAAGAATATGTCATGTATTTTAATTTTACCATGTTTGGTGCAATTAATTTTTTAATTGACATTGTTTAATTTTTAATTAATTCATTTAAGTTTTTAATTAATTCGATTAAATTTTTAATTAATTCAATTAAATTTTTAATTGATTAAATAAAATTTTTCTTTAGTTTAATAAAACTGGTAATTGTTTATTTTTAATTGTTCAATTAAAATTTTAATTAAACAATGTTTTTGATACATTACACTATTTAATAATTAAGTTATTTTTTAATTGATTTAATTTAATTTTTATTAATATCGAGAGTATTTTAAATTGACTTAATAAAGTTTTCAAATCGTTGAATTTTTCGATAGAATTTTAGTTTCGTTAAATTGCGTATTTTGACAATTTCCTTTTAGTTTACCTATTAAACACAGTGCCACTTTTGTAGTCAGAACTACGAACGGGTTTTTTCTTAAAAGTTAGTTAACACAGAAAGAATTTACAAAATTCTATTTAAATTTTTAAACACCTTTCTCATACCAGATTTGTAAATACAAAAAAAAAAAAATCATTTTACCAACAAAGTAATTTGTAAATCCAAAAAAAATAATTTACAAACGAGTTACAAATATTTCAAACAAAAAAATTGTTAAGAATAAAATTTCAATTTAAAAAAATGTAATTGCTTTTACAAATTCCCATTGTTGGTGCTACTTTTTTTCTGTGAAGTAAGAAATTATGTTTAAAAATTTTGTTTTAAAATTTCTTACTTAAGTAAAATTTAGAGCAAATTCGTTCTTACGTCTGACCATAAGACTGTCGTCCCTTTCTTAAATGAATATAAATATATCCTACTGATCTTACCTTTATTTCCTTGGCTAAATCTTTTGTCATTTTAGCTTTACTATTTAGCACAAACATGGGAGCGTAGAACGAAGGTATGTCCTTTAATATTCTAAAATATATGAAAAAAGTTAGCCATACTTTCCGAATGCATAATAATGGTAATTTTTACTCACGTTATATCCTTATCTGGTTGTATAAGTAAACTAATTTGTATGGCAGCATTTACTTCCAGTGGCACACCTAATTTTGGTTCCATGGTTATAAAGAATTTATCATTATCTGGATCTGGTCTCGTTCCCGTTGTAGTATTTTCATAACTTGGATCAGCATACATAAAATTAGCGTGAGACATATACATGGGAGCACCGTCTGAGCATGGTCCAATATCGTTTACACCAGGTTTTGGACAATTATCTGGCTGTAATTCTGTGGGACAATAACATTTCATATGCGCATTTCTCTCGCCAGTATCAAATGTATCAGGTTTTGTTTCATAACGTATAGCATCAATGCCCTCAATACGGTCTGTCCCAGAGGGTAATAAGTTTATAATGCGACATGTATCTCTAATATAAATTGTTATTAATTCATCCGACGGTCTGTTCGGTACAAATAAATCAGCCGTACTACCGTTTATTCTACCACATTCACCTTCAAAGAAACCGGTTTCATTTTTACCATCCCAAAATTTCAGTTCACCCATTTCCCTTAAATCTTCTGCTCCAGTATTGACGGTAAATGTGCCTTCAAAATCATCTGTACCATTGCGATCTAAGAACCAAGCAAAACGATTTGATTTTATATTTCCCGTCATGGAATTGTTTAATTTCATAGCATAATCTAAAAATCTATCGTAGAATCCTTCAAATAACCATTCATTGGCTGTGTGTGTTTGATATAAGGCACCTCCGTTGTTATTTAAGGCCATATTAAAGAATAATTTTATTACTTTATTATAATCCTTTACAATATGTGAGGCAGCCTGTGAAATAGAAAAAATAGTCAATATTAGTTCAAGAAAATAATTTGAAAATTCATTTAAAACTTAAAAAGAACTATATGAACCCTATAAATATGTTATCCTCAAAAGCCCCATAACTATTTACTTTTTGCTTATGAACTACATAATACACTCATAGAGAAAAGCTAGTAGAAAAATTAATAAAACAGTTAGTAATATAACTTTGCAAGTTTAAGTCTAACAAATTTTTAGATACATTTTCGTGCATTAAGAAATAAAATTTTTTTACAGCAAATATTTTTACAACTAGTTTGGTGATTTTAGGAAAAAAATTTTATGAATATAAAAAATTTATATTGACAATCAAAACCAGCAGATGGCGTTCGTTGTAATGCTCAGGGGTATGGCATCACCAAAAAAAAAGTTATAAAAATATTTTTATCACTAGATGGCACTTTGTTCAAAAAATTGACTATTTTCTTTTTTTATTTAAATTTAGATAATAACAATCAACAAAGCAAAAAAAAAAACAAACGAATATCTCAAATTTTATTATTTGAATATATTCCGCGTTGTTTTTTCCTTATTTTGAGCAGTTTTCAGCAGTTTTTAGGTTTTGAAATATAGGCTCAGCTGATACTAGACGGATAGTAAATAGTTGCTTAGGTAATACTAAATTTCAGCGCCATCTATTGGTGAGTAGTGTGATTTCCTATCTCTATAATTAATAGTCTCTGGTAATGCTATTCGTCAGTATAAAAAAGACAGGTGAAGTGAACACATCGCGCAGGAAAAATTTTTACACACGTGATAAATATATTAAATTTACGAAACACCACTCGTACAACATCAATACATTTTGTAGCTCTTTTTGAAAAGTTTTAAATCAGTTCGAACTAGATTTTCGAGAAATAAGAATCATTCACCAAATAGCATCTAACAAATATATTAAGGAGCAAATAGTGGAATTCGTTTAAAAATGTTTATGAAAAAAATCGAAAAGGTCCTTTATAAGAAAGGTACCAAAAATTCCTATACGAAAATAGAATATTTGTATTTATTTACATTTGGATCAAATGACAAATAAGTGGAAAAAACGAAAAAGTTGATAATTTTTGACCCCAGTTTCAACTCCCTAAATGCCTTTTAGCTCTTTTACGCTCTTTTAGATCTTTTTTACGCGTTAATTTTTAAGGTTTTTTAAATTTGGTTTGTTAAAAAAAAATTCGCCGATTTCAAATTTTTTAAATACATCCTATCCAAGTCAAAATTGTATGCTTAAAACGATGGCGATATTAGTTTTTCGATATAATTTTTTTTTTTTTTTGGGGTTTTAGACGAGTTTGGGACGAAATTTGGGCGCCTCGAAAATGATTTTTTTTATATGTCGTAGTGGAACTTTTTTCCTCATGCCAAAAGCAATCGAAAAATCGATGGCACAATATCGACAAATTTTTGTCCTTACAAATCGGCCCACCCTACATTATATTATTAATCTCATAGCGTTATACCATTTTTCACTAATACGCGCTTTCCGACTTAAAGACCGAACCCAATTTAAAGTAATCAACTAAAAATCTAACTTAAATTCTGTAGATTCGATAGTATATTTTGATGTTTTCACTTTACTAATATTTAGCAAATAGATGCTGCTGATTTAAACAGTTTTTTTTAAAATTAATTTTTCGGCTATTTTTAGTGATTTATTTATTATGTTAGCGTGTCTATTCGTACGCGAAGTCTGTGACTCTTACCGATGGCTGTATTGCCAATATATTTGTTGTTGGAAAGTCAGAATAAATTATATTTATTAAAATTTTTTATTTGAAACTTCAAATAAAAATGAGGACCTTGTATCGACACAAGTTATATTGACAAATAAGATTTGAATGTATTGATTTTTTTATTGCTTTCTATAAGAAGTTGTGACTTTGAGTCTTAAAATTTGCCTTATGACAGTCACAACTAGTCAGCAGCATGAATAGTCACCTGAGTATGTTACGCTCTTTTAAACACTTTTATTCACTCAAAAAAGTTCGCCGGTACAATCTTCTGGAAATGACAGTTATACAAAGGTGTATGCAGTTAAAAATGCGACACAGGTATTGACCTTTAAAATAACTAAAAATGTAGTTATTTTTAAATGTTGGAAATTATTAACAAATGCGTTGAAAGGAATTAACTACACAGATAGAATTTTTGCTGAACGAGTTTTAATGAAAATTTTCTGTAAACCAATTAAGTTTTCTTTACAGTCAATGAAAAAGTTCTTATATATGAGAAAAAGCCTACACTCAAATAAAAAAGTTAATAAAAAAATTTGTAAACAGTTTCCAATCGCACTTTACTATTTTTATACTGATTCTAATACAATTTTTTTAGTAATCATTTTTGCTATTCTCTTATTAAAAATTACGGATTTTTTTACTAATTCTCACTGCTGATTTCAGCAAAACATTTTACTAATTTTTCAAAACCGAGTGCTAAATTTAGCAGAAAAATATGCTAATTTAAAACATTTTTTTTTGATTTTTTACAATTCTTGTTTATTTAATATTTGTTACTATTATTATATTCTTAGTTTGGAAATAACACCCAGAAAATTTTATTGTATCTCCAATGCATAAAAAGGTAATAACTGGAGAACCGTTATTTTGACTCCAAATTTCAAGTATGATGTAGTAATTATACGCTTGTTACAATCAAAAGAAAAAAAAGATTTATTTATAATTTTTTTTTTTAGATTTTATAGTTTTTTTTACTTTTAAGTACATTTTTTTGCTAATTTCAGCAGATTGATTTTAAATTACAGTTTACAACAATTTACTGAAATTTAGTAGCTGCAACTAATTATTTATGCTAATTTCATTATACTAAAATTATTAATATTTATTAAGTCTTTAACTTATTTGAGCAAATCGATTTTGAATTGCAGTTTACAACAATTTTTCTAAAATTTAGTAGCGACTACTGATTTTTTCTACTAATTTGTTGTACTACAGATCAGCAGAGTTTTTCTTTCGCTTATAAAAAATTTTGTTGAGAGTATTTTAGTTGGAAAGTTTATAATTTTTACATAATGAAAAATTCTTTTATTCTTGTTCGAGCCCAGTTATTTCCTTATTATGAAATAACATAGTTACTTTTATTTAAATCTCTGCCATTTTGCTTCATTAGCATATTCTGAGCGAAAAGACGATCGTTGCGGGGATTTTCCATTTTTATTTTTAAATTTAAAAATAAAAATTATTTCTTTAGACATTTAGTTCTACAATGAAAAAATATTTTTTTTATTTATTCTTGTTTGAGGCCAAATATTTCCTTATTATGAAATTACATAAAAAGTACTTATTATGTTATTTCATAATAAGGAAATAATTGGCCTCGAACAAGAATAAATAAAAAATTTTGCATTGTATAATTTAAGATCGAAAAAACTATTTTTGTTTTTAAATATAAAAATAAAAAATTAAACAAACCTATTTTTACTTAAATTTATATCTTTCATTTCCATTACTTGGAAAAGTAAACCAACACTAAGCTATGTATTGAAATCACACACATGAATATTTATTTAAATTTTAAATCAACTAGAAGCGCGTCATTGAATTGTAACACCTGTCTATCTTCATTTAAAATGTATTTTATGAAATCTTTAAAATTGATTATACAACACTAAAAAAGTTATTTTAAATAATTTAAATAAATACTTACAATTGAAGGTAAATGTGGGCAGGTAATTAAGTCGTCCAAACTGCCATTAGACATTTTGGGTTCGTAAAACCAAGAACGTTGAGGTGCAAATGATACAGTGTTGTTAGGATACCAGGTAATGTTCTTTTTAATTTTATCCTCAAGAAAAACATAAGGACCAACTCTATCGAAATTTGGTTTAACACCAGCCACTCTTACTTGTTCAGGATTTGTCCAATTAAATAAATACATATATAAATATATAGGTATGGGAGTAACAGACCATTTTTCATAAGTACGACCACCTTTCTTAAGAGGCAGAGCCTGGAACAATAAAAAAAAAGTTAAAATGATGGAGTTGCAAAAAACATTTTAATCCTTCCTACCTTATAAATCATATCCTCGGCATATGATGGCCACCATATTGTACATAGTAAACCGAATATTAAAAATACTGACCCTAACCCAAATACCCATATTTTTTGTTGAGTCTCACTACAACAGCGGCAACACATCTTTACACATTTAACTTTACAATTGAAATGGTCTGCCGCAACGATGACAGCTATAACGACAGCAACAACGATCTATTTTGCTTATTTTTTTTTTTTTTTTTGTAAATAACTAAAATTGGAATAAATTGCTTGTTGCTTGCCTAGACGTCTAAGAGATTAGGAGGAGTTGAGTATGTTTTTTTGTTTTTCGTTAATAACATGGCATGCAATTTATAACTACTTGTTCTTAGTTGTTGCTTTTTATATAGCCCACAATATGTAATCTTTAATGCTTTTAACTAAAAGAAAAAAGATTAGTATTAATTATCTGATAAAATGTTAAAACCCCTTCAGAATAAACAATTTAATATGTATGTATTGTCAATAAACTGCTACTATTTTTAGTTAATATTTGAATTTTCGTATAAAAGATTTCAGATATGTGAGTGACTTGTACTTATTGATTGTTTAGAAATAATAAAATTTGAAATTTATAATAAAAACAGAAATGCATCGTAATAAATTCGAAAAAGATTATATAGTACATATTGTTGTTGTTGTTTTTATTTGATTTGGTTTATTGTTAGTTGTGCTTAGTTTTGATAATTGTCATACCAGCTTATGATGTAGTACTTACAGTTGAGTGGTAAATAATAGCAGTTGGTTGTGGTAAAATATTTCAGTATTCAGTGTATAAAAGGTAATGAAGTATTTTTTGGACTATCAGTAATGAAACCTACTCGCTTTCAATTTTATTTTAATGCATATAATAAGAAGTTACTAACAACTAGTTACTTTTTACGTTATTTCACAAGAAGAAATAATGTGTTAAAATCTATTTTTAAACTGAGAGAATTATCTGCATGATATTAATGAATTTTTGCATAAAACCAATAAAGTTGCACTGGAACTCGTCCATTGAAACTTTTCATTGAATTAATGGAATTTTTCATCAAATTTTGTGAAAAATTTCATTTTGTTTACTAAAACTTTCATACACTCAATGAAAAGTTTCATTAAAACTGCCTTCATAAAATATATGAAGCTTTTTCATCAAGTTTAAGAAAATTTTCATTTACATTGTGAAGAAAACTTCATTAGTTTACTGGAAAATTTCATTAAAACTCGTCCGGTAAAGTTCCCTCTGTGTAGACCAGGCACCGGATTTTACAAACCAAAAACTTTATTTTTAAGTTTTCATCAAGAAATAAAAAAGTATTTTGTTCAAAATAAAGTAAATTTCTAAATTATTTTTTTTATATTCATCCAAAATTGAAAATATATTTATCTTTATAAAAAAAAGAAAAACAAAAATTACAAATGATTTTTATACAAATGATATTTTTTTATTTTCAACCCCAAACAAAAAAAGAAAAAGAACAAATAAAAAAAAAGTTTTTGTACAAAAAAAGAAAAGTTTTTTTGTAGAAAAAAAAAGTTTCCTTATTAAGAAAAACAGTTTTTATTTTTTAATTTATAAAATTTTAGATTTATGGTAAAAAAATTGTATTAAAAACCCTTATTATTCTGCAAATAAATATACTGATCTAAGAATTTTCGTTTTTGCAAATTTTTTTCCCTCGACTTTTTTTTTGCGATTTTTTTTAAATATTTACCAAACTTTGTTGTATGAAATGGGTATTATAATCTCTAGATTTCATATTTAGCATAATCGCATCTAAAAAAACGCGAAATTTTGGCGGAACGTGAAAAAACACTTTATGGTAAAAAAATTGTATTAAAAACCCTTATCAGCGATTTTCATTTTGCAAAGAAATATACTGATGTAAGAATTTTACTTTTTAGAAATTTTTGCCGCGACTGTTTTCGCGATTTTTTTGCAATTAGCCAAAATGCGGTTTTTTTAAATATGTAATACCCAAGACTGTAATACCCATTTCATACAACAAAGTTTGGTAGCTAGTTGAAAAAAAATAGCGAAAGTCTCGGGGGTAAAAATTTGCAAAAAGGAAAATTCTTACATCAGTATATTTGTTTGCAGAATGGAAATCGTTGATAAGGTTTTTTAAAACAATTTTTTTACCATAAAGTGTTTTTTCGCGTTCCGCTAAAATTTCGCGTTTTTTTAGGTTTGGTTGTGCTAAATATGAAATCTAGGGACTATAATACCCATTTAATACAACAAATTTTGGTGGATAAATAAAAAAAATCGCGAAAAAATATTTGCAAAAAGGAAAATTCTTACATCAGTATATTTTTATGCAAAATGAAAATCGCTGATAAGGGTTTTTAATACAATTTTTTTACCATAAAGTGTTTTTTCGCGTTCCGCCAAAATTTCGCGTTTTTTTAGATGCGATTATGCTAAATATTAAATCTAGAGACCCATTTCATACAACAAAGTTTGTTAAATATTTAAAAAAAAACGCGAAAAAAAAGTCGAGGGAAAAAAATTTGCAAAAAGGAAAATTCTTAGATCAGTATATTTGTTTGCAGAATGCAAATCGCTGATAAGGGTTTTTAATACAATTTTTTTACCATAAAGTATTTTTTCGCGTTGCGCCAAAATTTCGCCATTTTTTAGGTGCAGTTTTGTTAAATATGTAATCTAGAGACTATTATCCCCATTTCATACAACAAAGTTTGGTGGATAATTGAAAAAAAATCGCGAAAATAAGTCGCGGGAAAAAAATTTGCAAAAAGGAAAATTCTTAGATCAGTATATTTGTTTGCAGAATGAAAATCGCTGATAAGGTGTTTTAATACAATTTTTCTACTATAAAGTATTTTTTGCGTTCCGCCAATATTTTACAATTTTTTAGGTGCGGTTTTGTTAAATATGCATTCAAGAGACTATAATACCCAATTCATAGAACAACGTTCTGTGGCTAGTTGCAAAAAACAAATAGCGAAAAAAAGTCGTGGAAAAAAGAACACATTTTAGATCAGATATTTACAGCAAAAAAAAATTTAAAAAAAATATATTTATATATATTTTTCTTTTTTTATTTATAACAACACAAAAAAAGTTTCTTTTTTTCCATCTATTTGTTTTTTTTTTTTTTTTTGAAAGGAAATTAAAACAGAAAAAGTTTTTTATTTTCATCATGATGGGTATTTTAAATAAATATTTTTTTCTTTTTATTTTTTTGTACGTTTGAATTTTTATTTTAATACTTTTACGATATTTATATTTGATAAAAACCAAAAAATAAAAAGTTTCCGGTCCGGTGTAGACTCAATATTTTTGTAAGGTTACTTACAATCACATATTTTTGATTTTTTGTACGCTAATGTTAAAAGTTATTTGTATTTTTGGCTCACTTTCTATTAAATTTTTGTCATATTAACAAACAAATTAATTGTATTTACAAATTGAGTTTTCAAAAAATAAAAGTTATTATATACAATAAATGTGTTTGTTAATATGACAAAATTTTAGTTGAAAATGAGCTAAGATTACAAACATTTTCATCTGTCTACTTGTGTGCAGCACGTCATTTATATTTTTATCTGTCAAATATACAAGGGTGGATCAATAAATAAGTGACTTTTTGTATTAAAGACATTTATATTAGGAAAAAGTGTTTTTATAACATAGTCTGTGTTTAGCTTTAGAAATCAATTATATCAATAATATTTGAATGATTATAAAAAATAAATAAGTATATTGTTAAAGAAATTGTTTCTGTAGTTGAAAGACATTTTATTTTCTATTTCCCCAAAAACTATAATTTTAGATTTGGACAATCATGGCAACCCTGCTTCGCCACTTCATTATAGAGCTTTTTTTAAAGCAAACTCGGGTGTCACTGTGCAGCCTTTAGCAGTAGTCCGAAAATAAAAAGGACACTGAAAATATTATTACAGTAACTGACTGTAGTTTATTTAAAAAGGTCTCTTTAAATGATTATACAGTTAAAAAGAAAAGAAATATATTTTTCAACTTTTTTTTGTCATTTGTTTAAAAAATAAACTACATATAAATACGGATTTTCTGTTACAGTTAATATTTTCATTTAAAATGTTTTGTTAAAAAAAGTAAACTTTTTATATTTCAAAATCAGTTCAAAAAAACGAAATAAAGTATATATCATTTATTCTTACGGATTTTGTAGTTAATTTTTTGAAAGTTAAAAAAAAATGAAATAAATGAAAAATCAATATTTTTTAAGGATTTTGTAGTTAATTTATTAACATTTAAAAATAATGAAAAGTTCTTTTGATTTAAATGAAAAATTAGTAGATCGGTTTTCAAGTGATTTTCCATTTATTTTAAATTACATTTTCAGTTAATTTAAACTACAAACTAGGACAAGTTTTAGAGACGAATCAATTCTCTAATCTTCTCCGTGGCCGGATTTTGGAAATTTTGATTTGCATATAAACGGATAAATTAAAAAATTGCAAAAACAAAAAAAACATGATTTTTTATTAAGAAATTGCTTTTTGTATACAATTTTGTTTGTTTGAAAACCTAATTCTAGATTCATTACTTCTATCAATACTACACACATAATAATCCATGCACAAAAATACGAAAAAATGTCAAAATAACAAAAAAATTTATAAAATATACGAAAAATGGTTTATTTTACGAAAGTTTTTGTTGTTTTGACATTTATTTCGTATTTTTATGCATGGATTATAATGTGTGTAGTAGGTGCCCACAATCAAAAAATTGCCAACCGAATTGCTAACTTAACAATAAATTCGGTTGGTGAAATTATATTGGAATGCCATTCCTTAATATTTTGGGTATTGCAACTAAAATTCAGTTGTATAAACCGAATTTTGTTGTAATAAGTCAGTTGTACCAACCTATTTTATTATATCGTCGGCTTGCCTGCAAGTAGTGCTATGTGTGTTTTTGATAGATTTTCAGGAGACCGAAAAAACCGTTGAAAAATATCCTTTTAAGTTATTTTATTGACATAATATGCCTTAATGATGATTTTAGTAAATGAGGTCGTGAATCATTAAGGCATATGATGCCAATAAAATATCTTCAAAGGATATTTTTTAACAGTTTTTTCGGTCTGCTGAAAATCTATTAAAAAACACAAAGCATTACTTGCAGGCAAGCCGACGATATGTAACCGAATTTCAGTTTTAAAATGGAAAATTTTTTCTGTGTGTGTGTATATCTAAGCAGATATTTTTGATGTGTAAGCAAAACTAATTATTATTCGCGACATATCCATATAAAAGTAATATGAAATATAATAAGCAAAGTAACTACCATTACCAGTCCAGGGTGGAAACTATAATGAAATATTATTATTTTTAATCCACCAGTAATGATATCAACTTACTTTGTATATTACTTTAAAGTATATAATAATGAAAAACTAAAAACTAATTACTTTTCCCTTATTTTATAACAACAACTAAAGAGTTACCCAGCCAGCAATTTCGGAGCGCTCATATATAAAATTCGGAGCGCTCATAAAATGGCTCATAGAAATGATTATTGTTTTTTTGAAACAAAATATGAACCCTCAGAAAACAATCCAAAAAGTTGTCTCTACAATCTAAAAAGCTGTCTCAAAATGAGGCTTAATTTTTTTGACTCAAAAAATATTCCAAAATTATTTAAATTTATGAGGAAAATTTCGATTTTATACGTTCTTTTTTCTGAGTTATTTCTGAGTACACAGGGGGCTCTTTTGGACCGACCACTTTCATAGGAAAAAGTAAAGAAATGTTTATGTTTTTCGAGCTCATATTTGAGTCATTAATTATAATCTTTGTTTGCTGGGTACCTATAATGACGAATCAGCAAAAAAAGAGATGCGGAAGCAGCACAAAAGGCACTACAATTGATGATCTTAATGTAGTTCTTTTTTAACAGAAACACTAGACCGTACCACCTTACAGGCAAAAAAAAGTGCGCGGTACATTCTCAAATATAAAGAATTTTTAAAAGGAAATTCCAAAAAAAATTTTTTCTTTACCGAACGTAAGAGTCTCCTTTTTTTAATTTTACTCTTTAGAAGCAAATTAAGTGATTCTAGGACGTTGTTCAGAAGAAATTCTAAAAGAGCTGTAAAAATATACTAACGGATATTTTGGAAGCAATGAAATAAGTGATTTTTTGAAGTTTTTTCAGAATAACTTCTAGAAAAGCAGTAAAAATACACTAACGGATATTTGTGAAGCATTGAAAGCAGTAGTTTGTAAAGCATTACTAGCAATTTTTTTGCTGGGGTATTTCTATCATTGGAAGTATAGAGCAATATTCTGAATTTTTTATTTTGTTATGTTTTTAAATCTATTTTGGATTCAATATTTTTTCAATGTCGATATTTTTTATCTAGTAGGCCTTTCATGTACCTATCACTCGAAACCTATATTCAGAACTAAAAAGTAATTTTTTCTTTTTTTTTTTAACTTAAGACAAAAATCGCTCTTAGTTCTGACAATGAAACTGGCCCTGATCTTAGAAAGACAATTAAAAATTCTCAAGAAAAGAAAAAATACCCACTTTTTGCTTCTGGCCGCTAAAAAATACGTGTTTATAAATTTTCTCTCCTCTGTTACATATCTGACTTCCAGTAATATCAGTGAGTGACCCCAGATGATTGCAAAACTATTGTAGAACTGTTTATTATCATACTCATAAACATTCTTATAAACCACCTACACACCCAGTAATGAATATGGGCAGACCCGGAGATCCCAAAAAGCCAGATTTAAGGCGAACTTATATTTACAATAAAAAAAATTTTGTTTATATTAGCTCAACATTCTGTTGATTTAGCAAAAGTCATAGCTAGTTTAACTAACTTCATAAAAAATTCTGCAGGTTCAAATATACATATTATTAACTGTTAACTTAAGGTATTTCCACATTATAATATTTTGTAGTACGATTCTGGTGTACACAAATAATATGAAATTTCATAAGTAAAATCAAAATCTTATAGAAAATTACATTATTTGTCCACACTATCACATGCTAAATATTATGAAAATAGTTATCGATAAAACAAAAAGCCAAAACAGCTATAATCTTTTTTGTTCCAATTCTTTTGTTTGTCCCTCTTTTTGCTTTATACATTAAAGTACCATACCACAAGATTCAAGATTTTTTGAAACATTTCAAATAATTTAGAAAACCATCCGTATGACAAAATTAGCGTTGGTATTTTTTCAAAATCTTATGATTTATATTCTACGATTCTGCATGATCTTTTAACAGATCTGTTATATTTATAACAGTGTAGAAAGGCCTTTAGCAGAATTTTTTACAATTTGTATGTGATTTTTTTATGAGTGTACCTTTGCTCTGTGCAAAAAATACTGCATTGTGTAAGACTAACGTATTTTAAAAAAATAGCTTCGTGTGTATAATTTTTGTACCGTTTTGGTGACAGACATTGCACGATAATGAAATTATTATCTTTTGGAAATTTTGGCTTATTGAAAAAATAAATATAAAATAACAATTACAATTTAATTATCAACATATTTTAAGGTACGAGTATATACTTCTGTTTGTAATGTCATAGGTTTTCGCTACACTGGTCTTAACATGGACAGATTTTAACCAAAATCAATATGCTTCGTCCTTGGGCCGGGTGCATGCGCCGTTTAATAAAAATTAATTTTGAGAACAGTTCTATTTTTTGACATTTTTTATTATTGCATTTCCCGGTACTTCCAACAGCTCAGAAGTTGGCAAAAGTAGATAAGTATATGTTACCTACCTACCTTAGATCATACAGTACAGCAAAATAAGAAGAATTTGATGCACCAGGACAGCGACACATCATTTCTAATATATTTTGGGATGCAGATCAGGAATATGACCCTACAATTTTGAAGTTAGCTATATTTTAGGAAATATTTGCAAAAACGTTTTTGTAGGAAAATTAAATTTTTGAATAAACTTTTTGCAAAAAAATACAAAGTTGAAAGTAATACTGCTAGTTTTTGCAATATTTTAAAATGATGAATTATGCCCTTTAATTTGATATATTGCACGATTTGGCAGCTGCAATAATATTCCCCTGTGTAGAAATCCATTACCAGATATGTGGTTACGTAACTACATACTTGGTAATGGTAACTAGTTACTCTTCTTATTACATTTCTTATTACCTTTATATGGCGATGTCGCGAAAAATAATGAGTTGTCGTTACACACTAGCACACGAAAAATCAAAAAATATATCGTTACCTATGTGCTTACCAGTACTGACAAAAATAATGAGTCTAAAAATAGATTTTCTAAAAAATAAATTATATAAAAAAAAATATTTTTTATTGTATTTTTTTTTTTTAATAAAATTTGCTGGTGCGGGAATCGAACCTGGGTCTACAGATTGCCAGTCAACAGCTCTACCATCTGAGCTATATCGACATGTAATATTTAATAGATAAAAACACAATTGACCTGCTGCACACAAGTAAGCTTACTCGCCAATATACAAAAAATCAAAAAATATGTGGTTACATATATCCTTACCAGTGTTTAAAAAATATTGAGTCTAAAAATAGATTTCAAAAAATTTTCAAAAAAATCTAAAAAATTATTTTCTATTTGAAATAATGATAAAAATAAGTCATTATCAGTAACTCATTATTATATGTTTTAAAATAATACAGAAGGTAAGTGGGTGTCATTACTGGTAGTCCAAAAAATAATGATATGTCATTACCGTTTCTACACTGGGTCCCTATACATGAATCTAAATTTGAAATTTCTCTTTTTTCACGATTTCGTTAATAAATAATCTGCAATGAAAGGAATATTCAATATTTGAAATTGTACCTTCAGTAAACATCTTATATTACTTAATTTATGAAAAGAATTTTGGATTTTCTGTTTGAATTTCAAGTTAGTATTGACTAAAACTGAAAAATATCGACTTTTTTAATACCTTAAAATGAAGGAGTCTGTGACAAATCTTAAATAATAAAACCCAGATAAAACCATTCAAAAATGTAAAATATATATTTTCTCATTTCAACGAAGTTTTAGTTTAAAATATGTATGTTCAAAAATGTACTTTTTTTCCTTTTTCTATAGTAAATTCAAATAAAATTAATTTGAAACAAAAAATATACAAAATTTGTATTTCAGATTGAATTTTCTGCAAATATTGACGCAGAAATTGTGATTCTTTTAATAAAATGAATTTAGTGGGATACGAATTTACGCCATATGTTAAGATTTTGCAAATCCGATCAATGGATTTTACAAGAATTGCAAAATAGGAAAATAAGTGAAGTTTTCATTTTTATTGCAATTATATCCTAAATCCTTTACATAATGAAAATAAGTTGATATGGTTCTAAAAGTCCAAAGTCTTTACTTAACCATATTAAAAATTATCCGTGGTTTAGTCAGGTATATAAATAAATAATAAATTTTAAAGAAAAAATTGTCTTTTTGCTAAAACTTAAATTTTCGAATATTTCAAAAAGTACAGCTAATTTCAAAATTTGTTGTTCACATTTGTAATGTTCATTCTAAAATCTATCAGAATTGATTTTAATCTTTTTCTCGTTCTTGGTTATTAAAATTCATCATTGCAAGAATCCATGCATATCAGTGATATTATGATAATGCAATAAAATTGAAATTAAGAGCCTTTACTTGAGATGAAATTATTTTGACAATTGCATCCCAGAAAAATTTTCTGTTCTAAAGAATCGGTTGTAGAATAGTAACTTTTCCTTTACAAGCCCTTCTACTGTAGATTCTAAAACCGATTATTATACCCTACACCACTATGTGGTCAGGGTATTATAAGTTTGTGCTGATGTTTGTAACACCAAAAAATATTGGTCCTAGACCCACCTTATAGTACACCGATCGGCTTAGAATTTTTATACCCTACACCACTATGTGGTCAGGGTATTATAAGTTTGTGCTGATGTTTGTAACACCAAAAAATATTGGTCGTAGACCCACCTTATAGTATACCGATCGGTTCAGAATTTTTTTTTATTTCGATTTAACGATGTCCGTCTGTCCGTCCGTCCGTCTGTCTGTCTGTCCATGCAATCTTGTGCGCACTCTACAGGTCGCACCTATTAAGATATTTTGATGAAATTTGGTACGCAGACCTATGTTGGCCCAAGGACGAACAAGTTTGATTTTTTTGAACATCGGTCCATGTTTAGACCTAGTGCCCATATAAGGGTCCTACCAAAATTATACTGTTTATATGCTGCAGGTCGTAAATATTAAGATATTTTGATGAAATTTGGTACACAGACCTATATTGGCCCAATAATGCAGCCTATTGATTTTGGTGAACATCGGTCCATGTTTAGACCTAGTGCCCATATAAGGGTCCTACCAAAATTATACTCTTTATACGCTGCAGGTCGTAAATATTAAGATATTTTGACGAAATTTGGTACACAGACCTATATTGGCCCAATAACGCAGCCTATTGATTTTGGTGGACATCGGTCCATGTTTAGACCTAGTGCCCATATAAGGGTCCTACCAAAATTATACTGTTTATATGCTGCAGGTCGTAAATATTAAGATATTTTGATGAAATTTGGTACACAGACCTATATTGGCCCAATAATGCAGTCTATTGATTTTGGTGAACATCGGTCCATGTTTATACCTAGTGCCCATATAAGGGTCCTATCAAAATTATACTGTTTATACGCTGCAGGTCGTAAATATTAAGATATTTTGATGAAATTTGGTACACAGACCTACATTGGGCCAATAACGCAGCCTATTGATTTTGGTAAACATCGGTCCATGTTTAGACCTAGTGCCCATATAAGGGTCCTACCAAAATTATACTGTTTATACGCTGCAGGTCGCAAATATTATGATATTTTGATGAAATTTGATACACAGACCTATATTGGCCCAATAACGCAGCCTATTGATTTTGGTGAACATCGGTCTATGTTTAGACCTAGTGCGCATATAAGGGTCCTACCAAAATTATACTGTTTATACGCTGCAGGTCGCAAATATTATGATATTTTGATGAAATTTGGTACATAGACCTATGTTGGCCCAAGGACGAAGCCTATTGATTTTGGTGAACATCGGTCCATGTTTAGAACTAGTGCCCATATAAGGGTCCCCCCAAAATTATATTGTTTATACGCTGCAGGTCGCAAATATTAAGCTATTTTGATGAAATTTGGTACATAGACCTATGTTGGCCCAAGGACGAAGCCTATTGATTTTGGTGAACATCGGTCCATGTTTAGAACTAGTGCCCATATAAGGGTCCCCCCAAAATTGGCTTGGTTACAAACTGCAGGTCGCAAATATTAAGATATTTTAATGAAATTTGGTGCGCTGACTCACATTATAGAAAATTTTGACATAAGCCCCATTTTAACCCATTCGAATTTCGGATCCAAACAATACACCAGACTGGTGTAGGGTATTGTATAGTCGGCATGCCCGACTTTAACCTTTTTACTCGTTTTTATTTCGATTTAACGATGTCCGTCCGTCCGTCTGTCTGTCTGTCCATGCATTCTTGTGCGCACTCTACAGGTCGCAAATATTAAGATATTTTGATGAAACTTGGTACACCGACTTATGTCGGCCCAAGGACGACGCCTATTGATTTTGGTGTACATCGGTCCATGTTTAGATCTAGTGCCCATATAAGGGTCCTACTAAAATTATATGGTTTATACGCTGCAGGTCGCAAATATTAATATATTTTAATGAAATTTGGTACACAGACCTATTTTGGCCCAAGGACGAAGCCCATGAACATCGGTCCATGTTTAGACCTAGTGGGCATATAAGGGTCCTACCAAAATTATATTGTTTATACGCTGCAGGTCGCAAATATGAAGATATTTTGATGAAATTTGGTACACAGACTTATGTCGGCCCAAGGACGAAGCCTATTGATTTTGGTGAACATCGGTCCATGTTTCGACTTAGTACCCATATAAGGGTCCCCCCAAAATTGGCTTGGTTACAAACTGCAGATCGCAAATATTAAGATATTTTAATGAAATTTGGTGCGCTGACTCACATTATAGAACATTTTGACACAAGCCCCATTTTAACCCATTCGAATTTCGGATCCAAACATTAGTTGGCTTTTACCCAGACTGGTGTAGGGTATTGTATAGTCGGCATGCCCGACTTTAACCGGTCCATGTTTAGACCTAGTGGGCATATAAGGGTCCTACCAAAATTATATTGTTTATACGCTGCAGGTCGCAAATATTAAGATATTTGGATGAAATTTGGTACACCGACCTATGTCAGCCCAAAGACAAAGCCTATTGATTTTGGTTAACACCGGTCCATGTTTAGACCTAGTGCCCATATAAGGGTCCCCCCAAAATTGGCTTGGTTACAAACTGCAGGTCGCAAATATTAAGATATTTTAATGAAATTTGGTTCGCTGACTCACATTATAGAAAATTTTGACACAAGTCCCATTTTAACCCATTCGAATTTCGGATCCAAACAATAGTTGGCTTTTAAGCAGACTGGTGTAGGATATTGTATAGTCGGAATGCCCGACTTTAACCTTTTTACTCGTTTAAATTGTTTTTCCCCAAAATATTCAAAATTTTTGAAATGACCCATATTTTAATTCGGTCGAATGAATTTCAAGGAATGAATTCCCAGCGATTGTTTAAATATGAACTCATTTGATTAAAAAGTCAATCAAATGTTATGTTTAGGGAATTCATTCAAATTAGAATTGATTCTTCGAAACTCTGTTCCCAACTTTCAACAATTTACTTGCGTGTGACAATGTAGGGTAATGTAATTAACGAGCATAGAATCTTGATGTAATTGAATAAAAACACTTCTTTTTTGTTGTTTTTTTTCTCCTTAATCTACCTACCTTGGATAGCGCTTGGTCTGAGAATTTGTTTATTTACTAAATCAGCCAACACGAAAAGAATTTCCATTTGGAATACAAGTAAAGTTTCAGTATGATATGAAACCAAACATGTGTGTAATATGCGCACTACTATATTTTTACACTCGACTGTGTGTGATTGTACCTCCACACTGCAAGTTCTTAGTCATACTACTAGTGTTGATTATTGACATCGCTAGTTTTGTGTTCAAACTTTGTTGTGTTGTTCTCTTTTTTAGTGATTTTGCTTGTCGTCATCGGCAACATTTTACATTACAATAAGCGAATGTGTATTGTTGTTTCTGTTTCAAATGTAAGCAAAATGAGATTTGTGCTCTTTTGAATGCCTTTATTTTCTTATCTCTAGTTTAAAAAATTGCTTTTTTTTCCATTTGTTGTTAGTTTATTTCTTTATGTTTTTGTTTTTGTAAAAAAAATATCTTTATTTATAATTATTTCTTTGTTTAGTTTTTCCAAATACTCGTACATTATGGATGAATATACATAAATATTTTTTGATATTATTGTTTGCCTGCATATTAATTTTAATAATATAAAATTGTTTGTGAATCATGAATTTATGAAATTGAATAGTTTTTTACCCGCTAAAGTTTGATTGATTAGTACGTGAAAATCACCTTGTTCAACTTTCAAATATTCAGGATATTCACAGTGTGGTTTATAAATATGAACACATCATATTTGAAGTATAAATGGGCGTAGGGAAGGTGTGTGCAGATTGGCACTTTTGAAGAACTGATGTTGCGAATAGGGTATGCAATTAATCGACTTTTTATTTTAATCGATTAACCAACCAAATAATTATTCGGACTTATTCCTAACCTATTAATCGAGTATAATTTAAAAATTAATCGATTAATCGAATAAAATAATAAAATATTTAATAATTTAATAATAACGCATTACAACAAAATAGGAAAAATTTCATGCACCGGGGTTGCGACACATTTTTTCTCATAGACTTTGGGACGCAGACGAATATGGGAGTATAATTTCAAAGTAAACTATAGTTTACGAAATATTGGCAAAAATATTTTTGTAGCAAAGTTAAATTTAAATAAATTTAATAAATATTTTGCAAAAAAATACAAAATTGAATTTTAACAGCTGCAATAATATTCCCTATACGTGTATTTAAATTTCAAATTTTCATTTTCATGATTTCGTTAACAAATAACCTACGACGGAATGAATATCCGATATTTTAATTATTACCCTAAGTTAACATTACGGGTTACTTAATTTATTAAAAAAACTTTGTATTTTCTTTTTTAATTTTAAGAAAAAAGGTATTAAAAAATTTTGACTTTTTTAATACCCAAAAATTAAGCAGTCTGGGACGAATCCTAAATTATAAAACTCGGATGAAACCATTCAAATATGTAAAGCACATATTTTGTAATCCATACCAAGCAAGTTTTATATAAATTAAGTGCAAATTCCAAAAAAATAAGGATTTTAAAATATGCATGTTTAAAAATATTATTTGTTTCCAACAATTATTTTAATTTTTGCATTAAAAAATACAAAAATTGTTTTTTCGGACTTTCTATATTTTCATATATTTAGTTAGAATATTCTTCCACCTCAAGTCCAAATTCTAATATGATATTGTCATATTAGATTTTTATTTGTTGTTTCAAAAAGGGGTTGATCATTCTCATGATAGACAATACAATTGTTTCGTAGACATCACTCTACTCTTCAGTTGTCCGCAATAAGAAAATGATAACTTTCCTACTCAAATCGAGACATTACATATGGCACAAAAAATCAACGGGACGAGAATTTTGTACCTTCGCATATGAACTGTCTGGTTTGGCAAAACCAGCTATAAATCAACTCTCTTTTGAAAGCAACAATTACATAAAAGTACCCTTTGGGTACTATTTATATGTATGTCTGTTGTCAATACATTTTGTAAAAACAACTAATTTTAAACTCAAAACAAAATAATTGAGGTGGAAGAATATTCTAACTAAATATATCAAAAATTATTTGTTTCCTTTTGTCATATAGTAAATTCATACAAAATTAATATTGATTTTCATATAAACTCGTATTCTCCTCGTAGACGGTGTAACCTGGTATGTTTATGAGTTTTATGTCAATCTCCATACATAAAAATATGGTTTGTATTTATACAAGATTTACAAGGAATTTACGAGTTTATATGAAAATCCCTAATTTGCAGTAAACGAAAATAAAAACAAAACAATTTTATCAACTTAATGTATGTATATAATAACCACCTACAATTACCTAAAGCAGGCTACAAAGAATAACGGTAACGGTATTTTAAGGATAACGGTATTTCGTTTATTTCATTAACGTTGTTTTAAGGATATCGATATTTAATATATTTCGGTATCGGTATTTTAAGGATAAGGATATTTCAGTTATTTCGGTGATGGTATTTTAAGAATAACGGTATTCCGATTATTTCGCTAACTGTGTCTTAGGCGTAACGGTTGTCAGTTGAAAGGGTTTTGAATCGATAATGATATTTTAGCGGTATTGCCTGCCAACCCTGGAATATTTTCATTCTCAAACTCTCTTCAATGTTGCCATATTTTTCTATACATACTGTTTCTGTGTTTGTGTGTTTCTATACATACACTACATATGCACTTATAGATGTAAAGCAAATGTGAATGTGATGTATAAAAACGACAGTAACCGTAGCCGCAGTCATGTAATTTGTTTTTTCTCACCGCAGCGGAATCCGTTAGCCGCAATGAGTTTCAAAAATGCCCAACTATCATAATTTATAATGACAGTTTGACCCAAATCTATGGTTAACATAAGAGCAATTATAAAAGAACATTTTTGTGAAAAAATTCATGAAATATATAAAAAAAATCAAACCTTTCAAGGTAACTCGTCTTATGGTACACCGCTTTCCCCTAATAATTACTCGCAAGCAAAAACATTGTTTCAACTACTTACCAACTACTTACTCGCTTATTTAATTTAGTTCGTGATCTCCAAATTGGGTACTTAATGTGTACACTCAGATAAAAAAGTTAGTAACAAATTTTGTAAACAGTTTCCAATCGCACTATACTATTTTTATACTTATTTTTAGTACAATTTTTATTTTTAGTAATCAATTTTGTTATTCTCTTCTTACAAATTATGAATTTTTTTTACTAATTTTCTCTGCTGATTTCAGCAAAACATTTTACTAGTTTTTCAAAACCGAGTGCTAAATTTGGCGGAAAAATATACTAATTAAAAAAAATTATTTACAAGAATTCTCACAAAAAATTCAAAGTAATTAGTACTCATTACAATGTAACTTACAAGGAGGCATAAAATAATGAGTATCCATTACTTTTGGGACATCGCGAACAATAGCAGTTAAGCGAGTGAGTAGGCTGGTAAGTAGTTGAGACCTTGTTTTTAGCTGGGTCATAACCAGAGAAGACAGAAAACAGCAAAATCCGATGTGTTTAAGGCAAAAAAATACTGTAGAAAAAGCAACAGAAAAGCAAAAGTAAAAAACTTGGAAAAAGAACAGTTTTTAAAAAAAACAAAGTTAAGAGAAAAAATAAATTTTTGTAAGCAAAAAAAGTATTTTTGGGCAAAAAGTCTTAAAAAAAGCAATTCAAAGCTCAAAAATCTTAAGAAAAATCTATTTTAAAGCTAAAAAACGGAAAATGCAAAAAAAGCAAAAAGAAGCAAATATGAGTGAAACAAGAATAAAAAGCATAAAAAGCAAAAATAGCAATTTTGTCTTCTCTGGTCATAAAAAACAATCTCAAAAAAATAAGTTAGTAGAAAAATTAGTAAAACGTCTTGTATATCAAGTGTACTAGTTTTCAGCAATTTTATGTTATATTTTTTTAGCACTAAACTAATTTTTAACTAATGTTTTACTAATTTATTTTGCTACAAAAATTGTTCTGATAACCGCATTTATAGCGATAGATAAGATGTAGATGTCGCAGCTTGTCTGGATGTAGTACAGACAGACCATAGATTACATAGATCTCTTACTCTTTGACACTTGCTGTCAGTGCACGTAACTCATGAGAATGTGTTGGACATACGTTCTATACCTATACTAGAAATATTTGAATGTGTGTTAAAAAAGTGTTTGTTGACAAAAGAAGAAGAAGAGTAAGATAACTATGTAATCTATGGTACAGACAACGAAAATGATAATTAAAAAAAAAACTTCATAATTTCTATATTTAAATTTTCAGCAAATAAATTAACTAAAGTAAAATTTCACTACAAGTTTTTTGAGTTTTTTTCAGTCTACTAATATTCGGCAAAAAGTTTTTTTTTCATTTGCAAACCCTTTGCTGAAAATACCAACTTTTTTGCAAACACGCTCCTGACTAAAAATTTGCTGACACAGCAACATTTTTTGCTGACTTTACTGACATTTTTTTTGAGTGTACCATAAAATAAATAATTATAAGGAACTGTAAACGCCACAGCAACATTTTTTGCTGACTTTACTGACTTGTTTTGAGTGTACCATAGAATAAATAATATAAAGAAACTGTAAATGCCTTATTACATTTTTTTGTTTACAATTTATAAAACACTAGAAAAAACTAGAAATTCTGTATTTATTCATTTTCAATTTAATTGTTAATTTATTTATTTTGAAGTACTTTTCATTGCACATACTCGCTTTTAAATAACATTTTAGTTGCCGAGGTAATTTGTTATATGAAATTTGACTCTGTGTTATATATGCCCATCTGTCCCTCTATTAAGACAAATCAATTTAAATTTAATATCATGGAATTTTCGCAATCGAATGAACACAGTTTTTCGTTTTGATTCTTCTCTTGTTGTTAATCGTTGAAGTACTTACATGTATTTTATCATATAAATGAAGGGAAAGGTGTTTTGCACATTCACTAGATTAATACTTATTTGTAACCATATAGGTTTTTTCCTAATCGGATTTTATTGTTTTTAAATAGGTTACTTATTACAAGGTCTAAAATGCGATTTTAGAAAATTAAATATTTTTGTGTTGTAACTTTTTTAGTGGTCCAAGTTAAAAAGTTTTAAATAAGATTACTAAAATGTCTGGAGGTGTTATGACTTACAAGGAAAGTCTGCTGACGCGGATCCACGATCTAAAGGCCACGTATTTTTTTTAGTTGCCCATATTTTCGTTTCTTCGGTTTACTGCATATTTGTTCCAAAAGAACTACATTAAATTATTTGGTGTCAAATGAAAGGTATTTGAGAGGCCGGGTAAATAAAATATGCTTAAGCATGCTTATTTGTTTATGGAATAACACAAAATATAAAAATTTTATATATTAATCCTTATAATCTTCAAGTGGTGGGGGACGGGGGGTGTTTCGGCTTTTTTCCGATATTCGGCCTACTTCGGATTTGAGACGAATTTTCCCGAAGGTCTATATTTTTAAAGATTTGGGAACCTCTGACTAGTTAACATAGGCAATATGGGTAAAAAACTTTTAATTTTTGAGAGCACATTCCACTTATGTAAAAATAATTTTAAATTTCATAAATTTCAAAAGTATGAAAAATTGCATTTTTCAAAAATATTTTTTTTGGTTGGGATAATACACAACATGCCATATCTTCCTGCATCAGCTAATGCAATTTTAAATAACATTTTAAGGACTCTTCCCATAAAAATATTTCTCCAGATTTCAATAACTTTTTCCAATAGAAAAACCCTGGAATTCTAAGGACTTCTTCCCACAGAATATCTTACATTTTCGAAGTACTTTTTCTTATTGAAAAAATTTTAATATTAAATAGAAAATCACCAAAGTTTGAGGAAAAATCTTATAAATATCACGCTTTTGTGTAGAAAAAAGGACACAAATTCGAAGGCTGTTGCTTGGGAAATATTTTTTTCATTAGGAAAAAGTCCTCATAAGGCATGAAGCCTTTTCCTATAGGAAAAGTATCTTAGAATCGGAAGCTTTTTCAATGAGAAAAAGTACTTGAAAGTTAATGCGTTTTGAGAAAGGTATCTTCTCAGAATCTGAGGCTTATCTTAGGCTTAAATATAATAATAAAGTTTTTTATTAATAAATATTTTAAGAAGGATTTTATTATTTATTTTTGGGCGGTATAACGTTTTTTATTTGGTAAATCTATGCACAAAATGAAAAAATTACGCATAATTTCTGAAATTTGTTTACGCATTTTCCATATAAAATTACAAATTTTGTGTGTAATTTTCTTAAGCATCATGTGCGTATTTTTCTTCTTAGGGTAAATTTGCCATATTTTTAGTAGGGTTCTAGTTTCCTTCTATGAGTTGGGTAAATTTAAACAAAAATTAATTAATTGTTTTTTTTTTCAGTAATTGTTACAAATATCTCAAAACCATAAACTATACCTAAAAATAAACAACTATATTTTTGCAAATAATTAGTACATAATAAATTCTTAGTTGCGATTTTTATTGACTTAACTGCAAACTTAAAACAAGTTTGCTGCTGATATGAAGCAATGTCAAATGCTCAATTTTTTATCTTGTATTGATAATCGAATATGTATTAACTAACTTTACCACACTTAAAATACACAAACAAATTTTATTGTGATATGGGGTTTGTCCCAATTAAAGAAAATAATTTTATATTATTACACTAAAAAAAAAAAAAAATCGTCAAACTTCTTATGAAATATCGTCTATTAGTTTTAATGCAATTTTTTTATTTTTAAACCATACACCACTACGTCAACAGGTTATAATAAGTTTGTGCTGACGTTTGTAACACCAAAAAATATTGGACCTACACCCACTTTTTAGTATACCGATCGACTCAGAATCACTTTTCGATTTATCGATGTCCGTCTGTCTGTCCATGCACTCTTTTGCACACTGTACAGGTGGCAAATATTAAGATATTTCGATATAATTTGGTACACTGATCGACAAAGACGAATTGTGTTGATTTCGGTTAAAATCAGTCCATGTTTAGACCTAGTGCCCATATAACGGTCCCCCCAAAATTGGCTTTTTTACACGCTGCAGGTAGCAAATACGAAAATATTTCAATGAAATTTGGTTCGCTGACTCACACGGTCCCAAGGACAAAGCCTATTGATTCTAGATAGGATCGGTCCATATTTTCTCGATAAAAGTGAGAAAATATCGATTTTCCAAAGTTTTTGACACACTAGGTTTTTTGACACACTACCCAGCAAAATCTTTCATTACCAAATAAGTGTTTATATAATAGACATTCATAGCTCCGCACAACTTATTTTTTGGCGTCTAAACTCATTTTTTTTGTTTGGCATGGTCGTTTTTATAAGTAGTCACGCTTACACGCTCGCTTACGAAAAAATGAGAAATAAGTAGTTATGAGATTTTGAATAATAAGTGGTTACACACATGCTTACAAAAAGTTGAATTATAAGTGGTTATCCGATTGCTTACTTGATTCTTAAAAATAAGGAGTTAAGCAAATACTGTTAGCTTAAGGAAATACATTAAAAAAAATTTAAGTTTTCTCTGATGTGTAATTTTGGGACTCGTCATAAAAACTTAAACAAAACATATTTGCATATAATAAAAAAATTTAACTGTGTAAAAAGTAATTATTTAAACTAATACGAGTAAGTCATTATTTTATATTTAGAAACAATAAATACAATAGGCCGTTATTAGGAAGTCATTATTTTATATTATAAAATAATGCAAAAGGTAATGATATATCATTTTTGGTAATGCAGATAGTAATGATGTGTCATTACCAATATTTTGCTGGGTAGCTCCCTTTTCTCGGAGAAGGTCACATATGGTGTATTTTGAAAATGCAAAAAAAAAAGTTTTTTATATTAAATTTGGTTGTAGAATCGAATGGTTTAGTCAGATTTCCGATAAATGCAGCTGATTTTGCTCTGGAGGAAAAGGGTTTTAAAATCAGCGTTTTTAGCCGACTTGCGCCAGTGGAAGGAGTTGAAATAAAAAAAAAAAAACTATTCTTTTTTTCTATGCAAAAACTTAAAAAAAAGTGAGGATATCCGAAAATCAAATTTTTATGATGAACTCTAATATTTATACACCATTTGCCCCCGTATGAAAATTCATTTGATTTTTTAGCGATTTTTGTAACAGAATTTCTTTTTCATCTGAAAAAAAAAATTTTTTTACCCAGTAAACATTCACATTAACATACATAATACACTTTAACAGATTATTACCGAACTTTACCATTTTTATTTTAACACACACCATTATAATAGAATATTAAGAGAAAGTTTTCGACAGTTCGGTGGTTATGTGTATGTGTGTGTAAGAAAATATGTTCAGTATGCAGTTTTATTACGAATATAAAACCACACAACTTCAGCTTATAGTGGACCCTATGGTATAGTCATAAGAAAAAACTTTTTTTTTTCACATACATATAAAAATGCGACCCATTTATTTTGTATTACGAGTACTACAATCAGTGATGCCAACTGTTGAAGGCAGGAAAGCACCGTGAGCATTATGAAAACGGGTAAAAAGGGTAAAAATGTACCAAAAATGGGGTAAAAAAGCACGATATAAATTTTTTAAAAAATTTTAATAAAGAATTTAAAAACACATTTTAGCTTTGTAAAATCGTGTAAAAAATGTTCAAAAAAATAACAAAAAAATGGGTAAAAAAGCACCAAACTAATATTTAAAGATTTTTAAGTTTAAATATAACGAAGTTGCTATTTAAAATTGTACTACAAACATTGTGAAAAAATGTATTTTTTGTATAGTTCGTATTATTTTTTCAACTTTGACAGAAAATTCAAGAAAAATTTTAAAAAACGAGAACAAATACCAAAAATATAAACTGTACAAAAAGCACTAAAAGTACTGCCAGAAATCTGAAAAAGCACTGAAAATACCCGCTTTTTTTAAACGGGGTTTTGCAAAAAATCACCGGGTACGGGAAGGAAAAAAGCACCAAAAAATACCTGAAAAGCACTGAAATGGCACTGACACTGACTACAATGTACAGTACATTGTAAAACTACAGCTATTCTCATTTTTATACAACATGGTTTTTATTTAATAAAATAAGGTTATTTTCCCCTTTAGTTTTTCTACTTTTTCCTTCGTTAACTAAATGAAAAAGTTGTAGTGTTGTGAGTTTTTTTTCCAAAAGTTAACATTATAATAATTATAAATGAACATAATAATGTTGTAAAGTGTTGAGCTGAGTTTCTGTTGGTACACGCTAATGTGTGTAAGTAAAGTTTGTTACCGCCTGCCTACTTATTGTGAATAGTTTTGTGTTAACATCAATTCTATAAGGAATTCAAATGTATTTATTAATATTAGGGTGGCAGCAATTTGAAAATTGTTATAATTTCGTGATGTTTACTCTCCTATTTCTTTATATTTTATCTTAAAAGTATATCTGGTAAAAATAACTTGTTTTCCGAACAATTCACTGTGGAGAATGAATATTTTTGTAAAAAAATTTATATAAAAATTTATTTTATTAGAAAATTAAATAAAAAAATTTACATTTTGGCACAACTCGTCTACCCCTAGCCTAAATGAAATTCCTTTAAAGGTCCTAGTGCTCATCTAGGAATTCGAAATTTCGACAAAGACTTGCCACTCTAATTAACATGTTTATTAGGCTGCCTTTGTTAAATTTTACACAATTTATTGCTAAAATATAATATTTTCATATGTCCGCTGTTACCAGATAGATGCCGCCACCAATGTGTCCGAAGTTTTATAGATGACGCTATTTGCTACCCTCCCGATTTTTATACCCTACACCACTATGTGGTCAGGGTATTATAAGTTTGTGCTGATGTTTGTAACACCAAAAAATATTGGTCGTAGACCCACCTTATAGTATACCGATCGGTTCAGAATTTTTTTTTATTTCGATTTAACGATGTCCGTCTGTCCGTCCGTCCGTCCGTCCGTCTGTCTGTCTGTCCATGCAATCTTGTACGCACTCTACAGGTCGCACCTATTAAGATATTTCGATGAAATTTGGTACATAGACCTATGTTGGCCCAAGGACGAACAAGTTTGATTTTTTTGAACATCGGTCCATGTTTAGACCTAGTGCCCATATAAGGGTCCTACCAAAATTATATTGTTTATACGCTGCAGGTCGTAAATATTAAGATATTTTGATGAAATTTGGTACACAGACCTATATTGGCCTAATAACGCAGCCTATTGATTTTGGTGAACATCGGTCCATGTTTAGACCTAGTGCCCATATAAGGGTCCTACCAAAATTATACTGTTTATACGCTGCAGGTCGTAAATATTAAGATATTTTGATGAAATTTGGTACACAGACCTATATTGGCCCAATAACGCAGCCTATTGATTTTGGTGAACATCGGTCCATGTTTAGACCTAGTGCCCATATAAGGGTCCTACCAAAATTATACTGTTTATACGCTGCAGGTCGTAAATATTAAGATATTTTGATAAAATTTGGTATACAGACCTACATTGGCCCAGTAACGCAGCCTATTGAGTTTGGTGAACATCGGTCCATGTTTAGACCTAGTGCCCATATAAGGGTCCTACTAAAATTATATGGTTTATACGCTGCAGGTCGCAAATATTAAGATATTTTGATAAAATTTGGTACACAGACCTACGTTGGCCCAAGGACAAAGCCTATTGATTTTGGTGAACATCGGTCCATGTTTAGACCTAGTGCCCATATAAGGGTCCTACCAAAATTATATTGTTTATACGCTGCAGGTCGCAAATATTAAGATATTTTGATGAAATTTGGTACACCGACTTATGGCAGCCGAAGGACGAAGCCTATTGATTTTGGTGAACATCGGTCTATGTTTAGACCTAGTGCCCATATAAGGGTCCCCCCAAAATTATATTGTTTATACGATGCACGTCGTAAATATTAAGATATTTTGACGAAATTTGGTACACAGACCTATTTTGGCCCACGGACGAAGCCTATTGATTTTGATGAACATCGGTCCATGTTTAGACCTAGTGCCCATATAAGGGTCCTACCAAAATTATACTGTTTATACGCTGCAGGTCGCAAATATTAGGATATTTTGATGAAATTTGGTACACAGACCTATATTGGCCCAATAACGCAGCCTATTGATTTTGGTGACATTAGTTGGCTTTTACCCAGACTGGTGTAGGGTATTCTATAGTCGGCATGCCCGACTTTAACCTTTTTACTCGTTTAAATTGACCCATATCTCGAAAACTAAGGGAGATAGAGCAGAAATTGGTAAAGCCTTAGACCCTCAGGAATTTTTAATACAAATTTTACATTTCATAAAATGATCCACATCTCGAAAACTAAACGAGATAGATTAAAACGGAAAAATGTTTGCTCGTTCGGAGTGTACTTACATACCTTTAGATAATATGGAGGGTCCCGAGACCCAAAATTTAAAGGATTTTACGACTAAGTATAATTACAAATAAAACTGTAGTTTTACTGATTTTTTACTTAAATTTAGATTTGTTAGTAAAGTGTTGTTTTTTTTTTTTAAACGCAATTAGTATTGTAATTAATATACATTTTTATTAATTTTAATTAAGTAAATTTGAGGTTAAGAAGAAGAATAAACATTTTTTCAATTAATTTGCAAATCAGACTAGATCTAGTTTCTGCATTTTTTTATGGACAGGCTTCATCAGTGATATTCCACTAAATTGTGTTATTGTTTTATATTTTATTTTCAGATTGTCTCTATATGATAATTTTTTCAACAACCTGTCGGCTGTTTGTTAAATTTAACAAAAAATTTATTAAAATTAACAAATTTTTTTTACCCCAAAAAACAGGAATAAATTTTTTTTAAAATAACAAATTTTTCTGTCCAGCCAACTGATATATTATTTTGAGGGTACCCAAAGGGTACTTTTATGTAAATTGTTACTTTTCAAAAAAGTTTTCATTTATGACTGGTTTTACCAAATCAGACAATTTATATATAAAAGTACAAAATTCTCGTCCTGTTGAATTTTTGTATCTTATGTAATGTCTCGGTTTGTGTGTGCCAGATATCATTTTCTTATTGCAGACAACTGATAAGTTGGGGTCATGCCACGAAACAATTGTAGTGTCAGTCATGAAATGAAACAACTAATAAAATCTAATATGACAATATCATATTGGATATTTTTTTTTAATTTTGCTCTAATTCAGCAATAAATTTATGATTATGTATTTTAAAGAAATGGAAAATTTTAAATTTAATAACATACATATTTTTCCAACAATTAATTTATTTTTGTGTATTGTTTTGTGTGTTTTCTACTTTTATTTGTTATCGTGGCAAAAGAGTTACGTTCCTCTTTCACTATGTAGCAAATATTTGCAGTTGCATAATAGTAGTTGGAAAGTTCAACGCATTCATTTGTTACATGGTGAATTTTTCATTTGTGCTTCGGTCATTATTCATTTAATAAAAGTTGCATTTTGTGATTTTAGCCTGGTTTTAGTGTATTGCCAGCAGCATTTGTATATATTCTTTCTGTTCTTTGTTAGGAATCAAAAGTTAAATAACAAAATACTGGTTTTTCCAGAATAAAATTGTTTACCAGCCACAGTTGTTGCTCCACTTTTTCAATTGTTATTTCGTGGGTTTCAGTTTTATATATATTTTTATTTTTTTGAATTTGTGGTTTTAGTTGACTTTGTTATCATTCTAATTTATATAAAAAAAAAATCACAAACTTTTGTGATTTTTTAACGCTTTTGTGTGAGAGATACAATTTAGGAAATAACTGTAATGGTGGAGATAAAATATAAAACGATTTAAAATTATATAGGGTTTTCCAATAGGGACGGATAGATTATCAAAATAAAAAAAATAAAAAATTTACTGTGAAATTAAAAATGAATCCAATACACAGAAAGAATTTACAAAATTCTAATTAAATTTTAAAACATCTTTCTCATACCAAATTTGTAAATACAAAAAAAATCTTTTTAAAAAGGCACCAACAAAGAATTTTGTAAATCCAAAAAAATAATTTGTTTTTTTTTTGTAACTTTGAATTTTTATTTTTAAACAATTTTTATATGAAAGATAACAATTTAAAAATGAGTTACAAATATTTCAAACAAAAAAATTGTTTCAAATAAAATTTCAATTTCAAAGAAAATGTGATTGCTTTTACAAATTCCCATTGTTGGTGCCTACTGTTTTTTCTGTGTAGATAAAATAACTGCTCAAAACTGTAATTTGTTTGATATATTTTTTATTATTCTACCACACAGTGGGGCGTTATCCATTTTTTCACACACCCATAGAAAACTTAATTCTGAGCTAGAATTTTTCGGCCGATCCCCCAGACCTTCCAGGAGCTACGCTACTGGAGTCCAAAATAGGGCACCTCGAGTATGTGAAAATTTGAAAGCTTGCCATTTTTTATGGACTAATTTTAAAAAGATTTAATTTTTATAATCTGCTAGATAAACTATGTCTAAATATCAACCGATTTCCTCCAAATTTTAAATATTTCAATAAAATTTACTCCAAATACTATGTACAGAGTTTCAACGGAATCGGATAAAAGTTTCGGATACCCGAAAAAACCATGTATGGTAATTTTTTGTGAATATGTTAAGATTTTATTTTGTAATAGAATACTTGTTAATGACCGACCCTATTACAATGAAATTTTACACTAAGCTGGGCCTTGCTGTTCTTTATATCAAAATAAAAAAAAAATTGAGATAAGGTGAAATAAATTCCACAGTTCCCAAAAAACATAAAAAATTTCCAGAAATGGTATTTTTATTGTTCTTGCTGCCTGTCCACACCTAAAATAGTATTAAAATTGAAAACTTAGTAAAAAAAATGCTTAAATTCGGAATGTTTTGGGGGAATATCTTTTCTATTAGGCACATCTAAAAGAAATATGCTTTCAGAAAAATATAAACACTATATACGTTCTTAAAGAAACTTTTAATCTGGAATCAAATGAGTCTTGGTACTTTTTTGACCAAAAAATTACTTAATTTACGTTTTTTTTTTAAATTTTCAAGTTTAAAGACGTGCCACTTTATGCGTGAAAAAGATATTACATTAAAATTTACCTTGTGAAATAAAACATTTATTTTTAAATATAACTGCAATTTTTTAAGATTTATGGACTCGATTTGGCTCTGCATTGGCAAATGCAAAAAAACTTTTATATTTTGAGAGATACCCCACATGTGTAATCATGTTTATCTACCCTACAAAAGCGTACCAGCTAGGGATGCCAAACGGGACTGGATTTTACAAATCCCGGGATTCGGGATTTTGAAAATTGAAATTCCGGAATTTTTCGGGATCCCGGGATTTTTCTGGATCCCGGGATTTTTCGGGATTTCGGGATTTTTCGGGGTTTCGGGATTTTCTTGCTTCATTATATTTTTAATTTTAAATATAAATAGCTAACCTAAATCCTAGAAATGATAATAGTTCATTATAAATCTACTTATTTATTTCCTTTAGTACGAAAAAATAAATAAATTAAGCCGGATTCACAATGCTGCAGAGTGTTCAAAGCAGAGAGATGGCTTGATACGAAAAATATGTATGTGCCAAAAGCAAGGAACAAAAAATCCACTCAGAGTGGAGTACTACAGCATTGTGAATTTGGCTTTAAACGAAAACTACACTCATAGAAATAAGTATGTAAAAATAGCAGAAAAAGCTACTAATCTAAAATTAATTAAATGCAAATACAAACTACTCTGCTGAAAGCATGAGCAATATTAATGATTATATTCGATTTTTTAAGTCTACTAATGTGAAATATTGTGCACATACCTTTGCTGATTTCAAAAAGGTCGATGTTATATTTTGCTAAATACTATAACAAAAATTTGCTGTTTTTGGTATTTGGTATACTAATATTCGGCAAAATTATATTGCATGAAGTTATGATTTCAGCAAATCATTAATAAAATAAATAAAAACTGTCCGTCAAAAGATCAAATAAATCTGAAAAGTTTTAAAGCTAAATAAACGTTTTTAAATTATTAATATTTTTTTTCAGATATATTTAATCTCTAATAAAATACATGTACTATTTCCTGTTATTTTAGCAGAATTTTGACCTATTTGTACGGGCTGTTTTGGAGAAAAATAACAGAAAAATTATTTCAATTTAATCAGAACGCGTTTAACAGACTTTTGTACCAACTTTTTTTTATGAGTGTATGAACATTTAATAAGATATTTGATTTAAGTGATTTAGGTCGAATATAACAATATAAACAAATACAAAAAGTGATAAAATGGCAAATAATGAAATCGGAAATCCCGGGATTTTTTCAAGAACAATCCCGGGATTTCGGGATTTATAAATCCCGAAAATCCCGGGATTTTCGGGATCGGGATTTCAGGATCGGTATCCCTAGTACCAGCTTACAGGGAAAAAAAGTGCGCGGTACACCTTCAAATGTAAACTATTTTTGCAAAGCAATTCCAAAAAATATTTTTCCCAAACGTAGGGGGGAAAAAAATAAAAAAATTTTCTGATGGATTTATCGAAAAACTTCCTTAGCAAAAGTTTAATGATTTTTTGCGAACTTTAATTTTCTGATATTAGGATAGAACATTAGGATGTTAGCAACTGAGATCTGGTGGGTAAATACTAGAACGGGATACTTGAGATCGGCCCATTGATCTCAAGTATCCCGTTCTAATATTTACCCACCAGATCTCAGTTGCTACAATCCTAATAAAGCTTAACATTGGCAAATAAATTTTAAAAATATTTTAAGATCCGACTGTAATGCCAAAGATATAACGAAAAATGTAAAATGCACATAAGGCAAAAAAAAAAAATTTTTTTTGAAATCTCCTTGGAAAAATAATTTAGATTGGACGGTTTACGACGAACGTTTCTTTTTGAGGTACGGTTTATTGTAGGGATATACTAGCAGATTTTAAAAATAAAACCTTTTTTAAAATTGGTCAATAAATCGAAAAATGGCAAGCTTTTAAAATTTTCACATCCTCGAGTTGCCCTACTTTGGAGTCTTGTACCGTAGCTCCGGGTCGGTCTGGGAAGCGGCTAATCAAATGCATATTAAAAACAATAAAAACCTTAATGAAGTGTGTCAAAATTTTATTGAAAATTTATTGAATTAAAGAGCTACAATACAATTTTCGATTTTCGTGATTGGAGGAATTTCAACTATAAACTTTTTTGAAAAGACGCTTTTCATAATTGAAATTAGTTTTTATTTTTGTGTGTTGCATCCGAATTTGCGTGTACCTCTTGGTGTATTTCCCTTTTTAGTGTACGAAAATTTTTATTGGTTCATACAAAATTGGTATTTCGTTATTGTTGTATATGTAGTTCTCCTATTTGTTGCTCAACCTTTTGTTTATACTTCAATGCCTGAAAGTAAATATATCTAGAGGGTTTTATTTAAAAAAAATATAAAATGTATTATTCGCGTGCTTTTCTAAATTAACAATCAATGTATTGTTTATCGTTATATGCACTGCACTTAGCTATTCAATAGAATTATAGATTTTCTTGTTATATATATCACTACAATATATTGTATTGAAATCTATTGTCCTGGAGGGAAAACTGTTATACAGTAATGGACAACACAATGCATTCAATTGAGTGTATTTTTTCAAACTTATGTTTGTGGCCTTAATTTTTAAAGATAAAAAAATACAGATTTAAAATCTAATGTTTGTTTTTAACTTCGCCGCTCTTTTTAGTTGTTTTTTTAATGTAGCATTTGCGATTTTGGCCTTCTATTAAGTAACATATAATTCAGGGAACTATTTAACCGTTTTACACCGTTTTTAATTATTTTGAAATATTTCTTTTTTTTAAACGATTGAACCGAAATAAAACACCGAAAAATAAAAAAGAATTAGCCATAATCTATACTTATCTTGATATAGCAATTCTGTCATATAATATTAAGCATTTTGAATTAAAAACGTGTGACAGAATTAAACGAGCATAAAAGTTAAAAACGGGCATGTCGACTATATGTTACCCTACATCAGCCTTGTTGAAATGCTACTAATGTTTGTATCTGAAATAGTTTGAAACGGTGTGAAAATCTGTCCAGAAAATGATAAAAATTTATCTGCACAGAGAAAACAGATTAGTGCTTACAAGCGAATTTATTGTCAATCGAATGGTTCGGATATTGTAACCGAACTGTTTAGTTGTGAATATCAGTAGGGTCACTAGTGATTTGAAAATGGAAACATCATTTCTATTACCTCAACAATAATTCGGTAGTCACAACTGAGAAATTCTGTTATCCAACAAAAACATCCCAGTGTAGAAACGGTAATGACATCATTATATTTTGGACTACCATAATAATGAATTACCAATAATGACATATTTTTATTATTATTACATGTAAATTAATACGTCAGTAGTCAAACGTCTGTGAAACGAGTTTCAAATTGATTTGGCTAAATTTTAACAAATTTTTAGTTGAAACACTGATTTAAAAAAAGATTTTAGTTATTTTCATTTAACACTATACTAAAAATCTTCAGTACTTTAACTAGTTTTGAGTGTTAATTTTCAAAACTATTTATAACTAATTTTTAAGAACCCATTCGTTAAATTTTACAACATTTATTGTTAAAATATTATATTTTCATGTTTCTGTTATTACCCGATAAATGATGCCACCAGTGTATCCGAAGTTTTAAAGATGGCGCATTTTCTTTCCCTCCCGATTTTATAAAATGACCCATATCTCGAAAACTAAGAGAGATAGAGCAAAATTGGCGAAAATTTCGACTACCCCTAACCGAATAATACCCAGCGAAAGGGGTTACCTCTTTCCAAAAATGGACCATGGTGCACAGTGCCTTGTCTCATAGACAAAAATAAAAAAAAAAATTAGTGTCTCGGATTTCGACGAAAATATTTTTTTTTAATATATACTAAAATTACTTAATCTCTTTAAATATTTCCCTTTCTGGTATAACTCATTCTGTCTACACTAGAGGTCGCTTAAGTCGCTAAATTATTAACATAGGATGTAATGAAAAAAGATAAATTTTTTCGATCTTACAAAAAAAATATTGGTAAAAATATATTTTTAGAGGTACATATCTTCAAAATTTTTTCTTTTCTTAAATATATGGATATATTAGAATCAAAAAAAGATAATAAAATTGTAAAAAAAATCTGCAATTAACATCTCAAATTAATCTTTGAATTTTTACAATATTTTTGCCGAAAGCCTAAAAATATCAATGGAACTTTAAAAAAAATTATGTTAATTGATTTTAAAATTTAAAATTTTTTTGCCATGCTCCTATAATTTTGTATAAGAAAAAATAAAGAAAAGAACCAATTTCTTACTTTATCTATAAAAGAAAATTCCAAGTAATGTAAGTGATAAAAATGTATTTTTGCAATTTCATCTTTTATGGGTTACGAAAAAGTTTCCAACTTTCTGAGATTTTAATAAAATGGTATAATTTTTTTTCCTCCAAAAATTAAGGTTATATTATTTAAATAAAAGTTTAAACTTTGGCAAAACCACAGTATCTATTTCATTAATAAATCCTTAAATATACCTAATTTTTGGTTAAAATCCTAAAAATTACCAATGTTTGAAAATATATTTAAAAAAATTTTATTAATTGATTTCCATATTATTATTTTTTTTGTTAGGAATAGACTTTTAGTTTCTATATTCAAAAAAAAAGATCTACCAATTTTTGTATAGAAATCAAAAAAAAAAATGTTTTTTTTAAAGACTCTTTTTTATATCTCATTCACCCAGAAAACAGATTCGGTGCTGACAACCCCATTTGTTGCCAATCAAATGGTTCAGTTGCATCAAATGAATTTTTCGTTTGCGGCTACCGAATTATTCTTGATACAACTGAAATTCCATTGTCACAGTCAAATTAAAATAAAAAAAAAATAAAAAAAAATAACTCAAAAATTCGGCTACCACAACCGAACCATGCGATTGACTACAAATGGGGTTATCAGAACTGAATCTGTTTTCTGGGTGTTCACATAATAAAAGCTGCATATACTTAAACTTTTAATTAAATTATCAGCTGACAAAAAAAAGAAAACCTATCCCTGAACTTTGCCAGAAAATTCACTAAAATATTACCGCTAAAAACACTACGAGGAAAATTTTTGTGGAACATTCTAACCTTCTAGCTTTCAACGAAAGGGCCCCTTTTTAAAAAGGGCCAAAAAAGACCCGTAAGTTGAAGAGTTAGAGGGTTAAAATGTTCCACAAAAATGTTTCCCGTAGTGTTTTACATAAAATCGCTGAGCACATCCTATACCTAAAATGGAAGATTGCCATGGTTTCTCCCTAAAATCCAGGTTTGTTTTACATTTGAGCGCCAATTCTGAATAAGTACGAAATTAACCCTTAAACACATTTTCAGTTTTTATTTGCCAGTACTGAACTTAAATTTTCAATAATGATGTCTTCAAAGACTTATAGTAGAATTTCATGACAAATAATTTTGCGGAACATTTTAACCCTCTAACTCTTCAATTTACGGTTCTTTTTTGTCCGTTTTAAAATTGGGGCCAAAAAAAAAATCCCTTTAATTGAAGAGTTAGAAGGTCAAATTAATCCACAAAAAATTTCCTCATAGTGTTTTTCATAAGTTCGCTGAACGTACCCTATACCTAAAATGGAGGATTCACAAGGTTTCCTATGTTAATCCTATTTAATTTTTTTTGTTTTAGAAAAATCATTTTAAGCATTTAAAACACATTTTTTATGAGAGACATTTTTTTTTATTAATGAATCCATTACCCAAATTCGGCACAATTATGGCTTGACCTTAGAGTTTGCTGTTCGGTTTTATTCGAAACCGAAATCGCGGTTTTTCGAGCATCAAAACCGAAACCGAAAACCGACAAAAATAAGTCGGTTTTCGGTTTCGAAAAGTCTCAGCTTCTATTTCACAAAATTTTGTGCTTAGTTATAATGAACATTTTCTCCATTAAATATTACTTTAAATTTTTTTTTTGTTGCTACGGATAACATAAACTGAGGCTCATAATTTGCGAAAAAAAAATATTGCACCCAAAAGTCAAATGGTTTAAGAGATATTGAGTTTCACATATTCAGTTCATATTTTGACTGGATCTTTTTCAAAAAGTCTTATTTCGTAGTCCGCGAAATTTATAAAATTTTAGCTTTATGTTGTTTTAAACAAATTGCTAAAATTAAAATTTAAACTCTTTAAAATACAGCTTAAGTTGCCGAAAAAAGAATAACAACTTTTCATTTATAACGGTTTTCCACGTTTTTTCTCGAAAATGTCTCGAAATGACGTTATTGTCTTTATTCGAATGAGAAATTTAATAGAATTTTAGTCAATATCTTGAACGAGTAGAACTATTTATTTTTTATACATATTTAATTATTTTAAAACGATTCTAATTATATCACAAGAAAACCGAAAAATAACCGAAACCGCGGTTTTTATAATTTTGAAAAACCGAAACCGCGGTTTTCAAATTTTTCGGTTTTTAGCAAACTCTACTTGACCTTATATCGGATAATTTTTGCAGGTTTTATAAAGATTTTTATATAAAGGATATATGGCTGGACTAAGAGTCCCTGCTTCGATTTTGATAAAAATTGACACAAACGTTTCCAGTTTATGTATATCTCAATGGACGCTTTTTGTAGTTTTACGTCCATTTATGCAGCTAATATAATATTTTAAATTTCAGGACCTATGGGAGGTGGGCGTGTCCTTGGCCCGATATTTCTATTTTCTATGTCAGTGTACCAAATTTCAAAACTCTGTCTCCACTCCTTCCATTTTTGTCCAATCGTTATATGGGATCAAACCACTGTGTGGTGTGGCATTGGACCCTCGGGAATTTCTTATAAAAATTTTCCACTTCACAAAATGGCCCACATTTCGAAAACTAAGCGAGTTAGAGCAAAACGGACAAAATGTCCTTAGATTATATGAACTAGGACCGGGGAGGGTCCCGAGACCCTAAGTTTGAACAAATTTTACGAATTAGTTTAATTACAAATAAAACTGTAGTTTTATAGATTTTTTACTTAAATTTAAATTTAACACAAGTATTTGTTAAAATCAACAAATTTTATTTTAAGTCAAAAAACATTAATAAATTTTGTTAAAGTAACAAATTTTTCTGTCCAGCCTACAGACGTATTATTTTGAGTGTACATATATAATTTTCTAAATTTTTTTGTAACGCTTTTGAAATCTATTTTTGGACACAAGATTTTTTCAACACTGGTAAGGATATACATATGTAACCACATATTTTTTGATGTTTTGTATGTTGGCGCGTAAGCTGGCTTGTGCGCAGCAGGTTATGTTTTTGTCTATCAAATATAACATGCCGAGATATCTCATATGGTAGAGCTGTCGCTTGGTAGTCTGGAGTCCCGGATGTTTTCCAACCAACTTTTAATTTCAATACCTTTTTTGGAAGGCAATTTGGTGTAACATAGATTACGATTGGTGAAAAGCAATATATTTATTTATTTAATGACAAAATTTTTGGAAAAACAAAACAGAAAATTAATTTTTGATCTTATAAACAAAGATTAAATTTTCAATAGTTTTTTGGTTCATCTTTTCTTTATCTAATCGCCATCATAAGTATTTTAAATTCAATTTATTTCTTTGTTTTAGTAACAAGTATATGACTTACTCATTACTAATTTATTTTTATATTTAGAACACTATTTATATGACTGTTTAAGTTACTAATCTTTTAGATATTGATTATTTTAAAAAACTAAAATCCCTACATCTTAGATTTTTCAAATGTCATTAACAATATTGTAAAAACAAATAAAGAAAAAAATTACATTATCATTGAAAAGCGAGCTGAGTCATCCACATTTCTTCAGGCCTGCAAAACGGAAATCCTAAAGAAAAGGAATTTGGTTATATTTTTTAATTGTCTGTGAAAAATTAAACCAAAGATTTTCCCACAAGTCAATTTTACAAATCAATATTATTAACAATAAACAAAATAAATAAATAACTTTGCATAGAAAACGTAAACTAACAAGAAACCTTAAAAGAATTATTTACCTGCGTCTAGATAATATGAAAAACTAACAAAATGTGTATTTTAACAAGTGAAATTGAAAATTTTAATGTTTCTGTCTTTCTTTTGCAACTAATTAAATAAATGTTGTTGTTTTTGTTACGTTTCAGTATTCTGCTTAAGGTATAAAGGACGGTCTAATTGCAAAAACTAATTCAAAGTCATTTTTGAAATCGTGCAACTGTGCAGTGGAATATTTATAAAAATAAAATAAAAAATAGAATAAAATAAAATAGCAGCACGCGCCTCTGGATAGTTTTTCATTTTCATTAAACGAACGAAATTTTATTATACTTTTATTTTTAACATTCGAAACTAAAACAAGAAAAAAAAAAACAATAAACTCTATCAAAATGGTTGTTAATTTTAAAGTATTCAAAAAGGCCTCGCCTAATAATATGGTCACGTTGTATATGAACAGGCGGGAATTTGTAGATTCAGTAACACAAGTTGAGCCAATTGGTAGGTAATATTTTGCAATACGTCCTCTTCGCATCTAAAATGGTTTTATGCAACGAAGTTTACCTGTAAAAATATTTATCAATTTGGTTTAAAAATACTACATTTCCCAAAACCCGCTTTTAAAAGTGTGTACATATAAAATAAAATTACACAGTGAATTTGTTGCCAATCGAGCCATTGGTGTAACCGAATTTTTGTTGACACAACAGTAATTTGGCTGTGAAGACATGATTTCGTTTGATTTTCGTCAACTAAAATTCGATAGTTACAACTGAAAAGGTCAGTTGGTTGCTGCTACCGAACTATTCGATTGGCAACAAATTTGGTCATGATTTTTTTTTGGAAAATGTCTTTAAATGATTTGTATAACATGCTTTTTGTTCACGATGTCTCATCTAGAAGCAACCAGTTACAATACAAATACAACAACATCAAAACCTTTGCCTTGTTTAAGTGCATTTTTGTAAGGGAGAGAAGGGAGTAGCGCTAAAAAATGCGCTTTTGCCTACATTTTGGCAATTTTGTGCAAAAATGTAGGCATTATGACTATTATTTTTGGTACTTTTTGTACTTGGCAACCCTGTATAAAAACTTAGTAATTATGAGTATGAAGCTATCTCATTTGAAGTACATATTTATATTTATATAATTTTTATATCGAATGTCGTAAGTTTCTAACGTGCAGCCGAACAAAAAAGTACAAAAAATGGTCGATTTTGTTTCGCCCATTTTGCCCCATAAATCCCTAGAATGGCCGAAATAATGTAACAGGTTCTTCCTCGATTTCGATTCTTTATTAAAAAACCGAATTTCATAAAAAACGGAGACCGTCACATGATATAACTACCCAATCAGAAAAATACAAAAGGAAAAGCGGTGGCAAAGCACTTTAACAGGTGGTACAAATACTGGCAAAAAGTGCTTTCCCATTCCCAAAATGATAATATCATTAGACAAAAGTACCGGCTGTTCAAAAAGCGCCGGAAAAGCACTGGAGGAACAAAATTTTTGAAAGCAAAACCAATAAATAAGTGATTTGGAAATACATTTTCCAAAATAAAATTAAAAAAAAAGTTCATATGTATTTTTTGGTCCTGCCGTGATTTGAACCAAGGCTGTCAGATTGGCAGACGATTGCTCTACCCACTGAGCTAACGACACATATAATACTTGGTGACTAAACACATAAATGAGTGCTAACAACTGGACAACTACTGGCTGTGCTAAAATCCTAGTACTGGCAAACAATTTTTTGGAACTAATATGCCAGCGTTGGGAGAGCAAAAAAAAGTTGGTCTGGAAAGAGCTTTCCCACAAAAAAAAATTTATTTTATAAAACAAAAAAAAATTTTAATTAAAAAAAAAATCAAAAAAAAAAATGCTTTTGCATGCAACCGGATTTGAACTCGGAACCTTCTGTCTACAAACTTTTTTTAACGAAGCGTCAGAATTTTTCTAAAATCATTGCTCTACCAGTGAATTGATTTTTGTACCACTGGTAGCATTGGCTAGGTAGCACTGGCTAACCACTGGTTGCAAACCTTGGCATATCACTCTAAGCCAATTCTTTGCCAGTGGTTGTTTTTTATAAACCACCGAAATTTTTGTAAAACAAATACTGGCAAAATACTTTTTGCAAACGTTGGCAAAGCGTCCCAAATGAGTGTTCTACCAGTCACTTATTTTTGTACCACTGGCAATTTTTGACTGGGTTTTGATTAAAAAATTCAACAGGCACAAGGGAATTTGTTTTATTTTGTGACGTACACATTAGACCATACTACCTTGTTCCAAGGCAATTAAAAAAAAAAAATTTGCCGAACGTAGATGTCGTCTTTTTAATTTTTCGTTATATCTTCGGCATTTGCAGTCGGATTTTAAAATGTGATATATCTATTTTTTGCCTCGAGGAGGAAAAGAAAAATCCAATGAAAAAATAAAAGAATTAATTAGAAATTTATTAATTTAGTTTGAGGCCAATTTCCTTATAATGAATTAACATAATAAGTAGTTTTTTCCAAAAACTTATATTTTTCTTCATCAGTGTTTGCTTTCAAAAACCTCTACACTTTCAGGAATGAAAAGTGTAGAGGATTTTTTTTCATTACTGAACTTTAACTTTATTTTATATTCTAGATGGCATCATTGTTTTGGACGATGAGTATATTCGCCAAAATCGTAAAATCTTTGTGCAACTTATCTGCAATTTCCGTTATGGACGTGAGGATGAAGAACTGATTGGTTTACGTTTCTCAAAAGAATTAATATTGGTCTCACAACAAGTGTACCCGGAACAAAAAGTGGATATGCAACTTACTAAAATGCAAGAACGTCTCTTGAAAAAGTTGGGCCCTAATGCCTATCCATTTGTTATGCAAATGCCGCCTAGTTCACCGGCATCGGTGGTATTGCAACAAAAAGCCAACGATAGTACCCAACCCTGTGGTGTACAATATTTTGTAAAGGTCTTTACTGGCGAAACAGATTGTGATCGTTCCCACCGTCGCAGCACCATTAACTTGGGCATACGCAAAGTACAATACGCGCCCACTAAACAGGGTATACAACCTTGTACTGTGGTGCGCAAAGATTTCCTGTTGTCACCGGGAGAATTGGAATTGGAAGTGACTTTGGATAAACAATTATATCATCACGGCGAAAAGATATCTATAAATATATGTGTACGTAATAACTCAAATAAAGTGGTTAAAAAGATTAAGGCTATGGTCCAACAAGGCATTGATGTGGTGCTCTTTCAAAATGGTCAATTCCGTAATACAATAGCGTTTTCCGAAAGCAGTGAAGGTTGTCCTTTGAATCCTGGCTCCAGCTTACAAAAAGTAATGTTTTTGGTGCCAAATTTGGCCGCCAATTGTGATCGTGCTGGTATTGCTATAGAAGGCGATGTCAAACACAAGAATACTGCATTGGCCTCTACAACACTGTAAGTGGTAATATGAAATTTGTCGCTCAAAATATTCAGATTTGTTTTTTGATTCTACTAATATTCATTTTCTATTATTATTTCCTCTACACAAACAAAAGGATTGCTAGCCAAGATGCCCGTGATGCTTTTGGCATTATTGTTTCCTATGCTGTTAAGGTGAAATTATTTTTGGGAGCTTTGGGCGGTGAACTATGTGCTGAATTACCTTTCATATTAATGCATCCAAAGGTATGTCATGTTGCATGAATGTGCGTGGTAAGATTAGAATTTTAAACGAAATAATTTATACAAGCGGGATTTTATTGAAAAAAATTTCCGATTGCCATGAAATTTTAATGACTCACTTTACTGTACCTTCGACGTTTCACCAAAAACGCTTTTTTTTGGGATTTTTACAACCTTAAAACCGAATAGGTTTTTAAGAACTTTTTCAGATTTTTTAAGGTCGGTGGTACAGGGTTGTGCAAATCAATGTTATCCAAAAATGAGTACAGGGAATGCAGCTTTCAATTTTTTTGCTCTAGTGGCATATTTTCACACAATCGGACAACCACTTCTTCAAATTTATAAGGGGCACTCTGATGACCTTAAAAGTAAAAATTCGGTATTTTTCTAGTTAAAATCTCAATAACTCGGAAATAGACAAGGTATACATGTGAACTTAATAGAAATAAAACTCTTAACTAATTGCAAGTAAACCCAAAATATTTCAAAAATTTCCATCGTGAAAAAGTCGCGATTGCCATTATGTATTCATCTCGGAAACTATCCAGAGGAATTTAAGCAACGTTCCAATTGGGAAGCTAGAAGATCTAGGCTAATACACAGAAAAATTTAAAAATGAATTTCAATTAGGAACTTGATTATAATAATTAAAATTTTAATTGATTATTATTATTATTTTTCGTTTTAAAACAGTGGTGCGCATTTCAAAGAACAATTGTGAATTTACTTATTCACACATATTCTTATGCTCTTTAATTTAGTCGTCAATGAGACAGCGACGAGTGCACATGCTTAGCGGGTGTTTTAAAATTTTTTTCAAGTGCCTTTTACGTTATAAAATATTTAAGAAATCTAGCGAATATGTTATTAGAAGATATTATGATTATTTTCATTGTAATATCTTTCATAGTAGATCTCTAATAGAAATAAAAAAACAAAAAATATAAAAATTAATACAGAACATTTTCTTTAAAATTTATTAAAATATGTTGCAGAAAATTTCATTAAGATTGTATAAACAATATGTGACAGCGCATAGAGAAAGGGACCTAAGGGTAAATTTAAAAAAATTTTTTTTTATGGTACACCAAAGATACACGTTTAAAATCTTTAAAATGGCTCTCCTGAGAAAGGGACCTAAGGGGAGCTTAGGTCCCTTTATATTTTCCGCGTCACATATGGAGATTGATAAATATGTAAAAAGACATATTTTTTAATTCGCCCAATTTTTTCCCAGTGCAGTTCTCTCTCTTGCTCACTAATACAATTGCAAATCAATTTTGCACATCACTGTTTTAAAAGAATGGATTACGGGTTTTTTTAGAAAGGGGCCAAAAAATTCCCTTTCATTGAAGAGTTAGAGGGTTAGAATGTTCCACAAAAATGTTTCTCGTAGTGTTTTACAAAAGTCCGCTCAACATACCCTGTACCTAAAATGGAAGGTTCACGTGGTTTGAATACTCTTAAATGCGCGGAATTTGTATAAAAATCATGAATTTAGGAATTTCAAAAAATCCATTTTTTTGTTTTGTGGTAAAAAATAGTAACTGATTTTTCAATGGTCTATTATACAGTATAGATTTATAAAAAAAAGGAAAACAAAATATATAATTTTATATAATTTTTTTTATACTCCATCAAACTTAAGTAATTTTTGGATTTTCAACAAAAAAAAAATGTGTTTTTCGGAGCAATAAATAATAATTGTTTTGTAAACATATACGAAAATCCATATTTTAATTTAACTACAAATATATTGAAGTAATTAAAAAACAAATCTTCAAATAAGTTTTTAAAAAAATGTATTTTTGAGAATTATGTTCGTGAAAAAATGAAAACCCATTTTTCTCTTTAGCAATTTGTGCATAAAATTATCTGAGTTTAGCGCCCTCTCTTGGGGATAAAAACAATCATACCAAATATTTTTTACACGGTTGTTTGAGTTACTTTCTTATCTTTAAAAAAGTCCTTCTTTAATCACAATTTGAGACAAAATATTTTTTTTTTTTTTGATTTTTGTCCATGGGACGAAGCATAGTGCGTCGGTGTGTACGTATTAAATTTATTTACGATTGAAAGCAATTACTTTAAAACTCTAATTTTTAGTTTACGTATACAAAATTATGTTAATTTGTGTAATTTTTTTTTGTCACACAGACAATAGATAAATTGCCTTGTATATTATTTGTTTTAAACACGTTGCTCTTAATTAAAATTCATCTTAAATGCTGTACCAAATTACCTTTTGTATTAATTTGTGTATTTTTTTTTCTTAATGCAGCCAAGTCGCAAGGCACACCAGGAGGCCGAAGCTGAGGAAGCTTAAGTTTTTCAATTCATTATTGTGAAGCGAAATATATGGAAATCTATTTAAAAGTTTTGCATGTTCTTTATTTGTTAATATATCTCTTAGCCTGTATATGATTCTGTGTCAATTGCTTAATTCTTATAACATAAATTTAAGTTATCTTATGCTATGATTGTCATAAATAAAATTGTAATATATTGATAAAGCAACTGTAATTGGAGATGCTTAATTTTTTAAATTGCACTGTGCTGGAATCGGTGACATTTTCCCAACAAGCGGAGCACCCGGTATGTAAAACATTTTTATAGGTTAAGCATCGTAAGTTGTTTTTTTTAAAGACCTCAAATTGTATTTTAAACGAGTAAAAAGGTTAAAGTCGGGCATGCCGACTATACAATACCCTACACCACTCTGGTGTATTGTTTGGATCCGAAATTCGAATAGGTTAAAATGGGGCTTGTGTCAAAATTTTTTATAATGTGAGTCAGCGCACCAAATTTCATTAAAATATCTTAATATTTGCGACCTGCAGTTTGTAACCAAGCCAATTTTGGGGGGACCCTTATATGGGCACTAGTTCTAAACATGGACCGATGTTCACCAAAATCAATAGGCTGCGTTATTGGGCCAAAATAGGTCTGTGTACCAAATTTCATCAAAATATCTTAATATTTACGACCTGCAGCGTATAAACAGTATAATTTTGGTAGGACCCTTATATGGGCACTAGGTATAAACATGGACCGATGTTCACCAAAATCAATAGGCTGCGTTATTGGGCCAAAATAGGTCTGTGTACCAAATTTCATCAAAATATCTTAATATTTACGACCTGCAGCGTATAAACAGTATAATTTTGGTAGGACCCTTATATGGGCACTAGGTCTAAACATGGACCGATGTTCACCAAAATCAATAGGCTGCGGTATTGGGCTAACATAGGTCTGTGTACCAAATTTCGTTAAAATATCTTAATATTTACGACCTGCAGCGTATAAACAATATAATTTTGGTAGGACCCTTATATGGGCACTAGGTCTAAACATGGACCGATGTTCACCAAAATCAATAGGCTGCGTTATTGGGCCAATGTAGATCTGTGTACCAAATTTCATCAAAATATCTTAATATTTACGACCTGCAGCGTATAAACAGTATAATTTTGGTAGGACCCTGATATGGGCACTAGGTCTAAACATGGACCGATGTTCACCAAAATCAATAGGCTGCGTTATTGGGCCAATATAGGTCTGTGTACCAAATTTCATCAAAATATCTTAATATTTACGACCTGCAGCGTATAAACAGTATAATTTTGGTAGGACCCTTATATGGGCACTAGGTCTAAACATGGACCGATGTTCACCAAAATCAATAGGCTGCGTTATTGGGCCAATGTAGGGCTGTGTACCAAATTTCATCAAAATATCTTAATATTTACGACCTGCAGCGTATAAACAGTATAATTTTGGTAGGACCCTTATATGGGCACTAGGTCTAAACATGGACCGATGTTCACCAAAATCAATGGGCTGCGTTATTGGGCTAACATAGGTCTGTGTACCAAATTTCGTCCAAATATCTTAATATTTACGACCTGCAGCGTATAAACAATATAATTTTGGTAGGACCCTTATATGGGCACTAGGTCTAAACATGGACCGATGTTCAAAAAAATCAAACTTGTTCGTCCTTGGGCCAACATAGGTCTGCGTACCAAATTTCATCAAAATATCTTAATAGGTGCGACCTGTAGAGTGCGTACAAGATTGCATGGACAGACAGACAGACGGACGGACGGACGGACGGACGGAGGGACGGACGGACGGACGGACAGACGGACATCGTTAAATCGAAATAAAAAAAATTCTGAACCGATCGGTATACTATAAGGTGGGTCTACGACCAATATTTTTTGGTGTTACAAACATCAGCACAAACTTATAATACCCTGACCACATAGTGGTGTAGGGTATAATTATACAAATTAACAATTTTTTAATTTTATAACAAAGACACAATCACAATAAACACAAAATGTCACTTTTTCCCAAGAAAAATAAAATTTGCGTTAAAACAAACTCTACACAATTTTCACGTGAAACTGATTGTCGTGAAACAATATTTTTTTTTATATGGAGTATAACAGTTTTTTCACGTGAAACTCAAACAACTTACGGTTCTTTAGCTTAAAAAAAAAAAAGATATTTGAATTTGAAAATTTGGTCTCCAAGGATCCTAAAACAACTGATTTTCTAACTTCTTTACCATTAAGTTTGTGTCGGCTTGGTTGTGACTCTCTCACACAGCTTTGTGTTAAAAAGAGGGTATTCAATCGATTAATTGTTATCCGATTAATCGAACAATTTTTCTAAAAAATTTCATACGATTAATCGATTAATCGAAATTGGTAGAAAATTACGAAAATGTTTAAAAAATATAATTTTTTTATTAAAGTAAATGTGCTAAAATCTCAAAACGTTTTTAAAAAATTGTGATAAATTATTTGCTGTAGGCTTGAACCTATCCGGATTTCATTCTGGCTTAAGAAAATAATTAAGGGACGACCTTTTAGAATTTCTAGAAATATTTGTTAGCTTCAACTCAATGAAAATTTCATGTTTTCAAGTAGGAGCTTTAATAAACATCTTAAATCTCAAAGCAAAAACAAAAACAACATAAAATTATCACAGTTTGCTTTGTCATCTTCCGAATTACTAACAGAGTAGTGATTGTAACTTATCTAGTAAAGTAGTGTAATAAATTTTTAATTATTTTTTAGGACTTTTTAAACGTTGATATTAAACGAAAGCATTAATAATTATTGTAATTGATGATTATTATAATTATTAATTATAATTAATGCTCAATGTAATAAAGCTTGTGCTCACCACTCTGAATTAATAAGGGATGGAGGTACGGAAACGTAGAGGGAAAATCAATTCTCAACAGAATTCCTCCCTACATTTATGTGTTTTATCTTTTCAATGCACACACGCAAAAAATAAAAAGTGGATAATTGCCGTAGTACTTCGGTAAAATACAACTTCAAAAGTTTTCTGCTAAGCTACACAATTCTTTAATTGAAATATAATATTTTTGAAGACAATTTATAAAAGCAAAAACTTAGGTAACTTAACATATTATGAAGTACGTGAAAATTAAAGAGATCAAAAACTAAGGCAAGTTGACAAAAGCCATAATTTGGTAAATCTACATGTATTTTTTTTACTGACTTACAAAATATACTTTTGAAGTTGTATTTTACTTTTGAAGTTGTATTTTACCTAAGTGTACGAAAGAGATACAAATTACTGTACGGGCTCTTATATTCTTCTTTAATTCTTTAAATCTGTGTGGTTCTCCCTGATTTCGATATAATTTAAATATGTGAAAGATAGGACAGAAAAAATAAAAATAATGACAAAATCTGAACTCAATTATTACATTTTTTTTTATTTTTGTGTATTTCAGAAGAGTTACTTAATTTATTTTTGTTCCTCTTTTACATAAATTTATTAAAAACAATACAAGTGTATGTATATTATTTTATAGAAAATTTGTTGATTAATCGACTAATTTTTAAATTTTGTTCGATTAACCGGTTAAGAAAAATACCCGAATAATTATTTGCATGATTTATCGACTAAAATAAAAAGCCGATTAATTCAATACCCTAGTTAAAACTAATTGACATCGGTCATGCGATTGAAAATGTGAGAACACCTTAAAAATCTCCATACAATATTTTAAATTTCAATTAAAATTTTAATACATTTTTAAACCATTTAACAAAGCAATAAAATATATAATTTTTAAGGAACATTTTAAAGCGTCCTCACATTTTCACTGACAACTTTTGAGCTGCTGCACCGTATTAATCATTTTTAATCCCAAGCAGCTTGGGGGAACAGTTAACAATCTAGGTACCGGCGTTTTTCGAGTCTTCGGAATCATAATTTTCAAACACAAATAACTTTTCTTTTGCGCTAATCTAGAAAACGGCTAGTACCACTGAATTACTTGACTTGTCGGTCTATTGGTTATAATTCAAAAATAAAAAATTTATAATTAAAAAAAGTGCTACGATTCCCAAGGATGTTAATATTAAAAACGTTTAATAATGGGTAGACACTGAAAAAACATGATTTCTGCTTAGTATTGCCATAAGAAAACTTTGACGGGTGTGACCTCTTTATGTGACGCGTTTGAGCTAGTATAAAAAACTCGAAAGGTTTGAAAAAATAAAAATTTTTATTTACTTCAATTATATAACCACTATGAAGATAAACATATAAGATAATAATAATAAGATATTTAAATTAATTCCAAACATACAAAGAAGGAGAGCAAAATGTTCAGGCTAAACTCATTACAAAGTGTTGGCAAATTGATAAAAATAAAAGAAATTATAATTGTTTCCTTTAGTAAGTTTGAAGTTAAAAGGAAGAAAAAACCTTTTGCTCTAAAAATTATAAACATATTAATTTATAAATCAGACTAGATCTAGTTTCTGCCTTTTTCTATGGACAGGCTTTGTTAGGGCTTAAATGAAAGGCGTGCTAGTCGTGTGGTGGTTTTAAATTGAACTAACTTTATTTACAAATTTATTCCTACTTATATACTAACATATTTTACTTAAAGACTATTTAATATATAATTCCATTTATAGATAAGGAAAGGCATAACATTCTTGTCTCAACTCTTTCCTATCTACCTGCTCGAACACTAAATGCATTAGTAGCATAACTAACGCATTGTGTTCGTCTCCAGGTGAAATGTACTAAAATGTGTCATACTAATGTATATTTAATCACTTATATTTTATTATCTTAGCAGCTGTCTATGGAAAGATATTTATAACCATAGAACCACCTTCTATGAATCCATTGTTCAAGGTTGAACAGGCTTCATCAGTGATTTTGTTTTTAATTTTATTATTATTTATATTTTATTGTCAGATTGTCTCTATATATGTATCTGATAATTTTTTCAATAACACGCGGGCTGTAGGAATCGAACCTGCACCTACTCCTACATTACAAACGTAACTATACTAAAGCGCGACAGATGGCTAAGATGGCTATTACCCGAGCAAGGCCTTGACTTAAATGTAATTATTTCATAGTTTTATTTCCTATTCAGCATTCTGTTATTGTTATTGTTTTTTTTTACTTAGAAGTGAGCAAACACAGACACACACAAATATTCATCTTTTAGATTTTAATTTATCTTCCAATCTCCTCCGTTTCACCTTTTTCGCAAATGTTGCCAAACTGGCGTGTGGTTTTTACGTTTAAGATCAGGCAGCTTGCGAATATATTGGAGACGGGTTGCCATTTATCCGTAATTGTCATTCTCTTGTAGAAACCAACTGACCGATTTTTATTAAAAATAAATAATTTTTTCCTGTGTAGGGCCGTTTTGTGTTAATTTGTCCAAAAACAAAAAATATTAATTGTATTTGGTCTATACGACGCGTTTGAAAACACAACACTTTACTATAAAGAATGAAAATGTCCTGTTGGCTGTCCGTCTCCAATATACACAAATTGCCTGCACTTGTACGTACAAATCATACGTCAATGTGGCAATATTTGTAAAAAGGTGACACGGAGGAAATAAGAAGCTAAACAGAGAAAATCTGAAGTAGAATGTTTGTATATGTCTGTTTGATCACTTCTGAAATAATTCATATAGAGACAATCTGACAATGAAAATATAAACAATAATTCAATTTATTGGAAGATCACTGATGAAGCCTGTCCATAAAAAGGCAGAAACTATATCTAGTCTGATTTGCAAATTTAATGTGTTTATAACTTTTGAGGTAGGTTTATTCTTCTTCTTAACCTCAAACCTACTAAATTAGAATTAATAAAAATACATATTAATGACAATATTAATTGTATTTGGTCTATACGACGCGTTTGAAAAAACAACACTTTACTATAAAAAACAAATTATAATTTTTCGCATTTGACCATAATAGTCATTCTCTTGTAGACATCACTTGACCGATTTTTATTAAAAATAAGTGAAATTTTTTTCCCTGTATTTGGCCGTTTTAACTGATTAACATCAACATTAACAGATTGATATTTAGCACAGAGTTTAACGGTTTAAAGGTTTTTCTTGGATTTTTATCCAAAATTCTCTTTATGGAAAAATCCTTGTTTATTTATTCCATAACACCTGATAATAAGAATAATTTTATATCTGTTTGCTGCTTAAATTTATACATTTTTATACATAAGTTATTAAATTTAAACAAGCCTGAATGCGTATGATTAACATTGGATTTCATGTTATCAAATTACTCATACGCCATAGTGTCTTGTAAAGTTTAATGTCCATATTCTATAACTTTAACATTGACGATAACAGGGCAATAACATAATATTTTTTTCATTTTGCTATTCCATAGACTTTAATTTAACAGAATTCGATTATAACAGAACTAAAAACTATAAATTTCAAAAAAACTGTAAATTTTAAGGAATTTGCTATGTTATATGACTATGTCACATGAACTGTTAATTTCAAATATACACTGAAAAAAATAAGTTATGAGAAAAATTAGTAAAACGTCTTGTATATCAAGTGTACTAGTTTTCAGCAATTTTTTTTGCTGAAATTCCGTTTTCAGCAAAAATTTTAGTTATATTTTTTTAGAACTAAACTAATTTTGAACTAATGTTTTACTAATTTATTTTGCTACAAAATTTGTGCTGATAACCGCATTCATAGCGTGGACGACAACCAGATAGACAAGATGTAGATGTCGCAGCTTGTTTGGAAACGGAAATGACAAAAAATGAAAAACAACTCTACACATATTCTATATTTAAATTTTCAGCAAATAAATTAACTAAAGTAAAATTTCGCTACAAGTTTTTTGAGTTTTTTTCAGTCTACTAATATTCCGCAAAAAGTTTGGTGATTTTAGCAAGGATTTTTTTTGCAGTCGACTAAGTGTTAGCAAAATTTTTGCTGAAGATTACTATTTTTTTGGTAAAAATCAGCTCGCTGATTTTCAGCAAACCTTTTGCTGAAATTACCAACTTTTTTGCAAGGAGGACTAAAAATTTGCTGACACAGAACAGTTTTTGCTGACTTTACTGACTTTTTTTTTGAGTGTAGCTATAGCTAGTCGTGACAATCCAAAATGTTTTAAAAAAAATGGAAGATTTCTGGAAAACATATGTTTTATTTATAAATATTAGGGGAACTCATTATAATTCGTAAATTGCTTGTAACTCTTGAATTAATACAAGCCATATTTTTTATGTATGTATGACATTAAACTCATAAAAACGTTTATGGACAGAATACGAGTTTATATGGAAAGCCTTATTCAGAATATAATAAAAAGAAAACGGCTGTGAATCGATTTTTTGTTTTATTTTCTTAAACATCCCAGCAAAAACAGAGATACCAAAGCAGTAGAGAAAGCAGTACAATTAATAATCTAGATGTAGTTTATTTTTAAAAAGTTGCCATAGGAGATGAGTACTCCCACTTCAACAATTTTTTCAGCACTATTTGAACTAATGCAGAGGAAACTCTTGTTCATCAATTGAAATTAAAAAAAACAAAATTTCCGCAAAAAAAATTTAATTTTTCTTATTTTCAATTTTTTTCCGCCACAGGGTACCGTACTTGCAACCTGAAGATTGTTAGTCTAGCTCTCTACCGCTGACCTATTCTTTGTTATGGAAGTTAACTGGCATAGAACACCACTATGTCATTGCCAGATATTGTGCTTTTTTGTCTTCAATTAAAGTACTTATTAAGCAGGTGCAAAATATGAACTGCAATTCAGTGTTTTTTCCTTTGTACTATTTTTATAAGTACATAAAAAGTTATTTATTTAGCAAGATATTTATTTTATATATTTTTAAAAATCATATATTTTTACAAATTGAAAAATATTGAATTTATTTATTATCCAAATTATTTATAAATATTAAAAAAATAAAAAAAAATATATTGGTCCCGCTTGGAATCGAACTCGCATTCACCTATTTGGAAATGAACTGTATTAAAATTATGTTTTAGTATCACCTTTAGATCAATTATGCTTTAGAAGCCTACCTAAGTGATTTTTTGGATGTTGTTTATAATTACTTTTAAGAAAGCTGTAAAAATATACTAACAGATAATTTGGAAGCAATGAAAGAAGTGATTTTTTTTAAATTGTTCAGAATTACTTCTAAACTAGCAGTAAAAATACACTAACGGATACTTTTAAAATATTTGTTTTTGCTGAGACTGTAATGAAAAATATAAATTTATGAAATCTTTCTTCAAAAAAGCAACGACAGTATTAAAATTAGTTAAATAACTAATCTTGAATAATACGGATACGTATAAATAACGAACGAGTCTCTTAAGGTTTGGTGGTTTGTAAAAAAATGTCTTTATTTGCAGAAAATGTGACCTTAAATACTAGACATGAAAATATTCTTACTCAACTAGACTACCTGTGTACATACTGTGAGCACGTGTAACACATTTTAAACCGTAACAATCTTTAGGCATAAAATATTAATAACGAGTAAAAATGTTAAAGTCGGGCATGCCGACTATACAATACCCTACACCAGTCTGGTTAAAAGCCAACTAATGTTTGGATCCGAAATTCGAATGGGTTAAAATGGAACTTGTGTCAAAAATTTTCTATAATGTGAGTCAGCGAACCAAATTTCATTAAAATATCTTAATATTTGCGACCTGCAGTTTGTAACCAAGCCAATTTTGGGGGGACCCTTATATGGGCACTAGGTCTAAACATGGACCAGTGTTAACCAAAATCAATTGGCTTCGTCCTTGGGCCGACATAAGTCGGTGTACTAAGTTTCATCAAAATATTTTAATATTTGCGACCTGTAGAGTGCGCATAAAAATGCATGGACAGACAGACAGACGGACGGACGGACAGACGGACATCGTTAATTCGAAATAAAAAAAAATTCTAAGCCGATCAGTATACTATAAGGTGGGTCTAGGACCAATATTTTTTGGTGTTACAAACATCAGCACAAACTTATAATGCCCTGACCACGTAGTGGTGTAGGCTATAATAATAAAATGTAATTCTTAGAACTACATATTAGAAATATACTACACACAGAGAAAAATGTGGCATCTTCCAACTAAAATAGATTGTTGCAACTGTATATTGGTTATCACAACAAAATTCAGTTTATACAACTGAATTTTAGTTGCAATACCCAAAATATTTAGGAATCACATTCCAATATGTTTTCACCAACCGAATTTATTAGTTGTAGCACCCAGGCTTAGCAATTCGGTTGGTAAATTTTTTTCCTGTGTGTATAAATATATTATTTGGGAATTCTTAAGAGATAGATATTTTCCAAACGAAAACAACATGCTGAAGACACTTATAAATATGTTTGTAAAATTTCTCTACAACAAACAAATTTCTTTTAAATCAAAATTACCTTTTCAAAAATAAAATCGATATTATTTATTCACCCTAACTTAAAGTCCCTCCTTTTGCAATATTCCAGCATAATTAACAAAGCACATATTGTCTAAAATCTCATAAGATTAAACCAATTTTCAACCTAAGCTCATTTTAACAAGTAAATTTTGCTTCAGTAATCTTATTTGCACACATATTTTCAATTTTACAATATTTATTAGGTCAATTCAATTCCTCTGGCAGAAAGAAACTTAAAAAAGATGTACACTTTTGTTACAACTAGCTAAAAAGTAGACAATCATTTTAGGTTTCGACAATACAATCTAAATTTTTTGACGTAAAAAAAGGTTTCTAATTCAATTGTTTAGAGACATTTGCCAAATGTAACTTTTGAGCCGGAAATGCTATTGAATCGGAAACAGCATTTGTGAAAATTACTTCACGGGAACAATCAGGAGCGGTAGAGGCAGAATGAAAAAGAAAACTAAAATGTTCAATTGTCTTTTGTGTAACAACAATGGCAGCAGCACAACATTTATTATTGTATAGATTTGGTTAACTAAAATAAAAACAAAAACAATATTCAAATGTGTGTATGTGTTAGCTGAGCATCAATGCACATTGATTTCCACTTTGCTACACAACACACTTACAATTATTTTGGTATACACTACGGTTCAATTGAATAAAGAATAGCTTAGCTTAAATAGATACGCGTTAATATTTCAATTAAATTTTAAGAAAACTTTGACATAATAATATAATACATCAAATTAAAGGCAATATCTTCGTAGAGATAAAAATTATTGGCATATTTCAAGGACGTCAACGAACAAGTTTGGCACTTTCTCTTTTTTTTTTTTTTTTGAATTTTGGATAAAAAATATAATTAATATGTAATTACCTTGGCCAAAAATTTCACAGACCTCTCTGAACTCTCAGCTACACTCACAATATTTTATTTTTAAAAAGAATCTAAAATACATATTAAATTAATTGAAAACACAATTAAAAAAAGGACTACTGATTTTTCATTATATTCCATTTTGCTATTTATTTTCAAACATTGTTTAAACCATCCATAAAAGAAATAAAAATAATTGAAAAGTATATTAAAACAATCATCAATTTTTAACTGACAAAAGGTAAAAAAAAACGATTTTGTGGTTTGTTTTTCCATATTTGAAAGTTTTTTTTTTCTTTAATTTTCAAAACACTACACCATACACAACACACACGTTCATATTTTTATTGGCTATATTTGTGTGTATGAGTAAAGAATTTCTTGTAATTTGAATTGAAATAATTTTGTATATAAACAAACTATTTTAACAAAAAAGAAAACCGAAAATATTTGAATTTTTTGTTTTAAAACAGAAAACAACGAAATTATTTAAATTATTTTTTCTAAAAAGAGAAATCTAAAAATAGAATATTTGACTGAAAATAACAACTCCTACAGACGATACATATTTTTTTTAGTATGTTTTTTATTGATTGATAAAAAAAGTTAAACAATATCGCAGTCAGAAATCGCCAGTGGTACAAAAAATCAAGCACTGGCATACCACTGGGTAACTACGGTGTTAAAAATAAATGATTGGCAGAACACTCATTTGGGACGCTTTGACAGCGTTTGCAAAAAGCGTTTTACCAGTATTTATTTTACAAAAATTTCGGTGTTTTATAAAAAAACCACTGGCAAAGAATTGGCATAGAGTGATATGCCAAGGTTTGCAACCAGTGGTTATCCAGTGCTACCTAGCCAATGCTACCAGGAGTACAGAAATCAATTCACTGGTAGACCAATGATTTTATAAAAATGCTGACGCTTCGTTAAAAAATGTTTGTAGTCAGGAGGTTCCGAGTTCAAATCCGGTTACAAGCAAAAAACATTTTTTTGATTTTTTTTAATTTAAAATTGTTTTTGTTTTTGGGAAAGCTCCTTCGAGACCGACTTTTTTTTTGCCCTCCCAACACTGGCATATTAGTTACAAAAAATTGTTTGCCAGTACTAGCATTTTGGCACAGCCAGTAGTTGTCCAGCTATTATCACTCATTTATGTGTTTAGCCATCAACTATTATATGTCGCGTTAGCTCAGTGGGTAGATCAATCGTCTGCCAATCTGACGGCCTGGGTTCAAATCACGACAGGACCAAAAAAAAAAATACATATGAACTTTTTTTAAATTTTATTTTGGAAAATATATTTCCAGACCACCTATTTATTGGTTTTGCCAACGTTTAATCATTTTTTTCCTCCAGTGCTTTTCCGGCGCTTTTTGAACAGCCGGTCCTTTTGTCTAATGATGTTATCATTTTGGGAATGGGAAAGCACTTTTTGCCAGTACTTGTACCACCTTTTAAAGTGCTTTACCACCGCTTTCCCGTTTTTATTTTTCTGACTGGGATGTTTCAATGTATTTTAATTGGTTACTGAATTGAAAACAAACTTCACATATTACTTTTTAAATAAACCTCAATCGGTTATGGAAAATATATTGTAAGTGTATCTTTAATACAAAATTTATTTAACAGCTTTTAATTTGCGTAAACTGCAGACAAATTATTCTTTGGTGTTTTTGAGAGTAGTTCTCAAAGTTAGAGTTTTTCAAATTTATAAAAAAAAGTCCCATCTTTGGCCATACCTGGGACTATCTGCATATTTGTGGATCTTGGAAATGAGACTAGAGCATGACATTGTAAACCTTTGAAAAAAATATTTTATTTTTTATTATTTTCATAATTTATCTCATTTTAACCCTACAATGGTCCGAGGAAATTGCAATTACTAAAATATTTTCCAACCGATTTTGGATTTATATATTTATATATTACCAGAAAGCTAATTCAGTTTAGATTATTTTTCTACTTACAAGTTCCAAAAATACATTTTTTTTAAGCCAGTATTTTCAAAAAAAGCCAAAAAAAGTAATTTTTTGGCCTTCAGGGCCGATGCGGCACATGTTCCCATGGACAAAAATAAAAAAAAATTTTTTTTTCTCAAATTGTGATTAAAGAAGGATTTTTTTAAAGATAGGAAATTAACTCAAATAAATGTGAAAAAAAAATATTTGGTGTGATTGCTTTTGCTGCCAAGAGAGGGCGCTAAACTCAGAGAATTTTATGCGAAAATGACTTAAGAGAAAAAACGGTTTCAATTGTTTCACGAAAATAATTCTCAAAAATATATATTTTTAAAAACTTGTTCGAAGATTTATTTTTTAATTACTTCAATATATTTGTAGTCAAATTAAAATATGGATTTTAGTATATGTTTACAAAACAATTAATTTATATTGCTCCAAAAAAAAACAATTTTTTTTTTTTTTGAAAATCCGAAAATTACTTAAGTTTGATGGATATAAAAAAAAATTATATAAAATTAGATATTTTTTTTTCTTCTTTTGTAAATTTATACTCCCTAGTAAAAATGAATTTTATATAATCAGATATGATTTTTATATAATCATTTATGATTTTATGGAATTATAACTTGTCGAGTATTGTGAAACATGTATTTTTATATGATTATATCAAAAGATATTTAATTATATAAAATTATATTAACCAGATCCACCATTTTCCGGATCAAATCATGTATGGATTAATATAATTATATAAAAATTATATTATTTGATCCGAAAAATGATGGATCTGGTTAGTATAAATTTATATAATTAAATATCTTTTGATATAATCATATAAAAATATATGTTTCACAATACTCGACAAGATATAATTGTATTTATACATAAATGATTGTATAAAAATCATATATGAATAATTAAAAATCATTTTTATTAGGGCCGTTATATAATAGATCATTAAAAAATTATTTACTATTTTTTACCACAAATTTAAAAAAATGTGTTTTTTCAAATTCCTAAATTCATAATTTTTACTCAAATTTCACGCATGTCAGAGTGTTTAGTATTCAAACCATGTGAGTCTTCCATTTTAGGTATAGGATTTGTTGAGCGGACTTTTGCAAAACACTACGAGGAACATTTTTGTGGAACATTCTAACCCTCTAACTCTTCACTGAAAGTGAATTTTTTGGCCCCTTTTTAAAAAGGGACAAAAAAGACCCGTAAGTTGAAGAGTTAGAGGGTTAAAATGTTCCACAAAAATGTTCCTCGTAGTGTTCTACATAATTTCGCTGAACACATCCTATACCTAAAATGGAAGATTCCCATAGTTTCTCCCTAAACTCCATGTTTGTGGGACATTTGAGCACCAATTCTGAATAAGTACGAAATTGAACCTTAAACACATTTTTAGTTTTTACTTATTACTGGCACTTAAGTTAAATTTTCAATGCTGATGTCTTCAAATACTGATAGTAGAATTTCATGACAAATATTTTTGCGGAACATTTTAACCCTCTAGCTCTTCAACTTACGGGTCGTTTTTTTCCATTATAAAAAGGGGCCAAAAATTCCCTTTAATTGAAGAGCTTAAAACGTTCAAGAAAAATATTCCTCGTAGTGTTTTGCACAAGTTCGTTGAACATACCCTATGCCTAAAATGGAGGATTCACATGGTTTCCTTTTCTAATCCTATTTGATTTTTTTTTGTTTTAGAAAAATCTTTTTAAGCGTTTAAACCCCATTTTTGTGAAAAAATTTTTTTTATTTATGAATCGATTTTACCCGAATTTGGCACAAATATGGCTTGACCTTATATTAATTCATGTGCTAAATTTCACCGCAATCATATAATTTTTGCAGGTTTTATAAAGATTTTAAAATAAAGGATATATGGCAGGGCTTCGATTTTGATAAAAATTGACACAAACGTTTCCAGTTTTATGTGCATCTCAATGGCTACTTTTTGTAATCTTACGTCCATTTCTGTAGCTAATATAATATTTTTAAATTTCAGGACCTATGGGAGGTGGGCGTGTCCTTGGCCCGATATTTCCAAAAGTTAAAATTTTTCTATGTCAGTATACCAAATTTCAAAACTATGTCTCCACTCCTTCGATTTTTGTCCAATCGTTATATGGGATCAAAGCACTGTAGGACGGCATTAGTTTTTCGATCAAGTGTTTAGTATGGAGACATTTGGTTAGTTTGGGGACTGTCCTCAAAGTCTTCCTAGGTCTAGCGCATAGTATCAAGACATTTGTGACTCATATACAGCATAGTTTGGGCACATTTTTGGCTTGGTCTCCGAACTATGCGCACCACATACATGGGTTATATGAAAGTTAGTAATTACTTCGAAGTAATAACTTTTAACACCAAATTTATACATATACTTGTAGAATGGCATGGAATGTAAACGAAGATAAAAAACAAAAATAGTCTATTCGCAGGCATTGCTTAAATAACCCAATATTTCCCCCTATTAGTAACATTTATTTTTTATTCATACGAGCCATTTTTACGGATCATTCGTAAGCTTACTATAATAATTTTTATTCAAATCACCTGTAGTATTAAATACATTTTTTACTCTAAACACTATCAATTTCTCTATAGTATTTTTTTTATAGCAGCCAACATTTACTAACAAACCAATTTTCATACCACTCTTATACATATATTGAACACACAAAATACACTTTTATAAACGCCAACAAACATACTGTACTGTGTGACGATGTGTTAACTAGTAAAATGCCAACAAATGGTGTGGAAAGTCCACATTGAACATAGAATACACACATAGTAAAATCTAGTACTAAAACTAAGCCAACGGAAAAACTAATACAGTGACAACGCTTTTGTTTGCATGTGTTTCTATTTGAATTCGTTTACAAATGAATTGAAACTTTTCACTCATTCTCTATCAGTAAATTTTATATTTTTGTTATTGTTGTTTGTAAAAAATAGATATATTCATTGTTGTTACAGTTGATTTGTTGTAATAACATTTGTGTTTGTTTAACAATAAACATACTATTCACTTTATTGCAGTGTGTTGGTTGCTATTCTTTTTTTTTTTTTTTTGTTCATACAAAAGCACACTACAAATAAATTTGAATGATTTAGTTGGGGCATATTAGAAAATAATCTGGGGTTTCGCGTCAGTTAAATGAATTTTCAGGTTTTTTTTGTAGCTTATAATTGATAGAAAAATGGCATTGATTTTTTCCAAATGAATTTTAATTGAAAATCGGTTTATTTTATTACTCCTTTCCCAAAATCAAAGAAAGTTATACGTCAAAATAAAAAATTGTTATTGTTTCATATGATATTTTGTCTTTGGTGGTATGTTTATAATCTTAAATTTGATTGAAGAAAATGTTTTTAAAATGTATTGCTGGGAGGGAAACAGATTAAGGTGCTGTATTAAAAGCAATTTTTCTTCCACTGACACCGATGTGAAATGTTAAAAAAAAACTTACGTATTTTAGAAATACCGTAAATTAACAAGAGGGTTAAAATACCAGGAAATTTAAATGTAATGACAAAAACAAACAAAAACCCATGTACTTTAGTTCTTATTGTTGGTGTACTGCTTTTGGTGTTGCATGCTTGAAAGCCTTTGTGAATACACACTGATAAACCAGGCTAAAAATGAAGCCTCATGCAAACAAAAGTGGTTTTACATGCAGAAGGTTTCAATTTGTTTTACCCTTTATTGTCAGAAATGAATAATAAAAGATTTTCAGCAATATATGAATAGTAAAGCATGATTATAGGTAGAACAAAAAAAAAAAAAAAAAAAAAAAAAAAAAACACGGAAATCAAGTCGACCTGACAATCTATAAGGTATCCTACAATTCCAGCACCCAATAATTTGTGACGATTTTAATTTTTTGGCCACCGAATTTGTTACCACAGAAACACTGATGGTTACATTAATTATCTTATATTAAGTTACTACGATTTAAGTTGTGAAATCCAATATTCAGTTGTCTAATTCAGTTTACAGTCCCCATAAATATTGGACATTTTTTTTATTAATCGCGGTATTTATTTTATTTCACTAAAAAATCCCCATATTATATTTTGATTGTAAACATTTTATTCTTGTTGTTGAAAAATAAATAAATATAATTAGAAAATCATATAAATTATTGCAAAATAAAAAAGTAATCGCTATAAACGTGGTTTTATTTTAAAATCTGCTAAATTTTCACAATTTTTTGTAACGGGTGGCATAACTCTATCCGATGGTCCATATTTTCAATGACTCTGAGACATAATTGAGGTTCAGTGTCGTTAATGTGTCTATTTATCTCATACTTTAGCTCTTGAATTGTTCTTGGCTTATTGACGTACACTTTTTCTTTTAAATATCCCCAAAGAAAGAAGTCCAACGGTGTCAAATTATATGTTCGTGACGCCCAATTAACATCGCCACGACGTGAGATAACACGGCCGTTGAATTTCTCGCGCAAAAGAGCCATTGTTTCGTTGGCTGTGTGGTAGGTGGCACCATCCTGTTGGAAGCACATATCGTCCAGGTCCATATCCTCAATTGCTGGATATGAGAAGTCCGTTATCATCTCGCGATAGTGCGGAGTCGAGGTTGACGGCTCTTCTGCCACACTATCGCGAATAACACAATGTTTTCCGCAGAACGAACTGGGCGAGCATACAGGTGTTTTCAATCAATAAAACTGGTGATGTAGTTTTTATTTATATTTTTTAATAAACACTTTTCTCTCTGCTTTTATTGTTAAACTTAAGTAAAAATATACTTAACACATTTAAAAATGGATAACGGAAATATTCTTAAAACTTTTAACGTAAACATAAATATTCTTTAAAAAAAAAAAAAAAAAAAAAAAAAATTCTTTTTGGCCAGATGTTTTTACTTGGTTTTTGACATAAACCAGGTAAAATCTGGTTTTCAGTTTGTATAAAAATTTTATTAAGAAACTAAATGAATTTTGTAGTTTTTGTCTCAAAGACTTAAAGTTGCCAAAAAGTACTAGTTGGTGTCCCGTGTATATACTAGAAGCCAGTATGAATGTTTTGCAAGACATTCACAAAACATTTTCTTATACAACACCAAAATATTTTTTTTTGTTTTCTGTTTTATTTATTTTATTTTTTTTGTAATGATCTGAATTTTAACATCTTGTAAATACCCAGGTAGAAAAATACAAACGGAAAAACGTTGGCAAATCACTGTATATGGTGGTACAAGCGCTGGCAGAGCGTCCGTTTTTCGAAAATTAAAGTACTGGGCCAACCTTGAAATGATAACGTCGATCTTCGGTTGGCCGTTTATCTTTCCGAACGTTGGCAAAGCATTGGTAACAATGGTAAAATAAGTGCTCTGCCAACGTTCTGAAAAGTACTATTACAATGGACTAAAAAGTGGTTTTCAGGCATTTTAAATGCCGAAAGAGATGCCTATATTACACATTAGTAAAACCCAATTGATTGAAGTTTTAGATTTTTTTTTTTATTTGATTATAGATTAAATTATGAAATAACATAAAATGGAAAAACAAAACATAAAAATTAAACTTACATTCTGCGTATTTTTTGTAATATTAAACGATTTTCAATTGAAATTGATAAAATTTAAAGATTTTTCTTAGAAAATTCGTTGAAATATTGGAAATTAGGATAATTTGAAAAGAATCAACACTAAATAACAGTTTTTATTTGAAATAAAGAAAAATTTAACTGAAATTATTGTTTTTTTACCTAAAATTGAGAATATTAGAGGTGAAAACAACATTTTTACAAAGAAGTTTTTCGAGAAAAAAGTAATCTTAAAAAATAAATCCTTTTTCTGAGTATAAAGCCTGGATTAAAATAAAATGGTTGCAAAACATTTTTTTCTCTATATAAAAAATAATTGTTTTGAGCACATTGATTTTTTGTATTAAAATACTGATAATTTCAGTATTAAAAGGGAATTAGTAATAAGATTAATAAAAATAAATAAGTTAACATTATTAAAACAGTTCAATCGTAAATTTTGTGAAACAAGTACTGGCAAAGTTCTTTTAGCAAACGTGGCAATTCGTTTTAAGCCGATGTTTTACCAGTGATATTTTTTATATACGGTTGTAAATTTTGTAAAACAGGCACTGGCAAAGTCCTTTTACCTAACGTTGGCAAATCGTTTTGAACCGATGTTTTGCCGGTGGTTTTTGTTTTCATAAACAGTGGTAAACTTTATAAAACAAGTATTGGGAAAGCACTCTTTCCAAAGGTTGACAAAGCGTTCTAAATTAGTGCTTTTGCAATGCTTTTTTTTGTACCATTGTAAAGCAACGTTTTGCCAGTGCTTTGTTTTTTGTACCGTCGGCAATTTCTACCTGGGTAACTACAAATAAGTAAAATGGTCAATTTTTGTTATATTTAGTATTAAAAATTGTCAAATCTCTCATCAGCGCATGCAAGAGAATGTCTTGTAAGACATACATATATACACAATAAATAAAAAAAAAATATTTAATTTACACGGCGTATGAGCGATATTTTATTATATGAATTAATAACACTCATACGCATGATAGTTTGATTTAATTAAGATGTTAATACTGACCGAAAACTATAAACATAAATATTTCAAAATGTGTTACAAAGATCAAAAGCAACTTACAGTACACGTTAGCACAATATGTATAGTAGTGAAAATGAAAGTGTTGTAATCGTTGTATAAATACGTACAACATGTAGCTGCTTCAATAAATACATCAGAGCTGTCTTAACAATGAAAACAAAACAAAAAAATCTTGTATATAAAAGAGATTTTTTGTTATGGTACACATATGGTGCTTGTAACAAAGCTCTCAAATATGTATTAAACCATATTTTCTGTTTTTTTTTCTTTTTTCTTTTAAGATGAGAAAATTGTACAAAAAAAAATCTGCTTTTTGTTTAAGCCGACTTGTATGAAGTATTTGCAAGAGAATATGTATTCATACCATGGCAGCAAGATGGATTTTTGAGTTTGTAAAAACTATTGTATAATACTGGTAAACATAGGAGGATTTTTCGGGTTTTTTTTGTTTAATTTTTCGAAAAAGAGATGATATATTCGTGATATAGCCAATCGAATGGATCGTGATTTACGTGACCAAAAACTATTTCTTAAACTAAATATAGCTAACTTCAAAATTCTTCAAAGTGTATCAGAAACGATGTATTGCAATCGCGGTAAATCGAATTTTTCTTATTTTGTTGTACTGTGTTTTTATTGCTTTCATTTTGTAACAACATTTAAAAAATCCTCAAAAGCAAACTTAAAAAATTTTTATTTTTTTTTTAATAATTTCGATTAATCGATTAAATTTGTAATTTACTTGTAAAAATTTTATCATCTTTCTTTAATTTAAAAAAACAATTTAAACAGAGAGAGATATTAATATATATGATCTAAAATCAAACGAGGAATATTCATTTACCAAATAAAAGATCAACTATACATACCCCTCATTCATTTTTCGAAATATTCATTATTTGAAATTTGCGCTTTTAAAATTAATCAACCAATTATTTAGCTGTATTTTTTCAGTTAGTCGAACAATGGGTAATCGATTGAATACCCTAGTTATAGCATTTTATATTTAAAAAAAAGGCTTTTACCAACATGAGTGATTGAATTGTATTTTTGTTTGGAAATGGCTTAAGTCGAAAAAATATAATAAAACATGTGAATCCTTTGCTGTTTTCAAACACAAATATACCTATAAACAATTTCACTGGAATTCAAGTTGAAAACAAGATCAATTTCAGCCCTGTTTTCCAGTTTCAAGGCATGAATACAACTTCAATTACATTTTTTTTTTCAATAGCATACTCCAGCAAAAGGGAAACAAAAATTCAAGTTTGAAATATATTTGTTAAATATACAAATGCTAGAATTTTAAATCTACTTTACTTCAAGCTAAATTTAAAGCACTTGAATTTTTAAAAACTATGTGCTTATTGGGATGTTTTTTATGTTAAAAATTAAAAAAAAAATAAACAAAATTTTCAATTAAGTTACGAAGCTTTTATTAAAATATATAATGCTAAAAATATTATTTTTGAGTGACCTTTGTAATTTTTTATCTGCAAGAAAGTAAAAACAAAATAATACTACAAAATAATATGATTTTGCCCAATGCATATTAAGGCCCCGATTACTGAATACCCAGTTACAATTTAGCTGGCAATTGAACTCAAAGATTTTATGGGAGACAACAAGAAATGTGCCAGTTAAATTCCCAGTTAGAAGTTAACTTGACATTCAGTAGTCGGGCCTAAAAGTTTTTTTTTTTTAATATTTGGTCAATAGTACTTATGGTAAATTAAAAGGGTTTTCGATATCGTACTCATTTTCAATTAAAAATATAATTGACATGGTTAAACTTTTAATTGAAAACTAATTACAAATAAAAAAAAAATTTAATTGAAATTTAATTGGCAATAATTTTTTTGTGTACATTATTTTTAAAAAGAGCCTCCATATGGAAGGTTTTAGTTTCAAATTATTCCATATTAGCCTTTTTCACAATCAATACAATATTAAACACATCGTGGTGATGGACCAAATTTTGCTTATATGTGACCTTCTCCGAGAAAAGGGACCTAGTGTGTGAAAATGAAGTTTTGAGAAGAACGCATTTAAAGTTAAATAAAAAATATAATTTTAATGTTTTTCTCATTTTTATCGAAACCCGTTTTTTGACACACTAGGTCCCTTTTCTCGGAGAAGGTCACATATCCGTATAAACATATACATTAGAGCGTACCACCTTACAGGCAAAAAAAAAAAAAAAAAGTACGCCTTACATCCTCCAATATGAAGTATTTTTGCAAGGAGGTTTCAAAATTTTTTTTTATTTTTTTTTGCCGAACGTAGGGGTCGCGATTTTACATTTTTCGTTATATCTTTGACATTTACAGTCTGATTTTAAAGTATGATACATCGATATTTTTCTCTCGAGGAGACCAGTGTTTTGCTCTAAGGGCCAGATCTCAGTTGCTGCCCCCCTAATGTACCACCCTAAGTCAGAAAATTAAACCCCGCAAAAAATTATTAAACTTTTGCTAACGAAGTTTTTCGATAAACCCAGTAGAATTTTTTATATTTTGGTTGCCGAACGTAGGGGTCGCCTTTTTAAATTTTTTTCACTGGATTTTTCCTTTATAGCAAAACTGGTCTTCTCGATGCAAAAAATCGATATATCACACTTTAAAATCCGACTTTAAAAGCCGAAGCTATAACGATAAATTGAGAAAGGCTACACACATAATAATCCATGCATAAAAATACGAAATAAATGTCAAAACAACAAAAACTTTCGTAAAATAAACCATTTTTCGTATATTTTACAAAATTTTTTGTTATTTTGACATTTTTCGTATTTTTATGCATGGATTATTATGTGTGTACCCCACGTTCGGCAAAAAAAATATTTTTTTGAAATTACCTTGCAAAAATACTTCATATTGGAGGGTGTACGGCGCACTTTTTTTGTGGTACGGTCTAATATACATATCGTGGGCTTATATTCAATAGGAGCCATCTGACTTTTTGAGGGAAATGAGTTTTTGATTTTAAATGCTTCAGTTGTACAACTGTTATCTGTGATATTATTTTTAGATTGAAGACAATATTCTAGAACCACATTTTTTATTTTATTTAATTCGCTATCTACCATGCAATTTTTTATGAATAATATAGATATTAGATAGCCTCTATTTAATTAATTAATTCTGAAATTCAAGAAAATAAAATATATTTTAGAATTGTTTTGGAATTTGGTGTAGATTTCAACCCTCTAATGATGTTTTCAAAATTTCTCTACCACTTCATATTTTTGGAAAAATTGCTGCACACAGAAAATAAATTGGTTGGAATTCTATCGGAACCAACGAAATATTTTCAGCATTCAATAATTTGAATTGCAGTTATTTAAATTCATCGTCAGGAAAGTTATATTTATTTGTGAACAGAAAATACATATGATGAACCAAAACACTATCACGTTATCCAAAATATTGGCTTTTCTAACCAATATTGAAAAAATAACTTCCACATTACCTTCAATACCAACAACCACCAATTTATCGAAGATTTAAGTCCAAATTAGTTTGGAAGTATCGTAAAAAAAGTAACGTATCATTCTCATAATGAATAAAAAGAGTATAAAAAATAAAAATATTGTATTTTTTATCCTTTTCTTGTGCATAGAATTAAATTTCAAGTAATAAAATATAAAATTTCTATTTTCAACAGAACTTTTTTACGATTTTACTTGACAACCGTTTCAATGCATAGAAAAAAGACAAAAATATATCTCTATATTATTTTAACACATTGAATTGATTACAGATACGTTTTTTTACTTTACGATTAGACTAATGAAGCCTTAAGTCATTTGAATAATATATCGGCAGCAAAAATCTAGTATCAGTCGTGTTTCAATAAAATCGATCACTCTATCCAAAGTATTAGTTTTTCCAATAAATTTAAATTTTTTTTCAACTTTAGTAGCTTTAACCATTAATTTCCATTATTTTGGTACACTCAAAAAAAAAGTCAGTAAAGTCAGCAAAAAATGTTCCTGTGGCAGCAAATTTTTAGTCAGGTGCAAAAAAGTTGGTAATTTCAGCAAAAGTTGTGCTGAAAATCAGCGAGCTGATTCTTACCAAAAAAATAGTAATCTTCAGCAAAAGTTTTGCTAACACTTAGTCGACTGCAAATGAAAAAAATCCTTGCTAAAATCATTAAACTTTTTGCTGAATATTAGTAGACTGAAAAAAATTAAACGAAAAAAGTTTAATTCCCAGGGAATTAAACGAAAAAATTTAATTCCTTAGGGAATTAAACGAAATAAATTCAATTCCTTGACTAAAAGTTGAACTAACTAGAATTGAATGAATTCCTCGACTAAAAGTTGAATTAACCAGAATTGAATGAATTCCTTGACATTATGAAGGTATTAGAAAAAAATTAATGAATTCCTTTAAGATAAATCGAATGAAAAAAAAGGAATTCATTCAATTCCTTTTTGGTCGGGGAATTCATTCCCAAAATATAAATTCAGTTCAAAAAAGTGGAATTAGGGAATTAATTCTTCGAAGCTCTGGTGTAGAGTTGTTTTTCTCTTTTTGTCATTTCCGTTTCCAGACAAGCTGCGACATCTACATCTTGTCTATCTGGTTGTTGTCCACGCTATGAATGCGGTTATCAGCACAATTTTTGTAGCAAAATAAATTAGTAAAACATTAGTTCAAAATTAGTTTAGTGCTAAAAAAATATAACTAAGAATTTTGCTGAAAACGGAATTTCAGCAAAAAAATTGCTGAAAACTAGTACACTTGATATACAAGACGTTTTACTAATTTTTTTACTAACTTATTTTTTTGAGTGTAGTTATAATAATATATTGAGACAAGGAACAGAAATTTTATTTATCATAATAAAATTTTGGAATCTATCATATTTTTTCGTTTCATACATATGCATATTTAAATTCTAAGTTAGACAACAACTAAATATAAGTATCTGTGGCGTAGAAGGTAGAGACACAGCCTTATAGCCTTAGAGATTTGAGTTCAAACCTCAACGAAGGCATTACTTTTTTTAAATATTTTTTTTATTGATTCAAATTGAAAGACACAATTGATTTTCTGTTGTGAATATAATTTTATTCAAAAACAAAATATTCAAATTTTCAACCTGAAGAAATTCAAATTTGAAATTTGACAAAAAAAATTTATGTCGAGTTTAGCCTAGAGGAAAAGCAATGGGCTGACAAACAGAAGGTCGCCGGTTCAATCCCGGTTCGCCATATAAATTAAAAAAAAAAAATTTTTTTTATTCAAATTAAAAGACACAACTGATTTTCCGTTGTTGATATAATTTTATTTATAGACAAAATATTCAAACCTGAAGAAATTCAAATTTGAAATTTGACCAAAAAAATTTAAATAGAGCTTAGCTTAGAGGAAAATCAATGGGCTGACAAGCGGAAGGTCTGCGGTTCTATCCCAGTTCGCGACATAAAAAATTTTTAATTTTTAAATAAATTTTGTGGAGCATGTTATTCTATTTATAGAATTTATAATCCACAATCATTAAAGTAATCTATTAACACAACAAAAATTCAAAAATTGTAAATAAATTTCGGTAGTTACAATGGTATTAAAAATAAATAAAAGTGATTGTACCTGGAACTACAAAAATTCGGTTGGCGAAAAATTCGGTTGGAACTACGAATCTGTTTTCTGTGTGTGTTTTTATCATTTTTGACAATCCGTGCACGGCTGTAAAATCGGTTCTAAATTAAAATGTTCTAGTTTTGGGGGAAAAGCAGTTATTGGTAATCATATCTAGGACTAGTTAATTGAATGGAACAATTAATTGACGATTTTATTGGCACTATTTTAAAACAATAATAATGAAAATTTTTCACATTACAATTGATCAAAGCCAAGGAAATTTTATAAAAGAATATATTTAGCAAAAAAAAGGACAAATTTGCGTATTTCTTATCTAACTTTTCGTCAAGTACATAATACTAGAGGCTAATCCATCCTGACTAGCGACTCAGCAAAAACAGACATTACTGAGTAACTAAGCGAGTAAGTAGCACACAAAGGGTTTCACTACTTACCAGGCTATTTACTCGCAACATTACTTTTGTTCGCGATGTCCAAAAATTCATAGGTGTTCATTACCCTCTCGCTTACAAAAAAAGTGCGAATAACGAGTTACCGATAGTGGAAGAATAAGTAGTTACTCACAAAGATAGAATAAGTGGTTACTCAGAAGTAAGGAAATAAGTGGTTACCCTTCATTGTAAAATAGTTGGTCATATTGGCAAAAAAAAACTTTTTACTTTGGAAAATTTCCTATTTAGTTCAAAACAAATTTATAAATAAAATATTAATATAAAAAAGACTAAATCAGTACTTATTTAATCAATTACCAGTAAGTGATTACTTTACAAGAATATATAAGTACTTCTATAACTTATTATCAGTAAGTCATTATTTTGTATTTTAAAGTAATGCAAAAAGTAATGACCTATCATTACTTGGTAATTCGTATGGTAATGACCTGTCATTACCATAGTTTTGCTGGGGAGTATTCAAAGAATAGCGATCAGCGTGAATTGATAAAAAATAGGCAATACTTATAATGTTATAGCTCTGAAATTTTACATCCTTGTCTTAATTTCTTTTCTTTCCAGAACAATTTTCTTTGTCTACAAACCTTTCTTTTTGCGCAATTATAATTAGTTGCTTTGAGGCAATGGTGGTCATTGGTTTAATCAGTGCAAATTGAAAAAAAATTCATTGGCATTTGAATGTAATGAATTATTTTGGTATTGTCACTGACATCAAATAATGTCAATTAAATTTTAAATGGCATTGAAAAATTCCCAAGCATGTTGCTAATGGATGAAACTTTATACCAAACAACCAGTTCCAGAATAGATAGTAGAACCTGTACTAATGCAGTATAAACTGTTCTGCAACTTTTTTTTTTTTTTGATTTTACCTTTTCACTGGTCTCATATTATAAACCTCTTAGTGTCAAAAAACAGATTATATATGAAGGAAATTACATGTTATATTTACACTTTGTTTGCAACTTATATTTCTACTACCATTTTATAATAGAAAAGTTTATGATCTGAGGTTTTATAATGTTTGTCATATTTGCTGTAAGTATATGTTTTTGTATATCTAAGAAAATAACTGCTCTGTCTGTGTACTTTGTTACACCAACAGTGTGTAAAGTACAACATAACAGTTCTATATCTTACTTTTATTAAAATACTCACTATACACTAAAAAAAACTCGAGCAAAAACATTACAAGAATGCTAGTTAAAGAGGTGACTATAAAAATAGCAAAGTATTAGGTTAAAACTTACAGAAAAGCCAAGTAACAAAGCCTGTATATAGTCATATCATTGGCTTGCCTGCAAGTAGTGCTGTGTGTGTTTTTTTTTTAATCAAATTTTCAGGAGAGCGAAAAAACTGATTTACATTATCCTTTTAAGATATTTTATTAACATCATATGCCTTAAGGCTGGTTTACACTATACGATTTTCGGTAAGATTTTGCTTTAGTACACATGCAAAACATATAGGCAATGTTGCAAAATCCTACCGAAAATCTTATAGTGTAAACCAGCCTTTAATGATTCATGACCTCATTTACTAAAATCATCATTAAGGCATATCTTGTCAATAAAATATCTTAAAATGATAATATAATTCAGTTTCTTCGCTCTCCTGAAAACCTGTTAAAAACACTTAAGCACTACCCAGCAAAAAAGAGATGCCGAAGCAGTAGAAACTGCACTACAATTGATGATCTAGATGTCCTTCTTTTTTAACATAAACACTAACGAGTACCCCTACTTTAACATTTTTTCAGTACTTTTCGAACGAGTGCGAAAGAAGTTTTTTTCAGCAATTAAAAGTTAAAAAAAAAAATTCTTTGTGAAAAAAAATTATATTTTTTTTTATTTTACAAAAGTTTGTTTATTGCCGCCACCGGATATAGATCTTACGACTCCATGATTGCTAGTCTCTTTGTCATTGCGAGATATTGTGCTTTATTCTCTTCAATAAAAGTACTTTTTAAATAAGTGCACTGCAGTATTATTTTCAGCACTAATTTTGTAAGCGCATAAGAAGGAATTTTTCATCATTTTTATTTTATATATTTTGAAAAATTTAAAAATTAAAAAATAAATATTGTTCCCTCCAGCAGTCGAACCTGCAGTCGTCTGAATCACTTTTAGAGCAATTAAGCTTTAGAAGCAATACTTTAGTTATTTTTTTGGATGTTGTTCAGAAGTGATTCTGAAAAAACTGTAAAAATATACTAACGGATTCATTGGCAGCAATGAAAGAAGTGATTTTTTGAAGTTGTTCGAAATTACTTCTAAAAAAAGCAGTAAACACACGCCAACGGATACTTGTGAAGCAGTGAAAGAAGTAGTTTGTAAAGCATTACTTCCAATATTTTTGCTGGGAATATTAAAAGTGTTCATGCTGCTTTTTATTTAACCATAACTATTATCACAGTATAGCTGTGGAAACAGCATTAGCTTTAAGTTGCAATAAAGTTATTTTTCTATCAGTACACCCAACAATATATTGTTGGTAGAAAGTACTTAAGATGAGAGTTTAAACAACTTAGATTTCAGTACAAATATATAAGTTACATTTAAGTTTACATTTCCATTAAACTCTGTAGCTGTTATAAAAAGGAAAACTGAAAGATTTAAAATATCCACTACTTACAAACTTAATCAACATTACAGACATTTTGCAGTTAAAAATTTGACAATATAAACTTAAAAAAATTTATCATAATACGGAAATAATCTCCCGTAAGTTAAATGTATATTGTTGTCTTCGGCATTTTTTGAGTGTAGTTGTACTTTTCCCAACATCAAGAGATTTATGTTTGTTATTCCTTTTGCAAAGACAGGAAAAATACAAAACACGTTAGGGGGTCGACTAAAAAAAAGTTAGAAACTTTTTGTTAACATGACAAAGAGGGGTTTAGTATTAAAAAGAAATACAACTTGAAAAATGAAGTCAATAAAAAATATGTTAATATGCTAATAACTTAAGTAATAGACAACAGAAAAATAAAACGGAAATAAACTTTTTAAAAAAATTTCAAAAAGAGAGTAGTATTTTATTCCCTTGTAATATATCAGGAGAGTATAACTTTGTTATCAATAATATAATATTATTCTTTAAATTGCAGTTTAATAACTTTTCATTAAAATCAAAGGAATTTAGAGAAGCTGAAAAAAATTACATATAACTAAAAAGGAAAGACTCCCAACGCCGATTCGCAGATCTTACTGAGCTTCGTATATGTTGTAGAGGAGAAAAATCTCATATTTAAAGATTTAAAAATGGGGTAAAAAATGGCCCAATTTTTCGTTTTTCGGTTTATTTCATATTTGCTCTAAAGTAACTATAGGAAATTTTGAAGCCAAAGTCAAACAAATTTTTTTGGGGAGGTTAGGGGTTAATGTTTCCCCCTCTTTTGCAAATGTTTATTGTGAATCGGCATAGGAAACCATGTGAATTTTCCATTTTAGGTACAGGATGTGTTCAACGAACTTATTCAAAACACTACGAGACACAAAAATTCCCTTTAATTGAAGAGCTGGAGGGTTAAAATGTTCCACAAAAATGTTCCTAGCAGTGTTTTATATAAGTTCGCTCAACACATCCTGTACGTAAAATGGAAGATTCCCATGATTTCTCCCTAAAATCCAGGTTTGTGGGACATTTGAGCACCAATTCTGAATAAATACGAAATTAACCCTTAAATACATTTTTAGTTTTTACTTATTACTGGCACTGAAGTTAAATTTTCAATACTGATGTCTTAAAAGACGTATGGTAGAATTTCATGACAAATATTTTTGCGGAACATTTTAACCCTCTAACTCTTTATCTTTCGGGTCGTTTTTGTCCGTTTTAAAAAGGGGCCAAAAAAGTCCCTTTAATTGAAGAGTTAGAAGGTTAAAATGTTACACAAAAATATTCCTCGTAGTATTTTACATAAGTTCGCTGAACATACCCTATACCTAAAATGCAGGATACACATGGTTTCCTAATTTAATCCTATTTAATTTTTTTTGTTTTAGAAAAATCATTTTAAGCGTTTAAAACGCATTTTTTATGAGAGGCATTTTTTATGAATCGATTTTATCCAAATTTGATACAAATATGACCTTATATCGATTTACGTGCTAAATTTGATGGCAATCGGATAATTTTTGCAGGTTTTATGAAGATTTTAAGATAAAGGATATATGGCAAGACTAAGAGTCCTTGCTTTGATTTTGATAAAAATTGGCACAAACGTTTCCAGTTTTGTGTGTATCTCAACGGATACTTTTTGTAATTTTACGAGCATTTATGTAGCTAATATAATATTTTTAAATTTCAGGACCTATGAAAGGTGGGCGTGTCCTTGGCCCGATATTTCCAAAAATTAAAATTTTTCTTCACCAGGGGGTTCTATGTCAGTGTACCAAATTTCAAAACTCCGTCTCCACTCCTTATATTTTTGTCCAATCGTTATATGGGATCAAAGCCTGTGCACCGGGTAGTTTAAAGTGCCGCTATATTTTTACTGTTGACAAACTAGACTAGAAATTAGATGTCCTCTTTCATATTTGATTAAAATTAAAATTCCTAAAACTGATTTTTTTCCAGCTAATTTGGTCAAATCTTACACTTTGCGATGGATGGACAAGCGGATAACATTTAATCGAATCCAAAAGTGATTCTGAGTCTACTGGTATACTAAGAGGTTGGTCTAGGTCCAATATTTTCTGATGTAACAAACATCAGCACAAACTTACTATACTTTGCCCACGTAGTTGTTTATGGTATAACGATTTCTTCGCAAAAAATTTGTGATTAAGGATTGTATATGAAAAATATAACGCACTGTTTTCAAATAAATTTTCTTTTGAAACTCAAACGAAGAGTCCTAAAAAATATTTGGAAAGAGGGATGGATATGAAACTAAAACACTTTTAGTTGAAGGTGCATTTAAATACATATAAAATAAGTTCGCGTATTTTCTAATAAAAATATTTCATCAGTATTTGAAAATTAATAAATAATTGTTATTCCCTAAAAATGCTATACAATGGAGTAACGAAATATAGAAAATAAAAAACTTTTTATATATAAACACCAAGAAAATTGTGGAGTTAAAAATAGAAAAAGAAGGTTAAATAAACGACAGGAATTTACAAAAAATTTTTAAAAATAATGTAGTGTGAATTTAAATAACCTTAATGTAAGATGCATTTTATTTAAATCCCCAGATGTTTTAATAAAAAATGATTTATTTCTGACTTTTACGAAATTTTAAAATTATTAGAGAAATAAAATTAAAAAATAGGCTCTGAAAGATTTCGCCAAAATTAAGCTAAAATACAAAAAAGATATTTTCATATATTTAGTTAGAATATTCTTCCACCTCAAGTCCAAATTCTAATATGATATTGTCATATTAGATTTTTATTTGTTGTTTCAAAAAGGGGTTGATCATTTTCATGATAGACAATACAATTGTTTCGTAGACATCACTCTACTCTTCAGTTGTCCGCAATAAGAAAATGATAACTTTCTTACTCAAACCGAGACATTACATAAGGTACAAATAATCAACGGGACGAGAATTTTGTACTTTAGTATATGAACTGTCTGATTTGGTAAAACCAGCTATAAATTAACTCCTTTTTGAAAGCAACAATTACATAAAAGTACCCATTGGGTACTATTTATATGTATGTCTGTTGTCAATACATTTTGTAAAAACAACTAATTTTAAACTCAAAACAAAATAAATATTTGAATGAGATTTTAGCCGTGGTGTGCTTATTTTCAACAATTATTTTAATTTTTGCATTAAAAAATACAAAAATTATTTTTTCGGACTTTCTATATTTTCATATATTTAGTTAGAATATTCTTCTACCTCAAGTCCAAATTCTAATATGATATTGTCATATTAGATTTTTATATATAGAAAGTCCGAAAAAATTTTTAAATATAGAAAGTCCGAAAAAATAATTTTTGTATTTTTTAATGCAAAAATTAAAATAATTGTTACAAAAAAAATATTTTGAAAATCGATTATGATTTGTTTCCTGAGGGACAATTCTTTAACTTTTTAATAAGCAAAATTCTGTAGCTAAATTGACAAGTTTTCACAGTAAAGTGACAATTTAACTACCGAATTTTGTCATTAAAACTTTAGAAAATCCCACTACTAAAATATTATTTGCTCAAAAAAACTACTTTTATAAACACTGTGCGCTGGAGCAGGAACTTCTAAGTTATTAGCTCTAGAAAGTTTTGCCGACATAATCCCAAAACTGGATATTGGGTTAATTTCCACAAACTCCTTTAAACTTTCAAAAAGTTACCTACTTATAATTTAACGTTTTGTCATCAGTTTATATTATCTTAAAATAAAAAAATTCTCAACATCGAAAATTAAGCACTTTATGCGATATATTAACTTCTACAAACAAATAGCTAACCATAAATACCATTATTGTATTTAGTTGTACGCATAATACGAATTTATAGCTTTTATTAGTTAAAATGTACATAACATGCTTATTTCGAATGTATAAAACGTAAACGATAGAAATCTATAGCGTCATAAATTTTGATAAATGAAGTAGGCGTCAAAAACAATGCCACAATGACCGACCACACTTAGAAAACATAACATTTTATCGATAAAGTGTACGTTACTTTTTGTTTCCATTTGGTTTTCTGCAAAAATTTTACTGCCTCTTTTTTGACATATACACTTATACTTATTAATATTAACTACTACTATGTACTACCATTCCAACATTTGATGTCAATGTGTTGACTTGTATTTCGCTCGGTGGGTTGCATTTTAACAACCTTATAAAGCATTTTTAGACTTCAATTTTAATCTTTATAGTTATATGTTATATTTTATTGTTGTTGTTGTTGCTGTTTCGTATTAAACAAGCATAAAAACAAAACTCTGGTGGTATATATTTAACACACATACAGACTCAAAAATAGCCTTATACGTGAGCCTGTGTTTTTGTTAATTTGCAGCATGTCATCAAAAATATGTCAAAACAGTACACGAATACAACTATAGCCAATACAAAGTTATGTAGCCGAAATGTGCTAACATTGTTGCAAATTATCCGAGAGGAAAAATTGTTATGATGACTTCGAAAGTACACTCAAAATAATATGTCTGTTGGCTGGACAGAAAAATTTGTTACTTTAACAAAATTTATTACTGTTTTTTTTTGGCTTAAAATAAAACTTGTTGATTTTAAAACATTTTTTGTTAAAATAAACAAATCTAAATTTAAGTAAAAAAATTTGTAAAATTACAGTTTTATTTGTAATTATACTGAGTGGTAAAATTTGTTTAAAGGGTCTCTAGACCCTTATTTGTAATTATACTGAATCGTAAAATTTGTGTAAATTTAGGATCTCTATACCCTCCCCGGGCCTGTGCTGTAATGGTTACCGCGATGGACTATTACACATTAGGTTGAGGGTTCGAATTCCAAGTACCGCTTCCTCAAACGGGTACATTGTACCCGTTTAATTCCACATAAAACATTTTCAAATCAAGACTTCAGGCGATTGATGAAAAAAATTATAGAAAAGTACAATGTACAAAAGTAGTTCGTAGTAGAAATGTTTCTGACAAATTGTTGGAGTCTGTTTTTAGTACAAACAGCAGTGTTGTCAGTTCAGGGGATTTTTTTTCGTCAATGGGGATAAATATTTCCGTTTGGGGATCCGGGGATTTATTGGGGATGACACGAAATTTTAGGGGATTTTTTGGGGATAACATATAACATATTTTCACCAAATGGAATTAAGGTTAAGGCATTATTGCCTTTTTATATTTTTATGAATTTAACCATGATAATTCTAAATATTTATATATTTCTTTTAAGTATGATGATAATAGTGCATGATTTTAGGCTACAAAAATTTGTGTCTGGAAAGTTAATGTGCGTACAAAACTTAATTCCTTTTGGTGAAAATTTGAATTCCTTTTGGTTGCAAAATATTTAAGGTTATTCGGATGTAATATGAGTTATAAGAAGCTCTTCTTAAATTAAATATATACTGTACATGTTATTCAATTGTCAAAAATTCAATCCATCTGCTGAAATATTAAAACTTTTTTATATACAGTACCATAGTCAACAAAATGTCTGAAGCTGATGAATCGGAAAATTTTGATTCTGAAATATTTAAAACGAAAATTTTGGCTCCCATTTTTTTATGCTGTTATTTAAATTTATTTGTTCTTTTTTATAATTTGTTAGAATTACAAAATTTATTGAGTTTGAGAGTATAAGGTACCGAAAAGAATTAAATAAATATGGTATCTTTACATTAATTTAAAAAAAAAGTTAACGAATACGAATTTTTTACAGAAAATAAAAATTGGGGATTTTTGGGGATAACAAATTGAAAATTGGGGAATTTTGGGGATAACGATTTGAAAATTGGGGATAAAGTCTGAAAAAAAACCGGCAACACTGACAAACCGTCTTATTGTCACGGTTTATTTATAGAATCAGATATTATTTATGCATATTGTTATTCAAATACTTGTTTGCCAAGTACTTAAGTAAGTTGTTATTGACCAAGGATTCGTCTTGACGAAGTCCATTTTATCTCTCGATGATGAAAGACGTGTGAAATAACCGAGCTTTTAGTACACCTTGTCTCATAACTTTCTCAATGTTGCTTCATTTTACGCTAGAGTACCTTAAGTGTCACAATTCTGACTCCTGATTGCATACCTATGATTGTACGTGCTTTCTACAACTTTAAGGTTTTTATATTTGATGCTATAACAGCAACAACAATCACACCAACAAAGAACTACTTCTACTTTAGAAAAAAAAAAAACAAAAACATCAATAACATACAAACTCAAGGGAAATTATTGGCAAAAACTGCCAAATACAAAGAAATAGAACAACGACAAAAAACATGACCACCTCAACAACATAGAAAAACACTACAATTACTTTAACAAAAACATAAACTATGTATTTGCTCAAAACTATAGTCACCTTTTATATATACATTTATAAAATTCTTGTAAACTGAAAAACTTACAAATACACGAACAAATATTTTTTGTAGATTTTATTTTATTTTTAATTTGGGTCATCTTAATACTCTTATCCTTTATGGTATTATATGTATAATAATAACATCTACCAGTTTCAACAAATAACTATCGATAGTTGATATATGATTTTAACCTAATATCATTGTTATCAACCAAATACACATACATTTGTTAACTATTGAAAAAATATATGCCAGTACCCTACAAACATTTGGAGGATATCTTCCAAGAAAATGTTGAAGCTAAAATGTATTATTTTCATTTGGAAAAAAGTTCATTTAGTATTTTGAAAAATATCTTCTTTTAATTATGTGGAAGTTAATTTTGGCGATACTTCGGAGAAATATGTAAAAAAATATAGTTTTGGGTAATAATTTTTTAATATATTTACATCAAAAAATACAAAAATTGTTTTTTGGGACTTTCTATATTTTCATATATTTAGTTAGAATCTTGTTCTACCTCAAGTCAAAATTCTAATATGATATTGGACTCTTCAGTTGTCTGCAATATGAAAATGATAGTCCGAATATGCAAACCAAGACATTACATAAGGTACAAAAATTCAACGGGACGAGAATTTTGTGCATGAACTATCTGATTTGGCAGTAAAAAATACAAAAATTGTATTTTTTAATGCACAAATTTAAATAATTGTTGAACAAGCATGCCCCGGCTAAGTCTCATTCAAAATATTTCTTTTGTTTTGGGGTAAAGTTCTTTGTGTTTACAAATCGTCACTGCACCTAAGAAATTAGCTATTTATTTTCAAAAATGATTTGTGAGGCAGCTAGTTATGTATTTATTTTGTGTCTTCGCTGTGGTTTTTGGAAATAATGATTTTATAAATAGAAAGTTTAGAGTTTCGTTTATATATGTGTAAAAAAAAATTTCTAAAAAATAAAGCCGTTTAGTAGGTCTCCTCACAAAAATGTTTTTCGACAAATAGCTAGAGTCTTAGGCGCAGCAGCGAAATGTTATTGACAACGAACGCACATATGTGGCTTTCCACACCAACTGCCCCGCTACTGTTAAACATATATCGTATCAATATCAAATTTTCGGTATATATACGTCTGTGTAGCGGGAAATAGAATCCGTACTTGTTTTTCTACTTTTCTACAAAGTGGGCTAGGTAGGCGTGGTCAAATGTTGAAAAAATTTAAAAGCGTTTTAGTTAACAATTTATTAAAATTTTTGGAAATATGTCAAGAGCCTAAAATTAAAGATAATCTATAGAGATTCTCACGTGCTATTTTCTGAATGAAAAATTTTTTTTTTCACAATTTGGATTTTTTTGTGTTTTTATGAAAAACTCAATTTATCAAAAAACACCCTACTTTTTTTATTTTTTAAATGTTTTTAAAAAAATCTACAGATAATTTTCTATTGGTAAGAAAAAAATTAGAGATGTGTTCGGCTTCGTTTTCGAGAAAACTTACATTGAATATGGTACAAATGTTGTTATACCATATTTGGGAAATTTGTGCATGGGTGCGTATGAGTATATATATATACCCAGCAAAAAAAGTGGAAGTGATCTTAAGGAATCAATTTTTCATTGATTCCAAAGTATCATTAAGTTCTGATTTTCCGCTTCTAAAGCAGTTCTTTTTCACAACTTCCAAAAATGTGATTTTGAAAGAAATCAAATATTTTCAAATCTATTTAACTACAGATATTTCCATATAAATTTAATATTTATAACTATGGTTAAGCACTTAACTTTAATTATTTTGAGACAAATTGTCTGGTCTAAGTTATTTGCTTAAATTTTTTACGAATAAAAATTAATACATTTTCATCAATTAAAAAGAAAATCAAAAGAATCATAAAAGAATACTTCCACCCTATGACAAGCCTATGTAAAATTCATTGGTTCCGATCCAAATTTTCACAATATTGAAATCCAAATCACTGGTTCTTTCTCTCTTCTTTTGATGATTTGTTTTTGCTGGGTATGTATGTGGTATATAATGTTAGCGATAATAAATGTATTTTTTTCGATAATTAAGACTAAAAATGTTTAAACCTATAAAAGATCATGCCGATGGTCATATGTAGGCAACCCTTTGCTGACGATATATTCAGAATTTGATATATGTTATGTGATAAAATAAAATAAAATGCATACCTACAATACTGTTGCTTCATGTAATCACGACATCTATTTCGAAAATTTTCATAACTTCATTTACAACACATCAAAGTACGTTGTTGAGAGATATCCCTGATTTTGCATGCCTCGATGCGATAGGAGAATTATCAATAGAAGCTCAAGAAGCAAGGAAAAAGAGAGCATTTTGCTCATAAATGCAGCTATCTATTAATATTGCCCAATATTTGTGAAGAAAAATGAGATAATGACAATGATAAGAGTGATACTGATGTTGATGAAGATATACATAATTTTCATGCTAATGATGATGAATACTGTGATTTATGATGAATAATATGGGAATCCAGAATATTAATATACAATATAATACAAATATATATTATCTTATCAATAAATTAAAAACAAAGAAATCCATAAAAGTTTAAAATATTGTTTCTTTAAACTAATTAGGGTATTGTTAATAAAAAAAAATTATCTCAGCAATTACACCCTTCCTTGAATTAATCGCCACTTTTGGTATTATATAATCTAACCCACTGTGCAACGCTTACAAATCGTGCATATTTATTTTGAAGATTTGGTTCGGTTCGTTAGATTTTTTTCCAACTGAATGGTTCGGATGTAGCAACAAAATTATTTGGTTGCAATAATCAAATGTATTCCTGACACAAAATATATTGTTGTATTCATCGAATTTTTGTTGAAGCAAACAAATACATATATCGTTGGCCCTAGAAAAAAATTTGTTGTAAAAATGAATCGGGTTTCTCTGCTAAAGATAGAGAGAGAAAACACCCCAAAAAAAGCTTAGGTCAGTCACAATGGAACTATTTGGAGCTGTTTTTTCTCCATATCTAGCAGTTTTCTCTCAAGTCTAAATATGCCTCAAGGTTCGACTTAATTATATTTACCTTCAGCTTTTTTTAAACACCGTTTAAAAAGTAAAACAAATAAATTGACCTATAAGTTGTTTACATGATGCAGTCAGAATTAATATTTAATAAGGTCTAAATTATCTCTAATCAAAACTAAATAACTTTTCAGAAGCCAGTTGCGCCATATCCCATAGAAAAAATTTTGAAAAACTTTATCACAGTTTTTTTTTTAATTTCCTGCGCAATATTTACCAAAATAAAATAAGAAGATAAACAGAGAAAATCTGAAGTAGAATGTTTGTATATGTCTGTTTGATCACTTCCGAAATTATTCATATAAAGACAATCTGACAATAAAAATATAAACAATAATACAAATTAATGGAAGATCACTGATGAAGCCTATCAATAAAAAGGCAGAAACTAGATCTAGTCTGATTTGCAAATTTAATGTGTTTATAACTTTTGAGGATGGTTTATTCTTCTTCTTAACCTCAAACCTACTAAGGAAGAGAGGGACGTTGAAGAAAAGGCAATTCTCAACAAAATACTCTCTGCATTTACATTTTCATGTATTCAGTGCATACGGAAGAGACAAAATCAAAATAAGATTTTTTATAATCCCAGTGAGGTACACTGAATATATTGAAGAGCTGTATGTTTACATCTGGCTAATACAGGCTTAATTTTATAAAATGTTAAACTTCAAAAAATGGTAAAAGAGACAAAAAAAAAAAAATAAGAATGTTTATCAAATATGACCTCAATTAAAATTTTTTTTATGTTTATGAATTTTTAAAGAGTTATGAAATTATTTTGGTCCTTTTTCTTAAATAAAATAAAATAAAATAGCTTAAAATGCAACAAAAACTGTGTATTATGTTATATAAATTTCTTTTCTACTCATTTTAAAATTTTATTCGATTAATTGGGATTAATAATAATCCCGAGTTATTAGTTTTACGATTAATCGATTAAAATAAAAAATCCAATAAATTGAATAACCTAGTGTCGGAAACTTATCTTTCAGAAGTATTGATGATCGATTACACTGTGAGACAAATAGTAGGGGTCAGTGATCGGGATGGGTTCAAACTACCGGGAAAGTTATATCGGTAAAAAAAGAAGTTATACGTGTCCCGGCTTTTCGCTGGGTCCCCCTAGGAATCGAGATATATCGATTTGACCTTTGGTGTTCTTTTTTTTGACATAACTCGAGAACCACTAGTCCGATTTTGCTCAAACAATTTTAAAAAAATTAAAAATTACAATTTCTTTAATCTGTTCATATAACGTTTTTCCATATACTCAACAGTTTTGCCGGTAAAAATAAATGTATGAAGAAAAAAATATTTTTTGCCTAAAATATTAAAAAAAAGTAATAAACAAAAGGTTATTGATTTTTATGGTAGCGGTAACAAACATTTATTTTTACCGGCAAAACTGTTGAGTATATAGAAAAACGTTATATAAACAGATTAAAGGAATTGTAATTTTTAATTTTTTTAAAATTGTTTGAGCAAAATCGGACTAGTGGTTCTCGAGTTATGTCAAAAAAAAGATATATCTCGATTCCTAGGGGTGACCCAGCGAAACGCCGGGACACGTATAACTTGTTTTTGACCGATATAACATTTCCCGTTGGTTTCATCCCATCCCGATTTTGACTGCCGCATAGTGTTATTAAGCAGTATCGCTCTGGAGCATACAAAAACTCTCACAGGGTGGAACTTCGGCTATAAGGTTATGTCTGTAGCCGATATAGTAATTTTCCTGCAGACATTACGGTTTCAAAACATTTTCATATTTGCAATGTTTGCAGGGCACTTATACATGAGTGTTTATATGTATGTGCGATATCCTGTTTATAAGTTCTTTCCTTCCGTTTTATTTCCTCCAGGTATGATACTTATAGTGAACACATAGTATGCTCTTGGCATTTCTAAAAATTTATTTATATCATAAATTATATTATGTTGAGAGTGTGTATATAAATATTTTATATAAGTTATAAGATTATGACACATATTTTGTTGTAAATTTAGGCTATAAATATATTAAGAAAACTCTTATAAATAGTTATATTGACTTAAAAATTTTGATTTGGTTAAAGGAGTATATTATTATTATAAGATCAAAATACATATCAATACCAGAATAACTTTTAATAACTTTTGTTTAACCTTTGCGACATTTATGCACATGTTGTGGGTTATTATCTTCAAATGTAAATAAAAAAAAATTCACAAATTTCAGAGCCTTACCTCAAACAAAGTATTCAAAATCTTTGATTTTTTTAATGAATTTCTTAAATTATTTTTTCGGACTTTCTATATTTTCATATATTTATTTAGAATATTGTTCTACCTCAAGTCCAAATTCTAATATGATATTGTCATATTAGATTTTAATTGTTATTTCAAAAAAGGTTAATCATTTTCAGATAGACAATACAATTGTTTCGTAGGCATCACCCTAACTCTTCAGTTGTCTGCAATAAGAAAATGATAGCTTTAATACACAAACCGAGACATTACAAAATTCTCGTCCCCTTGATTTTTTGTACCTTATGTAATGTCTGGGTTTGTCTAATAAAGCTATCATTTTCTTATTGCAGACAACTGAAGAGTTAGGGTGATGCCTACGAAACAATTGTATTGTCTATCTGAAAATGATCAACCTTTTCTGAAACAACAAATAAAATCTAATATGACAATATCATATTAGAATTTGGACTTGAGGTAGAACAATATTTCAAAATTTTTAACTAATTTGTTGCTAACTCTCATAATAATCTATGAGCAAATATTGTTATTCTATAATTTTAGAAGTAACGAGATATTTAATATGTTTTTTACTTTTTTGAAAAAATTAAAAAAATTAAGTGACACTTATAGAATGTTCCTTGTATTCCCATTGGTTGACTTGTTCATCAACCAATAAAAATGTTTTAAAATATAAATAGTTTTGTAAAAGCAGGAACACACGTTCAATTTTATTGATCAAGTTTTCAAAAATCCACCAATCAGATGGTGGATTTATTTTTAAATACTTTTTTCTGATTGGTCGATTTTAAAAACATTGATTAATAATATTGATCCCGTATACCTTCCCTTAAAGTAAATAAGTTAAAGTTAAAATTTAAAATACTCTTTTACAGTAAGGACCTATATTTTCGGAATATTTTTAAATTTAACGTTTTGTTTTAAATGCAGTGTTGTGATTTAGTTCTTCCAATTAACAAAACGTTTACTACAACATCGATAGCCATTCTTTTTCCCCAAGATTTAGTAAATCTTAAGCAATTTTATTACTTCTTTGTCTTTTTTAGCATTCTACCATATCAACTGATTTATAACATTCAATTTCAGTTGGTAGTTTTTGCCATCTACTTTATTCTAAATCCATGTTTATGGCTATCAATGGATATGTTTTAAATTGGAAAATGAAAAGAAAACTGAAGATGAACAAGTATACAAGAGTAAAAGAATAATAACAACAACAGTAGCAAAAACCTCTTAAAGCCACATGCAAATTGACACGTTCAACAAGCAATGATTTTTAGCAACAACGAGAGAGAAAAAAAAAACGAAAATTACAGTTAAAACTACTGCTAACACTGGGACCAACAATATTGTAATTCTTGCAGCATGCAATGAATAAAATGAAAAAAGCAAAAAACAAATACTACACACATAGTCTGAGCTTAAGAATGGATGGGATTTTAACAACGATTTGGGTGAATAACGGTAACATTTGACTTACTCACACATGAAACAAATGTAAAGAAGTCACACATACATGCACAACTATTACAACTACATGCATACATAAATTGTATTCCCCCACTACTACATGCATAGTAAATACTCACATACAGATATTTCTGCTAAGCAGCATTTTAAAATTGGAAATTTTGAAAAAAAAAACCAAAGAACATGTTGGATATGAAAAAAAATCTATTTTAAATGGCAAAAGAAAAAAATATGTTACGTAAATCAATGTTCATTTCGAAAAAAATCAGGCTTTTCTTTATTTTCAATATAGAGAAAAAGTGCATTTAAACATTGACAAATCCCTACAGAATAGCAAATCAAGTGATTGTAATACAAAAAGACACTAAAACACGATAGTGATTACACTTGCAAAAAAAAAGTAATTTGCAAGTCAGAATGATTCTACTTACACTTGGATTTAAGAGAAGAGTAATTATCCAAATTTTTGGCACTATTGAACTTTTCTTATGCAGCATTTTTTGAACAGTAAAATGTCCAATACTAGAAACCTCCAAAAAAGTTTAAACGGTAATAGATATTTTAGTTTGACTCTAGATCATAAATTATAAATATTCCCCCATTCATCTTGAAACACATTGACACGGTACAAAAATATAATTTAAACGAGTAAAAAGGTTAAAGTCGGGCATGCCGACTATACAATACCCTACACCAGTCTGGGTAAAAGGCAACTAATGTTTGGATCCGAAATTCGAATGGGTTAAAATGGGGCTCGTGTCAAAATTTTCTATAATGTGAGTCAGCGCACCAAATTTCATTAAAATATCTTAATATTTGCGACCTGCAGTTTGTAGCCAAGCCAATTTTGGGGGGACCCTTATATGGGCACTAGTTCTAAACATGGACCGATGTTCACCAAAATCAATAGGCTTCGTCCCTGGGCCAACATAGGTCTATGTACCAAATTTCATCAAAATATCTTAATATTTGCGACCTGCAGCGTATAAACAGTATAATTTTGATAGGACCCATATATGGGCACTAGGTCTAAACATGGACCGATGTTCACCAAAATCAATAGGCTTCGTCCTTGGGCCAACATAGGTCTGTGTACCAAATTTCATCAAAATATCTTAATATTTGCGACCTGCAGCGTATAAAAAGTATAGTTTTGGTAGGACCCTTATATAGGCACTAGGTGTAAACATGGACCGATGTTCACCAAAATCAATAGGCTGCGTTATTGGGCCAATGTAGGTCTGTGTACCTAATTTCATCAAAATATCTTAATATTTACGACCTGCAGCGTATAAACAGTATAATTTTGGTAGGACCCTTATATGGGCACTAGGTCTAAACATCGACCGATGTTCACCAAAATCAAACTTGTTCGTCCTTGGGCCAACATAGGTCTGCGTACCAAATTTCATCAAAATATCTTAATATTTACGACCTGTAGAGTGCGCACAAGATTGCATGGACAGACGGACGGACAGACGGACATCGTTAAATCGAAATAAAAAAAAATTCTGAACTATAAGGTGGGTCTACGACCAATATTTTTTGGTGTTACAAACATCAGCACAAACTTATAATACCCTGACCACATAGTGGTGTAGGGTATAATAATATATACATTTAAATTTAAATTTAACGGTTCGTTGTAATTCAAAAATCTGTGGTTATCATACACAGATTTGAATAGAATCAGCTGAGATATATTAAGAATTAATGTTCAAAGCAAAATAGAGTAATAATAACAAGGGATAGAAGTGGCATTGTTAAATTTCGTTGATATTTGTCTAAGTTGAGCTGTTGATACGAAATTCGATTTTCTTTCAGCGGTCACATAAATAGACAACATTAAAATATTAGCCCACACAAGACGAAATACACTGATGATGGCTTTGTAGCGAAAGCCGAAAAAAAAGAACATTCATATATTTTAGATATTTTAAAGATGTAAGTGTAAGGATTTTTCACTTTATTTGTTTCAGTTCCTTTCATGGAATATAATACAACCCAGAAAAATTTTCTGTTCCAAAGAATCGGTTGTAGAATAGTAACTTTTCCTTTACAAGCCCTTCTACTGTCGATTCTAATACCGATTCGTTTTGTTTAAAATTGTCCCAAAAGCAACCCCTTCTATGGCTCCAAAGTGGAACCGGTTGCTCTAGAATCAGTTCTGGAACTAGTTCTGGAATTGATTCTACGTCACCCACACCTTCCATATAGGATCCCAGAAAATGGTTCCGGAACCCGTTCCATGGAATCGGTTGCAGTGGAACCAGTTGTAGAATGGGTGTGGTTGTCTACCGATTGTAAAAATTTTTCCTGGGAAGTTTAATTCTTCACTTACAAAATATTGCGGAAAGAAATTTAAGAATTTTATAGTGTCCGACCGAAAGCACTTTTTTGGACCGATGCCGAACATCGAAACGAAAATGAAAATACTTGTGTAGTGAACCATCAGCTGGATTTTGATCTATCTCATCAATATTATTTTTTATTAAAAGAAATGTTATGATTATATTTAAGTCTAATGCAAGCTTCAGAAGATTATGAGAAGATTTCCCTATAGAAAAACCCCAAATTCCAAGCACCTTTTCTTAGAGGAAAATCCTTAGTACTTTTTCTGAGGGGTTTCTATTGGAAAAACGTCCTCAGAAATAGATGAGTTTTAAAAATTACATCTGTGACAAAAGTTCTCAGCCGGCTAAAACTTGATTTTTCCAAAGGAAACCAATTGGAATGTTGTTTTCCCGTCTTCAGCAAAATTGTAGCTATAGACTAGGAGAAAAAAAAGTGTAAAACAAATTAATTGGAAAAAACTGCATCTAGTGCCACAAGATTGATAAAGTGTTTCCATAATTTTTGGCCCAAATCTGCCAAACTGTGGGAAATTCAGTGATGTAAACTTTAAAAAATATTCCTTATAATATACTTAATTCATAATTCTTCTAATACTGGAAAATGCTTTTTTCTCATTTTCCAGCTAGATTTTACATCGAAAATTCCAGAAATGAATGAAAAATCTAGGTAAAAGGTAAAAAAAAACATGAACTAATCAATATCCTTTTAAGTTGATGCTCTCGGTAAAGCCTTTGAAGTTTATGTTCTTGGTTTTTTCGTTGGTGGTTCAGGTCCATGATTTGAATCATCATCTGAGATTGATAACACAATCAATGGCATATCTCTTTCGGTGTGTCCTGAAATCGATCGTGTTCTGAAGCAATATGAACCATATTATAAGGAATATTTTTTCTGAAGGCTGCTTTACTGAATATCCGACAGTTTGGCAGCTATGGGCCAAAAATTAAAAACAGAAAAAAATACAATTTTTCGTAATTTTAGCAATATTGCAATTTTGAGGCATTAGATACAGTTTTTTCCGATTAATTTGTTTCACATTTTTTCTTCTAGTCTATAGCTACAATTGTGCCTAAGACAGGAAAACAAAATTCTAATTGGTTTCTGAGATATAGCCGTAAGAAAAATTGCTTATTCTTCCGAAAAATTAAACAGCGGCTAAACTAACAAAAACCAAATGGAGTTTTGTTAGTTTCGATAAGTACTTCGAAAAACAATTTAAGGGTTTCACTATGATATTATTAAGTGTAGTAGTTATTAGGATGGACCGATTTGTAAGGACAACAATTTGTCGATATTGTGCCATCGATTTTTCGATAGTTCCACTACGACATATAAAAAAATCCTTTTTGAGGCGCCCACATTTCGACAAAATCTCGTCTAAAAACCCAAAAAATAATTTTTTTTCGAAAATATGATACCACCATCATTTAAAGCGTACAATTTTATCTAGGATAGAATATATTTAAAAAATTTGAAATCGGGGAATTTTTTTTAACATACCTACTAAAAAAAAACTTAAAAATTAACGCGTAAAAAAATCGATTTTTGGACAAAAACTCGTTCAAAACCTCAAGAAAAACATTTTTTTGGAAAAACTGCTATCGCCATCGTTTTTAGCGGCAAAACTGTTGAGTATATAGAAAAACGTTATATGAACAGATTAAAGGAATTGTAATTTTTAATTTTTTTAAAATTGTTTGAGCAAAATCGGACTATTGGTTCTCGAGTTATGTCAAAAAAAAGATATATCTCGATTCCTAGGGGTGACCCAGCGAAACGCCGGGACACGTATAACTTTTTTTTGACCGATATAACATTTCCCGTTGGTTTCATCCCATCCCGAGTTTGACTGTCGCATAGTCAAATCAAAGGTCAAATCGATATATCTCGATTCCTAGGGGTGACCCAGCGAAACGCCGGGACACGTATAACTTCTTTTTTACCTATATAACTTTCCCCGTTAGTTTGAACCCTTCCCGATCACTGACCCCTACCATTTGTCTCACAGTGTAATTTAAAGAAAATTAAAGATGGGTTTTTTGAGATATTTGCAAATTAAGGATATTTTGCAAATTGCATTATCCTTTTTCCACTACACATTTTATTTTTGCAATTTATTTTGAAAGTAACAATCGGATAACGCGTTCAAAAGTTATAATCATTTGAACATCATGTATTTTTCACAAAATTACTGAAAAAAATCAACTTAAAACAGCGATAGAACGCGTACCAAAATGAATTTGGAAAAAAAAATTTTTACGTTTAATATCGTGATACTTAGCAGAATGTATGTACCAAGTTTTGTAAAAATCGAAAGGGGTCATGTCCAAAATCTTCCATTTTTTTACCTATTTTATATAGAATGATACTTATATCATAAAACAATCTCCGATTTTCATGAAATTCGGATATGTGATAGAGAATATGAATTTAAGAGCAACCTGTTTCATTATCTTGATCACCTCGGGAATTTATTTAGAGGGCAAAATAAGCGAAAGAAAATCGAACATTTCTTAGTACTCTCTTCTTGGGCAGAATTCGATAAAAAAAGTGGATAAAAATAATATATTCATCAACGGAGTATGCAGAATGCCTAAGCTTTTGAAAAGAGTTGCCAAGTTATTCCAGAAAGTACCAAAAAAGGGTTTCGGAAAAAATTGTGTGAATAGCGAAGTAGAGCGAATATCGAAAAAATTGAAAACACATATCCGCTTGAACTTAAAACAAATTAATATGTGTAATTTAGACCGTCGTACTAACACATGTATTCATATAAATTACAATAAAATAAATGAATCTTTTTATAACAACGTCTTAAGCTGCATTTAAATCTGAACCAAAATCTCGAGATTTCGATATTCACCAGTCTGAAAAAGCAATGAAGGAAACCTTATAGATATTCAGTTTTGAATAAAGTACACATATTTAGTTCCAGTAAATACTTTTTACAAAAAATTAATGTTTATGCGCATATCTTCACTGTTTTTTCAGAGTGGTGAATATCTAAATCTCGAGATTTCGGTGCAGATGTAAACGCAGCTTTAATGAAATCAAGAAAGTACCGAAAAAAACGTACCGGTGATAGGCCCTTGAAACTCTCCATCGGAAAATATAATATTTATAACTTGAAAAAACTGAAAAGGCATAATTTTTCATCTCACTCTAACTCTCTAATCTCTAAATTTTCGCGATGGCCGACAATCCACTCCAACCATAGAATTATTTTATAAGACAAGTAGCCCTCCTTGTTAGTGCTGGCTATAATTCTGGCACAATGCCAAGTCACAATATATATACATTTTATTTGTTTCTATTACAATTTAGTTGACTAAATCTTTTTCTTAGTGTATGGGCAAATGAAAATACAATATTCCTATATTTGACATTTTTTCTAACATGTTCAAAGGGAATTCGAATTTTTTTCTGCAATAGTAACTTTACACTAGATTAGCGTATTTTTAAAAAAAAATAAATGAATATAAATTTAAATATATAATTTAATGTAAATAAATATTTTCTTTGCTATATATTTTTTCCAAATAACTTTTTTTATTAGAAAAATTGTATTTTATTTTTGTTCCTAATCATCTAATTTAATGCTTCGTTTAAATGTTTGAGTAAAAAGCCTCTAGGGATCACTTAACTAAATATATAAAGTTTTCCCCCACTCATATAGGAGGCTGCTATGTACCAAGAAAAACAAAAACACAAAAATAAAAAGAGCACATAATTTAGTTTGATTTTTTTTTTTTACGTTTTCAATTTCTTTTTTTGTAAGAGAAAAATAAGTGAATTTATTGTATTTTTATTGAAAGCACAGTGGGGTAGTAGAGGAATAATAACTGTTATATACAGTAAAGTTAAAGGCAATCGATTCCATTGTATGTTCGACTGAATAGAATTTTCTAACTTACGTTACGTTGAGTGCCATTTTAAAAACGTATTACAATGGAGTTGTATTTTTAAAAGGCACATTTTCTGTTTTGTCTTCTTAATTAATTGTATACCTTTGAAATTTCCCCATATCTGCTGAGTCAAAAATCGTTAACCACTGTTGTAAATTTACCTCACACTTGTGTTACTTCACAGCTTTTATTCAATATATGGGTCAAATTATATCAACTCAACATACCGTTCGGATTTCTGACAGAAATAAAATTCCTCGCACCTGCAGTACAATATAAGAAATCTATTATATATAAATTTCGGAAGTAGGAACCTTTCGGTTTCTGAAATATGACGTCATAAAAATTTGCAAAAATGTTAAAATTTGACTTGTGTCGTTGCAAAACTCTCTAAAACGTTTTATCTAGACAAGATACGAAATTATTTTTTATTTTTTAGCTAAGAATGAATAATTTAAAAATATATGCATATAATTTTTGGAATCTTAAAAAATATATAATTATTCTGGAACGTCCTTCTTTAGTTGTGGAAAGTTTCACCGTGGTATCTCGATTAGTTTCTGAGGTATAGCCAAATATAGAATTAGCGAAAAAAAAATTTTTTTAGAATTATAAATTGATGCGCATCATTTTTAATTGCTTTCAGCATCGTGAATACAAATATAAAATTATTTTTTGAGCCTTATTAAGGGTTGTTGAGATATATTTTATTATCCTGATTTTGAATTAATTTTTAGTTATATGCTTTTTCCAATTATTTAATGTGAAAATCTCAATAATCCTTCATTGGATCGAAACAATAATTTCATATTTGTATTAATCACGATGAAAGAATTTTTTCGGAAAATCTGAAATTTCGGTCGCGATAAACGTTGTCTGATTTAGCTCAAATTATTCGTAAGTACTTTTGAGATCAAATTTTAAAATAATTGGGGGTCCACCCTAAAAACATGTACCACTACAAATTCCACGTTTTAGCTAGGACGCAGACAGGGTTTGAGATGCCACCTTGAAATTTTCCCCAAATATAGAAGGCGATTAAGTAACAAGCATGAATTTTTGAACTCTTAAGAATGCGCATTTTGAGATATATGTATTTGAACTCAAGACCCCCAAAAATGGCCTTTGACCCTTTCATGGAAAAAAACGGTATACATATCGGTTTAAAGGCTATATTCTTGCTTTAAAAATAACACCGAAATTAATTTTTTTTTCGTTATATTTCGGAAACCAAAATCGTTAAGCCTCGTTAAGCCCTTCCCAGGAAAATTTTCTGTTCCAAAGAATCGGTTGTGCAATAGCTACTTTTCATTCACAACCCCTTCTACTGTCGATTCTAACACCGATTCTTTTTGTTTGAAATTGTCCCAAAAGCAACCCCTTCTATGGCTCCAAAGTGGAACCGGTTGCTCTAGAATCGGTTCTGGAACTAGTTCTGGAACTGATTCTACGTCACCCACACCTTCCATATAGGATCCCAGGAACTGGTTCCGGAACCAGTTCCATGGAATCGGTTGCAGTGGAACCAGTTGTAGAATGGGTGTGGTTGGCTACCGATTGTAAAAAATTTTCCTGGGTTGTAGTGTGCGATAGTTATGACGAATTTAATAAAAATCAGAGGGGCAATTCGACAAAATTCGGTAGTTAAATTAACAAGTTTTCATAGTAAATTGACAAATTAACTACCGAATTTTATCGTTAAAAAGTTAGATAATCCCACTACAGAGATGGCAAATCCGAAAACATCATTTTTTTATTGGGTTGATATGATTTGTCCCATATGCTATACTTATTGTTTTTATCATTTTCACAAAAACTTTTTTTTTCTAATTTTTTCAGTTATTGCTGCCGCCACTGCCTATTTCTTAATATTTTATGGACACTATTATTGTTATGTTTATTTTTGTTTCATAATTTTATTTTGTTACAATTACCAAAAAAGAAAAAAACAAACAAAAGTTTATTTTATTCAATATCCCCGTCCATTAGGCATGTAGACAGACCTTAGTTAAAGCTTGTTTTCATTTTTGTTATTACCCATGTTTTATAGTATTATGTAGGTCGAGGAGAAAGGGAGCTAAATCGACATTTAAGGATATGATCGGTATATACATGATTGTATATATATTTAACGCTTCATTAAATAAAAGTTTTAATCTTTGAACGATTAGAAAAAATGACGCAAAAGGGAGCAATACAAATATTTACTGAAAGCAGTAAAAAGAAAACTTTTTACTTACTTCTTTTATAATATTTTTAGTTTGATTATTTATGATAAACAACCCAAAGAGGTGGTGAGAAATTATTCTTAAAAGAAACTGTTTAACATAATTAAGTAAAAATTTTTTAAAGCTTAAATTTCTTGCCCGTTCCTTAATATAATATCAATTACTTTTTTCTTAAGTTAATCGTTTAATATAAAGCCTTTAGGGTATATTTAAAAAGCTACCCTTTTTCATTCAATTTGACCCTTAAATATGTCAATAACAAATAATGCAATAACACGTTAATAAAAAAAAAAAACTTGAAAACGTTTAAATAAAGAAACAGAACAGAATCTACGAAGAAAATCTGTTAAAGAAACTTAAATGGCCATTCACACACACATATGAGGCATTCCATGCCAACTGAACACTAGGGGTGGGATAGTGGGGAATCTTAGTAACAACATTTGGATATGTGAGGTTCTTAAAAAAAATACATGAGCCAAAAATTGGGAAATTTTGGGCGATGGGATCTAGCGCTTCATCGGGATCAAAATTGGGACGGCAGGGAAAAAAATCCACAAAAATGCCCAAAACTGCCCCGGAGTCGCTCCTTAGGGGTTAAAATGTAAGACATACCCCATTAATTTTTCCTACCCAACCTTTTTCCGAACATACCTACCCCCTATCTTCATCCCTTAAAGGGTCTTCCATACAAATTTGAAGATTTTAGGAAATTTTTAAAAATTAGGGCTCCTTGGGTGCCCCCAGAGAGGTCAAATGTATGACCGACTCCTATTTATTTTTTAGCCCCAACATTTTTTCAGAATATACCTACTCCCTATTTTCACATCCTAAGGGGTCTCCCATACAAAATACACTTCACAGACTGGAAAAAAGAGCTGAAAAAACACAAATAGCCCAACAACTTCCCTGCAGTTGTCCCTAGAGAGGAAAAATGTAAGATTGACCCCCATTATTTTTGCCCTCTGAAATTTTTTTTCAAACATACCTACCCCCTATCTCTAATCCATAAGGGGGTTCCCATACAAAAATGAAATTTTTAAAAAATTTGCTCCCACCGCTCTAACGGTCCCAAGGGTGACCCTAGGGTGGTCAAATGTTTGACCGACCCCCAAAATTTTTTCAACCCCAACATTTTCTCAGAACATACCGACCCTCGATCTTGAACCCTTAAGGTGGTCCACATACAATTTTTAAACTTTTTAATGAAATTGAAAATCCCGATTGTTAGCTTTTTAATTTATAATTTTATTGAGCTTAAAAAACATGGTTTTATAATTCGAAAATATTTTAGAGTTCACAAATGTAAATCAAATTAATTTATTTTTATCTTGTGATGGATATTTTTTCAGATTTTCGGCTACAACCTGAAGTAAAAATAATTTTTCTTCTTCGTTACGTTACGGTACAGCAGGTCCTCTATTGATTTTACACCTCTTTCAGCAGCGTCGTTGACAACATGCAGTTTACGCAGTAAACTCAGTCCTCACGCTCTTTCCAGGTTTCTGGATCAGTAACCATAAAATATTTTGACAGTCAGAATCGGCTTCATCTAATAATATATGTGTAAGTATTAGGGATGCCAATCGGGATTGATATTTGAAAATCCCGGGATTCGGGATTTTGTACGAAATCCCGGGATCCCGAGATCGGGATCCCGGGATTTTCGGGACTACGGGATTTTTCGGGATCCCGGGATTTTACGGGATTTCGGGATTTAAATTTTCCTTTATTTGTAAAAATTTTTATATTATGTAACTAATTTTTTTATAGAATAAAGCGTTTTATAATTATTTAATAGTTGTTAATTAATAATGTGGTACATTTTATGAATATTGAAACATCTCAGTCAGAAATTGACAGTGGTACAAAAAGTCAAGTACTTGCATACCACTGGGTAACCGCGATGTAAAAATAAATGACTGGCAGAACACTCATTTGGGACGCTTTGCCAGCGTTTGCAAAAATCGTTTTGCCAGTATTTGTTTTACAAAACATCACGGCAGGGCAAAAAAAGATACATATGAACTTATTTTAAATTTTATTTTGGAAAATATAATTCAAAAAAATTTTGTGTCTCCAGTACTTTTCCGGCGCTTTTTGAACTGCCGGTCCTTTTGTCTATTGACGTTATCATATTGGAAATGGGAAAGCAATTTTTGTCAGTACTTGTACCACCTGTTAAAATACCTTTACATCGCTTTCCCGTTTGTATTTTTCTTGCTGCGATAATATATGAAGGCCTGTCATTAAGTACACTTGCGCACAGTATTTTGTAAGCAGATTTTAAAACAGATTCGTTGCGATAACCTTGCCCACTAAATCGTGTAATTACAGCAACAAAGTTATTTGGTTATTGTTATCAAATGTTTTTATGGAAGAATTCAAACTTACAGTCCCAGCCAAAACTTACAGTCCCAGTTTCAGAAATCGATTTTCGCTTGGAAGAACAAATCGGTAAAATAACAAACAAACTTGGTTTTTCGCATGTATTACTCAAAAACTTAATATTGTTTACCAAAATTTCAAATTTTTCTGCAGTCTTTGCACAGTTTACTCGAATAATCTACTTAATTTATAATTTTACCAATATCTTGGCATCAATTTCTTGTCAATATGAGAAAATTCAAGAAAAAACGTAGGTAATCTAAAATTGGTCACTTTGTTTATTTGCGTTTATATTAATATTAAAAAATAAGAAAATCCCGGGATGTTTGAGAAATAATCCCGGTATTCGGGATTTTGCCAATCCCGAAAATCCCGGGATTTCGGGATTCGGGATTTCCCGATTGGCATCCCTAGTAAGTATGCACTATCATACATTATTTTATATTATATATAACCAAATCTACTTATATATTGATCTTGATAAAATTTGATATTCCTTATATGGTAATAAATGGTATATATTATATAAGATTTTATGTAATAACACTATATATAAATATATATGCTACCATATAAGATATATAATTTTAAATATAATTATATATGGTCCCTTATAAAAACTTTTTTAATATGATATAATATATGATTATATATTATATAATTAATTAAACATTTTTCGGGGAAGCACACGATTCGAAATATTTCGAAGAAAAGTCAAGTTTTTTCGGTTATATATCTCAAAAGTCTGACACGGATTTCTCGGCCCAGATTTAGATTAAGCGAACTTTTTGCTTTTTGAAAAGTTTACTTTAGATTCCGTGTCTAGTATTTTTATGCCTGAACTTATAAGTTTCCTCAAGTACTGACATACAACCAATAGTGCTCCCCACTGTATATATGATAAATGAAATGACTCAAGCCAATTAAAAAAAAAAATGGTTCATAATTTTTATTAAAAATATTTCAAGTTAAGTAGAAATGACTTCAAAAGTGGATCAAAATATATGGACTGATATTTTTTTTGAATTTTCGTCTTAATAGAGTCTATTTTAAAACACGAGTGAGATTCATTTTTTTCAACGATTATAATTTTCAAACACTTGTAAAGGTCCTAAATATATTTCAACAAAATCCACATCGATTGATTGAGTGCTAATAGTAAATGCTTTTCAAAATTCGGAAAACCCTAAAATCCAAATATATTCATCAAGGAATTATGACCTTGATACGATACACTTCTTTTAAGCACGGCAGTTGGTATGGATAGCCTCATATATTCTACATTAAAATAAACTGAATTTCTTTCAATTTAAAACCGCAAGTTATAAGCAGTATTAAAAGAAAACAGCTGTAAAAATAAAATTAAAGCACGTATCCGTAAATGCAGTAAAATTGTTACATGGTCAAGTTACATGGTCTTAAGTATTATTTTTAAATGTTAAATAAAATAAGAATTTAAATCTTAAATGCACGAAAATTCAGATCCTACTAAAAATTATAAATTGTGCTAATGAATAAAAAATATGCTGACACTTGTTACGGAGTTTTTCATAATTTTAATTTCAATGATTTTGTTAGCAAAAAACCAAATATAATTAACATTTCTGAGCATCCAATAACCGAAAATATAAAGAATATATAATAAATATTAATATAAAATATTATTTGTATATTTATATTGGGTAGCTCCAACATTTTTCATAGTTGAAACCAAGCGTAATTCCAGTCACTTTTTCCAATTTCAAGCCTTGATTTATACTTGATTTACACTGTAATTCAATAACATACTCCAGCAAAAGGGACATTGGAATTCCAGTCGAACATAACAGTGTAAATATGCTTGAATTCAAGCCTTGAATTACAGTCCAATTCAAGTTCAAACAACACATTAAAAACCCTTGAATTCAAGCCCTATATTCAAGCTCAAATCAAGCCAATTAAAACATGAACTTATAATATTTGGTGCAATTTATTTGCAGTTATAAAAGTATTTTGTCATACATACATTAACGTTTATATTTTTCTTTTAATATCCAATGTCTTGAGTCGAGGGAAACCAATTTTTTGGAGTTTCTCATTCCTTTTTCAGACAGCGTGAAACGTTGTAGTGCATTTCTTAGCTAAGGAGAAAAGAATAACATTATAATAAAGTTTAGGCTCAAAAAAATGTCAATTACTAACATATTTATTAGAATCCAAGGAAGAAATTCAGATTCCTTTTAAATCTCCATATAAAAAAATTATTTTTAGTTTGTTTATTTTTTGAATATTGACAAGAATAGAAAAACAAATTATTTCAATTTGTATGAACTGGATTTTCACTGGAAAAAAACACATAAAATAAAGCTGAATTCAAGCATTTTTTACAGCACTTGAATTTTTAGTTTTTTAGTGTTTATTGGGTAATTAGTTTGTTTAATGAATTTTTAATTAATTATTGTTTAGAGAACGGTACCGAAAAAGTGGCGATTTTTGCCGACGGAGCAAGAAGTAAAAGTCGACTGCTGTTTTCATAATTCGACTGTGCTGAATTCAAAGTTGATGACTTTAATTCTCTAAACCCATGGGAAATATCTATCTAAAAATCGGTCCAGGAAATATCTATCTAAAATTACCAGCTGCCTTTTTCAAATAGCAATTATATTTTAAAAATTCCTTCTGGAATAAGTTTTGAACAAAATCGGGGTTTCAAATTATGTTTGCTCTTAAAGTTTGTGCCATAAATGGACCTGAAATTTACGCAAGTGGTTCAAAGATTTACGAAAACTCTAAAAAATGTTAGTTTCGAGTCTTATGTGTCGTTAATTACTTAAGATATTATTGCAGAAATATTTTATTGTTCTTCACAAACGCATAAATAAAACCAAAAATACCACTGAACCCTTATCAGCTCAATGTTAATTTTTAGTAAAGTGTTGTGTTTTCAAACGCGTCATATATAGCAACTGTAATTAATATTATAATAAGCATGCATTTTTATTAATTTTAATTTAGTAACTTTGAGGTTAAGAAGAAGAATAAACACATTATTAATTTGCAAATCAGACTAGATCTAGTTTCAGCATTTTTTTTATGGACAGGCTTCATCAGTGATTTTCCATTAAACTGTATTATTGTTTATTGTCAGATTGCCTCTATTTGATAATTTTTTCAACAACCTGTCGGCTGTAGGAATCAAACCCATGCACTTCCATATTACAAACGTAACTATACTAGAGTTCGACAGCTTAGCCATTTCACCAACGTAAGGCCCTGCTTATAGTGTGGCTAATTCTTAGTTTTATTTCCTATTCAGTTTTCTGTTATTGTTTTTACGCTGAGAAGTGATCAAACAGACACACAAGCATTCTATTTTATTTTTTTTTATCTTCTTATCTCCTCCTTGTCACCTTTTTCGCAAATGTTGCCACACTGACGTATGGTTTTAACATTCAAGTGCAAGAAATTTGTGTATGTACATATATCGGAGACGGAATGCCAGCAGGGCATTTTTATTTTTTTTAGTAAATTGTTGTTTTTTCAAACGCGTCATATAAACCAACTGCCCATATGGGCGACAGGTTCAAATATAGACCGATCCTATCTAGAATCCAATTTTGGGGGGACCTTTATATGGGTACTAGGTTTAAACATGAACCGATTTTAACCAAAATCAATAGGCTTCGTCCTTGTACCGACGTAGGCCGGTGTACCAAATTTCATCAAAATATCTTAATATTTGCGAGCTGTAGAGTGCGCACAAGAATGCATTGACAGACAGATGAACGGAGGGACGGACGGACGGATGGACGAACAGATGGACATCGTAAAAAACGTGATTCTGAGTCGATCGGTATACTATTAGGTGGATCTAGGTCCAATATTTGTTGGTGTTACAAACATCAGCACAAACTTATTATACCCTGACCACGTAGTGGTGTAGGGTAGAAATATCTGTCTTTGTATTACATATAATCACTATTTATTTGTTCTTAATTTATTTATTATATGTCATTTATTTATCCAAATATAATATAATCACAATATTGTGGAATATAATACTTAAATAAAAAAAATCTCTCTTCTGTCACTGGCAAGTATTTTAATTTGATATTTTATCTTTATCTGCATTTAATTTAAATATTTCATTTTGTCTATAATTAAAATCATATTTTATCCTATTGTATTGCATTTTTATATATACGCATCTTTTGGCGTCCTTTTTTTTATGTGTGGTTTTAGTACTTACTATTTTCTTTGTCCTCACTACACCTAGACAATCTGTGACATCCACATCTTGTCTCTCTGGTTGTTGTCCGCACTATAAATGTGTTTATCAGCATTATGGTAGAAAAATAAATTAGTAAAACATTAATTCAAAACTACACTGATAGAATTTTGTGCATAGTATTAATGAATTTGTTCATTAATCCAATGATTTTTTTCATTGAAAAGTCCCCGAAGAACGCGTTCATTAGATCAATGAAACGTATTCGTTAAATGAAAACTAATTGAAAAAAATATATTTTTTTTGCGTTACTTTTTTATTTATTTTTATTTTATTAATTTTTATTTGTACATATATTTCTTTTTCGTTTTTGAGATCTCCCTGAAGTCGACTTGAACCCGCAATCACCAGAATGTAAACATTATCGCGTTACCGATTGATCTAAATAGCCAAAACAAAATTATGTCATTATTTGGACTTATATATTTAAATGAATTCAGTTTGCAACCCTAGCGTTCATTACTGGAACATATATCTATTTTAGTATTTAGCAAATTCAAAACCCTTATAAAAATTATAGCATATCTTACGGGTTAGTTAAAAATATATAATGAAAAATTCATTAAATTAATGCATTTTTCATTAACCCAATGAAATTTTTTCATTAAATCAGTGAATTAAGATTAATGAAATCGATTCATTAATAGTATGAACGAAAATTCTATCAATGTAGTTTAGTGCTAAAAAAGAAATAACTAAAACTATTGCTGAGAGCACAATTTCAGCAAAAAGTTGCTAAAAACTAATATATTTGATATACAAGGTATTTTACAAATTTTTCTACTAACTTATTTTTTTGAGTTTAAATATATTATTTGGCAGCGTGTGGTTTTACTGGGAAGTGAAGATTTTTTCCAGGAAATACATGTTTTAAGTTTCTGGTTTCTTACCAGAGGATTTTGGAAGACGTCCCCTTTCCTTAAAACTATCAGAAAATCAGGTTTTCTGATGTAGGTGTAGGCATCTTGATGCCGTTACCTGCCATATTTACAGTTCCTAATTCCAACGGTTTGCAGTATGTTCTTAAAGCATCACTTTTCGTTCCTGAGTAAAATTACACAAAATACCATTTTAGTGAATTTAGCAATACCCAAGGAAAAATTTTACGCTACATAAGTTTTCAAACCCATTATAGTAAATATTTTTCTGCATTAGACATTTATAATTTTGTTATTTGAAAATTAATTTTTTATATAGGATCACTTAGATTAAATAGCAGTAACAATGGCTATTCATAAGCTAAGTATTTTTAACTCTTTATATGTATTTATAAAAAATATTTATTGTAATCTTTAGTTTTTCTTAAAAATTAATAACAATAAATTACTTCGTAGTAATAGTATAATAATATAAATTATTTTTGAGTAGTGAAAATACCAACGCTATTATATTGTTTGAAATACAAATAACAAAAAGAAAACAATTTTTGAACATCGATGTTTTAGCTGACTATTGCAAGTAAACATTCATTTTCAATAATCTTTTTTAATGTGATTGCAAGTGTACATACATACATCCATTAGTTTTGTTTTGTGGCCACTTTAGAAAAACCATTTAAGTATACTCTGTAATATGAATCTTCGCTCCATCTTATGCTTGTACCCTGTTCACCTACTTTTAACCATCAAACTGCATCTAATATTTCTTCTTTCAAACCTTTTCCTTATGCTAGTCATGCTTAGTCGAAGGTCTTTAAAAAAAAAAAAAAAAAAAAAAAAACTGTAACATTAGACCAATACAAGTTGAATTTGCCATAATTTAACGTTTCCTTCCGTGAATTTAGGGTTTATTTTATCCAAAGCGTGTTTGTATTTTATTTTTGTAAATTTTCGTTTTTTCCAATTTTTTTTTTGGAGTTTTCTATAAACCATTTTATAGTTATGTACATGCACAATAATAAAAATATTTTGTGGTATTTAGTGCACGTTCATCTTTGGTATGTGGTTGTAGTTTTACTACGTTTTTTCATAATCTACATTACTCTGTGGTACATGATACTTGGAGCTAGCATTAATGTTTATAATATCCAGCTGCATTTTATAATGCAATTCGATAGAATTTGTTTTTAGGAAAATGTTTTTATTTTAGGCATTTCAAATGTCTCTCAATAATTCATTCAGTTAAATCTTTATAAAGGTAGCAAAGTATTCCTATTTAAACATTATTCATTTCGAAAGAAAATTCCCTGATGACAAATGTTAAAGAATGTTGAAATATTGTATATAAAGTGGATTTTTATAGTAAAATCATTTCGCGTTTTAAATATCATTAATAATATTACCTGTCTCGAATAATTTATACTAGGATAATTTTTATTTTCTTCGGTTTTGTATCTTCAAATCCCCTCGAAATCTTAAAAAATGTAGAGTAACATAAAGTCGTTTCGGACTAATTATGTACTTTTTAATTTTTATAATATAAATATTTGTTGGAATATATTTTCATTGTATGTGTATGGATATGTACTTTAAACCACTTTATCAATGGTTTGTAGAACAATAATAAAATTGTATACTTAACATTAACATTGCGGTTATTGCTATAAAAAGCAAGGATCGAATTGTTTAACTTATTTTGTTTAATACCAAAATCTTTTCGTATTTATTATTATTTTGTTGTTTGTTGTTTTGCAATATTGTTTTGTTATTATTAAGGGGAGCATGAACAAATGTAAAATCATGGTCAATTATTAGCGGTATTTCATAGTTATGGTCAAGTAGATAAGAAATATTCTTAAAACTAAGGGGAACTTTTTGCTGGAAGACCATACCAAGTTATTGAGTGCCTAAGGAACACAAAGGGTTTCACTACTTACTGAACTATTTACATAATTAATTGATTTTGTTATGGGGAAAATTTCACTCTCACTTACATAAAAACAGAAAGTAATGAATCTAGAACTAGATTTAAAGCAAATGAAACAAACAAAACAATTTATAGAGCTCAGTTACAGGAAGAAGAAGAAAACATTTTTAATTAAAATAGGGGATTTATCAGTCTGCCGGAATTCCATGACATTCAAAGACTCGTCAGTGGTTACTTTATGTGTTAATACACAAATTGGTTGGTATTCTCTCTGAACCAACAGAATTTTTTCGTTATTAAATAATTTGAATTGCAGTTACTTAAAATTCATTATCAGAAAAGTTAATTTTAATTATGAACAGAAAATCTATATCGTCGCCGCGCCTAAGAAAATAGCTACTTGTCAAAAAACATTTGTGAGGAGAACTACAAACAGCTGCTGATAGCAGCCTTTTCGAAACATTTAAGAAATAATTTTTTTACACATATATAAACAACACTTCAAACTTTCAATTTATTAAAGAATTACTTCCAAAAATCATAAGCAAGATACAAAATAATGACCAAATTAGGTACACCACAAATAATTTTTGAAAACAAATAGCTATTTTCTTAGGCACAGCGATGATATACCTATAAGATTATTTAAAACACTGCCTCATTATCCTAAATATTGGCTTTTATAATTAATATTGAAATATATTAACTTCTCCCAGCAAAAAAAAATTTAGAAATAATGCTTTAAAAACTATTTCTTTCACTACTTAATGGGTAGCGGTTATTGTAGTTTTACAGCTTAAGTAGTTATGAACAACTTAAAGACAGTTACTTCTTTCATAGAAATACTTCTGAAAAACTTACAAAAAATCCCTTAATTATTGCTTCTAAAAAATAATTGCTCTAAAAGTGATCGTAAAAACTGATTTAGTATCATTTGGTATTTCCAAACAGATGATCGTGGGTTCAGTTCCCAGAGGGACCAATATATTTTTTATTATTTTTTTTATGTTGTTAAATTTTTTTTTAATTTTTATAATTAAAGCAATAATTTTTTATTTTAAAAATAAATTTATATATAAAAAAAATTATTAGAAATTGCTTTTTATGCTTCACAGGTGCTTCATAGTGCTGAAAACAATACTGAATTGGAGTGCACCTCTTACACTTGTTTAATAAGTACTTTTATTGAAGAGAATAAAGAACAATGGCTCATATGAATAAAAAATAGATATTACTAATAGGGGGAAATACAGGGTTTTTTAAGCAATTACTTCACAAATCTAGTCTACTTGGGAGTAGACTAGAAATTTAATTTTTTACTTTTCGTTTTATTTCATGCTATTCTACCAGCCATTTGGTAAATTTGGAGTTAAAAGCCATTCCTAAGCCCAAAGTAATTACTTCGAAGTAATTGCTAAGTTTTATTCATATGACCCAATATCTCGCAGTGACAAAGTGATGTTCTTATGCCAGTCAACTTTCATATCAAAGAATAGCTGTGAGGGAGAGAGCTAGAGTAGAAATCATGAGGTCCCAAGTTCGATACCCGGTGGCGGCAATAAAAAAAATTTTTTTAAAATAAAAAAAATATAACTTTTTTTTGCGATGAATTTATTATAACTTTTAATTGGTGAAGAAGAGCTTCCTTTGCACTCGCTCAAAAAGTACTGAAAAATTGTTGAAATTGGAGTACTCCTCTCCTATGACAACTCAATGTTAAAATCATTAGTGTTTTATAAGCGTATAAACAATAAAATTTTGGGGGGACCATTATATGGGCACTAGGTCTAAACATGGACCGATTTTAATAGGCGTCGTCCTTGGTCGGTGTACCAAGTTTCATCAAAATATCTTAATATTTGCGACCTGTAGAGTGCGCACAAGAATGCATGGACAGACAGGCGGATGGACGGACGAACAGACGGACATCGTTAAATCGAAATAAAAAAAAATTCTGAGCCGATCGGTATGCTATAAGGTGGGTCTAGGACCAATATTTTTTGGTGTTACAAACATCAGCACAAACTTATAATACCCTGACCACATAATGGTGTAGGGTATAAAAAGCATTTTTTTGGCGATTTCTGAATACAGCAGATAGTCATTAAGTGGTCCAAAAATCCACTTTTTTCAAAAATTCTAAAAAGTTACTTTTTTATTAAACACAATGAAAATGTATTCCCTGCTGAGAACATTTGCTCAAAAATTGTTGTTATACCGCGACCTGTTAAAAACTTATTTAGTAAACAAATATGTTTAACAAAAAAATCTTTGTAGTAAAGATTACAAAAATTACAAATTATTTTGTCTTTACTAAAAAATAAATCTATAATGTGGTAGCGAGTATTGAAAGCTGAATTTTAATTAACTCAAATACTTTTTCATTGAATTAAAAAAAAAATCCAAATTTGATTAGCTAATAATTTTTTAACGGTTCGCGATATATCCAAAATTTTAATACCCTTATACTCAGCCCGAAATACATTTTCATTGTGTGTAATAAAAAAGTATTTTTTTTTATAAGTTTTTGAAAAAAGTGGATTTTCGAACCACTCTAATGGTTATCTGGTGTATTTTGAAAATGCAAAAAAAAAATTTTTGTATATTCAATTTTGTTGTAGAATCGAATGGTAAAGTCAGATTTCCTATAAAAGCATTTCAACTCCTTCCTTTGGCAGTGGAAGGAGTTGAAATAAAAAACGCCATTCTCTTTTTCTATGCAAAAACTTTAAAAAAAAGTGATGATATTCGAAAATCAAATTTTTATGATGAACTCTAGGATTTATATTCTCAATAAAATAAAATTCCAGCGAATTTTTATTTATATTAAATAAATTTTGGTTTATCTTTTCCCTTAGAAATATTTTCTTATCTTATACACATATTTTTAATTTGCAGTTTACTCACATTTTCTTAGTCTTTATAAATACATTTTTTTTTATTAACGTGTCCTTAAATTTTAAGTGCAATTTCCGTTTATATGCAAAAATTGCTTCCGTTTTCCGTTGTATGTAGTATATCACTGTAAGAATGTAATTTTTGTCGTTTCCTTATTTCCATTTCGTTTTTATAGTTGCTTTAATCTCTGTTTTTTTTTATAATAAAATATAAAAACAAGTATTTTTACAACTTTTCTCATCCTATTTGTGGGTTTGTTGGTCCTTTGCATTATTTAATTTCTTTGTATTTACGTTAGTGTTTCTGTAGTAGTAAGACTTCTTTTGAAAACTTTTAATTGACAAGTGCCATAGTGGTACGGTAGTAAGGCATGCAAAAAAAAAACTTTTGCTTACCAAATGTTTACTACATAAATACTAAAATGTAGTCCTGGTCTAGTACTTTAGAGCATAACAAAAAAAAACAAATATATACACATTCAAAGTTGCAAATGTAGTCATACAACCACAAATAAATAGTATAGATTTTTACAATTTTCTTTTGTTTTTTTTTTTTTTTTAATTCGTGGTGTCCTTTATGTAAAAAAAATTTAAGCAATCGAAATATGACAAGGATGGAATTCACAGTTCGTACTATTTTAAGTAGTAAGTTAGCATTTATCGTAAACTTGAAAACTTTCTATGGGTTAAACTTCGAAAATCATGCTATTTTGCAACATGCTAATGTTAGACCTTAACTGTGAATTCCTTTAATGTTCAATTCACAAAGGTATTATTTGATAGTATTTTAAGTGAAATATAGTCCGGAAATATATTTATGTATATATTTTAATTAAGAAAAGTCATATCTTCTTAATATACTGATAAAAAAAATGTTCAGCAACTGAAAGAATTATTTTCGACCTTGTTATTAAATGTTTTTACTTTTTATTTATATTTGTTCCATGTTATTTTGTAAATGACCTTCTCAAGCAATTATTTCTTAGCTTGAGAAACTTAACAACTATATTAATTTTGTTGATAGTTCAATATTTCCTCTTCTTTCAAAAGTAAACTAAATGGTATTGTTTTTGACTTTTATTATCTCTTATTGAAATTACTAATCAAATGTTAGCAAAAATGATGCACAGTAGTTCCAATTAACAAAATATTGGTATAACTATGTTTCTTCTAAACCTCACAAACTATGGATCTACCAATGGTATTCTAAATTAAGAGCAGGAGCTATGCTTTCAGAAAATTGTATTTGTCGTCATCCTGACTGGGATTTGTAAAAAAATATAATTTGTTTTTGCGAAGCATTTTTTGTTTTTATATTAATTTTAAATTGGTGAAAAAGGGCTTCTTTTGCACTCGTGCAAAAAGTACTGAAAAAATGTTGAAGTGGGAGTACTCCTCCCCTATGACAACTCAATGTTAAAACCATTAGTGTTTATGTTAAAAAAGGAGTACATCTAGATCATCAATTGTAGTGCTTTTTCTACTGCTCCGGCATCTCTTTTTTTTGCTGGATAAATTTAGCAGACCATGATTTTCTGGTACTATTCCTATTATTTTAGCAGAATTTTGAAGTATTTGTACGGACTTTTTTTATGAATGTAGTATTTAGCAAAATTTAAGTAGCCTCTTCTGCTATTTTGACAGGTTTATTTATATGAGTGTACAGGTTGCAGTAGTGCAAATATTTTAATGAAATTTGTTACTCTGGCTCTAATGGTTCCAAATGAAGTCTATTGATTTGAGACAGCATTTGGCCCTATCACCCATATGGACTATATTTCCGATTTTCTCTTGAATACACCTAACTTAGGAAATATCTAAATTGTTTACTGATGTTATAGTTTTCAGCCATTTTAGAGACACATTTTGATACAAATCCATTAAATTAAAACTTTTATTATACCCAAACTTATAATACCCTATACGGTCAGGGTATTATAAGTTTGTGCTGATGTTTGTAACACCAAAAAATATTGGTCCTAGACCCACCTTATAGTATACCGATCGGATCAGAATTTTTTTTATTTCGATTTAACGATGTCCGTCTGTCCGTCCGTCCGTCCGTCCGTTTGTCTGTCCATGCATTCTTGTGCGCACTCTATAGGTCGCAAATATTAAGATATTTTGATGAAACTTGGTACACCAGCCAAGGACGACGCCTATTGATTTTGGTGAACATCGGTCCATGTTTAGACCTAGTGCCCATATAAGGGTCCCCTCAAAATTATATTGTTTATACGCTGCAGGTCGCAAATATTAAGATATTTTAATGAAATTTGATAAACCGACCTATGTCAGCTCAAGGACGAAGCCTATTGATTTTGGTTAACACCGGTCCATGTTTAGTCCTAGTGCCCATATAAGGGTCTCCCCAAAATTATATTGTTTATACGCTTCTGGTCGCAAATATTAAGATATTTTGATGAAATTTGGTACACCGACCTATATTAGCCCAAGGACGAAGCCTATTGATTTTGGTTAGCAGCGGTCCATGTTTAGACCTAGTGCCCATATAAGGCCCCCCCCCCCCCCCCAAAATTATATTGTTTATACGCTGCAGGTCGCAAATATTAAGATATTTTGATGAAGTTTGGTATACGGACCTATTTTGGCCCAAGGACGAAGCCTACTGATTTTGGTGAACATCGGTCCATGTTTAGAACTAGTGCCCATATAAGGGTCCCCCCAAAATTGGCTTGGTTACAAACTGCAGATCGCAAATATTAAGATATTTTAATGAAATTTGGTGCGCTGACTCACATTATATAAAATCTTTACGCAAGCCCCATTTTAACCCATTCGAATTTCGGATCCAAAAATTAGTTGGCTTTTACCCAGACTGGTGTAGGGTATTGTATAGTCGGCATGCCCGACTTTAACCTTTTTACTCGTTTTTGAGTTGTGTTTTGTTCTAGAGCTGTTAGTAGTTCAAAATTTGGCATTTGCATCAATGAATTTAACACGTGCGTGTCATAGGAAAGATCCGATACTGCTCTAAATTTAACAATTTTTCAGTAGAAAACTATGCTTGTGCGTCATGTCGCTATGTGTTGTTGTATTTGTTTTATTTTATTTTTTCATTATCTTATTTTGAATGTAGAGAAAAAAGTCATGCATCAAAAAGTGGATGTTCTCTTCTTGCAGGGTGACTATCAATCAGACTGGTATTTATTATATCGTCAGCATGCACGACTTTAATCTTAGTAAGTCATTCCTCTTTAACTTTTGTGAGAAGTTTTTTCTCTGGTTTGTGTCACTAGATCCAAAATGATTTCCATTTGTTTTTTTTTTTTCTTTGGAACCACTGTGTGATTTGAAAAAGTTTACTCCCTTCATTACCAAACAAATGTATGTATTGTCAAGGTTTTCCATATTTTAGCACCAAATACATTACCACACTATTTGTAGTCTATTAATTGCTTTCTATCATATGCTTTTATTAGAACCTCTTACAATTGGTTATTTGATAATGATGTCAAACTATAGGAGAACACAATACATGGTCGCTTATAAAGAGGAGTGCAATAGAGGAAGAAGTATATTAGAGCAAATTGTGTCAGTTTACTAATGGCTATTAAGTGGTATTTACATTGGATAGAGTGGTAAATTAATACCGTATACTAAAGACTGTGTTACAATCAATGTATAAATAGTGTTCAGAATGTTAAAAAATTAAATTAAACTAAAATAAATAGTTTATATAAATTACAAACACTTTAGTTTGAGTTTCTTTGTATATCAAAATTCATCAGTCACCCTGTATGATCAATATGACATTCCACGCCTGAAGTTAAAATATTAATATTTTTCCACGAGTGTAATGAAAGAAAGAATAGTATAATAATTACATACTGAAAAGAGTTTATAGCAAAATAAAGTTGATGATTTTTTTACTACTTATGTACCTCAAATATACAAAAGAATGTAGGGAAAAAAAGTAAAATTAACAGGTCAATACAATGCTTCTTTATTATAATAATTAAGTATAATAAAGAGCATTTATGAGCTTATTTTTGGAAATAACTACCCAAAACATAGATGAAAGTAATTAAGAATGATTGCTTTAATTTTTGCATTAAAAACTACAAAACATTTTTTTTCTATATTACTTACAGTTGTGTTCCAATCATCATTTTCTTATTGCAGGTAACTGAAACTTGGGATGATATCCATGAAATAATTGTATTATCTATCACGAAAATGGTCTACTTTTTGAAACAAAAAATAAAATCTAATATGACAATATCATATTAGAATTTGGACTTGAGGTAGAATAATGTTCTAACTTAATATATGAAAATATAATTCAAAAATATAATAATTGTTAAAAAAAAATAAAGAAATAAAAAATTTAAAACGCTTGAAAAATATAAAGTATTGTAAACAAACAACAGTAGAATCTTTAAAACGTGTCACTTCGTAGCAGATGAAAATCCCTAATAAAAATATAAAATATTATAAAAAACAAAAATGGAAACTTTAAAGTTCCCAGCCAGCAAACAAGCTCAAAAGTGAATCAAAAAAAGCTCAAAAAATATTATTAAAAATTCAAATTTTTGTATGAAAGTGGTTCATCCAAAAGAGCTTTCTTTTTTGTTTTAAAACTGACTCAAAAAAGAGATTTTCAAAAATTTAAAAATCTCAAAAATGAATAATTTTTTTGAGCATTTTTTGAATTATTCAGAAAATATTCAAATTTGTTTACATTTCTGAGTCATTTCTGAACCATGTTTTGGATTTAATAACACTGCATCACAAAATATTGACTTTTAAAAATCAATAAAGCTCTGACCGTCAATTCTATATATTTCGGACATGCTGATTACAATGGCGTACTTTATTGACCAATGGTACAGATTTTTCGCTAAATGTCTTTAAAGTTTGGCGGTTGTCCATTCAGTTTTTTATATAAAAAATTTTTCAAATTCAATTAATATGAATTTTTTTGTTTTATATATGTAGGTTTTTATGGTTTTTTGCTATGTCAGCGACTTAAGTCGCCGAATGTACAATCGACCTCAATAAATGTAATGCCTTAGTAAGGAAGCAATTAAAAGGAAAATATTTCAATAAAAAAAATGTATTCATCTATAGAGGCCTATACGTAAAAATCGTGATTTTTCACCGCAGCATAAATTTCTAAGTTGTCTTTGAAGTCCAACTTTTAGTATAATATAGGGTCATCTCTAAAAACTGTTCTTGCAAAATTTCAAGCAAAACAGTTTCCATTTGCAAAAGTTATCGCAATAAATACATTTTTTACTAAGGTTACTATCGTACTAAAGACATTTTAAGAGAGCGAAAAAAATTTGTAAATTTCAAAAAAATGTTTTTTATTTGAGTAAGTTTTAACTCATACAATAAAAACCCTCAAAAAAGTATCCACATTTTGCTGGCTGGGTGTTAGACCATACCTTAAAAAAAAAAGTTCGCCGTACACCCTCCAATATGAAATATTTTTGCAAGGTAATTAAAAAAAAAAAAAAATTTTTTTTCCACGAACGTAGAGGTCGCCTTTTTCAATTTTTCGTTATAGCTTCGGAATTTAAAATCGGATATTACAGTGTGATATATCGACGTTTTTGCCTCGAGGAGACCAGTGTTTTGCTATTAAAAAAAAATCCAAGGAAAAAAAATTAAAAAGGCGACCCCTACGTTCGGCAATCAAAATATAAAAAAAATTTCTACTGGGTTTATCGAAAAACTTCTTTAGCAAAAGTTTGTGATTTTGTGTACATTAGGGTGGTAGCAATTGAGATCTGGTGGGTAACTACTAGAACGGGATACTTGAGGTCAATGACCCTTAGAGCAAAACACTGGTCTCCTCGAGAGAAAAACAACGATGTATCATACTTTAAGATCGGACTGTAAATGCCAAAGATAGAACGAAAAAAGTAAAATGGCAAACTACGTTCGGCAAAAAAAAAAAATTAAAATTTTTTTGAAACCTCCTTGCAAAAATATTTCATATTGGAGGGTGTACGGCGCACTTTTTTTGCCTGCAATGTGGTACGCTCTACTGGGTATGTAACCTCGTTGCAGTAGGTACATTCATAGAAAAAAGTTTGTAGAAAAGTTAGTAAAATTGTTAGTACTTCAACTTAACAAATTTTTAACTAATTTTTATGATTTTTTTGCTACCTCCACATTACTAACTTACAAATTTTTTTGCTATTTTTTTTCTGAATTTAGTTACTAATTTTTAACAATAAATTTGCTAACTTTACAGTATTTTTTTGAATTTTAGTTACTAATTTTTAACAGAAGATTTGCTAATTTTACAATTTTTTTGTAAACTAAACCACCAATTTTGGAGCGCTTATAAACAGAATGTTAAATGACTCATAAAAATTACTGCATATTTTTAACTCGCCAAAAATAATGCAAAAAGTTTTTAAATAAAGCTAAATTGAAATGGTTGAAAATTTGTCCTACTTATAAAATATCTAAATTATTAAAATTTATGAGAAAAGTTTCTATTTATCGTAATACATTAATGTTCAAAGATCAAGGTTTATTTTGGACGAACCATTTTAATATGAAAATTGTGATTAAAAGTATCTCTGGGGAGCAAGTGGAGTTTACGGGGATGACCCTAATTTTTTTCCCCCAATATTGTACTTTTTAAGCTTATTTAAAGAATACAATATTTTTAATCGGCCACACCTTCTTTCCTGTGGGTGGAGATTTAGAGGTGAAAATGAAACTCAAATAAATTCGGAAGTACATATCCGATCAGCAAACAATGAAAATCAAAAGAAGGGTCTCTGAAATACATTTTGTTATGGTTAACATATTATTGTCTATAAATATTACCACTTTTACAAAAAATCATTCTTTGGAAATTTTCATTGGCATTGAAATATAATTGGCATTACTTTATCTCAATGTCAATGCCAACAAATTTTATCACATTCAATGCCAATGAAATTTTTTTCAATTAGCATTGATGACAACAATGGTAATGAAATGTACACATAATTGAAGAAAAAGCATTGTAATATAAAAAAATTTAAAAATACGCGAATTTTTATTTTTTTTCATAATTTATTCTTTTATTAAAATATGAAAACAAATACTTCTTTCATCAATTATAAATGGGCATTTAGGCATTAAACAATGCCAATTGAAGAAATTTTAATTAATTGACACATTCAATAAAATGGTCCCAAGTATGTTTTTAAATAAAGATTTATTTTTTATTTATTAATTTTGATTTTATTTGCTCCTTTTTTAACTTTTTCCAGTCCACTAGTAATCTGCAAAAGTTTTCAGAAAATTTTAAAAAATATTTTGTAGATTTAACAGTTTTTTATTTCTATTTTCATTCTACTATTATTTAGCAATTTTTTTGCTGATTTCAGCAAGTTAAATTGTTATTTGCAATTAGCAACAATTTAGCTTAAATATTACTAAAATTCTGTAAATTTTTTTTGCTGTTTTCATTTTATTAATTTTAGCAAACTGATTCTGCTAATATTAGCAGTTTTTTCTGCAGCATCATTTTTAACTAATTTTTAGTAACTTTTTCTGCTATTTTTACGGACTTATTTGTATGAGTGTACTGGAAACTATGAACGAAAAGTTCTGTGAGCTATTAGCTGCTTATGAAAATCTTTATTTAATACTTACCCAATTCGGATCCAATTAAAGTTGGATTCAATCAGCGACTTTAAGACCTACATAAGGAAAGATTTATTTTCCTGTTTTTATTTCCTTTTTTATTTAACTCTCCCTAGTGAAAATTTTATGTAAATCAGACGACATAAGCCATTTTGATTATTTTAAGTCCAATATATTAAAAACTAAAAGTTCATGGCTCCGCCATTTTGGACTTTAGATTGTTTAAATCCGAAATTCGTCTTTGTGATACTTTTTAGTCTCATGTACTCAATATTCTAGTGTTGGCCTAAATTTGTTAATTGCCGGCCTATATTTATAGAAATAAATCCGTAGAAATAACAGAAAAAGTTACTAAAAATTAGTTAAAAATTATGCTGCAGACAAAAACTGCTAAATTAGCAGATTATTTTTGCTATATATTAGTAATATAGGAACAGCAAAAATAAAACTGTTAAGTATTCAGAATTTTAGTTATATTTGAGCTAAATTTTTGTAAATGGAGAATAGCAAATTTACCTGCTAAAATCAGCAAAAAATTTTGCTAAATAATAATTAGCCTTAGAAATCACCAAAAAATTTTAAATTTTCAAATTTTTTTTTTTCGATTTTGTTTTTAAATGTAAATAAAAATCGAGCCTTTTGAAAACAGTAGTTATCAATTTTTTAGCAAATATTTCTGCTGATTTTAGCAAAATATACTACTAAATTTAGCTTAAAATTAGCAAAAATTTTGTAGATATAACAGTTTATTTTAGCTATTTTTAGTCCACAAATACTTAGCAAAATTTGCTGCAGATTTTACAGTATAATTTGCTATTTTCAATTAACTAAAAGTTAGCCTAAATATAACTAAAATTCTATAAATTTAACAGTTTTAATTTTTCTGTTCTCAATTTACTAGTATTTAGTAATAAAATCTGCTAATTTTATCAGTTTTTTCTGCAGAATCCTTTTTAACTAATTTTTAGTAACTTTTTCTTCAATTTTTCAGATTTATTTCTATGAGTGTAGTAGACTAAAAATAGCAAAAATAGACTGTTATATCTACAAAGTTTTTGCTGTTTTTGAAAGGCTCGATTTTTATTTGCATTGAAAAATTTTTTTTTTAAAAAACTTCGAAAATTTAAATTTTTTTTTTTGATTTTTTAGGCTGCAAATTATTTATGAAAATTTTTTGCTGATTTTAGCAGGTTAATTTGCTATTTTCGATTAACGAAAATTTAACTCAAATATAACTAAAATTCTATATATTTAACAGTTTTTATTTTGCTGTTCTTATTTTACTAGTATTTAGCAAACAAAACCTACTAATTTCAGCAATTTTTTCTGCAGCAACATTTTTAACTAATTTTTAGTAACTTTTTCTGCTATTTTAACAGATTTATTCCTATTAGTGTATAGTGCTGTGGTGTAGGCATCCAGAATGAAGGGCTTTTCGGAAATGTTTACGGGGAAGCGCAAAATGGGGAAAGTTTGCCCTTAACGAACTGCTGCAACACCTTGTAAGTTAAGGATATGTGTTCCCTATACATAAGAAGTTGAAATTTGACATGAAGTATAAGTTGGCAACCCTATTGATCAATAAATCAAGTTCCTAAGACATAATTCTTGTAATTAAAAACTAATGTTTATATACATTTGTGACATATGCAATAAAAGTAGTGGATACAGAAAAAGCGAATTAGGTGCGATCATGATGTATTCTTTTGACTGTAGGCTCTCGATATGATTCTTAATGATCATAATACATTCATCCTCAATGTGTTAAAATTTGATTTTTTGAGAACCAATCCCTGCCATCTAATAATAACGCATTTATTTTTACTAGGCTGACCAAAATTGATTTTTAATATTTTTTTGATTTTATAAATAGCAGTTGTTATATAAAGTTATTACAATTCCACACCGAGTTGCAAAAGTGAATATAAGCCGCTATATTGTTTGACTCCTGTAGTTCCAAGATATGAAGCATAATGGAACTACAGGAAATTTCTTCTCTTTAAAGATTTAAGTGAAATTTTTACGAAATCTCGAGGATTATTTTACTGTTTTTTCGAGTTTCTTAAAGCCCATATGACTCGAGCTTTATCTTGTATTGATAAATTATTTGCGAACAATGCTGGTCTATAGTCAAAAGAAAATTAAATGCCCAAAGTACAATCATACTTATAGGTATATCAGGGAAATCAATCACTAACTAAAAGCATATAACAATTGTCAACTTTTGGTGATTAATTGCCTAAAACGATGTCAATTTCCGAAGTTTTTCTCTGTTCGTAGCGTTTTTTCTAGGTGTGTAACGATTTGTAACAAATTTTAGCGATTTTCCTTTGGAAAAAAGTGTGCACCACTGTTTATTTGTTTACAAATTATATTTGTAACTCTTTCTAATATTTCCTGTTTTATTTCATAAATCCAATCTCAAGTTAATACAAAATTAGGCAAGTGTCATAGAGCTTAAGAACTTTAACTATTGTTTTTGGAGCTTTTTATTTTTGTTGTCCTAGTGAAATACTACTTTTTTTGCTGAATTGATAACGCGGATTACTTCAACTAAATCGAGAGAATATCCATTGTGATGACACTGTAAGTACTTTGCCAAAACTCTTTCGTATTTTTTTATTATTACGGCTCAGTTAATTTGAATTAAAAAATCATTAGTTTTCTTCATTTTATTAAAAAATTTTTATTTGTTTTCTTTAGGCTTTAAAAAAGGTTTTACAAACTAAGGTAACTTATAAATAAATGATTATGTAAGTAATAATATAAATTATAAATCTATATATTTTTAAATTAATTAATTTTAAATAAATGCATCATAGAAGAATAATAGATTTTTAAATTAATATTTTTCTTACCGTTTTTAAAATAATTATAATTGAAAGATATGAAACCAATTAGCATATAACATACATTGTCGTTATCAACACTTTAAAAGTTTAACTAACTATATTTTGTATATTTTGATTAATAAATAACTTAAATATATAAAACTTAAGAATATTTTAATACTAGTTATAAACTTAAATTTAATAATTATGTAGCTTTATTATACTAACTTTACACAATAATCCCTTGATATAAATAATTTAGAATTAAGTTCGTTTAAAACTTTATTTAAAATTAAAATTAAGGACTTATAAAATTTAGTTTTTATCCAAATACACAAGAAAGCCAAAACAAAGGGTTTGTTAAGTTTCAAAGCAATTCTTAATATTTTTATTTATATGTTTAGTTTTTGTACCGAATTTTTTTATGAGAAATGTTTGATTTTGACAAAATTAAATAAACAAATATCAAGGGATTTATGCATATTTGTGAGATTCTTATACAAATTTGATTTGTATATGAACACTGTCATTATTACATTATGTTATTATATATAAATTGTGATTTATTTCTCACAGTATGTTTTTGTTATTTGTTTTTTTTTTGTAAGATATTTACATTTTTCGTTTTTATAAAAATATCACATTTAATAATGTGTCATTGTTTATGTAATGCATAGAGTGCACGTGGTGTCAAGTTCTCTTTTATAAATTTACAGTAGCAACAAACAGTTGCATACATAATTTGTTTTTATATACATAATTATGAACTGTTAATTCAATTAACATCCCAGGCAAAAAATTTACAATCGCTTGCCAACTACATCAATTCTACAACTGGTTCCATCAGAACTGATCACAGGGAAGTAGTTCAGGAACCCGTTCCAAGGATCTTATTTGTAAGGTATACAAGTCAGGTAATGAGTTCTAAAAATAGTTCCAGAACTGATTATAGGACAACCGATTCCAATTTGGAGCCATATAAGAGATTTCATTAGGGACAACTTCAAACAAAAATCATCGATGTTAGAATTGAGAGTAGAACCGATTATAAATAATGCAAATTTTTTACAATCGGTTGCCAGCCACACCAATTCTGCAACTGGTGCCACTGCAAATTTTTTTGAACCGACAATTTTGCTGGGTTATTTTAATAATTTTTTTTATTGATTCAAATTAAAAGACACAATTGATTTTTGTTGTTGATATAATTTCATTCATAACCAAAATATTCAAATTGCCAACCTTAAAAAGTTCAAATTTTAAATTTGACTAAAAAAATTTAAACCGAGTTTAGCCTAGATGAAAAGCAGTTCGCAGCATACAAATCTTTAATTTTTAAATAAATTTTGTGGAATGTGTTATTCTATTTATAGAATTTATAATTTATAAATACTAACCCATTTACAACCGTTCCGAAACCGCTGGGTAAAAATCAGTGAAACTTTGTACAAGTGTTGTTAACTTGAAAAAAAATGGATAATTTCAAGATTTTTTATCTCCTCAGATTTGGATCGACTTTTCGACCACTGGCTCGAACGATATACAAAAATGCAAAAACATTCATATTCACTTGTATTAAAAAAAAAACATGTATATCTACCCTACGGGAAATTTTAACAAACTGTCACCGAACTGGCCCCTTTATATGCAATAGACTGGTCACTTTTACATGGCGTTGTCACATGGGGTCAATTTCCCTCTCTTATGATAACGCCATGTAAAAGTGACCAGTCTATTTCATATAAAGGGGCCAGTTCAGTGACAGTTTGTTAAAATTTCCCGTAGGGTATGTAAAATTTTGAATGCAAATACAATAAACTAAAAAATTGTGTCAAATAAAAAGTTTATAATAATTCCAATGTTCTGGAATGATTTAAAGCATTTGGTGTGATAAGAAATGTCGCATTTCGAGTATTTGAATGAAGAATGTTTATGGGAAACCAAGAAGGGCGAGCCTTTTTAAGTTTCAGGATTTTGTGGTAGGTGCGAATCTCATTTATTTTATTTTTATTTTATTTATTTTATTTATTTACATGCAAGCTGTAAGCCCACAGGGCCAAATAGCTGCAGATTAATTTCAAAATTTGACACAGATATTTTTATATATAAATATTTTGATAAATTTGAATATACATAATTATAAAAAACTTAATATGTAACAATTTCATTATTATTAATTCCCCCCAATTATCTCTATACAAACACAACTTGACCGCAAAAACGATGACCAGCAACATGAATCCCAAATTCGAGTTTAAGAATTAGATTCCGATATAAGTAGTAAACGAAACTTTTTACTGAAAAAAAACTTAACACTAGCGACAAGTTTTACTCAAATATTTGTCTTAAATGTATTCTCAAATTGTGCTACAGTCTGCGAAAATCTTCTCTCCTCATACGGAATTACCTCATTCCATAATCTCCCCACTTTTACCACAAACGACCTATCCATAATAAGAGTTGAATGCATTGGATAAACGATCGAACTTGATCTAGTAGAACTTCCGAAGACAAATTTGTTAGCCAAGTATGAAGGGCAATTGTACTTAATAATTTTAAAAAATAAAATGATCTGACGAGAGCTTATGTAATCATCAAAGTCATATCCCAATAATTGCATTCGAAAACCCGACACATGTTCTCGTATTTTAAGACCAAAAATATATCTAACTACCCTGTTAAAACATACCTTAAGTCTCGCTACGTTATCTCGAGAAGTACAGCTATACATTTCTAAACCATATAAAAACAATGGGAGACAAAGAGCTACTCCTACTCGGCGCCTTATCATAGGTGGCAAATAGCAACTCATATTATATAACCTTCTTAATGTCCAAGACACCTTGGATATAATAGAGTTAATATGCCGGGAAAAATCTAATTTATTATCAATATAGAAGCCAAGCGTTTTATAATTATTAACCGACTCAATACGCTCCCCATTTAAGAAAATATTAAGTTGACAATATGTGTGTCCTGAAAAAACCATAACTTTACATTTTGCAGGATTAAGGTCCAAGAAATTTTCCCGAGACCAGTTACAAACTTCATTTAAATCAGTATTAATATTCCTCTCAAATGCCACTAAGTTATCAGATTGAGAGCTTCCTAATAACTGAATGTCATCCGCGTAAGTGTAGCACTTAAAAGTAGAAAAAATAGTAAATATATCATTAATATATAACAAGAAAAGCATTGGCCCCAAAATGGATCCCTGAGGTACACCTCTGTAGAGACTAATAAGATCAGAGCATTGATTTCCTATTTTAACATATTGTGATCGGTTTTTTAGAAAAGAATATAAAAGTTTACTAGACGACATACTAAAATTAAATCGACTAATCAATTTTCTAGCTAATAGTTCATGACACAAGGAGTCGAATGCCTTTCGGAAATCTAAAAACACTAACACACTTACCAAATGCCTATCTAATTGCGACCGAATAGACTCTACAATATCTAACATCAAGGTTGACGTATTAAAGCCTTTCCGAAATCCCGATTGATATGAACTGATAATACTAGTTTCATCTAAAAACGACTGCATCTGATCTCTCAATAACATCTCAAATATCTTTGAACCACAAGGTAAAATTGTAATAGGACGAAAGTCCTCTTCTGAACTCGGATTTTTAACCTTAGGTATGGGAACAACTCTACCAACTTTCCAGTCCAAAGGGAAATAAGATCTTGTTATACATGAGTTAATGATATACGTGAAGTGTGATACTATTTCAGGAAAAATTAGTTTGAGGAATTTTAAAGGTATCATATCTGCACCCACAGCATCTGATTTTAGCCTTAATATTGCATTTGACACTTCCATTTCATTTACATTTCTAAAAGAAAAACCGGTGGAATTATCACGTACATTTTGATCAAATGATATCGAAGGACCCAATATTGGTGGCATTCTAACATATTCATTAAAAACATTCGGATCAATTACTGAATTAACTGGATTGTCCCCCAAGGCTCCGACTGATCGCAATCTTTTCCACATTTGTTGTTGATTACAGTTTCCAAAAAAATTTATATAAGATCTTCTTCTTATTTTCCGAATGGTAGATTTAACTTTATTTCGTAACGTGCAGTAAGCTCTCACAGTATCTTCTGATCTATTCTCACGCATGGCCCGGAAAGCCAAATCTCTATTATCCCTAGCAACTTTAATTTCAGGATGATTCATCCAATTAAAAGAATTTTGCTTTTTAAATTGTCGTAAGGGGACTTGACTATCAAACAAATCATAAATCATGGCATTAAAAAATGATATTTGTATATCGGGCATGTGACTTTCATATATAGGCGAAAAATCAAGAGACCTTATTTCTGAAACACATTGAATAAGATTAAAGGATTTATAATCTCTGTAGAAAATACTTTCGCTTTCTGCGCTAGTTGCCAGATCTAAAGATATACATATTAAAGCATGATTCGAATTCAAAGCGGGCAGCTGAAATTGCCCCTTGTGTGTCACATCTTCAATATTAGATACCAAAAAATAATCAATAAGAGACGTACTACGCCTATCATCACAGTAATGAGTAGGTTGCGAGTTGTGAACCACGGACAGAGAAGAGAGGTTACAAAGATTATGAACTTCTTCAGCCCTAGAAAATATATCGACGTTAAAGTCTCCCATTACAATTACGTTACTGTACTGCGAAGTTATATCACAAATTTCATTTTCACAAACATTAAAATTACGATGCGGTAAATAGACAACACCAATTAAAATGGATTGACCATATCCAAGTATTACTTCTATAAAGAGGCTTTCAAATACACGCTCTACCATTTTCTCATAAACTACGCGAGATTTGAATTTTTGAGATACGTATAAACATACACCACCCCCTTTTCTTATTTCACGATCGATTCTATGAATATTATAACCCGGAATACTAACTGACCTATCTGTAACATTTTTCGTATACCATGTTTCAGAGACTCCAATTACATCTATAATACTGTTTAGAAATAAATTATTTACTTCATCAAACTTAGTTGATCTTTGGCTTGGTACAAGACTTTGAGCATTCAAATGTGCTACCTTTAAACCCGATCCATTCAAAACAGAATTAAACATTCTATTGCCGCTAATCACCGGACCCAAATTATCAATCATTGCAATATGTTAGGCTTCGTTGTGTTTGTATAGAGAAAATTTTACCCAAAAATATATTAAGACTAAACCTTAAGCTAAAATTTAAAAATATAAGCATATTTTTAGCTGTATTCTACGCTCTCTACATGCTATCCACAAAAATATATATAAAGCAAATTCTTGTTCTAGAACTTTAATAATTTTTATAATAAAAGTGCGTGAAATTACAAATAATTAAAGTGAAAAATAAACACCAAAACTTGTTGCAAAATTGAAATGTCCGCTCTGCTAATTTATCTTATCAGACCTTATATATGACAACCGTGATCTAAAGCCGAGCACACACGGTCAATATAATTTATTTAAATTTTATTGAAACTTTCAATGTTATTAGAAAAATACAAATGAAATTAAAATTGATCAATATTTTCAATACTAAAAAAATTGCAAAAATTAGCGGATTTTAAAATGAAACCACGTTTATAGTGATTATTTGTTTATTTTGCAATAGTTTATATGTTTTGTTAATTCAAACAACAAAAAAAAAAAAAAAAAAAAATTTTTAAAACCAACATTTCAATATTGGGCACACACTTCTCAATAATATTAAATTGAAAAACAAAAATCCAAAACATTTCGCATTATTCAATTTAATTGATAAACTTTCAATACAGGGTACAGACCTTCATTTAATTTGCAAACAATCAAAAATTGATCAATAATATTGAACGTGTATGTCCTACTTAACATAAATTCTTTTTACTTTTCCTGTCTTGTTTTAACATGTTTACAATAGATTAAAAAATTTCGTTTTTTAATGCTTCTGTCATTACAAAAGTTCATTTCATTATTTTCATTTACCAAACTTTGATCACTTAGTTTGGGTGGATCTGCGATCTTTTGCGTCACTGGTTTCGTTTAACGTAGCAAACACTCGGCCATGTAATCACGAAATTCAAATTCTGCCAACGCACTGCCTTTTTGTAGCGACTCAATTCTTTGACCGATCAGTCCTTGCAAGTTGCATTTCGATAGAACCTGTGTGTCTTCAAGAATATTTGTTAGCAACCAATACTAAATTTTACCTCGTATAGTTATAATTAAATACGCACAGCGGAATGCATAAAGTTTAATTAAACGTTTTTAAGCTAATTTGCCAAAAAAAAGTATGCATAATTCGTTTGATAACGAAAAATTTAACAATCTGTTAAATTCGGGTCAATTCTAATATAAGCTTTCCATAAAGTTTGGAAAATAAAAATATCTGTTGAAACCAAAAATATTGAGTTTTCATTTATTTACAGACTTTTTCAAGAATATGTAGCATCTAACATATTTTGTAGCCAACAAATTACAAAAGCCTGGAACAATTCCCAGCAAAATTGTCGGATGCAAAGAACCGGTTGTAGAACAACTTGTACTTGCATGCAACCTGTTCTAATTTATGTTCTATTATCGGTGATTTTTGTTTGAGTTTGTCCCAAAAGCAACAGGTTCTGTTCCTCCAAACTAGAACAGGTTGCTTTGGAACCGGTTCTACAACCAGGTACAGAACCGGTTCTGCCACAGTGAAGCCTTCCATTTTGAATTCCAGGAATCAGTTCTTAGAACCTGTGGTAAAAACAGATTAAAAGGCAACCAGTTCAAAAAAATTTTGCTGGGTTGCACCATTTACTTAAACCTTTTTTCATAAAAGTTTTTTCAAATTGGTGTACAAATAAAATTAATAAAATAGTGATGTTGATGTAATCAAAACATATTCGTCATTCGAGTACTTTTGGTATTCGTAGTGTTAAACTGTCTTTAAAATATTATTTTACACTATTACATAACCAAGATATGTATACAACATTATTCACCTACGATTAACGAGTCAATCGTTTAGCAACTTTATGAATCACTAACAATTTATTAGAAAGTAGAGACACATTAAACAAGGGTGTTGCCAGTATAAAACGAGAAATTAACAAACTGTTATTTTAAAGATTATGCATGACACTTTTTAATAAGCGTGTAATAAGGAAAATTAATAATTTAGCAATTGTTTTCCTTAACGCAAAAAAAAATTAAGAAAAGTTTATGCATTACAGCAACAGATTTTTAATTATATTTGTGTTAAATTTTTGTTAAGAGAAAATAACAAATTAACCTGCTAAAATCAGCTAAATTTGCTAAATAGTTTGTAGCCTAAAAATCCACAAAAAATTTTAAATTTTCGATTTTTTTTATTTGTTTTTAAATGCAAAAAAATCGCGCATTTTGAAAACAGCAGTTTACAATTTTTTTTAGCAACTGTTTCTGCTGATTTTAACAGAAATGTAGGTTCAAACTAACAAAAATTTTGTAGATATAACAGTATGTTTTCGCTATTTTTAGTCTGCTAATATTTGTTTCTGCAGACTTTCAAGTAAAATTTGTCATTTTGAATTAACTAAAAGTTAATTTAAGTATAAATAAAAGTCTGTAGATTTAATAGTTTTATTTTTGCTGTTCTTATTTTACTAGTATTTAGCAAAAAAAATCTACTAGTTCCTGCGGATATATATCCGTTTCCCGCTAACCTAAAAAAATTTCTAAATTCTCTGGTCGATTTTAGACCACTGATTGGAAATGGGTTAAGTGAAGCTATATGAGGATGTTTTTCTTTGTCTGTTAAATATGAGCATTATGAGAAATGTGAGCATTATGGGAAATTTCAGAATTTTCTGAGCCATTAGTAAGTCAGTTATGATTAATTTTTGACACATTTATGAATACTGAGTTTTTTTAATTAATTCAAATATGCTCATAATTAACAGTCAAATATTCCCAGTGTAGAAACGGTAATGACATATCATTATTTTTTGGAGTACCAGTAATGACACCCACTTACCTTCTGCATTATTTTGAAACATATAATAATGAGTTACTGGTAATGACTTACTTTTATCATTATTTCAAATAGAAAATATTTTTTTAAATTTTTTTTTAAATTTTTTGAAATCTATTTTTAGACTCAATATTTTTTAAACACTGGTAAGGATATATGTAACCACATATTTTTTGATTTTTTGTATGTTAGCGAGTAAGCTTACTTGTGTGCAGCAGGTCAATTATGTTTTTATCTATTAAATATTACATGTCGATATAGCTCAGATGGTAGAACTGTTGACTGGCAATCTGTAGACCCAGGTTCGATTCCCGTACCAGCAAATTTTATTAAAAAAAAAAAATACATTAAAAAATATTTTTTTTATATAATTTATTTTTCTGAAAATCTATTTTTAGACTCATTATTTTTGTCAGTACTGGTAAGCACATAGGTAACGATATATTTTTTGATTTTTCATATGCTGGTGTGTAACGACAACTCATTATTTTTCGCGACATCCCCATATAAAGGTAATAAGAAATGTAATAACAAAAGTAAGTAGTTGCCATTACCAAGTATGTAGTTACATAACCACATATCTGGTAATGATTTTCTACACTGGGAAGCCATTTATGATTAATTTTTGACTCATTTATAAATATCAAATATGCCCATAAATAGCAGTCAACTGTTTTTAAAATTTACTTTTACTTCTTTATTTAATACAATTAAAGGAATTAAATGTGCAAAAATCTTAAAACTTATTTAACAACTTGTGAAAAATAATCTGTTGAAAAATAATCGTCAGGGTGCGTTTTTAAAATTTTCTAGAAATAGTTAAGCTAGATTACAAACTCAATGAGAATTTCTTGTTCTCGTCTAAGATCGTTATTAAACATTTAAAATATCAAAGAAAAAAAAACGTCAATAACAGTTTGCTTTGTCATCTTCCAATATACTACTCTGTTGTTTTGACAGATCTAACAATGTAGATCATGTATAAATAGCAATAGAAAATAATATTTTTTCTAAAATGTCAGTAACATTTAAATTTGCATAAGCAATAAACTTTGAGCTTCTGTTATTGATCGTATTTTAGAGTCTTTTATGAGACATAATTTCTGAGCTTTCAACAAAATGTTGACTGGGTTCATTTAGTGTCTGGTGTATAAAATACTTTATCATATTTTTGCTCCAGAATCTTTAAGGTGATAAATATTTATTAAGTATTCACTTAAAAAATTACCTCAAATATTTTGCTCGTCGCAACACTTATTTTATTCACCACAAAATTTTTTTTCGTATCAAAAAACGTTTTCTACCTATTATTTTTTCATCTCATTTCATAATAGTTGTGCTCTTCAATTTGTTTATATCTTATTTAACCCCTTGTCGACCGACGGTACTTAAAAGTCCCATTACAGTTAAGAGCTCATAAAATCTTAAAAAAAGTTGTTGTATACCTTTGGGCCATAGGTATGTTAGAGTACACTATAGTTTTTCTAATAAGATCTTTTTTCGACTATTGGCGACCCCGTCTTCTCAGAATATCGGTAATGTAATAAAATGTATTTCAGCTATTTGGTTAAGATATGGTGGCACTAATTTCGATTAATGAAAAATACTTATGTTATAATGATAAATAAATTGTTTTTCTTACTACCATGGAATCAATTAATTAACAAATGCTTTAATACTAACTTATTAAAAGTACAAAAAAAAACCAATGTTTCTTTCTTACTTTTTAATTCATCCTGAGCCAATGGTACTTAGGAGTACCAGTCATAACTAATATCCTTGCAGGTCCTTGACAAATTTTAAACTTTGTATATAACTTTAAGAAGATATATTAATTAAGATTTTGTCAAAAAAATACAAAGTTTCAAACGCTTTCGAGTCTTGGGCCACAAGGGGTTAAAATATAAAACATTTGGAGGGTATAAAAATGTCACTAAAGCGAAATTAAGTGCTTTAAATTGATTTTTGTTTGCCAAATTGTTGATTGTAATTTTAAAATTTATTTTCCCCTCTTTGGAAATGCTAAATTTTAATATTTATGCAAAAGCATTACAACACCCGGGTACAAAATCTTATTACTTCTTAGATGAAAAATAGATTTTACAGCACTTTTAATCTCGAATATTTCGTAATTTTAATGGAAAAATTTGTAAAACAGTTTCGGAATCAGTGAATCTAAATAATAAATTACCAAAATGGCAGTGGCGGCAGCTAAAGCTAAAAAGTTTAAACTCTTGAAATAAATCTCGTAATTAATTTAGAAAAAATCACATTTTTCGTCCACTCTAGTGTCTGGTCTAAATTCATTAAAAAAGTACATCAAAGTTCAAAACCGTAAAACATATGTTAAGGTGTGTTAGGTAATCTATTGGGTTTTTCACAAGGGGTGTGCTATCTGTTGTATAGTCCTAACAAAAAACAGAGTTGTTAAAGTTTTTATTTAAGGCTACCAACGATTTTCTATTGGGTTTTCTATCCGTTAGCACACTCAAACATAGGACACTAACGGTGGGTCTCATACTGCAAGTTTAAACTTTAGTTAATAGTTAACCCAATAATTTGTTGTTGTTTTGGGAACATATTTTTGACATTTTCTTTTGTTTATAGTTAAGTTAAAGTTAAACCTACAGTATGAGACCCACCGTAAACATACGTAAAATGTTCTATCGTACTATTCTCAAATGTTGTATTTTTTTCAATTTAAATTTTAACTAATCTGTTTTTTGATAGGACGATATAACGATACAAGAAATAGTACACCCCTTGTCAACAACCTTTATATATTATAAAAAATTAATAAGTCTTCAAATTTAAATAAATTTTTGTTAGTTTTCTTAAAATTATAAAATAATGAATTTCAAAACTATAGTATTATTGAAGGGATTTATCAAATAAAATAATATTGCCTACTTTTAGGCAGTTTAAATTAAATAAATAATTGTATGATATAATACTTTTACAATACTTTTCGGTAATTTATAGCATTTGCATTGCAATTATTATGATGTTTAAAAATCTTCTTTCTTCGTTCTTTAAAGTGTTTAAAAGATTTTTTTTCGTTCAATATACACACAAATTTACAAGTTTTTATATTCATTTTTGCTATATACAATTGAGTCATTTATTTTTTTTTACATACTTACAGATAAAACCTATAAATATTTATAGTTCATTTTTTATAAGGAATAGCTTATCTATGTATTTGTAGTATATTCATGTTGATACTCTCCCAAATGTGACATTCTTATCGTATGGCCCATAATACCCTGGGGTCAGTTAACGCTTACCAGTGGTTCAAGTGTGGTTAAATGCAACAACTGCTGCTGTTGTTGTTGTTGATGTTGTTGCTGTTGTTGATAATGTTGCTGGGCGAAATGTTGTTCTGTTTTTGTTGGTGGTGGTGGCAACACCACTACTATAGCCTCTGGTGGTAATGTCGTGTGTGAAGGTGTCATAGGCGTCGTTATCATTGTGGGTGCTCCTGCTGATGGTGCCCCTGGTGGTATTACAGTAGCTGCTGCTGCAGCAGCAGCTCTAGCTGTCGTACTACCACCACAGTTGATAGGTGATTGTGTGTAGCGCAAACTTAAGCTACTACAACTACTATTGATATCTTTTACTCCTCCTCCCACTGGTTGTTGACTAGTAGCAGCGGATGTATTCGGTGCTACTACCACCAACTCATCAATTGTACACACACGATCATCTATGGGAAATTTAAAGTTTATTTCATTTGTTTTCTTGCCACTGTTTGGATTTAAAGGTTCCGCTGCTAATGTTTCTGCACCATTCCCATTGTATATTGTTTTCTGTGTAATGCTGCTACCATTGGATGGTGATGCTAACATGGCATTTGTTTTACCATTACCTTGGGCTATAATTGTGGTCGTTTCTAAAGTCTTTTCCAAACATTTGTCTTCACCTAAAGGGATTAGAAGAAGAAAAAGATGTAAAAGAAGAAGTAAATAAATGATGTTATAAAATTTAAGTGGTAAATGTTTGAGAAAATAAAAACAGATAAAATTTGTTCTTGTTTGGGAAAAATAAAACTTTAAGCACGAAATAAATTTCTTAAGGGAATTTAACAAGTAACGCAGACGTGTTTCTGTAATAAACAATATTCGAATTAATTTTTGTTTAGTAATTAATTATGTTTGGTTAAGATACAATATCGAATATTAATGCTTTACAGCTTTTGGCTGGAATTTTAAATTATTACAAAAGTGCATTATTTAACCCTCTAATGTCCAAGATCACCAAAAAGTGATCTTCAGATCTAAAGTTCATTCATAGAAATAAATCTGTAAAAACAGCAGAAAAAGCAACTAAAAATGAGTATAAAATAATTATCATTCAGAAAAAACTGCCGAAATTAGCAACTTTTTCCTAAGTACTTACTACACACATAATAATCCATGCATAAAAATACGAAATTAATGTCAAAACAACAAAAACTTCGTAAAATAAACCATTTTTCGTATATTTTACCAAATTTTTTGTTATTTTGATATTTTGTCGTAATTTTATGCATGGATTATTATCAGTGTAGTAAAATAAGAACAGAAAAATAGAAATGTTAAATTTATAGGATTTTAATTATATTCACTTCTAGTTAACTGAAAATCACAACTTGTTCTGTAAAATCTGCAGAAAATTTTGCTAAATATTAGTAGAATAAAAATACCAAAACAAAAAAAAAAAAAAAAAAAAAAAAATAAATTAAAAAAATAATAAAAAAATAAAAAAAAAATGAAAAATTTTTAAAAAAAGAAAACATTCTTCTTCTTAACCTCAAACCTATTAAATTAGAATTAATAAAAATACATATTAATGACACTATTAATTGTATTTGGTCTATACGACGCGTTTGAAAAAACAACACTTTACTATAAAAAATAAACAATGCCCTGTTGGCTGTCCGTCTCCAATATACACAAATTGCCTGCACTTGTACGTACAAACCATACGTCAATATGGCAATATTAGTGAAAAGGTAACACGGAGGAAATAAGAAGATAAACAGAGAGAATCTGAAGTAGAATGTTTGTATATGTCTGTTTGATCACTTCTGAAATTATTCATATAGAAACAATCTGACAATAAAAATATAAACAATAATACAATTTAATGGAAGATCACTGATGAAGCCTGTCCACAAAAAGGCAGAAACTAGATCTAGTCTGATTTGCAAATTTAATGTGTTTATAACTTTTGAGGAAGGTTTATTCTTCTTCTTAACCTCAAACCTACTAAAATAAAAAAAAAAAACAAATTACAATTTGTTGATATAAAACATGAATCGAAAAAGAAAAAGTATTTTAAAAAATTCTGAAAACCAACACCAACAGCAGCAACAAAAAAAAAACTATCATATCTACAAAAATAAAAAATAAAATAATTGCAAACTGCTCTTTTCAAAAGGTTCGGTTCTTTTTGTATTAAAAAAACTTCTACAAAACGTTGAAAATTTTAAATTTTTTTTGTGATTTTTTAGGCCATCTAGCAAAATTTTTTGCTGATTTTAGCAGGTTAAGTTTGTGTTTCCAATTAACAAAAATTTAACCCAAATTCTATGTATTTAACAGTTTTATTTTTGTTGTTCCTATGTGACAAATATATAGCGAAAATAATCTACTAATTTCAGCAGTTTTTTCTGCAAGGTAATTTTTATCAAATTTTTTTTAGTAATTTTAACAAAATTTTTTGCAGACTTTTTCTATTATTGTAGTTTATAACTAAATATTTTAAGATCCTCATCTTTTCTCAACCCCCTTGACAAAGAAAGCAACACGCTAAAATAACCTCAATTTTTATTGGGGTTTTGCCAATAGAAAGCATAATCAACTACTATATTTTCCGAAAGATTCTCATCGAGATTTTCAATCGAGAAGTATGGAAATTAAAACTTTCGTAACATTGAAGGACTTAAGTGTGCTAAAATCCCAAAACATATTTAACATATGTGAAAAATAATCTGCTGAAGGCATGTCCCTATCCGGATTTCCTTAGGCAAGAATGAAATCCGGATAGGGACATGCCTACAACAGATTATTTCTCAATTTTTTAAAAATACGTTTGGGATTTTAGCACATTTAATTCCTTTAATGCAATTAATGTATATTCCGATAAAAATAAAATTAAATAAAATTTTTTTATTTTATTATGAAGACACAATCAAAATAAATACGAAATGTCAATTTTTCACAAGAACAATTATAGTATTGTATATTAAATTTGCGTGAAACCAAAGTCTACATGATTTTCACGTGAAACTCATTATCGTCAAAAAATCGAAACAACTTACGATGCTTTAAGGGCCAAAAATTGGATTAAAAATGAGCCTGTTTATGTACGAAAACATGTCTGCCATTAACGAAAATTAGACTTGTTTGTATGCAGTCTTAAATTACTCGAGAAAAGAAAAATTGCTATACCAATATCGTGAACTCAGGGTTGCCATTTCTTACAATTACATAAGATAAAGGGAAAAAAAACTCAGCAAAATTTTCTGTTCCAAATTAATTTGTTACGATATAAATCAAAAACAAATCACAAATTGGTATGCCAAAGCTTTCGATCGCATGATAATTCCCTCACCAATTTCACGACCCAATCTAAAATATCCGTGGTGCTCCAGATTATGACACCGGTTACAAAGACAGTCAAAAACCACCTAATTTTGGTATACTAATTACAAAATAAGGCCCCAAAATCTTTAATCCTTACAGAGGTTGGTTAAACCTACTTTAAATAAAATTTTTTTCAATTTTATTGAAATATTTTGAAAAAAAATTTAATAACTAATCTGTACGCTTACTTCAGTTTGCAGTTTGTTCCTTAATATTACCAATTTCTTGTTGTTGCATATCAAAACCGTCGTAGACATATATCTGATTTTCAGTTTTTCCCAGGCTTAACTCCCAATTTTGTAATTTAGTTATAATAAATTCACGCTAACTATTTAATAAGGCTTCAATAAAACACAATTTATTTATTTTAGTCTTCATATTAGTCAATGATTTTAAAAAATTAATCTCTATTTAATTTTATAAAATTTCTCATGGATTTTCTTTAAAAATATTAAAAAAATAATCTACTTACAATTCTTAATATGCTAGTACAAATTAAATAACATTCTGCCTTAAGTAATTAAGTACAAATGCCTATCTAACTTATATATTACGTACGGGAAATCAATTTTTTCGTTACTGCGTGCAAACGAAAGTCTCACTAAAAGTCTCTAAAAAACTAGACAATTTTACAACAGGGACAAAAATTTGCTATAAAAATTGCGATAATCTTACACTTGTTTTTGTTTTGGAAAGCCTAATAAAAAATCAAAAATAAATTCTTTTCGTTTATTTAACCTTCTTTTTCAATTTTTAACTCTACTATTTTCTTGAGCTTAAGGTTTTTATTTATAAAAAGTTTTTTATTTTCGATATTTCGCTACTCCAATGTGTAGCATCTTCAGGAAATAACAATTAATAACCAAACCTTAAGCTCAAGAAAATAGTACCCTACTAAAAAAAATTATATGAGTTTTGATATTATATATAATTACATCCGAAAAATGAGAACATATAATTGTATCAAATTAGATAGTATTATGGTCATATTAGATATAATTTGACACAACTAGATCTAATTTGATGGAATAAGATATGGTTTGATACAATTATATCCGGATTTTGTCCTCATCCAAATGTATCAAATATAATATAATCATATCCAACTAGATGTAATGGTATATAATTCGATACAATTATACATAATTATATGAGGCATATGTAAATATATACAGGTCTATATATAATAGGATATTGTAATATGTTGGGTTATATATTGTGCAATATATAACAATATATAGTTATATATTTAGGATATAATTTTGTAAAATTGTATATAATTATATCTTAGTATATATGTTCCGATATATAATCATACAAAATTGTATATGATAATATATGACTATATCAAAACTTTTTTACTTGGGTAGTGTTAAAAATCAAAAATAAATTTTTTTATTTTTAAACTACTTCTTTGTGCGTGCAAACCAAGGTCTCGGAATGTATATTCGGAAAATTTAAAATAACGGTATTTTATTTATTTTGGTAACGATAGTTTAAGTATCTCGATAAATCATTTATTTAGGTAACGGTATTTTAAGGATAACGGTATTTCAATTATTTAGGTAATGGTATTTTGGTTTATGTGGCGATATTTAAATTATTACGGTGAAGGTAACGGCAGCTAGTTGAAATGGTTTTGAACCGATAACTGCATTTTAGTGGTATTGCCTGCCAACCCTGCATAAAAATGATTTTTGTAACATTTATGTTTGTTTTTTTTCAAGTAAAAGTTTTTCTTTACTCTCAAAAACTTGTTCCTTCTGTTTTAAAAATTTTACAGTATTGTTGTAAAAATACAAAAATTTGGCACTTATTTGTCTTAACTATTTGCTTTCATATAGCAGAAAGTTAAAACAAAAAAAAAAAAAAAAAAAAAAAATGAAAATCACACCAAACATAAACCAATTTTGTTTTTTTTTTTTTTCGATTGTACTTACTGAACAGCTTGCGTTAGTTTTGCAACTACTTAGTGAATTGATTGGTTTGTTTAGTAAAAAAAAAAGTTAATAACAGCGAAAAGCTAAATTTTGATAAAATTAATTATTAACCCTTAAATTCCAGTATTTTCTTCACAAGATCGAAAACAATTCGAAAAATTCCAAGCAAGTGAAAAATATTTTTTTTTTATATGAAGCTTGACAGGTTTTTTTCTTCTCAAAATTACAAACGAAATAACGGGCTTAAACCAAAAAATTATTAACCCTATAATGCCCAAGGCCGCCAAAAGGCGATCTTCAGATTTTAAATAGTTTTTGGCTAAATAACAATCTTTTATTAAACAAGTTGTATTATATACATAGAGAACTTAACTACCCACTTTTCTTGCCTTAAAACTTTTTTTGTATAAGGAACGGTTTTCAAGCGAGAAGCAGGTAAATTAAAAATTTATAAAATTTGAAAAAATCAACTTTTTAAAACAGAAAAAAATATTTGAAAAATTGCCAAAAATACATTTACGATCTGGCCAATATTACCGATAATATCAAAGCTAGTTTGGAGTTTCTAATTGTAAAATCAGTTAAAAAATTTTCTCCAGGACTCACAGGATAACGCCGGGATAAGTTTTACAAAATCTCTCTTACTCAAAAACTAGCCAACAGATTTTCTTGAAATTAAACACAGATTATATACTTAGAGGTAGTAAGCAAAACTAATTTCGTCAAAATTTATTGATGTTTAGTGCCAAATTCGCAAAATTTCGTAATTTTCAAAGAGCGAAAATTGCCATATCTTTTGAAATAACAATTGATCAATAATTCTCGGTACGTTATTTTATTTTACTTATAGTATTATTGATAGCACCGATAGTGTTATTTACAGCAAAAACCGAAATTATTTGACTACTGGGTTTCAAGATACGTCTTCAACCTTTTAGCGTTTTTTTAATCACCTGGATTTAAAATTTTTCATACAAAAAGTGGATTTATTAAATCCAAAAAAAAGCTGGATTTAATAAATCCATAATAAAAGCACAAATATATGAAACAGCCTATTAATTTAATGTCAGAAAAAATACGAATAAGGATTAAAAGAGAAACAAAAAAATTGAAAAACTAACAAATAAAAGGTTTTTATTAAATTTTTTTTTATGAAACATGTTTAGAAAAAAAAAACTACACCTCACCAAATACATATTTTTAATCTTGGACATGGAGAAATACCTGAAATAGAAATGGCAATTTTTCACTCTACAGTAAGTAATTTAATTAAATCCAATTAGTGAATATTAAATATTGCAATGGAATTTTTCAATTGTGTAAAAATATAAATTGAAGTGATAAAACTGAAAAGGCAGACTTTTTATCGCTGTTTTATATAAAATATAATTAAAAGTTAAAGTAAAATCCTTCATCATCGAATTCGGTATTAAAAATTAGGGTGAAAGAAGTGTCGGACAGAAAATTCTTTTTAAAATAGAGAGAATCTAACCCCATCTGTTGAGCGCTTTTTGAAATACTTTTTGGATTTATTAAATCCAAGTGATTAGAAAAAACTTCTTTTGTCGCCTAAATAAAGCGATAAATTAAAATTTTAATATTTGTTCCATAGCAGATTTTCAACGCCGAATATATGGTTTAAATATTATTGTAATCAGAAGAAAGAGCATTAGAGGGTTATAGGGAGAAAAATAATTAAAAAAAAAACAACCTTTACACCGATATATAACGATGTATTTAAATTAGAAAGATGGAACATAACGACCAGGGTATGACATAATAAATGTAAAAGTTATACGAAATCGTTATCACTGGGTGGTGCATCGTGCAGTAAACTGACAGTTCTTTTTTTTTTTTGTAAATAAAATTTGAACAATAACACTATGCGACAGTCAAAATCGGGATGGGATGAAACCAACGGGAAATGTTATATCGGTCAAAAACAAGTTATACGTGTCCCGGCGTTTCGCTGGGTCACCCCTAGGAATCGAGATATATCTTTTTTTTGACATAACTCGAGAACAACTAGTCCGATTTTGCTCAAACAATTTTAAAAAAATTAAAAATTACAATTCCTTTAATCTGTTCATATAACGTTTTTCTATATACTCAACAGTTTTGCCGGTAAAAATAAAAAAACCACGAAATTCTTTAAATTATTTTTTCTAAAAATAGAAAACTAAAACTAAAAAAACTAACTTTTGAAAAAATGTTTATTTTTCTTCTTAACCTCAAACCTACTAAATTAAAAATTAATAATTTAATTGGAGTTGGTCTATATGAAGCGTTTGAAAAAAACAACAATTTACTAAAAATAGAACATTTGACTGAAAATATTAACTGCTATAAAATATATGTATTTTTTTGTAGTTTGTTTTTTTTATTGATTTATACAAAAAGTTAAACAATATGTTTCCATGTATTTTAGTTGATTCTTCAATTGAAAACAAACTTTACCTATTATTTATCAAATAAACCTCAATCGGTTATGGAAAATATATTGTAAATATAGCTATTCTACGACCGATTCTTTGGGACAGAAAATTTTACAGGAATTATAAATACTCGTTGTTTTATCAACTATTATCAAGTATATTGCTGTTGACTCTTATTTTAACACTGGTTAGTCCAGACGGATCAGCCTCTAGTAATGTAAAATATTGAGGAAATAGCGAATATAAGATAAGTAATACGCGAATATTCCATTTTTTCCTTAATTGGTTCTTCTATTAAAACATGACAGCAAATGCTTTTTTCATCAATTATAATTAGGCATTAAGGCATTAAACAATGCCAATTGAAAAAAATTTCATTGGCTTTGGTTAATTATAATGCCAATGAAATCATAAATTTATTCGTCCATTAAATTAACTAGTCCCAAGATGTTTTACAAAGTCAGAGATATTTCTTTCAAATACCTCTCCGTTAGCAATAGTTTCGTTGAAGGAAAATTTAAAATCTTAAAGACAAGCACAGACGGTCAATGTAATTGAATTCCATATTTTTGATTTTATCACGAACATTTTCAATATTTTCTAAAAACACTACATTCGATTCTTATTGATCAATATTTTTAATTTATTAAAAATTTCACAGATTGCATTTTGAAGCCACGTTTATTGTGATTATTTTCCATTTTGAACAATTTGCATATTTTTTAATATTTTTGTTATTTATTTTTCAACTACAAATAACAGATTTCAAAGAAATTAAATTTCAATATTAACCACACACTTTTTGATAATATAAAATTGAAAAACAAAAAATTTGATAAACTTTCAATATACACTTAGAGAATTATCATCACTTCAGTAATGAATTTCTTCATAGTTTCAATGAAAATTGTCACTGGAACTCGTCCATTGAGACTTTTCATAGAATCTATGAAACAGGTTGTATTGAAGTCAATGTTTATGAAAAGTTCATAAAATTATTGAAACTCTTCTTAAAATAAATAGGCCACTCCTCCCTCCTATGAATAAATCATTCAGCCAATGAAGAGCTTTATAAAATATAATTTCATTTAATATTTTTTATTATAGTTGGTTTTTGTTGTTGCTAAGCTGGAGTGGATAAATAAAAAGTATTCAGCAAATGCAAAACGCGTATTTGTAGCATACTTTACGGATGTACAAAATATGTCTAATGAAAGAATTCATTGAATTAAAAATCTTCAATAATTTTATAATAATTCAATTACTGAAATTGCTTATTAATGTTTCGAAAAAATTAATATGATTTATAAAAAAGTTTCATAGTCCAAATTTAATAATAAAAAATTAATTTAAAATAAGTAAAATTATAAAAGATAATTCTCTCAGTATGGAAATTAATGCATATCACTAAAACTTGGCCTTATAGATAAATAAAACTATTGTATTTTAGAATTAAATGTGTAATAAAAAATTATAGATAATTGAATGGAAATTTTTAAAACTGATGACGATATTTTATAGTAAATAATTAAAAAAAGTAAATACTATTGAATAATTTCATATATATATAAAGAACATTTTCATTAAATTTATGAAGATCTAATTTATAAAGTTCAATCAATTGTGAATTATGAAATTTTATGGAAGAAAAGTTATTAAAAATTTCATAACATTAATTAAATATTATATACATAATGAAATTCTTCATTGATTCTACGAAAAAAAATTCTATGAAATTATATCATAAATATCATGAAGGATAATTTTTTCAGTGTAGGCTACAGGCTTTCAATTAAATCATGAACAACCAAAAATTGATAAATAATATTGAAAATCTATGGGGCAGTTAAGAAACTAGCTAAACCCCTCCTTTTTCAAGGTTATTTTTCACCCGCTTAAAAACTGTTTTTGAAATTTCATTTAAATTGGTTTGATTTCAAAGTTGTTTTCTACACAATTTAATCTTGTTGCTGCTTGATTTGAAAATTTGTTCTTAACTGTCTGTAAAACACACTTCCGACTTTAAGGGTTAAATGAAAAATAAGCAATCTTTGATTTTTTTGTTTGCGTGCTTAAATTTGTTTTTCTTTCAACCTTTTAATACAAGTGGGTCAAAGAATATATTTTGTAACAACTAAATAGAGAAAATTGTATTATTGCCAAACTAATTTTACCGCAATTGGTAAAAATTTTTAAATAAAATAAAACTAACGAAAAAAAAAAAATGAAAATAATTTGCATAAAATAAATGCAAAAGCTTTTGTTTGTAAGTTTTTGCCATAAACAACAGTTAAATTAAAAAGTTTTTTCTTTGATTTTTTGTTTTCTGTTTATAGTCTTTTCCATTCTCTATTTGTTATTCTTTTAATTTTTTACTACTTACTTCCATTAAGATGATCCTCTCGTGTATAATAACGTGCGCGATGCTTGGAATAGCATATTGCAACTGAGATTATTATAATGGCAATTAAAACAAAAATAATGCCACCCAAAATTGCAAGTGTATTAAGGCCACCTAAAATGAAAAAAAAAGAGAAAAGGAAATTAAGTTTTTGTTATGCTCAAATATTAAAAGGATTTTTAATAATATTTTTAAATTTGTTGTTTAAAAGTACACTCTAATAAATTTCTGTTTAAATTTACCCTATTTAAAGTAGGTAACTTTTTACCTACTATAATGTCGGTAAAATTACTCAATGTGTGTAAATTAAAAATCATACACACATTGTGTGTAATATTCATACACACAATGTGTGTAAATGTACCTACTTTTAAGTAGTAAATAAAAGCATATAACGCTCCAATTTTAAATGCTTGAATATGAAAAAAATACGCATCTTTACGTGTAAACAATGTAATAGTTGTTTTTGTATATAAAGACTTCAAAGAAATGTAATAATATAAAAACATTTTATTAAATAGAAATATAGGTAGCCTTCTTGAATTATTAATGCTGCTTACGTAGATCAGCCATCATCATTTCCTTCAATTTCTGACCATTAACTAGATTAGGCATCAGCCATACCGCTATCACTTACAGTAGCACCAAAGTCAGGCACAGTAGGCTATAGAAAGGAGAAATATAAAAAAAACAAAATGTTGAAAGTCGAAGAAATGGATTCTTAATTTCGATTCACAAGGAAGGTATCCCTGGTGTCATCGTGAAGAAATTTGGATATGTGATATAGAAGACAAATCTAATATACTCATATTTTTTCTAATGGGCTTAGTTTCATAGTTAGGGTCTATAAATGGCTTAGAAAATATGGAGCAATCATATTTATAGAATATTTTTATACTTCCTTTAAAGCTACTATAGGCAAATTCGAAATCAACTGAAATGCAAGATAAGCACCATCCTGTTGAATTGTTTTTATTACATCTTAAGGCCTGTCGAGAACGACAGTTTGTTAGTTAATTTTTATAATTATTTTTGTCAGTGTTTGAACACTTTGTAGATTATTTAGTAATCATAGAATTTGTTCGTAACAATTTATTTGTCACAAAAATTTGTTAATTGTTCGTTTGTCGTTGTATTTGTCGGTAGAGCAAAATTGTAATGTAAGTTCTTTATTAAAATTTCAAATATTTCAGATAATTTGTTAATTATACCTCTATTTTGTTTAGAATAAAACGCAGTTAAATAATTAGAATTTCGCTGGAGTTTTATTTCCGCTCGACGACAAATTTTTTATTATTACATTTTACAATATATCGTGTGCTGTTTCTTGGGCAAGATCTTAGAGATTTGAGTTGGTAAGAGTCTACACTCAAAGGTCTGAAGATATCAACAGCTAATAGTGTGTTCTGTAAAATTTTTGTGAGAAGCCTTTTACTTCGTGTGATTCTTTCACATATTAAGATAAGTAACACCTTTAAGATTGCCGGCTCATCGAACGCCTAAGAAAGGCAAAGGACAAAAGACAAATTCTCAACTAAATAGAACGTTTGGTGATTCAGAAGAACCAAATGCGTTAGATTTAAATTCATTACCACCATCTATTATGGAAAATGTGGAGTCGGCACCAAGTGTAGTTATTTCAGATGGCATCTCGCAAGAAATTGAGAAGAAGCTTGAGGTAATGCGTAGAGAATTTCAACAACAGATGTTTGAAATGCAAAAGGTGGTTATGGATCAAATCCAGGAGCTATCTCGCCATAATGTATCACATGTTCAGCCTTATAATGAACATTCTGAAGCTAACCAAAATCTACCTCGGACCGAGTCCGAAGGGCGTAACCAAAATTTATTTGGTATCGAATCTGAAGTACCTATACTAGATCAACCGGTTATGGTGGTTCAAAAGCCAAAAAAGATTTATCCACTACCAGAATTCAGTGGTTCTCCTGAGGAGTGGTCTATATTTAGTGAAGAGTTCCGGTGTACGACAAGTGAGTTTGGTTATTCTAACTTACAAAACATAATGCGTTTACGGGAAGCCTTAAAAGGCCGTGCAAGGGAGACCGTTGAAGCCTTGCTTTCAAATTCGGATAATGTAGAAGACCTCATGGAAACCCTACAAGAAACATTTGGAAGGCCAGAGCAATTAATCAAAAGCCAAATCGATAAAGTTTGCCAAATGTTACCTATTGTTGAAGGAGATTTGGAGGGTTTGGTAATATTCGCCAACAAAGTCATTAATATGGCTGCATTTTTAAAAAATGCTCGTGGTTCATGTCATTTAGCAAACCCATCACTTCTTAGTGAGCTTGTAAGCAAATTACCAATTCCTCGTCAAGTGCAGTGGGCCGAAAAATGCTTATCATTGGAGAATCCACCAACGGTTATTGACTTTAGTTCTTGGATTAATGCTGTACGGAAAGTAGCAAATATTGTAGTTGATTCCCTTCCTACCCAAAGACAAGCAAATGTAGGAAACAATTTTCGAAAAGTAAATCAAACAACGGCAACAACACAGAAATGTGTTTGCTGCGAAGGTGAGTGTAGAAGTATTCAAGAATGTATACAATTTTTAAATTTATCTGTTTCCGACCGTAATGAACGAGTAAAAGGTTCTAAATTATGCTTTCGCTGTCTGAAGAAGGGGCATTCAATTTCGAGATGCTTCTCTAAAAAAGGATGCGATAAATGTGATAAGAAACATCATCCACTGCTGCATGTAGATAGTTTCAATCTGTCAAATACAGAACGTTCCAATAATCCAGAATATCGAAGCTGTCATTTGGATACCTATGGTGATGGTATTTTGTTTCAAGTTGTACCAGTTACCTTATACGCAAATGATCGAAAAATTACTACATATGCGTTTGTAGATGATGGTGCCAACACTACTTTAATTGATAAGGAACTCCTCCGTCAGCTTGGTGTTAAAGGAAGTAAGGATAAGTTAGAGTTAAAGTGGTTGAATGAATATACAACTCGAGAAGACAGTGAGATGGTTCAATTACAAATAAGTGGGATTCACAAAGGCGCGGAAATTTACAATATGTCGAAAGTATATTCATCAGAAAACTTATCGTTACCTACACAATCTCTTCAAAGGTATGATATTTCACGTCAGCAAAACTTTGCTATAAATCAGCTTCCAATTACATGCTATGGACCCGTTCAACCTCGAATGCTTATAAGTCTCGCTCACGCTTATTTAACAACACCCTTAGAAGCTCCAGTAACATCAGAAGGCCCTGGATTAATTGCCATTAATACACGTTTGGGATGGATAGTATATGGATCAATAACAAAACAAAATCTATCCAGTAGAAGACATTCATTGATGGTAAATACAATTAAGGTAGACGCTGAAAAACAAATGAGTGATATGATGGCAAATTATTTTGACATGGAAACATTTGGAATTAAAAATGATGTAAAACCCCTATTAACTGCTGAGGAGGAACGATCGAAAACAATTTTAAATAATACGGTTAATAGAAGTGGTGATCGATTTGAATGCGGTTTACTTTGGAGAAAGGATTTTCTCGCATTTCCTCAAAGTTTTCCCTTAGCTTATAAGCGTCTATCAACGGTTGAGAAAAAGATGGAACGTGATCCCGAATATGCAAAAAAATATTGTGAAAAAATAGATGATTATGTTACAAAGGGTTATGCGAGGAAATTAAGTGTAGAAGAAACCAAACAAACTTCTCAAAAATCTTTTTATTTGCCACATTTTGGTGTTACCAATCCAAACAAAGATGGTATTCGACTTGTTTTCGATGCTGCTGCCAAAATCAACAACATTTCCTTCAATGATGCTTTGCTGTCAGGACCAGATTTCAATAAGCCACTTATTTCTATCCTGATGAAATTCAGACAAGCTCCATATGCTGTAGTTGGAGATATAAAGGAAATGTTTCATCAAATACGAACTATAGAAAATGACCAACAGTCTCAAAGATTTTTATGGCGAAATGGTGACAGTTCCAAACATGTCGATACCTACGTAATGCAGAGAATTATTTTTGATGCAACATGTTCTCCTTCAATAGCACAGTTTTTAAAAAATTTTAATGCAGAACGATTTAAACTAAAATTTCCCCGTGCGGTAGAAGGAATAGTGGATCGTCATTATGTCGATGATTACGTTGATTGTTTTCAGAGCGAGGAGAAGGCTCTTGAAGTAGTTGGAGATGTAATAAATATACATAAAGACGGAGGCTTTGAGTTGAGAAAAATTCAATCAAATTCTCCGAAAGTGATGGTTAAATATGGTGAAGCAAACGCAAGTGGTATAGTAAATGTTGAAGGCAATGATAGCCGAATTCTAGGTATGTATTGGTCTTCAAAATCTGATACATTTAGTTTTATTCTTCAGCTAAATAAAGTTAAACCTGAAATACTCAACTTCCAAAAAAGACCAACAAAGAGAGAGCTGTTGTGTCTTACAATGTCAGTGTTTGATCCATATGGATTTTTAGCAGACTTTATGATAACAGCAAAACTACTAATGCAAAATGTATGGAAATTCGGTATTCAGTGGGACGATGAACTTCCAGATGATCTGTATAAAAGTTGGAAGTTGTGGATTATCGAACTGAAGAAAATAGAAAATTTTCGCGTAGATCGCTGTTATTCAGCTTATTTCTAAAAATCTGGTGTAGATTTACATGTATTCGTAGATGCTAGTGAACACGCTCTTTCTGCCGTAGCATATTGGAGAATAAACGAAAACAATAATATTAAAGTAGCATTTGTCATAGGGAAAACATCATGTGCCCCTACTCGATATCATACTATTCCGAAATTGGAATTGCAAGCCGCTGTGATGGGTGTTCGTCTTAAGAATCTGATAGAGCAACACCATACTATCAAAATTCGAAAGTTGTATTTTTGGAGCGATTCTAATTCAGTTATTCTTTGGATTCGATCGGATCATCGTCAGTATAAGCAATATGTTGCGAACAGAGTTTCAGAAATTTTAGAAAGCAGCAAATTTGAACAATGGAATTGGTTACCTGGAAAAGAAAACCCTGCCGATGAAGCGACTCGCGCAAAGATACCTCCGAAATATAATCCAAATGGGAGATGGAAAAATGGTCCTGAGTTCTTAAATAAAGATGAAATATTTTGGCCTAAGAAAGAAGGCATGAAACATAGCCCCAACAAATCTGAAGATGAGCTAAGAACAAAATATACTTTAATGACTTTAGCTCAAGTGGGTATTATTCAACCTGATGTCAAAAGATTTTCGAAGTACTCAAAATATAAACGAACTATGGGATGGATCTTTCGATATTTGTCGAATTTGAAAAGAAAGTGTAAAGGCGAGCCATTGATGAAAGGTCAACTTTTAGGTGAAGAAGAGATTGAAGCCGAAATGTATTTGATAAAAATTGCTCAAAAGGATATGTTCAAAAAAGATTATGTCAATCTACAAAATGAGAAATCAGTTGAAAAGGACAGTTCAATAAGAACTCTAAGCCCATATTTTGATAACGGCATTATCAGATCAAAGGCCGTATTGAGAATGCGGAAGTTCTTCCGTTTGCTGCTCGGAGACCAATTATTCTCGCTAAAGATAATTTATTAACAAAACTCATTGTTGAGGATTACCACAGAAAGTTTCATCATATAAATAGTGAAACCGTTATCACAGAAATTCGACAAAAATTTTGGATTATTTCGGTTAGAGTTATTTTGCAATCTATTAAAAGTTATTGTCAGTTCTGCAAAATTAGAAAATCTAGCCCGATTACTCCACAGATGGGTATACTGCCAGCTGATAGAGTTACGCCATATGTTCGCCCGTTTACCTACTGTGGTGTAGATTTATTTGGACCGTGTAATGTAACAATTGGAAGAAAACAGGAAAAACGTTGGGTCGCTATATTTACATGTTTAACCATAAGAGCCATTCATATTGAGATTGTAACGAATCTCTCAACTGATTCCTTTTTACTTGCTCTCCGAAAATTTATGAATCGTCGTGGAGTTCCCGTTCAATTTAGAAGTGATAACGGAAAAAACTTTGTTGGTATTAAAAAAGAATTAAAAGGGGAATCAACATTTATTGATTTTGATAACGTTACATGCAAATTGGCACCTCTTGGTGCAAAGTGGATATTTAATACGCCTATGAACCCTAGTGAAGGAGGAGCTTGGGAAAGACTTATACAGTCTGTGAAAAAGATTTTGGCTGTAGTTCTTAAAGAAAAATCACCACGCCTAGAAACATTTCAATGTTTGCTTATTGAAGCTGAAAATGTTGTAAATTCAAGACCGTTAACTCATTTACCAATAACGATTGATGAGCCTGAACCACTCACACCAAACCATTTCTTATTGGGGTGTACTAATTCAACTCAAACTCCATCACCATATGATTCCAAAGGATTGTGTCTTCGTAAACAATGGCGAATTCTTCAAAACCTTAAAAACTGCTGGTGGCGAAGATGGATTTTGGAATACCTTCCTGATTTAACGAGAAGCACAAAATGGTGCTTTCCAACAAATCCAATTACAGTTGGAAGTGTAGTTTATATATGTGATCCTGATGTTGCAAGATCAAAATGGAAACTTGGAAGAATCAGGCAATTATTTTATGGAAAAGACAAAATAGCTCGGTCTTCAATTATAAAAACATCAGATGGTTTCTGCAAGAGACCATTATCTAAGTTGGCGGTTATTGAAGCAAATTAAGACTTTTTGTAAATCATCCTCTTAGTTGATTTACGGGGGATAGTATGTCGAGAACGACAGTTTGTTAGTTAATTTTTATAATTATTTTTGTCAGTGTTTGAACACTTTGTAGATTATTTAGTAATCATAGAATTTGTTCGTAACAATTTATTTGTCACAAAAATTTGTTAATTGTTCGTTTGTCGTTGTATTTGTCGGTAGAGCAAAATTGTAATGTAAGTTCTTTATTAAAATTTTTTACAAACTGTGCTATTGAAGGAGAACATGTTGCACCAAAAATAATTCTCTGCATTACGTAGGTATCGACATGTTTGGAACTGTCAAATTTTATATGGGAACAACAACAAATGTGTCAGTTAAAGTCCAAGTTAGAAGCTAACTGGACATTCAGTAATCGTAATTCAGAAATGCTCTTAAATTTTAGAGGATGCTTAATGGGAGATTATATGAATTCAGTCACTAAATTTATACACAACGTACTTCTCTTGATTTAAGAGACGGGATGTTTAGGCTTTTTCGATAACAACGCTAGTTCAGAAATTCAGACAATTTCTGGGGAATACCCAGAAATGCCCTTTTGTGAAAGCACTGATCATATCAATAGTAAAATAATCTATTTTGGCTTATTTTTTATCAAACATATTTCACACCATATTTGCAAAAATGGAAAATAATGCTTTTATTGGAGTCATGCGCGGTTCCAGCAATTAATATAAGGGGAAAAATCATACGCCTCAGTGGCCAACTCAATGTATTTGTCTATTGTGGCGTATGATTTTTCCCCTTAAATTAATTGCTGGAACCGCGCATGATTGGAGTCAAAATTTGCAGAGAGCTAGTTTACTCAATAAAACAAGGCTCTAAGATATAAAGATATAGTTAAAATGGAAAAGGGCCTATTTACTCAAGTCATTTCAGGGTTCACTTAAGTGGTGTAAAACAATTTGCCAAATATTTTAAACTATTTACAATTTCATAAATGTGTTTTAAAAATGGTCCGTTTTTATGCTTATTAATGCCAATTTAATAACATTAATTAATTAAATATTTTGGAAAACCAATTCAAATTTTGTGAAATATTTCCATTTGCCGTTTCAAGTTACCTAAATTCACCTTCTTTTTCTTTTAATCTACTTTATACATGAGACAATGCTATAAAAACACTTTCACATACCCAAAGTTCACCAAAATCGGAGCGTAACACCAGGGCTATCTTTCATGTCAGTGTAATTACATAACTCAACAAAAGCTTAACTATTGAAATACGACTTATAAAGTTGGCCACGAGATTTATGGCATTTAAAAAATTGCAATTTTAAACCGCGATTTTTTAGAAAATGCAACATAATAAACATTTTTGGAACACATATTAAGAATAAGCGAGTCTTTATTAAAACAATCATCACAATTTAAATCGCAGCGAAAAAAAAAACTTTTGTTGAGGTTTGTTGTAAGACTCAGATATAACTTACCTACCAAAAATGAGGATCTACAAAAGCCTTTCCATTGATAATAAAAACCACTTCCACCGTTACCTAGGAAACCACCATTGCAGGAAACGGGTATAGGTATACCAGCTTAACCACGGTCTTTATTCAATTATAATTCTATACATGTACGAAAGGACGAATTTCATAACTAAATTGTGATGAGACATTTTGCCATCATAAGATTGTGTTGTTATCGTGTAAAAATTAATGATAATTACATACCTCCAAATTAGCCTACAAATGCAGTTTAGCAGCGCTTGAGATAATTTTTTTTAATTAACTTTATCGCGTTATATAACGATATTTCCATTTTCTGTTAAAAATCCGATTTATTTATTGTTTTATTTATTCACAAATTTATAAATGACAAATCCGTTTATACTTTAAAATGTTGGTATATTTACACACTTTGTGTCTAATTTTTGTTTTTAAGCATAAAATACTAATTGTACACACAAAATGTGTATTTATAAATAGATAGTGTCTACTAATACTGTTTTTTGAGTAATTTTGTAGACAAAAACGTTTATTCAAGAATTTTACACACTTGATGTCTAAATATAGGCATTTTGCGTTATTTTACACAAAAACTTATATACATTATTGTAGAAAATTTACAATCAGTTTTTAGAGTGTAGAAATGTGATTTTATATACCAAAACTTGTGCAATAATTCAATGTTCGATTGATAAACCTTTTTTGTTATATAAATAAACAAAACCAATTTTATATGAAAAGATTTTTAAAATAAAATTTACCACCCACCTCTTTCAAGAAAATTTGCATGGGATGTACTAGCAGCATTTTGTTCCTCATCCGTTATATAATCTAAACAACGATCCAAACCATTTGTATCTAAATCCGTTATTTCTGCGCCCCTTAAAGTTTTTGGTAAAAAACAAATCGGATATGTTTCCCATTTCCATTGTAACTGCAAGAAAAAATAAACAAAATAATCATAAAAAAATTACAGATTGTAAATCATAAAATCACTATGTAAAACAACGAACAAAAAATATCCAAATAATAGATAAACATGCAAAACAAAAACTATAACAAAAAAAACTGATGTTTTTTTATTATGAGTTTTTGTTTTTTTTTTGCAATTTCCAAATAATTTGCATACAATTTATATATTTTTTTCTGTTGAAATATAAAACAAAAAAGTGAAGTAAGGGAAATTTATAAAAAATTTATGCAGTTAAGGTATTTGCTGTTGAAGATATAAACAAAATTTTATATAACATTTGCAAATAACTATGGGAATGACAAAACACAAAATATGCAATTTGTTGATGTTATACTTAAATACAGTAAGTATGGATAAATAGTTGTAAAAAATGTCATACAATTTGTTAACGTATAAAAGGTCTTCAATGTTAAATTCATAAAAAATTTTAATTTTTAGGCAAAAAAATATTTTTTTTTCTCCACAAATTTATTTTTACCGGCAAAACTGTTGATTATAAAGAAAAATGTTATATGAACGGATTAAAGAAATTGTAATTCTAAATTTTTCTAAATTTGTTTCATCAAAGTCGGACAAGTGGTTCTCGAGTTACAACTAAGCGAAAAAACATCAAGATAAGGAAAAAATTTAAAAGGTCATAAAAAAAATGACACATACGAACGCCAAACCCTTTGAGGGTTTTACTATACTGACCTAGTACCATCACCCTGACTTGGAATTTCTCACCCCCCAGACAATAATCCCAAAAATGTTCCATAGTGTAATTTATTAAAGTGAATGAAGAGACCAACAAATTTTTTATTAAAATTTCTAATTAAATTAAAAATCTAAATAATTTCATGAATAAAAAGAACAAAAAAAAAAAGAAATTACTTTTAGAAATATGTAAATATATGTAAATATGTATGTGTAATTCTCTATATATCAAGTATAGTAGAATATTTTTATTAAAAATTGACAAAAATAGATGAGCATATCTACAGGCAATGAAGTGGATAGCATTTTTATCATACACACTTTTGATGTATTAATGACGCGTCATGGTGATTTAAGTGGTTAAAATCAAAATTAGTGTTTAACCACATAAATCACTTTGACTTTAACCACCTAAATCACCATGACGCATCATTGATACGTAAAAAGTATGTATGAAAAAAATGCTAGCCACTTCATTGTCCGTAAATATGCCCATTTATTATTTTTCTGTAAAACGTTCACTTTAAAACTTTTAGCGCAAAAAATCTTTGAAATAATCTTAGTCCATTTTTATGGTCAGGGTATTATAAGTTTGTGCTGATGTTTGCAACACCAAAAAATATTGGTCCTAGACCCACCTTGTAGTATCCCGATCGGCTCAGAATTTTTTTTTTATTTCGATTTAACGATGTCCGTCCGTCTGTCTGTCTGTCCATGCATTCTTGTGCGTACTTTACAGGTCGCAAATATTACGATATTTTGATGAAACTTGGTACACCGACACTGTCGGCCCAAGGACGAAGCCTATTGATTTTGGTTAAAATCGGTCCATGTTTAGACCTAGTGCCCATATAAGGGTCCTCCCAAAATTATATTGTTTATACGCTGCAGGTCGCAAATATTAAGATATTTTAATGAAATTTGGTACACAGTCCTATGTTGGCCCAAGGACCAAGCCTATTGAGTTTGGTGAATATCGGTCCATGTTTAGACCTAGTGCCCATATAAGGGTCCCCCCAAAATTATATTGTTTTTACGCAGCAGGTCGCAAATATTAAGATATTTTGATGAAATTTGGTACACAGACCTATGTTGGCCCAAGGACGAAGCTTATTGATTTTGGTGAACATCGGTCTATGTTTAGACCTATAAAGGTCCCCTCAAAATTATATTGTTTATACGCTGCCGGTCGCAAATATTAAGATATTTTGATGAAATTTGGTACACCGACTTATATCAGCCCAACGACGAAGCCTATTGATTTTGGTTAACACCGGTCCATGTTTAGACCTAGTGCTCATATAAGGGTCCCCCCAAGATTGGTTTGGTTACAAACTGCAGGTCGCAAATATTAAGATATTTTAATGAAATTTGGTTCGCTGATTCACATTATAGAAAATTTTGAAACAAGTCCCATTTTAACCCATTCGAATTTCGGATCCAATCATTAGTTGGCTTTTAACCAGACTGGTGTAGGGTATTGTATAGTCGGCATGCCCGACTTTAACCTTTTTACTCGTTAGTGCTAAAAGCCACGGGGGACTGGCCTGTTTTAATCCTCGAGGACAAATTATCGCGGACTCAGGGACTTACATAAAGTAGAATTTCAATACAAATATTTTTGTGGAACATTTTAACCCTCTAACTATTCAACTTACGGATTGTTAATGTCCCTTTTCAAAATGGGGCCAAAAAGTATCTTACCAAGAAAATTTTCTGTTCCAAAGAATCGGTTGTACAATAGCTACTTTTCATTCACAACCCCTTCTACTGTCGATTCTAACACCGATTCTTTTTGTTTTAAATTGTCCCAAAAGCAACCCCTTCTATGGCTCCAAAGTGGAACCGGTTGCTCTGGAATCAGTTCTGGAACTAGTTATGGAACTGCTTCTACGTCACCCACACCTTCCATATAGGATCCCAGGAACTGGTTCCAGAACCAGTTCCATGGAATCGGTTGTAGTGGAACCAGTTATAAGATGGGTGTGGTTGGCTACCGATTGTAAAAAATTTTCCTGGGTACTTTTCCTCTACAACCACTTCTGCTCTCAATTCTAACACCGATGCTTTTTGTTTGAAATTGTCCCAAAAGCAACCGCTTCTATAACTCCAAAGTGCAACCGGTTGCCCTTGAACCACTTCTGGAACTAGTTCTAGAATTGATTCTATGTCAGTCATACCTTCCATATAAGTTCCGTGGAACTGGTTCCGGAACCCGTTCCATCGAATCGGTTGCAGTGGAACCAGTTGCAGAACTGGCATGGTTGGCAACTGATTGTGAAAAATTGTTTGTATGTGTCTGTGTTTGATCACATCTGAGAAAAAAACAATAACAGAAATCTGAATAGGAAGGAAAACTATGAATTAACTACATTGCATTCAAGGCCTTGCTTGGGTGAGATGGCTAAGCTGTCCCACCTTTGCATATTTCCGTTTGTAATCTAAGACACAGGTTAGATTACTACACCTGAGGGGTTGTTGAAAAAATATCATATAGATACAATCTGACAATAAAATGTAAACAATGATACTGTTTAATGGAAAATCACTAATGAAGCCTATCCATTAGAGCTTACCACCCTAAAAGGCAAAAAAAAAAAAAATTTGCGCCGACACCCTCCAATATGAAGTATTTTTGCAAGGAGGTTTCAAAAAAAAATCTTTAATTTTTTTGCCGAACGTAGGGGTCGCCATTTTACATTTTTCGTTATAACTTTGGCATTTACCGTCGGATTTTAAAGTATGATACATTGATGTTTTTCTCTCGAGCAGACCAGTGTTTTGACCTCAAGTATCCCGTTCTAGTAGTTACCTACCAGATCTCAGTTGCTACTACCCTAATGTACAACCCTAATATCAGAAAATTAAAGCTCGCAAAAAATCATTAAACTTTTGCTAAGGAAGTTTTTCGATAAACCCAGTAGAAATTTTTTTTTATATATTGGTAATAACGAAAAATTGAAAAGGGCGACGTTCGGCAAAAACATTTTTTTTGAAATTGCCTTGCAAAAATATTTCATATTGGAGGGTGTACGGCGAACTTTTTTTTTTGAGTTACGGTCTATTGTCCAAATTTACTAAAATGTACTTCATTTGCCCTGCCTATGGGATTTTACCAACTCTGATAAAAATACTGTTTCTAAATATGTATGCAAATCAATTCGGTCTTCAAATAATATTTTTTATAATAACTATTTTACTTACTTGTCTTACAACATCAATTAGTTTACCCATGTGACATTCATCACATATAAGTGGATTATTATCCAATCTTACATTACGAATTGCCTGTATACGTAAAACGATATCTGCATTGATACCATGTAATTGGTTTCTCGATAAATCCAAAAACTGTAAAGAAAGATATGAAAGAAAACTAATATTTTAAAAACGTGTTAATTTACTCGTTCTAGGTACTAAATATCATCAAAATGAGAATTTATGAAAAAACGTTTTTAGAAATAATATTTTGTGGCTGCATTACCCACAATACTTAAGGCTTTTCATTTTTTCTATAAGTGAAATTAATATTTGGTTATAATTTTTCATTGCAAAGAAATTCACTAAACATTTAAGCAGCCATATTGAATTATAAAGGCTGCTATATTTTAATTACTTTAAAATTCTTTGTTAATTTATTAAGGTGTCTATTCCTACGAAAAGTCTGTAACTCTTAGTTATGACTGTATTCCCCATGTATTTGTTGTTGCAAAGTCTTAATAAATTATATTTATTCAAATTTTTGTTTGAAAACTTCAAAAAAATTAAGACCTGGTATCGATACAATCATAACATTGACAAATAAAATTTGAATTTTTTTAATTCTATTGTTGTTTTGTATGAAAAGTTATGACTCTCAGTCTTAAAAATAGGCTTAAGACAGTCACAATGAGTCACAAGTAGGAATAGGCACCTTAATTTATACAAAAACGTAATAATCGATTTACTAAATTCTATAATTCAGGTTCCCCATTAAGAGCCTAATGGAACTTATTAGGATAAATTTACTGCCTGTTATTATAAAAGGAACCAGACGAATTCGTTAAAACATTTTTGTGAAAAACACAAGCTTAAAACCATTTATCTTTAAAATTTTTTTGCCGTATTTTTACTACATAGAAGTCCTAACGAATTTGTGCAAAAATTTTGAAACAAAATCATTTTTAAGTTAGTGCTTTTGACACAAATTTTTTAACGAATTTGTGTGATTCTTTTTACAAGAACATTTAGTTAGTCATAAGAATGCAATATATAAGTAACTTTACAGTATTCTGTGCATTTTTATTTAAACTGCATTAAACTGTATTTGCTTAAAATTAAAAAGATACAAATACATACGAGTACATATATAGGTACATATATTTCACAACCGCAACACAAATATCTCACTTAAGATGAAATGCATATTAAGAAAACGTTTTAAAAAATTATCCCAAAAAATAAAAAAAAAACAATGGTAGAAAAATAAGACATTTTTAACAACCACAATATTAAAATAACAACCAACAGTTGTGTTCAAAACAAAAAAAAAAAAAAACGACAATAACATACAGAACCACCAGCAAGTGTTGGCACTATGTCTGTGTATGGTGATCTAGTATCTCGTTTCTTACTACTCTATACAAAAACATATATTTTGTGTATGTGTGTAGGGACCATCAGATATATGTATACTTTTAGCATTCATATAATTTATTGCATCCACCATCAATACTGGGAAAAAACTAAAGAAAAATGCTACAACTCTTGGCCAAATATTGTTGTTCATTCTTCTTATATTCTGACTGTGACGACTATCAACAGAAATACCAACAACAGCTGTATGTATTTGTATATGTATGTGGTAATAAATAGAGAATAATATGTAGTAATGTTTTGAAAATATGAATACTTCCATAAATACACATAAATTCAACAACACACAAAGAAATACATAAAGGGAGTTTTTTTTTCTCTTAGGGCTATAATTTTTTTTTAATTTTTTGTAAATATGAAAAAAAGAATAGACCATTTAAAATTATCAAGAAAAATTAAAAAGTAATTAAAAAATCTTAACGACGGAAATTTTGTGAAGTGCGCCAATAAAAAGTGTAATACATACACATTTTGCCTACTAACTTTTTCCACCTTTATTCATTTTTCTTGATCAAAATATCTTTGAAAGATTTCAAAATGCCTCGACTTGCCAAATTCGAGTGGCTTATTTGTTTGCAATGGAGAATCAAAGACAAGTGCACAAAAGTATTGTCGAAAGTATATTCAAAATAATCCATTGTGGACTTATAAAATAAAGCAAACATGGGATTAAAATATCCAAAGTTAAGAAAGTTCCGGCAGAAATGCCAAGAAGAAAGTTGATGCCAAAAAATACAAATATAAAACTACTCAAATTGCCTGCACTTGTACGTACAAACCATACGTCAATGTGGCAATATTTGTGAAAAGGTGACACGGAGGAAATAAGAAGATAAGCAGAGAAAATCTGAATTAGAATGTTTGTATAGGTCTGTTTGATTACTTCTGAAATTATTCATATAGAAACAATCTGACAATAAAACGAGTAAAAAGGTTAAAGTCGGGCATGTCGATATACAATACCCTACACCAGTCTGGGTAAAAGCCAACTAATGTTTGGATCCGAAATTCGAATGGGTTAAAATGGGGCTCGTGTCAAAATTTTCTATAATGTGAGTCAGCGCACCAAATTTCATTAAAATATCTTAATATTTGCGACCTGCAATTTGTAACCAAGCCAATTTTGGGGGGAGCCTTATATGGGCACTAGTTCTAAACATGGACCGATGTTCACCAAAATCAATAGGCTTCGTCCTTGGGCCAACATAGGTCTATGTACCAAATTTCATCAAAATATCTTAATATTTGCGACCTGTAGAGTGCGCACAAGATTGCATGCGCACAGACGGACGGACGGACAGACGGACATCGTTAAATCGAAATAAAAAAAAAAATTCTGAACTGATCGGTATACTATAAGGTGGGTCTACGGCCAATATTTTTTGGTTTTACAAACATCAGCACAAACTTATAATACCCTGACCACATAGTGGTGTAGGGTATAAATATAAACAATAATACAATTTAATGCAAGGTTACTGATGAAGCCTGTCCATAGAAAGGCAGACACTAGATCTAGTCTGATTTGCAAATTTAATGTGTTTATAACTTTTGAGGAAGGTTTATTCTTCTTCTTAACCTCAAACCTACTAAATTAGAATTAATAAAAATACATACTAATGAAAATATTAATTGTATTTGGTCTATATGACGCGTTTGAAAAAACAACACTTCACTACAAAATGGTTTTATTTTATCAATACACACCTGGTGGTTACTTAGGTATGTTTTTCCGTAAATTTGGTTATAACCCTAGTCTGTGTTGTTTGTATTTTTTAGTCTTTTGTTTATTTTTGTCAACATTTTTGTTCCGTTTGTTTTTTTTTGCAAGTGCATTCTCTTCAATGTGTGTGTGATATTATATTTTGATTTTTATACCAAAATTTTTATTATCATTTATTTTTCCTTGGCCACACACATTCACTGTTATATATTTTATACAAGACATATTGTTAAACCATTTGCAAACTGACCAATATACACAAATATTACAAAAAAAAAAACTGAAAAATTTATTACACACCACATGCTGTATAATACATATAACATCAAAAAACGTATGCGGGTTTCCACAGCAAATGTGCCACTACAAGAAAAATATGTCGTATTAAAATCAAAATTAGAATATTTAATTTCCTATATATGAGGAAACTATTATAGCATAGCAATGAAAAATCATAAATCTGTTATTGAAAATTTCTTTACCACTTTTCAAAATATTGTTCTTTATAATCTATATCCTTTTTTATGCAACTACAAACTACTTGTCACAACACTTTTTCCATTCCGCATTAGACACCTCCAAAATATGGTTTTTGTATGCACCTATGGCTTGTTTTGCTAAAGAAAATCGGTGTTCGTGTAGTTTCCTATAGGAACAAGAAAAAGTTATTGTGGGCGCTGTAATGGTTAGCGCATTCAAGTGTTACACATAAGGTTGCGGGTTCGATCCCCATCCAAGGCAACATCATTTTATGAAAAATAATAATATGTGTAAGTTCTTTCTATCCCTCATATATATCGCAGCGTCCTCTTCCGGTATTCTTATAGCATTTAACCCCACCGAAGTAAAATAATATAAGAGACAAAATTGCTATTTTTGCTTTTTATGCTTTTTATTGCTTGTTTTACTCATATTTGCTTATATTGATTTTTTTTGGATTTTCCGTTTTTTAGCTTTAAGATAGCTTTTTCTTACGTTTTTTGCACTGTGAAATGCGTTTTGTAAGACTTTTTGCACAAAAATACTTTTTTTGCTGACAATAATTTATTTTTTTTCTTAACTTTGAATTTTTTTGTTTTAAAAACTGTTCTTTTTACAAGTTTTTTTACTTTTGCTTTTTTCTTGCTTTTTTTACAATATTTTTTTGCTTTAAACACATCGGATTTTGCTTTTTTCTGTCTTCTCTGGTTATAACATACACCCAGAAAACAGATTCGGTTCTGACAAACCCATTTGTTGGCAATCAAATTATTCAGTTGCATCAAATGAATTTTTCGGTTGCGGCTACCGAATTATTCTTGATGCAACTGAGATTCTGTTGCCACAGTCAAATTAGCCCTGTCTCAATTGGTTTTCTGTTGCCACAACTGAAAAATTCTGCTACCGCAACTGAACCATGCGAGTGGCTACAAATGCGGTTATCAGAACTGAATCTGTTTTCTGGGTGTATAAGGATAGCAATCTTTCATGAACAATTTACAAAATCTAACCCTTTTTGTAGGCATTTGTATTATTTAACGTTGGCAATTCTTAAAACTGATTTTTACATGTAAACAAACAAATAAATAAAGAAAAAATATTTATTTCTTTGGAAAAAATTAAAATTGTGTTTAAAGAAATTGTATTTTATCGGATAATATTTTATTGCTTTATTAATTGTAATTGCTTTTAAGTGATCAGTTTGTGGTCTCTTTTTCAAGTTTATTGTGTTTTAAGCATTTTTTTTATTCAGTCACTTTAACGTTTTCACTCGTTTTTATTTATTTTTAATTACTAGGCGTATGAGCGATTATGAATGTGAATTAAAATTAATCATACGTCTTGATTAACCCTTTTTTCTGTTTCTTTCTAGTGCTTTGAGTTTGAAGATTTACAATCAGAGCTTGGGTAGATTTTTGTTTTAAATATTGGGCCTATTTAAACAACATATCGATTTTTGCGGCAGATAATCCTAGTCCAGAAGCCAAACAGAAAATAAACAAACGCAGAGATTATAATTAAAATAAAACCAAAAAATTACAATAATCTTCCAGATCACCCCAGATAAGACTATCCGCAATAAATTAACAAAGGATGTACTCAAGAAAGACATACAAGACAAGCTTAAAAGCTATCTTAAGCACTTATGTAGTATATGATTGACCGATATAAGAAATATTTTCAATGTAATAATAAACATCAAATACTTTCCTAATATACAGAAAGTTGCAGAAATAATAGCTATACCTAAGCTCAATAAAGAAGCAATAAAAGCTACAAATAGTCCTGCTACCTTTACTTTCGAAAGTATTGTCGGCAGGGGGATTAGCCTAATATTACTATGTTGCATTGATAGATCTAGTAATACAGCGGCATCTATTTATGCATATCCAACAATAGAAAATCATGTTATGATGCTACACACCGCCCCAAATTACCACTTCAATTTGTCTACTTACATGATTAGAATTTTATTCGAAAACTCATGTTCAATTAATTATGATGCAGTGTGAATGCACTATATCCAGAATATTTTATTTACAGCAGTATGAATGCAATATATGTATTGCTTGTACGCTTTCTAAGGTTAGTTTGTATTTTTGTTGTCACTAAAGAGGGGGAGTGGTTGGCTACGTTGATCGTTCATCCGAACTACCATTGTGGTTGATAGAAACTGCCATAGCCCAATACCTAGTCAGTACCGAGCTGAATTTCTGGACAGACAATAAACTTCGGTTGGTTGTCTCATAAGTAATTTAACTGCCATCACGCTCTGTTCTATTAGCACAGCTTTCGCGGTCTGTTCTAATATCATAGCCTTCGCGGTATGTTTAAGTATTACAGCCTTCGCTGTCTGCTCTAATACTGATCACCAACGTGGAGGTGATCACGAGTAATGGCACTCCGCTGCCGATGTGTTCGCCAACAAGAAGATATACGAACTCAACCTGCCGTACTTACCGACCTACTGAAATCATAACCGGGTTGGGAGACGACTATCTGCCGAACCTATACATGAGTCGGAAGACGACTACCTGACGAACCTATACCCGACTCTAATGGCGACTTTCTAGCGAAATTATACCTGAGTCAATATATGAAAACCTGCCGATCCCATACCCGAGTCGGACTCGGGAATTTTTTGTTCATTTAGCGCTGCTAATAAACATAAAAATTAGCAAAATCTGAGACTACTAATTAAATATCTCACGTTTTGGCCCATATAAAAAAAAGTAACTGAAAAATGATATGAAAAAAATCGTTTGCTCTTATTCTGACGGCCATGAATGTATTTGATTTTCATTGTAAATTTTTGCATTGTTCATAAAATAGATTTTGAATACTTTACCTAACTGAGTAATGGCAATCATAAAAATGTAAATTTTTTTTTATATATTTTTAAAAGGGATATATTTTTTAGTCTAAACCCATTATTTGTTTCGTACATAAATGCTAGATGAGTATGTGTTTTCCTAAGTTATGAATGATTGCATTTCATTGTTTTGGTATCTCCTTTGCTTCATTTAAAACCCATACACACACTTCTTATGCTACAAAATACCCACATTTATGGTTATTCATATGTTAACAAGATATGATAATAATAAAAAAACGAAAAAAAGCTACTTAAACTTACCTCTAGCTCCTGGCAGGGCTCTATGACTTGTAAGGACATGATATCCAAGTGATTACCGGAAATATTCAAATAACGTAAATGCTTGAATGGTACTAACAAACCAACCGGCAATATTCCCATATCAGCAATAGAAAGATGTGTCAGGTGTGGTAAATGCTATAAAATATAAAATAGAAAAGAGAAAAAATAATAATAAAAGTGTACAAAAAATATAAGAAAACAATATCATCATCACAATGGTTTTAAAGAAAGAATAAAATTTGTTGTTTGTTTTGTAAATACTTTCTTTTTCCTGAAATTTAATGTTTTTGTCTGGTTTTGTTGATACTTCTTTTTTTGTTAACATTTGGTTAAAGGTATTTTTTTTATGATGTGTGTAAAGGCATTTTTATTAGATGTTTATTTGTAATGAATAATTTTAATAAAATATGGAATTTATTTTTGTTCTATACATATAAAAAAGTAACGCGACGCACTAGCTGAGTGACTGCATCAATATAATTCAGCAGGGTGAACCTTATTTTTCAACGTGAAACCAGATAAAATGGATTGTTTTCCGAAAATTTTGTGAAATTCTGACAACGCTAACCCATTCTTTACCAAGGTCAAATGTGAATTTTTGAAAATTTTTGATTTTTCCTGAAAATTTATCAAAAAATTGTATTGTTTCTTGTAGAATTTGGTGAAAGTTGTCCAAATACTGTGTTATTTAATAAAAAAATTTGCACATAGTAACAAAAATAAGAAATTAATCCTTATAGGTACAAAATTAACCCAAAGGGGACAAAATTAATCCAAAATTTTTAAATTTAAAAAAGTGCCATTTCATAGGAAAATCTACATAGAAACCTTTAATTAAGCATTTTCCAGAAAAAAAAAGAAAATCAAAATTAATCTGTGCCAAAATGACCCAATTTTTTAATGTTAGATAATGCTGGTTGGCCCAGAAATTTATGAAAAAACCATAAATTTTTATTAAAAAAAAAGAAATCGAGATTAGCCCCCTTCTTCGCACTTTTTAAACAATCATTTATGGTTTATACATACATTTTTAACCCAAGCAGCATTATTTAACATTGATAAAATTATGTGATTTTGACACCATGCCACTGTAGGCCAGGATTGCCGTTTTTTGGCCAAAAGTACAATTCAGGTAAAGGGAAAATATGTTTATATATTCAAAATCTAGGATTGCTTAATATTTTGTGAGTGAAATATTGTATCATTGTGGTTGCTCGTTGTTAGTTGGCGAGAGTCCAAAGTCAAAGTTTTTTAATTTTGTGACATTTTTTATTTTCTAATGGTACAAAAAAGAATCATAAATAAACAATAATTTGTTCCAAAAACAATCTCAACTTATAAAAATGAAACTAGTTCTTAAAAAAAATAGAAAGCTGTTAAGTATTTATGAAAAAAGTAACAAAATTTTTAATTTTACCTCAAAAATTTGGGAGTTTTCGAAAAACCTAAATTTTCAAAAAAAAGCTTCAAAACGTTCCAAGAGATATTTGAAAAACTTGAATGCCAAGGTGTTCCATAAGATGTCTTCTACCTAGGTTATTGCGACCGTTTGTGACCGTTCATAAACTTTCGAGATTTTGCCCTTTAACTGAAAAAGTGCCTTCAGATCTCGCTGATTTCCAGCATTCCAGAGTTTTAGTAAAAACTAAAAAAATAACACTAGAAATTACCTTAAATGAAGGTTCTGGTTTTCTCACACAGACTAGCTTCCTAAAGTCCAGGTTTGTGGGACATTTGTGTGCCAATTCTGAATATGTACAAAATTAACCCTTAAACACATTTTAAGTTTTGACTTATTTCTGGCATTGAAGTTAAATTATCAACTTTGATGTCTTCAGAGACTTATAGTAGAATTTTATGACAAATATTTTTGCGGAACATTTTAACCCTCTAACTGCTTAACTTATGGATCTTTTTCGACACTTTTCAAAAAGGGCCAAAAGAGACCCTTTAATTGCAGAGTTAGAGGGTTAAAATGTTCCACAAAAATGTCTGTCGTAGTGTTTTACATAAGTTCAGTGAACATATCCTTTACCTAAAATGGAAGATTCACATGGTTTCCTATGCCGATTCACAATAAACATTTTCAAAAGAGGGGAAATTTTAACCCACCAAAAACATAGGGCCAGACGAAAACTTTTAAAACGCCGATACATACTTATATTTTTCTTTGGTACCTCTGCCAGAATTAGTTGTCATCAGAACCTTTTTTTTTGTACAGTGTAATTTATTTTCCAATATATAACAATTTTAAATTTATGGCCGCCATATTGGATACGCCATGTTAATTTTTTAAAATTTGATTTCAGATTCGTAATCTGCTACCCAAAAACTTCCCCTGATGGAAATTTGAAGTAAATCAGGCGACATAAGAAATTTAATGTAAAAATTGTTTGTCGCCATATTGGATCCGCCATTTTGAATTTCAAAATTTTAATTTCAGATTTTTAATCAGCGGATACTAGACCTATATAATTGATTATTTTAAGTCCAATATATTAAAAACTAAATATTAATGGCCGCCATCTTGGATCCGCCATTTTGAATTTTATATTTTTTATTTCAGATTCGTGATCAGCAACAACCAAAACCCCCTTTGTGATATCTTTTAGTCTCACATACTCATTATTCTGGTTTTGGCAAAAAATCTAAGATGCTGGCCCACAGTGCATGCTCACAAACAGGTAAATTTTTATTTTTTTCTTGAAAATGCTTAATTAAAGGTTTCTATGTCGCATTTCATATGAAATGGTACTTTTTGAAATTTAAAAATTTTGGGTTAATTTTTTCCCCATGTGCCTATAAGGGTTAATTTCTGATTTTTTGTTATTACGTGTGAATTAAATATTTGACATATTTTTTTCTCTTCCCAGCAAACAAAGATGATCATTAATGACTCAGAAATGAGCTCCAAAAACATAAACATTTTTCCACTTTTTCCTATGAAAGTGGTCCGTCCAAAAGAGCCCCCTGTGTACTCAGAAATGACTCAGAAAAAAGAACGTATAAAATCGAAATTTACTTCATAAATTTAAATAATTTTGGAATCTTCTTTGAGTCCGAAAAATTAACCCTCGTTTTGAGACAGCTTTTTTGATTGTAGAGACAACTTTTTGGATTGTTTTCTGAGGGTTCATATTTTCCACCAAAAAAAAGAGTCTTTTCAAAAAAACATTATTCATTTCTATGAGCCATTTAAAAATCTTGTTTATGAGGGCTCCGAAATTGCTGGCTGGGTTAACTTAACTTTTTAATAAAAGCCAAAAAAATTAAAAACTCCCAGGTATATGTTAGTATTTAATCTTTAGCTAAATTTCACGAAAATCAATTTATATCAGCTGGAATACTTTCCCTGAATGTTAAATATGCGACCTACAAAACTAAGCTGGATATTGAAATTCTCTTGTTGTTCACAAAGTTATTTTTTGCATCCTTGCTCATTAAAATCGTCAAATATTCTACTTCTTTAAAAATATACAATTATTGCGTTTCCCAAAAGTATGCAATAGTTTTGTTTTTTTTCAACCTTTTCACATGGATGGTCTTATTTTATATTTTTTGTTTGTTTTGTTCCTCCAGTATGCAGTATGTGGTAACATTAATTAAACCTTAAAATATGAAAAAAATTTTTCTTACTTCAGTGGTTTACAAAACAAACAGAAAATGCTTTTAACAAAGTTTGGTTTAGTTTTTGCAAATTTTTTTCTATTTTTCAACTGTGCATTTCTTTTTCAAAGCAACTTACTTCAAAAGTTTCTCGTATTTCATGAAGATCCATATGTATGTTGCCACTTATATTCAGAGTTCGTAAATTGCTAAGACGCCTCACAGACTGCGGTTCTAAACGCACCAATTTGTTATATGACAAATCCAGAAAAGTCAAATTAGTCAAATGTAAAAATGAATCGTTAGGAACTTTAGCCAAACGATTGTAGGACAAATCTAAATTTGAACGGAAAGAAAATACAAAGAAATAATATATTAAGTAAATATCTCTTATACATATTTTGTGTATTCTTAAGAAAACCACAAATGGAAAAGAAAAAAATATATTTAAAAAAGCTAAAAGAAAAAACTTTCTTTCACAGAAATTAAAACGGAAATTTTTAACGTTATAAATTTTTCATTATTTTTACTTGCATTATATACTATGTACACAAACATACCTAAATGTTTAAGACTTTTTTGCATGCGAAATAGTTCATCGACAACAACAGATAATTGATTGCCATCTAATAGAACTTTGGTTAAATGTTTGACATCACGATATTCATCCTTGTCAAGAAATTTAAACTAAAGCAAGAAAAGAAAAGGAGAAAGAAAAAAATGAGAAATGACAAAAAAAAATTCAAACAAATGAAATTTTATTTTAACATTATATTGATGGTCATGGGATGATAACTCGTAAAAAGAATTTTTGTTTTTCGTCTTATTTAAAATAAGGAAGCCAAATAACTTCTTTATAAAACCAACGAGGGTAAAGGTTAAAGAGTTCCCATACGAAAAAAGTACACTCTTTGGTTCCCTTAAAGTTTATATGGATTGTGATTCTGTTAATTCCCGTGAAGAATAAGAGAAACAAAACGAAAAACGAAAAAGTTAACAGTGCACTGTTTTTATTGTTTCTTATGATTATTGATTAAAACGGTAACAAAAACAACTTTAAGAATGAAATATTTAATAAATAATCAATTTCAATTACTTTTTTTTTTTGTTTTTAATGTTTTTTTTTGCTTATAAAATCGTTTTTATTAAATTTGTTGTTTTCGCGACGTCCTTCATTTTCTCTCGTTCGCTGTTAAATTTCTTCAAATTCTTTGTGTTTTTCTTCTCATTCGTGTGTTAATTTTTTAGGGAACTACCAACTCTTAAAACACCTGAAACATGGATACCCCCTGATAAAACAGAGGTTATTTAAAATATAATTATTATTTACGGGTTGTTATCATATGATCATCGAGTACTTTTTCCAATACATTTGGTTCTTAATATTTTCTTTTCTTTTTTGTTTTTGTGTCGATACCACTCTTTAAATTTCATACCTCATTTCTTCCCAAATCGAGTTCATTTAGTGATGGTAATAAATTGTACAATTGTGGATTGATTTTTTTCAATTGACAGTTACGGCATTTGAATATTTTTAGTTGCTATTTTGTGGAAAGGATTTTTAAAAGAAAATATATTGTAAAAATAAGATGTATTAGTTATTGTGAAAATATTGTACTATTTAGTATTTATTGTAATCTTACCGACACATCACGAAAGACATCTGGTGGTAAATCCTGCAGTGGATTACCGCTTAAATCCAAAAATTTCAAATTACTTAACATAAAGAAAATACGCTGCACTAATTCTCCAATTGAATTGTCAGCTAAATTTAAACGTCGTAATTCCTGAAAATAAAATGTAAGAGATGAATAATTATCAAGAATTAATATGTTGATATTGTGATCCATGAATGTACATTTAAAATATTTTGTATGTTAAGACCGCTGCAAATCTATTTAGAATAAAATTAAATTTCACTTTAAAATAGGACCGCTAACATTTCATTAAATTCAACGTACATTTTCTATTGTTTTGGACTATTAATAAAATGAACCGCAAATTAGTCGAAACAACTAACAAAAATTACTTACAGACATTTATTTGTTTAATAAAATGGATGTTTCAAATTCTCAGTATTTTACGTTACTTGTTTTTTTTACAAACGAATATCATGTCCGCCCGAGTAAAAAAAATTATATATAATCATATGTGGCATATATTACAATATACAATTAGACATGTGGTTATGTATATCCATATATAATTATATATGAGTTTTTTTCCGAAAAATTTTCCTTATATTATGCCATATATAATTTCATCTAATTAGATATCGGCCTTCATAATATTAGATATGGAATATATAATTATATATTACATAACATGGTTGATCTTATTGCATATATAGTTATATATAGAACTATATCTTAATATATATGGTGGCATTTTAGCAATATATAATTATATATGGTATCATTTAAACAATATATAATTATATATGGCGACAGTTAAACTAGATATTATCATATATGGTGCCATTTAAACAATATATGGTCATATATGGTACCTCATAAACCAAATCTTTAATTCAGTTCCAGATATGATAATATATAGTACTATATATAGTGCGATATATATTTATATATGGTGTTATTTAAGCTATATATTATCATGTATGGTGCCATTCAAACCATATATTATCATATATGGTGCCATTCAAACCATATATTATCATATATGGTACCATTTAAACCATATATTATCATATATGGTGCAATTTCAACAATATATGCCCATATATGGTACCTGATGAACGACATTTTTAATACAGATGCAGATATGATAATATATGCTACCATATATAGTGCCATATATATTTATATATGGTGTTATTTAAGCAATATATTACCATATATGATGCCATTTAAACCATATATTGTCATATATGGTGCCATTTCAACAATATATGCTCATATATGGTACCTGATGAACGACATTTTTAATACAGATGCAGATATGATAATATATGCTACCATATATAGTCCCATATATAGTGATATATGGTGTCATTTAAACAATATTAATATATAGACATATATGGTATCATTTAAACAATATATTGTCATGTATGGCACAATTTAAACAATATATGGTCAAATTTGGTACCACATCAACATTTTGAATACAATTCCATATATGGTTTAATTTGAATAATGTAAAACTATGTATGGCGCTATAAAAAATATTATCAGATATGTTACTTCATTAACAATATTTATAATACAGTGTCATATATTGTAATATATTTATATCATTCAATATATATTGATGTATGGTAATGGTACAATAATTCCAATATCAGTTGAGATACAATTTGTGGGTCCATATCAACAATTTGTTCACGTACATTTAACATATATATATGTACATTTAAGTTATAATTTATAAACACTTTATAAAGTTAAATAGTTCCATAAACCTCGTCTAACTGTATAGAATGTTTATGAATATACGATTTAATATATAATAATTACAACTACAAATTGGTACCATTATCTAAAATTCTATTTAATGTTAACTTATAATAAAATAAAAATGTATTTCCTAAAAATAAAAATATAGTGTTAATTAATGTTAATATACAATGCTGGCAAACCATTGGCGATGGTCGGTTATGCGTTGGCAGAACGTTGCATTAACTATCTTGGCAAAAAAATAGATTTCAAAAAACATTTTTGAAAAAATTGAGAAAACTTTTTTTAATATTTGCTTTTAAAAACATGAAATTTAACCTAGTCCACCAGATTGTCAGCCAAGACCTCTACACTCTAATCTAACGAGACTTGTTATAGATGTGTGATAGCTACAAATTAAATGAATGATAAAAGCATTTCGAGCTAACTTATAAGCATCGAAAAAAGGTATTCCATAAATTATTAAATGTATTTTAGAAAATTTTAATTGTATACCACAAAATATTATTTGCACTTCAGAAACTCCAATATTACGCAAATTTAATTATTTATTTATTTAGTTGTGTCCAGAAATAATGAAATCTATTTCAGAATTTCATAGCTAATAGAGAAAAATTTCTCAAATACATTTCATAATTTCGGAAATACGATTGATAATTTCTGAAATACAGTTTGATAATTTCTGAAATACAGTTGTGAATTTCGGAAATACAATTAATAATTTCTGAAACACAATTGATAAAACTGAACTTCAATTGACTAGTTCTGAAATACAATTCATAAATGTGAAAAATAATTGATGAGTTCTGAAACACAATTGATAGAACTGAAATTCAATTGATTATTTCTGAAATACAATTGATAAATCTTAAAACAATTAATACAATTGGAAATGGTGTAGAGCGTCAAAAAGATTTCAATTTAATAAAAAAATAAATAAATAATTTTGTAAAAAAATTTATAGAAAAAACAATTTTAATTTTATAAAAAGAAATTCATTTTGTGAAAGAAATGCATATTGAACTCGTTACCTTCTGAGTTTAAACCTTATTTTAACAAAATATTGTAATTTTTATACAATCAGTGCTCTGCCAGTCTATTATTTTTTGAAGAGTTGGCAATATATGTCTGGGATCTTATTTAATCCCAAATAAATGGAGATCTTACGTAGTACCCAAATATAATGCGGCATCTAATTTTATCTGTCATTTTTATGGATACTTTTAGATGTCAATCCCCAAATATATTGCTGTTTCTAATTCGATCTGCCATTTTAATACCGAAATAAATTGCTGGATCTAATTCGATCTGCCATTTTTCTGATAAATTTAGATCCAAGTTTATCCCCAAATATGTTGTTGGATCTAATTTGATCTGCCATTTTTCAGATCAATTTATATCTAAGTTTATCCACAAATATATTGCTGGATCTAATTCGATGTGCCATTTTTCGGATCAAATTAGATCTAAGTTTATCCCCAAATATATAGCTAGATCTAATTCGATCTGCCACTTTTTCGGATCAAATTAGATATACGTTTATCCACAAATATATTGCCGGATCTAATTTGATCTGCCAAAATTGAGATCAAATTAGATCTAAGTTTATCCCCAAATATATAGCTGGATCTAATTGGATCCGCCATTTTTCGGATCAAATTAGATCTAAAAATATCCGCAAATATATAGCTGGATCCGCCAATTTTCGGATCAAAATAGATCTAGGTTTATCCCCAAAGATATCACTGGACCTCCCAATTTTGAGATATAAATTGATCTTAGTTTATCCCCATATATACAATGGGATCTAATACGATATGATTGGATACACCCAATTTTGAGATCTAATTGGATCAGCTAGATATTACAGCAGATCTTAAACAATATCAAATTGGATATAATTAGATATTGCGCGAGATCAATTTTTTTTACTCGGGCGCTTATATTCAACAAAACTGAAATACTACTTAAAGCAGCGGTAAGTTGTTTTTCATGTGAAAAAATTTCACTCGAAATCAAAAGTTTATTTAGATTCTAAAAATTAACAATTTTTTATTTTATTATAATGACACAATTACAGTAAATTTTGTACAAGAAAAATAATATTCTTTACATGAAATCAAAGTATAGACGATTTTCACGTGAAACCCATTATCGTGACAAAATCGTTTTTTTTTATAGAGTATAACAGTTTTTTCACGTGAAATCGAAACAACTTACGGTACGGTGCTTAACGCTCCAATGCTCGTTCTTATGATTGCGATAATATTTAAACTATATATTTGGCATTAGAAATATGCTATTGAACAAATATTAAAATTTTAATTTATCGTTTTATTTAGGCGATATAGCACAATAAAAGTTGAAGACGAATCAAGAAAGCCAACAGTCAAAAACTTTCGGTTTTTGCTATAAATAATACTATCAGTAAAATAAAATCACATAGTGAAAATTGCTAATCTAGTATTGTTCTTTCAGAAGTTATGGCGATTTTTGATTTTTGGAAATTACGAAATTTAACGAATTTGGCACTAAACATTAATAAATTTTGACACAACTAGTTTTAATTGCTACTAGCTCTGAGTATATAATATGTGTTTAATTTCTATTGAAAAGAAAATCTATTGGCTAGTTTTTGAGTTAGAAAGATATTGGTAAAACATATCCTGGCGTTATCCTGTGAGTTCTAAAAAAAATTTTTAACTGATTTTACAATTAGAGACTCTAAGTTAGCTGTTTTATTATCGATAATGTATGCCAGATCGTAAATGTATTTTTGACGATTGTTCAAGTATTTTTTTCTGTTTTAAAAAGCTAATTTTTTTTAATTTTCTAAATTTTCAATTTACATGCTTCTCGCTTGAAAACCGTTCCTTATACAAGAAAAGTGTAAAGGCAAAAAAATAGGTAATTAAATGTTCTATGGATGTAATACAACTTATGTAATAAAAGATTGTTATTTAGCCAAAAAGTATATAAAATCTGAAGAGCACCTTTTGGCGGCCCTGGGTATTAGAGAGTTAAGATCAAATATGACAAATTCCAAATAGAATTCACAATTTGTTTTACAACAAACAGAGAAAAAACTTATGAAAAAACTTTCGTAGAACCAATGGTTGACAATTAATGCATTTTCAAGTGCTACCAAGCACTATCATCATCCCTAGGTTATAAGTTGATTTTAGTTTTTTGTATTTACATTAACTAAAAATAAAGAATTTATGATAACTAAACTCAAACATTTTTACTTAGTTATTTGTATTACAACGAAAATCACATGTTTTTTTACGAAGTTAATATTTTTCTCTATGTTATAGGTGTTGCCAACATTCAAGCTTTTAGTTCTATTTCTATTTTTATAATTTTTTTCTATTAGTGTAGTTCTGACTACAAACTGACCTTTAAGACAATAATCGTTTAGTTTTAACTAAACATAGAACTGGGCCCATAAAATAAGCACCCTATTATTGTGTTGTTTATTGTAGACTGTCTTAAAAATGAGGTGAATTTCTTCCGACCACTTCTCAAAGCTTATAGTCATCCATTTTATAATTATTAATTAAATAAAAAAGCTTAAAAATATTGATTTCAAATTAAAAAAAAAGATATAGTCAAATTGTTAGGTGCCAAAATAATATAATATGTTAATAATACTGGTACACCCAGAAAACAAGTTCGGGGCTGACAACAGTAATTTTAACCCATCGAATGGTGGTAGCCGAGTTTTCACTTGTGACAACAGAAAATCAGTTGAGACAGAACTAATTTAGCTGTGAAAACAGAGTTTTAGTTTTATTTATCAAGAATAATTCATTAGTCGCAGCCAGTCATTTGATGCAACTGAACTATTCGACTGGCAACAAATTGGGTTGTCAGCACCGAATCTGTTTTCTGGGTGTATGTATATTTGTCAACTTAAGTACTGTATTGTCAAAATTTTGAAAACCCTGAGGATGTTATTCAATGAATGACGAAACATTAACATTTAAACATGATTTCCGGCAAGTGGCCACCACTTTTTAGAGCATTTTAGCACTTTTTAGAGCAATTCGAACAATGTTGGCCGCCAAGGTGTCAATTGTTGCTAGTTTATCAGCATAAACCAGTGACTTCACGTGGCCCCACGTGAAATAATCGAGAGGTGTCAAGTCACAATTGGAGGCCAATTGACAGGCCCATTTCTCGAAATCAGCTTATCGCCAAATTTTGATTTCAATAAAAATCATCCATCCTGTTGAAACCACATCTCGCCCGGATCAATGTCATCCATATTTTTAAACAAAAAATCATTGATCATGGTGTGCTAACGATCTTCATTAACCGTAACGCGAGCTCTGGCTTAATTTTTGAAGAAATAAAGTCCAATGATACCACCAGTGTGTAAACAGCAACAAACGGTGCATTTTTCTTGATGTAATGGAAGCTGTAGGGTCTGTTGTGGATTGGTTTCACTCATCGCTGAACACAATTTTGCGTAAATAAGTTGAGTGAATTGATGACTGATTTTCAAAGTAAATCTGGATAATTTGGTAGTGTTGTTCAAGGGTCAATCTATTCATGATAATTTTCCGAAGTATATTGATCATAAATGACTTTAACACTGAGTTATCATAGGAGAGGAGTACTCCTGTTCAACATTTTTCCATTACTTTTTGTATGAGTGCAAAGGAAGCTCTTTTTCACCAACTAAAAGTTTAAAAAAAATTTTTCGCAAAAAAAAATTATATTTTTTTTATTTTACAAAAGTTTTTTCATTGCCGCACCGGGTATCAAACCTGGGACCTAATGATTGCAAGTCAACCGCTGAGCTATTCTTTGGTATGAGAGTTGACTGGCATAAAAACACCACTTTCTAACTGCGAGATACTGTTCCTTATTCTCTTAAATAAAAGACCTTATTAAACAAGTGTAAAAGGTGTACTCCAATTCAATACTGTTTTCAGTACTATTTTTATAGGTGCATAAAAAGCAATTTGTCATCATCTTGTTTTTATATACACAATAGACCGTACACCGTACAGGCAAAAAAAAGTGGGCGGTACACCTTCAAATATGAAGTATTTTTGCAAGAAGATTCCAAAAAAAATTTAAAAACAAAAAATAAATCTGCTGGGTTTATCGATAAACTTCCTTAGCAAAAGCTTAATGATTTTTTGCGAGCTTTAATTTTCTGACCATAGAGTGGTACATTAGGGTAGCAACTGAGATCTGGTGGGTAAATACTAGAACGGGATACTTTAGGTTAATGGTCATTAGGACAAAACATTGGTCCCCTCGAGAGAAAAAAATTTGATAGATCATACTTTAAGATCCGTCTGTAAATGTCAAAAATATAACGAAAAATGTAAAATGGCAACCCCTAGCTCCGTACGGCAAATAAAAATAATTTTTTGAAACCTTCTTGCTAAAGTAATTTACATTGCACGGTGTACGGCGAACTATTTTTTGAGGTACGGTCTAATATACAATATTTCTAAAAATTTAAAAATTAAAAAAATATTAAATTTAAACAAATTCATTACAAATATTAGAAAAAAAATTAGTAAAATAAAAAAAATTTAAAAAAAAAAATAAAAAATATTGGTCCCGACGGGAATCGAACCCGCGACCCTCTGTTTGGGAATGCCAAATGATACCAAAATCACTTTTTATGATCACTTTTAGAGCAATTACCCTTTAGAAGCAATAGTTAAGTGATTTTTTCGATGTTGTTCAGAAGTAATTCTAAAAAAGCTGTAAAAATATACTAGCGGATACTTTGGAAGCAACTAAAGAAGTGAGTTTTTGAAGTTCTTCAGAATAACTTCTATAAAACAGTCAAAATACACTAACGAATACTTGTGAAGCAGTGAAAGAAGTAGTTTGCAAAGCATTACTTCCAAGTTTTTTTGCTGGGTAATAAGTTCTGCTAAGTTTTAAATATAAAAAAATAAACCACATATCTCCACTGACTTTTATTTTTTTTTTGATAATAATAATGCATATAAGTCTCTTGATGGACTTTTATATAAGTTTATGATTTATAAAAATAAAACGTCAACAATGACAAAAAATGTTTGTTTTTATTGCGATAAGTTAAAGAGTTAAATTTTTTTTTTAAAAACAAAGATAAAAACAGACTTTTAAGCTTCAAGGATAGTTACATACATATGTATACATTTTGATAAATAAAATACAATTACAACTCAAATAAAAAAAGCTGATAAAGATATCTTTTCTCTCTTTTATTTATTAAAAATTTTTCTGTGTATTATTTTAACAATAACGAAAAAAAAGAATAATTATTATTGGTAAATTCAGTGTTTTTCTTTTGTTTGTTAACTTACCGTTAAATTACAAAATACCGAACTGGCCATGTTAATAATTTTATTTTTCGATAAATCCAATTCCAGCAAATTATTTTGTCCACGAAAATCTTTCTGTTGTACATGGGAAATATTGTTTTTCGAAAAATCTTTAATTATAACGACAATGAACAGCAAGTGGAAGGCATTGACGATGGTAAGGTATTCAGTTTTGGCACATTTGTATGGTAATTTACAGTATTATTGTTGGTATGACATGTTGTAATAAATATATAACCACCATGTTATTTTTATGACAATAATTCCGAGATTTCAAAAGTTTTTTTGTTTCATGTCCAAGCAGCATTAAATATAATAACATTGAAAACGGATAAATGTGCAAAAATATTAACATGAAATTAAATAAAGAAATTGAGATAAAAAATTATTTTCATAATACAGAGAGTATGTGATTAAATATAATTGCACAGAGAAAAATTTAAATCATGTAGAAATAAAATTCAATTAAATAGAATTAGTTTTTATATCAATCAATATATTGTTAATTCACTATGTTTCCTCTTATTGTAAAAAAGGAAACATGATCTCAAAAGTTTAAATATTAATTTAAATACGAAAAAGTTCTTCTAAGATATAATCTAATTTTGTGTTATAATATTCATACTTGTACTTCATGAAAAATATTCTTAAATAATAAAATGTTAATTCAAACATGTTGCAATAGTTTATTTAACTAAATTTTTTTCTCTGTATATCAAGCAGTTATAAAAAAGTATTTAAAAGATAAAATGCAGATATTCACTTCAAAATTATAATTACATTTATTTTTAATTTCATTTCATTAAAGCATTTATTTTGCAATTTTCAACAAACCAATTTCAGAATATGATATTGGTTGTGGTTTTAAAAGTTTTCCTTTAATATCTATTAGCATTTATTAGTAACATAACTAAATATCCCAATCAGCATTTACGAGCGCCCATAGAAATGATTATTGTTTTTTTTTTGAAGACACTCTTTTATTGGTAGAAAATATGAACCGTCTGAAAAGACCCAAAAGCTGTCTCAAAATTAGTGTTAATTTTTCAGACTCAAAAAGTTTTTAAAATTATTAAAATTTTTAAGGAGAATTTCGATTTTATTCTCTCTTGTTTCTGAGTAATTTCTGGGTATACGGGAGCCCTTTTGGGCGCACCACTTTCATAGAAAATCTTTATGTTTTTCGAGCTCATTTCTGAGTCCTTAGTAATCATCTTACATGCTGGGATGAAGCGTTTTTTTTTTTTTTTTTAAATTGGTATAACGTCTATTTACCTTAAACTGACACATAAAAGCTTTTGTATTCAAGTGTTTTTTAAACTGTATATTTTTTTGTTATCAACAAGTTAGGTCAAATAAATTCTTGTTAGTTTTACTGGATATTTTCTGACTTTCTCAGTTTTGACTAACCCAAATGCTCCTAAGTGGTTGGTTTATATGTATATCAATATACCAGAACAATTTTTAGTTGTTAATTTGTCTATATTCGAAAATTTTTTCGTCTATGCTATGGGACCAGCATAGCTCTTAACGAGATATACCAGGGTCGGCACAGCGATGAATGTGGCTAATTGAAGTTTTGTCAATCACATCCTACACAGAATCAGAAGAGCCAGAATTAACTAATAAATGAGCAATTTATTTTTCAATTATAATGTTTTCTTTTTAATTTTTAATTTTTTAAAAATAACCCGGCACAGACTTTTCCCTGATATAGCACAGTTTTTCTGGAATTATCCTTACAACGCGGTTTTTTTTATTTTAAAGAATTTAGACGCCTTCCATTGATGGAGAGTGTAATAAAGTAGAAGAATCCTTTAGGCGTATAGTTGCACTTTTCCTATACTTCCAATTTTATAATCAACAACTGCTGTTAAGTACCAACAAAGTAAACAACAAAAAGGCTGTAAACAAATGCAATAATTCTTAAGTGTCATCAACATTTGTTTGTATTATTTATTAAGTAAATGATTAACTTTAGATTATACGTTACAATTGTTACTGAGCGTTTTTCCAAAAACAAAGATAACAAAAAAATACACTTTAAATATTTTGCATGTAAAGACCGCTGCAAATGTATTTTAAAATAAATGAAATTTCACTTAGAAACAGCACCACTAATATTTCATTAAATTTAACTCACATTTTCTTTTGTTTTTGACTGTTAATAAATTAGTTAAATCAACTAACAAAAATTACTTACATATATTTGTTTGGTTTACTTAAAAAAAAAATGTCTGATGATTATAACGAATTCTCAGTATTTTATTTGTTTTTTTTTTTTTGTAAGGACTTACGAATGTAGTTAAAATTTACATTACTTTTGAAAATTTTGACTGCAGAAGTTGTCTGAGTGTAAGTAGTACTCAAAGCACATAGATATAAAGACATAAAAAACAAAGTTGTTAAAGAAAAATATGGCTATAATCAACATCGTTTGCACAAAATTAGATTAGAGGCAAACAAACAAAAAAAAATTCGTTATTTTGCTCAAAACAAAGGTGGTTCTTAAATTGTATAAATGTTGAAATTTCGATTTTTTTCTTAAATACAAATGGAAAAAAAATTATACCTAAATGAAAATAAAAGAAAAACGCCTTAACAATTTATGTTTGAAGTACATCCAACCATCGTTTAACGCGGTTTACTAAACGAAACATTTTTACTTACGCCACGTAGTGGGGAATTTTGGAAATAAATTTGACATTTCTTATCTACTAGACCGATTGTATTCAAATTTGATGTATTCGGCGCTGAGGTAGATTCGAGATTATATTTTAGCTATATATACGAGGGAACAGTGTACACATTTCACTTTTAAACATTTACGTTTTTTCGATTTTAACTTTTTTACGCATTTTTTAGGAAGTTGAAAAGTTACATTTTATTGCTTTATTTGCCTAACTTAAAAAGATTTTCAGATATCTAAAGGTCATAAATTGTTGTTGTTAAGAAAAATATAAAATTTTCTTTGTTCTTTTTTATTCTTTCTAAGATAAAACTCCTATAAAGTAAGAAGGGTGTGATTGAGAATTTAACCATCAATGCAAATTATGTTATAAATTCATTTTTTTTAAAGACTTATTTTAGTGGTATTATTTAAAAAATGTCTATGATTTTTTTCTCTGACTGTTACTCACCTAAAACTTTTAAATGTTGTAGTCCCCATAGACATTCTTGTCCTATTACTGGCACATTTGAATCGGTTATGCGTATAACTTCCAATTTTTGGAATTTTCGCAATAAATTTCCTGTAGTTATTGAGTTTCTTGGACCTTGTATGATAATGACTTGTACATCATTATCTATATTTTCGGCAGGAAATTTTGTTAAGCCACCTAAAAAGAGAATATTTTGACAATAATTATTTTTTATAATTTAGGTATAAAGAAATGTACATACAAAATACATTTATATATGGGTGATTTCAAAAAATGTGATAAAAACCGTGTAACCACCTTGCATGGATTACATTTGAGTTACATATTTCGATATATATCAGCGCATTGTCACGTGTTTTACAAAATTTATAACAATCTGACCAATTTTTAGTTAATACATAAAATTTGTGACCAATTTTATAGGCCAAATGTTAACTCCGTAACAAGTAACTCATAAGGTTTTTTAATTTTAATAACTTATATTTTAATAACCAATAAAGCTAAACACTAACGGTAAAAATTTTTATGAAGAGGAAAAGTGCCGTTTTTAATAAAAATTAATACATTTTACAAACTTTTTCGCATATCTTAGCTATCACGACTTCAACTCTGTAACGATTTTTCGTCATAATTTTTGATAAAAATGCATATACCAGAATTTTGGAGTTATCTATTATTTATATTCCCAAAAGTATAATGTTATTTATACTCAAATGATCGTTGGACTGTAAGTAATCATCCAGTATAACAGACTTGAAGCTTTTCTGCAGTATGTAATATTCTCGAGATGAAAAAGGATGTCTTTAATAAGATTTGAAAAAATGTTGTAAACTCCGTTCCTAATTTTTCCACCAAACTATTTAACGAGTAAGAAAAACAATGTCATATTTGGATTCACCTTGTAGGCATCATGCGATTTCGTTTTGGAAAGAAAAATTCTGACAAAGCGTTTCTGAAAGAAAACGAAAAAAGTAACCAAATGTAAACACCGTAACTGTAAACTCCGTAACCACAATTGTTTGCAACAGATTTCATTCAAATAAATGAAGATAAATGTTTAAAATATTTTAAAATAACCATAAACAGAGGTGATTCAACTAATATTTATGCGTCAAAAGACGACTCAACTAATAACTTTGCGTCAAATCAAAAAAAGTTATCAGTTTTTTACCCTAAGCTGCTAGAGCGAAAAACGATTGATTTTGCATTTCATTGGTTTTGAATCGATATTTCGAGTCATTACTGACATTAGTTTGACAAATTAAATTTGTTTCACACAATTTAAGAATTTTTTGATCGCGAAATGTTATGTTTTTAATATATTATTTTGTAAATGCTCAACCGCTGTTTGGATTTTAAAAATTTTTATATTTTTGAAAAGCATTTAAAAGGACCAAAAATACAAAATTAAAAAAAAAAATAAAAATTTTTTTTCGCGGAATGAATTGTATTTTTATTCACGAAACCGCCAATTTGATAAACACAAATTATATATCATTGGAAAGCAAGTTGAAAACCCAAATACGAAAAACTAATAAATTGAAAAAATTCGTACGCAATTTTTTTTTGTTATATCTTTTTCTTGCAGAAATGTAAACTCCGTTACAACAAAAAATATTAAAATTGTGCAAAAAAAGTTATTGCGACAGAATAATTAGGAATAGTGGAATTAGGTTTATAATGACTAAACTTACTGATTCCATTAAGAAAAAACCGAAATATTGACACTTTTTGCTTCTCACAAATTTGGTCCAAAAATTTATCACATTTTTTGATTTCACCCATATATTATTTTAGATACTATATGAATATTACTTTAAAAATTTTAAGTTCTTTCTTTAAATCGACTAAAACTAAAAAGTTAAACTAGTACTATCTCAGTGCTGCCAACCAATTTTGTTGAAAAATCGTTAATTTTCATAGAAAAATCGTCAAAATCGTCATTTGGTTAATGAGAAATCGTCAAAAAGTGGTCAGTCCAAAAATTCCTTATATTTCAATAAAAAAGGATATGTTTACCAAAAATTCTGTGTTATTATTTTGCCATTCCTAACAAATAGAAAGCAGAAGAAAATATGGAAACAAAATTTAAATCAAAATAACTAAAATGAATATTAAAACATATAGATATTAAATTTAAAAATTCAAAATAAATTTTTTGAAAATAATTATTGGAATAAGTGGCGAAGGATCACCTCCAACACAACACTAAGGTCTTGTTACGCGGAATTAAATATTTTCAAATGATGTCATTCTAATTTCATGACAAAAATTCTTATCCTATTTAAAAAATTAATATTGTTTCACTTTTGATATTTAGTTCCACGAAGTTTAATAAAAATTGCATTTATTGTATATATTTAATAAAAACATAAGAATTCAAATTCAATGCTTAAAAAAATTATGTCTCTCTAAAATCGGGTAGAAAAATAATTTTGAATAATTTTATTTATGATGTTTTTAATAAAAATACATTTTTTTTTTAACCAATAGCATTAAAAAATAACTTTATTTTAAAAAACCGTAATTTTTTACGCACTCATAGAAATAAATCTATAAAAATAGCAGAAAAACTTACTAAAAATTAGTTAAAAATTATGCTGCAGAAAAAACTGCTAAAATTCGCAGATCATATTTCCTATATATTAGTAATAGAGAAACAGCAAATATAAAATTGTTAAATATACAGGATTTTAGTTATATTAGAGTTAAATTTTTGTTAATGAAAAATAGCAAAATAACCTGCTAAAATCAGGAAAAAATTTTGTAGATAAATCTGCATGGCATTAAAGGGAAAAAATATCTTAAATCCCAAACGTTGTAGGCATGCTCCTATCCGGATTTCATTCTTGCCTAAGGAAATCGTCTGGGGACGACGTTTTTAAAGCTGCCATACAAAATTTATGAAAAGTAGCGATTTTAACGTATAGGCCGCTATAGATGAATACATTTATTTTGTTGAAATATTTTCCTTTTAATTGCTTCTTTACTAAGCCATAGCATTTATTAAGACCGATTTTGCTTTCAGTGATTCAATTGGCTAAAACCTTAAAAAACCATAAAAATTCATATAAAACGCGAACAGTGGTTTTAGTATTAAGTGTTATACATCAAATTTTAAGCCTAACTATGAATACAGGTCCTGAGCCTACATTTTCACCAAGTCAAGATTTTGTCATGCAGTGTAATTAGTAGACTAAAAAATCAGCAACAAATTTAAAATTTTCGATTTTTTTTTAAATGCAAATAAAAATCGAGCCTTTTGAAAAGAGCAGTTTACAATTTTTAGCGAATATTTCTGCCATTTGCACTCAACTAAATTTAGCGTAAAAATAGCAAAAATTTTGTATATATAACAGTTTATTTTTGCTATTTTTAGTTTTCTAATATTTAGCAAAATTTTCTGAAGATTTTACAGCACAATTTGCTATTTTCAATTAACTTTAATATAACTAAAAGTTCTGTAAATTTAACAGTTTTAATTTTGTTGTTCTTATTTTACTAGTATTTAATTAATTTTTAGTAACTTTCTCTGCTATTTTTACGGACTTATTTCTATGAGTATATATAAAATGTTGCAAAATATGCAATCGTCATGTCATCAAATTTGGCTTCAAAAATCGTCAAAATAGAGACAAGTCGTTAAAGTTGGCAGCGCTTTTGATTAACGAAGCGTATGAGTAATATTTTCAATTAATTCATTCATCATACGTCACAGTATTGTATTATTATATAGCGCTTTTTTAGAAATTCCTTTTACCAAAATCCAATGTTTGTATGCACTGGTAGAACAAAAAAAATGATATTAACATTTAATTCGATCCAGTTGGCAGGTGCACAGAAAAACTTTTTTTGTCTGGTATTAATTTTTTGTTGTTGTTTTCACAAGGCTTAAACTTTTAAATGTTTAAATGCATATTTAAGTAGAAACACAAATAAATTGTTGACACTTTTTGTTTTTCACAAAAAATTTTAAAAGTACAATTATTTTGTTTAAAATTTTAAATCGAAAAGAGAAAATTAAGAGACATTTCTATTTGGTTGTAAAACTTTGAATGAGTTTTGTTATATTTGGTTTATTTTTTTTTTTTTGTTTTTTGGCAACTTAACACCTTTTTAATGACTTTATTTCTTAGAATGCATAAAATTATCATTAAAAATACAAAATTCACTTTTTTATTTCTTTGTTCTTTTTATAAAAAAGAATATTTACTTGATTGTTTTAACACCAGAAGGGGTGATGCCAAATGACCTATCCTAAAAAGCCAAACGATATCGAAATGTTATTACCTATATGATATTTATTATCATATACGATATTGACTTATGATACGAAAATGATAGTATTTTTGCCCTAAAGTAAACCCTACCTAACCATATTATTTTTGCAAGCATTACCTTTATCGACATTCCCTGGCCTAACAATAGTAAAATCGCCCAAGTCCGGACCAGCAATATACTATCGTTATTGCAGGCGAATTCGTTATAGGGAATGATATTATATATTATAATTATCCTAATTTTTGCATTAAAAAAACAAAAATTGTTTTCTTGGACTTTCTATATTCTCATATATTTAGTTAGAATATTCTTCTACCTTAAGTCCAAATTCTAATATGATATTGTCATATTAGATTTTATTTGTTGTTTCAAAAAGGGGGTTGATCATTTTCTTGATAGACAATACAATTGTTTCATAGGCATCAGCCTACTCTTCAGTAAAATGGAATTCCTAAAATGAACTCATGAAATCGTTATATGAAGAAAAGTCGAACTCATCTCATTAATCAATAAGAAGGGTATAAATATCCAAAGGAAGAAAAAATTTCAAGTTTTTTTAAGTTTTCTTTGTTTCTGAAAACTGTTTAAAGTTTTTTAAGTAATGAATATTCTGAAGTACACTTTATCATTAAATCTTATCGACAACGATATTGTAATCTTATTGGAATATGATATCGTTTTCGATTACATACTAAGCCTTAGACGTTAGTGGAAAATCGGCATTGATTTGTTAAAAAATTTAATTTTTTATTTTGTCGAATGCAAAAATAATAACAATTTAAATATGAATTGAAAGCTAAATTTCTAAAATTAAAACAAAAATTTTTTATTCATGACGCCGTTGTAACACTCTGATATTATCAGAATACAATTTATAGGTATTTCTAAAAATCCACATTTCCTAGTAACAATTGCAATACTTTTTTGTTGAAATCATCCTGCTTGCTTTTCTAAAATTGTAACATGTCAAAATAGGTCACATATCAATCGTTGGTCTTAATGATCATTTTGCTTGTCTTTAACTATTTTTCTAGTTATTTTTTTAAAGCTTTGGAGTTTTTTTTTCGTTTGGCCTAAAAATATTTAAACAACCGCATAATAAATAAAGGTAGTAAAAGCCCTTATGCTAGATTTCGTTTCTTTTAGATAAATTTTTTTTGGGTAAATATATTCAGTTAGAATTTTTTTGTTTCTTACCTTTAGTACATATTGTCTGAAAGCGTTTTCGTTCATCTAAGCTGCAAGTACATTCTGCTGGACATTTTCTTTCATTACCATTTATTAATATAAGCGGCATTGCTACCAGGCAGAATATAGACCAATGAACTAACATCTAAAAGTAAAAAGAATAAGGTAATTTAAAATCTTTATAGTTTTTTTTTTTTTTAATTAAAAGTTTGTGTGAAAACACTTTTGTTAGCAGCAGGTGTTTGGTATAATGTAAATATTTAAGAAAATGACTCAACAGAAAATAGAGTCGTTCTAATTAAATCATCACTTTGACTATGATTTTCTATTTAGTAGCTCACCTATACCAGTACACTCCACATTGGTACAAATTTTGTATGGTTCTATCTTCTAAATGTGACATATTTTAAAATACAATTTTAATAGCTCGGGTTTTTTGGGACAATGCAACATTTAGCACCCTCTTATGAATAGGCTTCTTATCCCAGTTGCCAAAGCAGTAGAAAAAGCACGACAATTAAGATGTACTTCTTTTTTAACAGAAAAACTCATGATTTTAAAATTGAGTTGTCATAGGAGGGGAGTACTACTACTTCAATATTTTTTCAGTATTATTTCAACGTGTGCAAAGGAAACTATTTACAATTTTATCATTAAAAATTAAAAAAAAAATCACAAAAAAAAAATTGCTTCTACTTTTATTAAAAAATATATGTATTGCCGCCTCTGGGTATCGAAATTGCGACCTCAAGATTTATAGTTTAGCTAATAACCGCTGCAGAATGGTTCCAAAGAAAAAAAAAATGTTTATAATTGTGGATCTCCTAAACTACTGATCCAATGGGAAAAACTATTAATAATAACACTATGCGACAGTCAAAATCGGGATGGGATGAAACCAACGGGAAATGTTATATAGGTTGAAAACAAGTTATACGTGTCCCGGCGTTTCGCTGGGTCAACCCTAGGAATCGAGATATATCTTTTTTTTGACATAACTCGAGAACCACTAGTCCGATTTTGCTCAAACAATTTTAAAAAAATTAGAAATTACAATTCCTTTAATCTGTTCATATAACGTTTTTCTATATACTCAACAGTTTTGCCGGTAAAAATAAATGTTTGTTACCGCTACCATAAAAATCAATAACCTTTTGTTTATTACTTTTTTTAATATTTTAGGCAAAAAATATTTTTTTCTTCATACATTTATTTTTACCGGCAAAACTGTTGAGTATATAGAAAAACGTTATATGAACAGATTAAAGGAATTGTAATTTCTAATTTTTTTAAAATTGTTTGAGGAAAATCGGACTAGTGGTTCTCGAGTTGTGTCAAAAAAAAAGACCACCAAAGGTCAAATCGATATATCTCGATTCCTAGGGGTGACCCAGCGAAACGCCGGGACCCGTATAACTTCTTTTTTACCGATATAACTTTCCCCGGTAGTTTGAACCCTTCCCGATCACTGACCCATACCATTTGTCTCACAGTGTAATTGAAGAGACATATCTAGGCTTTTAGAAACATAGTATTGTAGCCACCCTGTTTTATAACAGAGTGTGCTATAGGGTATCAAAGTTGACCATCTCGGGTATACAAAAGTTTTATCGTCGTACAGCTTTTACAAATATAAACCGACTTTTCCGATTTTAAACTTTTTGTAATCTAGATTACAAGATAAAAAAACATGCTTCCAGTACCATAGTAGCTCTTATAGTTTAAAAAATATTTAACTTTGAATTTCAAAATCTTCATTTATACCTTGACTTTTTTTGGTTTTTTCCCAATAAGTTTTTCATTATCAAAAACAATGTTTTGTTATGTCATTGTCATGACCTTTCTAAATTTCAGAATGAAAACTATTATCAATTATCGTGAGCCGTTTAGCAGTGATAGATTTTTAAAATCAAAACTTTTAATCGTGTCCTGAAAATGGCATTTTTTTTGCAAAAAGGGGGTTTCTTCATTCACTTTTATATTTAAGTTTTTAAATCGCTTTTTAATACTTTTGGACATTTTCTAAAAGACTAAGCTTATGAAATGCTTAATAGTGCCATTTCGAACATTTTTGAGCATTCACCCTATGCCCAGCATTGGTTGAAATTGATGAATTTTTAAAAAAAAATTAATGTTTTTGAATGTGACAAAAAAGTCCCGTCGCTAAGGTAAATTTTTTTAATTCTGAACTATAAGCGAGTATGCTCCAAAGGATTTGCCCCTAAATTTCCCGCCGCCCGCTTAAGAACATCGACAAGGGAGCAAATTTTGTGGAAAAAGTCATATTTTCAATAGCATTTTTTTTATTTGTAAAAAAATATGTTGAAATTGTATATTTTTGTAAAGTTTGATTTTTTTTTTAATTAAATGATAATAAGTTATTAAACGCTATAAAAATAGTTTCATTACTGCTAATAGTTATTTTTACATAAAAAGTCAAATTTCTATGTAATATTTTGAAAGTGTTTAATATTTAAAATAGTTTTTGTATATTAGTAAATTAGACTTATTTTTCTATTCAACGATATAAAATTAAAGGAATTAAATATGCTAAAATCCCAAACGTATCTAACAAATTGTGAAAAATAATCCGTTGTATGCATGTCCCTATCCGGATTTTATTCTTGCCTAAGGAAATCGTCAGGGGACGACGTTTTTAGAATTTCTGGAAATATTCGTTAAGTTAAATTACAAACTCAATGAGAATTTCTTGTTATCATCTAGGAGCGTTGTTAAACATTGAAAGTATCAAAGAAAAAACAAAACCAACAACAAAAAATTTACCATAATTTGCTTTGTCATCTTCCAAAGTACTACTCTGTTGTTTTGACAGATCTAGCAATGTAAAATTAAAAAAACCAATATGCAAGTGTTTGTGCAAATTTAAATGTTACTGACAATTTAGAAAACATTGTTTTCTATTGTTGTTTATACGTGAATGGATGTCACTACATTGCTAGATTCCTAATTTCTAACTTTTTATTACTATATATAAAATTTGGTGTTAACAGAGTTATTTGAACAACTTTCACCAAATTCCGCAAGAAACAATAGAATGTTTTAATATACTTTCAAAAAAAATTTCACCTTCCGCCCACTTTGTCTTTAAGACGAATTTTACCGAAGGTCTATATTTTTAAAGATTTGAGAACCTCTGACTACTTAACTTGGCCGATATAGGTATCGAACTTTTTCTTTTTGAGAGTACATTCGCGTTATGTAAAAATAGTTTCAAATTTCATAAATTTCAGACATGCTACCATATAAAAAAATATGAAAAATGGAGTTCTTCCCAAATGTCTTTTTTGGTTGTTATAAAATGCCATGTCTTTCTGCATCAACTATTACAGTTTCCGATAGCCTTAATAACAGTAATAATGTCACCATTTTGTTGTTTGTTTTGATTATACGGTGAGCTCTTTTGGAATGACCACATTCATAGGAAAAAGAGAATACGTTTTTGATTTTTAGAGCTCATTTCTGAGATTATTTGCTAGGTATATGTTAGAGTTGATCAAATTGCAAGGCCTTCGGATGTTTTAGTTCCTCAAGTCCTTATCAATGTTACTCTCTTTTAGAAGTCTATGCATTCAAAAAGAGTTAAAAAAGTTTTCATCTTAAGTTCTCTAAATGGCGATAAAATTATGTATGTGGTGCGCATACTTAGTACGGACACATAGCCAAAAATGTGCCCAAACTATGCTGTATATGAGTCGAAAATATCTTCATACTATGCACTGGAACTAGGAAGAGTTTGAGGGCAGACCCCAAACTAACCAAATGTCTCCATACTGGACACTTGATCGAAAAACTGTCCCCGCAGCATGCGCTGTGCATACAAAACTATGGCTACAGGTGAACAAAAATGTAAAATTTTTAAATATACAAAAATTTAAACCTAATTCCATAGAATGTGATACATCAAATCTGTTATATATTTCGGCGATAATTACGAATATGAAGAACAAATTTCAAAAAGAGGAATAGCTTCTGCGATATCGCTGATTAAAAATTTTCCAATTGAAATATTTTTTTCGAAAATTTTGGAACTATTTCACTGGGGAATTTTATTCACTCGGAAACCTTTAATTATGTGAAGTCTAGTTTTTAATAATATTTTAAAATAAAAAAAAAAAATTTACCAATATCTTAAAAATTATTAAAAAAAAGAGAAATAGGTCATTTATGAAAAATTGCCAGAATAGCATTATTCGTCCCAATTAATTTTGAATTATAGCTTTATGGAAGACAATTAAATTTATGTATTAAAATATTTTTTTTTTTTTCGTAGAAACTGGTTCAAAAATTAAAAGTTATAATATTTTTTTTCTTCTCGAGTTCATAAAAATGCGGATACCTCGAAAAGAGTTAACAATTTAATAGATTTAATTTGATATCCGTTAAATATGTAAACTTGTGATTCAAAATTTATTGAGAAATCTTGAAGGACATTATATTAAGTGATAAAAAAATTGGTTTTAACTTTTTTAATTTATATGTAAATTTCCATACAAAATTAAAAAAAAAAAACCTGCAATTTTTAGGAACCTCTAAATATGATAAAATTTTGCTAAAATGTGATACAGACGTTGCCGTATTATCTTCACCACTATCGAAGAAGCAAAAATCGCACAATGTTCTGTTTCTCCATACGATTATGAAGAACCCTAGTACATATTTTAATGAAGTCGTTCTTTGAGGACTTTCCAATGGAAGGAATCATTAAATTAATGAAAAAATTCATTAATTATTTTACATTAAGAATATTGTTTGACCAACTTTTAAAACATTTTTATTTACCGAATCTTTCTATACCATCTTTAAATATAGTTGCTCTATTTCTAACCTATAATTTTTATTACTGTATTTTCTAAATTTTAGCCGAAATTAATTTTAAGATACCAACTGTGATTAAGACTGTGAGTACACTTATTATTCAGTTCCTTAAAGCATAAAAATTAAACTCATTTGAATTTACGAAATTCGATAAAAAAACCTTTAAAAATAAAAATATTTTTTTTGAACTTTCTTAAAATTTGCACCATTAACAATCAATCTATTGACGTATATTTAATAAAAATAATACAATTTTTTTTTGCATTTTAATTAATATTAATTATTTTACACTGGCTGTTTTTAATGGCATTTTAATTAATATTAATAACAACATAATTTCATAAAAATCTCCATAATTTAATAGACACATTATTTAATTTTTTATTACAGCAATTCCGGAAATAAAAAATTAGTCCTTTAGCGCACAAAAATGGCAGAAGCAGCATTCGACCGACTGTTGCAAAGAAAACGTATTAATAAAAAAAATACCTTAGAATCTCTTATAAATTATTTTTTTAAATTTTTTTAACATAATCCCTACGAATGATTACATTATTTTAGCTCTCCAAAATAACTTATATTTAGGAGATTTCCTTTTTTCAGTAAAATTTTTATTCAAAAAGTCAAGTTTAATAAACTAATTATGCCTCTTTGGAGGGTTAATTGTCAAAGCAATAATACGTAATTAATTAATGACAATGATATTATTTATTATATTGTACTTTAAATGTTTTTATTATAAAAAGTTATTGTTAGTAATTTGGTTTATTAAATTATTTAACAAATGTAATACAAACAATTTTTTCTATTATTAAATTCCCAAAATGTGTAAGTTTAAAATAAAGTTTTGTAAAACTTTTGAAAAAAAAACAACATTTAGAAATTTTTGATAGGTCTTAAGTGAAACAAAAGAAAAATATATATAAAAAATAATGCCCTAAAGAAATTCGAATGGCATTATAAAAATACAAATAAAATTTTATGTTTAACTACAAAAAAGAAAGAATTTTAAATTTAAAAAATACATTTTATAGAACAAAACACAAACACTAGAAAAAAACTATAAAAAGGAAGAATATATTTTATTTTATTCTCGAAGTGAAAATGTAATTTAAAACAAAATATTTATAGAAAACATTTAAAAGTTTAAACTTTATTCAAGTAACTTAAAATGACTGTCGTACAGATAAGCTGACTAATATTTTATTTGAAAATTTATTTATTTATGTGAATTAGGGCAAGTTTTAAAGTTTTCAAACAAAATTTGTGACTTAAGAATTATTTAGGAAAAAAAATTATCTTAGTGCTGCACAGAGAAAACAGATTCGTGCTTACAACTGAATTTATTGCCAATCGAATGATTCGGTTGTGGTAAACGATTTTTTCAGTTGTGACAACTGAATATCAATAGTCAATAGTCATTTGATAATGGCAACAGAATTTCTATTGCCTCAAATATAATTCGGTAGTAAACAACTGAAAAATTCTGTTGCCACAACCGAAGTATTCGATTGGCAATAAATTCGGTTGTAAGCACGAATCTGTTTTCTGGGTGTGACTACAAAATAGGGCCAGTAGACATTATTTATTTATTAAAAATGTGTACCTTCAACCACTATTTCTTAAACACTTCGGCTAAGTGCAAATTGTTGTGAATTATTTTTGTAACAAAAATAATATGAATGCAAGATGATTACGGCTACAAAATATGCACTAGCACTATACTGCCATAGCTGGTTGTTGTAATCAAATTGCATAAATCATACTTTACTTTAGTAAATGTTCGCCTATATTCGTAATAATTTCATAGTTAAAACCTCTCTTCTTCGGTTATCATATTATTCTCCCATATGGATAACAATATTCCTCTCTTATAAGTACAATCATATTACAATCTAAATTGAGAATCTCGTTCTCAATCGTTAGTACAGTTTCGCCAAATATAAGAATTTTAGTACATTTTTTACGAACCTCATCGATTAGTTAGAGTCAAGAGTACCGTGAAATAGTGACTGCCTTCCATATTTTATATGTATATTTTCTCACTTACTGAGAGGATTGCATTCTCTTTCAAGGCGAACTAAATGGATTAAAACTAGTGGAATTGGTTCACTAAAGAAGGGAAACGAAATAGAATGCAACGTGAAACGAGCGGAATAGTAACACTAGACAAATGGAACGAAATCGGGTGAACGGAGAACGATTGGAAAGAAACGGAAACCAATGACTTGGGTAACAAATGATATTTATCTATTTGAATATATTTCTTTTAATTTTACCGATTTCTTCTTTCAAGATATTTTTAAAACTTCTTTGATATTAAAATCTCTTAACTCAAAGTATTTTACGAAAACCATTTTTAAAATAACCGCATTTTTTAATCACTTGGATTTAATAAATTTAGAAAGTAGTTCTCAAAGTGCTCAATAGATGGAGTGTGCTTCCACCCATTTTAACAGAATTTTTCTATCCGACCTTCTTTCACCCCAATTTTTAGTAATAAATACAATGATGTAACTTTAAATGCTTGTTATATTTTATTCAAAACAGCAAGAAACAGTCCTTCTTTTAAGTTTAATCATTTCAATTTATATTTCTACACAAATAAAACTTTCTACTGCCATATTTAAAGTTCACCAATTGGATTTATTTAAATTACTTACAGTAGAGTGAAAATTTACCATTTCTATTTCAGCTATTTCTCCTTGTCCTCGATGGAAAATAAGTATTTGGTGAGGTATAAATATACCCTACACCACTACGTGGTCAGGATATAATAAGTTTGTGCTGATGTTTGTAACACCAAAAAATATTGGACCTGACCCCCCTTATAGTATAACAACCGACTCAGAATCACGTTTTATTTCGATATAACGATGTCCGTCTGTCCATTAGACCGTACCGCAAAAAAGAAGTTCGCCGTACCCCCTCCAATATAAAATATTTTTGCAAGGCAATTTCAAAATTTTTTTTTATTTTTTAATAGCTTCCGCATTTAAATTCAGATTTTAAAGTGTGATATATCAAATTTTTCTCCTTGGGCAGACCAGTGAATGTAAAATCCAATGAAAAATTAATTTAAAAAGGCCACCCCTACGTTCGGCAACCAAAAAATAAAAAAAATTTCTACTGCGTTTATCGAAAAACTTCCTTAGCAAAAAAGTTTAAGATTTTTGGCGAACTTTAATTTTCTGACATTAGGGTTGTACATTAGGATCGTAGCAACGGATATCTGGTGGGTAATTACTAGAGCGGGATATTTGAGGTAAATGTCCCTTAGAGCAAAATACTGGTCTCCTCTAGAGAAAAACATCGATGTATCATACTTTAAGAATGGACTGTAAATGCCAAAGATATAACAAACAATGTAAAATGGCGACCCCTACGTTCGGCAGAAAAAAAATGTTTTTTTGTCTGTAAGGTCGTACGGTCTACTGTCCATGCATTCTTGTTTTTTCTAAACATATTTAGTAGAAACAAATTTAAAGAAAAAGCTTTTTTTTTCCTAGTTTTAATTTTTTTTTTGTTTCTCTTTTAACTTTCATTCGTATTTTTTTCTGACTTTAAATTAATAGAATGTTTTTAGTGTTATGTGTAAACCCAGATAAATAAATCCAACTTTTTTTTGGATTTAATAAATCTACTTTTTGTATGAGAAATTCTAAATCGAGGTTATTAAAAAATGCACTTAATATTTTACTAGTATTGTTGTAAGTACCCAATCAGAAATCGCCAGTGGTACAAAAAATTAAGCACTGGCACACAGAGAACAAATATGCCATTTTCCAACTGAAATTCGGTTACATCTACTAAAATAGGTTGGTACAACTAAATATTGGTTATCACTACAAAACTTGGTTTATACAATTGAATTTTAGTTGAAATAATCAAAATATTTACGAATCATATTCCAATATGGTATTACCAACCGAATTTATTGGTTGTAGCAACCAAAATAGGCTTAGCAATTCGGTTTTTCCTGTGTGTGTGTGGGCATACCACTGGGTAATCACGGTGTTGATAATAAATGACTGGGAGAAAACTCATTTGGGATGCTTTGCCATCGTTTGCAAAAAGCGTTTTTCCAGTATTTGTTTTACAAAAATTTCGCTGGTTTCTAAAAAACCACTGGCAAAGAATGGTCTTAGAGTGACATTCCAAGATTTGCAACCAGTGGGTATAAAATTCAATTCACTGGTAGAGCAATAATTTTATAAAAATGCTGATGCTTCGTTAAAAAAGGTTTGTAGTCAGAAGGTTCCGAGCTCAAATCCGGTTATAAGGAAAAAATTTCTTTTTGATTGTTTGTAATTTAAAATTTTTTTTGTTCTATAAAATCATATTTTTTTCTCCCAACCGAGGCATATTAGTTTAAAAAAACAGTTTTCCAGTGCTAGCATTTTAGCACTGCCAGTAGTTGTCCAGCTATTATCACTCATTTATGTGTTTAGCCACCAAGCATTATATGTCTCATTACTCAGTGGGTAGAGCAATCGTCTGCCAATCTGACGGCCTGGGTTCAAATCACGGCAGGACCAAAAAAAAAACATATGAACTGCCAACGTTACAAAATTTTGTTTCTCCAGTGCTTTTCCGGCGTGTTTTGAACAGCTGGCCCTTTTGTCTAATGATGTTGTCATTTTTGGAATGGGAAAGGACTTTTTGCCAGTACTTGTACCACCTGTTAAAGTGTTTGGCCATCGCTTTCCCGTTTGTATTTTTCTGACTCGGTATGGATAAATTCACAGAACTTGCCAATAAGTTTTGCTCTTCAACAATAATTTCAATATTTTTCTTGGTTGTGAATGGACAAAAAATAAAAATGACAGCGTTCTATACGAAACAGCAACGAAATTAAAAAAAAATCACATTTTATTTGTCAACGTAATGATTGTGTCGATAGCAGGAATTTTTGATTGTATAAATATAATTTATTACGACTTCACAACTATAGTCGCAGACTTTTCGTAATAAGAGTCAAGTAAATTAACCAAAAACTTACATGTAATACCTGCAATATGTAGAGAAAAAGTATCATGTTATGACATTCTTTCACTCCATTACATTGCGTAATGGTCATAATATGATTTCAATGATCATAATGCGTTTCTTACTGAGGAAAAGTCGCCCCAATGATCATAGTATAATCAGCCAGAATCATATTTATGATTATTTGGATTATACTATGCTAATTCGGAATCCCCTATCATATCCAATCACATTTTTTTCTCTGCGTATAGTTACATTAAGTAACGAAATATCAATATGTACTACAGTTTTGTGATAATATGGTATATTATTCCACTTACCAGCTCTGTTATATTCCACATAACCCTATTATCGAATATATTAAAAAAAAAAAAAATTACTTGTGTGAAATTAATTTATATCAAGATTCTTCATGGAAAGTTTTCCAAATTTACTTAATAATAAATAGTTTCCGAAACTAAACATTATTCACATATTACTCTATTAAAAAGTGTTTAGTTTAACTAAAATTGATTAAACTAATCTTAAATATAACAAAGTGCTTTCTTTGTAAAGAAAAAATTGTCAGCCTAAAAATTTGGTATTTCTTTGCATATATCTTTCTTAAAACAGAAAATTTGATTAATACAATGGAACTGTTTTGTGTGTACATAAAAAAAGCTTAACATTTTTTCGGTACAATTTTAAACGCTTCGTCATAGAGTATCAAATACTGCTGCACTCAGAATAACTACCGAAAAATTCAATAGTTTCTTAAAAAGTAAATCAGTAAAGTTGTTTCAATTTAATAAGCAGTTAAATTGCAAGGAAATATATTTTTTTAACTTTTTCTTTAGTCACTCAATAAACAAAATACAGACTTTCGGCATAAGTTAAAATATTCAGTCAAAATTTTCTGTTGAAAGCAAACAGTTATTATAAAATAATTAATTTTAAAATAAACAAGGAATCCATTATTTTTACCGGCGTTGCCAGTTAATTAGCAATTAGAAACAAATGACAAAATATAATTCTTCTAAACGAAATATAGGTAGTCCTTTTTTTTAACTTATTTTTAGTTATTTTAATTCACCAGTTCATCAGATTTTAAATAAAAAAAATATTGTGAGTGTGGTATGTAGCGCCAGCCTGATAAATTTAAATATTACAAACATTTTAACAAACTCAAAATATTCCATAACCACCTGTAATGTAGCACATAAAATCAAAAATCTATATGTACCACTAAAAACTAAATATTTCATTTTTTCATCAGATGACCATGAAATATAAAATTCAATATACTTTTTGTCGGTCTGTCACACTATTCAAATCTGTACCAAACCCACGTTAACTGACATCAACAATCTCATATTCTTTTGCTTTGCTGTCAATTTAAATTTTAAGCCATTGGGCATCGAATAGAAAAAAGAAATGAAAGCAAAACTTTATAAGCTTTTGCTGTTGGCATTTTTATTTAGAATCTGTCTAGTTTTTGTTTTATTATTTTTTTTTTGTTTTACAATCTCTTTTTGTTTTTTGTTTTTGGTTTCGTTTGTGTTAATGAAAAAAGTGGTTTAAGATGTTATACACATACAGAAACAAGAAAAAAAAACTTTTGTGTGTTGATTTTGAAATTAAAACAATACTGAACGGAAATTTGTGTGAATAGTTTTATTTTAAAAATTTTTTTTAGTCAAGGATTTTATATATTCATATTTGTGTTATAGTTTTATAGTTTTTTTTAGCTACAAATCAGCACACATGGATCCATGCAGGCATTATTATATATAAACTAAGATTTATTTATTTGAAAAACCGCGAATAATTTAAAAACGACTAATTTTATCTCAATTTTGATTGCAGAATCCTAATCTTTATAAAAATTAAGATCAGATTTGAGTAATTCCTTCATATAATGTATACGAAAGTTGGATTTTTATTTACATCTTTGCAGAAAATTTAAAGATTTTAATCAAAATATGTATTTTTTGTTGCACAACCGGTTGAACATGTTCATATATGGTTATATATTGTCATATATGGGTTCATATATGGTTTCGGATCCGAAATTTGAGGGCATATGATCATATATGGATGTTCATATATTGTCATATATTATTAGATTTTCTATAGGCTCGTTAAATTAAAAAACTTTTTTTTTATTTTTTTAACAAAAATATTGTTTTTTTTTTAATAATAAAAATAAATGTAATTTAGTATGTAATATACTACTATACATGTTAATGTGAATTTATACATTTCAATGGATTAAGGAATATTTAGTGAACTTAAATATTTTATTTCAAGTTTAGAATATACTTTTATGAATGTTTTTTTATGACTTTTTAGTCACTTTTTTATAGGATTCATTTATATGAAACACAATTAAAAATGTTTTTAATATTTTTTATTTCAATATTTTGCCTCGGAGCATATCCATATCATCGGGAAAAAATAAGTAACAATAAATAATAAAAAAATACGTCACTATGCTTTTACATTTCCTATTGTGCTACCGAAATAAAAGAACATACGTCGACAATTAAAAGTGTTTTAAATCATAAAACTCCGTTTCTTTGTTAACGCATTTTCTACTGTCGTCGTCATAAAGTATGGAAAACATGAACTTTATTGCCAATAGACGTTTTTCAGTTTTTATTAGAAATTCTAGTCAGGCTTTCATTTACATTTTTTAAATAAAAAACATCTTGACCTTTTAAATAATGCCTGGTCCAAGTTGTAATTTTGGTTACGTGTTTCTCCCCAATTCATATCAATTTCGCTTATGAATTTGAACAGGGTTTTAATTCGGTAGAACAAAGGTTTAAATAGAAAATATTTTTGTCTGATAAAGAATAAGTCATTTTATTTATTTATTAATTTTTTAAAATATGCAAAAATTCAAAGCTTGGCCCTGGTAAGGAATGGGTTAGCGTTTTTCGATTTATTTCAAATTTTTAGCATGGAAAATCTGGCCATTTGTTTATTATATTTTAAGCATCACTTCTAAAAATTTACCAGTAGCTACAAAATATTTGCGTTTTTTTTAAAAAATTGTCCTTTACTACCTTGGGGTCATATGTGACTCCATGTCCAAAAGGGTTAATGAGGTTATATTATTTTTTTCCAAATCGCTAAGCTATTAAGATCAAATGTAATATTTAAAAGTACAAAATTGATTCCTTTTTGATACATAGTATTTAAAAAGATTAAATTTACTTAATTTTTTTTATAAAAATCACACATTTCTCGAAATCCGCCAAAAATAGGAGCTTGTCACCGACAGTTCCATGAAGGAATTTAGCTCAAAATAACCACACTTCATTTCTAGGATATACTTAACAAGCCTTTGAAGTGCAAAATCCATTTTTTTTTAATTTTTTATGAAAATTTTTTAAAAAATGAAAATGGAGTTTTGAAAATTATTGCGCGACAGGTTAAAAGACAGATAATAAAACAATATTTCAAAACTGAGTATTTGTAAGTATAGAGAGCAAAAAATAATTATGGCTTTAATTAATTTCTGAAAGTTTAAAAAAGTGCCATCAAATTTCATGACTAAAATTGGTCTGGAGCATTTGCTATTTCTTGGCGAGTTCCTAACCGATTTTGAAGTTATTTAGCTTTTTGAAAAGATAATTTTATACTGAAATCGATTTATAGCACAATTAGTTGAAAAAATTAAACTATAGAACGAAATTTTCCTAAAAACTGAAAAAAGTCATATTTTTCCCATATAAAGACTGTTGAAATTTTCAATCGATCTCCGCCTCGACGTTTCTTTATTCGATTGGCCCCAAACTTCATATTTATTAGTTTTATATAGAAAAAAAAAAAACAAATTGGACACCGACACTCTTTAAAATTGCATTTTCATTTTATTGGACACCCTAATGAACATATATTAACATTTTCACATGGGTAGTTAAACAAAATCGCAAACTACTTAAAGTTAATTAATTTTTTTATGTTCTGATTTTATTTTCCTTTTTGTACATCAATCAGCATATATCGTCACCTTAAATGCAAAAGGGCGAAACAACAAAAAATTTAAGCCGATTTTCCGATTGATTATGATGCACTAGATTAAATTACATTTCCCTAGAAAATTTTAAATTCATATGTAGAAATAAGTCTATAGTTGTCTTTTAAACAAGAGAAGAAAATATAGAATATCTTTAATTCTACAACGTTTTTTTCTGGTTCTCGTGTAAAAAAATAAAAAAGTGTTGTTAGGCCCTTTTGCATTTTAGGTGACGATATGTAGGTTAAGAAAGAATTCCATTTAAACTCAACCCCACTTTTCCATAAAAATTATTAATTATTAAAAGAAAATTTTTTTCTTTGACCTCTAAATAAAAGCAGATTTAGCTGAAACTTCCCAGGTGAAAATGGGATTGTATATGAACGTGTATGATCATATATGCACTTGTACATGATCATATATTGGCATAGTTGATCATATATGTCAATATATAGTTCCATATACAATCATATATTATATCATATATACTCATGTATGTTCCTATCCGAAATTTGAGTGTATATGGTCGTATATAAGCACATATGGGCATATAATAATCATATTTATTAATATCCAAAATTTCGGATCCGAACATATATGGTCATACATGAGATCATATGTGGTCATATATTATACTATATATGGACATATATGATCAGATATAGCCATACGTGATCACATAAAAGCCTATTAGGAAAAGGCACAACATTGCAGAGGCCGCGAATTCTAATTTTTATATTTGTTTGGAGCACTCTAATGAATATGACTACTGATATTATCTCAAATTTCGTTAAGTTATGTGGAGTGTTGACATATATGGAGGCATATATGAATATTTACGTATTTATATATAAACATGTACATTAGGGTCATGAGTCATGATAGGCAATATTAAGTTAATAATAAAAATTGTGTTTGCGGCTCATTTTGGCAAAAAAAAACTTCCGCACCAAATGCAATTCCTAAAAATAATTTTTTGCTCGGGGATTTTCTATAATTTACATAACGAATGATATTGTAGACGACAAAAAATCTATCCAAAAGTCCCTCCAAAAATGTTTCGTAATTTTCAGCGTAAATAGCTTTTAGTACGCATCGTTTGAGTCTCATTTATTTAAAACTTCGGAGAAATATTTTAATTAAACTAAAAAAATAAAGACCAAGTTTAAAACCTTGTAAAATTTGATATTTGCAAAAAAATTCAAAAAGCCATAACCCTAATGTACACATAAGCATGCACGCACTTATGTAAATAAAATCTGCATTGATCCATACATGAAAAAATTTAGCAGGAAAGAAAAAATTTTTTTTTTTAAATAAAAAATATACATACAAATATTTGCTGGTTTAATTTTTTAATGAATTTACAGAGCGCCCAAGACTCATCCACTTATTAAACCTTATTTTCTTGTTAAATGATGTTTTTCCATTTTCCTTATTATAAATTTAAAACACTTAAAATTCTTCTATCATTGCCATATTAAGATACTCTTCCCTTAATACAATCAATAATTCAATTTCAACAATTTATTATTTTAATATCCTGCCACTTCGCTACATAAATCACCATTACGACCATTCAATAACAAAAAATAGAACATTTAAATTGTTCTCATTCAAGTTTTATCAATTTTTAATCTCTCATAACTCATAATGTTTGTAATATATAATACATTTACATTCGTGTTACGAACTACCAAAAGTATCGCTATTCAATGCAAACAAAATATTTGTAAATCAAGCAAAAGAATTGTATTAAATTTTAGCAAATTTTTGAATACCCTCACTAATATTGTTGAAACAAATTACAATAAAACAAGTAAAAAAGTTAAAGTCGGGCACGCCAACTATATAAAACCCTACACCATAGTACAATTTGGGTCGTATTCTGGGAAATGGATGAAATCCGGGAAGGGAATTTGAAGTAGCGGTGCAATAAATAGAGTGCAATATACAAATAGGTGCCCAAATAGTACTCCAACTGACATCTCAATATTTGATTGTGGAATTATACTCAAAAATTTTCAGTTCTAATCCCAATTACGTAAATGGCGTTACAGCCGAAATCTTATTGCAAAAAATTTATTTATATAAAAAAGTTTTTTGGTAGCGAAGCCGGAGTAAGACATACATACGGCCTAATGCAACACAGAGAAAACAGATTCGTGCTTACAACCGAATTTGTTGCCAATCGAATGGTTCGGTTGCCGTAACCGAATTTTTCAGTTGAGACAACTGAATATCAATGAAGTGAATAGTCATTTGATAATGGCAACAGAATTTCTATTGTCTCAACAATAATTCGGTAGTCAAAACTGAAAAATTCTGTTATCACAACCGAAGCATTCGATTGGCAATAAATTCGGTTGTAAGCACGAATCTGTTTTCTGGGTGAACCTTTACAAAAATCCTGTAATCTACGAATCTGGTATTGGATATGCACTAGAGAAAAAAACCCCAAGTGCGGCCGTAGGTCGATCACCAGTGTTGCCAAGTCTTTTTTTACAAATCCCCCTAAGTTTTCCAAAAAATCCCCTAAATTTGCTCTACCGCTAAAAATTTTCCCCTAAAATTAATTTTCCCAAAATTCAACAATTTTCTAAGTTCTTATTTCAAATTGTTTTTAATAAATGCAAATAATTGATTTCCGGTTCTTAAAATAAAAAAAAACTTCGTTATATTTTAGCTGGTTTTCTTTTCTTTCCTAGTCACAGTCTAAAATTTTTCAACTTCAAAAATATGTAGGCTAAAAGAAAATAAATATTTATGTGAAAAACTATCAACAAATTTGGCAAATCCAATCATCGGACTATAAAATTTAATAGCCTTTTAAGTCAAAACTACCCCTAAAATGATTTTCTAACCCCCCAAATTTCCCCCTAACAAATTGGTACCCCCTGAAATCCCCCTAAGCGGTTGAAAACCCCCTAAATTTAGGGGGAAAACACCCAACTTGGCAACACTGTCGATTACCCAAAGAAGTAGGTAAACACAATACAGAAGGCCGAAATTTGAGATAAGGTCACAGCGTACATACGCCCAGAAAATAGATTCAGTTCTGATAACCCCATTTGTAGTCAATCGCATGGTTCGGTTGTGGTAGCCAAATTTTTCAGTTGTGGCAACAGAAAACCAATTGAGACAAGACTAATTTGACTGTGACAACTTAATTTCAGTTTTATGAAGAATAATTCGGTAGCCGAAAACGAAAAATTCATTCGATTGGCAACAAATGAGATTGTCAGCACCGAATCTGTTTTCTGGGTGTAGTTGTAATAAAAATTTGGTCTGGAACGTAGCAGTAGCAACACTACGGGCAATGAGAGGTCAATTACCCTCAAGACATCTATCCCATGATTGATAAAGCAATATTTTTCACAGGAATTTTAAACTTTACAATCGTTGTGTGTTACCCCGTATCATTTGCATCTACTTTGAGGACTAAATAGTATCATAAATAATATTTTTGTATATATGTCGACCGCATTTTCACCCTATACCCAAAAAAAAACATGGCTGGGTTGACCTTATTCGAAGAGCATTATAAATTGTTGGGTTTGAGTTTAAAAAATAAAATAAAAATGAATCCGTTTTTTTATATATTTTTATTTATTTTTAACTCTATAGTGCGTAATAAACAATAATTTTATTTTAAGGTTGCTTGACAGTCAACATTTTACCAGGACTACCTGCACACAAAAAAATATACCAGAAAAAAATTTAACAAACTCGTTTGTTTGATATAAAAGTTAAATACAATAACTCTTTGAATTTGATTCAAACATTATATTTTTCACTATTGCAACTTTTAAAAATAACACTCAACAAAATGCATTGATAAACAAATAATTGAATAATTTTTCATTATTAATAAACATAATACTTGAATTAAAGTAAAAATCAAATTTTTTTAATTTTGGCCGTTATTTTGATTTTTTTCAAGGCATGCTATGTTTTGTTTTTCTTTTTGTAAATTTGTCTATTACTTTTGGAGTTTCATATTTTAGTAGCTCTTTGGACTTTGATGCGGTTGCACAAATTATGTGTAAATCGGAAAAGTTTAATGAAATTATAAACTTATTTTGTAATATGAAAGATAGAGAATTTTATTGCACCTTTTATAATTTTTGTTGTTTTTAATTTTTCAATAAATAAAATTAAATTTAACATGTTTTTTTATTAAAAAAAATTATTAAAACTTTGTGTTAAATCAAAACATTCTTTCATAAAAAAAAATTACAAAAATTGAATAATTTTGTTTTATCAAATCAACAACTTTCTTTATTGACAGAAAAACAAAATAATTTCAACAACGTGCTTACAATTTTCATTATCAATTCTGCAAAAATCGTCATTACAGGAAATTCAAAAATTTTTTTTATTGAATCTGCGATTTTCGTATTCAAATATGAAAATTATTTTTTTGTGTGTGGGTAGACTGAATTTCTGTTCCCCAAACAATGTCACTATTAAAATAAATACCAACAAGTTGTTTTTCTATTTTTTGTACATCCACAAAAGAGTCCCGGTTGTCGCCACCGAATTTGTTGCCAATCGAATTCGGGCGGTTGCGAATTCGACTTTAGGCTAAAGTACAGTTTATGGGGTTTCGTCAATTCCCCTCTGGAATTGAAAAAGAAAAAAACCGAAATTAAATTAAAAAAAAACGAAATTAATTTTGCTAGGGGCTCAGCCCGGGAGACCCGTGGGGGGCAAAAAATGGGCGGGCATTCATTTAGTCTTATTTATACAAAAACTTTCAAATGCAATCAATATCAATTTTATGTGGTGAAATGTAGGCACATGGTTAATATTTGATCATAAATTAATATCACTTTCTGTTTAAATTATTTTCAAATTAAAGAAAGGTGATACAATTTTTACAAGTAAATTACAAAGAATAAAAATTTTTGAAAGAATTCGATAAAACCAACAAGACAGAATACATATTTGCGGCTTTCGCTATACAGCCATCATCCGTGTCATTCGCCTTTGAATGGGTTAATAATTAATAATTGTCTACTTATGTGACAGTTGAAAGCAAATCGAATTTGTTATCAACAACTCAACTTAGACTAATATTAACGAAATCTAACAATCTTTCATTACCAAATAAGCGGTTATATAATAGAAATTCATAGCTCCGCACAACTTATTTTTTGGCGTCTAAACTCATTATTTTTGTTTGGCGTGGTCGTTTTTATAAGTAGTCACGCTTACCCGCTCGCTTACGAAAAAATGAGAAATAAGTAGTTATGAGATTTTTAATAAGTGGTTACACGCATGCTTATAAAAAGTTGAATTATAAGTGGTTATCCGATTGAGTACTTGATTCTTAAAAATAAGGAGTTAAGCAAATATTATTAGCTTAAGGAAATACATTCAGAAAAATTTAAGTTTTCTCTAGTGTGTAATTTTAGGACTCGTCATAAAAATTTAAACATAAAACATATTTACATATAATAAATAAAAATGTATAAAATTTAACTGTGTAAAAACTACTTATTTAAACTATTACGAGTAAGTCATTATTTTATATTTAGAAACAATGAATACAAAAGGCCGTTATTAGGAAGTCATTATTTTATATTATAAAATAATGCAAAAGGTAATGATGTATCATTTTTGGTAATGCAGATAGTAATGAGGTGTCATTACCAATATTTTGCTGGGTATCTACTATTTTTCTCCTTTGTTATTATTACTCTTTTTTGCTTTGAAGCTTAATTCTTAAGATATCTCAGCTGATTCTATTCAACTCTGTGTATGATAACCACAGATTTTTTGTTCTGTCTTGCTGGTCTTATAGAATTTTTTCAAAAATTTTTATTCCCTGTAATTTACTTGTAAAAATTGTATCATCTTTCTTTAATTTGAAAATAATTTAAACAGAAAGTGATATTAATTTATGATCTAGAGTCAAACTAAAGAAAATTAATTTACCATTATAAATTATTTTATCAAATATAACTAAAGAAGAAAAAAAATGTTTAAAGTAAAATTTAATAAATAAAAACCAAAAAAATTGTGGTTTTTCTGAAAAAAAATGAGCTACCACCATCGCCAGCATTAAAGGAAGCTATCATCACCATAGCCCAACAGGTACGGCCGCAAACGTTGGTCCCACAGATATCGAAGGAAATAATTACCATTAGCAATCATTCAATTGCAGTTAAATGTTTTTCATAATTTTTTTAATTTAATGATAATGACTTGAGGATTAAATTTCTTTATTCAATGACAATGGTTTTGAATTTCTTTTCGAAAAAACAAAACCTATTGAAAAATTGTTAAAATAGGAAAAAAATATTTAAGTCGATAAATATTATCAAAATCCAGGATGGCTCCATGTAATTTCGTTCCCTGTATTATGTCTTTCAATTCCACTAGTTTCCTGTTGTATATCGTTCCCCGTTCGCTTTTACTCTTAAAAATAAAAAGAATTTTTCAGAAATATTTTGAAGACGCATTTTAAAATTTTTTGGAAAATCGGAATTTTCGGACAAATTTAATGGCGACCCTGGCGTAAATATTTTTCATACAGTGAATAAAATTTAAAATTTTGTATCAAAATTAAGAAACAGGCAATTTGTCATTTTATACACATGCAATTTTCATGTGCCAATCGTTCAAATTTAGAAAAAAATATATTGTTGGCATACAATTTTTAAATGTTCTCATGAACTCTAAAGGTCGTCTCATAAAACTAGCCTAAAAACTTTAGCAAGCGGGCATTTAAAATATGTTTTCCTAATTAAAGAACAAAAACTGTTAAAAATTAAAGTAATGCAATTTTTAGAAGGACATATGGCAACTATGAGCCGATAATTTTTTGTAAAATATTATTTTACTTGAAATACAAATCGATTTTCTCACGTGTAGGTTCTCAGATGCACCCAATATAGCGAAAGGGCAACCAAAACTTTTTCAAAAACTGTAATTAGAGTTCTGAATTGAGTTTGCTTAAAACTGAGAAATTTGAAAACCGCGGTTTCGGTTTTTCTAAATTATAAAAACCGCGGTTATGGTTATTTTTCGGTTTCTTATGATATAAATAGAATCGTTTTAAAATATTTAAATATGTATAAAAATTAAATAGTATATGTATTTAAATCCTAAAAAGGTGTCTATTCCTACCTGTGTTTCATTTTCACCGTCATAAGACTATTCTTAAGAATGACAGTCTTAACTTTTCATACAAAACAACAATAATATTCAAAAATTCAAATTTTATTTGTCAATGCCCAGGTGAAAATGTTCATATATGGACATATATGGCAACATATATGGGTTCGGATCCGAAATTTGAGGGTATATGGCCATATATGGAGATATATGAATGTTCACATAAAATTTTTTTTTTATTTTTTAATAAAAATATTGCTTTTTTTATTCAAATTAAATGTAAATATTATATATAATTCTATTCATACGTTACTGATGAATTTGTACATTTGAATGAAATTGAGAAATTATGAAATTTTTAATGGACATAAACATTTTACTTCAAGTTTAGAAAATATTTTATGACTGATTTTTGATTATTTAATGATTGTTTATACACTAATAGAAAAAAGTATGTAAAAATTTTAGTTAAAGCTACTAAAAATTAGTTCAAAATGAAAAACTCCTGAATTATCAGAGTAGTTTTGCTAAATATAAATAAGATAGGAACAGCAAAAATAAAACTGTTTAATATATTTACAAAATTTGAGTTATAATTGAGCTAAATTTGAGTGATTAGAAAATAAAATTAAATTGTACTTAGTAGTAGACAAAAAAACATCACATAAAATTAAAAATTTTTAAAGTTCCGTTTTCGTTTTTTGTTTTTAATGGAAATACAAATCTAGCCTTCTGAAATCAACAGTTTAATATTTTTAGCAAATATTTCTCTTGATTTTATAAACTGCTATTTGCATTGAACAAAATTTAACAAAAATTTTTTTAGATACAACAGTTTGTTTTAGCCATTTTTAGTTTACTAATATTTTGCAAAATTTTCTGCAGATTTTCTAAATTTAGAAGTTTTATTTTTGCTGTTTTTATCTTACTGCAACATTTTCAATTGTATTTCAAAATTTATCATTTTATTTCAGTAGTTATCAATTGTTTTTCTGATTTATCAATTGTATTTCAGAAATAATCAATTGAATTTCAGTTTACTCAATTGTATTGTAGAAGTTATGAATTGTTTTTCAGATTTACCAATTGTATTTCAGAAATAATCAATTTATTTCCAGTTTTATAATTGCTTTTCCGAAATTATCAATTGATTTTCATATTTATCAATTGTATATCAGAAACTACCAATTGTATTTCAGAAATTATAAATTATATTTCAGAAACTGAAAATTGTATTTCAGAAATTTATTAATTGAATTTCAGAAATTCGCAATTGCATTTCAGAAATTATCAAATGTATTTTACAAATAATCAATTATATTTCTAAAACTGGGAACTGTATTTTAGAAATTGCCATTTGTAATTAAGAAATTATCAAATATATTGTATTTCAATATTTTTTGAATCCGCTCACGTAATTACCCCCATGATAAAAAAAAATTAAAACATTACCCATATATGGAATAATATATGAATTCATATATGAAGATATATGGAATATATGAACCAATATATGGACCAATAATTGCAGTATATTATCATATATGGATTCATACATTTGAATGTATTTACCCATATATGCTTCCATTCATAGCATATATGTTCATATATGATCATACATTAAACCATATATGCTCATACATGAAACCATATATGACAATATATGAACATATATGAACATTTTCACCTGGGTGTTATGATTATGTTGATACCAGGTCTTACTTTTTTTTGAAGTTTTCAAACAAAAATTTGAACGAGTAAAAAGGTTAAAGTCGGGCATGCCGACTATATAATACCCTACACCAGTCTGGGTAAAAGCCAACTAATGTTTGGATCCGAAATTCGAATGGGTTAAAATGGGGCTCGTGTCAAAATTTTCTATAATGTGAGTCAGCGCACCAAATTTCATTAAAATATCTTAACCAAGCCAATTTTGGGGGGACCCTTATATGGGAACTAGTTCTAAACATGGACCGATGTTCACCAAAATCAATAGGCTTCGTCCTTGGGCCAACATAGGTCTATGTACCAAATTTCGTCAAAATATCTTAATATTTACGACCTGCAGCGTATAAACAATATAATTTTGGTAGGACCCTTATATGGGCACTAGGTCTAAACATGGACCGATGTTCACCAAAATCAAACTTGTTCGTCCTTGGGCCAACATATGTCTGCGTACCAAATTTCATCAAAATATCTTAATATTTGCGACCTGTAGAGTGCGCACAAGATTGCATCGACAGACAGACAGACGGACGGACGGACGGACATCGTTAAATCGAAATAAAAAAAAATTCTGAACCGATCGGTATACTATAAGGTGGGTCTACGACCAATATTTTTTGGTGTTACAAACATCAGCACAAACTTATAATACCCTGACCACATAGTGGTGTAGGGTATAATAAATATAATTTATTGTGACTTTGCAACAACAAATACATGGAGAATACCGGCACATCTAAGAGTCACAGACTTTTCGTAGGAATAGGCACCTAAATTTCTCACTCGAATAAAGGCAATAACGCCATTTCGAAACATTTCCCGCAGAAGAAAAAAACGCGAAAACCCTTATAAATGAAAAGTTGTTATTGTTTTTTCGGCAACTTAAGCTGTATTTTAAAGAGTTTAATTTAAATTTTAGCAATTTGTTTAAAACAACATAAAACTAAAATTGAATAAATTTTGCGGATTACGAAATAAGAAGTTTTGAAAAATATGTGGTGAAAATCTGAACTGATTATGTGAAACTAAATATCTCTTAAAGCTTTTAACTTTTGGTAGCAATTTTTTTCAGAAATTATAAGCCTCAGTTATGGTATGGTATGGCACAACTAAAGGTTTTTTAAAATATTTTCCCTTACAAAGTCTCTTTTTAATAATATGTGTAGTGAGTTATCTGATAAAATTGTTTTTATTTGCTGTAATACCTAATAAGTAAAATCTCAAATATTGTAAATATCATATAAATGACTGAGAGAAATAAATAAAATACTAAAATACTAATAACAAAAAAAAAAAATAATTCTTCAATTTCGCAACTCAAGGTTCAGTAATATGCAGTTCCATTAATTATGTTATATGGTTAAAGTATTTACTAAAAACCGACTAATTTTTTCGGTTTTCTGATTCGGTTTTGAGACTTTAAAAACCGCGTTTTCGGTTTCGAATAAAACCGAACAGCAAACTCTACACACAGAAAATAAATTGGTTGGAATTCTATCGGAACCAACGAAATATTAACATCATTCAATAATTTTAATTGCAGTTATTTAAAATTCATCATCAGGAAAGTTATATTTATTTGTGAACAAAAAATATATATGATGAACCAAAACACTGTCACATTATCCAAAATATTGGCTTTTCTAACCAATATTGAAAAATTACTAACTTCCACATTACCTTCAATACCAACAACCACCAATTTATCGAAGATTTAGTCATTTGAATAAAATATCGGCAGCAACAATTTAGTATCAGTTGTGTTTCAATAAAATCGATCACTCTATCCAAAGTATTAGTTTTTCCAATCAATTTAAAATTTATTTTCAACTTTAGTAGTTTTAACCATTAATTTCCATTATTTTGGTAATTGTAATAATATATTGAGACAAGGAACAGAAATTTTATTTATCATAATAAAATTTTGGAATCTATCATATTTTTTCGTTTCATACATATGAGTGTTTAAATTCTAAGTTAGACAACAACTAAACATAAGTATCTGTGGCGCAGGAGGTAGAGACACAGCCTTATAGCCTTAGAGATTTGAGTTCAAACCTCAACCAAGGCATTACTTTTTTTTATAATTTTTTTATTGATTTAAATTAAAAGACACAATTGATTTTCTATTGTGAATATAATTTTATTCAAAAACAAAATATTCAAATTTTCAACCTGAAGAAATTCAAATTTGAAATTTGACAAAAAAAATTTATGTCGAGTTTAGCCTAGAGGAAAAGCATTGGGCTGACAGACGGAAGGTCGCCGGTTCAATCACAGTTCGCGATATAAATTTTTTTAAAATTTTTTTTTTATTCAAATTAAAAGACACAACTGATTTTCTGTTGTTGATATAATTTTATTTATAGACAAAACTATCAAACCTGAAGAAATTCAAATTTGAAATTTGATTGAAAAAATTTAAATAGAGCTTAGCTTAGAGGGAAAGCAATGCACTGACAAGCGGAGGGTCGGGGGTTCGATCCCAGTTAGCGACAAAAAAAAATTTTAATTTTTAAATAAATTTTGTGGAAGGTGTTTTTCTATTTATAGAATTTATAATCCACAAACATTAAAGTAATCTATTAACACAACAAAAATTCAAAAATTGTAAATAAATTTCGGTAGTAACAATTGTATTAAAAATAAATAAAAGTGATTGTACCTGGAACTACAAAAATTCGGTTGGCGAAAAATTCGGTTGGAACTACGAATCTGTTTTCTGTGTGTAGTTCTGAAGAGCTTTAAAAATGTATAATTTTTTACATATATTGAAATAAGTGAGGATTAAATATACTTGAGAGACAAAAATTCATAATATGTAAGTGTTTTTAGATCAAGAGAACAAGACAATTATGTGGCATTAGTAAACTTTACAAAAAAATATTTTAGAATTTTTTATACAGTATTGTTCCTCATTAAGTTTTAATAATTTTAGTGCAAAGTGGTAGAATAAAATCATAAATTTTCTACCCTCCATTCAGCAAATTAATTTCTGAATAAGTTATAAAAAACTGGAAAGTCTCGCTTGGAATACTTGCCCTTTTAGGATATATCTATGTTATAAATGAAATGTTCACGTATGTAACCCTCTCAGACAGTGCAAAGGAGGATACAAAAATATTAAAATATTTTTGCTCTCTAAGTGTTTTGCTATTCATGACATGTTTCATTTGGCAATTATTAAAATCAATATAACAAAGAAAATGTACATAGCAAACAGAAATAAATTAAAAAAATATTTAACAGGACACAAAAAATACTAGAATACTGATGAGGAAAAATAAGGCCAAACGAAAAATTAAAAAAAAAACACAAATCTGCTATACAATAAATATAAATAATAAATACATATACTTATGTAGTGAATATTCGCAATAGCGGACGCCTTCAATAGCGGACAACTTCCTAGTATAAAATAGCGACATTCACTGTCCTTTATTGAAAGTTTCTACAGCAGATACATTTTAGAGTGATACAGTAACAGCTCTTCACATTAAATAGAATATGGTTTTTTTTTAAGAAAACTAAATTTCAACTTGATAGTTTCTTTTTAAAACGACAGAAAATTTGTCTTTCTGTAAATTTAATTTTTGGGAGGTTTCACTGTTTCTTTCCAATCAGTAATCTTATTTTAAAAAAATGTTCTTCAACACCACCTTCTATAACATAATAAATGGTTTAAACGCGTTGAGTATTTTTTTGTTAAAATAATGTTGAATGAATGAAAAATAACACAATTAGTTTGCTCTCATAATAGAAAAACTTGTTTAAAAATTTAAATTTTGCTTGCCAAAGCAAAAATATATTCAAAATCTAGATTTTCTTTTAAATCAAACTAATTTAAATGTTGTACATATCAGAAAATTAGTAAAATAATTTCGATTTTAAAACGTGACATAAGTAATACCAGAGAGTGTGTATTTAAAAAAAAAAAATAAAATTATAAAAATAGCAGTTTTTGGAAAAAATTACTTATTATGTTAATTCATAATAAGGAAATTGGCCTCGAACTAAATTAATAAATTTCTAATTAAAAAATTAAAATTTAATAAATTTTAAATTAGTTTTCTTGCTTTTTATTTTTATAAAGAAAATTTTTCATTCCAACTTCTTCGTTTGAAATGAAAAATTTCTTTGGCCATTGACTATTGCTAATTTTGAAATGTTTTTTATTTTCTTATGATAATGATAATACTATTCAACAAATTTTAAATTTTTAAGAACCGGTGCATATTTTACAGCAAACTATTGTACACTGATTCCGATTCTGTTAAGAAAAAATTTATCAATGCGCAGTTTTTGTAGAATTTTCTGTTCTAAATACTTCATTTTCGGCAGCTTTTACAAACTTTTCAAAGTTCTGCCATAAAATCATACAATTTTTTTCATATTAATTTATCTTTATTTCATTTACTTTTTTTTGTGAATTTATTACGAAAACTGTTAAGTTTAACTCATGACCCTAACTAAATTGTACTATTCTTGAAATTCTTCACATAAGTCCAACCTTTGGCATTGTTTTAAATGGCAAAATTTGATGATGTTTTCATTTGATTGGTATTTAATAGAAATTTTGGTTATTTTTTTTTTTGTGATAAATTGACTAAAAATATACAGAAAGAATTTACAAAATTTCAATTAAATTTTAAAACACTCATACCAAATTTGTAAATAAAACAAAAAACTTTTTAAAAAGGCACCAAGAAAGACATTTGTAAATCCAAAAAAAAAAATTTCTTTTGTTTTTTGTCACTTTGAATTTTTATTTTTAAACAATTTTTATATGAAAGATAACAATTTATAAACAAGTTACAAATATTTCAAAAAAAAAATTGTTGCGAATAAAATTTCAATTTAAAAGAAAATGAGATCGCTTTTGCAAATTCCATTGTTGTTGCCTACTGTTTTTTCCGTGTAAATGAGAGTGATTTTAATAAAATAAAAATTGTACTCGTGAATTCCCGAATTTATTTCAAAATATTGATCATGCAACGCACGAAATTTCAAGTGTTATATAAAATGTTTTTCATTCAAGTGTCTAGTTTCCTTGTGAGAAGGATTTTACAAATTTGATAGCATTAAGGTGAGTTCACAATGGTAGGGTCACTCTACTCTGCAGCACAGATTAAAATGTTAGCTGTTCACAGTGCAGAGTAGAGTTACTTCAGAAAATATTTGACACTTAAATACTTACATATTGTTTTGCGAATTTCCAGGCTTTGTTCCAGCTGAATAAATTTTGAAATCATTTTTTATTTTATTACAAAATTTCCAATACAAATATTTTGAATTGGTTTTATGTTATTTAATATATTGATTAATTTGTTATTTCCTGAAGATGCTACACAATTGAGTAGCGAAATATCGAAAATAAAGAACTTTTTTATATAAAAAACAAACCTTACGCTCAAGAAAATTGTGAAGTTAAAAATTAAAAAGAAGGTTAAATAAACGACAAGAAGTTATGTAATAAATTTTTTTTAAATTTATTGACAATTATAGATGTGAACAAATTAGTGATATGTTTTTTAAGGTATATTTGTCATGTTAAACAGTAAACAGATCAATGTTAACTCTAGAGTGCAGCGAATCCGTACTACAGAGTCGAACAAGTGTGACTTTGTAGTGGAATAAAAAAAAGATAGCTAAATACAAAAATGTATTAGTATGAAAGAGAAAAGAACTGAATTTGCTACAGATTGGAGTATTCCATCATTGTAAACGCACCTTTAAACTAAAAAGCGGCAATTTCAAATTTCTGTTCATCACCAGTAAAACGTCCATGAACACCAACCATCATGATTATACTCATATGAAAACTTACATACCGAATTCTTTCGAATTGTTTATTCTTTGTAATTTACTTGTAAAAATTACATCATCTTTTTTTAATTTGAAAAATAATTTAACAAAAAGAGAAATTAATTTATGATCTAGAATCGAACTATAAACTTAATAATTTCCGATTTCGGATCTAAAATCATAAGTACAACTTATAAAAACTATCAACCAAAAATTTAGAAAAGTCCATTTCTCGAAAACGGTCTATTAAAAATTCAGTTTTTACCAAATTTGGATTCAGTACACCAAAATTTTTTACAAAATATTTATTGCAAAAGAAGGTGATTTGGGCTGTTCATAGCATAATGTATTAAATTAGTTATAGTGTCTTTAACTACTTCATTAATTTTAAATTCTATAAATTCAACAACCATAGTTAAATATTTAATTTTAGTAAGAAGCGATTAGTAAATGCCTCGGAAAATTTAACGAACTGTGTACTTGAAATTGTATAAGGGGAAAATCCAGTAAATATGACCCTAAGTAAATGTCTAAAATCATACTACACAGAGAGAATTTTGCTGGACGAGTTTTTATGAAAATTATTAGTAAACTAAGGAAGATTTCTTCACAAAGAAAATTAAAAATTTCTTAAATTTTAGGAAAAAGCTTCAGATATTTTATGATTATATTGTTAATTAAACTTTTTCATTGAGTATGTGAAACTTTTTATAAATAGAATGAAATTTTTCAAAACATTTAAAAAAAATTACATTCGTTCAGTGAAAAGTTTCAATGGACGAATTTCAGTGAAACTTAATTGATTTTATGTATAAATTCATTAATATCATTCAGATAATTCTCTCAGTGTATAAATGTTCTTATTTTTCAAAATCTTTTAAACTAATGAAAGCTCTGCTTTGAAATTGTAAAAAATTTACAATAAGGACTTGACATAAGAACCAATCCCAACAAACACCAGTTCAAGCCTTAGAGAAAATTTGAGATTTACATTTGATATCAAGCGTATATTTCAAATCTGTCTCGATAAATATAGTTGAGTCCATAATTTTATATTGATTAATATTTGAAATCGATTTGAAAAATACACTTGTAAAACTTTGATATTTCTATATAAACTTCTGTATTGTTCTCTAGTGTTTTTCTATTTAAAAGCATAGGTTTGAGATTTATCATTTATATCAAATGATTTTCAAACTGAAAACAAGTTTTTTTAAATTTTTTAGAAAAATTATCTTCACGTTAGAGAATTATATATATTTCAAGTAGTTGTGAAGTATTTTTCTCCATTCGATAATGATTTGAGATAATTTTGTATGTATAACGTATCTCAAATAACAAAACAAAAATGTCAATAAATAAAAAATATAATGGAAAATTTTAGGAACAACGCGTAAATACGCCTAATTTTACAGGAAGAGGCGACGCGTTTTAAATAAATGTGAATATTTAAAAGAAGCTAAGAAGGCAAGTAATAAAATATGATAAAAGTAAACATAAAAAATTAACTTAAGGTTGTGCTTTGAAGGTTGTGCTTTGAATTTTTCAGGTAATATATAATTTAAACTAAGCATTTTTAAACTCTCCTTTTTTCATTATGAGATTTCGATCAAGAGTTTTGTATTCACCACTATAAAAACCAATAAAAAAATCTTATGGACATTTTATTTAAAAAAAACAGCCTGTATACAGTTCTAATAAATATGTTACATGGGCCAGTTTTATAGTCAGAACTATGGACGATTTTTGTCCTATATATTTCTTAAGTTAGAAATTTTGTTTGAAAATTTCTGGCTTAAGCAAAATTTTATAAAAAAATCTTTCTCAGTTCTGACTATAAAACTAGCTCTTAAAATTTAATGTCTATAAGATTCTCTTAATTGTCTTTGCACATTTAGACTGCGCAAAAACTATCTAGTTTATGACCGTTGCTAGTTTTTACTTGGCAAAACGCATACATAAAAACAAACAAAAACTAGTTTTGTACAAAAACTAGGTAGTTTTTGCTCAGTCCAAATACAGTATAAGAACTAACTTTTGTCCGAAATACTACTCAAGTTACAAAAAAAAATGTCAACATTTCTTAATTAAGCAAAATTTTAGAAAAACCCTTTTTTATTTCTGACTATAAAACTGAAGATAACTTTTTACCACTCGGGAGTTTTATTTTTTTAATTTTAGTGAGTCCAGTTAAAATTAATTTGTTAGCGGCGGATCTAATTGCCTAGTTAATAGCTTAGGAATACCTAATGAAAGACACTAACAGGCAATACCATTATCGATTCAAACCGCTTGCAACCGACTACCTTTACCCTTAAAATAGCATTAGAAAAATAACCGAAAATACCGTTACCGAGATAACTAATTTATAGTTATCCTTAGAGTACCGCTCTTTTTAAAATACCGTATCCTGAAATGCTGTTATCCTTAAAATTTCGTTACCATTATTCTGAATTCTCTTCTTTTGGTAGTTGCACATGCTTATTTAGTATTTTGCAAGTTTTTATTTTAGCTTTTTTTTTTGTAAAAAAAGTCTTGCAGTATACACCGAAATAACTAAATACCGTTATATAACCAGAATACTAATATCCTTAAAATACCGTTGGCTAAAAAACTAAAATACCATTATCCTTAAGATACCGGTATCGAAATAAATGACTTAGCGTTACCCTTAAAATACTGTTATTTAAATATTCTAAAATAGCCTTATCCTTACAGATTATTTCGGTTACCAACAGTGATTAAAACAATAGATTTAAGACATAAAAAATTTGTTTGGACTTTAGAAATAAAAGCATTTTACCGTAGCGATTGGGGTGGTCAATCCATTAAGAAAGACATTTCTCTTGAAATGCTTAATTTATCATAAACTGACTAATAATCCCCGTCACTTTATTTTTTAGGATAAAATTGGAAGATAGCTGTGACTACAAATTCTTGGGTCATATTATAATTCCATGTCAAAAGATCTACGGAGAATAGTAAGTAAAATACTAGTCGAGGGAGAATGGAGGGAGGGAATTATTTCGAAAAACGAACAAATATAAAATTATTCGTTTTTCCATAAAACTATGTATTATTGTTGCACAAAAACGAATAATTTTATTCGGTTTTTAGAAATCCCCTGAACACATAATACATATTAAAAAATTATCTTATTTACACTAAATCATTGTTTTATTTTAAGGTATCTTAACATGGCCGATAACCATTTCAACATCCAGGATTATTAAGTTTAGATAAAATTTTATGTCGTTTAATTTTGTTATTATTTTTAAAAATGTAAATTTTTTAAGTGTAAGAATAAAAAAATTGAAAAAATAACTTTATTTTTTATATTGGAGGACGATTTGATATATTATATAATTCTCAAGTTTTTATATACAGTATTTCTCTATTATAGAAATAATATCAATAAAAATAAAAAATTAAGTTAGAGGTAGATTTGAAAAATATTTGGAATTTGTGTTATTATTAAGAATACTTTTCGACTCTGAAATGATTTGAGAACTATGCTAGACCTCTAACTGCCGTTTTTATGGAGAACGGCATGATTCTCGAATCGAGAATAAAAATTCTCAACCCTATTCTCAAAGGTAACGTTTGAGAATTAAGTTTGTTATCAAATCTATATATATTCGGTTTCAATAGTAAATGTTTGTTGGGAACATTTATTTCACATTTGCAATTTAGAAAGTTAGGCAGACATATACAATAAAATTAAAAAATATCTTTTTAACACCAGACAATAAGAAAAATATAACAGTAATTTACAAAAGGTGTTGAAATTGTAAAGACTAACTAAAGCGTAATAAGATAAATTTGTTTTTTTTTTTAAGAAATACTCTTGTATTTTCCAAAGCAATATTACAATATTTTTTTAACAATTTCTTTTTGGTTTGGTGTAAAATAGTATTGTGGGTGTCTAAATATTTTTTAAGTTTTTCTTCTGCAGATATAAGGTACTTCAAAAAATTTGTTATATATTTATTATCAAAATAGAAATATAAAGTTTACAGTATTTTCTTTTTATCAAATTGTAGATTTAAAGTACGCAATTTGTTTTCTTTATGTAGTTTTACGCACAATCAATACAGGCAATTTCTTTTGATCAATTTTAAGCTTTACAAAATAGATAATAATTTCTGAAATACTGTACATTAGACCGACTCAACTTATATGGACAGAAAAAAAGTAAAAAAACTTGCCTCCTCAAAGGATACCTTAGTTTGTTTTATTATGATTCCTCAAATATTTCTTTTTTTTTAGATTTTGGAAGAATTTTTTATTTTAGTTAAAGTTAACATTCATAATATGGGTATCATATGAAAGGTTTTTTTAATGCGCATACATTAATGGAAAAGGGTATGTAAAAAATTTAGTTAAAAGTACGAAAAATTAGCCAAAAATTAACTTGCAGAAAAAACTACAAAAATTACAGCACAAATTAAATAAAGAGAATATTTTTCTCCGTACTATGAGTGTTGACAACATGTTGGTTTTTAATTTTATTTAAAAAAATAAAAATTGTTTTTTCGACCTTTTTAATTGAATTTAATTGTTCGAGTATCACTAGAAATTGAATTAAGTGGAAACACTTTACACAAACACACACAATTACATAATTAATCGAACAAAGATTAATGTATATCTTAGTTAAAAGAATATTTACTGAAATATTTAAACGACAATTAAAATAGTAATTGATTCATCGAATTACTCTTTTTAAGTCTAGTTTTATTTTGAACATATCTTTTTTTTTTGTATACCAAGTTTATTACCCGCAACAAACGTGCTTGACCTTAATTCGCCAAAAGAAAATTGTAAATTAACTGGAGAAAGATTAGTCAATAATTGCTGTTCGTTGTAGGGTTATTTAAAAATACAAATTTCTTTTGCAGATAATTTTTTCTGATAAGAAAAAAATTTAACCGTGATGGTCCAGATGGCTTCAATGGCTATTGAAGAGGCCTACTTAAGTAATCACAATATTTCTTTTAAATATATTTCAGAGGTGTTTCTATAATAATTTGGGGAACTTTTTATATTGATGGCATGGTTGATTTGGCGTTTACAACTACCAGAATTAATTCTTCTGAATACATAACATTATTAGAGGAAAAATTATTAGCGCCTTTTATAGAAAACAGTAGTGGAGAATAATTAATTTTACAGCAATGCATTACTGCAAAAAAATATTAGAACACTGGAATGGCCCGCATGTTCTCCGGATCAAAATCCAGTTGGGAGTATTTGGGGAATATTAACCTGCCAAGTCTGCGAAAAGATTCTAAAAATAGAATGTTTTTATGCGTCAGTTTTTGGTCACCTCTGAGTAAAGACAATAATAATAAAAAAACAATTAATTTGTTATATTGCATTAAAGACCTTACTTAGGTGAGATGGCTAAGCTGTCGTCGCACTTCAGTATAGTTACGTTTGTAATGTGGGGACATGTTTTCAAATTCCACAGCCGATCGGTTGTTGAAAAAAATTATCATATAGAGAAAATCTGACAATAAACATATAAACAATTAACAATTAATGAAAAATTACTGATGAAGCCTGTCCATTGGACCATACCACCTTACAGGCAAAAAAAAAGTGCGCCGTACTTTTGCAAGGCAATTTAAAAAAAAATTTTTTTGCCGAATGTAGGGGTCGCTATTTTACATTTTTCATTATATCTTTGGCATTTACAGTCGGATTTTAAAGTATGATATATCGATATTTTTCCCTCGACGAGCCCAGTGTTTTGCTTTAAGGGCCATTGACCTCAAGTATCCCGTTCTAGTAGTTACCCACCAGATATCAGTTGCTACCACCCTAATGTACAACCCTAATGTCAGAAACTTAAAGCTCTCAAAAAATCATTAAACTTTTGCTAAGGAAGTTTTTCGATAAACGCAGCAAAATTTTTTTTTTATTTTTTTTGATTGGATTTTTCTTTTATAGAAAAACACTGGTCTCCTCGAGACAAAAAAGTGATATATCACACCTAAAAAATGGCTTGCAAAAGTACTTCATATTGGAGAGTGTACGGCGAACTTTTTTTTTGCGGTACGGTCTACTGTCCATACAAAAAGGCAAAAACTAGAGCTAGTCTGATTTAAAAATTAATGTTTGTAATTTTAAGAGAAAAAGGTTTATTCTTCTTCTTAACCTCAAACCTACTAAACTAAATAATTTTGTTATTCCTTTTTACCGAAAAGTAAAATAAAAATTAGTGAGTTATTCTTTTTTTATATATTATTTATATTCAAGTAGTGTAGTTGTACAGGCATATCTACACGGTATAGAAATCTCGTAGAGTTTGCGCTAAATTTGTCATCTCTAATATTGTCGGTACTATTTTTATCGTAAAAGTACCATCTCTAGTTGTCAAGTATTTGTTTTTATTAAAATTATTGTATTTCAAACAATAATTTTTCCTCAAAGTACCAAAAGGTGAATTTAATAAACTAAAATGTTCAATAATGTTACAAGACATTTTAAAAACTTTTACTAATTAAAGGAATTGTATATGACAGCAATTGTGAATGGTCTAGAGATTACATTTTGTAGACTTATACGGAGCTGCATTTTTATAAAGTCTCGCGAGTTTTCTATCCCGTGTAGATGTGGCTTAATAATCGCATAGGATAATCTTAATTAATATTACAGTTACTAAAATTTTTTTATAAAGTTCACTTACAAGAAGAAGAAAATATTTTTATTGAAAAATTTAAGATATACAGGGGAATGATCACACGGCCCAGTTTCTACAATTAACGTTCGAGATGTACTTGTTTGTTTAACAGAAACACTAATGAATTTAGCACTGAGTTGTCATAGAAGCGGAGTACAACCAACCATTGAGAAATCCCGCTGAGCTATTTTTTTATATGAAAGTTGACTAGCATAAAAACAGAAATTTGTTATTGAGAGTTGCTGCGTCTTACTCCTTTTAATAAAAGTACTTACTAAACAAATGCCAAAGGTGTACTATAATTCAGTAGTTTTTTAAGTACTGTTTTCACAGGTGCATATAAAGAAATTTTTCACCATTTTTATTTTGTATATTTTTAAAAATTAAAAAAAATATTGAATTTAAACCAACTAAATATAAATATTAAAAATTAAATTTTAATTAAAACATTTTTTTGTTTTACATAAATATTGGTACCGCCAGAAATCGAAACCGCGATCATCTGTTTGGAAATAAACTCAATCAAAATCACTTTTTACAATCGCTTTTAGAGCAATAGTGCTTAAGAAGCAATACTTAAGTGATTTTTTGGATGTTGTTAAAAATTACTTCTAAAAAAAACTGTAAAAATATACTAACGCAGTGAAAGAAGTGATTTTTTGAAAATGTTAAGAATTACTTTTAAAAAAGCAGTAAGATTACACTAACATAACTTTAACAGAATATTTTGCAAGAGTTGCTAAGTAAATTTTGGAATCTTAGCACATTTAATTCCTTTATTGCAATTAGGAAATTTTGGTAAAAAAAAAAAAATACCTTGCGTACCTTCTATATTTTGTTTTTATGAAAAAGTTTTTTTGAGCGTACTATGGAGATAAAAATTTTATTGATATTAGTAAATAAGTAAATGAGAAAAAGTGCAGTAACTAGCATTTATTATTAAAGTTGTTTTGTATATATTTTTTTTACATAAGTATACGGTTTTCCGCGATTTTTGTAGTAAATTTAATTAAATAATTGTTAAGCACGATGTCACTGCTTTTAATAAAATTTTTATGTTTATTTTTTGGATTCTCAATATTTCTTTATCCGCTGAAGGACATTTTCAGGAAAAAACAGCAAAACGATTAGCAATAGCCAAACAGTAATATGACAAATCAACGCATTGACAATTCCTATTGTAATGGAAATAGAAATTGTCGTCATATTGTTGTTTGAATATTGTCAATCATTTTGTTGAAGATCTCATCCAATGGATGAAGAATTACTGGGAATACAAAAAAAAATAAAAAATAAAATAAAATAAAATTAATTTAAAAGCAGTGAACTCGAGCTTCACAATTTATTTATTTTTAGTTTTTTTATTTGCCGGGCAATAAAATTCAATAAAATATTGTTTAGGAATTTTCTAAGCACAATGTTACTTTTTTATTGCAGCGTGTTTTTCATTAAAAATTTTCTGGGGTAAAGAAGAAAGATCAGACTATTGTAAAAAAATCTCAAAGTAACACTTTCATTTCTAAAAACAGTCCTCTTGTGCGTATGATTATTTATTTTTTATAACTATTTTTTTGTATATTTTTCAACTTAAAATATTTGTTAATATAAAATAAGTAATATTGCTTTTTTTTCATTCAAACTTTTTCTAGAAATTTTTCGTATCATTATTTGAAATCAAATAAAACGCATTATAGTTTTATTAAAAAACTAAAATGTAGTCATATTACAGTTAAACAAATAAAAATAAAAACTTGTATATGATATTTCAATGGCCATTCAAGACGAAAAAACCTTATTAAAACTTTAGCTTGTTCTTCAATTTAAATGTATACACACATCTAAAAAAAAAACTAGAATAACTTAAGCACTGAAAAAGACTAGAAAAGAAATGGAAAACAATTTAAAACTTTTATTTTCTAAAATTCCAATAAACGAATACACATTAATGGCCATAGTAAAATTTAACAATATGTATTGCTTTTTTTATATGCAAAATCATGTTGTCCCAACTTTTTCTTTAGCAGAATATTAACACAGGCTTTTGGAAAAAGAAATGATAGAAAAATAGAAAAAAATGTCCATAACGCATTTAGATTTTGTTCAAAAGCTAAATGCAGACTAAAGTAAACAAAAGAAAATTTTGAGTTAATTAGAGTCTATTTATATTAATTGTTAATTAAAACGCAAAAACTTTACAAAGTCTGAAAATATAATTTCTTTGAACAAGTAGTACTTAATTGTAATAAGGGTAATAACCTAGTAAAAAAAATGTATAAAAACATTTTTTTCAGGCAGTGTAAATGTATTACAAAAAACTAAAATAAAAAAATTCACTTAAAAACAGCAAAATTGTTTATATACACTGGTGGAAAATATAATAGGGACATTCAACTTTTTTTTAAATTTTCTCTCGTTGCCTTTATTTTTAAAGTTGAAAATATTGGCTAAATTCTCCCAGAAAGACGAGGAGATGGTTTAGAAAATTGTGCAGAATTTTAACGTGATGTCTGTTTTTTTTTATGTTGTCACTTGTTATAAGTGGGCGTGGCTTTAAATGAAAAATAATCGATGTTGACCTTCTATCAAATTGTATAGTAAAATTTAGCGAGCACTGATCGGATCTATACAAACTATATGTATTCGGAAATCCTATAAAATTTTCTTAAATCCCTTTATCCGCAAAGGGTCTCCACACTTACCATGACAGTGCATTAGGCATGGACAAATTTTTCTTTGTTTTTAGCGATTTTAAAATAAAGTTACCAATACTGAAATTTTAAAGTGAATAGCATTATGCTATTATACACACAGATAAAAAAGTTTGTAAAAAAATTTGTAAACAGTTTCCAATCGCACTATACTATTTTTATACTGATTATTAGTACAATTTTTATTTTTAGTAATCATGTTTGCTATTCTCTTATTACAAATTACGGATTTTTATACTAATTTTCGCTGCTGATTTCAGCAAAACATTTTACTAATTTTTCAAAACCGAGAAAGAAAAATATACTAATTTAAAAATATTTTTTTTTGTTGATTTTTTACAATTCTTGTTTAGTTTATATTTGTCACTATTGATATATTCTTAGTTTAGAATTAACACCCAGAAAATTTTATTGCATCTCCAATGCATAAAACGGCAATAACTGGAGAAACGTTTGCAATTTTGACTCCAAATTTCAAGTACGATGAAGTAATTATACGCTTGTTACAATCGAAAGAAAAAAAATTTTTTTTTTAGATTTTACAGTTTTTTTATTTTTTAGTACAATTTTTTTGCTAATTTCAGCAGATTGATTTTAAATTACAGTTTACAGCAATTTACTGAAATTTAGTAGCTGCAACTAATTATTTATACTAATTTTTTCTACTAATTTTATTGTACTACAGATCAGCAGACATGTGTTGCTAAAATTAGCAAAAAATACCGCTGGCCTCAAAACAGTTAAATTTTCCGTAATATATAACAGCAAAATTTTCAGTAGCCATTACAGACTTTTTTGGTTGAGTGTACCTACTTCAATATAACAATTAAATCAAGTTTTTATCTATGTTAAGTATAAAGTATTTCGCACTAAAATTTCAGTATTGTTAACTTTATTTAAAAATCGCTAAAAATAAAGAAAAATGTGTTGATGTATAAAGTACTGTCATGGTAAGTCTGGGGATCCTTTATGGATAAAAATAACGCAAGATTTAGGAAAATTTTACACGATTTCCAAAAATATACAGCTTGTATAGATCCTATCAGTGCTCACTAAATTTTGCTATGTAATTTGCTAGAAGGTCGATATCGCTTAATTTTTATTAAAAGCCACAACCACTTAAAACGAGTAACAAAATAAAAAACAGGCCATCACGCTAAAATTCTGCACAATTTTCTAAACCATCTTCTCGCATTTCGGGGCGAATCTTGCCAAAATTTTGATCTTTATAAATAAAGGCAGCGAGAATAAAATTAGAAAAAATTTAATGTCCCTATTATATTTTCCACCACTGTATATATAAAAAAAATAGATATCTCATGAGTATTTGATTTTTTATGTCAGAAGGTTTTTATTGCTTAAGTCCTTTCAAATAATTTGATTGATTTTTATATGAGGTGGTGGTGGTATATTTTTGTTTCCAAAACTTTTTTAGTTTTTAATTTTTTCTAACTTTCTAAAGTTAGTTTTCCGTTTAACAGGGTGTTTTGTTTAACAAAAATTTTGTTTTCCTAAAAGTTTATTGGTTGGTTTTTGTGTATTCAAATTTTTATAAATATTTAATTTATTTTCCATATTCTATTTAAACTTGGTTAGAATCTGGACACTTGAAGTTTTTTTATAACTCAATGAAGATGATTTTATTTTCTTAAAAACCTAATAAACTTTAACAAAGATAAAATTTAATGAAAAAATAGCAAACAAACTTAAATTTCAATAATAAAAATCTTTATCCCAATAGTTTGAAGATGTAAAATAGTATGCAAATTTTAAAATAAAAATTGTGTTAAAAGAAAAATACAATTTAAAACCTTAAATACAAATAGAGTAGTTGTTGCTACCATATAACTCACTGTTTATTGCTTAAAAGTATAGGTCGACCATAAAAATGATTCAACACCAACTTAAGTGATTATTTTGAAAACGTGTTAGCAATCAACCACATTTACCTTACATATAGGAGTTTTTAAAACAAACACTTATGCGCCTATAATGCACATTTACAAATGCAACACTCATACATGAAAACATAGAAAAATTTCAAACACACATTCACACACAGAGAAAAACTTAAAAGATTTACAGCCACTCATAAAATCCAAAAGGTACTTTTATGTTAAGCTACATAAAAACTCACACTCTCACTAAAATAAACTTAGTATGTGCAATAGTATATAAGGCTTTTGGTAACAATTGCCCCGCTATAGGAAAAGCTATATCGTACACTTAAAATAATAAGTCTGTTCTCTGAATATAAAAAGTTGTTACTTTAACAAAATTTATTCCTCTTCTTTGGCTTAAAATTAAATTTGTTGATTTTAAAACATTTTTTGTTAAATTTAGCAAATGTAAATTTGAGTAAAAAATTAGTAAAACTACACGATATGGGCTATTTTAAAAAATCGAAAGGGAAAGAAATAAACTTTGAAACTTTAGATAGATCTAAAGGCGTCATCTACCGGGTAATAACAGAAATATGAAAATATTATATTTTAATAATAAATTGTGTAAAATTAAACGAATGGGTTTCTAAATTTAGTTTATAAATACCCAGATAGAAAAATCCAAAAGGAAAAGCGATGGCAAAAAAGATTTTTAAAATTATGCCGCGAATTTTGTTTTTTATGTCGGAATCGGTTATGTTTTTTAAAAGCAACAGTGAAATTAACGGATCAGAAAATACCTAGAAAATGAATTGATTCTCTTTGGTTCATATTTGTATTAATTTAGTAATATACCTTCGGTTGACCGGTCACGGAATAGGTCCTTGGAGGGCAATTGACTCCTCATTCCCCGTAGGGCAACAATAGAAATATTATGAAAGTTTTTTGTTTTTGTATTTTATACCATTGGTATAAATAATTGTTAATATAGCAGACTACATTTAATGTAGCAGACTAAATTTAATACTTCTTAGGTGTACAGCTGTCCTCGAAAGCCTCATATGTTTAAGTGAAATTGTATGTGTACCTGTATAGGTAAGTATGACTAATATTGAGGTAGTTTGTATAGTTTAAGGTGTATACAGATTGTATACTTGCGCCAGAGATGTTATAATTCTTTATTCCTAATACGTACAAAAACTTTTAGACAAATTCTAGAATATCTGATTATTTTTTCCTTCTGTTGCTTATATATAATCCAGGGCACCTCTCAAATAAAATCACGACCAGAAACGTAACCACAATCTTTGTTTTAATGGTGGGAAGGAAAGCTCCTTTGGTATTTGCTTAACCAATGCCAGATTCCATAAAAAAATTTAACACAAAAAGTTCTGCTCGGATTTAGGCATTAACGTTCTTCTTAGTATTTCTATTCGGAACTTTCTGCACTTAAAATGTTTTAAGCCCAACTTTAGCTTTAACTCTGCACACAAAACTTTCCGAAAATCGGACAAGACAAAAATATTTCTAAAGGTTGGCGTTAGTTTCGTTCCTGGGTCCTTTTCTGTTACAATCTTTCTTTCAATTATTGAATTTTTCTATCACTCTGGAAACACATTGCACAGTGGAATATTTCGCAAAATCGTTGGAAATAATTCGGCCATTTCTTACTTAGTGGTCCGATTCCAATATTTAGAAGAGACATAACTGAGGTAAAATCGAACTTAAATTTAGACATTGGACCTCACAGACTCTCCGGGACGTCAAAATAGGGTACCTTTTCCATAACAACTTTTGAGCGCTAGCATGCGCGGTTCCAGCAATTAATATAGTGGGGAAAATTATACGCCTCAGTGGCCAACTCAATGTATTTGTCTACGGTGGTGTATGATTTTTCCTGGAACCGCGCATGAGCGCTAGCCATTTTTCCATTTCTTATCAGATTTTCATAAAACTAATATATTTGTAATCTGCTAGTACAGGCCTATAAAAAAAACATGCGAACTTGTGTGGGTTATCTTTTATAGTTTCTGAGATATTCCCATTTGGAAATGTAAAATTCCAAATTTGGTCCGACTCAGGTCCTGTTTTTCTAGAATAGCGGGACCAAATCAAGGCCAATTTTATATTCAATATAAGTTATTTAACCAAATAGTTTTTCGAATAAATGAAAAAAAAAAAATTGTTACAATATCTTATTCCAAGCAACAACTGTATTCGTTTAAATAAAAAAATTTAACAAAAAGAAGAAATTTTTTCCCAAAAAGTATCAACATTCTTTTACTTCCAGATAAATATTTTCTTTGCAAATATATAAAGTATACATACTATTCTGAAAGATCTTTTCAAGAAAAAGAGGACTGTATTAAAAAAATCTTTGATTTTTATAAATTTTTCCCCCAGCGGGTTCTGAAGTTGCCACATTTTTAAAGCAAATATCAGTTTTAACCCACTGTTCCAAAATTTTCACGCCACCAATTAGATAGCGGAAGAGGTATACTACAACATATACAAAATTTATTGGATGAGCCCCCTCCAATCCCTTCTGCAAATGTAGACGTTGCAGCAAAAAATATAAAAATCCCATTTTTGGAAATTTTAATTTTATTTTTGGGAATTGTGGGATTTGTAATGCAGATCTTAAATTCTGACACAAATTTCTCATTTGTAACTTTAAAACCCATTTAAGTCCAAAAAATCGTTTGATTATGTCCATTAATAAATATTTTATTGAATAGTAAAAATTTACATTTAAACAAAAACCGGAATTTTTACCTTTCTATTAGGGTTTCCGAATTTTTAGTTCTACCAATAGTACAAAATGGGATTGTTTTTAAAAATGTCATAATCTAAAGGTAATTTCCGTTCCAAGGATACAAAACACTAATATGGTATCTTTATAACTCCTTCAAAAAAAATTTTTAGAAATTAAAGAAATAAAAAAAGCTCTTTTTTTAGTTAATAAAGAACATAATAAGGCACTTTTTATTGTTCCCAATTATGTAAGATATGAATACAAAGACTCGTTATAAGAAATACATGTATGAGTAAGCGGCAACCAATTTATTTTCTGTATGTATAAGTGAAATAAATGTGCTTTAAAATCCTATGCTCACTCTTTGTTGTACTCCCTAATTTGAGACCACATGTGTAATATAAAATATATAAAGTCACAAAATTTTGCTCTTCTTCTTTGTATTCTTTGATAGATTTCATAATTATTTTTATGAAATGCAAACAGAATAAAAAACATCAAAATAATATGTAAATATATATATCTGTATGAAATTGTCGTTATTAAAAAAAAAGACGTATGATCAATATTTATTGTACGAAATATTACTTATACCACCCGTTGGCTGTAATAAATGCTATATGTCATTTTTTATTAAACATATTACCAGTTTTTTCATTACTATTTTTGTATGCTTTGACTATTTTTATACGTAGTTAAGAATATTTCACTGGTGCTTTAAAAAAATAAAACTTTTTTAATATAAAATGAGCTAACATTGCAAAATTAAGGGGTTACATGAAGTTAGGAGGCCTTATTTTTTTAATCAGCTGCCATTCATATTGTGATTATTCCTTTAATCAATTTACAGATAATCCATTATATTAAGGAAATCTAAAGTTTTAGATGAGATTTCACCGCAAGACGCATTTTTTACAGGAGTTCCCGGAGACCGGCTATATATATAAAAAATTTCAAAATAAAACATACCACTTATTTTGAAAGTGTTTTGAGTCTATTGTCAAAAAACTTACATGTGGGAACTTTTTATATTAAAAATAAAAAATCAACAAATTTCAAAAACTACTTAAAATTAGATGTTAAAGAGAGCATTTTTACTAGTTAAAAATTTCGCAAAATTTTGCTGACAAGTAAAGACTCCCAACGCGGATAGGTGGATCTTATTGAGTTTCGGATATCTTATAAAGGAGAAAAATTTAAAGGGCACATATTTTTTTAGCTGTATAATCTTATAGCTAAGAGTTAAAAACGCAGTCAAAAATGGGCCAATTTTTATTTTTTTCCGGGTTATTTTATATTTGTTCAAAAGTAACTATGGGAAATTTTATTTTAGAATCCTATTTAGCGGTATATAAAATATGCTCCAGCAAGCTTATGTCATAACACGAAATATCAAAATTTTAGGTGGTTTTGTATGGGGATGCATACAGATTTAAGGGCCAAATTCAGATATAATAATCCTTATAATATTTAAGTAAGGGGGTGTTTCGGCTTTTTTCGATATTCCGCCTAGTTCGGGTTTGAGACGAATTTTACTGAAGGTCAATATTTTTTAAAGATTTGGGAACCTCTGACTAGTTAACATGTGAAACATTGTTATCAAACTTTCTCTTTTTGAGAGTACATACTGATTTTGTGAAAACTATTTTGAAAATAATTTAAACAGAAAGTGATATTAATTTATGACATAGAGTCAAACAAAAAAAATTTCTGTTGTTGTTTTTGTTTTTTCTTTGATATTTTAAATGTTTAATAACGCTCCTAGATGAGAACAAGAAATTCTCATTGAGTTTGTAATTTAACTCAACAAATATTTCCAGAAATTCTAAAAACCTCGTCCCCTGACGATTTCCTTAGCAAAGGATGAAATCCGGATAGGGACATGCCTACAACGGACTATTTTTCACAATTTGTTAAATACGTTTGGGATTTTAGCATTATTAATTCCTTAAATGTAAAGAACATTCATTTACCAGAATAAAAAGATCAACTAAAAACGATTTTATTCATTCAACTATTTTAAATTTCATAAATTTATATAAAATAGAATGAAAAATGGGACTTCCCACATACATTTTTTTGTTGTTTTACAATATGCCATGGTTCTCTGCATCAGTTAATGCAGTTTTCAATAAGCTTTCCAGCTATATATAATATACTATACACATATAATAAACACAAACATACATATCCGTAAAGGATATTGAGGAGTAATTTCTTTTAAAAATTAAAAATCTAAATAATATTTTTAAAGTCTAAATGCTCGGTATTTCTTCAATTTTTAATTGAACGATTAACCCCGATTTCGGTGATCAAGTGATCAATACGTCATCTTAAAGATAATGAAACAAGATTTTACATTTTTTGAAAAAAATTTCAAAAATATATATTAAATAATTTTAATTTAACTTTTTCGGTAGTATTATTATTTTGAATATATTTCACAATATTATATTGTTTTTAGTTTAATAAAATTTTTATTAAAATCAAAAACTAAAGTACAAATTTCCTTTTAAATGTTATATGTATGTATAATATAATACATGATATATGTATAATATAATAACTATACGGAAGTGCGACGAATCTTACGCACCTCACCCTAGTAAGGCCTTGAATGAAATATGTCTAATTCATTGTTTCTTTTCTAATCAGCTTTCTGTTATTGTCTTTTACTCAGAAGTGATCAAACGCAGACACATACAACCATTCTATTTTTAGATTTTTGTCTATCTTCCATTCTCCTCCGCGTCTCCCTTTTTGCAAATGTTGCCACACTGACGTATGGTTTTTACGTTCAAGCGTAGCCAAAATGCATATATTGGAGACGGGTTGCCACAGGGCATTACATAATGTATAACTTACTATATACTAATTGTAAAAAATCAAAATTTTTTAATTGGTTAATCAAGGGCCATTATATGAAAAAAACGTTTCAAGCAAACAAAAGATATACAGACGGGCGAACAGACGAACGGACTTGGCAAAATCGAATCAAAAAGTGATTTTAAGTGGATCGGTATACTTAAAGGTGGGCCTAGGTCCAATAGTTTTTGGTACAACTAATATCAGCATGAACTCATATATCCTGTCCACGTAGTTATGTGTTTGTTTTACAAATTCCATTGTTGTTGGCTAATTGTTTTTCTGTGTACGTAAAGGAAATTTTAGTAAAAAATTCTTTAATTGAAATTTGAATTAGGTTGTTCACAAGGGGTGTGCTATCTGTTGTATCGTTGTATCGTCCTAACAAACAAACAGAGTTGTTAAAATTTTTCAAAATTTCCAAAACGATTTTTTATTGGGTTTTCTATCTGTTAGCACACTCAAACATAGGACACTAAACATACGTAAAAATATTGTATCGTGCTATTCTCGAATATGGTATTTTTTCAATTTAAATTTTAACAACTCTATTTTTTGTTAGGACGATACAACGATACAACAAATAGCATACCCCTTGTAAACAACCTTAATGATTTACATATATGTACTAGTTTTAACAAGAGTTATAAATATATTTGTCACACATATACTTTGTACTCTTTTTTAGGCTTTATACAATATATGAAAAGTCAATACTTTTGTTTTTGTCCATAACCACTGACAATTGCTGACATAAATCATCGCATACAATGACATAATACTATATGTATAAAAAAAACTTAAAAAAAGAGGAAAAACCTTGATAAAAACATACAAATGTACATATCGAAAAGTGGTATAAAACTGCAAAACAATCTCTACTCTTTTTTTCAATTAACTCGATGTCGATGTTTACAGAAAAGAAAATAATGGAAACTTAAGCGAAGGCCAAATGTTGCACAAAAGTATTTATTTTGTTCGTACTTTTTAATATATCGAAATGATTAATTACTTTAAATAAAAAGAATACCTTAAATAAGACAAATATATTACACTATGCGACAGTCAAAATCGGGATGGGATGAAACCAACGGGAAATGTTATATCGGTCAAAAACAAGTTATACGTGTCCCGGCGTTTCGCTGGGTCACCCCTAGGAATCGAGATATATCTTTTTTTTTGACATAACTCGAGAACCACTAGTCCGATTTTGCTCAAACAATTTTAAAAAAATTAAAAATTACAATTCCTTTAATCTGTTCATATAACGTTTTTCTATATACTCAACAGTTTTGCCGGTAAAAATAAATGTTTGTTACCGCTACCATAAAAATCAATAACCTTTTGTTTATTACTTTTTTTTAATATTTTAGGCAAAAAATATTTTTTTCTACATACATTTATTTTTACCGGCAAAACTGTTGAGTATATAGAAAAACGTTATATGAACAGATTAAAGGAATTGTAATTTTTAATTTTTTTAAAATTGTTTGAGCAAAATCGGACTAGTGGTTCTCGAGTTATGTCAAAAAAAAGACCACCAAAGGTCAAATCGATATATCTTGATTCCTAGGGGTGACCCAGCGAAACGCCGGGACACGTATAACTTCTTTTTTACCGATATAACTTTCCCCGGTAGTTTGAACCCTTTCCGATCACTGACCCCTACCATTTGTCTCACAGTGTTATTTAACTATTTAAAAATTTGCTAAAATAAAATTTATTGTAATATCCAGAAAACAATTTTTTTTTTGGAATGCGTCACATATAAATTTTAATCTTTAGTTTATCATATGTAAATTAAATGCATTTGGAATTCCTCCCCCATGATATTGTTGATGTTTTGTATAACCGGATTATAATGGAAAATCTATGTTAAGACGAACATCTCTTTGCTTTTCTTATTGTTACTCCAATGCGGTTTATTTAATGTTTGTTTGCGTACAAAAAAAAAAAAGTGTTTCAAAGTTTTGAAAAGAAAATTTGAAAAATAAATAAAAAACAAATCCACATTCCAACCATGTCAGTAGAGAATAATGCGAGTAACAAACAAGCTCATCAACATAAAATGTATTCATAATATGTATGCACTCGTATATTTGTTGATATGAATGATCTTGTTTTAAAGTGGTATAAGTCAATATTTTCTTAAACAGATATATGAAATCTAGGGCCAAAGTTGTAATTTTAGTTTAATAGATCTATAGTTACTGCTTTCAAAATATAAACTTCCAAGAAATATTTTAGTTAATATTTTAGCGGTAACTGTTGTAATCCCGATCAATAAACATTATGTCTAGCATATCTAGTCATATCTCATTTGATACAGATCGACATTTCATCTTATCCAAGTTCATCTCAAAATTGGGGTATCCAGTAATATTCAATAAGATCCCTCAAATATATTGCAGGATTAAATAAGATCCAAATAGATTTCAAAATTGGGAGATTCAATAATATCAAATTGAGATCCTGATAGATCCCAAAATATCCCATGCGATTAGTTTCGATCCAATTAGATACAAATGTATAAGCTAATATTGGCAGATCGAATTAAATAATTTGAGATCAAAATTTATCCTAATGTAGTATGTAGATACATAGGACCATCATTGGTCTCAATTTCCAGTTTGAACTGAACATCTTCCCATAAGTGTAAAAAGCCATAGTAGCTTTTTCACCCTGTGTTCGATTATAAGTTTCCATGAGAGTTTTTCATTAAAGATAATGTCTAGACGGTCACTTATAGTTGCCGAGGAAACTCTCAGATCCACTAAGGTCTTGCACATTGCATTAGCATCCACTTTATTGAAATATAAATTTTGGGATCATTTGTTGTTTGATGTACATGGTGGCGCAAAAATAACCTTCCGGTGTTTTTTGGCTGTAATTAAAAAAAAATGAAAAACTTTGATTCTTCTTGTGGATTATTTTTATTTGGTCTTTTAATTTTTTTTACATCAAGTCGAGAATATGATGTCATGTAAATGGCCGCCGCCACAGTTGATTGTCATTTGGGCCCTTTTTATGGCCCGTGGGTTACACGCGGATTTTCAGTGCCCCAGAAGCGTAAAATTTTGCTTATTTACGTACCCGCTAAGATGGAAATGGGCCTCATCACTCATGATTGGGCCCATTTCCAATCATGAGTGATGCCATTTACATGACATCATATTCTTGACTTGATGTAAAAAAAATTAAAAGACCAATTAAAAATAATCCACAAGAAGAATCAAAGTTTTTCTTTTTTTTTTTAAATTACAGCCAAAAAACATCGGAAGGTTATTTTTGCGCCACCCTGTATTATCGGTTTAAGCCGATTATAGTCTCCTGACTGGAGGCTTTGAGCTTATTCTCTGACGAGACGCTAGACAGCTATGCATCTACACTATTTTTTCCTATTATCGTTGTGCTTTTTTTTTGGTCTGAATTAATTTTTGGACCCACGACAAAATACAACCGATCCGTACCATGGTGACGGAGTTGAGCTGTTACCCAGTTGGAAATATCATCAAGATGGCCTAGTGACATGTCGCTGTCACTGCTGACTTGCTGATCCGGTCCCATACAAAAACCTTAAGACACCTAATGACATTTTCATACAAATGTAAAAATGTCATCACGACAAATCATCAAGTGGTTTTTATGCGGATTAAATGATGACATAGCCTTAAGACGTCTGTAGGAATTGTTTCCACAAAAAGCGGATTACACCTCATGACTATTCAGCCGTCCGTCACAAGTAGTGACTTATTCATAATATCTCACTACGACGTGTCCGTTTGACATGACAGCATTTTGCGTAAAAAATACAAAATTCCCAAAAATGTTCCTTAATAAAAAAAAAATATAATTTTTAATCATTTATTGAAATAAAAAAAAGTAATACTATTGCTGACATGCAGGCAGCTTAAGTCTGCAGTTAGTCAGCGTTTTTAAAAATAGAAAACAAAATGCTGACATGTCTTAGAGACGTCTTAAGTAAAATGTCTTTAGCTGATGACTTGTATATAAAAAGTCGCTGATGACATTGTCTTTAAGACACAATTTTCAGCTGGATAAGGTCTTGTCACTACTGATCAGCCACTCAGGTCCTCGGCTATGAGGCTACCAACAATGTTGTGAAACTAAGAGATATAATCGCCATCGGATCGCACTTCGAAAGGAAAGCCCGACATTGGGCAGAAAATTGCGGCATTGTCAGACAGTCGATCAAAAAATGAATAAAATTGAAAGTAAATTGGAGAAAACAAAAAATTAAAAAAATTAAAATGAAAATTATAAAAAATATTAAAATTAAGAAAAAAAATTAAAAAATATGAAAACATCGAAAATAAAAAATAAGTAAAAATTAAATTTCATTCTAAAGGCACACATACACGTTCAATATTATTGATCAATGTATTTAAAATCAACCAATCAGATTTTTGATTTTTGAAAAATTTTAATTTTTAAATTTTAATTTCTGATATTATCAATATTTTTTTTTCTTACAATTAAGAGATCTTTTTTACCACTTTATTCACAACTTCCCTTATATTAGTTTTTGCCACCATGGCATCATACCGTCATTAACTCATTTGTTTTGTCCGATGTCCGGTCCGATTTGTGATCCGTTAGCGATTGCATCTCCTAGTCTTATAGCCTTCTTGGTGCCACCAACCAATTTAAGTTTAAAATTATAGGATAAAGTGCTAATCATAGCAATAGGAATTTTTTAAAAGGAGATAGGCTAGGTAATCATCCTTCTTTAAGATAAAACCTCAAGACAATGGGTTGTACAAGATAATGCATAGTCTCAAAACTTTATCCAAGCATACAAAACCAAGATCACTTAAGGCAATCTTGTCGCGATGCGTTTAGTAATTACAATCATAAAACTAAAATTGTTTGAAAACTTTATATTTTATGAAAAGGATTATGGTGTAAATTTACAACATGAACATCAAGATAAAATGCCAGCTATATATAACGTTTTGATTGCAGTTTTCGGTGTGGAGAACAGAAGTTAATTAATGCTATGGAACAACACCAATACCTACATTTCTTTTTTTTTTGATAATTGGACTTACACCACTTCCTTAGTAAACACTTCTGCAGCCTTCAAATACAAATATGTATTAAATTGTCTTCTTATAAAAAGGAAACCGAAAAACTACAAACAATGCAAAAAAAAGAAAGTAACATATACAAAAATAAATCTAATGGTTGGTTATATAACATATGTGCTTTGGTGTGTGTGAAATATACATACATGCACACATTAGGGTGTCCTGATAAAAAAAAAGTTTGGATTGCTGTCTGACCAATAACGCATATTTTGTTTATTGACGAAGCCATTCATTATGACGACCATAAATTGGACGTAGCGCTCTTAACGTTGAGGCCACTGACTCCGAATTTCGGTAGTAAATTTTAATAATTTCGACTCGTTGTTGACTCGTATATCTTTCCATCATGAAATGGCAAACCTTACTGAAGAGAAATGTCAAAAGGCGGCAAGAAATATGGCGTCGTTTGCTGTCCCTGTCTTTCTACTTTTGTAGCGTCCCTGTTGAAGAACCCTTTATTAGTTGGTCCATTTCTCCTGCACAAGATTTCTGACGTCAATTTCATTTCCAATTTCAGATAAAATCTTAATTGTTATAAGCAACGCGGTGTGGCACATATTTAGGGAAGTTTTTGTTTTGCAATTTCCAAAAATATCTTGATACAGTCTTTAAAGTCTCATTAACAGGCAACTTTTAGAAACTCATTTTGACAAAAGCAATTCCATTAACAAATTTTAAATGTGTGTGTCTATCAGCAGCTCATAGTTACACAATTTATGATACTAAATTCTGCAAAAGAAATTAACTGATTTTATTATAATCGCTAAAGTCTTTAGTCACTGTTTGGTGTTTAAGACTCCCTTTAAAATATGATCGCCTATTTTTCCCATATTCAGCTCATTAACACACATCGTGTGAGTATTATTTTTTCAAAAAATTTGCAAGAAAGCCATTTATCGAGACACTCTAATGCACATGCTCAACCATACACATATAAACAATTGCACAATTTTTGTATATACAGAAAAAATTGCAATCAAACAGAAGTAGCATTAAATTAAATAGAAAACAAATTCGAAATCCAACTCACGAGGAAGTTATCCTTAACGGACCCCCAGATCTTGATGATGATCTTTGATATGTGATATAACCAAAAAGGGTACAAGAATAGGAGCAAGCACTATCGGATCGCCTACCGGACCGGACAAAATTGATAAAAAAATGTAAAAATTGCACAAAATGACCACTGCATCCCCTATCATCATAATATTATCACAAAATTTTTCTTTAATATCACTATGATATTTGGGTAAAATATTGTATTGTATTGTATATATGTGACCTTCTGCGAGAAAAGGGACCTAGTGTGTGAAAATTAAGTTTTTCGAAGAACGCATTTAAAGTTTCATAACGCATTATCACTTTGAATACACCTTCAGTTGGGAGATGCGATTTGGTATGGTTAATCTAAATCATTTCATCTTATTCTACACCCTTTTAGGTACCAGAATCCACTCTTAAGTCCAAACCCGTTTTTTGACACACTAGGTCCCTTTTCTCGAAGAAGGTCAGATATGTATATATAAGAAAGCCGAAAATACGTATTCTGTGTTGCTGGATTTATCGAATTCTTTCAAAAAAAATTTGTATTCTTTCTAATTTACTTGCACACAGAAAATACGTTGGTTGGAATTCTATCGGAACCAACGAAATTTTTTCATTATTCAATAATTTTAATTGTAGCTATTTAAAATTCATCATCAGGAAAGCTAAATTTATTTGGGAACAGAAAATATGTAAACCAAAACACTGTCACATTATCCAAAATATTTGCTTTTCGAACCAATATTGAAAAAATATTAACTTCTACATTACCTTCAATACCAACAACCACCAATTTATTGAAGATTTAGCCATTTGAATAAAATATCGGCAGCAAAAATCTAGTATCAGTTGTCTTTCAGTAAAATCGATCACTCTATCCAAAGTATTAGTTTTTCCAATCAATTTAATTGTAATAATATATTGAGACAAGGAACAGACATTTTATTTATCATAATAAAATTGTGGAATGTATCATTTCATACATATGCATACTTAAATTCTAAGTTAGACAACAACTAAATGTAAGTATCTGAGGCACAGGAGGTAGAGACACAGCCTTATATTCTTAGAAACTTGAGTTCAAACCTCAACCAAGGCATTACTTTTTTTTTTAATACTTTTTTTATTGATTCAAATTAAAAGACACAATTGATTTTCTGTTGAGCATATAATTTTATTCAAAAACAAAATATACAAATTTTCAACCTGAAGAAATTCAAATTCGAAATTTGACAAAAAAATTTATGTTGAGTTTAGCCTAGAGGAAAATCAATGGGAAGTTCGCGGGTTCTATCCCGTTTCGCGATAAAAATTTTTTTTAATTTTTTTTTTTATCAAATTAAAAGACATAACTGATTTTCTGTTGTTGATATAATTTTATTTATAGACAAAATATTCAAACCAGAAAGAATTAAAATTTGGAATTTGACTAAGAAAATTTAAATAGAGCTTAGCTTAGAGGAAAAGCAATGGGCTGACAAGCGGAGGGTCGCCGGATCGATCCCAGTTAGCGACATAAAAAAAATTTAATTTTTAAATTAATTTTGTGGAACGTGTTTTTCTATTTATAAAGTTTATAATCCACAAACGTTAAAGTAATCTATTAACACAACAAAAATTCAAAAATTGTAAATAAATTTTGGTAATTACAATGGTATTAAAAATAAATAAAAGTGATTGTACCTGGAACTACGAAAATTCGGTTGGCGAAAAATTCGGTTGGAACTACGAATCTGTTTTCTGTGTGTGTGAAAATTGTATAATCTTTCTTTAATTTGAAAATAATTTAAACAGAAAGTGATATTAATTTATGATCTATAGTCAAACTAAAAAAACATTCATTAAACAAAAATTAAAAAGTTTAAAAACACAAAATTAAATTTTAACGTCTTAATTCATAAAAGCTTTATAAAGTTATAGGAGGTTTATGGAACAAATTTTATATGAAAAATTTGTATTGTTAACCTCTCCAGTGTAGAAAGTCATAACCAGATAGGTGGTTATGTAACTATATACCTGGTAATAGTAACTAGTTACTTTCCTTATTACATTTCTTATTACCTTTGTATGCGATGTCGCGAAAAATAATGAGTTATGCTTACACTCCAGCATACGAAGTATCTGAAAATATGTCATTATTTATATGCTTACCAGTACTGACAAAAAGAGTTAGTCTAAAAATAGATTTTCAAAAAAATAAGTTTTATAAAGAAAATATTTTTTATTGTGAAATTAAAAAAAAAAAAAAAAATCTAGTGCAGGATTCGAACCTGGGACTCCAGGTTGCCAGTTAATAGCTCTACTTTCTAAGCTATATCGACATGTAATGTCCGATAGATAAAAAAATAATTGACCTGCTGCACACAAGTCAGCTCGCCAACATATAAAAAATCAAGAAATATGTGGTTACATTTATCCTTACCAGTGTTTAAAAAATATTGAGTCTAAAAATAGATTTTAAAAAATTTTCAAAAAAAATCTAGAAAATTACTTTCTATTTGAAATAATGGTAAAAATAAGTCATTATCAGTAACTCATTATTATATGTTTTAAAATAATGCAGAAGGTAAGTGGGTGTCATTACTGATAGTCCAAAAAAGAATGATATGTCATTAGTTTCAGAGAAATTAACAGTGACCCCAAAGGTGCCTTCCTTGTCAGTTGTTTACTTAAACTTAACATAACATAGTTGCTTGCTGGAAAAACTTACGCATGCATGCATAACACACATTCAAAGCCATACACTGAACTCCCTCCACAAATACCCTAAGACCGCCCTTTACCACACACCCCATCACTCATGTCTGTCAAACTTGAGTATTTTTATTTTATTTTTCTTTAGTTGCTTTCGCATTTTATTAATTTCAAAACAACAACACAGTCAAAACTAAAGTAGAAACACATGCCGGATATGAAACAAGTACGGTACAAAAGATTTACTTGTGTCACGTTTTGTAATACCCTAATTAGTAAACAAGTTTTTCATTTGTTCTCATTAGTATATATTTTAGATTAAATTAAAAAAAATTGATTTTCATGTAATATTTCATGCTTTTTTCATTTACAGTGGCATCATTTGTTTGTAATGTAAATTGTGATTAACCCTTTAAGTGATGGTGTGTCTAATTCCTAGATGATTGTATGAATAAGTGGTATTTGGTGTTTAGATTGGAAACCAATAAATTTCGACTTTATAACCCAATAAGGGGTTAATGTTAAGTCTCCATTATCATTCTTTTTTCTTCGCACTTAATCAAATTATTTGTAATAATTTTTCAATATTCATGAACCTAAAAACTCATTAAACTGTCACCATATTATTGTAAATTATCCTTGCTTACATCCGCCAGCTTTTTTATTTCAATATTGTCATTTACAGTTAAAATTTGTGTCACGCGAAACAGTATTCGATATCCGTGTGTTTTTTTTTTCTGCTACTTTATGACAACACAAGGAACATTTTGAACAACGAAGAAAAATTGATAAAGTTATCATTTGGCTCGGTAAATTATATGCCATTTAATGGAGAAATGACTGACTGACGGGATATTGTTATAATTTATTTGTGTGTGTGTGGGTTTTTTTTGTATTTGTTTGTTTTCTTTGTGTGTGGGATAATAAAGATTTTAATAAATGTATTGGATAGTAACCAGTTCAATTGATTGATATGCAAAAATAAATTGATTGGATTAATTTATCGTTTGGGGTTTTTTTGTTTTTGTAAAGTGAAAAGAGTTTGACAGTATCAAAATGCAGTTTTTAAAGCAATAACTATCAATTTTGTCATAAGTTTTCAGAGAAAAAGAAAAATGGATTTTAAACTGTTAAAGAAGAAGGTATCCCAGTAGTGGGATTCTCTAACTTTTTAACGTCAAAATTCGGTTGTTAAGTTGTCAGTTTACTATGAAAACTTGTCAATTTAACTACCGAATTTTGTCGTTAAAAAGTTACAGAATTACCCCTCAGATCAACTAGCAATTTTGCTGAGATTTAAATGTACAATGAATGAGAGAAAATAACTGAACATTTTAGCAGTCCAGAAATCTCATATAAGCACTCAAAAAATAAGTTAGTAGAACAATTAATAAAAGGTTTTTTATTTGGTGTACTTTTTTAACAAATTTATTGTTGAAATTGTATTTTTAGTAATATTTTTTCAATACTAAACTACCCAGGAAAATTTTCTGTTCCAGAGAATCGGTTGTTTGAAATTGTTCCAAAAGCAACCACTTCTATAGCTCCAAAGTGGAACCGGTTACCCTATAACCAGTTCCTGGGATCCTACACGGAAGGTATGACTGACGTAGAATCAGTTCAAGAACTAGTTCCAGAACTGTTTCTAGGGCAACCGGTTCCACTTTTGGAACTATAGAAGTGGTTGCTTTTGGGACAATTTCAATCAAAAATTATCGGTGTTAAAATCGACAGCAGAAGGGGTTGTGATGGAAAAGTAGCTATTCTACAACCGCACTCACATTATTTTATCGTTAAAAACAATCTGAAATACATATTAGATTAATTGAAAACACAATTAAAAAAAGGACTACTGATTTTTCATTATATTCAAACCATTTTGCTATTTATTTTCAAACATTGTTTAAATAATCCATAAAATAAATAAAAATAATTGAAGAGTCTGTTAAAATAATCATCAGTTTTTAACTTACAAAATGTAAAAAAAAACGATTTTGTTATTTGTTTTTTCATATTTGAAAGTTTTTTTTTTTTTTTTTTGAATTTTCAAAACACACACCTTTATATTTTTATTGGCTATGTTTGTGGGTATGATTCTTTATTCACTTTTTTGTAATTTGAATGGAACTAATTTTGTATATAAACAAACTATTTCAACAGAAAAGAAAACCGAAAATATTTGAGTTTTTTGTTTTAAAATAGAAAACAATAAAACTATTGAAATTATTTTTTCTAAAAATAGATCATTTGACTGAAAATATCAACTCCTACAGACGATAAATATTTTTTGTGGTTTGTTTTTATTGACTGATAAAAAAAGTTAAACAATATGTTTCAATGTACTTTAATTGATTCTTTCATTGAAAACAAACCTTACCTATTACTTTTCAAATAAACCTCAATCGGTTATGGAAAATATATTGTGAGTGCGATTTTTGGAACAGAATATTTCCTGGGTAGTTTTGAATAAAATTAATTTTATTTTTCCAGACAAACTTTTGTTTCTGGGCTTACTTCCCAATGGTTGGTTGGATGGGAGGGAGTGGATGGTATTTGGAATGCAGCTGTCTTCACGTTAAGGGTAATGGATTTCTATCGCAAGAAAATCAGAGAGCTGCAATTTGTTTTAAGGAACTAGAACATAGAAATCTCCTGTTGTGTTTGGAATACAATCTGAATGTCTTTTTTTAGTTAAATATCTCAAATGTTTATGATTGGTCAGAAGCGGTTAAAAAACCTAGGTAAAAGATATCTCAACAACCACATTGGCTTTAAAATTTTTAAAATATTTCCTTCCATTCGTTTACGTTTTTTTTTATTTTATCATTAAAAAAATAAAAAAATTCACAAAAATATGAAATTTTAACATCTCGCCAACAAAAAAGGATTATCTACCCACAATCATACCATATTTTACTCATAGAATATGGAAGATTTATAAATTTTAATGTGCTAATTCATAAAAAAAAAAATATTTGGTATTTGAAGCCTGCTATAGTTAAAGTAAATATTTCGCTTAATAAAAAGTTATTAGAAATCTTGATTCATAATCGTATTTTAACTATAAATTAATTTTTCGATTTGATACTGGCAACACTATTGTTATTTTCTTTCTTCTCCCAAATAAGTCGTAAGTGATGTACAAATTTAGTAAACGATTGGCTCGCTAATCGGAAGTGAAAATGTATTTTCTTAAATTAGAGAACTAATGATGTGCTAAGATAAATTTAAAAGCCATTAAAAATATTTATTTTTATTTATAAATCAAATCAATGAAAATGTGTGTAAAAAAGTAATTTTTTATAACATATTATTCGAAGCATACAAAAGTAATCGAATTTCGAATAATGTTTTGATAGTCTGTACATCACTACTGTTTTGTTTTTCTTTTTGATTTTATTTTTACATTTTTTTTGGAAATTTTTTCGAAAAAGGTCATTGGCTACGCAATTGTTGTAGCTTTTTTCATTTTGATGGATGCAAGTTGTTGGAAGCCACACATTCTAGGGATGGGATGGTTTTAATTAATCATTTCATGCCTGAAAATGAAATAATTAACAATTAAATGGTGGCTTCCTCACTCCATACTTTATAAAATGTTTAAAGTTAATGAGTACCAACCTTTATTATTTTCTTGGTTATTAAGCAAATATGAATACTGTTTTTCACAAATTAGCTTAAAATCTTGCAATAGGACTGTTGTAAAAATTTATGAATTAGACCATAAATATATAGACAAATTTGCCCTTTACCTGAATTGTATTTTGAACGAAATTTTTTTATTTTGTCCCACAGTGCCAAAATCAGAAGAAGTAATATATCCTAATTAAGTTACCTTAATAGTGAAAAGTAGAAAAAAATTAATTATCCTATTTTTCTTAAAACGTGATTTTCCGCGGAAATCCCTGAAATCAAATCGCTTCACACAAAATTTTGGACACGAAAAATTCCAGTTCCTTAATAACCCAGTTTTGAAACGGTAATGACATATCATTATTTTTTGGACTACCAGTAATGACACCCAATTACCTTCTGCATTCCCGGTGAAAAATGTCCATATATGAACATTTATGGTTCAACCATATATATATGGATCCGAAAAATGAGGTAACACCTAAGTATATGTTCATTAATGGACATATATGAAAATATACATTTATTAAATATATGCGAATACATGCGAACGTTGCTGTCCTTTATTATAATGTTGTACGATAGATATAAATTTATGTATGACATTCAAATTAGGCGCTACATATGTTCCTTTTTTTATTCATGGCATTCAATATAATTCCATATTTATCCAAATATGAGTTCCTTTTACATATATGGAAAAATGTATTCTTCGAAATATGTTCATATACAAGTCCCTTTTGCATAAATTGAATAACATATACTTACATTTTTGTCCATATATGAGTGCCATTTCCATATATGTAATAACAGATGCTTCCATATATGTCTGTATATGAAATTTTTTCCATATATGGAATCACATGTACTTCCATATATGTTCATAAAAAATCCATATATGTTCATAAAAAATCCATACTTGTTCATATGTGTCCATACATAAACCATATATGAACATGTTTGAGCGTATATGAGCATTTTTCACCGGGTTATTTAAAAACATATAATAATGAGTTACTCATAATGACTTATTTTTATCATTATCTTAATAATTTTATAATCCACGTCTAAGTATTTGAGTTCAAATGTAATAAGAAAATTATTTTTAATTAAATTTAATTAAGTGCTTTAAATTTTGATTGAAATAAAGTCGATTTCAAATTCTAGCATTTGTATATTTAACAAAAATATTTTAAACTTGAGTTTTTGTTTCCCTTTTGCTGGAGTATGCTGTTGAAATAAAATGTAATTAAAATTGTATTCAAGCCTTGAAACTGGAAAACAGGGCTGGAATTAAACTTGTTTTCAACTTGAATTCCAGTGAAATTGTTTATAGGGTTATTATTATTTTTTTTTAATTTTAATCCATTTTGATTTTTTTTTGCCCAAATTTCAACGAGTTACTAGCGAATGAAGATCTGATCGAAATGAAACTTTATATTCGTAATATGGTCAGGCAAAACTTCCCAACCACTATCTTCTAAATAGTTTCTAATCAATCTTGCAACATGGAGGCGAGTGTTGTCACGATGGAATATCATTGTTTCATCCATCCATTTTTCATCGCCAGTAATGATTCGATACAAAAATAGCTTTTTTTATGGCGCTGAAGCAACATTTCGGGCATGCAAAATCGTCTTTCAAAATCTCACGGCTTCTACTCGTGTGTTACCCAATTTCCTTGCCTTTGGATGTATCCTGTAGCATACAAATGTTTTCAAATTGCCGCTTGAGTAACTCCTTATGATTCAGCAAGTCCTTCTTGAGTTTGATAAGAATCTTCATGCTTCCAATTCATCATCTTCAAAGTTTTTTGAGCTGACCTGGGCGATCTTTGTGTTCAGTGTAAAAATCACCCCTTTAGAATCGCGCAAACCACCTCTCGCACGTTAAAATCCATGTAACATATTCAGAATAAGATTCGGCGAGCTATCGATGAACTTCAGATGCACTACTTTTCAAATTGCAGAAGTGAAGCAAAAAAAACTTTGTTGTTTACACTAATGCGGTCAGTGACTAACAATAACTGAGAATAAATGACAAATATTTACTCTTCAAAATACCATATAAGTTATTAAAGACACAAAACATGTGTAAAAGATAAGCCAGCCATCTGTTGTGAATCCCGCATAATTTTTTTGTGGGTTTTTCGTAAAACAACACTGAATTTTTCTGTAGATAAATAAAAAAATTTGGAAAAAGGCAGAGAAAATCCCACAAAGAAAAACCGTGACCGCTAACTCCGTTTTTCCAATTTAATACCAAAGCATTTTTTATTAAAATATTTCATATTTGCAACCTGTATCGTGCGAACAAGCGAATTTTTGTGGAGCCTTATATGGGAACCAGGTCTAAATATGGACGTATTTTAGCCAATAGACTTTCTCCTGGGCTCCCCGTAAGTCTCTGTACTAAAATTCATCCAAATAACTCAACATTTGCTACCCGTAGAGTATGCAAAAAAATACATAGACATACAGACGGACGGACAAGCGTTCTTAAATCGAAACATAGAGTGATTCTGAGTCGATCGGTTACTGAAAGTTGTCTCTAGCTAAAATATTTTTTGGTATTACAAACATCAGCACAAACTTATTATACGCTGTCCACATACTGGTGTAGGAAAACAGTAGTTTGTAACTATTTGTCAGTTATTTTAAATTTTTTTTAGTAAAAACTTGTTCATTTTACGACATTGTTAGTTTTTACGACATTGTTAGTTCTCAAATCGATCCATGGTTGGAATCGACCCCCTTTTGATTTGGATGAATTTTGGTCCGAACTTTTCTTTCATCATATAACAAAGTTTTGCCAAAGGAAAAAAATTTCTAAATTTAGTTTTTCCAATATTTAAAATTTCAAAAAATCTCATATTTTTCGCATTTTTTGTTTTGTTACGAGTTTATTTTTTGAATATCTCGAAAACTATAATAGCTACAGCAATGATTGTTATCTCGTTTTAATAAGAATATTTAGGGATTTAAAAAAATATATAATTTAAAAAAAAAATTTAAAAATAAAAAATATTTTCAATTTTGAAATTTTATAATTTTAAAAATCGAAAAATCAAAAACCTATTTTTTTGCTAAATTTTTGTTATATAAAATCTCTAACTGATCTTAAAAGATTCTGAAATTTTCAAGAAGGCGTTTTTGTTTCTAAAAAAGATATGAAGTTTTGAATTTTTTCAAAGTTCTGACAACACGTTCACGTTATCGGAACCTGACAGTTGTTATGGTTATTATTATTATTATTATTATTATTATTATTATTATTATTATTATTATTATTATTATTATTATTACGTCTTAACAAAGTTTTCCTTTAGCTCAAGACACTTTGTCCAACGTTTCTCTAGTTTTGTATTCCTTTCAAATAATATGATTTCTCAAGGTCATGAAAATTTCATCAATTTTTTAATTGTAGCTATTTATTTAGGTTTGGAAATAAATTTATAAATTCTTGTTCCAAATCCGCTTTTCTTTACTGCAGATGGACAATGCCAAATATTTCTTTCTCTCCAACCACATGACATTAACAATTTTCGGCATTTTTACTCTCAAGTAGGCCAACACTATATAGGAAATTTTTTACAAACCTTCAGCTGTAGTGGCCATATTTGATCATCCAGAACGTTTGGCGTCAGTAGCGCTTATTCAGACACAATAAAACTCACTAACATAAGTTACTTTTATTGGTTGTCCCTTAACTATGCGCAATACATACATACATATTTGTTTAATTGGGTATTTATATTCCTACAAAGTTTGTTTTCAAAATTCTAAGCCTTTAAAATTCTGGCACGAATGTGTTACAGTAACAGTTATTTAACAAAATTAAATGATTGCCTCTTAATCTCTAAACGTTATCCTTTAAGAAACTTTTATTTCCAAATCTGTGATTTTAAATCACAATTTTAAGTATCTTTTTACCAGCTAACATTAAACATATTAATTTAACTGGTAGTATATGTCTAGACCATTATCTTCACTTTTAACCTCTAATAAATTATCAAAACCCAAAATTCTTTTGTTTAATACTCATGAAAAAAGAAAGCAGAAGTCACTGTTGACTGATAAACCCAAAATAAAAATATAAATTTCATTTACGTGTATTCCGGTTTATCTTTAAAGCTTTAAGCATTACACACATACATACATACACATTAAAAAAAAAGAAAACAAAAAATCCCTTGTTTGCAATTTCAAACACTTATAGAACTCGTTGAACAGATTTATGTTGGAAAATGAACAAACAAAAAAGCAACTGATATAAACATTTCATATGACTTTGTAACTGTAGCCTACTTAGAGGCCTTAATATGTTCTGCAGAGAATGAAAAAATGTTTATGTATGTATAATAACATTTATATGGCAGACCACACGCATAGACACAAAGGCCTACATATTTAGTTATAAAAAAACACACACGTATATACAGATATATAAACATTCATAAACAAATTCCTTTAACAGCAGCAGTCTTGCTGGTCGTCTGCTCTTTTAAGGCCTGTGATTGAGCATATTTTTTTAGTTAAAATCTCACATTTATATTCTGCATAGATGTAATATTGTGTGTATATGAAATCCTAAAGCTTTCAACAACATACATTTATTATATACCCTACAAACATTTAACCACTTCACCATGTAGCATAAGTTTCGGCGATATTAAAAAAAATATATATTAAAAAGGTTGGAATTTATGCAACTTTAAATCAATAGACCATTCCAAATATATTGGGTCTGTTTGTTAAACTTAAAAATAGTAAACTTGGAAAGTACTAAAGAATTGCCAAAAATTAATTGCTTTTCATATGAAATGCAAGAAAATGATGTCAAAAATTGTAAATCGAAAAAACTGAATTACAAAATTAGCAAATATTTCATTTACAAAGAATTTAAGATAAAACTATCATGTAAACAAACAGACAACATATTATATATACATGTATTCCTCTAACTCCCACTGAAGCATAGGGCGCCAATCAAAAAGAAGAAAAATTAACTTTATGGCAGAGAAAAATAAACTTTCGAATTAGCCAGAATATTCGTAGCAAGGCAGTTTATTCAAGCTGCCTTTATTGCGCTTATAAACAAGCTTTTTAATAGACTCATAGAAATTATTACATGGAGTTATTAGTTTTTTTTATTATTCCTTTTTTTTTGTAGAAATATGAGCCTTCTGAAAACAATTTTAAAACAGTTTCAATATTAGAAAGAAATGTTTTCAACAAATATTTTTTGTTACTGTAGATGATTAATTTTGGTCAAATACACATAAATATTTCTAAGAATTTTGCTCTTAAAATTCCACATCTATACAAATTTCTTTATTAATATTTCACAGTGGTAAATATTAAAATTTTTTAATTACGACAAAGATGTAAACGCAATCCAATCGTTGGTATACATTTTTATCATTCAGGGTGTTTTAATAAATAACACCAAGACTTTACCATGACTATGATCTAGGCTGTCTCTTAAAAATTTATGACTGGAGTTTTAGCAAATCAGACAGTTTATACACAAAAGTACAAAACTCTCGTTCGGTTGATTTTATATACATTATGTAATGTTTTGGTTTGTGTTTCTCAATTATCATTTTCTTATTGCACTTAACTGATGAATGGGGTGATGCCCACGAAACTATTGTGTATTGTCTTTCATGAAAATGCTCAACTTTTTTAAAACAACAAATAAAAGCTATTGGATTTTATACTACAGGTGGAACAATACTCTAACTAAATATATGAAAATATAGAAAGCCCGAAAAAACAAGTTTTCTGTTTTTAATACAAAAATGAAAATAATTGCTTATTTTATAAGAAGTTGTACAGGATTTCCCTGTTCTCACCTACTTTCGCATAATTTTCAATAAATATAAATTTAGTATTACTAGATTATAATTATTTTCATTTATTTAGTTAGAATATTCTTCCACCTCAAGTCCAAATTCTAATATGATATTGTCATATTAGATTTTTATTTGTTGTTTCAAAAAGGGGTTGATCATTTTCATAATAGACAATACAATTGTTTCGTAGACATCACTCTTCTCTTCAGTTGTCCGCAATAAAAAAAATGATAACTTTCTTACTCAAACCGAGACATTACATAAGGTACAAAAACCAACCGGATGAGAATTTTGTACTTTCGTATATGAACTGTCTGATTTGGTAAAACCAGCTATAAATCAACTCCTTTTTGAAACAACAAATAAAAATCTAATATGACAATATCATATTAGAATTTGGATTTGAGGTGGAAGAATATTCTAACTAAATAAATGAAAATATAGAAAGTCCGAAAAAACAATTTTTGTATTTTTTAATTCAAAAATTAAAATAATTGTTGATTATAATTATTTTTATTTTTAAAATATTTAATCCTTAGTGGCCTGAGACAAAAGAACAGAGCACAAACTTTTCTGGCAACGCTGCTTGTAGTCAAAAAAGACCCACAATTATTAGAAAATAATAGGATAACTCCTTTAAAGTAATTTTTCAGAATATAATTAAATGTGACAGAGGGAATTAAACTAAAAAACATACGCAATTCTTCTACTTTTATGGGTTAAATCATAAAAATCACAATAATTTTCATAACATTTTAGAAAACGTAGAAAATGAAAAAAGCACTTTTTCACTAGTTTTTGTAGCCTATCTTAAATTTACGAATTAATTATTTTTGTTTCAATGACCCTAAAAAACTCTGAAAAAGATGCCCATAATGTAGTCATAGGGTTGCCATCATATATAAAATATAAGATTTCGGGAAAAATCCGAAATAGATGAAATATTGAAAAATAAAAAAACACGGGTGCGCTTGAATTTAACAAGGATTAATTTAGGTGAATTAGACGATCGTACGACTATACATATCCATGAAGGTGGAAATTATTCTTCAACTCTTAATTTAAGATCGTTAACACGATGCATGAAATTTTTCTTATTTTGTTGTATTGTGTAATGGATAATAATTAGATTTAATTATCTCAATAGCTTCTTTTGCTCATCTATGTTGCCTATAGCTAAATTTTTGTATTTTGCCAGCCATATTCAAAATAATTAAATGGCTTACTCGCTTTGTATTCAATTGATTACACTTATATTTATATACCCTACTAAAAAAAATTATATGACTTTTGATATTATATATAATTATATTTGACACAATTAGATCTAATTTAATGGAATAATATATGGTTTGATATGTATCAAATATTATGTAATCATATCCAGCTAGATATAATGGTATATAATTCGATACAACTATAATTAACTATATGAGGCATATGTAACTATATATGGGGGTATATAAAATTGGATATTTTAATATGTTGCACTATATATTGTGCAATATATAACAATATATTGTTATATATTTAGGATATAATTTCGTAAAATTTTATATAATTATATCTTGGTATATATGTTCCAATATATAATTGTACAAAATTTTATATGATAATATATAACTATATCAAAACTTTTTTACTTGGCTATACTGTTATAGGGTGATTATGATTTTTTTTCATTTCTGGGATTCTTAAAACTTAAAATACGACCCAAACTTTTTGTAGCGCATTTAAAGCATGTTTTTGTAAGACCCTAATGATCAATCATTACAAATAACAGAAAAAGGTCTTGTTAATTGCTAAAAAAAAACAATTTTCTCTTTATACTTTTTCAAAGGGACTAAAAGTATATTTAATAGATTTTGTGTCTAAAACCTATTAGTCGTTTAAATCTTAAGTGCCAAAAAATTTAAATTAAATATTAATTTTGGAATACTTTAAACAGAAAGCTATATTATAAAATAGCATTCCTCACTTTAAATTAACGTTCTTTTTTACTGCTAACTGTTAATCATGATTATACTTTTAATGAATTAACGCATTTAAGGATTTTCACTTTTTTTATAGGAAACAGTTAGTCATGTGTGTGTATGTGTTTGTATTTCTAAAGATAACTCGTTGCTATAACCATTTATTCCAAACATTTATGGATGTGTTATTATTTTCTGTATGTACCTACTTAAACTTACTGATGCTATATAAGAGTTTATTTTTTACAACTTATTTACTAACATCTATTATTCTGGATTAAACTATGGTATTAATTAGACTTAAAGATGACAAAAAAACCAAACATATCTTAACCCTTAGAAGACCACATAATTTTGGAGGAATACTTTTTAAATTGTTTACGGTTCTCGTGATCTCTTACCTTGTGATAAGTATTTAGAAAAATAAAAAATAAATTTAAATAAAATCCGACCATCCCACATACCTCCAACTTTGAAGGTTTAACCGTATATGTGGTAGCAGACTGACGTGTTTTTTACAAACGCCATCTAACATGCCAAAAGGTGTCTAAACCGTGGGAATTTACTCTTCCCGATTCTGTCCCTTAAAATAGCGATTTGTCGATTTTCGTTCATTACACACACCCCCCCCCCCCCACTTTTATTGGAAATCGTCCCAAATGGAAGAAATCGATTTTTGTTTTTTTTTTTGGAAAACGTTAACCCGTGTCGAAAGTTGGACGAAAATGGCCCCTTTTGGAAAAAAAAGTGTATTACTATTAAAAATTCCCAAAATTCGAAATTTCGAAAAAAATTATTTTTTATTCCATTTATTCATTTAATATAGCCAAGATAATTCATACATTGAATTTTGACTTCATCGGATATCATTAACCCACTTTAGCCTGGAATCCAAAATGACCCACGAAAGTGATAAAAATGCAAAAACGTATTTTTTTTTTAATTAATTTTAAAGATTTTTTAAAATACCTAATTTGGAGATGTCGATTGCTATTTGTACCACATAATAGTTGATATTAAAGAAAAAAAAATAAATTGGAAAAATGATAATTCGAGTTTGAGTTTGGAGCGACTGCTTTTCAGGACATTTTACAAAAATTGCTCATTTTGTCAAAAATTTTAAAAATTTCAATGTTTTCATCAAATTTTACACGGTTTCCGCAAAAACAGCACTCAAGCTTGGTCAGATAATAATTATGTTTTCATTTCTTTAAAAAAAAATTGAACCCTTAGTGGCCTGAGTTCAGAAAAGACCCATGGAACTTAATATTAATTATGACTACGAGATTGTAAAGCCATTAACTTTATAAAAAAAATCTCAACTTGATAAAAATAATTATTTTGTGTAACGTGATCCATATGGGGTTAATTTTTATACTTTTGACCAAAAATGCCCCACTAGGAAATTTACAGAATAACACCTTTCGCATATCCCAATTTAATAAAAATCTGATAAATGTTATTATGTAAATTTCCTAGTGGGTCTTTTTTTTGAAAAGTGATAACATTAACCCTATATGGATCAAGTTACTCAAAATAATTATTTTTATCAAGTGGAATTTTTTTTTTTATTCATTCAAAGTGATATATTTCCGAAAATTATGAAAGGTGTTATTCTGTAAATTTCCTACACACATAATAATCCATGCATAAAAATACGAAAAAATGTCAAAATAACAAAAAAAATTGTAAAATATACGAAAAATGGTTTATTTTACGAAAGTTTTTGTTGTTTTGACATTTATTTCGTATTTTTATGCATGGATTATTATGTGTGTAGTGGGGCGCTTTAGGTCAAAAGTATAAAAATTAATCCCATATGGATCACGTCATACAAAATAATTATTTTTATCCAGTTGAGATTTTTTTTTTTAATTTAATGGCTTTACAATCTCGTAGTCCTAATTAATATTAAGTTCCATGGGTCTTTTCTGACCCCAGGCCACTAAGGGTTAAATTTTTTTTAAAGAAATGAAAAGATAATTATAATCTAACCAAATTTGAGTGCTGTTTTTCCGAAAACCGTGTAAAATTTGATGAAAACATTGAAATTTTTAAAATTTTTCACAAAATGAGCAATTTTTGTAAAATGTCCTGAAAAGCAATCGCTCCAAACACAAACTCGAATTATCATTTTTCCAATTGATCATTTTTTTTCTTTAATATCAACTAGTATGTGGTACAAATAGCAATCAATATCTCCAATTAGGCATTTTAAAGAATCTTTAAAATTAATTAAAAAAACACACGTTTTTGCATTTTTATCAAATTTGTGGGCCATTTTGGATTCTAGGCTAAAGTGGGTTAGTGACATGCGATGAAGTCAAAATTCCATGTACGAATCAGTTTGACTATATTAAATGAACAAATGGAATAAAAAATATTTTTTTTCGAAATTTCGAATTTTGGGAATTTTTAATAATAATACACTTTTTTTCCAAAAGGGGCAATTTTCGTCCAAATTTCGGCACGGGTTAACGTTTTCCAAAAAAAAAAACAAACGATTTCTTCCATTTGGGACCATTTTCAATAAAACTGTGGGGTGTAATGACAATTCTATTTTTAAGGGACACTCTAATATATATTTGTTTGTTTCATTGTTTCATTAATACATTTGATTGTGGCAACAAATAGAAATCTGAGTCTGCAACCAAACCCTTCACTTAGAAAGACAGTCCCATGTTACAATAAATATTTTTTTTCCATATTCCAGATATAACTATTTATAAATAAAGTTTCAATGAATATCTTGCAGGGATTCTTTATAATAATTTTCAAAAACTTTTAAATTTTTATCCAATTACAGCTTCGCATTACTAACCTTAATACATGCCATTCAATATAAAATATACAGATATCCCCTTCATATCTCTGCAGTATCCTAGTACTTCAAATAGATAATAAAGAAAACATCATCAACTGAATGAAAATCATATATATATATATGATGCTTGAAGTTGGAATAATACATACTCGTATATGTACAAGGACTAACTAAACTACTACATGCATCCATGAATCATACAAGCAAAAATTCCCGAATGCATGGACAACTACCATTACATGTACGCACATCTTTTTACTAATGATGATTAAGTGTATCAGTGTATAGATCAGGAATGGCACAACCATGACACATGGCCCTACAATATTTATTTTTGATTTTTTGGTAATTGGAACTGTTTCCGAATAATGTTATAAAGTACCGAATAATGTTATAAAGTACATTGATAAATAATGGGTAATATGCCCATTATCTGATATTAGTAACTTCTGGAGTACTCAATAGATTAATCGTTGCTCGTTTAGTCCAACAAGTTTCCTCAAAAATTGCTCGAATAATCTAAAATGTCCTAAATGCGAATAACCAATAACGAATTATTTCAATAATTTAATACGATTAATCGATTAATCGAAATTGGAAAAAAAATTATTGTAAAAAAATGTTTATTTACTTATTTTTTTCAGGAGTAATTCGAAAAAAGTTGTAAAAATATTCTAACGGAACGGAAGCAATGAAATAAGTGGTTTATTGAAGTTGTTCAGAATTACTTCTAAAAAAGCAGTAAAAATACACTAACGAATAAGCCCAATTCAGATACTCACAGTGCCAGTGAACTGCAGCACTGCTGTCAAATTTGTTTCTTGAATTTCACGAACAATATTCATTATTTCTACGAATTTGTTATTGTATTTTGTTTGAAAGCTGTTTTTATACCCTACATCAATGAGATTTGGTTCGCTGACTCACATGGTCCCAAGGACAAAGCTTATATATAGATTCTAGATAGGATCGGTCTCTATTTGGACTATCGCCCATTTGGGCGATATTTACGAATTTCTCTTCTTTTATCATTTGCGTTTGTCTGGTTAATGCTATACTTTTGAAACAGTGAAAGAAGAAGTTTGTAAGGCATTACTTCCATTTTTTTTTTTGCTGCGTATATTTTTAAAATAAATTGTGTATCATTTAACAAACGCGTTCTTATAATAATTTTAAAAACTAGCACTAAAAATTAGTTAAAGTACTGAGAATTTTTAGTATTGTGCTAAATAAAGATAACTAAAATCTTTGCATAAATCAGAGTTTCAACCAAAAATTTTTTTTAAATTAGTCAAGTCTATTTAAAACACATTTGACAGATTTTTTTATTGACGTATTATTTAAAATGTAAGGTCATACTTCAGATGTCTGTTAAATTATTTTCGAACGAACCATGCGTGATACTCTAACAAACATTTAAAACTTTATATTATGCCAGTTCTCATGTAAAATATTCTTGAATCTATTTTATTCAATCTTGCCATACCTGGCGTAGCTGTAAGCATGCAAGCACAAACTTGTTCTGCAATTCTAACTATATGTTTCAGCAGAGTTTCCCAATTACTGCATCCTTTATTTCTGACCTTAATGATTAAGATATTTTGCAAAACAAAATCTTACTGCCTGGTCGGATTCTAATAAGGTCAAAGCAGAAATAAATTCGCTAGTCAAAATTCAATCCCACTATATTACAAGTCTGCCCCTAAATAAATGTTAGGAACTTCTGGGTTTAATTATTAATTTTACTGCTTAAATCCTATATATGAATGTGTGTGTACCTTTATAAGAGGTCTGAATGGATACAGAGTACCATCATTTATACAAAACATACGATATATGCTGCTTTTATACTCGAATAAAGAAAATTGCGTTAACTGAATTCTATATGATAATCTAAAAGTACTATAATTTTTCATTGAAAATCCTTTCACTTTAATAAGACCATTCTTTTGAAATATTAAAAAATAAAATGAATGTGATACATACACATTTACAACAGACAGAGGCGAAATGAAAATTTGAGAGTAGTAGGAGTTATTTAAACGAAATTTTTACAACAAATAAAACATTCAATTAAATTTTAAATTGACAGAATATTAACATATTAAATTTATAGAAACTTTTATTTTTTATATTAATTTTTTGTTATTATTTTAATTTAGAAAACGGTTTTTACTCAAGTAATAGATTACACTGTGAGACAAATGGTAGGGGTCAGTGATCGGGAAGGGTTCAAACTACCGGGGAAAGTTATATCGGTAAAAAAGAAGTTATACGTGTCCCGGCGTTTCGCTGGGTCACCTCTAGGAATCGAGATATATCGATTTGACCTTTGGTGGTTTTTTTTTTTTGACATAACTCGAGAACCACTAGTCCGATTTTGCTCAAACAATTTAAAAAAAAATTAAAAATTACAATTCCTTTAATCTGTTTATATAACGTTTTTCTATATACTCAACAGTTTTGCCGGTAAAAAATCGTACTAGTGGTTCTCGAGTTATGTAGAGTATATAGAAATTTTTTCTAAATATTATTATATTTTTGTACAATTTTTAACTCTTAATAGAACGTTTACGAGGGTCTTTAATTTTAAAGGAGGAAATATGTAAGTGACTATTGAATATCAGATATAAAGTTTTAAAGATCCTTAATTACCTATTTAAAGTCATAATTTAAATGTCGGATCGATCAAGTCCAAACATATTTAGTGGTCATAGGTTTTCTATAATGATTTTTTTTTATTTAACAAGACTTTTGCAAAATTTAATTTAACTAATTCTTACAAAAAAAAAAAAAAAAATATTCTTTCGTTAAATTTTTCGCACAAGAATATTTTTTTCTGAAACCTTTTTTACTTTAGAGGTGGTTTTTTCAAAAAATCACTTAAAAAATTATTTTTTTTGTTTGAGCATTTCTTGAAAGAAAGAATTTTACTTCATACCCTAAATATTTGTTTAAAGAAAAAAAATAGAAACAAATTCTTTGAATTTTCGAAAACGCTTTTACAATCTCTAAACAACATAAAATAACAATAAGTAAATAAAAACAGAAAAATAAAATTTAAAAAAAACCGAAAATATGCTCTAAAATATTCTTCGTTTTAAAAATAAATTTAAATTTTGGCACAAAAATGTTCTTTTAGTACCGAAATATGCAAAAATAAGCTATAAGGGAAAAAATATGCAAAAATTGGCTCTAAAGCCTCCCATACATTTGCAATATTATGTCCAATATAATGGCACAGTATTTTTCTCGTTTTACCACACAACATACAATAATTGCAACAAAAGATCGCCACAATATTTTATGCTATATATGATTTCAACATAACCTCAAAATGCACACAATCATAAACAGCGCAATATTAAAATTGCACAGTGTTGCCAATAGATTATGCAATATTTCAAGTTGTACAATAAAAATCAAAAGTGTTTTTATTCACTACATAAAATTGCTCAACCTTCAATTTAATACATACACGGTTAATATGCTTGCAGCACTTGGAAATTTGTGCCATAATATTGCAAATGTATGGCCCGCTTAACAAATCAGTGCCAGATTCAGTCAATGCTTCTGAAATCGACATATATATTATTCATTTTCAATACAACACACATTAATGGTTGCCCTGTTAATCACCTAGAGGATACAATTGTCATACGCCTCTGTGTTTATTTTTTATTATAAAAATTTACAGCTTTTACAAAAATTATTACTAGGGCTCGGTAGTTAATGCATTTATAATCGCAATTTGTGAACACAAAATATGTATTAAAGACCGGAAGATATGCATTTCGGATTTAAGGAATATGCATTTATTATTGAGTTTTTTCAATTTATTTAATATTATCAATTTAAGTTTAGCATAATTTATTTTTAGAATGGCTTAAACAGTGATATTAAGCGTATACTATCTGCAGAAAATTAGTAATTTAATTTCTTCGATATTTTTGTCTCCATGATAAAAAAAAAAAAATCAAAAAAAATTTCTTAATTTAAAAAAATATTTTTTTTTATAAACATACAACAAATTTTGCAAATTAAAGTAAATTAATATGTATTTGTAGCAACTTGTTCAACAAAATATGCCGAAATATCCATCAACCCTTAAATGAATAGTGTAACCATTTGACAACATACCAGTTTTTAATAAAAAACGCACTTCATACACAAAACTGCATTTTTGGGCATTGAGGCCCTTTGTGTATACACCCTACGGGGAAAGGGACCGGTCCCAGATGACACGCAGGATAGGTCCCAAGGGGGCGGAGACCGGTCGTTGATCGGTCTTTTTGTTTGAAAGAGACATATCACTTTAACATGGCGTTGTCATTGGAAATGACCAATTGCCACAGTTGAGACACATTGTGGCAGTAAGGTGGTGTGTCTAAAAATAGCTTTTCAAATAAACTAATAAAAAATTAAGAATTAAAAATAATCTACTTGGCGTCGAAGAAGGGCTCGATAACACAACCTTCTGCTTGTAAGGCAAACGCTCTACCGTCTGAGCTAATGTGGCTTTTGCATGATGGCTGGCTGATGGTTAAGTTATATGTTTTTAGTTTCTGTTCAAATAAAAAAGAGAAAGAAAAAACAAACACACACACAGCAAATAAAAAAAACATGGAAAATAAAAAAATAGAAAAGAAAACAACATTAACACACACAAATATGGTGGAAGTGCCTTGAATATGCACTATCCCATGACCGATCAATCGGTCATGGGATAGGTCCCTTAATGACAGTTGACTTGTTTTTTGAGTTAGCCATAATTAAATTAAAAAATCAATTAAAAATTAGAAAATTACCTCAAAAAAAAAAAAAAAATTCCCCTTAAGTTAAAAAGAAAAGTTAAATGAAATACCAATTGTTAAAACTAAAACAGCTTTAACATTAAAAAAAACGTTGAAAATACAAAACTTAAAATTTCTTAGCAACACATTATAGAAATATAAAATAAGAGCTAAAATAAGCAAATCGTGAAAACATAAAGTTAAAAATAAATAAAAGAGTAAAATAAATAAAATATATTTTTAAAAATATGCCGCGAATTTTGTTTTTTATTTCGGTATCGGACAAGTTTTTTTAAAAGCAATAGTGAAAATAACGGATCAGAAAATACTTAGAAAATTAATTCATTTTCTTTTGTTCATATTTGTACTAATTTAGTAATATGCCTTCGGTTGACCGGTCACGGGATAGGTCCTTGGAGGGCAATTGACTCCTCATTCCCCGTAGGGCAGTGTTCTTATAGTTCAGCGCAGATTTTTTAAATAGTTATAGAAAAAAATCTTGGTTTTGCTTCGTATATTTTTGAAAATCTAAAACAAGCGTTTTTTTACAAAAGTACATTTTTATTCAAAAATGTTTGTTTAAATATTTAATGTGGTATTCTCGCAATAAAATTAATTTTGGCGACAATAACTGAATAGTTTATAATTCATATATAATTTTTTTTTTTATAGACGTTAAAATAAATACAACCCAGCAAAATCTCAGTAATGGGTGCTCATTACTAATATCTAAATAATAAGCAGTAGAATTAGGGTCTACTGCTTATAATTCGGTGTCAAAACTCATTACTGTTGTTCGACAAGGTCGTTTTTGTAAGTACCCTACGGGGAATGTGGGGTCAATTGCCCTCCAGGGACCTATCCCGTGACCGGTCAACCGAAGGCATATTACTAAATTAGTACAAATATGTACAAAAGGGCATGAATTAATTTTCTAAGTATTTTCCGATCCGTTACTTTCACTGTTGCTTTTAAAAAACGTGACCGATACCGAAATAAAAAATAAAATTCGCGGCATATTTTTTAAAATATTTTTTTTTATTTATTTTACTCTTTTATTTATTTTGAACTTTATTTTTTTACGATTTGCTTATTTTAGCTCTTATTTTAAATTTTTATAATTTTTTGCTAAAAAATTTTAAGTTTTGTATTTTCAACGTTTTTTAATGTTAAAGCTGTATTAGTTTTAACAATTGGTATTTCATTTAATTTTCTTTTTAACTTAAGGGCAATTTTTTAAATTTTTATTTATATTATCAGAGTTTTTGAGGTAATTTTCTAATTTTTAATTGATTTTTTAATTTAATTATGGCCAACGCAAAAAACGAGTCAACTGCCATTAAAGGACCTATCCCGTGACCGGTCAATCGGGGGCATACTGAAGGCACTTCCACTATATTTGTGTATGTGTTAGTGTTGTTTTCTTTTCTATTTTTTTCTTTTCCATTTTTTTTATTTGCTTGTAGTGTTTGTTTTTTCTGTTTCTTTTTTATTTGAACAGAAACAAAAAATATATAACTTTACCATCAGCCAGCCATCACGCATAAGCAACATTAGCTTAGACGGTAGAGCGTTTGCCTTACAAGCAGGGGGTTGTGTTATCGTGCCCTACTTCGACGTCAATTAGATTATTTTTAATTCTTAATTTTTTATTAGTTTATTTGAAAAGCTATTTTTAGACACACCACATTACTGCCACAAGGTGTCTAAAATGTGGCAATTGGTCATTTCCAATGACAACGCCATGTTAAAGTGATATGTCTCTTTCAAAGAAAAAGACCGATCAACGACCGGTCTCCGCCCCCTTGGGACCTGTCCTGCGTGTCATCTGGGACCGGTCCCTTTCCCCGTAGGGTAGTTGTCCATATTCGCTGCAGAAAAGAAACACGAAATTTGTGCACCCGCTTACCGCTCTGCATTATAACAATATATAAAATAACTAGTTACCAAAATAAGTAGTTATTCGGTTACTTATACGCAGTTAAAAAATAAGTGGTTACAAGTTGTTAAATAATACGGCTTACTTATATACTTACTAGTGGTTTAAAAATAAGTAGTTACCAAATTCACATTATCTTTATAAATAAATAAATATCTTTATAAATAAACGGCTTCGCGTAACAAAAATAACTAGTACTGGTGCCGAATTATAAGTAGTAAGAAATTTTAGTTTCATTATATAACCACTTATTTGGTAATAAAAGATTTTGCTGGGAATATAGCTATTTGGCAAAAACAACATTTTTCAATAAAAACACCTTTTTTAAATAAATTTGTTTTGGTATTTTTCTAGAAATGTACACGGAAATCGCATAAAAATGGTTAAAAATTAAGAGATCATGCATTTGAGGGTTAAAATATACATTTATACAAAATATGTAAAAATATGCACTTACAGAAAAATACGCAAAATTATGCATTAACCAATCGATGCCATTTCATTGCAAAGTTGCTATTGGCAAAAAGCATTTATATTAGACCGTACAATAGAAAAAAATTTCACCGTACACCGTACTCCAACATGAAGTATTTTTGCAAGGCAATTTAAAAAAAAAAAGTTTTTTTTGTTTTTTTGCAGTAAATAGAGGTCGTTTTTTCAAATTTTCGTTATAGGTTCGGCATTTAAAGTCGGATTTTAAAGTGTGATATATCGATTTTTTTGCCTCAAGGAGACCAGTGTTTTGCTATAAAGGAAAAATCCAATGAAAAAAAATTTAAAACGGCGACCCCTACGTTCGGCAACAAATAAAAAAAAAAAAATTCTACAGGGTTTATCGAGAAACTTCCTTAGCAAAAGTTTATTGATTTTTTGCGAGCTTTAATTTTCTGACATTAGGGACTTACATTTGGGTGGTAGCAACTGAGATCTGGTGGATAACTACTAGAACAGGATACTTGATTTCAATGGCTCTTAGATCAGGATACTTGATTTCAATGGCTCTGGTCTCCTCGAGAGAAAAATATCGATGTATCATACTTTAAGATCCGACTGTAAATGCCAAAGATATAACGAAAAATGTAAAATGCTAAAATACTTCATATTGGAGAGTGTACGACGCACTTTTTTTTTCTCCTGTAAGTTAGTACGCTCTAATGTATATATATAACCTTCCGAGCCCTAGTTATTACGTTTTTTATAGGATAAAATTCAATTTGCTAACAAGATAACATTTTTTAAATCTCTTTATGAAATGTAAGTTATTGTCAATCTTTAAACCCTTTACTTTTTGTTCTTTGTTTTTTAATTAAGGTAGGTAACTATTCATTAGGTTCGCAATGAGATATATTGGGAAACATTATTTCTGAATTTTAAAGAAACACGAGTGGACAAGTGTGCCACTAAGCCTTTTACAAACATAGTAAAAGTTGGCCCAAAAAAGATGGCTTTAGGCAGATCAACTTTATGGACAAATTTCAAGAATTTTTGGAAAAAATTATACAAAGACTTGTCAGTGGGTACATTTTGTAGGATTTTATTGACAAAACTTCAATTAGCCACACTCATCGCTTTGCCGATCGTAGTGTAACTCCCCAAGTAGAAAATTGTAAAGGACCAGCACTGGCAGATCACCGAAATGGGTGCTATGAGTGCTTGTTAACTCGGAAAGCACCTATAAAAGTAAAAATCAAATGCTTTGCCAACGCTCAAATTAAAAATTAAAATGCTTTCCTGATACCAAAATGATAACACCGACCTATTTAATGCTTAGCAAAGTATTGGGATAGCACCAAGAAAGACAAAAGTCCAGTGTTTCCTCTGCTACTAAATTATGAGCCCTCATCACTGAAAAAATTTAAATTACTCTAACAATAGAATATTCTTGAATTTATTGTATTGTGGAGTCAAAAATTATTTAAATATCCACTCTTTTTTGGAGTTTCTTTTTCAAAAACCAGATAATGTTATAAGAGAACAAGCGCTGGTAATTCACCATTTTCAAGCGTTGGGAAAGCGTCCGAATTTAGTGCTTTGCCAGTACTTCTTTTTGTAAGACAGGTCTACTTACGTTTTGTCAGTGCTTATTTTGTTACCATACATAATTTATTTCTGGGTCGTTAAAAGGTGATGCTACGAGTCACAGCCTGTATAGAGGGTTTCTGGTTAGATTCCTGATCGCAAATACTTTTCATATAGAAACAATTTAACAATTAAAAACACTTTTTTCAATTCATACATAAACTAACCAATGACGAGTCTTAAGGTGAGATGGAACTGCGGCAGTCAGATGATTGTGTCTGTTAGTTTTTTCGATAAAAATGTTTTCTTCTTCTTCTTCCTTTGAAGGAACTTTACAGTAGGAAATTAGTTAAATGACTTGTATCTCAAGTATACTAGTTTTCAGAAACTAATTTTCAACTAATGTTTTACTAATATATTTTGCTATCAAACTTGTGCTCATAAACATATTTATAGTGCGGACAACAACCAAATAGACAAGTTGTAGATATCGCAGATTAGACATTACATTTAGTGCGGACAAAGAAAATGATACTTAAACACAACTCTTCTAAGACATGTAATTTTTGTATCTGTGTTTTATACATTAAACGCCAAAGACTGCATATACATAAGATTATAACACAAGCTGTGTTTTCGACTTAACTATATCCGTTAACTCATAGAAAAACTCAAAGTGCACAAAAACGCGTTTAAGACGAAAACTAACACATTACTTTTCGTATGCACGTTAACTTTCAACACGGATAATTATCAACGTTGAAAACTCAATGTTTATACATTTTCACATCTAACGTAACTTATTCGCGTTATTTCCTAAAAACTTTTGCTGACGTACGTTCGAATATAACGGAAAAGTTATAAACATAACCTGTTTAACATTTTTTGATACCACAATCCGTTTAAGATAGATTTGCTTTAAATACTTAACGCTGATAGCCATGAGACAAAATACAGCTACAACGAGATAAAATATGATTTAAATTATAGGCAAAATAAAATATTTAACCCTTAAATGCATAATCTCTTCAATTTTAATCATTTTTATACCCTACACCACTACGTGGTCAGGGTATTATAAGTTTGTGCTGATGTTTGTAACACCAAAAAATATTGGTCCTAGAACTACCCTTTAGTATACCGATCGCCTCGGATTTTTTTTTTATTTCGATTTAACGATGTCCGTCTGTCCGTCCGTCCGTCTGTCTGTCTGTCCATGCATTCTTGTGCGCACTCTACATGTCGCAAATATTAAGATATTTTGATGTGCCCATAAGGGTCCCCCCAAAATTATATATATTTTTTTTTGGTACACAGACCTATGTTGGCCCAGGGACAAAGCCTATTGATTTTGGTGAACATCGGTCCATGTTTAGACCTAGTGCCCATATAAGGGTCCTACCAAAATTATATTGTTTATACGCTGCAGGTCGCTAATATTAAGATATTTTGATGAAATTTGGTACACAGACCTATGTTGGCTCAAGGACAAAGCCTATTGATTTTGGTGAACATCGGTGCATGTTTAGACCTAGTGCCCATATAAGGGTCCCCCCAAAATTGGCTTGGTTACAAACTGCAGGTCGCAAATATCAAGATATTTTAATGAAATTTGGTTCGCTGACTCACATTATAGAAAATTTGGACACAAGTCCCATTTTAACCCATTCGAATTTCGGATCCAAACATTAGTTGGCTTTTAACCAGACTGGTGTAGGGTATTGTATAGTCGGCATGACCGACTTTAACCTTTTCACTCGTTTTATATATGATTTCTAACGGCATGTACATTTCCAGAAAAATTACGAAAAAAAATTTATTTAAAAATAGGTGATTTTTATTGAAGAATATGCATGAAAAAAAAAAACAATACAAAAAAATTATTTAAACTATGAATTATACATTTATTGTCGCCAAAATGAATTTTATTGCGAGAATACCGCTTTAAATATTTAAACAAACATTTTTGAATATTACACTTTTACAATGAGTGTTATTTTTGTTCGGTTTAATATCAAATATTACAAATTCACAATTTATTTTACAACAAATAGAGAAAAAACTTATGAAAAAAAAACTTTCTTTCTTAGAATCAATGTTTAACACTTAATGAATTTTCAAGTTTTACCAATTCACTATCGTCAGGTTGTCTTTATGGGGTTCTCTCTAAGCTTCATATAATGTAGATTTTAGTTTTTTGTATATACATGTTAACTTTCAAAGAAAAGCATTTTGAGAAGTAAGCTCAAACATTTTTATTTATCCATTTCATATTATTATAACTAACGAAAACCACATGTTTTTAACAAATCTATTATTTTTCTATTCGTTATAGTTGTTGCTTTTTTATTAAAGCTCCTTCAATGGGCAGAGCAATGATTCGTGCTTTTTAACATTCAAGCTTTTAATTCTATTTATAGAAATTAGAAGGAAATCAAAGAACTTTTACACGGTTGTTTGTTTTGTGTATAACATCCTAACCCATCATCCTAAAAACGAGTGGTTTAGATTTGTCACAAACATACAAAGTAAAACCAAGATTTTTCCTATAACTGTTTAAAAAATCTGAGCTAAACTATAAGAACACTTTGTACAGAAGAGGCCCGAATGACCAAAAATGTAGTTTTGTGCATTAAGTGGGTTTTTTTTTAATTAAAAAACTGGTATGTTGCCAAATGGCTACGCTTTGCCTTTAAGGGTTAAATTTAGTGGAGATAATGATAAAAAGTGATTGTATAAACCAAATGTTTATTAATATAGATTATGCCACATACAATGACAGACATTTTTTACAGTAATTTGGGTAATTTTTTGTGTTCCCTTTCGCTCTTTTAAGAAAAAGTTTTTTGTAATATGAAGAACATAGTTTATTTCCCATTTTCTTATTTACAATTATCTATTAATGTGGTAGTGTGGACATTTTTATATTTTACGAAGTTTCTTAAATAATGTTCGAAAGAATAACAAAAATACAATTTTTAGACTTAAATTTTTAGCAAAAAAATTAACTTAAGTACATATTCTCTACAAAGTTTTTGTGTTTTTTTTCAGTCTACTAATATTCAGCAAAAAGTTTTATTAATTTTAATAACGATTTTTTTTCATTTGCAATCGACTAAGTGCTAAGAAAATTTTTGCTCAGATTACTATTTTTTTTTTGTTAAAAATCAGTTCGCTGAAATTTTATTTGAGTGTATTTTAAAAATTTATTAATTTAATTTTTATCTTGTGGCTGATCTTTTCTTATAAGAGTTTAATATTATAACTTATAAGAATATAGAAATATTTCTTAAATTACTCAAAATGTTTTTGTAATATCGAAAAAATTTATAAAATTAAAATTCACGATATTTCGAAAACCTTTTCGAAAATCTTTTGTATGTTCACCATACTAATTTTTTTTTAGAAAAGCTGTGCCACAAGACGCTATATAGATCTGCAGTTTTTGGAAAAGATATTTGACATCAGATATGAAAAATCATAAAGGGTTCTAAAAAGAGAACGATTTCTCTATAATTATATTTATCCGACACCACCAATTAAACTATTTACACTTTTATATTTACCGATCCAGTCAGCATAACTTTCTCAATACTCCACCATTTTGACCTCAAAGATACACGGTTTAGAGTAGCATGATTTGGCTAACTTGTTCACTTAGCAGAACATGTTGCAAAAGTCCAAATTTAAATTGTCATTGTCACCCTGCCCTTTATATATGTATGTAAATACATGAAGTATAATATAAGTATGCGAGCTTAGTAACGCATTCCTATGTTATCTATTAATTGAAACTATTAACACTTTTTTCACATTCTTTATCTCGTTGTGTTCTTTTTGTTTTTGTCCCTTTATATTCTTTCACGAAAGTAAAGTTGAGTTAGAAGAGAAGTAAGAACACTACTCTGTAGTGCAGGGTATTGTAAGTTAGTGCTGATAGTTGTAACAGTTAAAAATATTAGTTTGAATTCATTCAATCGACTCGAACCCAAATTACAAGAAATATTGATATATATGATTTATTTATCCGAAAACGAATAAAATATAAGCAGAAACTTTTGCAATAAAATTGATTGATTGTTTCCAACTTTAGATAAAATGTCCAAAAGTTTTAAAAAATATTCAACAAATTTTTAAATTTTTGGTCACTTTAAACTTTGGAAATCTACAAGGAAATCTAAAAACCAAGATATAGCATTTTTAATTATTATTTTTTATAACATGTATATTAAAACTTCATAAAATCGAAATATCTTTACAGAAAATACTTTAGTTGTCAGTTATCTTGCTCATATTTTAAATATCCTGCTCATATAATGTGGATAAAGCAATAAGATGTAAAAAAAGCAAAAAAACAACAAAAGTAAAAAACCTTATAAAAACAAAATTTTTTTTTTAATGTTCATATTTAAGAGAAAAAAAATTTTTTTGAGTTAAATAGCATTTTTGGACAAAAAGTCTTAAAAAAAGTTTTTAAAGTTCAGAAATCATAAGAAAAAGCTATTTTAAAGCTAAAAAACGGAAAATCCAAAAAAAGCAAAAAGAAGCAAATATGAGTACAAAAAGAAAAAATAGCATTTTTGTCTTCTCTGGTTATGAGATATAATATGGTCTGCCTTGACCGACTTTAATTTAAAGTGTTAATACTTAATTTAAAGTGTTAATACTTCCTTTTATATTTTACATATTTTTTTGCAAGTGCTGGGATTTATCTTATATTTTTTAAAACTTTCAAAGTATCTACAGGTATACATAGAGGGTTATATGAAAGAATTAGGTATTTCGTTATTATAATACACTATGCAACAAAATTAGGAGTTTCGTCTTCACTAATTCCTATTGTAGAAGCGGTAATGGCATTTCTCGTAAAAAAATATCAGATCTGACCAGATCTACTGAGAGAGATATCTGTCCCAATTTTGAGATCTAATTAGATCTGATATGACATATGCATGCGGCCCTATGCTCCTTGCAGGAGTAAAAGGAACAAATATATATATATGTGATAATACCTTATGGCAAGATCTGATCAGATATCGTACCAAATCTGTTCAAATCTAAAGTGATCAAGACAATTGCACTAGATATGCCTAGATCTGATAAGATCTACTGAGATCTGGCCAGATCTGATCTTTTTGACACGGGTCCTGATTTTACTGTCTTATTTTGCCACACTTTTATGGTTTATAAATCTAAGGTAAATTTTCAAACTTACACACAATAAGACGATATGCAATTTAAAATAAATGACAATTTTTACCTGCAAAGAGAAAAAAGAAAATATATTAGTTAATCTCAGATAACACTGTTCAACAAAGTTAGGGTCAATTGTTAGCCGCAATGGTTCTAAAGCAAAATAAAATACACAATTGCTTAAATAAAATACCTTAAGTGTTTTTCTCATTTGGCTCGAACTTCTATTTTATGGTCTTTTTAAATTTATGTTTCTTTAATAGCAAATACGGCACCAAAATGAAGGATCATTTTTATATAGATTATTTGGTATTCTCCGGATCAGTGTTTGGTTGTGCTATTTTAGTATACTTATACTCTGCAGATTTAACAGTAAAATTTGTCGTTTTCAATTAACTAAAAGTTATTTCAAATATTTATAACTGAAATTCTGTAAATTTAACAGTTTAATTATTTTCTGTTGCTATTTAACTAGTTTTTATTAAAAAAAAAAAAACTCTGCTAGTTTAAGCAGTTTTTTTTTAAAGCCATTTTTAACTAATTTCTATTAGTTTTTTCTGCTATTTTTACAGGTTTATTTCTGTGAGGGTATTAGTTTTTGACCATATTTAGTTTTTAGATGAAAAATTATTATTTTAGTCTTTCCATACAATTTACATACAAACTTCAGAACAGACTCTACCTGGTTTTTACCAAAAAGCAAGCAAAAATAACTTAAATATGCATTTTTGATACAATCGGTGACATTTAAAATTTATTTTCGATACAGCTTGTTACAACCAATATAGAAGTGTCAAAAATGTATTTGGAATTTATTATTTTATTCCAAACTTTATAAAAATAACAAAATTTTGACAAAACTGAGGTGAATGGAAAATATTATAGTTCTGGTCAGGGGTATCAGGGCATCACCACAAACAAAAGTTATAACGACATCGTTATTACTAGGTGGCACTTTGTTAAAAAAATTTACAATTTTCTTTTTTTATTTAAATTTAAATAATAACAAACAACATAGCAAAAAAACAAACGGATATATCAAATTTTATTTTTTGAAAATATTCCGCGCTTGTTTTTCCTTATTTTGAGCAGTTTTCAGCAGTTTTTGAGTTTTTAAATATAGGCTCAGTTGATACTAAACTGGAACTAAATAGTTGCTCAGGTAATGCTAAATTTCTGCGGCCTCTACCGGTGAGTAGTGTAAGTTTTGATTTCTTATCTCTATAATTAATAGTCTCTGGTTCTGGTATTCTCAGAGACAATTAATTATAGAGATAGGAAATCAAAAATTGCACTATTCACCGGTAGAGGGCGCTGTAATTTAGTATTACCTAAGCAACTATTTAGTATGAGTTTAGTATCAGCTGAGCCTATATTTAAAAACTCCAAAACTGCTGAAAACTGCTCAAAATAACGAAAAAAAACAAGCGCGGAATAAACTCAAATAATAAAATTTGATATATGGGTGATATCAAAAAATGTGATAAAAACCGTGTAACTACCGAATTTCTAATGCATGTCACCTGTTTTACAAAATTTATAACAATCTGACCAATTTTTGGTTAATACATAAAATTAGTGACCAATTTTATAGGCTAAATGTAAACTCCATAACAAGTAACTCATAAGGTTTTTTAACTTTAATAGCTTATATTTTAATAACCAATAAAGCTAAACACTAACTGCAATAATTTTTATGAAGAGGAAAAGTGCCGTTTTTAATAAAAATTAATAGATTTTACAAACTTTTTCGTATATCTTAGCTATCACGACTTCAACTCTGTAACGATTTTTCGTCATAATTTTTGAAAAAAATGCATATACCAGAATTTTGGAGTTATCTATTATTTAAATTGCGAAAAGTATAATGTTATTTATACTCAAATGATCGTTGGACTGTATGTAATCATCCAGTATAACAGACTTGAAGCTTTTCTGCAGCATGTAACATTCTCGAGATGAAAAATGATGTCTTTAATAAGATTTGAAAAAATGTTGTAAACTCCGTTCCTAATTTTTACACCAAACTATTTAACGAGTAAGAAAAACAATGTCATATTTGGATTCATCTTGTAGGCATCATGCGGTTTTATTTCGGAAAAAAATTCTGTCAAAGCGTTTCTGAAAGAAAACGAAAAAAGTAACCAAATGTAAACTCCGTAACTGTAAACTCCGTAACCACAATTGTTTGCATCAGGTTTCATTCAACTAAATGTAGATAAATGTTTAAAATATTTTAAAATAACCATAAACAGAGGTAATTCAACTAATATTTATGCGACGATTCAACTAATAATTTTGCGTCAAATCAAAAAAAGTTATCAGTTTTTTACCCTAAGCTGCTGGAGCGAAAAACGATTGATTTTGCATTTCATTGGTTTTGAATCGATATTTCGAGTAATTAATGACATTAGTTTGACAAATTAAATTTGTTTCATACAATTTAAGAATTTTTTGATCGTGAAATGTTATGTTTTTAATATATTATTTTGTAACTGCGCAACCGCTCTTTGGATTTTAAAAAATTTTATATTTTTGAAAAGCATTTAAAAGGACCAAAAATACAAAATTAAAAAAAAATAAAATTTTTTTTCGCGGAATGAATTGTATTTTTATTCGCGAAACCGCCAATTTGATAAAAACAAATTATATATCATTAGAAAGCCAGTTGAAAATTCAAATACAAAAAACTAATAAATTGAAGAAAATTCGTACCCAATTTTTTTTGTTATATCTTTTGCTTGCAGAAATGTAAACTCCGTTACAACAAAAAAAAATTAAAATTGTGCAAAAAAAGTTATTGCGACAACTTGTAGAAGAGATTTTTTGCAATTAGGTTTATAATGACTAAACTTACTAATTCCATTAAGAAAAACTCGAAATATTAACACTTTTTGCTTCTAACAAATTGGGCCCAAAAATGTATCACATTTTTTGATTTCACCCATATCCGTTTATTTTTTTTCTATGTTGTTTGTTATTATTTAAATTTAAATAAAAAAAGAAAATTGTCAATTTTTTTTATAAAAAGTGCCATCTAGTGATAATGATGTTTTTATAACTTATTCTTTTGGTGATGCCATAGCCCTGGGTATTCTAAGAAAAATTGTCACAGCAAAACTTTGACAAAATTGTCATATAATAAAAACCACATAACAAACAAATATTTTCATTTATCAATAAATTAAAATATAAAAATTTTGTTGTCTTTTGAGGAATTTTGTAATTTTTCTTCACAGAATTAAAATATGAAATGCCTCATTCCTCTTTTAAGATATTCGCATTGAACCTTTTACCGAAACTTAAATTTCTGCGAATTCCTCCAAAAGATTATGTATTAGGATGGGATTTTTGGAGCTAAAGTTGTTAGCAATAAGCTCAGAGTGCTTGATGCAAAAATTTAAAGAAAACTTCAAGTGCTTAAAAGTAGGCCTCTCGTGTTCTTCGGTTTCTGAATATTTTTTTCAGAATTCCTTTTCTTAATTTTTACGATTTTTTCATAATTTTATTTTAATTTTTTATTTTTGGCAGAAAAAGCTTTCACCATAGTATAATGAAATTTTTAAACCTTTTTCTAGTCACAAAAAACCTAACAAAAGCCGTTTTTTCTAATCACTTGGATTTAATAAATCCAAAAAGTATTTCTAAAAGTGCTCAACAGATGGGGTTAGATTTTTCCTATATAAAAAAAATTTTCTGTCCGACACTTCTGTCACCCTAATTTTTAATACCGAGTTCAATGACGAAGGATTCTACTTTAGCTTTTAATTTATAATTATATTTTACATAAAACAGCGATAACCAGTCTGCCTTTTCAGTTTTATCACTTTAATTTATATTTTTACACAATTGAAAAATTCCATTGCAATATTTAATATTCACTAATTGGATTTAATTAAATTACTTACTGTAGAGTGAAAAATTGCCATTTCTATTTGAACTATTTCTCCATGTCCAAGATGAAAAATATGCATTTGGTGAGGTGTAGTTTTTTTTTTCTAAACATATTTCATAAAAAAAATTTAAGAAAAACTTTTTATTTGTTAGTTTTTCAATTTTTTTGTTTCTCTTTTAATTTTCATTCGTATTTTTTTCTGACATTAAATTAATAGGCTGTTTCATATATTTGTGCTTTTATTGTGGATTTATTAAATCCAGCTTTTTTTTTTGGATTCAATAAATCCATTTTTTTATGAAAAATTCTAAATCCAGGTGATTAAAAAACACGCTAAAAATTTTAATAACAAGAAATATGACAATTTTAATAACAAAACAAATTGTGACGTTTTCCTAGAATAAGGGTATTAGCTTAAAACTGAAACTACGCTAATACGTAGTCTTTTGCATGAATTTTAGATTCGGGAAAAGGTTCGTCGCGAACATCTTAAAAGAGGAATGAGGTATTTCATATTTTATTTCTGTGAAGAAAAATCACAAAAATCTTCAAAAAAATAAAAATTTTCTTAGAATACAAAACTATAACAATTTCCACTCACGTCAGCTTTGTCACAAGTTTAGAATCAGGGTATAAGTATAAAAACATAAAGAAAATTGTTTAATTAAAAGCGACGTGACAAAGAAAAACTAAATAAGCAGTAGGGAACTTCAAATTGCAAAACGTTAAAATTTTCCTCAGTGCCCCATTAATGTTACTATCTTTTAGAAGTTTATGCCATCAAAAAAAAATTAGAAAAGTTTTCATCTTAAGGTCCCTAAATGGCGATAAAATTGCGGCTATAGGTGAACAAAAATGTAAAATTTTTAAATACAAAAACAAAATGAAATTTAAAATAATAAAATGGGAAGTCATAGATCAAATCTGTTGAATATTTTGGCGATAATTATAAACATGAATTCTTATTTTTAAATAGAGGAATGGTTTTCACGATATCGCTTATTATTTCCAATGGAAATATTTGTTTTACAAAATTTTTCCAGTATTTATACTATTTCACTGGAGAATTTCTATTCTCCCACAAACCGTTATCTATCTGAAGTTTTATTAAAATTTTAAATTAAAAAATTTTACAAATTTGCAACATTTGCAAGTTTCCTGCGATGGTGTTATGATTAATTTTGAATTATAGCTTTAAGAAACGCAATTTAATTTATATATTCAAGTACTTTTTTCGTGCAGACTGGCTCTACCCAATTATCTTTGAGCCATGATTTTCTAATTAATTTTCAAATTCTTCGGACGTTACTACCTTTATTAAGCGATAAAACGATGAGGTAAATTTTTACTACTACTAAGTACATTTTTTAAATTTTATTGTAAACAAAACTTCATGCAGTAGAATGTTAAGTACATTGCCTACCTTGCAAACATGTAAATGTTTATTTGTTAAGCATATTTTTAGGAGAATTTTCTCATTTTATTGTACCTTACTATTTTTAAGTAGTTTATATAAGCCATACTTGGGGAAAAACAAGTAAGGCATTCATTTTTTTTTTCTCATATAAATTCTAATGTCAAAGCATTGAAATCTATATGAAAAAAATAATGCTTCGATACTTTAATCCCAAATATGATATAAGACAAGAAATATTTGAGCACGTTTTCTTTTTGACTTTAATTTTGTTTACCTATGCTATTTTTTAGTGGCACTTTAAAAGAAAATATTACTATTATTAACTCCCCTGCCGATAATCTTTGCTCCGCTACTTTTACCCTTACTTTCATTATATGTCACAGAACCTTCGACATAAAAGAGAACACAGAGTGTTACAATACTATTTTAACCTACAATAATATTATATTTTTATAAGTTACTACAGATTTGTTTAGTTTTTGGTATAGCAAGAAGGATAGTTAAGTAAAAAAAAAGGACTGAATGGTACTTAAGGGTAAACAAGAAAACACATATGAGGTTGTTGTTACAAACAACATTTTAACAACCAGAAAAAAGGACATAATGATGCTCATCTTTTATTAATTTTTTTTCTTAAGAATAACTAAGAAAATTTTCCAAACAAAAAAATGCTTACTTTTTGTCTTTTGGCTATAGTTTTCTTGTTTTCTGTCAAGCATATTTGTATATTTTATCCTTCAAGAGTTAAAAAGTTCAAGTAGTGATTTGTATAGAATTTATGAGACATAAATTTGTAAAAAAAACCAAAAATTTTTTTGGGAAATAAAACACAGAAAACGTTGTTAGAATCATTAGAGAAATAAATATTTAAATAAATTCATATGAACTGTTAATTTCGAAACCGGTGTAAGTCTATTTATCTTAAAAACGAGATATTTATTTTTAGCCATTTTCCCTTCAAACAAAGTGTGCATCACTGTTTATTTGTTTAAAAATTATATTTTTTCTCTCTCCAATATTTGTTGTTTCATTTCATCAATTATACATCAATTCAATACAAAATTAAGCAGGTGTCAACGGGCTTAACTCTTCTAAAATTCATAAAAATAAAAAAATACTCTAATTGAGATCTTAATTTGTCGAAATTTTTATCTTTTCTATCCCCTCTATCACATATTAATTTTTTATTTTCAAATTGGATAGAACCCTACAAACCTTGCGTGTAAGTTATTTATTTTATAAAGTTAAGCCTGGATAAACCAGTCGTAATCGTAGCGCTCTTTAATACATACAAAAACGAGTAAAAAGGTTAAAGTCGGGCATGCCGACTATACAATACCCTACACCAGTCTGGTGTATTGTTTGGATCCGAAATTCGAATGGGTTAAAATGGGGCTTGTGTCAAAATTTTCTATAATGTGAGTCAGCGCACCAAATTTCATTAAAATATCTTAATATTTGCGACCTGCATTTTGTAACCAAGCCAATTTTGGGGGGACCCTTATATGGGCACTAGATCTAAACATGGACCGATGTTCACCAAAATCAATAGGCTTCGTCCTTGAGCCAACATAGGTTTATGTACCAAATTTCATCAAAATAGCTTAATATTTGCGACCTGCAGTTTGTAACCAAGCCAATTTTGGGGGGACCCTTATATGGGCACTAGTTCTAAACATGGACCGATGTTCACCAAAATCAATAGGCTTCGTCCTTGGGCCAACATAGGTCTATGTACCAAATTTGATCAAAATATCTTAATATTTGCGACCTGCAGCGTATAAACAGTATAATTTTGGTAGGACCCTTATATGGGCACTAGGTCTAAACATAGACCGATATTCACCAAAATCAATAGGCTGCGTTATTGGGCCAATATAGGTCTGTGTATCAAATTTCATCAAAATATCTTAATATTTGCGACCTGCAGCGTATAAACAGTATAATTTTGGTAGGACCCTTATATGGGCACTAGGTCTAAAAATGGACCGATGTTCACCAAAATCAAGAGGCTGCGTTATTGGCCCAATGTAGGTCTGTGTACCAAATTTCATCAAAATATCTTAATATTTACGACCTGCAGCGTATAAACATTATAATTTTGGTAGGACCCTTATATGGGCACTAGGTCTAAACATGGACCGATGTTCACCAAAATCAATAGGCTGCATTATTGGGCCAATATAGGTCTGTGTACCAAATTTCATCAAAATATCTTTATATTTACGACCTGCAGCATATAAACAGTATAATTTTGGTAGGACCCTTATATGGGCACTAGGTCTAAACATGGACCGATGTTCACCAAAATCAATAGGCTGCGTTATTGGGCCAATATAGGTTTATGTACCAAATTTCGTCAAAATATCTTAATATTTACGACCTGCAGCGTATAAAGAGTATAATTTTGGTAGGACCCTTATATGGGCACTAGGTCTAAACATGGACCGATGTTCACCAAAATCAATAGGCTGCATTACTGGGCCAATATAGGTCTGTGTACCAAATTTCATCAAAATATCTTAATATTTACGACCTGCAGCATATAAAGAGTATAATTTTGGTAGGACCCTTATATGGGCACTAGGTCTAAACATGGACCGATGTTCAAAAAAATCAAACTTGTTCGTCCTTGGGCCAACATAGGTCTGCGTACCAAATTTCATCAAAATATCTTAATAGTTGCGACCTGTAGAGTGCGCACAAGATTGCATGGACAGACAGACAGACGGACGGACGGACGGACAGACGGACATCGTTAAATCGAAATAAAAAAAAATTGTGAACCGATCGGTATACTATAAGGTGGGTCTACGACCAATATTATTAGGTGTTACAAACATCAGCACAAACTTATAATACCCTGACCACATAGTGGTGTAGGGTATAAATACGATGCAAAATTGTTTCAAAGGAATTTGGATCAATTAAGCATTAGCCGTATTTTCTAATCACTTGGATTTAATAAATCCAAAAAGTAGTTCTGAAAGTGTTCAACAGATGGGGTTAGATTCTCCCTATTTTAAAAAGAATTTTCTGTCCGACACTTCTTTCACCCTAATTTTTAATACCGAATTCGATGATGAAGGATTTTATTTTAACTTTTATAAGTTTTAATTATTTTGTATAAAACAGCGATCGAAAGTCTGCCTTTTCAGTTTTATCACTTCAATTTATATTTTTACACGATTGAACAATTCCATTGCAATATTTAATATTCACTAATTGGATTTAATTAAATTACTTAGAGTAGAGTGAAAAATTGCCATTTCTCTTTGAGCTATTTCTCCATGTCCAAGATGGAAAATATGTATTTGGTGAGGTGTAGTTTTTTTTCTAAACATATTTCATAAAAAAAAAATTAATAAAAACCTTTTGTTTGTTAGTTTTTCAATTTTTTTGTTTCTCTTTTAATTTTCATTCGTATTTTTTTCTTACATTAAAATATAGGCTGTTTCATATATTCGAGCTTTTATTGTGGATTTATTAAATCCAGCTTTTTTTGGATTTAATAAATCCACTTTTTGTATGAAAAATTCTAAATCCAGGTGATGACTAAAAAACGCTAATTATTTATTAATAATTTCGAAATTGGTAAGATGTAAATAAAAGCCATTGCTGGATTTGTCAAACCAACAGAGTAGTATTTTGGATGATGACAAAGCAAATTGTGATTTTTTTTTGTTGTTTTTGCTTATTCATTGATATTTAAGATATTTAGGCTCAGCTACTGAAAATTTTAACTGGACATTTTGCAAATGGGCCTAAATAACGCCCCTAGACGAAAGATTAACAAATATTTCAAAAAATTCTAAAATATTGAAAAAAATTCCACTGAAAAAAAATATTGTATATGTACATTTTTAAATATTTTTGTACTAATTTCCATCAATCGTATTAAATTATTCGAAATATTCTTTTTTCGAAATTTAGACATTTTAAATTATTCGGACCATGATTAATCGATTGAATAGCCTACTAGTGCTACAATACTCGTACACCCTACAATGAATGGAAATCAGAAGAAAAATATTTTTTTATTGCCTCTCCAGTTCACAAATGTAGTTATTCGCATGTGAGAATTCAATCATTCTTTTGATTTTAAGTTTTGGTTATCTGGGGAATATTTGAATTCTTTCAATTTTCATTATATTTCTACTATTAATTTCGTCTAAAAGTGGAATTAAGCCTTTTTAAAAATAAACACATCTCCTGTTTTCAAATAGGTAGAGAATAGCTTTAAGTTTTGCATAAGTTCAATTCTTCTCAAGAAATAAAATATTTTTCAGCAATACGACAACTTAGGGCTATTTATTTTTTAAAGTACTATACTATCTTCCTAAAAAAATAAAAAAAAAACAATGTATAAAAAATTTCTGTAATGAACATAATACTTATAAAAGCAAAGCAAATTATTTCCTTAGATGTTAAAGAAATAGTAAAAAAATCCTTAAATTTACATAGAAATTTATTAAAATGTCATGTTCCTGTTAATGATTTTGCTATATTTCCATATTTGTTATATCGAAAATAGAGATTATTTTAAATATTCTAATAGGAAAAGGTAGTTTGCCTTTCACTATTTCGTTAATAATATATAATATAAAATAAAATTTCTGCTAGTTGAACAAATTTTTAACGCCACGTTTGCATATTCAGCCACCATATTTTCTATTAAGCCCCATATTTTTATTTTTCTAAAAGGTTGCAAAATACCTAAAGGAAATCAGCCATCAAAGGGTTTCTTTTTACCAAAGGTTATTTAATGGAGCTTTAGCTACAAACGTTTTCATAATTCAATTTATTAACAACTAATTAAATTAATTTTAAATGAAAGCATGAAATTGGATGGTAATTGGCAGAGAATTTTAAATTAATTGCTAAGACCTAAAATTGCAATTTCACTAAACAACTTGTGGCAGCCATATGGAAAAATGTATACTTGTACTAAATAAAGCGATTTTTAATCCTTTGCGATCTACAGTTGAATTATGTTCCATTTTATTTGCACTTTATCTTTGAAAAACGTATAGTAGAAAATGTACTACAATTAATTTAGGTGTACTTCTTTTTTATAGAATCACTAATTATCTTAACATTGTGTTATTATACATAGCTGTGAAGTGTTCCCAAGCCAACTCTATTCCTCAACTAAAAGTAGAAAATAGCAAAAAGCCTCAAGGTTGCTAAACTAGCCCTCTACAGCCAAGCTATGCTTTATGTAAATGTTGAACTGCCTACAAACACCACTTTGTCATTCCGAGTTATTGTGTCGTATTCTCTTCAACAGAAAAAATACTTATTAAACAAGTGCCAAAGTTGCACTTCAATTCGATATTTTTTCAATAATTTTTTCACAAACGCATAAAAATCAATTTCTATTCATTTCTAATTTATATATTTTAAAAATATTAAAAAATATTGAGTTTAAACAAACTTTGGTAATTTTAAATATTAGACAAAAAAAAAATGTCGTTTAACAGTCATCTCTTTGGAAATAAACTGTATCAAAATCACTTCTTAGGATCACTTTTAGAGCAATAATGCTTTAAAAGCAATAACTAAGTGATTTTTTGGATGTTACTCAGAATTATTTCTAAAAAAGCTGATGTATACTTTGTAAGCAATTCAGAATTACTTAAAAAAAAATAAAATTACTAACGGAAACTTTGAGAGCAATGAGAGAAGTGGTTTGTAAAACAGAAATTATAAATATTTTTTTTATGCTGGGATACTAATACTATTCATTAAAAACCACATAGGTGCAACAATATTTTGGACCCAATTAGTATAGGGCTAAAACAGACCTAAATCCTCCAAATATCCTTCAGCATCACCCCATCAAAATGTTCTTTTGCCGGTAACCAAAAAATTTTATCAAAAAGTGGAAAGACGTCAGAAGGGAATGGGTAGAGTAATAACTCACACATTTTCTGATCATAAAAATATATTCAGCATAATAACTTTAAATGCAGCCATACACGGTCAATATTATTGACTAATGTTTTTAAAATTAACCGATCAAAACAAAGTATTTAAAACTAAAACGTTTTGAGTCGTTGATTTTTTAAAACTTGGCCAATAATATTGAAAATCAGAACATTTTATTTTTAAATACTTCGTTTTGATTAGTTGATTTTAAATATATTGATCAATAATATTGATCGTGTATGACTACCTTAAAGGCAAACATACACATACTAAAATAAGTTATGGTAGATTATGTCGGGGTCATTTCTGAAACCACTTTTCAAGCCTTTTCAAAGTCGTCAAAAACATCAGTGTAAATTCTATTGTTTAAAAAAATTCAAAAAAAATGCTAAGAGATTATAAAAATCATAAGTATTGAAAAAAAAATCGCTTAAATTTAAAAAAGGGGAATAATAAAAATCACAAAAATAGAAAGAACTAAACTTAGAAAAAATCTATATAGAAATTCTAGAATTAAAAAAAAAGAATTAAAACATTGGAGGAATTGCTTAATCTTAAAAAAATTGATAAAATTTTAGATATCGCCAAAATTTAAAAAATTGCCACAGTTGAAAACAAAAAATTATTGCAATATTTTTAAGCACTAGAATTGAAATAAACGCCGATAAAAATTAAAAAAATTGCCAAAAATTTAATCGCTTAAATTAAAAAACACCAATATCTGAAAAAGGTTCTAACATTAAAAAAATCGCTTCAATTTTAAAAATTTTCAAAACTGAAAATATCACCAAAATTTAGAAAAACTGCTAGAATTGAAGAAAAATTTTAAAATCACTACAATATTTAAAAACGCTAGAATTAAAAAGGGAGGATATTAGAAAAAAATTGCAAAAATTCGATAAAATTGCTAGAATTTGGGAAACATTAGAATTAAAAAATCGCTGTTATTAACAAAATATTGTTAAATTTAATTAATTATAAAAAAAATTGGTAAAATTTTAAAATAATTGCTGTAATTGAGCAATTCAAAAAAAGTCATATTAAAGAAAATTAACCCTAAAATGCATGATCTTTTCGATTTTAACCATTTTTTTATATATGATTTCTAAAGGCGTGTGTGTACATTTCAAGAAAAATACCAAAAAAATTTATTTTTAAAAAAAAGATGATTTTTATTGAAAAATATGTTTTTTTGCCAAATAGCTAAATTGTGATTATTTTAACGTGTATGAAAAAAAAAAAAAAAAAAAATCTATAATTTATACATTTATTATAGCCAAAATGAATTTTATTGCGAGAATACCACTTTAAAATTTTGTAAAAAAACGCGTCTTTTAGAATTCTCACAAGTATACAGAGCAAAACCAAGATTTTTCTCTAACGGTTTAAAAATTCTGCACTAAACTATAGGAACACTATGTACAGAAGGGGCCCCTAATTCCCAACATGCAGTTTTATGCATCAAGTGGATTTTTTTATTAAAAAACCCACTTGACAAATGGCTACACCATGCATTTGAGGGTTACGGAAAATTGAAAAAATTTTTAAAAATTAAAAAAAAAATGGACTAAATACTAAAGTCGAAAAAAATCTCGAAAAATTTAAGAGAATCAACAAAACTGTATAAAATTATAAAAAACTTAATAAAACAATGAAAAAAACGACAAAATTTAAAAAAAAAATCAATACAACTCACAAAAAACGCAAAAATTAAAAAAACCCTAAAATTTAAAAAGCCCCAAAATATAAAAGAATATTTTTCGACAACAACCCTTTAATTTATTGGGTGCTTGATGCTTAACAATGCATCAATATGCATTTTTTCCAGGGACCGTAACGGTTATAACTTTTATCATAAAAGTCGGAATAAAAAAGTTATTTTTTGACTTTTATTATTTTGAGAAAAAATAAAAGTTGTTTTTTGACCTTTATTTTTTCGAGAAGAAATAAAAGTTATTTTTTGACTTTTAGTTTTTTGAGCAAAAATAAAAGTTATTTTTTGAATTTTATTTTTTTGAGCAAAAAAAAAAGTTATTTTTTTACTTTTATTTTTTAAGCAGAAATAAAAGTTATTTTTCTAATTAGTCAAAAAATAACTTTTATTTTTGCTCAAAAAAATAAAAGTCAAAAAATTTAAAAAGCAATGCATTTTTTGGAAGAATATGCCACAAGGATCATTATGATCTACTTGAATAAGTTTTCCGATATTTCCTAATATATATAATTTTTTTGTTTAAAAATTCAAAAATAACTGTTATTTTCGGTCCCTGATTTTTCTAACAACAATAACAATATGTAACAACAGAATTCAGCAACACTGTTTGTTGCAGTGCTGCTCATTAGTATGGGGCATATTAATGTGCACTAGTTTAGGTGCATTTCTAAACAAATATAAAAAATTAATTAAATTTCAAAATGCCAAAACTTAACAAAATTACCGAAATTGAAACATTAGCTACATTTAAAAATTCGCGGGAATTAAAAAAAATCAAGAAAATTGGAAAAAATCGATCAAACTGAAAAAAAAATATATGCAAATTTGAACAGAATTGCCAAATTGAATATTAAATTAAAAAAATTAATAAAAAAATGAAAAAAAAATAATAAAAAAATTTGAAAATTAAAAAAAAATTAACTTATTAAAAAATATTACAATTTAAAAAATCGTCAAATTAAAACAAAACGTTGGAATTAAAAACAATTTAAACTTTAAGAAATTGCTAAAGCTCAAAAGGAAAAAAAACAAAAAATCTTCGGTAATTCAAAAATCCCGGCAATTCAGAAACGCAAAAGAAATATTTGTAGACTGTTAAAAAATTGCTTTAATTAAAAAAGAGTTATCAAATTGAAAAAGTTTAAAAAAACAAATTTTTATTTTACAGATTTCCATTACTTTTATCTCGTTAGTTTTTGTGAAATAGCAAAAAAGTTTAAAAAAAATTAAATATAAAAAAACCCCATATTTGAAAAAAGTCACTGACATTAATAAAACCCTAAAATTTTAAAAAATTCAAAAAATACCAAACTTAAAAAATCACCAAAATTTAAAAAAAAAAATTGACAAAATCCGAAAAAATCATTAAAATTCTCATAAATCGCTAACTTAGAAAAAAGAACGCTAAAATTTAAAATATGACATAATTTAATAAATTTTATATACACTGAAAATATTATTACAGTAACTGACTGTAGTTTATTTAAAAAGTTATCCGTACATTTATTTGTAAATGATTATTCAGTTAAAATACAAATAAATATATTTTTTAACTGTTTTTGTCGTTTATTTAAAAAATAAATTACATATAAATACGGATTTTCTGTTACAGTTAATATTTTCTTCTAAATTTTTTGATAAAAAAAAAGAATTCCTTTTCGATTTCTACGTCAGTTAAAAAAATTAAATAAACTAAATATCATTTATTCTTACGGATTTTGTAGTTAATTTTTTGAAATTTAAAAAAATGAAATAAATGAAAAATCATTATTTTTTTAAGGATTTTGAAATAAATGAAAAGTTCTTTTAATTTAAATGAAAAGTCAGTGGACCGGTTTTTAAGTGATTTTTCATTTATTTTAAATTACATTTTCAAACAAACTATTTTGAGTGTATATATTTTTTAAACAGATGGCCTATAATTACTTCCCTGATCCAAAACCGATATTCCATTTTATACATTTAGTTTTCGAAAAGAGTTCGATATCATAAATAAAAGGTCATTGCTCTCTACGATGCTTAGTTTTCCTGAAAAATGCAATCTTAAAATCTAGCCATAAAAGTCGATGTTTGGTCTCGGTATCAGTATAATGGGGGTTGGGTTTGACCTCGGGTGCAAACAGTATTCTTCTGGGCCTTTTAGTTTCCGAGATATGTACAGTTCAAATTTTCATTAACCGATTCTTTTTATTTATTTTTTCACATATGAGTGTCTCAGGTCAAAATTTTAAGCGATTTTTTAGTTTTCTTTTTTGTTTTTATGTTTTGGTGATGTTTTTCTGTTCTAGAGTGTTTTATTTCCAGTCATTTTTTTATTTGGGCTTTTATTTTTATCCAAGATAAGTTTTCATTTTCATTTTGTTTTGCAGATTTTCTTTAATTTTGAATAAAGTCGTTTTTAGAGCTCCTCCACAACTTTTTCCTCAGTACATCATTGAAATAATAATTTTTTTATGGTATTAGTTTTGGCCCTAGTTAAGGAAACGAATATCAAAACCAACTACCATTAATCAAATTAAAGCTAATGCCAAAAATGTCATTGTCTATTTAATATCAACCGATATAATAAATTCAATAATTTGTTTTTTTATTAACTTTTTTAAGTTCACATCCAAGGCAATTTAAACAAAAACCATTTGTAGTTCTAATTTCTAATCAAAAAAATTAATTAATTTGACTAAATTTTTATTTGTCTTACATTTTGCCATATTTTTTTATATTTATATATTTTTTTAAATCAACATCAGCAAGCAGTTTGTTTTTGTGAAAATTTCTGCTATTATTTATAAAAAAATGTCTATCCTGCAAATATGTTTATATTTTTCATAGCCTTCAGCATCATTCTGTGTTCTATTACAAACTAGTTTTATTCTCTATAAACAATTTCGTTGAATTCTTTTATTTGTATAGAAAAAATGATTGAGATTTAATACTTTTATTGGGATTTTTGGGAATAGTTTAATATAGCAAAGAAAGGACTGAAAACGAAATAAAATTGTTGTGAAAATGAAAAATAACAACCAAATTGATTGTGAAAACACACATATACTGATTGAGAAATCAAAAATAAATATTCTTGCGGGTTTATGTGATTCTCTTTTTATTTGTTTTACTTTATATTTTTTCCCCCAAAAAGAAATGAAATCCCAAATATGAATGCAATTGAACACCAGCAAAAAACGAACTGTCAAAATATAAAAGAATATTTTTTTTACAAACAATTCATAAATAAAGATTCATAAATCCGCCTAAAGGGCAGAAAAAACTTTTTTAAAAAATTTCGGTTGAAACTCCTATAAAAATCTTTAATATTTATTTATACAGAAAAAATTTTGCAAAAAAAAAAATGTCTAACATAATGTTTTTTATTTCCACCAATAAAAAAAATCATTAAAAATAAGGTCCAGTTAAACATTTGTATATTATTGTGTTTCATAATTCAATACACTTAGGTTCGTTTCGTTTTTGTTTTTCTTTTGGGTGGCCTGTCCATCACGTTTTCAGTGCAAATGACAGCTGACCATTTAATTTGTGTTATTGTTTTATTTCATTATTTAATATACTATTCAAATCCATATTTTTTGTGTGTATTTTTGTATATCAAAAGAAATTTTAATTTCAACACAATGGAGGCAGGCAATCAAATATACAGAAAGGTTAAAATAACGAAATTAATTTTTAGATATTTTGTACGATACAAAGGAAACAATGACATTCTTGTCAAGGAAACCAATTAATGCGTACTAGTTTATGAATGTCATTAATATGCTTTGAAATTTTATTTTGTTTCTAAGCATTGATGGATACTAGGGTGTCCCTTAAAAATAAATTTGTCATTACACCCCCAGTTTTATTGGAAATGGTTCTGAATGGAAGAAATCGATTTTATTTTGGAAACCGTTAACCCGAGCCGAAAGTTTGCCGAAAATGGCCCATTTTGGAAAGAAAGTGTGTTATTATTAAAAATTCCCAAAATTCGAAATTTCGAATAAAATGATGTTTTATTTCATTTATTCATTTAATATAGTCAAAAAGATTCAGTTACGGAATTCTGACTTCATCGGATATCACTAACTAAATAACTTTATCCTGGAATCCAAAATTACCCACAAATTTGATAAAAAAAAAATACAAAAACCTGTTTTTTTTTAATTAATTTTAATTTTTAAGTTTGTATTTGAAGCGACTGCCTTGCAGGACAATTTATAAAAATTGCTTATTTTGTCAAAAATTGAACAAAATTTTAATGATTTCATCTAAGTTTACATAGTTTTCGGAAAAATATCACATAAATTTGGGTAGACTATAAAATTACGCTCACAATATTTTATCGTAAAAACCAACCTAAAATACATATTAAATTAATTGAAAACACAACTAAAAAAGGACTACTGATTTTTCATTATATTCAAACCGTTTTGCTTTTTATTTTCAATCATTGTTTAAACAATCCATAAAAGAAATTAAAATAATTGAAGAGTGTGTTAAAACAATCGTCAATTTTTAACTGACAAAACGTAAAAAAACGATTTTGTGGTTTATTTTTTCATATTTGAAAGTTTTCTTTTTCTTTGAGTTTTCAAAACACTACACATACAACCAATAGCCTTGCAACTCTCTCAATATTTTTTATTTGAAAAAATATTAGGCGGCTTGGAACAGGAACGAACTCCGACTGGTTAATCAGGGATGGAAAAGGCTCACTTAATCGGGCTCTTATACCAAAAAATGTTAGATCGCTCTTACATATTTAAAAATGTAAGTGACTAAAAAATAGCTTCTTCTTTGGCTCGTTAAAAAACATAAAAATTAAATATTTAGATATTAGCAAATATTAGCACAAATTGCAAAAAAAAAAAAACATTTGCAAAAAGCGAAATTTTTCGTTTGCAGAATGTCGATCGCTGATTACCTCTTTTAATTCATTTTCTGTACCATAAAGACTTTTTCGAATTCCGCCGTTATTTTGCAATTTTTAAGTGCGGTTTTTTTAAATATATAACCTAGGGATTAAATATTTGTACCATAAAGTCTTTTTTCAAATTCCGCTATTATTTTGCAATTCTTTACGTGGGTTTTTTTTTTAATTTATAATCTAGGGGCTATAATACACATTTCAGACAACAAAGTTTGGTGGCTAGTTGCACAAAAAATCGCAAAAAATAAAATTTGCAAAAAGGAAAATTTTTGCATCAATATATTTGTTTGCAGAATCTAAATCGCTGATTACGTTTGCTAATTAATTTTTTGTACCATAAAGTCTTTTTTCGCATTCCGCTTTTATTTTGCAATTTTTTAAGTACGTTTCTTTTTAATTTATAATCTAGGGACTATAATACACATTTCATACAACAAAGTTCGGTGGCTAGTTGCAAAAAAAAATCGCGAAAAATAAAATTTGCAAAAAGGATAAATTTTTTCATCAACATATATGTTTGCAGAATGTAAATCGCTGATTAAATTTTTTAATTAATTTTTTGTACCATAAAGCCTTTTTTCGCTTTCCGCGATTAATTTGCAATTTTTTAAGTGTGGTTTTTTAAAATTTATAATCTAGGGTCTATAGTACCAATTTTATACACAAAAGTTTGGTGCTTAGTTTGCAAAAAAAATAAATAAATAAATCGCGAAAAAAATATTTGCAAAAAGGAAAATTTTTGCGTCATTGCATTCATTTGCAGATTGTTAATCGCTGATTGAGTTTCTTAATTTTTTTTTTTCTACTACAAAGTCTTTTTTCGCGTTCCTCTATTATTTTGCAATTTTTTAAGTGCGGTTTTTTAAATTTATAATCTACGGAGTATAATGCCCATTTCATAAAACAAAGTTTGGTGGTTAGTTTCAAAACAAGAAAATTTTGGCATCGTTTGCAGAATGTATGTCTTTTAATTAATTTTTTTGAACCCCAAAGCCTTTTTTCGCATTCCGATATTATTTTGCAATTTTTTACGTATGGTTTTTTAAAATTCATAATCTAGGGCTATAATACTGTTGGAATAGTATAGTTCCATTCTTGATTTTTATAACTAAATTATTATTTTCCATCCCTGGTTACAATCGATGTTTTGAATCATACAAAGAGCGCACATAATGACCCTGCAAACATTTAAAAGATACCTTCCAAGAAGATATTAAAGCGATATCTTCTATTTGTCATTTGAATGAAAATACTCAAATAGTATTTACTTTGAAATTGTCTTCCTTTTATCACTTGCCACATAATTCGACGATATTTGGAAAAAAAATAATTCAAAAATTTTATCTTTTGTCATAACTTTTTATGACAATATTTCGGCAATATCATCTTTGTATCATTTGGAAGATAAAGCAAATTTGTTTGAATTCTATTATCAATTTGGAAAAAATTAAAACTAAATTTGTACAAAAACAATCAAAAGATATATAGGAAATAAACTCAGCTAAGATGAAATCAAGATAATTTATAAGTTGGTCAATGGATTATGTATGCAGATATTGTTTTTCAGGCTTAAATTTAATAATGAAAAAATTAAATCGTTTTTTTATTGTACTGGGAGTTTATTTAGCGATATTCCTTTTATCTTCCATATGAGTATTGCTTTCATATTGCCTGGAAGTATTGTTTTAGTGTAACAGTTGTTTCCGACGGAGGAAACTTCCGGAATACGAAATTGATATTGCCGGCAATAAATGTTTTCTTAATGGCGATAGGTTCGGAGAATCTTCTTCGTATTGCCACGTTTGCTAGGTGATATTGGTTTGAGTATGTTCCTGTTCCAAGGCACATAATAAAACAAATGCTTTCTCAGTGATAGAGAGTCCCCCAATCTCTTTATTAAGTATACTCTTTGATACAACACACACCTTCGTATTTTTATTGGCTATGTTTGTGAGTATGAGTAAAGAATTTTTTGTAATTTCAATGGAAATAATTTTGTATATAAACAAACTATTTTAACAAAAAATAAAACCGAAAATATTTGAATTTTTTGTTTTAAAACAGAAAACAACGAAATTATTTAAATTATTTTTTCTAAAAATAGAAAACCAAAAGTACAACATTTGACTGAAAATATCAACTCCTACAGACGATACATATTTTTTGTGGTTTGTTTTTTATTGATAGATAAAAAAAGTTAAACAATATGTTTCAATTTATTTGAATTGATTCTTCAATTGAAGACAAACTTTACCTATTACTTTTCAAATAAACTTCAATCGGTTATGGAAAATATATTGTGAGTATATCTTTACATTTTTTAAATAATATTTAACCTTTAGTGGCCTGGGGTCAGAAAAGACCCTTGAAATTTAATATTAATTATGACTTTAAATTGATAACAAAAAATGTCAAATTTATAAAAAGAATTGTTTTATATAGTTCTGTAATCCATATAGGGTTAATTTTTAGACTTTTGGCCAAAAATTACCCACTAGGAAATTTACATAATAACGCCTTTTATAATTTTCGGAAAAATATCACTATAAATGTATAAAAAAATTTTTTTTTTTCCACTTGATAAAAATTATTATTTTGTGTAACTTGATCCAAATAGGGTTAATGTTTTCACTTTTTACCAAAAACAAAACAAATTAGTGTGTTAATTTATTAATTTAATTGTTATTTCCTAAAGATGCTATACAATGGAGTAGCGAAATTTCGAAAAAAAAACTTTTTATATATAAAAAAACAAACCTTGAGCTCAAGGAAATTGTGAATTTAAAAAATATAATAAAATTTTCTCGTGCGGGACTCGAAACTGGGACTCCAGATTGCCAGTCTATAGCTCTACTATCTGAGCTATCTCGGCATGTTGTATTTGATGGATAAAAACATAATTGACCTGCCGCGCACAAGTCAGCTTACTCGCCAACATACAAAAAATCAAAAAATATGTGGTTACATATATTCTTACCACTGTTGAAAAAATATTGAGTCTAAAAATATATTTCAAAAAAAATTTACAAAAATTTCTAGAATATTATTTTATGTTTGAAATAATAATAAAAATAAGTCATTATTGGTAGTGCATTATTTTTTATTTTAAACTTGTGGAAAAAGTGACTACCCAATCAAAAATCGCCAGTGGTACAAAAAATCAAGCACTGGCATACCACTGGGTAACCATGGTGTTGAAAATAAATCACTGGGAGAGCACTTAGTTAGGACGCTTTCCCAGCGCTTGCAAAAAGGGTTTTTCAGCATTTGTTTTACAAAAATTTCGGAGGTTTATAAAAAAAACCACTGGCAAAGAATGGTCTAAGAGTGATATGCCAAGGTTTGCAACCAGTGGCTATCCAGTGCTACCTAGCCAATGCTACCAGTGGTATAAAAACCAATTCACTGGAAGAGCAATGATTTTATAAAAATGCTGACGCTTCGTGAAAAAAGGTTTGTAGTCAGGAGGTTCCGAGTTCAAATTTTTTTTAATTTAAATTTTTTTTTTTTGTTCTATAAAATCTATTTTTTTGTTTGTGACAACTTTTTTTTTTGCTCTCCCAACGCTGGCATATTAGTTCCAAAAAACTGTTTGCCAGTGCTAGGTTTTTCGCACAGCCAGTAGTTGTCGAGCGATTATCACTCATTTATGTGTTTAGCTATCAAATATTATATGTCTCGTTAGCTCACTGGGTAGATCAATCGTTTGCCAATCTGACGGCCTGGGTCCAAATCATGGCAGGACCAAAAAAATATATACGAACTTTTTTAAAATTTGATTTTGGATAATATTTTTCCAGACCACCTATTTATTGGTTTAGCCAGCGTTTTGCCAAAGTTCAAAAATTTTGTTTCTCCAGTGCTTTTCCGTCGCATTTTGAACAGCCGGTATTTTGTCTAATGATGTTATCATTTTGGGAATGGAAAAGCACTTTTTGCCAGTACTTGTACCACCTGCTAAAGTGCGTTGCCATCGCTTTACCGTTTGTATTTTTCTGACTGACTCTTTTAAAATAATCCAGAAAGTAAGTCGGTGTCATTACTGGTTGTCCAAAAATAATGATATGTCATTACCGTTTCTACACTGGGAACTTTTGTAATAACAATTGATTAACAATTTTCGGTAAGTAATTTTATTTTATTGATAGTGTTATTTACAGCAAAAACCGAAATTATTTGACTACTGGGTTTCAAGATACGTCTTCAACCTTTGTTGTGCTATATCGCCTAAATAAAGCGGTAAATTAAAATTTCAATATTTGTTCCATAGTAGATTTTCAACGCCAAATATATGGTTTAAATATTATTGTAATCAGAGGAATAAGCATTACAGGGTCAATTAAGTAAAATTTTCAAAAGGTCCTTCTCTATTAATTTTCTTAATTCCTGATCGAAAATCATTAGGTACGTTTTTTAAGCAAATTAAAAACATATCAAATTAATAATATAATTGAAAACAAATTACAAATATGAAAATTAAAAAAATAATAGAATTGAATTAAAATATAAAAAAAAATTGCAAAAGATTTGCAAATAAATATTAAATTCAAAAAGTCTGTTGAGTTAAATATGAACAAGTTGCCATTTGAATCAAACTTAAGCAACCTTTTGAATTAACAAAAGTTGAGTCAATTGTGGTTACTGCTTAAGCCTTGTTGTTATTAATTATTAAGTATTCCAAATATGCTTTTATCATCTAAATTATAAAATTATTTTTGGCTGCTTTTGGAAAAACCTAATCTCCTTTATTTTACTAGTTTACAAATTCCTCGAATACCTGTGGATCAGGCCATGTTATGTTACGGTAGTTATCAATTATTTCAAATATTCTTTTCTTTTCTTATCAAATTAAATTATTTTTAAGTTGATTTTGGAAAACAATTTCTTATTTCTATGAGTAAAAAATATTTCATTGTAATTTAAGTGTTTAACAGGCCAAGCATACAACAAAACAAAAAAATATTTATTCTTACTGCGCAAAATGACTGTAAACTAGTGCTATATATTTTTAACTTTATACATTTTTTTCGCCTTAGCATACTTTTACAAGCAGCTCAGTTTTCTAGAAAATTACAGGAAAAAAAATTAATTTTATGTAAATACCAATGCTGATTACTAACAAGTCTTCATCTTCTTGTACTTGTGTTTTCTGCTCTTTAGCATGGCAATTTGCATGCACTGTCAAATGGCTTTATAAAATTTAATTTGTCTGCATAATGATGCCTACAAATAAAGTTAATCATTTTAGTATTTTTTATTTCCTTTTTTTATAATATTTCATTTCCTTCAACTTGAGCAACAACTAAATAGAAAATAAATTTTTAGGCAAGAAAAACTTTTTATAAGAGGATTATATTTATATAACAAGACTTTTATGAATTAGTGTTGAATATTAAGTATTATATCCGGTCACTATTATTAATTTAACTGTGTAGGAAGAATATTAAGGCTTATGACCTTTAATAAACCAACAGAATTTTAAAACTGATTAATATAACACCCACCATTCCTTTCAATATAATCAAATAATTTAATATTCTGTTAAAAAAATAAGTAGTATACGGTTGCGTATACTTAATATTGTAATTCAATACTAGTATTTCACATAACTCATACGTTACGGCTAACCTATCATACGTATATTCACATATCCGAAGTTATTTTGTCTCAATTCATAACCCAGCAAAATCTTTCATTACCAAATAAGTGGTTATATAATAGAAATTCATAGCTCCCCACAACTTATTTTTTGGACTCTAAACTCATTATTTTTGTTTGGCGTGGTCGTTTTTATAAGTAGTCACGCTTACCCGCTCGCTTACGAAAAAATGAGAAATAAGTAGTTATGAGATTTTGAATAATAAGTGGTTACACACATGCTTACAAAAAGTTTAATTATAAGTGGTTATCCGATTGCTTACTTGATTCTTTAAAATAAAGAGTTAGGCATATACTATTAGCTTAAGGAAATATATTCAGAAAAAGTTAAGTTTTCTCTAGTGTGTAACTCGTCATAAAAATTTAAACATAAAACATATTTGCATATAATAAATAAAAATGTATAAAATTTAGCTATGTAAAAAGTACTTATTTAAACTATTACGCGTAAGTCATTATTTGATATTTAAAAACATTGAATACAATAGGCGGTTATTAGGAAGTCATTATTTTATATTATAAAATAATGCAAAAGGTAATGATATATCGTTTTTGGTAATGCAGATAGTAATGAGGTGTCATTACCAATATTTTGCTGGGAATTTATCTGTTTATACAATAAAACTAAATTTGATTTTAAATACATTCAAACTCTTTACTTATTAATATCAAGGTGTCAATATTATTTACAATTCAATAATCATAAAAAACGTGACCTTAGGTAATACATTAATGAATAAAATAAATTTGTTATTTAAATTCAAAGCATATTTTAAGGATAAAATAATGTAGATATGTACGAATAAATAAATACGTGTATAAATTTTACTAAATCCACACATTTAAATTATTTAAATAACAATACAAACACACGTTCTTGCAGTTCCGCTTAAAAAAATATAAATCTTTACTACAGTTTCCAAAAAATGAGTACACGTATGTTTCTAAATAGACCACCTACAACAAAAATGTTTCAAATTTTTAGTTTAAACTTTACATATGTGACCTTCTCCGAGAAAAGGGACCTAGTGTGTGAAAATGAAGTTTTGAGAAGAACGCATTTAAAGTTAAATTAAAAATAAAATTTTAATGTTTTTCTCATTTTTATCGAAACCCGTTTTTTTGACACACTAGGTCCCTTTTCCCGGAGAAGGTCACATATATGTATTTTAATATATTATATACTTACAATATTTAAATGAAAAAAAAAACCAGCACTTGTTAAAAGTATGTCAAAAAAAAAAAGAAAAATTTTAGAATGTTGAAATTTAATTTACCGCCTTGTTAAGTTTTATTTAAATTTTTTTACGATGTGTGCATTTTTACGACTATTTAAAAAAACGAAACAGAGAAAGCTTGACAGCAGTAAACGAGTGTTTAACCATTTTCAAATGTGCAAATAAACATTATATAGTGGGTAGATTGGGGAAATGCGAGTAATGAGGAACACTTAATTTTTCCTCGAATTCGAATTTTTCGCAAACAACATTAATATTTGTAGTTTTTTTTTTTTTTTTTGTTCGATTGTCCAACATGATAAAATTATTTAATTCTATCTTGCTGGCCTTATAGAATTTTTAAAATTTTTATTCTCTCTAGGTTACTTGTATGATCTCAAATCTGACATAAAAACATTAATTTAAAATTATTTATTTTGAAGTTATAAAGAGAAAGCTTTTGCTTCAGGAGTAACAAAATTTATTGAACAAGATAATTAACCCTTGTCACATTAGTGACACTCTTGCTCCCTATTAAATGGTCCCAAAATATAATTTCAAAATTAGTTTTGCAACTAGTTCCAATGTGTGAATTTACTGATAATTGACTCTATTTTCTCCATCCCCATGATATCTGTGCACACAGAAAATAAATTGGTTTGAATTCTATCGGAACCAACCACATTTTAATATTATGCAGGGGTAAATCCACTGCAGATAAAACTCTAAACCTTGTAGGAAAGCACAGCTGAAGTGTTGCGGGGCGCCTCCACAGGTTGTGGATAGTAGACCCCTTCATGTAGTATGTGGGGTGACTGCGAATCAAATAAGCGGTGGCAGACTGTTCTGCGGATAAAAGAAGATGGTCTCAGAAGGATACTTCTGGCAACGTGCAATTTCAAATTCTGAGTTACGCAGTGGCTCTAATTGACATGGAGAAAAGTTAGCGCCAATTAGTAACCAATACCCGTCTAAATAATTTAAGGAGGGACATGACATTCGCGGCAGAGAAAACAGACCTTTTTTTTAAATTCATAACTCAGTCCATTTTTTTTATTATTGTAGAGAATTGAACAAGTTACAAGAAAAAAAAAATCAAAAAAATATATTTTTCACTCCAACATGGTTTTATAGAGCTCCAAACTGGCGGCAGAGAAAAAAACGGGGCATCGTGGTTGCAGCGCTGGGAGTCGCAAAAATTGTCCGATCTGGAAAAAAATTACTTTTTTAAATCTTAACAAAATTCGTTATCGTATGACACAAGCTTTTTTTTAAAATTTTTTTCAATTTTTGGTGATGTTCCAAATTTGAAAGTGTGTTTTTTCGAAAAAAAATATTGACTTTAACATTTCATAAAAAATCGAAAAAAAAATATAAAAAAGGTCGTGTCATATGATAGCGAATCAAAAAAATACAAAAAAAAAAAAAAAATTCCTCAAAAAATAAACCCGCTAGTGCCGCAACCAGTACGAAAAACATGGTTTCGAGATAAACGCGTTCAAAGAATTAGAATTAGAATTAGAATTTTAAGAATATTTACTAAAATACAAAATTATAAAAAAAGGTCAATTTCAAAAAACGGTCAATGTCATGTCCCACCTTAAAGGTCCCTCGCCTTAATGCAGGTTGACCTACGCGTTAATGTCCCTCTCTAATTAATAAAACGTCGATAGTAAATATGAATACAATAGTCCTTGAGCCGACCTAAGGCAGTGCACCAAATTTCATCATAACTTAAGATTTGGGATCTGTAGCGTACGTATAAGAATATATGGTTATACAGACCAACAGACGGACTGACATACATACAGATAGACTGAGAGACAGATTGACTTCGCTAAATCGACTCAACTACTGATTCTGAGTTGATCGATAAACTAAAAAATTGATCAAGTATTTTTTGGTGTATTAAATAACACCAAGCATCAACACCAATTTATTATACCCTGCCCACGTAGTCGTTTAAGGTATAACTACAAGCAGTAACGGTGGATCCCATACTGCAAGTTTGAGCGTTAACTAGTACCCAGCAAAAATATTAAGGAAAAATATTTTGTCCTTCAAAAAGAATGACTATTTTATCTACATCCAATAAAATAATATAAAAAAACAAAATGAAACAAATACAACAACACATAGCGACATGACGCACAAGCATAATTTTCTACTGAAAAATTGTTAAATTTACAGCAATATCGGATCTTTCCTATGAAACGCACGTGTTAAATTCATGGATGGAAATGCCAAATTTGAACTACTTTTATTTTTGAGTTGTGTTTTTTCTGGAGCTGTTAGTAGTTCAAAATTTGGCATTTCCATTAATGAATTTAACACGTGCGTGTCATAGGCAAGATACGATACTGCTGTAAATTTAACAATTTTTCAGTAGAAAATTATGCTTGTGCGTAATGTCGCTATGTGTTGTTGTATTTGTTTTATTTTATTTTTGCATTATCTTAAATTGAATGTAGAGAAAAAAGTCATGCATTAAAAAGTAGATGTTCTCTTTTTGCAGGGTAGTTAACCCAAAAATTGATTGTTGCTTTGTATAAAATTTTTTGGAATTTTCAGTTGTTTAACAGTTAAGTTAAAATTAAACCTACAGTATTAGACCCACCGTATCTAATATAAAATGTATTTTTAACTGTATTCTTTAAATTTTTTTTACAATAACAAAAAAAAAAAAAATATGGAAAAGGGTTGTGCGGAATAACCGTTTAAATTTATGTACCAAAAAAGTCCATAACACCTATTTTATATTTTGTGTTAGTGAGAGCTAATATTTGCTATTATTTGCAAAAGTTCATATGTAATAATATGTAGGTCAGTAAGAGGATATTCTACATTGCCGGCTCTTACTCTACATATCAACTCTACTTTTTATTCAAGAGGTTGGTGCATATAAAGGAAAAAGAAACAGTAGCAATTTTAATTAAAAAAACGAGAGTACTAATTTACTATATAAAATAATAGAAGATACCTGAGAACGTTTGTATCATACATGGAACTTAATAATTAAGGGACTAATTAATTGATAACTTCACTAGTATGCAATTGATATCAATTTTAATGAAATTCTTTCCACTCTCATTTTTGGAAACAATAATAATGATTTAAAGCTCTGAAAGAAAAATCTCTAAAATAAGGACAACATGTGAGGACGATTTTTTTATCACATGGTGTTGTTCAGTGTAAAGTAGTTTCAGCGTTTACTAAAATTTTGTTAGGTGTAATTGTCTGTTTTGTTTTTTTTATTTGAAATTTTATTTTAATCGAAGAGGCATATTTGGAAATTTCATTTTTATATGTTTTAAAATTTTCTCCAATTGTACAAAAGGACTGTGTTTCAAATGGTAGTTAGTCGCTAAGTCGAATTAATTGCTTTATTTAAAATTTCCAAAGGAAAGAACGTAGTCTTTGCCCACTAGGTCTTTGTTTCGGCTGTGGTGGTAAATTTATTTGTTTTGGTAAGAAAATATTGCGAAAGTAATGGGAGATATTATATGACAACGGCAATCTTTCTTTCCAGGATTTAGTATAAAGCGAGTCCCGTGATTGTGATGAATTTTTTTATATTTAAACGGCGATATTCCTTTTTAAAGAGTAGACACAAGGAAGCATCACTCATTTGTCCACTTCTAGAAAAAAAATGATAAAATCCTTTTCCTTTAAAATAATCGAGATTATTATCATCATACAAATGTGTGGTGAACACAAATCAAACCAATTCTGACAAGTATCACCTAAAGAAGGAAAAATTAATATTCAGAATCTTCCATTTTGTGAATTTAAATATTTATATAATACGTCAATCAAAATTTTATATTCATCAACTTACGAAGTGATCTATTACACTCTCCCTAGCATTCACAAACTATAGGGTGTCCACTCCCCATCGCGAAGTACAAATTATTTTCTAAATCCTCTACTAATTTCATATCAAATCAGTATGTGCTTTTACACCTCTTTTCTGATAATCAATTTAGTTTTTTTTTTATCAATTTACTGTCACAATTTCTTTTATCCTTTTACCAATAATTCTTAACGTTAAAATAAGATAATGATTTAATACGGACACCCTATTATGCTCATACAAACCCACAAAACATTCCTTATATTCTCTTTCTCTCTTCTATACACTTATAACTAAATACAAAATGTCACTCAAACACTCACACTCTTCAAAAGTTAAAAAAAAAAAAAAAAAAAAATTTTCAGATACTAATCTAAACTAATTTCAACATAGAACTTAAAGCTAACTATCCTGTCAACCGGCGCCCGTCGACGAGGATGCATATTTATAATGTAAGTTTGATTTTTTTTATTTATAATACCCTACATCACATAAACAGATACACTAAGAGTATATAAAAGAGATATTCAACTTTAATATTACTCTTTCTAATTCCCTCATACACATTTTGGCAATAGGGTTGCCATATAAAATTTTATTAATATTCAAAAGGCTTGTGATTTTATTTATAACTCCCTTTCCATCTCTTAATAGCCTACTTAATATATTTTTAATTAAATTATGTATAAGTTTTTTTTTTTTTTTTATTCTAATAGTTCATATTATTAATAAAATTGTAAAATATATTTTCTTCGAAATTCGATTTTTAGCCTATTTGACTAGGTGAAGTCCGGTATGTCATTGAATTGGGCCGATTGAAATATACCCAATAGTCGGCAAGGTAGGGCGGGTACAGATAGGGGGTAGCTACAACACCCTTTGCTACCTCCTCTCAATCATCAACATCCCTTTTCTATCCATTTTCACCATTTATTATTTTGTTTTATCTTTGCTACCTTTTTAATATTTTTGTAAACGTTCCTTAATCTACCTCCGAAGGGGCAAGAACACACCCCAGCCCTGAGCACGGCCGGCTTTATAGGTAGCCCTGCCCTGGAAGAGGTAGACCCCAGATGGAAGGTTCGTTACAAACACTTACATATAACAATGTTTCATTCCCCTTTTGTGCCACTTTTCATAGCTGAAAACCAGTTTTGTGTCTATGGTCGTCCTAATTTTTCAATAAGGCTCATATGTGTTTTCGATTTTGTAGTACATGAAGTCCACTGTTCTGGTAACGACGTTTTAATTGTTAATGAAAAATTCACAAGTACGGTTTGTATGTCTTTAACCCTTTGAAGTTAAGTCAAAATTTAAAAACTATCATAAATCAGAGTTTTTTCTTAGTTTTGCTAATTTGCTAAAAGTTACATCAACACGTAGATCTTATTAAAAATATTATAAGTCAAAATATTTATAACACATCTAAAAAATGTTGGTTTTTAATTTTTATTTAAAAATAAAAATTATTTTCTTTGAATGAGGGGAATGTTTAATTGATCTCTTATTTTGGTAAATGAATGTTCTTTTAATTAGACTCTAGATCATAAATTAATATCACTTTCTGAATCAGCTGAGATATCTTAAGAATTAAGGTTCAAAGCAAAAAAGAGTAATAATAACAAAGGATAAAAATAGAATTGTTTTTTTTTTATAGTACGGAGAAGAAAATTGTTCCACTTCTTGTTCTCACAAACAAGTAAGGTAAAAATAAAAATTTGTATTTATTTATGCCAATGGTATAAAATACAAAAACGAAAAACTTTCAGAATATTTATATTGTTGGTTATGCTTGCGGAAGACTTCGAATACATATTTTATTGTTTGCTTCATTCGCATTTTGTTAATGTAGCAGACTACATTTAATATGAGATTTTGATGCTTTAATTCGCATTGCAGTAATATTACCACTTTCTAAAGAAAACTGATTAAAGGGGACCTGGAAAATCCCCGAAACGATCGTATTTTCATTCCTGAAAGTGTAGAGGTTTCTGAAAGCAAAAACTCTGTGAAGTATTTGTCAGGAAAGTATCCTGATGAAGAAAAATAGCAGTTTTTGGAAAAAGTACTTATTATGTTAATTCATAATAAGAAAATCGGCCTCGAACTAAATTAATAAATTTCTAATTAATCAATTAAAAAGATCGAAAAAAACTGTTTATTTTAAATAAAAATTAAAAACCAAAATTTTTTCAAAAAAATCTATAGTAGTGTTTGTATTGTTGTATGTGTCTGTTTCATGTTGTATGTTTGTATGTTTGATCACCAGAAAAGACCAAAAAAGGAAAATACGATGTGTTTACAACCGGTAGCCAACCACACCTATTCTACAACTGGTTCCACTGCAACCGATTCCATGGATCCCATATGGAAGGTATGACTGACGTAGGGCAAAAGGTTCCTCTTTGGAGCTATAGAAGTGGTGGCTTTTGGGACAATTTTAAACAAAAATAATCGTTGTTAGAATCGATAGTAGAAGGGGTTGTAAAGGAAAAGTAGTTATTCTACAACCGATTCTTTGGAACAGAAAATTTTCCTGGGTTCCTCTTAACCTAATAAATTAAAATATCTTTTATATTTGCTGGAACAAAGGTCAGAAAATAAGTTTTATTTATATTTTAAAGTCAGAAAATATATATTTATTTATAAAAAAAAACCCTGGAAAAAACTGCTAAAATTAAGAGAGTCTATTAGCTAAGCATTGGTAAGATGCAAACAACAAGAAAAAAATCTGATAAAATTGCAAAAGTTCGGATGAAAATGTACCCTGATACCCAAAAAATTTTGCTGAATATTAGATGACTAAACAATAAAAAAAATTTAAATTTTCATAGTTTATTTTCCAGAGTTTTCTACTATAAATAAAAGTCGAACCTGCTGAAAGCAATCTTCTATTATTTAGTAAACATTTCTGTTGATTGTAGCAGAGTAGGCAGTTATTTGTATTCCCCGCCTTTGCTCACTTTGTATACTTTCAGGAAAAACTGCAAATTTTCAAAAATTTCAGTTTTGACTTTGGTAAAGAAAGGGCTAAAATAGGGTTATCTGCAATTTTCAGTAAAATTATTCTCTGAGGTGTAGTTAAAAAACACTTTATGCGTTGATAACTTTTTTCATTTTTTTAACAAAAATTTGAAAAGCCCAAAATTAAAGCTCTGCAAATTTATAAAAAAAAATCCCAACTTTGAAAATACTAGTCCCAGGTTAGCATAATCCAAGAGAGACAAAAATTTAAATCTGAATATTTATAGATCTTAGAAATAAAAGTGGAGCATAAAGTTGTAAGTTTTTGAAAATATATTAATTTTTTTTATGGTTTTCACAACTTATCCCATTTTAACCCAACAATGGTCTGGGCGAATTGCAATTACTTACATATTTTGCGACCGTTTTCTTGTTAGACGGTCTTAAATTGCAAGTTGAAAAAAAAGATTCACCCCAATGCACATATATGAAGGCAACTACGAAATTTTTTTTGCCGAATGTAGGACTCCTTTTTAAATTTTTCCTGTTATCTTCGGCATTTACAGTTGTATGTTAAAGTAGGATGTATCGATATTTTTGTCTCGAGGAGACCAATTTTTTGCTCCAAAGGTCATTGTCCTCAAGTACCCCGTTCTAGTATTTACCCAACAGATCTCAGTTCCTACCACCCTCGAATATAACCCTAATGTCAGAAAATTAAAGCTCGCAAAACAGCATTAAACTTTCGCTAAGGAAATATTTCGATAATTCCAGCAGAACTGTTTAAAAAATTTTTTATTCAATTTTTTTTGCCGAACGCAGGGGATGCCTTTTTAAATTTTTCATCATATTTTCGGCCCTTGGAGTAAAACATTGGTCCACTCGAGACAAAAACATCGATATATCACACTTTAAGATGCGACTGTAAATGCCAAAGGTAAAACGAAACATTTAAAAATGTCGCCCTTTGGGCAAAAAAAAAATAAAAAAATTTCGAAACTGCCTTGGAAAAAAAATTACATTCAAATGTGTACAGACAACTTTTTTTGTGGTATGGTCTAATAGACATATATCATCAGCAATAGCCTAATTATGTTATATGATCATATATGTTCATATGCGATCCCATTTTTACCTGGGTTTTTTGTGAAATTATATAAGTCCATAAATTCTGTCCTATGAATTCTGTAATTTTAGAGGATAAATAACCCGACATAGGGGATTTACTAATCCCGTTTCGATCTGCGATATCTCTTATGATATTTGGAATGATTGTGATCGTTACTTACCCGTTTTAGACATTTAAGGGTTAACAGTAAGTGCTACAGAAAAACCTATAATATAAAATGTAGCATACATCTGGGTGTTATCAACTACAAAATTCCATGAATTTGTATGACTGACATTTAAAAATCGTAAAACATTTTAATATTTTCCTGTCACACTGAGAATGTTTATAAGCGTGCTTGTATAAATAATAAATATAATAAATTATTCTACAACTACAACAGACTAATAAGAGATTTTTGATGATGAAAATTTCAATGCTGAATTTCACTAACACAAGGACTTTTAATGTGCATATAAAGAAACCTAAAAGTAGGCTACAAAAATAATTGGAATTATATTGTTGGATGAACATAAACATATTTAATAAATTAACAAACAAGTACATAAAAAAGCCAGATATTTAATTTATTCTAAAACAAATTTTATATACATACTTAGTTTATTACATCAGGTGTTTTTATACAAAATAACATGTTTATTTAGTTGCACAAAGAAACTCCTTCTTCCTAGTACAATTATTTTTTCCCTTAATTTTTTTTTTTTTTTTCTTTTCATATACTCGCTCTTTATTATTAAGTTCATTGAATTTGTTATTTTCCAAGCTAATCAAGCAAAAATAATGTTTTTGTTTGTTTGTAAAATGTGCCGAAAAGTATGCTATACTTTTAGTAAAAGAAAAAGTTTTTTTCCCCTAATTGCGACTACAGCAGGAAACTGAAAATAGAACCTACTAGGAAAATGTGCAAAATAAAGCAAATAAAAATCATGTTAGGAAATTGAATTTATTTACTAGGTGATAAATTATTATGTACAAAAATATAAAAAGAAAAAAATATATATGTATATAGTAAAGTAAATTAAATTAAAAAAAACTGTTAGTGTAACTTTAGGAGGTGAGGTAAGTACAATATACATTTGGATATATTAAATAAAATGTTTTACAAGTATAACAAATTAAACCATAAGAAGTTTTGTTCTTAAGAGTTTATGTAATAAAATTCAAGAATATTTCTTAAAAGTTTTATCCACTTCTAAAATATCGTTATTATAAAGAAATTCACTTTCAAGTTTATTTTAAAAACTCGTAAAAGGGAAATTGTATTTTCCTTAATTTTTTTATACACATTATCTTAAACTGAAGTTTCATGAACCAATTTGATTAATACAATTTTTATGTCAAAACTTTCTACCTGTATTATAACGAAACCATAAACATTTCAAATAAATCTATTCATATAAATTTTGTCCAAACTTTTTGTTACACTAACTAGAAAAGCCTCATTATATAATTTCTTAAACATTGTTCTACTTTATGCATAATTTATGTTTATAAATGACATTTTAGGTAAAATTGTAAAAAAAAATAATTTCTTAATTTGTCAAAATGCAAAATTATAATTTAAAATTTTCTGAACATGATTAATGAAATTATATGCAACTTTTATAAAACAGTGGTTAACATACATTCTTAAAAAAACGCCCATTCGAATATTTGAAAATTCTGCTAAGCTAACAAAAAATATGTAGTAACAATATCTACACCTACAGAATTTTCAGTGAAGTTGAAAATCATGGTCTGCTAAATTTTAGTGAATAAATTTTGCGAGCTGCTAAATCCATAAACAAGTTTAATTAATAAATTAAGTAATTTGAGCTGAATTAAGCAGACTTATTACCAAATATAACTAATGAAGGTTGTTGGACCCTCCGGATCTGATTTGAGGCAGGCAGGCCTGCCGATTTTAGCCGATCGGCCGCCACCAGTCGACATCTTTGACAAGTAGTAATCGGCTTAGCCGATTTTCGCCTACAGCCGATTTTCGGCTAAAGCAGACAGTAAAATGCAAAAATATTAATAAAATTTGTTTAAATATAATTATCTGAAAAGTAAGCTTTCTTGTTTTCGCGATATCATTGATTTTTAAAAAATTTGTGCATCAAATTAGCGGAAGTACAAATCATTATATTAATATTTTTGAGCAAGTTAGAGGCAAATTAGACAAAGAAATTTATTGCTGGCTTTTTTTCTATTCCCTTTTAAATCTGCTTCTTATGTTAGAGCCAATTTAGACGATGCTTCTTTTCCATTACTTTATTGCATGCAATTTTTGTTTTTGGGTGGAGGGGGTAGAGCAGAGCTTTAAAGTATTAAGTCGTATTAAAGTATTAAGTCGTTTACACTACAAATCGAATTAAATTTTATTTAGAATTGAATGAACTCCTTTTCTTAAGCAATTTACTGAAGTCGATTAAATAAACGCTTTCAAAAAAAACAAATTCAAAGAAATAATTCAATTTCTTTTTATTAAGTTAAGTTAATTAATTCCCTACTGAATTGCTTCAACACCTAACTCGTTCAATTTTATTTTCGTTCAGTGAATTAAAAAAACAATTAAGTTCAGTGAATTGAAAAAAAGAAGACAATAACCTTCACTGAATTAAAAAACTAAAATTACGTTGACTGAATTCAAAAATATTCAGTGAATTCAAAAGCTTTTTCTTCCGTTCAGTACACAGTGGAGTGTTTTCGAAATATTTTATTTATATAAAAACATAAAAAAAAATTGAGATAAAATGAAGAAACTCCCAAAACACTGTGAAAATTTCCCAAAAATAGGATTTTTTATTCGAATTCGAATTGGTCTGGGGGAAGAAAATTTACGAGTGGAGAATATTTTATGCATTAGGCCCATCTAAAAGAACTATGCTTTCAGAAAAATATAAATACTTAGGTTGTTCATAAGGGGTGTGCTATCTGTTGTATCGTTGTATCGTCCTAACAAAAAACAGAGTTGTTAAAATTTTTATTTGTGTTTAACAACGATTTTCTATTCATTTTTCTATCGGTTAGCACACTCAAACATAGGACAATAAACATACGTAAAAATGTTGTATCGTGCTATTCTCAAATGTTGTATTTTTTCAATTTAATTTTGAACAACTCTGTTTTTTGTTAGGACGATACAACGATACAACAAATAGTACACCCCTTGTGAAAACCCTTACTATAAGTTTTCTTAAAAAAACTTTTAATCTGGAGGCAAAAGAGTCTTAATTTATCTCATACCGACCAGTCAATAACGGCTGAATTATTTCCAAAATATTTTTAAAACACTAAAATGTGTACCGAACAGCACAAAACAGCTTTCCAATTCAGTGAACATAAAATTTGTTTTTCAATTCAGTGCTTTGCAAGTGCTTGTGCAAATTTAAATGTTACTGACACTTTAGAATACATATTATTTTCTATTGTTGTTTATTCATGAAAGGATGTCACTACATTGCTAGATCTGTCAAAACAACAGAGTAGTATATAGAAAGATGAGAAAGCAAATTGTGGCAAATTTTTGTTGCTATTTTCGTTTTTTCTTGGACATTTTTAATGTCAAATAACGCTCGTACTCGATAACAAGAAATTCTCATTGAGTTTGTAATTTAACTTAACAAATTTTTATAGAAATTTTAAAAACGTCCCACAGTGCTCTGTCACATAGACAAAAATCAAAAAAAAAAATTGTGTCTCCGATTCCGACGAAAATATTTTTTTTTGCATATATACTAAAATTACTTAATCTTGTAAATATTATCCTTTCTAGAGGTCGCTAAAGTCGCTAAATTTTTAACATAGCATGTAATGCAAAAATATGAATTTTTTGGATCTTACAAACAAAATTGGTAAAAATTCATTTTTGGAGGTATCTTTCAAATTTTTCTTTTGTTAAATATTTGAATATATTCGAATCAATAAAAGATGAAATTGTAAAAAAATCTGCAATTAACATATCAAATTTTTTTTTGAATTTTTACAATATTTTTGCTGAGAGCCTAAAAATATCAAAAGTTAAATAGAACTTTAAAAAAAATTATGTTAATTGATTTTAAAATTTTTAAATCTTTTGGAATAGACCTTTAGTTATTGTATTTAAAAAAAATATCTACCAATTTTTTTATAAAAATCCCAAGAAATGCTTTTTTTTAAAGACTCAAATTTTTAAAGAGCAAAAACACTAAAGTATCACCGCAAAAAACACTACGAGGAAAATTTTTGTGGAACATTCTAACCCTCTAACTCTTCAATGAAAGATAATTTTTTGGCCTCTTTTTAAAAAGGGACAAAAACGACCCGTAAGTTGAAGAGTTAGAGGGTTAAAATGTTCCAAAAAAATATTTCTCGTCGTGCTTTACATAAATTTGCTGAACATATCCTATAGCTAAAATGGAAGATTCCCATGGTTTCTCCCAAAAATCCAGGTTCGTGGGACATTTGAGCGCCAATTCTGAATAAGTACGAAATTAACCCTTAAACACTTTTTTAAGTTTTTACTTATTACTGGCACTGAAGTTAAATTTTCAATTCTGATGTCTTAGGAGACTTATAGTAGAATTTCATGACAAATATTTCTGCGGAATATTTTAACCATCTGACTCAATTTACGGGTCGTTTTTGTCCGTTTTGAAAAGCGCCAAAAATGTACCTTTAATTGAAAAGCTAGCAGGATTAAATGTTCCACAAAAATATTCCTCGTAGTGTTATACATAAGTTCGCTGCACATATCCTATACCTAAAAAGGAGGATTCACATGTTTTCCTATTTTAATCCTATTTAATTTTTTTTGTTTTAGAAAAATCATTTAAAACGCATTTTTTATGAGAGGCATTATTTTTTTTTTTTATTAATGTATCGATTTTATCTAAATTTGGCACAAATATTATATCAATTTATATCAATTCACGTGCTAAATTTATGGCAATTGGAAGATAATTTTTGCAGGTTTTATAAAGATTTTAAGATAAAGGATATATGGCAGGACTAAGAGTCCTTGCTTCGATTTTTGTTAAAAATTGACATAAAAATTGACAATAAACGTTTCCAGTTTTATGTTTATCTCAATATATACGTTTTGTAATTTGACGTGCATTTATGTAGCTAATATAATATTTTTAAATTTCAGGACCTCTGGGAGGTGGGCGTGTCCTTTGCCCGATATTTCCAAAAATTAAAATTTTTCTTAACTAAGTGGTTCTATGTCAGTGTAACAAATTTCAAAACTCTATCTCCACTCCTTCTATTTTTGTCCAATCGTTATATGGGATCAAAGCACTGTGCGATCGTCCCCTGACGATTTCCTTAGGCAAGAATGAAATTCGGATGGGGACGTGCGTTCAACAGATTATTTTTCACAATTTGTCAAATAAGTTTTTGTAATTAATGTATATTCCGCTAAAAATAAATTTAAAAGAAAGTAACTTTCTGTTTTTTTCAATTCACAGACCGTATTTTTTTTTCTTTCAATCTACTCAACGAAAATAGAATTAAAAGAATTCAGTGATGAACAACTTCATTAAGGAATTAGATCACTTTTTATCCGATCGATTTTTTAAATTGAACTCATTCACCAGTGAATTAATTCATTTGATTTAATGGATAGAACTATGGCAATTGAATTAATTCGTAACAAAAGAAATCGAGCGAAAATAAATATGAATTAATGCCATTCAATACATAATTTTTATGAATTACATTTAGTTTTTAATTCAGTATTCAAAAACTTAAAGAATTATTTCTTCAAAGCTCTGGAGTAAAGAAGCAAGCGGGGTAGCAAAAGAAACACGATTTTCTATTTTCTTGATTTTTTTGACATTTTTCTTTGCACATATTTATTTTTATTCTTGTTTTGTTGTTTCATTCATACTCGCCTTTTAAGTTGATAAGGTGTTTTTCAGAAGATAAATTAAAAAAATGTGGATCAAAGTCCTGATAGAACTTTAAAGAAAATCATTATAAAATAAGAGAAAATTAAATTGGTTTTGCAGTATTTTTATTTTATTAGTTAAAAATTTATTAAAAAAAAAATGAACTCAATTTCGAACATTTTGTAATAAAATGTATGTGTGTAATCACAAAATTTTTGTGGGCGCTGTGGTGTAATTGTTAGCGAGTTGGACTTTTACACGTTATGTTGCGGGTTTGATCCCCAGCCAAGGCAACATCAATTTATGAAAAATACTAATATGTGTGAGTTTTTTCTATCACTCATACATATCGCAGCGTCCTCATGCGGTGTTCCCATAGCACTTAACCCCACCGAAGTAAAATAATATAAAAGGGCTATGAACTAAAAAGATTCAACAAAATTCGCCAACTCTTCATCAGATGGCGCGCAACAACTGTTCTAAAATTCAACATCTCGCGCAATTGCAGTGTTGCCATATTTGAAGTACTTATAAAATTAATAGTATTCGATTAAATTAATAGTATTCGATATCTTTGAATTGGGAATTATTTTATTTCTGTTGGGATTTATTTCATTGGGCTTAATTTCATTTTTTTTTTTTTTTTTTTTTTTTAACTTATTAGTATTTTAGGAAATAACTCCTAAATATTGGGATTTATTTCATTTTCCTACTTGGGAGTTATTTAATTTTTTAAAATTGGGAGTTATTTCATTTTTGTTGGGGCTTATTTAGGGTTTTTCTTTTCCCGGACTTTTTCATTTCCCGGGACAGCGGGATTTTTTTATGAATTTCCCGGGATCCCGGGAATTCCCGCTCATTCGAAAATAAATAAATCCGACATATGTTGTATTGGAAAAACTCGTTTTCTATTACAACACCGTCCGACAAAATTCATTTTTTGATTGTACCTATGAGAAATTATACTTAATATATTCTGAAAGTAGGGCTAAATATAAAATATCCATGTCTTTCACTTTTTCGAGATCAATTCGTCTAACAATTTAAATCGCGAATTAATATTGAGGTAATATATTTATATGGAAGGCAGTCTTAATTTTAAAAAACTCTTAGAAATAACTGAATATTAATTCGCGTTTTAAACGGTTAAACGAATTAATATAGACAAAGTGAAAGACGGGTATTCGAATTGTTCATGGGTGCAAACTTGTGCCGGACCAGTTTTATAGTCAGAACTAAGATCGTTTTTTTTGCTTAAACATTTATTAAGTATGGAATCCAAAAATTTCTATTTCTAGATATTTTGTTTCTATGGATATTTTCAGAAGAATTCGTCTAGAATTATTTTTATAAAAAAGTTTAAAAGGGAGTATTTTTCACACAAATTTTTAGGCAAATTGGCTTAAATCTTTTTATAAAAATAGAAAATAAAATATTATTAAATCATCTTTTAACTTTAATTGGTATTTTTTGATTAGAAATTTTTAAAAATAAATTCCCAGCCAGCAATTTCGGAGAGCTCATAAATAAGATTCTTAAATGGCTCATAGGAAAAAGTGGAAAAATGTTTGTTTTTGGAGCTAATTTCTGAGTCATTAATGATAATTTTTCTTTGCTGGGTTATTTAATTTTCATAGTTGCATTTTAAATTAACATATAAAAAATCCAAAATAATTCGAAAAAGCATTTGATGCATTATTTGAAAAATAAATAATTTTTAAAAAATACAATTAAAATAATGGAATAGCAATTGAAATTTAAATGAAATTATTTGAAGTAAAAAACACTCAAATTATTTATATGTATCAGCTGAAAATATGAAAATATTACTAATTTTTTAAATTTTAATGCACAGGTTTTTTGGATGTATTTGGAACTGAAATAATGATGTTGAAATGTTGTATATATTGCTTTTCTTGAACAAAGATCATCGTTTTAAAGAAACCATTTTTTTCCCGAAGTACGAGTATTTTTATTGGTAACTAAACCAAATTCAGCTGACATTCAAGAACAATTTGGCCTAAATAATATATTTTTTTATATTGTACTAATTCAGTTTATTAAATTTTAAATCGTATTTTTTATTTTAAATATTTTTATTTAAATTGATTTCAAAAAAATTAATGCTTTAAATTTAAATAAAGCTTCCGAAATTGCAATATATACTAGTTGGAACTTCTATAAAAGAATACAAAAAATCCCGGGAAATCCCGCATGAAATTCCCGGGATTGCGGGATTGAAAAAAGGGCGGGATTCCCGGGAATCCCGTCCCGGGAATTCCCGGGACATAAACCCTAGGCTTATTTCATTTGGATTTATTTCACGGTACCGGTCTTATATACATATGTCTATATTACGAAAATCACCAAAATAATAACCACAAGCTTACCAATTTTTTTCTTTCTAATTCACTCCCTTTTTTACTGTAAATATGACATTGCTTCTACATACGTATGAAACTTTTCCATCGAGTACCATTTGGCGTTAAATCCCTGATATATTTTTACAAAAATATTACAATATACTAAATGTTAAAATTTATGAATACCTATAAATTTAAAAGCATAAATAGAATAAAATATATATTGAGAAATAAAAAATTTAGTATACAAATGGCAAACAACTTTTAGCTTATCATTTGTAAAGAAAAATAAGTATCATATATAAGCGAAAGCATTACTAGGACAACATAAAAAATATGTAAAGATTTTAACAAGTATGTTTTGAGAAATGACACAAAACCTGAATATGTCAACACAATATAAAAAATTAAGTATAACCAGTTTAAAAACTTCCTAACAAAGCATTTTGTTCATAAGAATAAGAAGAAAAAAAGACGTAAAATATAAACAAAATTTAGGTTGAAAAATAAGACTGACAAAGAGATATGAAATATGATTGTTTTTATTTTTTTAAAATAGAAGGGTTGTGGCACTTTATTCTCGTAATATTTTTTGTGGAATTCCTTGAAAAATTTTTGATTTTTATCGTCGAATTAAATTCAAAGGAATTTTTTTTTTTGGATTCTGCTTCCATAAGAAATTAAATATGTGGTAGGATTTTAAAGCCCAACAATGGATTGTGTGTTTAAAAAAGATAATAGTGAAAAGCATGTAGTGATTCAAACCATTAATCGGACAAAATATATTATGTTATTCAATAAAACAAATTAGAGAAAGCAATATATTTCCAAGTTATTTTTGTTGGTACATATTTGCTGGACCATATATTTATAAATGTGTCAGAAAACGCAAGCGTTTTAGATGGAAATAACAAAAAAATTTAGAAAAGTTCAATTTCAAACTCAAACAGAATATTGGACAACTAATAAATTTTGGCTATTTCTGTATATTTTTGCAACTATGTATGTGTAAAAAGTAATCAGTTATAATGAGAGAAAACAAAATTGCTTTTTTTTTTATTTTTTATGCTTTTTATTGCATGTTTGCTGCTTTTTGCTTTTTTTTTAATTTTCCGTTTTTTAGCTTTAAAATATCTTTTTCATAAGATTTTGAGCTTTGAATTGCTTTTTTAAGACTTTTTGTCCATAAATACTTTTTTTTGGTCACAAAAAATATGTTTTCTCTTAACTTTGAATTTTTTTTAAACTTTTGTTTTTCAATGTTTTTTGCTTATTTCTTGTTTTTTTTTTGCAATATTTTTTTGCTTTAAACTTATCGGATTTTGCTTTTTCTGTCTTGTCATATAATATATAATAAGCCCTTTAGGGTAAAACTTTAATACTTTATTAAAAATTTTGCTACAGATAAATGATGTGGCGATAAAAGCTGAAATTGACAATTAAAGTCAATATATCCTTCACAAAAGTTATGAAGTTCAATTCACAGTATCAATTTATCAATCAATTTAAAGTTGATTCCTTTTGTGATTTCCATTTCCAACTGCCTTTTATGATCCAAATTTTCAAAATAAACAACAAAAAATGGCTATTTACAGGTTTTTATTAAAACTATTGTAAAATAACGTGATTTTAGACTTTTTTTAATTTTTGGAAGGTTTAAAATTTAACAAAATGCTTTTAATTCACATGCTGCCCAACGGATTAGTAAAAAAAAACCTCATTTTTGAAATCGTGAAAAAATTTCTTTTCATTTGAGTACCATTTTCGTTCATAACAATTTTTACTTTTTTCGTCACCCCCCCCCCCCCCCCCCTATTGGTAGAAAAATGGCTGTAGTTAGGGCTAGGTTTTATGGATATAAAAAAAAATACATTTTTAGAATCGTGAGACAATTTCTTTTAATTTGAGTACCCATACTTACATGTTAATATGTTCCCCCATTTTTTGCCTCCACGGGCGTCCCGGACCTCAGCCCCTCCCAAATTAATTTTAGTTTTTTAATTCCAGAGGGGCTCATAATTTTTTTTTGACGAAACCCCATAAACTGCATTTTTGCCAAAAAAAAAAAAGTTTTTATATTTCAACACCCAGAAAACAGTCTCAGTTGTGACCACCGAATTTGTTGCCAATCGAATTCGTGCGGTTACGACATTTATCTTTATATTAAATTATATTTTTCGTTGTGAAAGCCTATATTTGGTTGCCTAATTCAATATTATGTTCCACACAAATATTATTATGTTCCAAAAAATTTTATTGAAATTAAAAAACTATTTTTGAATTTTCTGGTATTGACCCCGGCCATTCAGGTTAATAGTTCACACTCTTACCCACTGCACCACAACTACTTTAAGTTTTCTTAGCCATATTTACTGTTTATACATATGTGACGCGCAAAATAGAAAGGGACCTAAGGATAGAAAGGGACCTAAGGTCAGGAGAGCATGGGATCGGTCTCATTCGATGCTCAGATGTTGTCCACAAAAAAAAAAATTGATTTTTTTACCCTTAGGTCCCTTTCTCTATGCGCTGTCACATATGAATATTTTATTTTAATTTAAAAAAACATATAAATTTTTGTCTTTTCTGGGATTCGAACTCGGAAATCCGGCGTACTAGGCCAACTCTCTACCGACTACACCAGAAGCACTTATTAATTTTGAAGTGTAATTTTGAATTTATATGTTTTGCTTGCAAAAGAAATATAGTAAAAAATTCGTTTACCAATACCAATCAATAGTTGTCTGTGTTATCAATAAAATCCACAATTCGGTTGGTTCTACAAAAACTCGACTTCAAGGTCACATTTGATTAGAATACCTGTATTTGTAGTTACCACTTTCGAATATTGAAATTTTTTTAATAAAGGTTACAGGTAACACCAATTTTCTTGTATATTCACTAAATAAATGGCTGTTTCTACTGCATAGTTTTACTAAACTGATACTAATTTTAAAATTGATTGGAGATACCAATAATTTGTCAAATGGATTCTTCTTTAGTTCATTTTCCCTATTTTTAATGTCTAGTAAAATATTTTTGGTGTAGTATTCAATTATTGGCAACTCCAAATAAAATAACGTCCTGGCAAATTCATTTTAATGGTTTTGATCGAATTCCAACCAATCTTTTTCCTGGGTGAACAATACACTTAGTCCAAATTTTTTATATTCATTGCAAAAAATAGGGTTTCTCGAGGTTTTTAAAATAGGCATTTTTTTAAAACTAAGTTCATCGTTGGAGCTAAATGTCTTTCCACTAAGCCATTTCTTAAGGTTTGGAAATAGAAAATAGTCACTGAGGTATAAGTCAGTATATTCAGGGGCTAAATCCGCTTATCTACGGATGAACAACGCCAAACACTTTGAATTTGTCACACGATTGCGTTTGTGGTCAATTGTGAGTAGGGTTTATGTCCCGGGAATGCCCGGGACGGGTTTCCCGGGAATCCCGCCCTTTTTTGAATCCCGCAATCCCGGGAATTTTATGCGGGATTTCCCGGGATTTTTTTTTAGTCTTTTACAGTAGTTTTAGCTAGTTTTATTGCAATTTTAGAAGCTTTATTTAAATTTAAAGCATTGATTTTTTTTTAAATTAATTTAAATAAAGAATATTTAAAATTAAAAAATACGGTTTCAAATTTAATAAACTGAATTAAGCCAAATTGTTTTGGGATGCCAATGGAATTTGGTTCAGTTAAACCGAAAAATATTATATTAGCAATTACCAAATTTACAAACTAAAATACTTGTCCTTCGGGAATTTTCTTCTTCTTTAAGATGATGATATTTGTTCAAATAAAGCAATATTTAAATAGGCTGTTTTAAACTACAAGATTCTCGGAAAGATTTTGCGACCTTGCCTATATGTTTTACACGTATACTGAAGTAAAATCGTACCGAAAATCTTACACTTATTGTAAACCAGCTTTATACAACATTTCAGCATCATTATTTCAGCTCCAAATACCTCCAATAAACTAGGGATTAAAGTTAAAAAATAGTAATTTTTTCGTATTTTCAATTAACATAAGTATTTTGAGTTCCTTTTACTTCAAATAATTTCATTTAAAGTTCAATTGCTATTCCTTTATTTTAAATATATTTTTTAAATATTATTAATTTTTAAAATAACAAATACATCAGATGCTTTTTCAAATTATTTTGAATTTTTTATATGCTAATTTAAAATGCAACTAAATATGAAAATTAAATAATTTCTTTTCAAGGAGTTGTGGCATATAAATAATATTTTAGTGTCTACTTTTATAAAACAATTTAGGCGAATTTGCCTAAAAATTTCTGTGAAAAACGCTTACTTTTAAACTTTTTTATAAAACTAATTCTAGACGGATACTTCTGAAAATCTGCATCGAAAAAACAAAATATCTAGAAATAGAAATTGTTGGATTTCATGTATAAGAAATATTTAAGCAAAAAATTGATTTTAGTTCTGACTATAAAACTGGTCCGACACAAGTTTGCACCCATTAACAATTCCAATATTTCCTGAAAAAAGGGATCAAAATAATATAAGCGTGTCTTTCACTTTTCCATATCAATTCGTTTAACAGCTTGAACCGCGAAATTAATATTTAGTTAATATATTACTAAGAGTTTTTTTTTAATTAGGACGGCCTTCCATATAAATATATTACATAAATACTAATTCACGATTTAAATTGTTAAACGAATTGACCTGGAAAAAGTGGAAAACATGGATATTTAGCCCTCCTTTCAGAACATTTTCTCATGGATACAACCAAAAGATAAACTTTGTCGAACGGTGTTTAACGAAAAAGTAGTTTTTCAAGTACAATATATGTCGAATTTATATATTCTCTAACGAGCGGGAATTACCGGGATCCCGGGAAATTCCGAAAAAAATCGCGCTGTCCCGGGAAATGAAAAAAGTCCGGGAAAAGAAAAACCCTAATTGTGAGCAAACGCGGTATCCATCTTGCGGACAGCTTTTTGAAACCCAACTGATCATTTAAAATTGAAACCGCAGTGCCATATGAAATTCATCAAAAAACTCACACACTTTCACTCTCCGATCGGCCAACACCATATCGTGAATTTTGTTGACATTTTCGGGTGTTCAGAACGTATAGCATCACTAAAGCTTGTGCGATCCCAACGACCTTAGTTTTCCAGATATGGGAAATTTTATGAAATGGAAAATATTTATTAAAAATGTGTGAGGGTCCAAGACTGCACCAATGTCCATTTTTGGATAAAGATAACCTTTTTATATATAGTTAGGGGTAGTCGAAGTTTTAGTCAATTTTTCTCTATGTCTCTTAAGTTAAAAAATGGACCGACTCCATCATAAAGCAATAGGCTTTGTCCTTGGGCCGATACACCCAGAAAACAGATTCAGTTCTAATAACCGCATTTGTAGCCAATCGCATGGTTCAGTTGTGGTAGCAGAATTTTTCAGTTATGGCAACAGAAAACCAATTGAGACAGGACTAATTTCACTGTGGCAACGGAATCTCAGTTGCATCAAGAATAATTTGGTAGCCGCAACCGAAAAATTCATTTGATGCAACCGAACCATTCGATTGGCAACAAATGGGGTTGTCAGAACCGAATCTGTTTTCTGGATGTATAAGTCCGTGTAACAAATTCTTAAAAAAAATTGAATCGCGTTGACTACTGTTAGTGGCATTTTCTCACTTTGCGGCCCATGCGTTTAAAATTAGTACTAAAATGAATAAATGAAAAAAGCAACATTTTTTGTTGACTTTACGAGATTTTTTTTTAGTGCCTTTGTGGGCAATTTTATGATAGCTGCTTGGAGGCAGCCTTATCGGTTAGAGGGTTAATAAAAAGTGACATTGTTACCCTGACACCAAAAAAAGAATTATGCGTTCTGTGTGATTTTAATTAGTTTTTATTCATATTGCCAAAACAGTGTACCGAATTATTAATATTATATTGTATTTATATCTTCCATTATGATCAATAAAAGCGCTAGAATAGAGGGAAAAGCGGCGAGTTTAATACAGTGTTATTTATAGAATTATGTCATATTTTAGTCACATTGTAGCCACTAATACAATGTTTTTTTTTTATTTCTCTCTTTTGTGATCATTCAGCGGTCCGTTAGCATGCATACCATCACCCAGTTCCTTTTGACAATTAGTCAAAATTGTATGTGCACTTTCAAATAACAAAAAATTACGAACAAAGCTTTGTTTAGTTAGTTTTTGTCCAAAAGGTTTCATGTGAATAATTTTTGATACAGACAACCCTCAGCTAACGAAATTATGATATCACTTGGTTTGAAAGAAGTGACTACAGACAATTCTAATAATAGTGTATGCAAATATTTTAAAGCTAAAAAGAAAGAAGTTTCGCACTATTATCTACTTCATTTTTTACCCCTTAAATATGGATTTGAAGAAAAAAACAAGTAAAAAATTAAAAAACATACACTATGATTTAAATGCCATTCCAAGAAGAGAATTAAATTAGTGGTGCAATAAATATAATTAAATATAAAATTAGATTTAAAAACAATCATATTCCCATTTCTTCAATATTGGAACTGCAGGAAATTTTTTTCAAATCGGTTTCCAACCACACCAATTTTTCAACTGGTTTCGGATTTTATATAGAAGGTATGACTAATGTAAACTCAGTTATACAACTAGTTACAGAATTGGTGCTAAGGAAACCGGTTCCACTTTGGAGCCAGAGAACCGGTGTTAGAATAGACAGTTAAAGGGGTTGTAAAAGAAAAATAGCTATTCTACAACCGATCATTTGGAACAGAAAATGTTCGTGGATTACTACAGCCTAGTAAAATTTCAAAAAATCGGTTGTAGAATAACTAGTAGTAAAGTTATTACATTACATATTACAAATAACAACTTATTACAGTACTTTCTCCGTATGCCTTTTTTGAGTCTATATCGGTAAGCCTTAGGCAACCATTTACCTCCAAGGATACCTCCATGTTAAAATAATGTGTTATTTAACAAAAGTGTAAGTACTTACAATTGTTTGTTTCTTATTCCATTTGTCTTTACCTGGTAATAAAAAGTTTTGCTGGGATGCTATAAAAATTTAAACAAAAATAATTTTTTTTTTTTATAAAATAAAAAAATTTTCTGTAAACAACAGTAGTTATCAGCAATTCAGTAAGTTTTGTTTATTGTTTGTAGTAAAAATTTGTCAGTTCTTCTTACGAGATTTTCATTTTTTTTAAATTAGTTAATTATTTTTAAGTTTATAAATATACCTGATTTTCGATAGATTCTACAGATTTTTAGTAGATTGTACAGGTAAACTTTTTTCAAATCGGTTAAAAATAAAATTGGGGACCCCGCAAAAAGATCATCATTTGGAAGTGCTACCAAATTGTTGGAAGTATTGCTAAAGTGGTAGAAGCAATGGGATTGGCACATGGCAAAATAGTAAATGAAATAAAGCATTATAAATAAAATTCAAAACGTTTGACAATTTGCCTAGAAAAAATTTCGGAAAACATGACCAGGATGAGTAAAGCTGACCCCCTTCTGACATCTGCGCAAATAAGATCGCAAATGAAGTCAAATCATAAGGTCCAGATATCTGAAAGAACTGTAAGGAGGCGTCTGACCGAAAGCAATCTACATGGACGCACAGCCAGACCAAAACAAAATGTCGCATAGAAATACATTACACAACGTCTGCAGTTCGCCAACAAATATAGACATCGTTACTACAATTTTTGGAATCTGAGTATAATCCCAGCAAATTGGAAGTAATGCTTTACAAACTACTTCTTTCACTGCTTCACAAGTATCCGTTAGTGTATTTTTACTGCTTTTTAGAAGTTCTTCTGAACAACTTCAAAAAATCACTTTTTTCATTGCTTCCAGAGTATCCGCTTGTGTATATTTACATCTTTTTTAGAATTTCTTCTGAACAACATCCAAAAAATCACTTAAGCATTGCATCTGAAGATTAACTGCTCTAAAAGTGATCATAAAAAGTGATTTTGATATCATTTGGCATTTCCAAACAGGACCCTCTATTTCGATTCCCGGCGGGACCAAAATTTTTTAATTTTTTTCTAGTTTTATTAATTTTTTTTTTAAATATTCATAATTAATTTGTTTAAATTCAGTATTTTTTAATTTTTAAAACTATGTATATATAAAAAAATGATGAGAAATTGCTTTTTATGCACCTGTAAAAATAGTACTGAAAACAATATTGAATTTTAGTGCATGTTTTACACTTGTTTAATAAGTACTTTTATTGAAGAGAATAAGGAACAATATCTCGCAGTAGCAAGGTGGTGTTTTTATGCCAGTCAACTTTCATATCAAAGTAGAGCGCTAGACTAGCAATCGTGAGGTCGCAAGTTCGAACCCGGTGGCGGAATTAAAAATTATTTTGTAAAATAAAAAAAATATAATTTTTTTTTGCAAAGAATTTTTTTTTTTAACTTTTAATTGGTGAAAAAGAGCTTCTTTTGCACTCGTTCAAAAAGTACTGAAAAAATGTTAAAGTGGGAGTACTCCTCTCCTATGACAACTCATTTTTAAAATCATTAGTGTTTATGTTAAAAAAGAAGTACATCTGGATCACCAACTGTAGTGCATTTTCTACTGCTTCGGCATCTCTTTTTTACTGGAATGTGTTTGGAAGTGATGGCACACCATATGTCAGACGATCAATAGACACTTCTTTGAATCCAAAAACCACAAAGAAATCTGTTAAACATGGTGGGTCATCTGTAATGGTTTGGGGATACATTACGTTATCTGGGGTGTGACCGATAGTGATGGAAAAATTACGGGTAAAATGTATAAGGTCATCCTAGAGAATCAGGAATATACCGAAGATTTGCCACTAGATTCGATATTCCAGCTAGACGATGATCCTAAACATAAATCTCAAATTTTTAAGTCTTGGATGGGTGAAAAAATAGGCGTGTTCTAAAGTGGTGAGCTCAAAGACCCGATTTAATTCCGACAGAAAATCTATGGGGGCAGTGGCGGCTAAAATCCAACAAAGTGAATGTTCTATGGGAGACTATTCAACATAAATAGAATAGCATTACGCTTGATCAGAGCCCCGCTCTCATCAGAAAAATGTCAAACAGGTATATTGAAATAATTCGCCTTTTTGGCCAAATACTAAAACTGGCCAAATACTAAAAGTGAACCATGAACTAAAATTTTTGTATTTCTAATAAATTAAAATAAATTTCTTTCGGATGACTTAGTTAAGAGAGCTAGTATCAAAGTTTAAAAAAAATGTGTTCATAAATTTGAAACACTTTAATTTTTGTTATTATTTAAACTAATATGTTAATAATGAAAATGAAAAAATGAAATTAATTAATTAATTAATATTGTTTTCTATAGATTTTATAATTTTTTTTTTTTTTTTGAAAATTAAGTTTAATAGTTCCAGGGACATCGATGATTTTGTTTTGCTCTAGGGGCCATTGACCTCAAGTATACCGTTCTAGTATTTACTCATCAGATCTCAGTTCCTACCACCCTAATATCAGAAAATTTAATTTTTTATTAAACTTTTGCTAGGAGTCGTCTTTTTAAATTTTTACATCAAATTTTTCCTTTATAGTAAAACATTGGCCTCCGAAGCAAAAAAAATGATATATCACACTTTAAGATCCGACTGTAAATGCCGAAGATATAACGAAAAATTAAAAAGGACGACACCTACGTTCGGCAAAAAAAAAATAAATCTAAACTACCTTGCAAAAACACTTTACACTCAAAGGTGTACCGCGCACTTTTTTTTTGCCTTTAAGGTGGTACGGTCTAATGTACAGCGCATAGTTCGGGGACAGCGCCAAAAGAGTCCCCATACTAAGCCGTATATTAAACCAAAATGTCTTCAAAGTATTCGCAATCCCCAAACTAACCAAATGTCTCCATCGCGTGCAGACATATAATTTTTAAAATATTTTTAAACATTTTCGGTTCCTATGTTTTTTTTAATTTCAACTTGTTCTGACAATATTTTCACTAGAACGTGACATAGGGCAAAAAAAAAACACAAATTTCTTAATGAAACATTGCTCTATGTATCTGTAAAGTTTGATTGAAAATGTGCAGCAGATCGATGACGTGTCCTTAACAAGTTAAAACCAAAATGCAGGAAAATTTCTTAAATTTTATTTGTTCGCTTAAGCGAAAATTTGTTCGCTCTCATTTAATTGAGTAAATCGAGGTTTCACTGCACATAGCTGAATGATTTTTTTTTTAGTCTGAACTAAACACTAAAGGCCTTTCACATTTGTTTTTTTTTTTGCGCTTGTTGTTTGTGGAGGAAAAAGAAAAAAAATTGAAACTCCAAAACGGTTACAGAGGAATCTAAATGGAATTGTAGGGTGTTTTGTGTGCAAATGTAAAAAGATACTCATCTGGATTTTCAGTATAAATTTTGTAATGTTGCAACATATTCACCCTTGGTTGCACATGGATGCACCACAAGTGGTGACAGTGGTAGAATAAGAATAGTTGTATATGAGCCCTGATGTGTTGGGTAAGCATTGCGTCACTTTAAGTAGTTTAGTTTTTTCTAGTCAAGGGAGACAAAATAAAATTTGTTTTATGTTTTTGTGCTAATAAAAAGGGCAAAATTAAAATTTTTTGTTTATATTCTATGGTGGTTTGTATAAAAAATATACATACAGGTGTATATGTATAAAATATACTTACATATATCACCTGCCGGAAAAATGAGGTTTTAAACTTTGTGCAATATATATGAAAGGTTGGCAACCGAAAGGTAAAGCTATCGGTGTCGGTATTCATTCGTTGTTTGTTTCGGTATTGGTATCGGTAACGGTATTTCATTCGTATCGGTAGCGGAAATTATCGTTACCAAAACAGCAAAACGGGTACGTAATGATATTATTGAAAAATTGTGTTTTCGCCAGGGGTCTCACATGTGCCTGAATTAGGGAAATACTTGTTTTTAATGTAACAGGTGGCACTGATTTTTCTCTGTAAATAGTAGGGGGCATTGTTGCTAAAAGAGTTTTAGCTTATATACCAATTTTTCAAGTTTAAATCCTCAAAAGTTGCCAATTTGGTATCCAATTCATTTTAAATTAAACAAAAATTAACTTTGAAAGAAAAAACTTAAAGCGAAGTCCAGGAAATTATTCAGAAATCACTCAGAAAAAATACTTACTTTTTCCCCTGAAGTCTAAAGGCTTTAAATCTTTATTTACATTCCGAAAGTAAACACCTTTTTGATAAGACAGACACAATCACAATAAACCTGAAATGCTACTTTTTCGCCAGAAAAATAATAGTCTTGTACATTAAAGGTCATATGCGTAATCACTTTTTAAATTTATAACTGACTTATGAAACAAATTTCTCATACAAAATTCATTTTATAAACGTGTTATAAGGGTTTAAGATTATTATGGATAAGCACTTAAGGGTGTAATTCATAACAGTGTTACTGTTTTAAGCAAATTTGGCAAAAACTGTATTCATATTTGCTTAATAAAATTTAAAGTGAGAGAGTTATCAAATAATCGTTAATTATTTCATATTCTGTCATTAAATAATTTATTAAAGCCATGTTTTCCCAGGATTCTGTGGATTCCAACAACTTGTATCCATAAAACTGAAAAAAACCACAGCAATAATTCAAGTATTTTCCGAAGAAATTTCAAAGAAATGTAATAATAAAATTTTAAGAGAAATGGAAAAAAAAATGTGTACATATGATCAAAATATTATTCGTCATTCGGTAATATGTTATAAAAAAAAATTTTTTATGCACATTTCAATTTATTTGATTTATAAATAAAAAATTGTTTTTAATCACTTTTCAATTTATCTTTACGCATTGATTCACTAATTAAAAAAAAATAATATTCACTTCAAATCACTGAGTCAATCGTTTACTAAAATTGTAAATCACTTTGGGAGAGGAGAGAAAATCAGCAATAGTGTTGCCAGTATCAAATGAATAAATAAATTTATAGTTATATCAACGAGCATATAATTAAAAGAGGTGCCAACTTTCCCAACCTCTATTAAATCACCGTCTTTTTAATTTGTATCGAAAAATATTACCATATGAATTACACATATCTGCAAAGGCTAACATTTTTCAATACAAAATATCAATCTTCGAAAGATAGAGTTGACAACAGCCTGTTTATAGCCCATACATGACTAAGTAATTTTCTCACTCTATGTTAACAGCTTGTGCCTGCAAACAGGAAACGGGCTAGTTTAAGAAAAACCAAAGATGAGTTGATAAATTTTTTGCTTAAATTAGTTTCCTGTTTAGCTTAAACAGTTTCTTATTTTCAGCTACATTTTATATTTTTTCTCACCACCTGAGAGAATTGCACACTATTTTATAAAACATTTGACCACATTCACATTTCAGTTATCTTGCAAATTTTTACATTATTTGATATATTATCCCGAAATTTTCAATGTAAAAAATCTGTTAATAATCAATTCAATTTGACGAGATAATTTATAAATCCCCCAAGTACCTCTTAAACGTCAGAGTTCGAAAATATTCTTCTTGTGTTGAGTTGATTTTTTTAATTTTGCTTGCAGTGAAAATACTCGGTAATGGCATAAATGTGAACAGAAACAGTCGAAATAGATTTTAATTTCTAATAAAAATTATTAGATCAATTAAAATGTGGCGAAGGAATTTTATGCAAACAGACCTTCAAAAGCTGCAGTCTTACCTTCAACAAAAAATTTCAACCTTAAATTGTTCATCCCAATTCAAAAAGGTTTTGCACATCAATAATACCGTTGTATATTAGTAAAAGTTAAAAAATATTGTGTTCAGACCATAAAGAATATATTTTTCAAAATATTTTGTTAAATTTTTGTTCAGATTACAACTCTATGGCTAACTTTATCTTAACTATTAAACAAAAGAAAATGTCAAAAAATTGTATACTGAACAAGAACAAATTTTAGGGTTAACTATTAGCTAAACCTAAACCTTCAGTATGAGACCCACCGTAAGTGTTTTTGTTTACTTAAATAATGAATCAGCTTATAAGAACTAATGAAAACTCCTTCGCCTTTATATGAACAGTTTTGATTAGTTTCCAAATCTAATTGCTAAATCGATTGTGAACAAATTTTTGGAAAAAGAATATATTTTTCATTCAATTTTTTTTATTTTGACGCCACCGCGTATCGAACTTGCGACTTTAAGATTACCGCCGACTTATTCTTTGATATCAAAGTTAACTGCCATACCCAGCAAAAACATGGTAATGACAGGTCATTACCGTACGGATTACCAAGTAATGATAGGTCATTACCATTTGCATTACTATAAACTACAAAATAATGACTTACTGATAATAAGTTATAGAAGTACTTATATAATTTTGCAAAATAATCACTTACTGGTAATTGACTAAATAAGTACTCTTTTAGTCTTTTTATACCCTACACCACTATGTGGTCATTATACCCTACACCACTATGTGGTCAGGGTATTATAAGTTTGTGCTTATAGTATACCGATCGGTTCAGAATTTTTTTTTATTTCGATTTAACGATGTCCGTCTGTCCGTCCGTCCGTCTGTCTGTATGTCCATGCATTCTTGTGCGCACTCTACAGGTCGCAAATATTAAGATATTTTGATGAAATTTGGTACGCAGACCTATGTTGGCCCACGGACGAACAAGTTTCATTTTGGTGAACATCGGTCCATGTTTAGACCTAGTGCCCATATAAGGGTCCTACCAAAATTATACTGTTTATACGCTGCAGGTCGCAAATATTAAGATATTTTGATGACATTTGGTACACATACCTATATTGGCTCAATAACCCAGCCTATTGCTTTTGGTGAATATCGGTCCATGTTTAGACCTAGTGCCCATATAAGGGTCCTACCAAAATTATACTGTTTATACGCTGCAGGTCGCAAATATTAAGATATTTTGATGAAATTTGGTACATAGACCTATGTTGGCCCAAGGACGAAGCGTATTGATTTTGGTGAACATCGGTCCATGTTTATAACTAGTGCCCATATAAGGGTCCCCCCAAAATTGGCTTGGTTACAAACTGCAGGTCGCAAATATTAAGATATTTTAATGAAATTTGGTGCGCTGACTCACATTATAGAAAATTTTGACACAAGCCCCATTTTAACCCATTCGAATTTCGGATCCAAACAATACACCAGACTGGTGTAGGGTATTGTATAGTCGGCATGCCCGACTTTAACCTTTTTACTCGTTTATATTAATGTTTTATTTAAATAATTTACAGGTTATGTAACTACATACTTGGTAATGGTAACTAGTTACTTTTGTTATTACATTTCTTATTACCTTTATATGGCGATGTCGCGAAAAATAATGAGTTATGGTTAATGAGATATCGTTATCTATGTGCTTACCAGTACTGAGAAAAATAATGAGACTAAAAATAGATTTTAAAAAAAATAAATTATATAAAAAAAATATTTTTTATTGTATTTTTTTTTTAAATAAAATTTGCAGGTGCGGGAATCGAACCTGCGTCTACAGATTGCCAGTCAATAGCTCTACCATCTAAGCTATATCGACATGTAATATTTAATAGATAAAAACATAATTGACCTGCTGCACATATGTAAGCTTACTCGACAACATACAAAAAAGTAAAAAATATGTGGTTACATATATCCTTACCAGTGTTGAAAGAATATTGAGTCTAAAAATAGATTTCAAAAAATTTAAAAAAAAATCTAGAAAATTATTTTCTATTGGAAATAATGAGAAAATAAGTCATTATCAGTAACTCATTATTATATGTTTTAAAATAATACAGATGGTAAGTGGGTTTCATTACTGGTAGTCCAAAAAATAATGATATGTCATTACCGTTTCTACATTTGGTTGTTTCGAACATTTTCCAATTGAATAGAAAATTTTCTGAGGTAAAAATATATCCAATATGACCAACTATTTCACAATGTAGGGTAACCACTTATTTCATAACTTCTGAGTAACCACTTATTCTATCTTTGTGAGTAACTACTTATTTTTTCACTATGGGTAACTCGTTATTCGCACTTTTTTTGTAAGCGAGAGGGTAATGACCACCCATGAATTTTTGAACATCGCGAACAAAAGTAAAGTTGCGAGTAAATAGCCTGGTAAGTAGTGAAACCTTTTGTGTGCTACTTACGCGCTTAATTACTCGGTAATGTCTGTTTTTGCAGGGTAAAAACACCACTTTGTGATTGCGAGATATGCTTGTCTTATTCTTTTAAATAAAAGTACTTACAATTAATAAACAACTGCAAGAGGTGTATTGCAATTAAGTATTTTTTGTTTTTTTTAGTAATATTTTCAGAAGTACGTAAAAAGCAAGTTTTCATAATTTCTATTACATATTTTCTAAAATTTAAAAATTTGAAAAATATTGGTTTTAATCAAATTAATTATAGATATTTAAAAAGAAATTAAAAACCATTGATCCCCCAAGGAATCGAACCCGTAATCATCTGTTTGGTAATAAACCGTATCCGAATCACTTTTCAGAGCAGTAGGTAATGCTTTAGAAGCAATATTTAAGTCGTTTTTGGATGATGTTCAGAATTACTTATAACATAGCTATTAAAATATGCGGCCCTATGTTCCACTGGGAACTAAAGGATTAAATATATATTAAAATATGCTAATGGATACTTTGGAAGCAATAAAAGAAGTGATTTTTGTTTTTTTGAAGTTGTTAAAGATTCCTTCTGTAAAGCAGTAAGAATACACTACTACACTTTTGAAGCAATAAAAAAAGTGGTTTGTAAATTTTGTTTTTTGTTTTTTTTGCTGGGTAATTATTAAAATTAAAAAGCAATCATGAAATCTCCAAAAATACATAACAATGGCGGTAAAATTCTTAATATTTTGTGAACTACCAAAATCCATCCTCGCAAAAATCTTTTACCAAACCGAAGTTGACATCCCCAATTTGGGGATGTTTATTTGCCTATTCTCAGACACTTCATATTAAAAAACACTTTCGACACTATGCTTGCGATTTTTTCATACAAAAAAAAAACATTAAAAATGAATCTCTCCCTTTTGATAAAATTTTTAAAATTTTAAAATGTTTTTTATAGAAAACTCTGAAAAATTCATCTTTTTTTCTGAAGAAAACCTCGTACAGGGAATGCTGTACGCTCAGAATAGTATACAATTTTGATATTTGATGGAGAAAAGAAATCTAAGATCAAACTGTGTCATATTTTCTTCCACGTCTGACGAACCTATTCTTACCCCATATTTTGACCACTGAAATTACCGAGGTGATCAAAAACTAACATTTTCTTCGTAGAATTTTTGCTTCTATAACATATTGAAATTTCCTCAAAATAGTACACTCATAGAAATCTGTAAAAATAGCAGAAAAAGTAACTAAACAAAATGATGCTGCAGAAGAAACTGTTAAATTAGCAGATTTTTTTTGCTAAATACAAGTAAAATAAGAACAGCAAAAATAAACCTGTTAAATTTACAGTTTTACAATTTTATTTTAGTAAACTGGTTTTACCAAATCAGACAGTTCATAACGAAAGTACAAAATTCTCATCCCGTTGGTTTTTTGTACCTTATGTAATGTCTCGGTTTGAGTAGGAAAGTTATCATTTTCTTATTGCGGACAACTGAAGAGTAGAGTGATGTCTACGAAACAATTGTATTGTCTATCATGAAAATTATCAACCCTTTTTGAAACAACAAATAAAAATCTAATATGACAATATCATATTAGAATTTGGACTTGAGGTGGAAGAATATTCTAACTAAATATATGAAAATATTTCTGCTAATTTAACATTATAGACTGCTATTTACAATCACCTAAATTTAGCTTAAAAATAACAAAAAATTATAGATATAACAGTTTGGTTTTGCTATTTTTAGTCTACCAATATTTATCAAAATTTTCTGTAGATTTTACAATACAATTTGTCATTTTCGATTAACTAAAAGTTAACTTAAATACAACTAAAATTCTGCAAATTTAACAGCTTTATTTTTGCTGTTTTTATTTTACTAGTATTTAGCAGAAAAAAAACAGTTTCTTCTGGAGCATCATTTTTAACTAATTTTTAGTTGCTTTTTCTGCTGTTTTTACAAATTTATTTCTGTGAGTGTAATATTAATCAATTATTCCTTTCGAAACCTATTAAATCCAAGAAATTTTTCCCTTATAGCCAGAACTAAGATCGATTTGTTTCTTAAATATTTCTTAAGTAAGAGTGTTTAAACAACATTTCTTATTTAAAAAATATTTAAGATAAAAATCGATATTAGTTCTGGATGTAAAACTGGCCCTTAGAATTATCTTACCAAGAAACTAGAAGACATTTTCCCGATCAAAAACAGAGGATTAACTGATATTAAAAAAAAAAAAATAATCATAGAACAAGACTTATAGACAAATTTTTTATAAAATTCTGGGGTGGGCAAAAAGCAATCCAGGGTGGACTTTACCCACCCCAGACCGGCCTAAGTCCGCCAATGCTCACTTGAGAAAATTATGAAAATAAAATCCTCCCTTGATAAAATTCGCTTAAAAAATTCATCGGCGTCATATCTCTTTGCTAAAAGTCTCTGGTTTTCACAACAAATTGAGTGCGCTTATTAAAGAAACACAATGTTGCCAACGCTAATTTAAAATTCCTAACTCCAATGAAAAATTTATTTATTCTTGTTTGTGGCCAATATTTTTTTCAAAAACTGTGCAATTTTTCTTCATCAGGATATTCTGCTAACAAATATTTTACAGAGTTTTTGCTGTGGTGTAATGGTTAACGCGTTGGACTGTTACTCATAAGGTTGTGGGTTCGATCCCCAGCCAAGGCAACATCAATTTATGAAAAATATTAACATCTATAAGTTTTGCTCTCCCTCATACATATCGCAGCGTCCACCTTCGGTATTCCCATAGCTCTTAACCCCACCGAAGTCAAATAGTATAACAGGACTATAAACTAAAAAGCTTCAACAAAGTTCGCCAACTCTTCACCAGATTGCGTGCAGCAACTCTTCTAAAATTCAACAGCTCGCGCAATTACAGTGTTGCCATATTTAAAGTTCTTCATCTTTCACCACTTTTCACTTCTTCTCTAACCCCTTTTCAAAGAAATCAACATGTTAATAAATAGGAAGAATTTCCTGACGATTTAAATTTGAAATTATTCTGAAAAAGTTTTCAACATCTACTAGCTTTTTGTTGTTGTGTACATTAATTTTGCAACCGATTCCCTTATGATACAGGTATCGGTTGCCAACCTTTTACATATGATGATTCTGCACTATGTGGCAAATTTTTCTTGTTTCACCTAATTTACACTACAGCAAAAAGCTAGTAGTTCATGAAAACTTCTTGTATATACTACTGAAATTCCGTACAAATTTTGAATAGAAAAACATAAAGTTTTGAAAAACTACAGGTTTTTGGTTGTAGTTTAAAATGGGTGTTAAAATAATTTGTATTTTAGTTTCTGTGTTAAAAAGAGTCAAAAAGGGTGTTTTTTTAATATTGTTAGTTATTCTGACCAAAACGGTTATTTTTGCTTTTCAGTTAAAATTAAAGCAGACAACCTGAGAGACGGTTTAGCAGTTACCTGAATTTTATTTTTTATATTATTTTTTGCAACAATGACTCTTGTTAATTTTTATCATGTCAAATGTCTGTTAAGTTTAAATTTGTTAAACAAAAATAGTGGCAAAATACCATTTATATTACATAGTGTGAGAGGACCCAGCAAAAATATGTGTAAGTCATTCAAAACGAACAACTTTTAAATTGCTTACACTGAAGCAATAAGTGCTTTTTTACTTTTTCTGTTCAAAAGTAAAAAATTTTATATAAAATATTATTTTTTTTCTATAATATTTTTATTTGTAACTATATTATCATTTGTAATTAAGAATTTGTTTGAGATGCCAATTTTAATTTAAAATAACAAAATAATTAATTAATAATTATATTTTCTTTTTACAATAAAAAAGAAGCAACACTCAGAAAATTCTTCCAGTTAATAATCGTCTTGATTTCTTTGAAAAGAGAATAGAGAATACATGAAAAGTGGTGAAGAATGAAGGGCAAATATGGCAACACTATAAATGGGCGAGATGTGAATCTTACAATAGTTCTTACCCGCCATGGATGGAGAGTTGTCGAACTTTGTTGAAGCTCTGTTATATTATTTTATTTGCTTTACATTAACTGCTACCTCTCCCACTAAAAAAGGGAAGGGATAAAGATTTTTTGAATCCTCTTGGATTTTGCACCAAATATGAATTTCCTTTTATTTTCAGTACATCGTCACCTAAAATGCAAAAGGGCGTAACAATAAAAAAATTTAAGCCAATTTTCTGATTGATTATGATGCAGTAGACTAAATTATATTTCCCTACAAAATTTTAAACTATAGTCGTGTTTTAAACAAGAGAAGAAAATATAGAATATCTTTAATTCTATAACGTTTTTTTTTAGTTCTAATGCAAAAAAAAATAAAAAGTGTTGTTACGCCCTTTTGCATTTTAGGTGACGATATGCAAAATATTCTAAAAAAAATTTCAAAATGCAATAAACTGAATTGTTTAAATGACCACGCTCATTGTAGGAGGATCAGAAGTAATGTCAGTTCGGTAAGATTCATGTAAGAAATAAATAAGTTATCTGTATTTTAAATAGATTGTAGGTGATGGAAATGCATACCTACACTCAGATAAAAAAGTTTGTAAAAAAATTTGTAAACAATTTCCAATCGCACTATACTATTTTTATACTGATTATTAGTACAATTTTTATTTTTAGTAATCATTTTTGCTATTCTCTTATGACAAATTACGGATTTTTTTTACTAATTTTCGCTGCTGATTTCAGAAAAACATTTTACTAATTTTTCAAAACCGAGTGCTAAATTTAGCATAAAAATATACTAATTTAAAAATATTTTTTTTTTTGTTTTTTTACAATTCTTGTTTAGTTTATATTTGTTACTATTGATATATTCTTAGTTTAGAAATAACACCCAGAAAATTTTATTGCATCTGCAATGCATAAAACGGCAATAACTGGAGAACCGTTAGCAATTTTGACTCCAAATTTCAAGTACGATGAAGTAATTATACGCTTGTTACAATCGAAAGAAAAAAAAATTTTTAGATTTTACAGTTTTTTTATTTTTTAGTACAATTTTTTTGCTAATTTCAGCAGATTGATTTTAAATTACAGTTTACAGCAATTTACTGAAATTTAGTAGCTGAAACTAATTATTTATACTAATTTCATTGTACTAAAATTATGATATTTAGTAAGTTTTTTAACTGATTTTAGCAAATTGATTTGAATTGCATTTTACATAAATTTTACTAAAATTTAGTAGCGGCTACTAATTTTTTATACTAATTTTATTGTACTACAGATTAGCAAACATGTGTTGCTAAAATTAGCAAAAAAATACCGCTGGCCTCAAAACAGTTAAACTTCCGGTAATAACAGCAAAATTTTCAGTAGCCATTACGGACTTTTTTGGTTGAGTGTACCTAAAAACCATATTTTATTAACATTATGTACATCACTTTTAAATTACTACCAAAATGCTCAACTTGAACTACTGAATACCTACATGGGACATCACGTGTAAAATAAATCAGTGTTTAAGCTAAATTTTAACTACTTCAGAATTAGTTGATGCTATTTGAACTGGTTCTAAAATAACTATTTTGTCAGTTTTTTTTCTAGTGTATAAATAGGTTTCAATATATGATAAATTTTCAATGATATCCAACTGACGGGGATAAAGGCAAGTAAAGTTTGAAATTTTTAATGATAATATTTGCAATCCACTTTCAAATCAAAATAATACAATTAATTTCGATGAATTCGAAAGTTATGGCTGAAAACTCAAAGACTCCTCCAAAACTATACATTAAAAATTAGATATTTTTAATCCTTTTATTAAATTGTTAAAGTCTTTCAATTATACTGTAAATTGTATTTAAAAAATTTCACCACCACCACCACTTTAAAAATTTTAGTTCTTACGCTAAAAGTCTCTTAAAGTTTATTTTAGAAACTAATATGAAAATATTCGAATGAAACAAATTCTTTGCGCTTTATGTAACTGGAAATTTTTGGTTTATTATTTTCATGCTAAGAATTCTTTTGTTTCTATAAACTATTTCTCTTTCTTAAAATAAATTTTCAAATTATTACTAACTATGCATACCTTTTGATGCACTACTAGCAAAGTTATGCTTTGTAGTCTCGATTTTTTGAGTTGCATGCTTTTGCATTCCTTTGTCTATTTGACGTTTGAATTCTGTTCTCATTTTTATTTTACTTCAAAAATATGCTTCAATAAATTTTTCCATGAAATTTTCTATGATAATGACGATGATAATAAAAATTTTATTAAAGGGACTTTGTTACCAACACAAAATTATAGAGCACTTGTATGTGAAGTATTTATTTTTAACAACCAAAAATCTTTTATGTTTACATTTGTATATCAGCAGGTACTTACAAATACTTCTCTTTAAAGGTTCTATTTCTAAAGCATTTTTAATTTAAAATATAACCATTAACAAATGTTTTTATACTTTTTAAACTATAAAATACATTTTAATTCAAAAGTTCTTTTTAAGTTCACAAAATGAACAAATGACAACTGAATATCAAATTAGATATCTATTCATATCCAATTTGATATTATTTAACATATCTTCACATACCTAGCTAACACAATTAAATCTCAAAATTAGGTGTATCTAATGATATCGTATTAAGTAAATTATATTGAGACGCATCTACACTCAAAAAAAATAAATTAATAAAAAAATTAGTAAAACGTCTTGTATATCAAGTGTACTAGTTTTCATCAATTTTTTTCCTGATATTCCGTTTTCAGCAAAAGTTTTAGTTATATTTTTTAGCACTAAACCAATTTTGAACTAATTAATTACTACAAAAATCATGCTGATAACCGCATTTACACTTTTTTTTTTGGTAAAAAATATGAACCTCAGAAAACAATCCAAAAAGTTGTCTCTACAATATAAAAACCTGTCTCAAAACGAGAGTTAATTTTTCGGACTCAAAGAAGATTCCAAAATTATTTAAATTTATGAAGAAAATTTCGACTTTATGCGTTCTTTTTTCTGAGTCACTTCTAAGTACAAAGAGGGCTCTTTTGGACGGACCACTTTCATAGGAAAAAGTGGAGAAGTGTTTATGTTTTTGGAGCTTATTTCTGAGTCATTAATGATCATCTTTGTTTGCTGGGTAACTATTAATTTTTTTTGAGTTTTTTTCAGTCTACTAATACTCAGCAAAAAGTTCAGTGATTTTACAAAGGTTTTTTTTTCATTTGCAATCGACTATGTGTTAGCGAAACTTTTCCTGATATTACTATTTTTTACTCGCGGAATACCGGTATCTCGGTATACCATACGGAATACCGGTACACCGTGTTAAAATATAGAAAAAGTGCTAAAAATCCGCCTTGAGCCAAAAAATTCCTATGGCCATTAAATTCTTAATGTGGCCAACTCGACAAAACTAATGATACAGAAGTTCTTATTTTTGGGGCTACTTTCACGTGGAATTCTCAGAATTGAGTCCCAAAATCAAGTGTTGTACTGTGTAATTTAATAAAAGATATAACAGAAGAAGCCACTAAAAATTAGTTAAAAATGATACTGCAGAAAAAGCTGCTAAAATAGCAGAGTTTTTGCTAAGTACTAGTAAAATAAAAACAGCAAATATAAAACTGTTAAATTTACAGTATTTTCGACATATCTAAGTTAACTTTTAGTTAATTGAAAATAACAAGCTGTAGTATAAAATGTGGAGAAAATTTTGCTAATTATTAGTAGACTAGAAATAGCAAAAACTAATTGTTATGTCTACAAAATTTTTCTTATTTTTAAGCTAAATTGAGTTGAATGCAGATAGCAGTCTATCCTGCAAATAGCAGTCTATCTAAATTAGCAGAAATATATGGTAAAAAAATTTGTACGCTGCTGTCTTGAAAAGGCTAGATTTTTATTTGCATTTAAAAAAAAATCTAAAAAAAATTCGAAAAATTAAAATTTTTTTGTGATTTTTAGGCTATAAATATTTCCTAGTGGGTCTTTTTTTTTGCCGAAAAGTGAAAACATTAGCCCTATATGGATCAAGTTACACAAAATAATAATTTTTATCAAGGGGGAAAAAGATTTTTTTGATCCATTGGAAGTGATATTTTTCCGAAAATTAAGAAAGGTGTTATTCTGTAAATTTCCTAGTGGGTCGTTTTTGGCTAAAAGTATAAAAATTAACCCCATATGGATCACGTTACATAAAATAATTGTTTTTATCCAGTTGAGATTTTTTTTTATTAATTTAATGGCTTTACAATCTCGTAGTCATAATGAATATTAGGTTTCATGGGTATTTTCCGACCCCAGGCCACTAAGAGTTAAAGAGTTTTTAAACAAGTATAAAGATAATTTTAGTCTAACCAAATTTAAGTGTTGTTTTTCCGAAAATTATGTAAAATTTGATTAAAACATTCAAATTTTGTTCAATTTTTCATAAAATGAGCAATTTTTGTAAAATATCCTGGAAAGCAGTCGCTCCAAACACAAACTCGAATTATCATTTTTTCAATTTATTTTTTTTATTTAATATCCACTGTTGCATGGTACAAATATCAATCGACATCTCCAAATTAGGCATTTTAAAAAATCTTTAAAATTAATTTGAAAAAAAACACGTTTTTGCATTTTTATCAAATTCGTGGGTAATTTTGCATTCCAGGCTAAAGTGGGTTAATGATATCCGATGAAGTCGTAATTCCATATCTGAATAATATTGACCATATTAAATCAATAAATGAAATAAAATTCAATTTTTTTCTATATTTCGAATTTTGGGAATTTTTAATAGTAATAGACTTTTTTCTAAAATGGGCCACTTTCGTCCAACTTTCGGCACGGGACCATTTGGGACCATTCCCAATAAAACTGGAGGGTGTAATGACAAATCTATTTTTAAGGGACACTCTAACCTACATATGCTTGCGTATCCGCTATCAATAACGTTTGTAAAAACAATGAGAGTATCCCAACAAAAACAATAGCCGTTTTTTCTAATCACTTGGATTTAATAAATCCAAAAAGTATTTCTAAAAGTGCTCAGCAGATGGGGTTAGATTTTTACTATTTTAAAAAAATTTTCTGTCCGACACTTCTTTCACCCTAATTTTTAATACCGAATTCGATGATGGAGGAATTAACTTTAACTTTTAATTTATAATTATATTTTACATAAAACAGCGATAAACAGTCTGCCTTTTCAGTTTTATCAGTTCAATTTATATTTTTACACAATTGAAAAATTCCATTGCAATATTTAATATTCAGTAATTGGATTTAATTAAATTACTTACTGTAGAGTGAAAAATTGCCATTTCTATTTGAGCTATTTCTCCATGCCCAAGATGAAAAATATGTATTTGGTGAGGTGTAGTTTTTTTTTCTAAACATTTTTCATAAAAAAAAATTAAGAAAAACCTTTTATTTGTTAGTTTTTCAATTTTTTTGTTTCTCTTTTAATTTTTATTCGTATTTTTTTCTGACATTAAATTAATAGGCTGTTTCATATATTTGTGCTTTTATTATGGATTTATTAAATCCAGCTTTTATTGGATTTAATAAATCCATTTTTTGTATGAAAAATTCTAAATCCAGGTGATTAAAAAACACGCTAAATATTATGTATGGGACTAGCCAATGGCCCTGCAACTCTCTCAATATTTTTTATTTGAAAAAATATTATGCGGCTTGGAACAGGAACGAACTCCGACTGGTTAATCAGGGATGGAAAAGGCTCACTTAATCGGGCTCTTATACCAAAAAATGTTGGATCGCTCTTACATATTTAAAAATGTCAGTAACTAAAAAATAGCTTCCTCTTTGGCTACACACATAATAATCCATGCATAAAAATACGAAATAAATGTCAAAGCAACAAAAACTTTCGTAAAATAAACCATTTTTCGTATATTTTAAAAATTTTTTTGTTATTTGGGCATTTTTTCGTATTTTTATGCATGGATTATTATGTGTGTAGTTAAAAAAATTTAAATTTAATATTTAGATATTAGCAAATATTAGCACAAATTGCGAAAAAAAACATTTGCAAAAAGCGAAATTTTTGCAACAATATATTCGTTTGCAGAATGTCGATCGCTGGTTACCTCTTTTAATTAATTTTCTGTACCATAAAGCCTTTTTCGAACTCCGCCGTTATTTTGCAACTTTTTTTTTTAATTTATAATCTAGGGGCTATAATACACATTTCATACAACAAAGTTTGGTGGCTCGTTGCAAAAAAATCGCGAAATATAAAATTTGCAAAAAGGAAAATTTGCAGAATCTAAATCGCTGATTACGTTCCCCTAATTAATTTTTTGTACCACAAAGTCTTTTTTCGCGTTCCGCTTTTATTTTGCAATATTTTAAGTACGTTTCTTTTTAATTTATAATCTAGGGACTATAATACAACATTTCATACAACAAAGTTTGGTGGCTAGTTGCAAAAAAAAATCGCGAAAAATAAAATTTGCAAAAAGGAAAATTTTTTCATCAATATATTTGTTTGCAGAATGTAAATCGCTGATTAAGTTTTGTACCATAAGTGTGGTTTTTTATAAATTTATAATCTAGGGTCTATAGTACCAATTTTATACACAAAAGTTTGGTGCTTAGTTTGCAAAAAAAATAAATCGCGAAATAAATATTCGCAAAAAGGAAAATTTTTGCGTCATTGTATTGATTTGCAGATTGTTAATCGCTGATTGAGTTTTTTAATTATTTTTTCTACCACAAAGTCTTTTTTCGCGTTCCTCTATTATTTTGCAATTTTTTAAGTGCGGTTTTTTAAATTTATAATCTACGGAGTATAATGCCCATTTCATAAAACAAAGTTTGGTGGTTAGTTGCAAAAAAAGAAAATGTTGGCATCGTTTGCAGAATGTAAATTTTTTAATTAATTTTTTGAAGCCTTTTTTCGCATTCCGATATTATTTTGCATTTTTTTACGTATGTTTTTTAAAATTCATAATCTACCGCTATAATACTGTTGGAATAGTATAGTTCCATTCTTGATTTTTATAACTAAATTATTATTTTCCATCCCTGGTTACAATCGATGTTTTGAGTCATACAAAGAGCGCACATAATGACCCTGCAAACCATTTAAAAGATACCTTCAAAGAAGATATTAAAGCGATATCTTCTATTTGTCATTTGAATGAAAATAATAAAGTAGTATTTACTTTGAAATTGTCTTCCTTTTATCACTTGGAAGAAAATTCGGCGATATTTGGAAAAAAAATAATTCAAAAATTTTATCTTTTGTCATAACTTTTTATGACAATATTGCGGCAATATCACCTTTGTATCATTTGGAAGATAAAGCAAATTTGTTTGAAATCTTTTATCAATTTGGAAAAAATTAAACTAAATTTGTACAAAAACAATCAAAAGATATATGGGAAATAAACTCGTGAAAAGTTAAGATTAATTGCGGCTAATATGAAATCAAGATAATCTATAAGTTGGTCAATGGATTATGTATGCAGATTAGGCTGGGGTCGATTTGTGGGGAGGCAAAAAAATCGGCCCATGGCTCAGGGAAAATCGTATTCTAGGGATCAAAATAAGAAACTTTGCCGAAGGAACCATACCTCTAAAACACGAATTCTACTACCCCTAACTGTTGAATTTTTTCCCGTAGGGTCAAGTTTTGAAAAATCCCACTTTGACCCATTTAGAGTGCCCCAATCGAGTCCAAATGTATGACCGACCCCCACTAACTTTGGAGGGCCGATCCACCCATGCCAGTGGTACACCCCCTGGAACTCCCCTGGGGGGTTCCCCATACAAACATTTAAAAAATCACCATTTTTGGCACTTTATTTATTATTTTTATTTATTTATTTATTTTATTATTTTATTTATTTTTTTCTCCTTAGAAATTTATTTAGTCAGAACATATGTAAATGAAAAAATTAATTTAACTTAGTAATAGAAAAGAAAAAATGCCCCAGACTTGAAAGCAAAAAAGACTTCAAACAGTAATTTTTTTATTTTCTTTTCTATTACTAAGTTAAATTAATTTTTTCATTTACATATGTTCTGACTAAATAAATTTCTAAGAGAAAAAATAAATAAAATAATAAAAATAAATAAAATAAATAAAAAATAATAAAATAAAGGTGCCAAAAATGGTGATTTTTTAAAATGTTTGTATGGGGAACCCCCCAGGGGAGTTCCAGGGGTGGTGCCACTGGGCATGTGTGGATCGGCCCTCCAAAGTTAGTGGGGTCGGTCATACATTTGGACTCGATTGGGGCACTCTAAATGGGTCAAAGTGGGATTTTTCAAAACTTGACCCTACGGGACAAAAGTCAACAGTTGGGGGTAGTAGAATTCGTCTTAGAGGTATGGTTCCCTTCGGCAAAGTTTCTTATTTTGATCCCTAGAATCGATTTTCACTGAGCCATGGGCGATTATTAAATCGACCCGCCCTAATGCAGATATTATTTTCAGGCTTAAATTTAATAATGAAAAAATGAAATCGTTTTTTATTGTACCGGAGTTATTTAGCGATATCCTTTTATCTTCCATATGTGTTATTGCTTCCATATTGCCTGGAAGTATTGTTTAAGTGTAACAGTTGTTTCCGACGGAGGAAACTTCCGGAATACGAAATTGATATTGCCCGGCAATAAATGTTTTCTTCCTGGTGATATGTTCGGAGAATCATCTTCGTATAGGCATGTTTGCTGGGTGATATTGGTTTGAGTATGTTCCTGTTCCAAGGCATATAATAGAACAAATGCTTTCTCAGTGATAGAGAGTCCCCCCAATCTCTTTATTATGTATACTCTTTGGACTAGCCATGGTATGCTACCTGTTCAAAATTATTTGAATTTTTTCTTTAAAAAATACAAAAATTTTTCTTTGGACTTTTTATATTTTTATATATTTAGTACACTTAAAATAATACGTCAGTCGAAAAATCTGTTAAACCGGCTTCAAATCGATTTGACTAATTCTTAACAAATTTTTAGTTGAAACACTGATTTAAGCAAATATTATAGTTGTCTTCATTTAACACAATACTAAAAATCCTCAGTAATTTAACTAATTTTGAGTGTTAATTTTCAAAATTATTTAAAACTAATTTTGAATAACCTATTCGTTAAATTTAGCCAAATTTATTGTTAAAAATATAATATTTTCATGTTATTGTTATTACCCGGTAGATGTCGCCACCAATGTATCCCAAGTTTTAAAGATGGCACTATTTCTTTTCAAATGGTAGGGGTCAGTGATCGGGAAGGGTTCAAACTACCGGGGAAAGTTATATCGGTAAAAAAGAAGTTATACGTGTCCCGGCGTTTCGCTGGGTCACCCCTAAAAATCGAGATATATCGATTTGACCTTTGGTGGTCTTTTTTTTGACATAACTCGAGAATATAGTCCGATTTTGCTCAAACAATTTTAAAAAAATTAAAAATTACAATTCCTTTAATCTGTTCATATAACGTTTTTCTATATACTCAACAGTTTTTCCGGTAAAAATAAATGTATGAAGAAAAAAAAAATAATAAAAAAAAGTAAAAAACAAAACTGTTGAGTATATAGAAAAACGTTATATGAACAGATTAAAGGAATTGTAATTTTTAATTTTTTAAAATTGTTTGAGCAAAATCGGACTAGTGGTTCTCGAGTTATGTCAAAAAAAAGATATATCTCGATTCCTAGGGGGTGACCCAGCGAAACGCCGGGACACGTATAACTTGTTTTTGACCGATATAACATTTCCAGTTGGTTTCATCCCATCCCGATTTTGACTGTCGCATAGTGTTATTATCCCACAAAGGCATGGATACTGAGGAAGGGTCTTATCAATTTTTATTCTCTGTAATTTACTTTTATGGTCTCAAATCTCACAAAAAATATTAATTTACCAATTAAAA